>CM034150.1:842137214-843628007 GCA_019776745.2 Taxus chinensis
TGCTTCCTAGCCTCCTGCAAACCCTATAGAAGATCCAATCCCTCAACCTTATTGTTTGAGTTAATCCCACAATCATGGGATAGAAGTATAATTGGTTGGCTTTCAGCATTTCCTTTAGATGCTCCATCAAAATTCATTTTTATCCATCCCGGTTGGGGAGCTGCCCATATCATTGTCCTAACCTTTCCATTCCCATTATCAGGAATCTCCAAAAGGGATTTTCAATATTTTATTATTCTTTAATTTATTTTAAAAGAAATGTATTTTATTTTTTTATCTCTATTCCCCCCTTTTTTATAAAAATCTTATATGACCAAGCCAACCCAATACAGAGTGGCACAAGGAGCGAAACACGAGTGCCTTCTATGAGAAAAAACCACAAATCAAGCATTTCATGAACCCACGAGAGTAAGATTTTTTTTTTTTATCATACTCATTATCATCACTAAGGTTCCGAAATCGTGAAAAAGTGCGATCTCGGGTTAGTTACCCCACAAAAATTCAGCCACAACAACTATACTGAACCACAGTGCTTCACATGTGGTGATGACCAAGTGTAAACGGAAAGGAGCACTACAGTGTTGGAACAGCTCCTTCCAAGCTAGTATTGAACTTCTACCCCACATGTGTAAAATGCAGGCCAAGATGTCATCAAACGTTTTACGGAACCAATACCACCTTTAAAATGGTATTCTAATATAACAACATTGATGGCTAGGTTCTACTTTATATAAAACAATCTCGTTGTAACTGGGAACTAGGTATACTGTGCCAAAGTGAATCACATTCCTTTCCAATCCACTTAAAGAACCATTTCTGAACCTTCCCTCCAGACACATGAATTACTTCTCCATGGTTGGCTTGCCCAAGATTACTGTTGTCATCTAGAAGTTGCACCTTGACAGAGAATGGTGTGTGTACGCTCTCTCTTGTTGACAAAATTGGAACACCTCAAGGCTTTGGGTAACCTATGTCTGAGGTGAACCTCCAGAGAGGGCTGGTTCCTTTGTGAATCACCTAAAAAACGAAAACTTTGACAAGGAAAAGGGGTAAAGAATGCTGGAAAAGGAAAATAAGGGTGATACACCAATAATGTAACACATGCATGTAACTCTGCACACAGAGAAATCAAAGATCCACACACGTGCACAACTCAAAGCTATTTTGCAAAATTAATTGAAGGGTTTTAGGAAAAAAGGACAGCGGTAGAGGGAGTAAATTCCACACTAAGGCAATATAATATCCGATCAAACACAATGAAAAATCAGAAAACAGTATGAGAGGGCAAAAATGGAGCTTTTATAGTCAGAGGTGCAAGTACAAGGCTAGGATTGCTAGAGCAAAACAGCCCACAATGTGTATGATATATTTTTACAATCCAATCAGCCTTATTAGATTGCTGCCTTTTAAAAATAGCTTGTTTGAGCTATTTTATTTATTTTACTTATTTTCTTCAACCCCTTTTGGCGCCACAGCAGCATGCATGATTTAATTCATTAAATTTCCTCATATCTCTCTCTCTTTTGGCGCCACAGTCCTGACTGTCTGCTACATTCTTGGCGCCAACACTAAACCTGACAGCTGCATGTTTATTTAATTCATTCTTTTCTCCTGCTGGGCTCATGGGACTGTAACAGCAGTTCATTCATTTTATATTTATTCTTTTCTTTTTCCCTATGGCGCATGGGCTGTTTGGAACAGCAGTTAGTAAACCTCTTTTATTTATTTAATTTCAGACTTCTCTTTTTGGTGCCACAGCTAATTGTGGACAGCAGTTGCTAACAATAGAAGCACTTCATCTCCATCCTTTCATGCATTCCTAAAAATAGGACTGAACTTCTATTTTAGCACCTCCATCTTTAGCAAATTATAAAATAGCCAAGTGCTATCTTTAGCCACGCTATTTTTAGCCAAGCTATTTTTAGCCAATCTTTCAAAAATAGCCAATCTTGGCGTGGAAATGGAAAATATGGTAACAATTACCTTTGGACGTGGCATCAATATTTTCAGAAGAGGAACCTTAGGAGAAATATAGGACTGATCCTCCATAGGTTTATCATTGACTCGGCCAAACCCATTAACGGAAACTGTGAATCTTTTTAACGTTAAATTATCAATTTTATAAGTTATCTTGTTTTTATGATTGGTGAAAATTTCCCTTGTTGGGCCCTTCGTCTTAGATGCCATCATCGAAGGGGTACCTCTCCTATCAAATTCACTTAGGACTTGCACCTGGCCTTGTCTATTGGGATAAGCCACACCCAGGATTAGATGTGGTAGTTTACCTAGGGATTTGAACATGGATCCCCACTATGAAAGCCCGAATGATCTACCACTTGAGATCAGCCCAGTTGACTTTATTATTATCTTTCTGGTTGCTTATGTTGTTTGACATTTGATACGAACAATTGAATTCACAAAGTTAATTTTTTTAAAGTGGAGTGAATGTTCATTTTGAGTTGGTGGATATTTCTTAATTTTTTTGGGCAAAGAACATCCAAATGACAAATATTAGCCCACTAATATTTTCCCTAATGAACAGCTTTGGCAAACTATGGTTTTTTTTCATCTTTATGAGCTGTTTGTCTGTTATGTCTAGTTCTATTTCTTTACTTTGCAAAAAGACAACCTGATGGTCTCTACAATGGAACCAGCTGCACCTTAGAAACAGTGCATTATGTTGCCACTATTTTCATCTTGGTCATATGCACTAAAAATATATATGCATATAAAAAGTTTTTGAGATTGCTGAAAGTATAGATCAAAAGAAACAAAGAAACAATTCCAACTTTCGGAGAAATTAAACAAGCCTAATAAGTTAAATAATGTCTAGAAAAATTGACAACCTTTGATAGAAGTGTGAATGCTAAGGTATTAGAGCCAAAATACCCAAAAGTTAAAAGAAATAGGTTCAAAATTTTGAGAAATCAAACAAGAATATTAAGCTAATAACCTCGAGAAAAAATGGCAACCTGTGATAGAAGTGTGAATGCTTAAGTTATGTGCACGTGTCCACACACATATGTACTCTATCCCAACTGTACCATATCCAATGGTTTTAGAAATCCGCCACATCTGTGTTGAATACTATATCCGTAAAACAGTACATGTATTAGTATTCCCATCCATTTCCAAAATTAGATACAACACCGTTGTAGAGATTTATATATAACAAACTTAGGTTTATAACTTAATGCTATTTACTTCTTTGGCTTGAGAAGTTGGATCAAGGAGACGTCCACTATTTCAGTTCACAATTTTGTCATTTACACGTAAGTGCCTTTTACTTTTTTTCTGAATCCGTTGCCTCATTGCTGTTGAGGATGTGCACATTCCTTCCTCCACACGAAATTTCTTCTGGGTATGTCCTTTAACTTTATACCATTTATCCGAGCTTCTAATAATGAATCAAAGCTGTTTTCCAATCCCAAAGAATGAACTTTTGAACCTCCATGTTCTTTGGCATTTAATATAAGACATAGCACACACCTTGATTTTCAAGATCTGTCTTTAGCTGCTATCCGGAAAGTAGAAGTTTATAACAGAATATGTGACTTCATGCTTTTAAAGATGACTGGTGGAGATATTAATGCATAGTTTTGAAATCTACGAAAACTTCTTTTACATGAATTTGTGTGGTAGTGACCAATTATTAGTGAGCTACTAAAATGAGGGAGGTGAGAAATATGACAATCATTAACATTGCGGAATACTTGGCAAGTTAGGGTAGCCAAAAAAGATCTGGGAATTTAGTGAAGTTACAGAGCCCAGTTAGATGAAGTTTTCTGAACTAGCAGGCTTTGATTTGCAAATTTTAATTTCACACCATCACGCTATAATTGTTTGGAAGAATCTCAGAATATTTTTGGATCCTCTCCAACTATTTTTCAGGTCCTATAAGTTCTTTGATGACTTCTCTAACCATTTTTGCTTTTTTTTGTCTTTAAGTTTCAGGCAAACAAGAAGCTAGCTTCTGGCAATGCACTTCATTAAAAGCAAAAATCACCAGCAAAGCGCCCCTCTATCGTCCTATTGTCTTAGAAACCTTAATGATATGTCGAGCCAGGAGCAGGCTATTAATCATATCTTCTAGTAATTGTGTTTCTTTCTTCCTGGATCAATCCATTTTCGTTTCTCCTACTGATCCAGAACTCAGGAAATATCCACAGGAGAGCACACTAAACTGCAGTATTCAACGAGTTATTGCAGAAGCAAAACATGAATAGAAATTAGTAAACAGAAAGAACATTAATTTCATCTACACAGTGAGAGAGATGCAAATTGTAACAAGCTTTTACCAATCTGACAATGTACATGGCACTCTCTCAAAAGATAGGAGTGGATGTGTGTATCTAATTCGAATATTTGTACATATTTTCATTGGAGCTATAGAAGATGAAAGAACTGATGTGGAAGATGAAATAGTTGGCCTTCCACATGTGATGGTTAATCGTCAACTACTGACTGTTGGTTCTGCCATGCAGTGCATTGCTTCACAACCCAAGGGGCACTGCCCCTCAACCCCACAAACTCTAACACAATGTTCATTTAAAATTTTGACGAAACTAGCTTGCTATATACAGAAACTGGAGCTTGCTCTGTTGCAATTCAAGTCTGTCTTGCAGTCAATGTCTTTCTGATTGAAGCTTGATTTATGAAACCAATGTCTTACATTTTAAGTTGCATGTGTTTCAGATACAAATGTGTGATACAGAATAACACCGATTTATGATTTACAAAATGAATTGGAATGCACGCAATGTATTCTGTGTAGCATATACATTAGCCATTATGAACAGAAAGACAACATTAATAGGTTACGGGCAAAATGAGTTAAATCAGTTTAACAATATACGGGAATGAAGCCCTAATTGATATTTGTTGATCAAGATGTTTGGATGGATTTGATTTACCAAAGCTCTAAACTACATGGTTGCTTATGGTATTTTGCAAATGCAGATTGAATTGTTCAGATCTAATTCATAGGGATAAACCAAGGATTCACAACTAAGGAAAATCATAGGCATAGAGATTGAGGATGGCTAAATGTCTTAAAAAGCATTACTTGTTTGAGGTATGGAACACATATTAGAGTGTTCTGATGCAAAATTGACCGTGATGGTTGATTTTCTTTCTTAAGAATGGAGATGAATACAAAAACTTAACTCTAGATCTCTCTCCAAAGATTCTGGTATATTTGGGAAATCTAAACGGTTTCTTTTGTTCCCACTTTGACTCTGGTCTTGTATGGTTTGCCAGGAAGATGTAGCCGGGGAAATTACAGAAGCTATTGCAAAATTTATATCTGCCTTACCACCTACTGTTAAGGTGGTCACGGAAGAACCATTGCCGGAGCATATACAGAGAATGTTTGATGAGGCGAGTGGTGACCATCATGACAGCCATCATAATCATGCTCATAACCATCAACACGTTCATCATCATGGAGATCATGGGCATAGTCATGACAGCGGATACATGGATGGATACGGTCTTGGACATGGTGGGTGGCACTAATATTATCAGTGAATTTGTTTAGGTTGGTGATTATTGAACCAAGCCCTCTGAGAGCTGATTTTCCTGCTTCGACGTTTTTTTGCTAAACTGGGGACAGACAGTGAATTGGGGCAAACAATGGCATCTCCATTCTCACATGTGATGTACAGTGCTTGCTATAAGCCAGGGCCCACCTACGCATAATTTTACTGAGACTATGTATTAGTGAGTTGAGTTGACAATCAAGATCTGCATACATAATTAGCTCAGCAGTTTCAAGCCTTAAAGAATTAAATAACCAAGTTCTTATCATAAGTTTATCTGGGAGTTCCCCAGTGGGTGGGTCCAAGGTATTTAGTAGCGTTGCATTAACAAACCAGAAGGTCATTTGAATGGTGCATCCCATCTGTATTTTAATGCAAATGCTAGTAACTTAAGAGGCTTTGATTGTGTGTTATTTTGTGTTGGGCTAGTGATTTATTATCTGCACATTGATGCTTAAGAAGTGGAACAAAGCAGTTGATCCAGGTCAAGATACAGTTACTGTTCTCATGTATTTTCCTTAAGATATCAATTGTAGTTTGAGAGTTTATGTCCCGAGTATCAATTCTGCAAAACTTGTAACAATAGTATTGGGGTGACAACTATTATTAAAGTACAAATAAATTTTGAATGTTCTCTCTCCTTTTAAGTCGGTATCTACAGTCATGCCTTGTGGACCTCTAACTTTTGGTTGTTAGCTATGTGCTATTCCTAATTTATAAGCTATTTATTACCATGGCATATCCTATGATGAGATTTTGTTACATTAATACTTTTGTTCCCTCCTACATATAGGCTATTACTGGGTCGAATGGCACCATTAGTATTTGTTGGAAGCCAAATCCAAGTGTGGAATAGATTCGATTTGCAATTCCATTTGGATTCTATTTGCGTGAAGAAATTGTGGAGCAAGCATCTATTGTGTATAATTATTATACAATTGTAAATTAGTTGTGTTTATAAGCTAGTTTGAGCAACTCCAAAGTGGAGATGTAGTCACTTTGTGGTTTGGGATGATCCGGAACCCTAGTAAATTTCTGGGGTACAAAATCTTAAATTGTTAGAATCTTCGATGTGCTATATGTAGTGCGGAAGCAATTTGAAATAATTATTAAAAAATGAACATATAGATGATGATGCATGAGAAAGATAATTAGATTGGAGTGTAAAAGTTAACTAATGTGTTTTGTATGTAACATACTCTGGAGGGAGACATATGGGTGTCTACTATTCACAAGCTATGTTTATGTGCCGATATGTTATGATAATTATTTATCTAGACATGTGTAAACAATGTTACAATGCCGCAAAGACGAAATAACTACTATGGAAAATGTAATGATTACTCTTCCTCGTGACTTTTCATCTTTTGCTAGTTGGACCTATCAACATTAGAATGGAACAATGAAATTTGGCCCACAAGTCATCGTTCAAGACTCCTCGAGAGTGCTTACCCTTGACCTCACAAGGTAAATCTCTTGTATCATGGGGGGGATTTTGCCCTTTAATGATGCAAGCAACAACATTGTTGGCACCTAGTGTAAGCATGTGTTGTGAGTGGACGTTTGCTACTTGATTTGTAGGCGTCTAGAACTCCAATCAATGATGAAAACCACAAGGTTTAGTGTCCACTTGGATGTCGTTATTTCAATTTTGTTTAGTTTACTTGGACATCGGATGAAGATGTATTGATGAATTTGGTTGTGCGTCATACCATGTGAGAGTGTTCGAGAACACTGTATGCCGTAAAGTATGACTCAACAATACTACATGCCATGAGAATAGGCATTACGATATCACTAAAAATATATTTGGAGAATCCATTTAGAGCATGTGGGATGGTTACATTTTTAAAAATCAGTATTTGCTTAAACCACCTTAGCCTAATTAGAAGTGTATAAGAGATGTTTATTATTAAGGTGGGGGTATCCATCATATGATCCATATCATTTTCATCATTAATATTGAAAAACTATACAACATTAGTAATTTTTAAAAATGAAATAGGGTTATATTACTTAAAAATATAAACAAAATGTAGGCAATATAGGAGGATGCCATAATGTTGAACACTCTAGGCCAATAATGAAAAGGATATAGGAAAACAAAAAACAAGAGTGGCCCACAAGATTGATTGCTAGATCGATGCAACATGATGAAATTATAATTTAAGCCGCTATAACAAAGAGTCCAGAGGTAGGCAAAGGATCTCGATCATTCAGTTTGCCCCAAACAACATCTGACCGGGCCTCTTGTCAGAGGGGATCACATTCAGTGTTTGCATTGTTCATGCCTTTTGTGTTATCTTTACTAGTTGGTTGAGTGTTATGAGGGGTGAAATTGCTAAAGCCAAGCACAAAAACTCGTTGGGGCGAGGAGGGACCCATTCGCCCAACTCCATTGATGTAGACGAGTTTCTTGGAGGTGTAGACCATCTATAATGGCTTTGAGAGCAATGATGGGAACAACTTCTTCCATTTACCTTGTGAGGTTCTATGCATTGGAAGTGAAGGAGGCACGCTATCAACTATGTAAGGAGCATTTCCCTAATCCTTAAATCAAGCCTATAGATGGGCAACTTTTAAACCCCCCTTTTTAACCTAAACTTGAATCTACATAAAAACATTTAACATAACCACTGCCTTGTTATAAGTTGAAAACAAATTATCAATTATAGAGTTAGCAAAAATAGCCGAATTTATTTCTTTTTAGATAAAAAGCATTTTCACTCAAAATGTATGCCAACTGCTAAATTGTAGGGAGCATAGGCCAACCACCAAAGAGAATGTTCTTCTAGTTGAAGGGTTCTAGCTGAAAAGGTTTAAAAAGGTCATAGATCCATGTCCAAGCCAATTGAGATCTATTGCAAAACTTAAACAAATGCTTAAAAGTTTTAGAGTGGCCACACAATGGTCATTTGGGTCCGAGAATGCCTAGATGCATAAGGAGATGTCCCGAAGGCAATCCTTGATAGAGACAACATTAGCCAAAGAGTGCGATCTTGGGCTCAATAATAGCTTTGCAAACAATTTGGAATTTTATTCTAGGTGTGAGTAGTAGACTGAAGAGACCATCACTTGCTAAACTTGTCAAACATTAACCATTAAGGCTAGAATGCGCCATATCCCTTTCTAGGAGAATAATGTAGAAAAAGGTTTAAACATACCATTTCCATCCCTTTCACCATAGATGAGTAGATATACCTGCAATGTTAAGAAGTGTTTTCAAGGGCACCACATCAATGACCTCTTGAAAGTATTCTTGGGTGTTGTTTTTCAAGAAAAAATTAGTTGTAGCTTCAAACCAAGAGAGCCAATTCTTGGAGGTTTTAGAAAAAATGTCTTGCACTGTGTGCATGCCTCATAAAAGTATTTAGAGCGTTAACCTAAGGCATCTACGCAAGATGAACATCATGAAAATTGATGATAGACGACCACCACAAATAATTGTGGTTGATAGAGAGACGATCAACCAACCCATCCCCATTCCAAAATAGCCTTGGTTTGATTGTCTCATGTGCTTTTCAAATGCTTTTGACCACAAACGACCCAAAAACCTTGACTAGGGCATGTAGGATAACAAGATTTTGAAGTTCTAAACCCTTCCAAGACGCTTGAGCACAAGCAAACTCATCAGAAATGCAATTGTGAGGATAGAATTTCCAAGCCCCATCTCCTTCACTGGCAAAAATAATCCATTTTTGCACACAAAGGAGTTCCCTGATGACGATCATCAAGAAGACTTAAGCCCCCAACCTCTTACGGGAGACAATAATATTCCCAAGCTACTTGATGAATACCCTTTCTATGCTCAAAACTAGCAAAGAGAAAATATTTAATTGGTTTCTCAAGTTTTTAGTAGGGGGCTTTGTAAAGAGCCCAACATGATGTGTTGTACACAAGTTACAACAAGAACCTTAGATTGGATTCAAAATTTACTTGTTGATGAAAGCAAGTTAGTGATCTAGTACGAAGTTTTCTCTCTATCTGATTAATGACATACTGCATAAGGTGGGAACGAGTAGCTTGAAACGCAAAAAGGATACCAAGAAATTGATTTTTTTTCATGTTGAATCTATTTCCTAGCATAGTTCTACAACCAAGGAGGAGGGGTGTTGATTGACTCCTTGTAGCATTTGAGTCTTGGACCATTGAATAGTGGAACCTAAAAAGAGGTCGAATCTATCAAGACAGTGCATAGTGTGTTTGATATTTTCTTCTTCTTTAATGAAGGTAAGGAAGGGCTCGTCAGCAAAGGTCTATTAATAAGTTTAGAAGAAGTTTCTGTAGAAAGATAGATTCCTTCGACTTGACCTTGAGCCATTGCGTTAGCCAACAAATAATCAAACCCTTATGCAACAAGTACACAACACATGGGAAAGGAACAACCTTTTCTAATAGAGCGGAACAAACCAATTGCTCTGAGTGCATTCCATCTTTTAAGAGACATGCTGACGTATCTTCAAACATTTGAATCAATTGGGTAGAATTGGGGCCAAATTTTAGTACCTGTAACATAGAGAGGATAAAGGGACATTATATGCAATCCTAGGATTTGCCAAAGTCAATTTTGACGAACAACACTTGTTGATTAGACATGTGTGCCCATTCCATGCCTTCCCAAGTTGCAATAATGTTATCTAATATATATCTTCTTTGAATAAATCTTGTTTGCTTATGTTTAGCATTCAAAGAAAAAGATTGTGGATGTAGAAAGGAAGAGCCTTTGCAGTAATCTTGTATAAGACATTAAACAATGTGATGGGCCGATAATTGCATCTATGCTCAGGATCACCCGACGTAGGTATGAATTTGATATGTTCTAATAATTTGGCTCATGGTTTTGGTATCGAAGCATTCTAAATATCCTAACAAGGTCCTCTCCAATGGTGTCCCAAATCACTTTGTAAAATTCACAGGAAAAACCATCACAATTGGGAGCATTGCATTAGCTTTTTGTGCGATAGCCTTGTATACGTCTTCCATGGTGAGTAAATGATCACAAGCAATTCGTTGAGATTGAAAAAGTTTGCACGGGACCGCCAAAAGACATTGTTGGAGATCTTGACCATTTTTGGGAGAAGAGTCACAAACTTTGAAAAATGGTTAATAATGGCAAAAAAATGTTTGATTCATAGCCAAAAAGCCAATAGTAATTCATTGGCCAACATCCATAATGATGTTGATTTGCTAAACCAAGTGCTTGGCATTAAGCAATTGGAAGAATTTTGTAGAAATTTGACCTCTAATCTTGAGCCAGTGTAACTTGGATTTGATTTGAGCACCCCGAATGTTGTAAGCATATGAAATTTGAAATTGTTTCCTAGGCTTCACAACTTGTAGTTGGAGGGATTCTTGGAAGGGTTCATGGTCTAAGGCGTCCATTGTGCAACTCAACTTGAAGCTATTGGTGGAGAAAAACATGTAGTGGATGCAACATGCCAATTGGCGGCCTTAGAGGTAAAGGAAACAAGCCATGCAAAACATGGTGTCAGATCACCAATAAATCTAGCCATATTTCCTTGGACATATCACAAGGTTCCAAACCATGTACAATTATAAGAATGAACCTCTAAAAATTTCTATAATATCTAGGTGAATTGTAGATGACAAACATACTTCCATTAGATAATCTTTGTTAAAATCGCCATTGATGTGAATTGAACGACCATTTTATTGTCTCGTTCAACAAAATCCTATAATTATATGATGAATTACATGTAATATTCAAAGAAAATTATAATTTTTGGGCCTTGGAATATTAGCTAAGTACCAAAGGGCACGCGGGGCGAAGCGCACATGACAAGGGTTTAAGAAGGGTTTAGAAGAAACCAGGGTGCACGCGCAAGGCAATACACAGGGTCTAAGGACTTAGCCATATTCAGCGTTCTGGAGGCACTTGAGGAAAAACGTGACCTGACTAGGCATGCCGAGTGGATAAGGTGCTAGCTTGGAAGACTTGGTGGTCAAGGAAAGAATATTCCACACATGGAATATTCCTAGGAAGACATCATTACAGAAAGTGGAGAGCTCAGAGCAGAATAAGCATGCACCATTGGAGGACCACATTGACACTTGGTATCCGATCTGCTCTTGAAGAAAGGCATGGCGGTGGGTGTTGATCCTATAAGAAGAGATGCTCGGGTAGAAGAGAGGAAACACATGAAGGCATGAAGAGAGACACCAAGACATGTAGCATGGGAAGAGCAAAGCTTTGTAGAGAATACTAGGAGGCCCTAGGAGTTGGGGTTCTCATTAGAGGACTATAGAAATGTTATCATGTCTAAGGGATGGGTCTATAAAATTTTTGTAATAAAGAAATCATAGCTAGGACCTCTGATATATGGGTTAGATCCCTGCCTTGATACATTTGGTCTGATACGACCCTTTTGAATGTAATGTGGTTGCTGAGACTATGATCAATATAAATATATGGCTCTGTTCTGAGTATCTGGTTTAGGGGTGCAAACCCTAGTGTTATTTCCTTATAGTTTATGACAAATGTGTTCTTTGTATTTCATGCCATGATGTTTCTCTTGTTATTAAATGCTTGGGTATAAGGATATGATAGCTCATGTTGTGCTTTTACATGAATATTCACTTCTCTGTAAGTAATCCTCTAACAATGGCAAGATCTTATCACAATGCTCACATAAAGGAGGGGCTCGGCGCCTGCGCGTGCCTCGGGTGAGTGCCCATCGCCCGCTGGATGATAGGTTGACGTGCATGGGGTTAGAAGTTAGTAGATGGGTAAAAATGACTACATCTTGGTTCCGTTGCCGGAACCTCTTTTCAAAGTTGTTGTGAGAATGATGCGTGATGACAAAGCGCTTGACCTTGGATAGTGTTGAAGCATGGTTTAAGAGCACGAAGGATGAGTTTTCTCAGAGATTTAGTACTGGACCTGAGTTTGATGCACACAGATGGGTAGAAGAACACATGTATCATGAGCTGTATGAGACTTTCTTTTGTTGTTTTCCAGTGGAGTTGTTTGAATGGATTTCGGCATATGCATCTAGATTAAGCTGGTACTATAGATCTCGTGTTTGGACCCAAGAGGAATATCAAAGGTTGCAAGATGCTGATCTGACTTGGATGCGTGCTGTTGATCATTGGTGGAAGAGAGTGTTGACCAGTTATACCCTAGAATACACTATTTCTATGTATTCTTGTCTAGAGGTTGTTGAGTTTGAGTTCTTAAAGGAACCTAGAGGATCATTTTTGCGTGCTATCCCTTTAACCATAAAGATCCTGATCATTACACTAAGTTTGGAAGCGTTTCCTATGGTCGGCTAAACTTCTCTGAGTGTTGGGTGAGGAAGCTAGGGTGGAGAAAGATGGCAGACCTTGCGGTTGAAAAGGAGAGAGAGGAGAGACGACTCAAGTATAGTGAGGCTCGTGAAAGGGAGTTGGCTAGACAACGTGAGGTTGCATGAGTGATGGATATATGGAGGCAAATGTTGTGGGAAGGAATTGAGGTTCACACAAAGGACGTGGAGCTTGAGCAGTCTGTGCTACCCCATCTTGGCAAGCGCGGGAGAGAAACCCCTTCAAATTTTGATGAGAGTTCATCACTTGGAGAAAGGAGAGCTATCGGTGCACATCTGAATCCGCCTGGTGACCAACCCCTATCGTTTACTCTTCCAAATCAAGAGATAAGTATTACCAACCCAGTTGGTATTGGTGGGAGTGACCGATCTGCACCTAGGAGATATAATTTCTCATTTGGTACATCTATGGTTGCACAATCATTTCCTATGTTTGGAGGAATATTGTTTGGAATGACGTTTGGGCAGAGTGCGAGTACATAAGGCTTGGGTATCATGTCTAGAAGTGGTGCGAGACACACATATGGTAGCGATGCAATATCACAAACTGTTGGCACATAGTTCAGTGGGACGTTGGGAATGCTAGGCATGACCACTTCAGGCCCATTATCGGCTACAGGAGGTGGATCTGGTGGTATAGGAGCTGGAGGACCTAGAGGACCTAACGGATCAGGAGGAACCGGACTTGGTGGATTTGGTGGTGGAGGTAATTGTTATCCAAAATGTGCCCCTGCTCATTTTTTGTGGCTAACTCCTCTCATTTTTTTCCTCTCTTGTGCCTCAGTCATAATATTTTTCTTTTCAGGCACTCAAAACCTTCTGGAAATGACACCATTGGATAGAGCTCTTTCTCAGCTTTCCAGAAAGGTAAAGTTTTCCTCCTAACTCCATGTATTTTTGAAGTTATGGCTCGGCGGAGTTTTTTGGAAAAAATTTCCCCTGAAAGGCCCGTGCGGCCAATGAGATGCCGCCACGTGGCACCTAGAGTGGTGGAGCAGTGGGGAAATTTTGGAAAATTTTCCAAATGACCAAAAAGGTGCAAAAATTTGAATTTTTGCCCGCCAACCCGATTTGGCCCTGTTTTGCCCTAAAACTTCAAATGGCCATATCTTTCGATCCAGAGCTCGGTTTTTCACGTTCTTTATATCAATGGAAAGCTGGTGAAATTATCTACAAGATTCCAGGGTCATTTTTGCATTTTGATGGAGTTTGGAGAGATAAAATTGAAAAACACCTCTGGCACGTGGTCATGGACAGAAATGACGTTTCAACCACCGTTTTTAATGAAGAATGGCTCGCATTCTCTCCCAGCATGGCTAAAAATGTCAGGGGATGGGTCTGTAAGGATGCCCATGCTGTTTTGAATGTGTTTTGGTCAATGGTTGAATCCCTTCCATGTTTTCCCATGTTTCTCTCTCCTGGGCTCGTCCCTTGCACTGTAAAAGCCAGATTTGGCTCATTTTCAAAGGGTTGAACATTTTTTGTGTATTGCAGGTCCCCTTTCTCACCTTGGAAGTGATTTTGGTGGAATATTAGACCTTTTCTAAGAACTGCAACTCATTTTTGCCTCCCAGGTGTTGTAATGCAAGTGATTTTGATGTTAAAATAACAATACAGGCCCTGTGATTAATTTTTCATCCTCTGCTGGTGTTGTTTGACTAATTTCTGATTCTTCATTACAGTTATCAGTTTGTGCATGTTGTTTTGTTGCATTTTATGAATTGTGTCAATCTGCAGAAGTGAGAAATGCTCACCACTCCTTTGGTGCATCACCTATTAGCATTAGTTTTAGTTTATCTGCATTCTCTATCTCTGTCTCCTTTGGAATTTAGGGTAGGATTAGGAATTTAAACCTCTGCAACTTGTAAGTGATAAATCTGATCAGAGGAGTTGAGGAACCAGCCTCTAATCTGGAGATTCCTTTCCCATTTTACAAGTCCCACACTTGGGGAGAGGATTCAATGTTGTGCAATCACACTGGATGTCTAAAATATCAAACTAGAAATCTGATCAACATCCAGGGGTGCTGCTGATTTGCAACAACAGTTTTGGCACGCCCGGTGGGACCTTAGAGGTCTTCATCTTCATTGCAACAAAATTGATGTGCATTTGTTGCAAGTTTCTTGCTTTAAAAGAGCTATAAATTACACATCTGGCGACTCCAAGGAAGAAGAATCAGCTGGTTTTAGCAGTGCAGACCTGAAAACTCATGAGAAGAATCAACACAAGGTCAAGAGCTGGAGAGGAAGAGGTGTTGTTTGAATATCTGCAGTTATCTCCAAGAATAAGGCAAAGTGGGAGGAGAATCCAAAGGTCTCCATCTCCACCAAACAGAACTCTCTCAACTCCTCCACCTGGTAGGCCTTTCATTCAATCAACAAGGGTTCTAAGGCCAATCAGAATGGCACAAAACAACCCCTATGTCAATTTCACTGGCAGCAGCCCACTTGCTCTCAATGCACAAAATCCAATCCCAGTTGCAGCATTGAAGAACATTCCATACTTCACTGGAGAAAATCAGACCTCACCTGGTGATCATGTTAAGGATATTGCTAACATTTGTGCAATCCATGAGATCAATGAGATGCAAGTTGCTGTCAAACTGCTGGCATCTTCATTCAAAGGGAAAGCTTTGCAATGGTTCAGGAGTCTTGCCTCAGGTTCTATTCAAAATTGGAATCAGCTATGTATAGCCCTCCATGAGCAGTTTGGGGAAAAGGGAGACAACTTGTCCCTTTTGGAGCAGCTGACAACTATCAAAAGAGCTCCCAATGAGCAGCTGACTGATTTTAATTTCAGATTTCAAAGGACTTGGGAGAGAATTCCAGTGGCAGTCAGGCCAACAGCAGAAGGTGCTTTTCTTTATTACCTTAAAGCTTTAAATTCTGATATTTCTATGTTAATTCAGTCCATGGGAGGCACAACTATCCCCATTGCTTATAGCATTGCCATTAGAGCTGAAAATTGTTTGATTCAAGCTGGCAAGCTGGCTCCTAGGCCTCCAATGCCATTATTTCCAAGTTTAGAGAGCCCAAGTACTAGCCAAGTGCCTAATTTAGCTTCTATTCCCACTCCTAGAAATCAGAATTCAAGTGAAGCTTCCACTTCATCTTCTAGTGCCTCAAATGAACTTCAAGAAGTCATGAAGCAATTGCAAAATCTAGGTAATGAGCTGGTTACACTCAAAAGGCAGCAAGCTCAAGGTTTTAGACCTTCCTTCCAGCCTCAAGCTCAGCCTAACAGGTAGCCATATCAACCTCATAGACCACCCAATCCAGCTGCAAATCTAAATCAAGCAAGGCCTCCTGCCAACAGACCATTTCAGCCCTATAATCCCAATGCTACATCTGCATCTAAAGCATTAGTGCCAGTACAAAACAATATAGCTCAAGAGTATGATTGGTGTTTCCCATGCAATGAACCTCATAACCAGTCCATGTGCTTCAACGGTGCCTTGAATCAAGCATTAATGGTGACAGCAACTGGTGTGGAGGGTGAAGGTAGTCAAGGAAATAACCAGCAACAAGAAACATTCCAGCAGCAATCAGCTCCAAATGATACCACACTTGTAAACTGGCAGGCAGAAGATTTTTGTGGCATGAATCAAATGATTTCCCAAAGTGTTGCAGCCAACACAAGGTCAAAGAGAAGAAATTTGGGTGAAGAACAGCCATTGGCCCCAAGTAATTCACGACCTTCTGTCACTCCACAAACTATTGGCAAACAAAATGCAATCCCAAGCACGCAAGGATTGCCTAAAACAGCCCCTAGGCCAACCCAAATGCCAGTTGTTGCTGCCCATGTGCAAGGAATGAATGTGCAGGCCAAGGGACAGCAGAGGGATACTTCATCTCCATTCAGTATCATTGATCAGATGAAGAAGACAAATGTAAACATATCAATGTGGGAATCACTATCTATCCCAGGCCAAAGAGATTTGCTACAAGCTGCCATGAAGGACTGGTCAACTTCAAATCAGCAAGTCCAAATGCAAGAGAAGGTGCTCACAAATGCTGCCCAGCCTGAGGGGAATCATGGAGGACAGCAAGGTAAAATATTGAAGCCCCCTCCATTCTATGTTTCATTGATCATTGGGAACCAATTAGTACACAATTGCATGATTGATTCCGGGGCAAGTAGTTCAGTAATGCCCAAGCAAATAGCTGATCAGTTGGGAATTCAGTATGAAACCATATCCAAAGGGGTGGTGCAGTTGGATGGGACAGCAGTAACAACAGTCGGGGTGATTAAAAACTTGAGTCTTACTTTGCATGCCTGTCCCAACGTGGTTGTTTTGCAAGATGTCTCAGTAATAGACCTTCCACCACTCTTTGCCCTATGTTTGTCAAGGGATTTCACAGCTAAGATTGGAGGTTACTTGTCTGCTGATTGGTCACACATGCTGTTCAGAACAAGATATGGAACCAAAGCCACAATCAGGTCTGAACCTATTGCAAACTTTCACATTGAGCCTTACACTCCAAGTCAGATTAATGCCAATTGTTCAGCGTTTGATCAAGAAGATCATCCAAGCACTGATGAAGCTGACACCAAGGTTGGAAGCATCCCAGATTTAACTCTTGATGAATGGGCAAGCAAGGTGCATGCTTTTGATCCTTATCAAGAAATAGAAGAATCTGAGCTGGGAGTCTATTGCATACATGAAGAAAATCAGCCTATTCCTAGCATCACCAAGCCAAACCACAAAGATGACAATGAGGTATGGCAGTTGTTTTTTGATGGATCAAGGAGTAGACAAGGTGCAGGAGGGGGATCCATGCTGGTTTCACCTCAAGGAGTTAAGTATTATTCAGCTTTTAGATTTCAGTTTGCATGCTCTAATAACACTGCTGAATATGAAGCCTTGGTGCAAGGACTGCATTGGGCAATCAAGAGAGGAATAAAGAACTTGCAAGTCTTTGGTGACAGTGAGTTGATTGTCAACCAAGTTAAGGGGCAGCATGCTGTCAAGAATGATCTACTCAAGTGCTACAAGAACAGGGTGTGGGACCTCATTGAAGATTTTGAGGGCTTTAGCATAAAATCCATTCCTAGAAAAGAGAACCAAGCTGCTGACAGGCTTGCAGCAGTTGGGGCAGCCTTTGACGTTGTGGAGAGCATTCAAAAGGACAAGGTACAGCCAAACATCCATGTGATTGTGAGGCCTTCAGTGCCAAATAACAATGTAAGTTGGCAAGTGTTTGAAAATGATCAGCAAATCATCCATTTCTTGCAAGAAGAGGCTGAATTCTCAGCCAAAAATCAGGAAAAGTTGGAGCAGCAGTATGGTGACCAAGTGGTGCAGCTGAGAACCAACAAACTACCAAAGGGACTTATTACTTTGGAGTCCATTTTCAATCCTAATGATCAGTTTAGGAAGGAGAAAGCAAACATCCAAGTGAAGGGAGAAGATTCAGTGTCCATCTCAGTAGAAAGAGGCAAATCACTCCAAATTGGTAAGATGACAACTGAGCAAGAAAGGTATGAGTTCATACAACTTTGTCAAGAATTCCCTGATGTGTTTGCTTGGAGCTATGAAGATTTGAAAGGTTTCAATCCCGAGTTAGCTCAACACACCATTGAATTGGATCCAAATACTAAGCCCATCAGGCAGAAACAAAGGCCAGTCAACCCCCACATGGAGCCTCTCATGAGAAAAGAATTGAATAAGTTGATAGAATCAAGAATCATATTCCCTATCAAGCATTCTAGTTGGGTTGCCAACTTGGTTCCAGTCAGAAAGAAGAGTGGGGAAATCAGATTGTGTGTTGACTTCAGAGATTTGAATAGAGCATCTCTCAAGGATCATTATCCACTTCCTTCCATGGAGCAGATTTTACAAGTTGTTGCTGGCTCCGAGAGGTTTTCACTACTTGATGGCTATTCAGGGTATAATCAGATTATGGTGAAGGAAGAAGATCAGTTCAAGACAGCCTTTACAACTAAATGGGGAACTTATGCATACAGGAAAATGCCATTTGGGCTGTCCAACGCTGGAGCTACCTTCCAAAGAGCAATGGACATGGCGTTCAAAGGTTTGATTAACAACATTGTACTGATATATCTTGATGATATCACTGTTTTTTCAAAAAATACAGCAGACCACCTCTTTCATTTGAGACAAGTGTTCCAAAGGTGTAGAAGATTTGGAGTCTCCTTGAATCCTAAAAAGTGTGTTTTTCTAGCCCATGAAGGAAAGCTCCTTGGCCACATTGTCTCCAAAGAAGGATTAGCAATTGATCCGGAAAGAGTCGAAGCCATAAGAGCACTGCCATTGCCAAGCCACAAGAAGGCCCTTCAAAGTTTCTTGGGAAGAATAAATTTTGTTCGGAGGTTTGTCCCAAATTTTGCAGCCCTTGTCAGACCTATCACCAAGATGCTAAAGAAAAGCATGGCTTTCAAATGGACAGCAGAAGGAAAGGAAAGTTTTGAAGCAATCAAAGAAGCCATCTCTCAAGCCCCAACTCTCATCAACCCGGATTTCTCCAAGGATTTCATCCTCTATGCGTTTGGAGGTGATGATACTATTTCTGCAATTTTGGTACAGCAGAATAAAGACAATGATGAACAGCCAATTGCTTTCTTCAGCCAAATCCTGGAGGACTATGAGGTGAGATATTCTTTCATTGAGAAGCATGTTCTTGCAGTAATCAGGAGCTTGAAGAAATTCAAGCATCTAGTTTCAAACAATAAGGTCCAATTGTTGGTTTCTCATGCGGGGGTTAAAGACTTCCTCCTCAACAAAGACTTGAATGAAAAAAGGGCAGGTTGGATTACTCGTGTCATGGAGTATGACATTGAGATCAAAGTCACCAAGTTGGTAAGAGGAAAAGGATTGTGTGAGCAGCTGATCTTGAGCAAACAAGAGGAATCATGCAACGAGAAGGAGGTTGTTTTGGCGTTGCAAGACAACCGTGAGCAAGGAAGCACTCAAGAGGAAAATAATGGTGTCCCCACTCCTTGCTGGACCCAAAGTATAATGCACTTCCTAAGCACAGGCCTATGCCCTCCAGAGATGAACAAGACCCAAAGAAGACACTTCAGATTGCAGGCTGTCCCATATGCCCTTGTTGATGGTGTTTTATTCAAAAGAGATGTGAATGGAGTACTGCTGAGATGCATTGGTACAAATCAGATTCATAAGGTGCTGGAAGAGTTCCATGGTGGACCAGCTGGTGGTCATTTTGCACCAAGAGTGACAGCTCTAAAGATCATGAGGGCTGGTTATTATTGGCCCAAGATTTTCAATGATTGTTATGCATGGATCAAGAGGTGCAAGAATTGTGCATTTTTCACAGGTAAAGAGAGGCTAGCTGCCCTCCCATTGCATCCAATTTCAGTTGACCAGCCATTCATGCAATGGGGTTTAGACTTCATTGGAGTTATTAATCCCAATTCGAGCCAAGGGCACAAGTGGATTTTAACAGCCACAGATTACTTCACCAAATGGACTGAAGCAGTAGCACTCAAGGAAGCAAATGAATCTAGCATCCTAGACTTCTATGAGGGAATAGTAACCAGATTTGGCATACCAGCTACAATAATATCAGATAATGCATTGGCATTCATTGGATCCAAGGTGACTGAATGGGCTGTCAAGAACGGGATCTACCTAAGTACTTCATCAAACTATTACCCCCAGAGTAATGGCCAGGCTGAATCTACAAACAAGAACTTGTTGAGGATCATTAGGAGGACTCTTGATGAGAATCAGAGGTCTTGGCATACCAAATTGAAATCAGCCTTATGGGCTGATAGGATAACTCCTAAAAGATCTACAGGTAACTCTCCATTCAAGCTTGTTTATGGAAGAGAGGCAATTTTGCCCATATCACTTGAGTTGCCAACATTGGAACTCATGAAACAATTGGAGTTGTTGGAGTTTGAGCCCATGGAAGTCAGATATGCAGAATTGATGGAGCTCCAAGAAATCAGAAATCAGGCATCCCAAGCAATGGAGAAGGATCAGGCTTTGATAAAGAAGACCTTTGATAGAAAGGCCAAGAACAGATCCTTCCAAGTTGGAGATCTAGTGTTAAAATGGGATGCGGATAGAGAAAAACCGGGAAGGCATTCAAAATTTGATGCCATTTGGAGTGGCCCATACATGGTCACAAAGTGTAAGGACAACAATGCTTTCCAGTTGTCTTCATTGGATGGCGAAGAACTGCAGATTCCAGTCAATGGAATCCATCTGAAGCATTGCTACTGAAGGAAATGCTTCACCCTATACATATTAGTTTAGGTTTTTCATTCCTCCAAGTGCTTGTGCACATTGTTTTGCTGTAGATTAGTTTTTCTTTCCCTAAGTGCTTTGGCACAAGCTTGCTGTTCCTGGAGATGTGTTTGCAGGCCTTGCTCCATCAGGTGATATTCCATCTTCCTCCTTGCAGTGTTCTAGTCAGTTGGGGTATCAAACAGAGAATTCAATGACTCCATACCCAATGGATTGCTTCAGGCAACTGGTAACTTCATCCAGCAGGCAGATGACCCCTCTGAGTCGCCAAAATTGTTATCCAAAATGTGCCCCTGCTCATTTTTTGTGGCTAACTCCTCTCATTTTTTTCCTCTCTTGTGCCTCAGTCATAATATTTTTCTTTTTAGGCACTCAAAACCTTCTGGAAATGACACCATTGGATAGAGCTCTTTCTCAGCTTTCCAGAAAGGTAAAGTTTTCCTCCTAACTCCATGTATTTTTGAAGTTATGGCTCGGCGGAGTTTTTTGAAAAAATTTTCCCCTGAAAGGCCCGCGGCCAATGAGATGCCGCCACGTGGCACCTAGAGTGGTGGAGCGTGGGGAAATTTTGGAAAATTTTCCAAATGACCAAAAAGGTGCAAAAATTCAAATTTTTGCCCGCCAACCCGATTTGGCCCTGTTTTGCCCTAAAACTTCAAATGGCCATATCTTTCGATCCAGAGCTCGTTTTTCACGTTCTTTATATCAATGGAAAGCTGGTGAAATTATCTACAAGATTCCAGGGTCATTTTTTCATTTTGATGGAGTTTGGAGAGAGAAAATTGAAAAACGCCTCTGGCACGTGGTCATGGACAGAAATGACGTTTCAACCACCGTTTTTAATGAAGAATGGCTCGCATTCTCTCCCAGCATGGCTAAAAATGTCAGGGGATGGGTCTGTAAGGATGCCCATGCTGTTTTGAATGTGTTTTGGTCAATGGTTGAATCCCTTCCATGTTTTCCCGTGTTTCTCTCTCCTGGGCTCGTCCCTTGCACTGTAAAAGCCAGATTTGGCTCATTTTCAAAGGGTTGAACATTTTTTGTGTATTGCAGGTCCCCTTTCTCACCTTGGAAGTGATTTTGGTGGAATATTAGACCTTTTCTAAGAACTGCAACTCATTTTTGCCTCCCAGGTGTTGTAATGCAAGTGATTTTGATGTTAAAATAACAATACAGGCCCTGTGATTAATTTTTCATCCTCTGCTGGTGTTGTTTGACTAATTTCTGATTCTTCATTACAGTTATCAGTTTGTGCATGTTGTTTTGTTGCATTTTATGAATTGTGTCAATCTGCAGAAGTGAGAAATGCTCACCACTCCTTTGGTGCATCACCTATTAGCATTAGTTTTAGTTTATCTGCATTCTCTATCTCTGTCTCCTTTGGAATTTAGGGTAGGATTAGGAATTTAAACCTCTGCAACTTGTAAGTGATAAATCTGATCAGAGGAGTTGAGGAACCAGCCTCTAATCTGGAGATTCCTTTCCCATTTTACAAGTCCCACACTTGGGGAGAGGATTCAATGTTGTGCAATCACACTGGATGTCTAAAATATCAAACTAGAAATCTGATCAACATCCAGGGGTGCTGCTGATTTGCAACAACAGTTTTGGCACGCCCGGTGGGACCTTAGAGGTCTTCATCTTCATTGCAACAAAATTGATGTGCATTTGTTGCAAGTTTCTTGCTTTAAAAGAGCTATAAATTGCACATCTGGCGACTCCAAGGAAGAAGAATCAGCTGGTTTTAGCAGTGCAGACCTGAAAACTCATGAGAAGAATCAACACAAGGTCAAGAGCTGGAGAGGAAGAGGTGTTGTTTGAATATCTGCAGTTATCTCCAAGAATAAGGCAAAGTGGGAGGAGAATCCAAAGGTCTCCATCTCCACCAAACAGAACTCTCTCAACTCCTCCACCTGGTAGGCCTTTCATTCAATCAACAAGGGTTCTAAGGCCAATCAGAATGGCACAAAACAACCCCTATGTCAATTTCACTGGCAGCAGCCCACTTGCTCTCAATGCACAAAATCCAATCCCAGTTGCAGCATTGAAGAACATTCCATACTTCACTGGAGAAAATCAGACCTCACCTGGTGATCATGTTAAGGATATTGCTAACATTTGTGCAATCCATGAGATCAATGAGATGCAAGTTGCTGTCAAACTGCTGGCATCTTCATTCAAAGGGAAAGCTTTGCAATGGTTCAGGAGTCTTGCCTCAGGTTCTATTCAAAATTGGAATCAGCTATGTATAGCCCTCCATGAGCAGTTTGGGGAAAAGGGAGACAACTTGTCCCTTTTGGAGCAGCTGACAACTATCAAAAGAGCTCCCAATGAGCAGCTGACTGATTTTAATTTCAGATTTCAAAGGACTTGGGAGAGAATTCCAGTGGCAGTCAGGCCAACAGCAGAAGGTGCTTTTCTTTATTACCTTAAAGCTTTAAATTCTGATATTTCTATGTTAATTCAGTCCATGGGAGGCACAACTATCCCCATTGCTTATAGCATTGCCATTAGAGCTGAAAATTGTTTGATTCAAGCTGGCAAGCTGGCTCCTAGGCCTCCAATGCCATTATTTCCAAGTTTAGAGAGCCCAAGTACTAGCCAAGTGCCTAATTTAGCTTCTATTCCCACTCCTAGAAATCAGAATTCAAGTGAAGCTTCCACTTCATCTTCTAGTGCCTCAAATGAACTTCAAGAAGTCATGAAGCAATTGCAAAATCTAGGTAATGAGCTGGTTACACTCAAAAGGCAGCAAGCTCAAGGTTTTAGACCTTCCTTCCAGCCTCAAGCTCAGCCTAACAGGCAGCCATATCAACCTCATAGACCACCCAATCCAGCTGCAAATCTAAATCAAGCAAGGCCTCCTGCCAACAGACCATTTCAGCCCTATAATCCCAATGCTACATCTGCATCTAAAGCATTAGTGCCAGTACAAAACAATATAGCTCAAGAGTATGATTGGTGTTTCCCATGCAATGAACCTCATAACCAGTCCATGTGCTTCAACGGTGCCTTGAATCAAGCATTAATGGTGACAACAACTGGTGTGGAGGGTGAAGGTAGTCAAGGAAATAACCAGCAACAAGAAACATTCCAGCAGCAATCAGCTCCAAATGATACCACACTTGTAAACTGGCAGGCAGAAGATTTTTGTGGCATGAATCAAATGATTTCCCAAAGTGTTGCAGCCAACACAAGGTCAAAGAGAAGAAATTTGGGTGAAGAACAGCCATTGGCCCCAAGTAATTCACGACCTTCTGTCACTCCACAAACTATTGGCAAACAAAATGCAATCCCAAGCACGCAAGGATTGCCTAAAACAGCCCCTAGGCCAACCCAAATGCCAGTTGTTGCTGCCCATGTGCAAGGAATGAATGTGCAGGCCAAGGGACAGCAGAGGGATACTTCATCTCCATTCAGTATCATTGATCAGATGAAGAAGACAAATGTAAACATATCAATGTGGGAATCACTATCTATCCCAGGCCAAAGAGATTTGCTACAAGCTGCCATGAAGGACTGGTCAACTTCAAATCAGCAAGTCCAAATGCAAGAGAAGGTGCTCACAAATGCTGCCCAGCCTGAGGGGAATCATGGAGGACAGCAAGGTAAAATATTGAAGCCCCCTCCATTCTATGTTTCATTGATCATTGGGAACCAATTAGTACACAATTGCATGATTGATTCCGGGGCAAGTAGTTCAGTAATGCCCAAGCAAATAGCTGATCAGTTGGGAATTCAGTATGAAACCATATCCAAAGGGGTGGTGCAGTTGGATGGGACAGCAGTAACAACAGTCGGGGTGATTAAAAACTTGAGTCTTACTTTGCATGCCTGTCCCAACGTGGTTGTTTTGCAAGATGTCTCAGTAATAGACCTTCCACCACTCTTTGCCCTATGTTTGTCAAGGGATTTCACAGCTAAGATTGGAGGTTACTTGTCTGCTGATTGGTCACACATGCTGTTCAGAACAAGATATGGAACCAAAGCCACAATCAGGTCTGAACCTATTGCAAACTTTCACATTGAGCCTTACACTCCAAGTCAGATTAATGCCAATTGTTCAGCGTTTGATCAAGAAGATCATCCAAGCACTGATGAAGCTGACACCAAGGTTGGAAGCATCCCAGATTTAACTCTTGATGAATGGGCAAGCAAGGTGCATGCTTTTGATCCTTATCAAGAAATAGAAGAATCTGAGCTGGGAGTCTATTGCATACATGAAGAAAATCAGCCTATTCCTAGCATCACCAAGCCAAACCACAAAGATGACAATGAGGTATGGCAGTTGTTTTTTGATGGATCAAGGAGTAGACAAGGTGCAGGAGGGGGATCCATGCTGGTTTCACCTCAAGGAGTTAAGTATTATTCAGCTTTTAGATTTCAGTTTGCATGCTCTAATAACACTGCTGAATATGAAGCCTTGGTGCAAGGACTGCATTGGGCAATCAAGAGAGGAATAAAGAACTTGCAAGTCTTTGGTGACAGTGAGTTGATTGTCAACCAAGTTAAGGGGCAGCATGCTGTCAAGAATGATCTACTCAAGTGCTACAAGAACAGGGTGTGGGACCTCATTGAAGATTTTGAGGGCTTTAGCATAAAATCCATTCCTAGAAAAGAGAACCAAGCTGCTGACAGGCTTGCAGCAGTTGGGGCAGCCTTTGACGTTGTGGAGAGCATTCAAAAGGACAAGGTACAACCAAACATCCATGTGATTGTGAGGCCTTCAGTGCCAAATAACAATGTAAGTTGGCAAGTGTTTGAAAATGATCAGCAAATCATCCATTTCTTGCAAGAAGAGGCTGAATTCTCAGCCAAAAATCAGGAAAAGTTGGAGCAGCAGTATGGTGACCAAGTGGTGCAGCTGAGAACCAACAAACTACCAAAGGGACTTATTACTTTGGAGTCCATTTTCAATCCTAATGATCAGTTTAGGAAGGAGAAAGCAAACATCCAAGTGAAGGGAGAAGATTCAGTGTCCATCTCAGTAGAAAGAGGCAAATCACTCCAAATTGGTAAGATGACAACTGAGCAAGAAAGGTATGAGTTCATACAACTTTGTCAAGAATTCCCTGATGTGTTTGCTTGGAGCTATGAAGATTTGAAAGGTTTCAATCCCGAGTTAGCTCAACACACCATTGAATTGGATCCAAATACTAAGCCCATCAGGCAGAAACAAAGGCCAGTCAACCCCCACATGGAGCCTCTCATGAGAAAAGAATTGAATAAGTTGATAGAATCAAGAATCATATTCCCTATCAAGCATTCTAGTTGGGTTGCCAACTTGGTTCCAGTCAGAAAGAAGAGTGGGGAAATCAGATTGTGTGTTGACTTCAGAGATTTGAATAGAGCATCTCTCAAGGATCATTATCCACTTCCTTCCATGGAGCAGATTTTACAAGTTGTTGCTGGCTCCGAGAGGTTTTCACTACTTGATGGGCAGGGTATAATCAGATTATGGTGAAGGAAGAAGATCAGTTCAAGGTTAGTAAAATATGTGGAATAATCTTTTCACTACTTGATGGCTATTCAGGGTATAATCAAGATTATGGTGAAGGAAGAAGATCAGTTCAAGACAACCTTTACAACTAAATGGGGAACTTATGCATACAGGAAAACATTTGGGTGTCCAACACTCTAACTTGCAAATGCCATTTTTACAACATGCTGGACTAGCCTTCCAAAGAGCAATGGACATGGCGTTCAAAGGTTTGATTAACAACATTGTACTGATATATCTTGATGATATCACTGTTTTTTCAAAAAATACAGCAGACCACCTCTTTCATTTGAGACAAGTGTTCCAAAGGTGTAGAAGATTTGGAGTCTCCTTGAATCCTAAAAAGTGTGTTTTTCTAGCCCATGAAGGAAAGCTCCTTGGCCACATTGTCTCCAAAGAAGGATTAGCAATTGATCCGGAAAGAGTCGAAGCCATAAGAGCACTGCCATTGCCAAGCCACAAGAAGGCCCTTCAAAGTTTCTTGGGAAGAATAAATTTTGTTCGGAGGTTTGTCCCAAATTTTGCAGCCCTTGTCAGACCTATCACCAAGATGCTAAAGAAAAGCATGGCTTTCAAATGGACAGCAGAAGGAAAGGAAAGTTTTGAAGCAATCAAAGAAGCCATCTCTCAAGCCCCAACTCTCATCAACCCGGATTTCTCCAAGGATTTCATCCTCTATGCGTTTGGAGGTGATGATACTATTTCTGCAATTTTGGTACAGCAGAATAAAGACAATGATGAACAGCCAATTGCTTTCTTCAGCCAAAGCCTGGAGGACTATGAGGTGAGATATTCTTTCATTGAGAAGCATGTTCTTGCAGTAATCAGGAGCTTGAAGAAATTCAAGCATCTAGTTTCAAACAATAAGGTCCAATTGTTGGTTTCTCATGCGGGGGTTAAAGACTTCCTCCTCAACAAAGACTTGAATGAAAAAAGGGCAGGTTGGATTACTCGTGTCATGGAGTATGACATTGAGATCAAAGTCACCAAGTTGGTAAGAGGAAAAGGATTGTGTGAGCAGCTGATCTTGAGCAAACAAGAGGAATCATGCAATGAGAAGGAGGCTGTTTTGGCATTGCAAGACAAGCCATGAGCAAGGAAGCACTCAAGAGGAAAATAATGGTGTCCCCACTCCTTGCTGGACCCAAAGTATAATGCACTTCCTAAGCACAGGTCTATGTCCTCCAGAGATGAACAAGACCCAAAGAAGACACTTCAGATTGCAAGCTGTCCCATATGCCCTTGTTGATGGTGTTTTATTCAAAAGAGATGTGAATGGAGTACTGCTGAGATGCATTGGTACAAATCAGATTCATAAGGTGCTGGAAGAGTTCCATGGTGGACCAGCTGGTGGTCATTTTGCACCAAGAGTGACAGCTCTAAAGATCATGAGGGCTGGTTATTATTGGCCCAAGATTTTCAATGATTGTTATGCATGGATCAAGAGGTGCAAGAATTGTGCATTTTTCACAGGTAAAGAGAGGCTAGCTGCCCTCCCATTGCATCCAATTTCAGTTGACCAGCCATTCATGCAATGGGGTTTAGACTTCATTGGAGTTATTAATCCCAATTCGAGCCAAGGGCACAAGTGGATTTTAACAGCCACAGATTACTTCACCAAATGGACTGAAGCAGTAGCACTCAAGGAAGCAAATGAATCTAGCATCCTAGACTTCTATGAGGGAATAGTAACCAGATTTGGCATACCAGCTACAATAATATCAGATAATGCATTGGCATTCATTGGATCCAAGGTGACTGAATGGGCTGTCAAGAACGGGATCTACCTAAGTACTTCATCAAACTATTACCCCCAGAGTAATGGCCAGGCTGAATCTACAAACAAGAACTTGTTGAGGATCATTAGGAGGACTCTTGATGAGAATCAGAGGTCTTGGCATACCAAATTGAAATCAGCCTTATGGGCTGATAGGATAACTCCTAAAAGATCTACAGGTAACTCTCCATTCAAGCTTGTTTATGGAAGAGAGGCAATTTTGCCCATATCACTTGAGTTGCCAACATTGGAACTCATGAAACAATTGGAGTTGTTGGAGTTTGAGCCCATGGAAGTCAGATATGCAGAATTGATGGAGCTCCAAGAAATCAGAAATCAGGCATCCCAAGCAATGGAGAAGGATCAGGCTTTGATAAAGAAGACCTTTGATAGAAAGGCCAAGAACAGATCCTTCCAAGTTGGAGATCTAGTGTTAAAATGGGATGCGGATAGAGCAAAACCGGGAAGGCATTCAAAATTTGATGCCATTTGGAGTGGCCCATACATGGTCACAAAGTGTAAGGACAACAATGCTTTCCAGTTGTCTTCATTGGATGGCGAAGAACTGCAGATTCCAGTCAATGGAATCCATCTGAAGCATTGCTACTAAAGGAAATGCTTCACCCTATACATATTAGTTTAGGTTTTTCATTCCTCCAAGTGCTTGTGCACATTGTTTTGCTGTAGATTAGTTTTTCTTTCCCTAAGTGCTTTGGCACAAGCTTGCTGTTCCTGGAGATGTGTTTGCAGGCCTTGCTCCATCAGGTGATATTCCATCTTCCTCCTTGCAGTGTTCTAGTCAGTTGGGGTATCAAACAGAGAATTCAATGACTCCATACCCAATGGATTGCTTCAGGCAACTGGTAACTTCATCCAGCAGGCAGATGACCCCTCTGAGTCGCCAAAATTGTTATCCAAAATGTGCCCCTGCTCATTTTTTGTGGCTAACTCCTCTCATTTTTTTCCTCTCTTGTGCCTCAGTCATAATATTTTGCTTTTCAGGCACTCAAAACCTTCTGGAAATGACACCATTGGATAGAGCTCTTTCTCAGCTTTCCAGAAAGGTAAAGTTTTCCTCCTAACTCCATGTATTTTTGAAGTTATGGCTCGGCGGAGTTTTTTGGAAAAATTTTCCCCTGAAAGGCCCGCGGCCAATGAGATGCTGCCACGTGGCACCTAGAGTGGTGGAGCATGGGGAAATTTTGGAAAATTTTCCAAATGACCAAAAAGGTGCAAAAATTTGAATTTTTGCCCGCCAACCCGATTTGGCCCTGTTTTGCCCTAAAACTTCAAATGGCCATATCTTTCGATCCAGAGCTCGGTTTTTCACGTTCTTTATATCAATGGAAAGCTGGTGAAATTCTCTACAAGATTCTGGGGTCATTTTTGCATTTTGATGGAGTTTGGAGAGAGAAAATCAAAAAACGCCTCTGGCACGTGGTCATGGACAGAAATGACGTTTCAACCACCGTTTTTAATGAAGAATGGCTCGCATTCTCTCCCAGCATGGCTAAAAATGTCAGGGGATGGGTCTGTAAGGATGCCCATGCTGTTTTGAATGCGTTTTGGTCAATGGTTGAATCCCTTCCACGTTTTCCCACGTTTCTCTCTCCTGGGCTCGTCCCTTGCACTGTAAAAGCCAGATTTGGCTCATTTTCAAAGGGTTGAACATTTTTTGTGTATTGCAGGTCCCCTTTCTCACCTTGGAAGTGATTTTGGTGGAATATTAGACCTTTTCTAAGAACTGCAACTCATTTTTGCCTCCCAGGTGTTGTAATGCAAGTGATTTTGATGTTAAAATAACAATACAGGCCCTGTGATTAATTTTTCATCCTCTGCTGGTGTTGTTTGACTAATTTCTGATTCTTCATTACAGTTATCAGTTTGTGCATGTTGTTTTGTTGCATTTTATGAATTGTGTCAATCTGCAGAAGTGAGAAATGCTCACCACTCCTTTGGTGCATCACCTATTAGCATTAGTTTTAGTTTATCTGCATTCTCTATCTCTGTCTCCTTTGGAATTTAGGGTAGGATTAGGAATTTAAACCTCTGCAACTTGTAAGTGATAAATCTGATCAGAGGAGTTGAGGAACCAGCCTCTAATCTGGAGATTCCTTTCCCATTTTACAAGTCCCACACTTGGGGAGAGGATTCAATGTTGTGCAATCACACTGGATGTCTAAAATATCAAACTAGAAATGTTGATGATGCTGCAAAGCATGTACACAAGTGTGAGTTACTATGGCACGCGAAGGGGATCACTACCCTAGAGCGGAAGGCAAGTCAGTTTGCAACAACATTGCAAGGATGCACACATAATTGGTATCGGAAGTATGACCCCCATTAGATAGTGATAGATTACACCATGCTATGGAATGCTTTCTTTGCTGTATTTCATATCCTTGAGCTTGAATAGAAGAGCATCAATGCACTGAAGGAGATCCAACAAAGAATGGCAGAAAGTGTGTGGGAATATGATGCGAGTTTTAAAACTCTCTTATCAAAGCTATCCTATGATATTCACCCCTCTCAACATGCTCAGTGGTTTGTTGGAGGATTGATAACACCGTTTAGGAGAGCACTTTCACACAAGCTTTCACAGACCCGCGTGAGGCCTTGGAGGCTGCCCTGCGTGCTGAGGTTGTTGAAAGCGTGCATACCTGTGTTAGCCCCTTTCTTGAGGCTCAGATTGGTGTGATGGCGAAGCAACTAAGAGAAGCTACCTGTGAACTCAGTGCATGAGACTTGCAGTGGTCTATGGTGCACAAATTGTGAGGTAGAGGGGCATACAAAGGACAATTGTCCCTAGGAGATCAGTACGCGTCATGATGGTGGACTATGAAATTTGCCATAGAGATCATGATGCAAGTAGGTGCCCATTGCTGCAAGTGCGCGATCCATATAAATGTGTCTTGCTATTGCAAGATTTGCACTTCTACTACTCATGACACTAAGGATTGTAGACTGATTAACCAAATACATGACGCCATTAATATTGGTGTGCGCCCGACCAACCTCGCAAACAATTCGAAGGATGCTGGTCATCACTATGAAGGGCACGTAGATGGAGGGGTGTGTGGAAGAGGTTTCCAAGGAGGATTTTGTGGTCATGGTAACCACGAAGGGAGAAGTGAGTTCCTGCGTGGAACCTGTTACAATTGTGGGTCTACGGAGCACTATAAGCGTGAATGTATTGATCTGCTATAATGCTCTTAGTGTGGGAAGAAGCATAAGTATGAGGAGTTTCCTAGGGCTATTTTAACATATGAGCTAACAACACCGGAAAGATAAAGGCACTCGACATGGTAAGCGTGAGGAAGGCCGATTCACAATGGATGCAAAGAGTGGTGCGTGAGTTAGAACTAGAGTCTGGTACTAGTTACGATGCAGACTGAGGCTACACACGTCAAGGGAAGTACCAAGGCAAATACCACTCAGGTTATTAGAGAAGAGATGGTGCATGGAAAGTATCCAGACCCTACTCATCAAAAAGAAGTGTATCAAGAAACCATGGATGTGATTCGAAGCCTTACAAGGAGAGATCCAGTGTCTGAAAGAGCAGTCAAGACAGTTAGAGAAAAGGAAGAATGTTGAGGCTCCACAGAAGGTTCTAAATGAGGGTAGCGAATTATGCAAGATGTTGAGGCAAGATAATATCATCCCCTTACTAGGAGAGTTGTTACGAGAGAAGATACTGCGCTGCTGGAAAAGGGCGCGAGATGTAGGTTCTACATACCAACTTTCCTCCCCATAACCTTGATTATGATAAGGAGATTACCTTGAATGTTGTTGTTGATGGATGGCTTCTGAGCAATATTTTGATTAACACGGGTGCGCAAGTCAATGTTCTCACTCTAGATGCTTGGCATGTTAAATTTGGGAGAGAGAGAATAAACTGAATAAATGTGTAAAGAATGATTGAACAAGAAAAGGAATACACACTGTTCAAATGGGTTCTGTGTCTGGGTATTTATTATGCAAAGACGGTTACAAAATTAGTCTAGGGTTACAACTTGGTGCATAACCATACAAACAAATTATAAAAGGGGCAGTCTTATTCATTTATTCCTACACCCCCTCTTAAGACTTACCCTACATAACTCAAAAACAAACAATCTAACAAAAGGAAGAACTACATCTGATGATCTTCAAAAACTTTCACTTTGAAAGCAATGCTATGATCCAGGTAGGGCTCCATCAAGTCACTTGTACCTTCATAAAGGTGTAGCTTGGAGCTGAATTCCGAGTTCCCCAGATTCCACCTCCCCGAACTTGCGAAAAATAAATGACACATGCAAAAATTGGAAAAGCATCACTTACAGAAATGCCAAACACAATTTGCATAAAGTTGAAATCACACTCGTGCAGGAATATAAAGGCATGCTTGCATAAAGGAAATCACAGTCTTGCATAAATAAATGTTGCATGCAACCATCCATAATGAAACTTGCATCTAAATGTATCCTTTGTTGAATTAAAAATAAACATAATTGAATGAAACACCTGTAGGTAAACTGTCCAAACTAAATTCTTCATCAATACAAAGGTCTAAAAACAAGACAACAAAATGGATATTAAAGACAAATGAATTTAAACATGAGCACATAAATGGCATAGATCCGACAATTCCTTGGAATGAGTGGCCAACTCATTCCTTGGAATAATGACATTTAAATCATGACTATCTGAGATCTTAAAACTATAGATATATTCTGAGTTCTAGGAATAGAATAGCATCTTTATTTCTTTGGAGAATGAGCATCTACATATCTAAGTGTGGAAGGTTACATTTATAATCCTTATGCATCCAACCAACTCCTTATTTTAGGAAATCCAAAGATATGATCTTGATATTTGATTCCAATCCTACAAACTACATTGCTATATTCATCTGAAGACAAAATATGGAGAGAGATAGCTATTGGCATCTTCGAATCCTCAAATCTTAGCTCTCACTTATTTTAGGAAGATTTGCTCCCAAATATTCTCCTTAGCTTATTAATGGCTTAACATAGAGACTAATAATCCATTTTGATTCCTCTAGATTATTGGAAGTTTCAAGGAAATTTTCCTCATTGATATGATTTTGCTCCAAATACCTTTATTCAGAGTTTTCCAAATTTGACTTTGTTGATTTGTTTATTGTGGACATTTTTGACGCTTCAGAGTCAGAGATACGCTTTTTCCAATCGGACTAGCAGTTCACTAAAAGTTATCATCTCTATCTTTGCCATTGGTAACAATCTATAGATGCATTTGAATGAGGCGTTGTCTGTTAAAAACATTCCTATGCCCCAAAAACCTCTATTCATAATTTTCTATTTGTACTTTTCTATTTTTTTTATGGAACTTTTAGTGCTCATCTAATACACTTTTCTATCGGCATTTGCAACTTACTAAAATAGAATAAATATATCTGCGTATTATTGGTAATGAATATGTAACAAATAAGAATGAGGTTTTTGTTAAAAATATTTCTATGAACTAGCGTACCTCTCTCATATTTTCCATTCTGAATCTTTCCTGCCTTCTGTTTATGAAAACTTTTAGTGCTCGTCTGATACACTTTTCCTCGGACTGCAGCTCACTAAAAGTTAGATCACTCTTCATTGGTAAAATCGCGACTGTAGAAAATATCTAAAATGACGATTTTTGTGGCTATTAACATATCTGACTGTTTGTGAATGAAAACCTGCTCTCATATTTCTTGAAAAACATTGGAATCTCGCGAGTATTTCACAATGTGCTCAAAAAATACTGTCATTTTGTTGATGCAATGTTCCGGAACTAAAGCTGTCATTCACTTTTATGCAAGTTCCGGAACTAAATCTGATTTGTCCACGAATTAAAATTTTCGGAACTAACTGTAATTCATTTTGACACAAGTTTTGGAACAAAATTTGTGAGTTCCAAAACTAAACCTGCAAGTTCCCGAACTAACGTGCCCTAATGAGACTCACGAAACTAATTTCTTCCAAGTTCCGCAACTTAACCTAAAACACGCTATACCACTGTTTGCATGTGACCTTAGATTGAGATGATTATTTTTTTTAACTTGCATAATAAATTTGATATAGAATGATTGAATATGAAAATCAGAATACTGACTTTTAAACGGGTTGTGTGTACGGGTATTCATGATCAATTCCACGGTTTCCCAATAGTTAGCTGTTATCTTTCGCATAACCATATGGCAATGTATACACAAGGGGAAGTCTTATGCATCTTATTCCTAAATAATCAAATAGGATTAGTAAATCACATTGAAAATAGATAACAAGGTCAATATTTAGGCCTGCATTAAAGAATATCACTATCCAAGGGATGATAGTTCATATGGGGATTTCTGAATTCTTGGCACTAGCAAGGTAAATAACTTTCCAGCATTACTTGGGTGCCCCTGGTGTTATAAGAACAATGTTGACCTATGGTTCAACAAGGGGTACATAAGTTTTGAAAACAAGGAATAATCATCATCATCCCCTTAACTAGATGAAAAGTCAACACCCTATACTGAGCCCTTGGGAGAATAATTTCTTGATAGGATCTATGTATGCTCCATCAGGGATCCTAAGGTGATTCATCCTATAGAAGGAGTTATTCAGTTTGAAGATGCTTAGTCCATGAGTGATACAACTAGTGTGGCATGTGACAATTGGTGCATGGGACTTATGAGTCTAATTGGGTGACAGTTAAGAGGATTCTGTGACAAGGGTGAAAAAGGCACATGCTTAGTCAAGCGCCTAGGAGGGAAGAAGTTACCAAGTTATTCTAGAGGAGCCAACCCTGATGATTTCTTATGGGAGATGGAGGCTCAGTGGAAAAATGAGATCGAAAGAAGAGGGATGCTCAGCTATAACTTGCTTGGGACTGCAACGCATTGGTGGGTGACACATCGCAATAGCCTTCTAGAGTGGCGCAAGGTGAGAATCATGTTCTTTGTTAGGTTTTCCCAAAGAAATGCACCCACTACAATACGAGACTACCATGGGAAGGAACCCACCTCATTTCACGTCCAAGCATGTGAGAAATCATGGATGGAAGGCACGAAGGCCTTACCACCTTCTTTATGGGTGCATAATTTATATTCCACCTTACAAGGTTGTGCGCGTGCATGGTATATTCACTCTGAGATGCACCATCAAACAGGAAATTGGCAAGAGTTGACGTCTGACCTCCTTCAAGCTTTCGAGTATCAAAGTACTAAACCATCAGTGGATAAGGCATTATAGGTTGTTAAGCGCCTAACGATGGGAGATAGTGTCATGGAAGAAGATAGAATACTGGAGTTATTAGGTGAACCTGGTTTGGAACCACACTTTGATGAGGAAGAGTCAAAAGAGATGCAGCTTGAGCGCGCATGCATGGAGAAAGAGAAGGGAAAGATGGTCTATGTGATAGATGGTCGAAGAGATGGAGAGTTTGGATGTTAACCATACTGAAGGTATGCATGAAGTTATTGATAGTGTTGATGAGCAAGCACATGCCTACCATGAACCCCTCAAAACAAAGAAGGTTAACATTGGTTCAGAAATAGAACCTAAGGAGGCCACTATTGGAGATTATTGGTCAGAGAAGGAGGTTTCAAAGATCATTGATCTTTTACGTGAGTTTCAGGACTTATTTCCATGTGGATACCATGAGCTTAAAGGTGTTCACCACTCCTTGGGAGAGATGAAAATCAAGTTGAAAGAAGGTGTGCACCCGATTCAGAAGAGGCCTTATCGAATGAATCTGAATCTTTATGTCAAAGTAAAGGAGGAGATAGACAAGATGATCACTTCAGGAATCATTGAAGCTATGTGGAGGAATCAAAATGGGTAAGCCCCATGGTCATCAGTATTAAAAAGGATGGAAGGATAAGGATCTGTGTTGACTATAGGGACTTGAATGCAGTATGTGTCATTGATCCTTTTCCAACCCCTTTCACTGAAGAAATCCTGGAAGGAGTGGCTGGGCATGAAATCTATTCCTTCACGGATGGATTCTCAGGATACCATCAAGTTAGAATTGCTAAAGAAGACCAAGAGAAGACAAATTTCACCACTGAATGGGGAATTTTTTCCTATATGGTCATGCCTTTTGGACTAAAGAATGTGCCTGCTATGTTTTCATGCATAGTGGTCCAGGCATTTCAGGATTTTATCCATAAGTTTCTTCAAGTCTACCTTGATGACTGGATGGTGTATGGACTAGTGAAAGACCATTGTGACAATTTGACTTGATGTTTGAGAGATGTCGGTAGTTGAGGATATCCCTCAACATTAAGAAATGTGTTTTTACTACTCCATTTGGAACCCTATTGGGGCATATTATATGTAAGGAAGGCTTCTTGGTGGATCCCCACCAAAGTTGTTATTGTGGGATTGGGGGAGCCTACCAGTCAAGCGCAGTGCACAGATTCCTTGGGCATATGGGGGAAATTTTATCAAGGGGTATGCCAAGATTTCATGCACCATTGGAGAAGTTACTAAAACACAAGAGTTCCTTTCACTGGGGAGAGGCACAAGGCAGACAACATTTGACACTTTGAAGGGATATGCCCATATTACATTTTCCCTTCTTGGGATAAACCATTCCATGTACATGTTGATGCTTTAGGGATGGCAATTGGAGCAGTCTTAGCACAACCTAGAGAAGGGATTGTTGACCACCCCTTGTGTTTTGCTAGTAGGAAGTTAACACCAGTAGAGTAGAACTACACCACTACTGAGCGTGAAGCACTATCGATGATCTACATGCTTGCATAAGTTCAGGTAGTATCTGCTGCAACACCCTTCATATTTTACATGGATCACATGGCATTGAAGTACTTGGTGAACAAGCCCATTTTGCAAGGGTGCATATGTCGGTGGGTCTTGTTGTTTCAAGAATTTGAGTTTACAGTTGTTGTGAAACTAGGAAAGAGTAACTCAGGGCCTGACCATTTGTCAAGAATTGACTCAGGGGAGGATGCGCAGAGCATTGAGGATGTTATGCCAGATGCACAACTATTTAGGTTGTGGCGTGCCCTCTGACTTAGAAGATATTGTTGTGTTTCTCAAAATGGGTGTGGCATCAGAAGGAATGAAAACTTTGGAAAGAAAATAGTTAGCTATACATGTCACGCCCTACATGCTAATTAGTGGAGACTTATACAAGTTAGGCCATGATGAGGTTCTGCACCGATGCATGTTAGAACATGAGCGCATTGCAATCATGGAAGAAGCACATGGTGGGATTGCAGGAGGGCACTATGCAGGGAATTCCACAATGTGGAAGATTCTACTGTAGGGATTTGGTGGGAAAGTATCTACCAGGATTGCATTGAATTTTGCAAGGCTTGTGACCATTTCCAGCACCTTGGCAAGCCAGGAAAAAGAGATGAGATGCCCTTGAGACCTATAGCCAGCACAAAACCATTTGAAAAATGGGCCAATTGATTTTGTAGGACCAATTTCACCTGCCATGCGAAGGACTGGTTCATGCTATATCATTACTTGCACTGATTACTTAACAAGGTGGCAGAGGCAAGTGCCTACAAGGGATTGCACAACAATGACAACTGCTAGATTCTTATGGGAGAACATAATCAGTAGGTATGGATGTCCTTTAAGCTTGACTAGTGACAGGGGTACACATTTTTTGAATGAAACAGTCAGGATTTTGTTGGCAGAGTTCATGGTGGCCCATCATAAGACTACCCCTTATCACCCACAAGCTAATGGAACTACTGAGGCATTTAACAAAATTTTGAGTCACACACTGACTAAAATTTGTGATGTGGGAAGACAAGATTGGGATGACAAGGTATCAACCGTTCTATGGGCATACAAGACAACCTACAAGAGATTGAACAAGGCCACACCATTTCAGTTGGTGTTTGGCACAGAGGTATGTTTTACCAGTTGAATTTATGCTACCATCGCTATGTATTGCGCACACAGGAGGGTTAGCTGATGAACAAGAAATTCAAGAGTGCATGGAGAAGTTAATGCAGTTGGATGAAAGGTGATCACTTGCTAGATGGAGTCAGAAGACTGAAAAGGCATGAAAAAAAGCATGGCATGATCACCATATTAAAAACAAACAATTTGAGGTTGGGCAGATGGTCTTGCTTTATGACTCCAAATTTCTGCACCATCCTGGGAAACTGAAATTCCATTGGTTAGGGCCATATATCATCTCATACATCCTTGATTCAGGTGCTTTCCAGTTACAAGCGCTGGATGGAACATGGTTACCAGACCATTTCAATGGGAGTAGGCTGAAGCCCTACTATAAATAAGTCTTCCTTGTGTTCATAAATAAGGCAGTATTGCCATTTAGCCTAGGATTTCCTTTTATGCATTTCTTTTCCTTGTGTTTCCCTTTCTTGTTGCTTGTTCCTTTCTTTTGTGTTGTTGTTTTTTGCACACCTTTGTGCATCGGTAGCCACTTATTATTTTCAAAAGGTTGTGTATGCGTAGAGGACCACACATCTATTTTTGTGTGGGGTGGAGTAATGCAAAGTAAAATGGAAGCTGGTAGTAGAAGTTGTGTTTCGATGGCCTGGATTGAAGGATAAAAACGTAGTGTAGAAGAGTGCACGTAGAAAAGGTGGACATAAGGAATTTTGGTGTCAGGATAGCTTTACAAAGACCATGTACAAAGGATGAGAAGTGCAGGAACAACATGAGGTAGGCGAGGGAAAAAATCAGGTTAAGGGACAGAAGAAGTGCCTTCGGTGCTGCAAGCGCGCACGTGAGGATCTTTGGTCAGTAAGGATTTTTGCATGCCAGAAGGTTGTAAGGATTTTTCATGTAGGATTGGGCATGAGGGTAAGAGTGCTTAAGGTTGGATTTAGTGGAAAAATCCACCTTTATTACAAAAGTACATTGGTAGGTGGCATAACATTTATTGCGGGAGAGAAGAAAAAGCTATAAGTAGAAGGTCGGGATACATTGTTATTACCTTGCATTTGTGATAAAGAAGAGCTCTTGCGAACTAGGGCATCCGTGAAGAATATTTGTGTGAAGGAAAAAGTGTGAGAATATGAGTGCGTGACTAGTGTGATTTGTGAACCAGAGTGGATAAAGTACACGGGCGTAGGGAAGAAGGTTTCAGAAGAGTACACCATCTTGTGGAAGGATTGTCCAGGTTAGGGTTCTGTAGCTAGGGCACGAGAGTAAAGGGATTTTTCACAAAGGAAAGCCACAAAATTGAGTAGAGTGAGGAAGAGGAGCAAGGAAGAGTTTGTTTTTAGTAACTGACAAGAAGATGGCACCAAAGAAGGCAACCATCTCACCAAAGAAGGGCAAGGGAAAGGGGAAACAGACTACCACCACCAGCTTCAATGAGGAGTGGTATGCAGAGATGCAATACCCAGATGGTGTGTTGCTCAGAAAAGAATGGGTATCCCATGTAAGGAAGATGGTAGTGAGTGATTACAACCATCACACAAGCACCACAGAGAAGGAGATGGCATTAGAACTGGTTCACCTGATAGAGACAAAAGGACACCTAGAAGGGATGCCAATCTATGATGATGAAGTGAAGGTAAAATTGGAGAAGGCTGGGTTGCTGCAACTTTATGAGTTTCCCTACTTTGGAAAACCTGAGTGACTGTACCAATGGTTGATGTTGTGCGTGCATGAGGACCACTTCTACTTCGCAGGCTGAAGGATGCACATAACCCCTCAACTAATCTCTAAGTTTACTAGCCTTGTCTATGAAGGGGAGCACTAGATGATGACTTGGAGGATAAGGAGGCCATTAAGGAGACCGTGAAGACTTATGATTATAAGAAGGGGTCTCGCTACTTTGATACATCCCCAGATATCTCTGACCCAATGATGAGGATGGCACATGCTTGGTATCCAAGTTGAATGGACAAGAAAGGTGGACACAGATAAACAAGGCCTGGTTGAATGTGTGCCAAAAATTTCAGAAGGAACCATCTATAACCTGTCCACCTTCATTGCAGAAGAAATCATTAATGTCATGCACGAAGGAGAGAAGATCATGTTTGGAAATGTCCTCCTCACCATCATCTTCTCAGAAATTGGAGTGCCTGATGGGCCTAGAGAAGTTTGTATGGGAATATCTAGATGAAGATCCTTCCCCCACAAAGAGATTTGAAAAATACACTTGTGACACCATGACGACCGCCCACAAGGTGCACCTGGAGAAATGGTACAAGAGGATGCACAATGCATTCAGGGCTGAATGGAGGATACCCAAACAATTACCAGTGCTAGTGCAAGGAGAAGATGAGTTTGACTTTATACCAACATTTTTGCATTGGAAGATTCACATTGACAGATGGGACCAAGAGCCCATGGTGTAAACTACCTTTCTCTTTCACTGTGCAATATTTCCAAGTAGGGGTCAATCACTTCAAGGAGGCCAAAAGACTAAGGTTCAACCTCAGCGAGGTGGACCAAGACCACTGTGACCTATGAAGGAAGCTAGTATACCCTAAGAAGCATGCTTATGTGGAGAAGTATGTCTCCCATGAGGTGCGCATGATAAAACCTGTGACACTACCAATTGCTGGAAGGACCGCAACAAGGGTATACCTATGCATCAGGCCCAAGTATGAGAAGGGAACCTACTTGGAGAATGATGTCTCCATCCCAGAAGACCCCACCAGGAGGAAGAAGGCCATGCCAAGGAAGAGGGAAAGAGAAGAGGCACCAAGAGAAGAAGGCACCAAGTGTGCAAACAACACAATCTGTGGGCACGCAAGAGTCAGGCGTGAAGCCAAGCACATATGCATGGAGGAAGAAGTCCCCCATTAAGGAAAAGGAAAAATCACCTGAGGAAGAGGCACCAGAGCAAGAAGATCCTCCTGCACAAGAAGAATCACCAAGGAAGGAGTCACCTGCTGAAGAAGAAGAGAAGGAAGAGTCTCCTATACTGGAATCACCAGTTAGGAAGAAGTAGAAGGTAGCGGAGAAGGTGGACTCAGAAGGAACAGAGATCCTGGAGGCCTACAGAGGTGAGAGAGATGATGATGAGCATGAAGAGGCTCAGGACCATCCTGTGTATGATGTGCATGACTCCGAGGATGAGGGAAATGAAGAAAAGGATGGGAAGAGGAAGGTGCTCAAGGAAAAGGGGAGAGTGAGGAAGTGAATACAAAGGATCAAAGGACCCCAAGCCTCACCAAGGAGCAGATAGAAGAGGCCATGGAAAGAGAAGTAGTGGGCATAATAAAGGATTTGGTGGAGCAGGAGGTGGAGCGCAACGTTGATGAGGTGCTCAAGGAGATAGAGGAGGAAAGCATAGGAAAAGAGTATGGGAGCATGGGTGGAGATCCCAACTTAGCGGTAAGCTTTCCAAAGGTAGTGCACATAGGAGGAAAGAGTGTGGTAGTGGCACAGGAGTAGGGAATGAGTTATATCAATGATCCAAATAAGGTACTATGTGTGCTTCCAAAGTACCATGCCTACAGACCAACTCCTTGCATGGTCTTCATTCGAAGAAGAAGGTGCGTACCCACGAACAAGGAAGATGCTATCTTGGGATTTTGAGTCCCATGTTGATGAGCCTGAGTTTGAGGTCAGCAAAGGGGCACTGATGAAGATACCAGAGAACAAGGGAGTGAACCCCCTGATAAATGCTCAACAGTTATCTGATGAGCAAGTCTGCAATGCCCTCAACAAGGTATCAGTTGAGGTTGAGGTGAGACTCTTCGGAAGGAATGACAGGGTAAGGTTCCTAGAGGAAGAACTAGAGAAGAAGAAGGAGGAACTCATTGAGAAGAGAAAGGATCTGAAGCAGGAAGAGTTGATCAGTGCACAGTTAAGGTGTGAACTAAGGGAGGAGAAGGTGAAGGTGTGTGAGGTGTACAAGAAGATTGAAATGATCATGGATGCCATCACTTTGAAACACCCAGACCTAGCACCACCTGAGTAGAAATATGAGTCAACCTTGCAATGCTTGGAAGACTTAACCCACATCCTTACCATGGAGAGGTGGCCACTCACTCTAGAATCAACAGAAGAGGCATTTGGTGCACCAGAAGGAGGAAGAGAAGAAGAAGATCAGGGAGACAAGTGACATGATATTCTGAGCTCCTTACCACTGTACAGACCACCACACGTGGATGGCTGAGGCCATGTATGATAACTACACTGATAGAGACAGGGTAGCAAGCATACTAGTTGCTACACATGAGGTGGGTCTGAAGGAATACCAAGAGAAGAATAAAGGAAACATAGGAAGAGAGGGATAAGATCCTAGCTGAGGTAGAAAAGAAGATGGAAGCAATCGAAACCTTATGAGGTTTGATTAAAAATCAGCTTAAGGAACTGTATCCCCAGATCACCCAGAATGGATGTGCTAGATGACCTTAGCAAGCAGCTAGAAGGGATTGTAGATACATTGAATGCTAAGGGTGATGAACTAAGTTTTGAGGAGGTAAGCACTCTAGTGGGTGACCTACTTCAGTAGGTGCAAGGGTGAAGTGGATGCCTGGGAAAAGATCGAGGTGACAATAAGGAAGGAGTTCCCACTCCTCTTGCAGCAGTAGCAAGATCTTTGATTCTTTCATTTCTTCTATTCTTCATTCTTCCATTCTTTACTTCTTCATTCAATTTTTCTGGGTTCCACCATTCGTTATTCTTTAAAGGAGAAGTATGTTTCTGAGGATGGAGAACAAGCTTAGTGTGGGGTGATGTTGGGCCTTGAAATATTGGCTAAGTACCAAAGGGTGCATGTGAGTGCGTGGGACCAATAGGAAGAAGGGCACACGTGGGGAGAAGCATGCAGGACAAGGGTTTAAGAAGGGTTTAGGAGAAACCAGGGTGTGCACGCAAGGAAATACACAGGGTCTAAGGACTTAGCCATATTCAGCATTCTGGAGGCACTTGAGGAAAAATGTGACCCGACTAGGCATGCCGAGTGGATAAGGTGCCAACCTAGAGACTTGGTGGTCAAGGAAAGAATATTCCATGCATGGAATATTCCTAGGAAGACATCATTACAGAAAGTGGAGAGCTCAGAGTAGAATAAGCATGCACCATTGGAGGACCACATTGACACTTGGCATCTGATCTGCTCCTGAAGAAAGGCATGGCGGTGGGTGTTGATCCTATAAGAAGAGATGCTTGGGTAGAAACAAGAGATAGACACACAGAATGAAGGCATGAAGAAGAGACACCAAGACATATAGCATGGGAAGAGTGAAGCTCTATAGAGAATACTAGGAGGCCCTAGGAGTTGGGGTTCTCATTAGAGGACTGTAGGAATGTTATCATGTCTAAGGGATGGGTCTGTAAAATTTTTGTAATAAAGAAAGCATAGCTAGGACCTCTGATATATGGGTTAGATCCCTGTCTTGATACATTTGGTCTGATACGACCCTTTTGAATGTAATGTGGTTGTTGAGACTATGATCAATATAAATATATGGCTCTGTTCTGAATATCTGGTTCAGGGGTGCAAACCCTAGTGTTATTTCCTTATATTTTATGACAGATATGTTCTTTGTATTTCATGCCATGATGTTTCTCTTGTTATTAAATGCTTGGGTATAAGGATATGATAGCTCATGTTGTGCTTTTACATGAATATTCACTTCTCTGCAACTAATCCTCTAACAATGGAAAAGATCTTCTCACAATGCTCACATAAAGGAGGGGCTCGACACCCGCGCGTGCCTCGGGTGAGCGCCCAGCGCCCGCTGGGTGATAGGTCGACATGCGCATGGGGTTAGAAGTTAGTAGATGGGTAAAAATCTAACAAGCTCATACAGGGGCTTAGGAGGGTAGCTTGAAAGTATGGGATTTTTGGTTGCTTGGCATTATTGTTGGATAACATGTTTTGAGGAGAATACTTGGGCACTCACAACAGTGGCATAGTGTAGGTATAGGTGTTGTCACTTGGTTAAAGATGTTCATTAATGAGTAGGTATGACAACTTGGAGGTGTGATGATGTTTTTTTGGAGCTAACATGAGCTCATGAAATCATATATCAGGTGTATCATGGCATATCAGTGGTATGTTTGGGTCATTTGCAGAGGTTTATGCAAGTTATTGCATTACAGTTGACCCTAGTTGATACTATGAGGATCTAGCATGCAAACATATGTAAGTCTTAGTGACTGGATTCTTTGGAAGCTATGTTGTTATTTTGATGGATTAACATATGTTAGAGGGATGAGTCATAGAGCACTCAACAAAATTTCAGGTCCCCATGATTTGTATTTTTATAGATATGGTTCACTTTGTTAGATAGGGTGAAAAATAAGGCAAAGTCCAGCTTGATGTGTAACTATCAGATGCTCGTTGTGAAAATGTGTGATTTGGATGGTGCCATTTGTGACTTTCATGGAAGATTCTAAGGTGAAATCAGAAAGTGTCATAATGACATATGAGGTCATTTGATTGCTAGGTCATTTTATGAGTGAGTGTTACGATTGTCCGTCACACTTATTACTCGAACTGGTAGTGGAGAGGATCTCATCGTGTTGGCCCTAGTTGCTACAGCCAACACACCCCTACACGATGCATGCATAGATGTAAGTCTTACGTGAGCACTGGAGCCCACCATGGGATTCATGGAATTAGGCCCAATGACTTATGATGTAACAACATTGGATATGTTATACGATATTAGGACTTCCCATGATGGTCACCCATCCCAGTACTACTCCAATTTTTAGTGCGCTTAACTGCATGGTATCAGAGTTGCACATTTTGCCGTCACACTAGAAGATCGAACTGATTTTGTAGAGGGATCTCATCATGTCAACTAGCTGCTAGTGCCAACACACCCCCACACGTTCGATCCAGATGCAACCTTCTGATGCTCATTGTGCCCACCACATATGTCACCCAATTAGGCCCAACGACATTAGGAGGCAACTACGTTGTGGAATTCCCGAGAGGTCACCCATCCCAGTACTACTCCAGGTCGGGAGCGCTTAACTGCTTGGCTCTGATACCATGTTACGAGTTTTTGACACAAAAAGCTCTAACTGGTAGTGGTCAGGATCTGATCGTGTTAACCAGGATTGCTTGCCATGAATGAATGTTAAGAATGTAAAGTGGTTTAAAACCCTAGTTAAACCCTAGCTAGGAGCAATTGACAAAAAGTGAAGAGTTGTGACCTCAGTTTTGATTGATTCATCAAAATTTATGATTGGATGTTGTATAGGAATCATAAAGATTTCTATAAATGTATGCTTGAGGTCATGGTGATGACGTGGGCCCCACCTAAAAATAACAGTTTCAGGAGAAAGAAGGATTTTAGGAGTAAGATGATATAAAGGAGTAGCATGGACAAAATTGATGGTAAATGAATGATTTGGAGGTTTTTATTGATGTCCACATGAATTTTTTAGGACATGTTCTATGTAGGTTCATGGTGTTTTGAGGTCTCAAATAGGTTGATTGGTCAAAGGGCAGTTTTGGGGTCTCAAATAAGCAGGGTCCAGTAATTTGAGCATAACTTGAGCTATTGGTGGATATTTTTGAGATGATTCAAAGTTGTGTATGGAAATTATATTTAGATATATTTCCATTTATATATTAATTGTCTCATGATGAGGTCATTTTACAGGGTTTCTAGGTCATTCTTTGAGAAAGAATATTTTTGGCAGTTTAAGACAACATCTGTTTTGGTGTAAGTTTCGATGTTGTTTGAAGCATGATATGGATTGGGTGATACTTCCTATCACTTGTAATGTGAATAGGAATGAATTTAACATCCAATTCAATCAATTTTTAGGTCTTTAATGTATTTATAAATTATTTTATGAGTTAACATTTGGAAACAACATTTTTGGCAGGTTTATATGGTGGAGGAAAATGTTGTCTGTGGTTTGAAGTAAAAGACGTTTGATGACTTATAACCTGATTAGAAGTATTTTAAAGGTTCTTAAATTTATTTTTGAGTTGTCACATGTCATTTTTTGGGGTTGAGTAGAGAGTGATTTGGTGATCAAATGAAGTTTCTCAGGGTGCTGAAGGATGTATGAAACAACTGTTTTGAGAGTTTGTAAAGGGAATTGGGCCCAATAAATGAAATAATATGATTGGTTTATATTAATGTGCAACCACGTATTTGAATGTTTTATGATATTATTATTCATATATTAAATGGTTTTGGGTCATGAAAAAGTGTAATTTTGATGTAAGACCATTTTTAAGAATGTGCCTATGGGGTTTTGAGCCATTTTTGGCATATGTAATGAAGTTTTTTGGCTAGGACGACCTGATTGGGTCACTTCTGATTGTTATATTTTAAATGTGAAATGTTTCCTTGATGTAGGGGTCAAACTTAATGGAGGGAAAAAGTTGGGCCTAAGTTTGAAAGGTGAAGAAGCATATAAAAGCATGTTTTTGGGTGCTTTTCCAAATGAGTGAAGTGTGTACAAGGTGGAGCGACCTAGGTGAATTATTGTTGCAGGTATTTGAGAATTTTTTAAAGCTGAAGCAATTGTGTTGTAGATGAAGAAAAATCAGAGAAGATGAGAGCAAGGGTTTGATGATTTTTAGAGTGATTGAAGAGCTTGTTTTGTGAAGATTTGTCACCTAGGGTTTGAGTGAAGGAAAGCGAGTTGGATATTTTATCTCCACCAATTGTGGTAGAAAAAAATTAGAGATCTACACATCATAAGGTGTTTGAGTGGGTGCTTGATCATTTTGGGGGGTTGTAGCCTCCTTGTGGAGTTGGTGCTTCACAAAATTAGGGGTTGGATCTCTACTAAAATAGGGGTTGGTGCTCCTTGTGGGGTTGGTGCCTCAATAAATTTTGAAACCTATCAATATAAGATTGTGTTTAAGTGGGTTTTCTTCCCCTTGATGGTTTCCCACTTATATCTTGTGTTTTTGTGTTTTCATGGTTTCATGCATTGTTGGCAGTTTATGGTGTACACACATTAAAAGTTGAATAAGTGGTTACAGTGGTTGTTTGCATATTGTAATTTGAGTCTCAGATCTGAAAATTTAATTTGAAATTTTTATAAGGACTGATTCACCCCCCTCAGCGCATTGTGCTTCTAGTAACAATTTATTTATTATTATCATACAATGTATTTATAGTAGTTTGCCAAATCTTTCGCTATATATTATCTTGCTTTGCCATCTCTCATGCATCGATAAAAATGGTAAAATGTTTATCTCTGCCTTTCTCTTATGAGTGTTATATACACTTTTCTTATCGTATACCAGAGATATCACTATAGTGGCATATTTTATGGTCAAAATAATTTTGGTAACATGAACAAGATCCCAAAAATGCTTCAATTGCAACCTTTCTCTATGATGTTTTTCTTGTTCTATTTCTGAAAGACTGTAACACAGAAAAATACAAATACAAAGATAAATGTAGTTATATCTACAACCTTGTGAATCACTTGTTCAAAAGTAAATTATAGGAAGGCCTAACAAATAACATATAATTGTTTCAACACATGTTGCTCTTGTTTAAATGTTGGAATCATGTAAACCTTCTTGATTAATGACACTTAAGGAAAACAAAAACAAGCCATTTTTACATGCAACAAACTAATAAAAATTTCGATACATGTTGTAGTTGACTTAAACCTACTCACTTAGAAAAACAAAGTTATGGTCAATTTATGATAACAATCAACATGCCATCATGATTTGCTCATAGGCTTGGAGTGTTTGACTATCAAAGTATCTTACATCTACATATGGATCTTCATTGATCTTAACAAGATAGGGATGGATAGTTTGTTCCACAACTTGCAAAGCTAATTACCACATAAGAAAGTAAAAAAAATATTTACTAAGTGATTAAAAACTGGAATAAGTGATTGTAGAACATGTTGATGTGTGCAAGGTGCTTGTTGGGTTTATAATATTAAGCAGGAAACTGCTTATTTATGAAACCCACCAAAGACTGTATGTTTTTGGTTTATAACTTATATTTAAAATATAATCATGCTGAACCTAAACGGGTCGGCTTTTAAGAGTGGATCATGACCACCCACTTTGTATATAACAAGGTGAGGTCATTAGAGATCATTTACATAGGTTGTAACATGCATGCAAGCTATATGTGCGAGATGATTATATATACGTGATGCAAATGAGGTGAAACTCATGAGAAATATATGAGGTGGTTTGTAATCCCCTTTTGAAGGTGTAATTGGATGTAGAAATTGTTGGAGTGTTGGGTGAAAGTTTATTCTCAATAAAGATAAGTGATTTTTAGTGGGGTTTTTTACCTTCCATGGTTTTTCCACTTATATATTGTGTCATTGTGTTCTTTACTTTATGTTCATGGTGTTTACATTCTATAATTTACATTATAAACATATAAATCTATGATTTTAATTACTGCACTTCATAAACTACAATCTTCGAAAATTTATATTGTGGATTTATAATTTGTAACTATTGTTGCAAATCAGCAGCACCCCTGGATGCAAATCAAGGTTCTAAATGATGTTTAGAGCATCCAGTGTGATTGCACAACATGGAAACCTCTCTCCAAGTGTGGGACTTGTGAAAATGAGAGAGTAATCTCCAGAATAGAGGCTGGTTCCTCAAACTCCTCTGATTTAGATCTATATTTTGCACAACTACAGAGGTTCTAGTCCTAATTCTACCCTAGATTGCAAGGAGACAGGGATAAAAATGTAAAAATGAAACTAAACTAAATATGGTGATGCACCAAAAGGAGTGGTGAAACATTTTTTGCCATGTAAATAGACACAAATTCATGAAATGCAACAAGGGAAAACATACACAAGCTGATAGATGTAATTAGAGGTCTTAAAATGAAGTAAAACAATACAAACAGAGGACTGAAAGCATTCACAGAGTTTGCATTGTCAATTCCATGTAAAAATCTCTTGCATTCCACCATCAAAGAGGTATAAACCTGTTACAAACTGTGAAAAAGGTCTGATTCTTACAACTATCACTTGTTGGAGGTGAAAAAAGAAGTTTGCAATGCCAAAAAGTGTTCAACCATGAAGAAATGAGCCAAATCTGGCTTTTACAGTGCATGGGTCGAGCCCAGGAGAGAGAAAACGTAAAAAACATGGGAGCCCATTCCTCATTGATGGAAAATGCATTAAAATAGCATAGAGGACCTTACAAACCCATACCCTGTCATTTTTGACCATATTGGAGAAGAATACGACCCATTCTGTATTAAATTTGGTTGTTGAAATGTCATTTCTAGCCATGGACACATACCAGAACCATTTTTAAATTTTCTCTCTCCAAACTGAACTAAAATTAGAAATTGACCATGGAATCATGTAGATAATTTTAACAGCTTTCCAATGATATAAAGAATGTGAAAATCCGAGCTCTGGATCAAAAGATATGATCGTTTGAAGATTTAGGGCAAAAACGGCCCAAAAACGGATCGACATGAATTTTTTTCAAATTTTACCTCTTTTTTGTCTTTGGAAAATTTTTCAAAAATTCCCCGCGCTCTGCTGGTCGGATGCCACGTGGTAGCTTCCTATTGGCTGCGGGCCTCAAATGGGAAAATTTTCCACAAAAACTCCGCCGAGCCATAACTTGAAAAATATAAGGAGTTAGGAGGCAAACTTTACCTTTCTGGAAAGTTGAGAGAGAGCTCTATCTGATGGTGCCATTTTTAGAAAGCCTTGAGTGCCTTAAAATCAAAAAATGTGGACTGAGGCACAAGAGAGGCAAGAACACAAGGAGTTAGCCACAAAAATGAGCTGGGGCACATTTTGGATAACAATTTTGGCGACTCAGAGGGGTCATCTGCCTGCTAGATGAAAGTACTAGTAGCCTGAAGCAGTCCATTGGGCATGGAGCCATCAAATATTCTATTTAGAACCCCAACTGACTTAGAATGTGCAAGGAGGAAGATGAAATATCACATGATGGAAGCAAGGACTGCAAAACATCTCCAGGGACAGTAAGCTGTGCCAAAGCACTTAGGGAAAGAAAAACTAACCTACAACAAAACAATGTGCAAAGCACTTGGAGGAATGAAAATCTAATCTAATATTTACAAGGTGGTAAATTTCCCTCTAGAAGCAATGCTTGAGATAGATTCCATTGACTGGAATCTGCAGTTCTTCACCATCCAATGAGGCCAATTGGAAAGCATTGCTGTACTTGCACTTCGTGACCATGTATGGGCCACTCCAAATGACATCAAATTTTGAATGCCTTCCCGGTTTTTCTCTATCCACATCCCATTTTAACACTAGATCTCCAACCTGAAAAGATCTATCCTTGGCCTTCCTATCAAAGGTCTTTTTGATCAAAGCTTGACCCTTTTCCATTGCTTGGGATGCCTGATTTCTAACCTCCTGCAACTCCATCAACTCTGCATATCTCACCTCCATGGGCTCAAGCTCTAGCAACTCTAATTGCTTCATGAGTTCCAATGTTGGCAACTCAAGTGACATGGGCAAGATTACCTCTCTTCCATAGACAAGTTTGAATAGAGAGTTACTTGTGGATCTCTTGGGAGTTATCCTATCAGCCCATAAGGCTGATTTCAATTTGGTATGCCAAGACCTCTGATTCTCATCAAGAGTCCTCCTAATGATCCTCAACAAGTTCTTGTTTGTAGACTTGGCATGGCCATTACCTTGAGGGTAATAGTTTGATGAAGTGCTTAGGTAGATCCCGTTCTTGACAGCCCACTCAGTCACCTTGGATCCAATGAATGCCAATGTATTATCTGAGATTATTGTAGCAGGTATACCAAATTTGGTCGCTATCCCCTCATAAAAATCTAAGATGCTGGACTCATTTGCTTCTTTGAGTGCTACTGCTTCAGTCCATTTGGTGAAGTAGTCCATGGCTGTCAAAATCCATTTGTGCCCTTGACTTGAATTGGGATTAATGACTCCAATGAAGTCTAAACCCCATTGCATGAATGGCTGGTCAACTGAGATTGGATGCAATGGAAGGGCAGCAAGTCTCTCTTTTCTTGTGAAGAATGCACAATTCTTACACCTCTTAATCCATGCATAGCAATCACTAAAAATTTTAGGCCAATAATAACCAGCCTTCATGATTTCTAGAGCTGTCACTCTTGGTGCAAAATGACCACCAGCTGGTCCACCATGGAACTCTTCCAACACCCTATGAATCTGATTTGTGCTAATGCATCTCAGCAACACTCCATTCAAATCTTTCTTGAACAAAACTCCATCAACAATGGCATATGGGACAGCCTGCAATTTGAAGTGTCTTCTTTGGGTCTTGTTCATCTTCGGGGGGAATAGGCCTGTGCTTAGGAAGTGTATAATACCTTGGGTCCAGCAACGAGTGGGGGCAGCATTGTCTTCTTCTTGATTTCCACTTGGCTCATGGCTGTCCTAGACTGTCAAAACAACCTCTCCTTCATTGCATGCTTCTTTTTGCTTCCCCAAAACCAGCTGCTCACACAATCCTTTTCCTCTTACCAGCTTGGTGATTTTGATCTCAATGTCTTACTCCATGACATGGGTGATCCAACCTGACCATTTTCTCATTCAAATCTTTGTTGAGGAGGAAGTCCTTAACCCCAACATGTGAGACCAGCAACTGGACCTTGTTGTTTGAGACTAAATGCTTGAATTTATTCAAGCTTCTGATTACTGCCAGCACATGCTTCTCAATAAAAGAGTACTTCACCTCATAGTCATCTAGGATTTGGCTGAAGAAGGTAATTGGTTGCTCATCATTATCCTTGTTCTGCTGTACCAAAATGGCAAAAATAGTGTCATTACCTCAAATGCATAGAGGATGAAATCCTTGGAGAATTCCGGGTTGATGAGAGTTGGTGCTTGAGAAATGGCTTCTTTGATTGCTTCAAAATTCTCCTTTCCTTCTGCTGTCCATTTGAAAGCCATGCTCTTCTTTAACATTTTGGTGATGGGCTTGACAAGGGCTGCAAAATCTGGGACAAACCTCTGAACAAAGTTTATCCTCTCCAAGAAACTCTGAAGGGCTTTCTTGTGGCTTGGCAATGGTAGTGCTCTTATGGCTTCGACTCTCTCTGGATCAATTGCTAATCCTTCTTTGGAGACAATATGGCCAAGGAGCTTTCCTTCATGTGCAAGAAAGATACACTTCTTAGGATTTAAAGACACTCCAAATTTCCTACACCTCGTGAAAACTTGTCTCAAATGAGAGAGGTGGTCTGCTGCATTTTTGGAAAAAACAGTGATATCATCAAGGTAAATCAGCACCACGTTGTTAATCAAACCTTTGAATGCCATGTCCATTGCTCTTTGGAAGGTAGCACCAGCGTTGGACAGCCCAAATGGCATCTTCCTGTATGCAAAAGTCCCCCATTTGGTTGTGAAGGATGTCTTGAACTGGTCTTCTTCCTTCACCATAATCTGATTGTAGCCTGAGTAGCCATCAAGTAGTGAAAACCTCTCGGAGCCAACCACAACTTGAAAGATTTGCTCCATGGAAGGGAGTGGGTAATGGTCCTTGAGAGATGCTCTATTTAAGTCTCTGAAATCAACACACAATTTGATCTCTCCACTCTTCTTTCTGACTTGAACCAAGTTGGCAACCCAACTAGAATGCTTGATTGGGAATATGATTCTTGACTCAATCAGCTTGTCTAATTCTTTCCTCATGAGAGGCTCCATGTGTGGATTGATTGGTCTTTGTTTCTGCCTGACAGGCTTAGTATTTGGATCCAATTCAATGGTATGCTGAGCTAAGTTAGGATTGAAACCTTTCAAATCTTCATAGCTCCATGCAAACACATCAGGGAACTCTTGACACAGCGGTACGAACTCATACCTTTCTTGATCAGTTGTCATCTTTCCAATTTGCAATGGTTTGTTCTCTTCTACCAAGATGGATACTGAATCCTCTCTCTTGACATGAATGTTTGCTTTCTCCTTTCTAAACTGATCATTTGGATTAAAAATGGACTCCAAAGTGATAAGTCCCTTGGGCAGCTTGTTAGTTCTCAGCTGTACCACTTGGTCACCATACTGCTGTTCCAATTTTTCTTGATTCTTAGCTGAGAACTCGGCTTCTTCTTGAAAGAAATGGATGATTTTCTGGTCATTCTCAAACACTTGCCAACTGACATTGTTATCTGGCACTGAAGGCCTCACAATCATGTGGATGTTTGGCTGTACCTTGTCTTGTTGAATGCTTTCCACAATGTCAAAGGCTGCCCCTACTACTGCAAGCCTGTCAGCAGCTTGATTCTCTTTCCTAGGAATGGATTTGATGCCAAAACCCTCAAAATATTCCATGAGGTCCCACACCCTGTTCTTGTAGCACTTGTGTAGATCATTCTTGGCAGCATGCTGTCCCTTGACTTGATTTACAATCAATTCACTGTCACCAAAGACTTGCAAGTTCTTTATTTTCTTCTTGATTGCCCAATGTATCCCTTGCACTAAGGCTTCATATTCAGCAGTGTTATTGGAGCATGCAAACTAAAATCTAAAAGTTGAATAGTACCTTAGTCCTTGAGGTGAAACAAGCATGGCTCCACCTCCTGCACCTTGTCTACTCCTTGATCCATAAAAAAACAGCTGCCATACCTCATTGTCATCTTCATGGTTTGGCTTGGTAATGCTAGGAATAGGCTGATTTTCTTCGTGTATGTAATAGACCCCTAGCTTAGATTCTTCCACTTCTTGATAAGGATCAAAAGCATGTACCTTGTTTGCCCATTCATCAAGAGTTAGATCCGGGATGCTTCCAACCTTGGTGTCAGCTTCATCGACGCTTGGGTGGTCTGCTTGATCAAATGCTGAACAATTGGCGTTGATCTGACTTGGAGTGTAAGGCTCAATGTGGAAGTTTGCAATAGGTTCAGACTTGATTGTATCTTTGGTTCCATCCCTCGTTCTGAACAACATGTGTGACCAATCAATAGACAAATGTCCCTCCAATCTTGGCTGTGAAGTCCCTTGACAAGCAAAGGGCAAAGAGTGGTGGAAGGTCTATGACTGATACATCTTGTTAAACAACAACATTTGGACATGCATGCAAGGTAATTTAATCACTCCAACTGTTGCTACTACTGTCCCATCTAGTTGCACTACCCCTTTGGATATTGTTTCATACTGGAGCCCTAGCTGATCAGCTATTTGTTTAGGCATCACTGAGCTACTTGCCCCGGAGTCTATCATGCAATTGTGCACTAACTAATTTCCAATGATTAATGAAACATAGAAAGGAGGGGGGCTTCAACATTTTACCTTGTTGTCCTCCATGATTCCCCTAAGGCTGGGCAGCATTTGTGAGCACTTTCTCTTGCATCTGAACTTGCTGATTCGAAGTTGGCCAGTCCTTCATGGTAGCTTGTAGCAAATCTCTTTGGCTCTGGGATAGATAGGGATTCCAACATTGATATATTAACATTTGTCTTCTTCATCTGATCAATAATACTGAATGGTGATGAAGGATCTCTTTTCTGTCCCTTTTCTTGTACATTCACTCCTTGCATGTGGGCAGCAATAACTGGTATTTGAGTTGGTCCAGGAGATATTCTTGGCTGTCCTTTTGCATTTGACAACTGGATTTTGTTTTCCAACCATTTGTGGAGCCATAGAGGGTTGTGAGATTAGTTGGAGCTAATGGCTGTTCTTCACCTAAATTCCTTCTTTTTGACCTTGTGTTGGCTGCCACACCTTGAGAGACCGTTTGATTCATGCCAAAAAAAAATCCTCTACTTGCCAATTTACCAATGTGGTGTCATTTGGAGCTGATTGGTGTTGGAATGTTTCTTATTGTTGGTTGTTTCCTTAACTTCCCTCACCCTCCATGCCAGTAGTTTGTCACCATTAATGCTTGATTCAAAGCACCATTGAAACACATGGATTGGTTATGAGGTTCATTACATGGAAAGCACCAATCATACTCCTCAACAATGTTGTTTTGTGTTGGCACTAATGCCTTAGAGGAAAATATGACATTATGATTATAGGGCTGAAATGGTCTATTAGCAGGAGGCCTTGTTTGATTTATATTTGCAGTTGGATTAGGAGGTCTTTGTGGTTGGTATGGCTGCCTGTTGGGTTGAGCTTGGGGCTAGTAAGAAGGTCTAAAACATTAGGCTTGCTGCCTCTTGAGAGTGACTAACTCATTGCCTAGGTTTTGCAATTACTTCATGACTTCTTGAAGCTCATTTGGGGCACTTGGAGATGAAGTAGAAGCTTCATTTGAACTCTGATTTCTAAGAGTGGGAGAAGGAGCCAAAATAGGTGCTTGATTGGTGTTTGGACTCTCTAAACTTGGAAACAATGGCATGGGAGGTCTAGGGGCTAGTTTGCTAGCTTGGATCAAACAATTTTCAGCTCTAATGGCAATGCTATAAGCCATAGGGATAGTTATGCCTCGCATGGATTAAATCAACATAGAAATATCAGAATTTAGAGCTTTGAGATAATAGAGAAAAGCACCTTTTACTATTGGCCTGACTTCCACTGGAATTCTCTCCCAAGTCTTTTGAAATCTGAAGTTGAAATCGGTCAGCTGCTCATTGGGAGCTCTCTTGATGGTTGTCAGCTGATCCAAAAGAGACAAGTTGTCTCCTTTCTCTCTAAATTGCTCATGAAGTGCTATACACAGCTGATTCCAATTTGTGATTGAACTAGCTCCAAGGCTTCTAAACCATTACAATGCTTTCCCCTTGAATGAAGATGCCAACAACTTGATAGCCACATGCATCTCATTGATTTCATGAATTGCACAAAGGTTGGAATATGTCTTTAACATGATCACCTGGAGTAGTCTGATTCTCTCCAGTGAAGTATGGAATGTTCTTCAAGGTTGCAATTAGGAATTGGATGTTGTGCATTGAGAGAAAATGGGCTGCTGCCAGTGAAATTGACATAGGGGTTGTTTTGTGCCATTCTAATTGGCCTTAGAACCCTTGTTGATTGAATGAAAGGCCTACCAGGTGGAGGAGTTGAGAGAGTTCTGTTTGGTGGAGATGGAGACCTTTGGATTCTCCTCCCACTTTTCCTTACTCTTGGAGATAACTGTAGATATTCAAATAAGCACCTTTTCTTCTCTAGGTCTTAACCTTGTAGTGATTCTTCTCATGAGTTTTCAGGCCTGCACGGTTGAAACCAGTTGATTCTTCCACTTTTGAGTCACCAGATATGCACATTATAGCTCTTTTCAAGAAAGAAAATTACAGCAGATGCACATCAACTTTGCTGCAACAAAAATGAGACCTCTAAGGTCCCACTGGGCGTGCCAAAACTATTGTTACAAATCAGTAGCACCCTTGGATGCAAATCAAGGTTCTAAATGATGTTTAGAGCATCCAGTGTGATTGCACAACATGGAGACCTCTCTCTAAGGGTGGGACTTGTGATAATGAGAGAGGAATCTCTAGAATAGATGATGGTTCCTCAAAACTCCTCTGATTTAGATCTATATTTTTGCACAACTATAGAGGTTCTAATCCTAATTCTACCCTAGATTGCAAGGAGACAGGGATAAAAATGTAAAAATGAAACTAAGCTAAATATGGTGATGCACCAAAAGGAGTGGTGAAACATTTTTTTGCCATGTAAATAGACACAAATTCATGAAATGCAACAAGGGAAAACATACACAAGCTAATAGATGTATTTAGAGGTCTTAAAATGAAGTAAAACAATACAAACAGAGGATTGAAAGCATTAACAGATTTTACACTGTCAATTCCATGTAAAAATCTCTTGCATTCCACCATCAAAGAGGTATAAACTTGTTACAAACTATGAAAAATGTTTAATTCTTACAACTATCACTTGCTAGAGGTGAAATAAGAAGTTTACAATGCCAAAAAGTGTTCAACCCATGAAGAAATGAACCAAATCTAGCTTTTACAGTGCATGGGTCGAGCCTAGGAGAGAGAAAACGTAAAAAACATGGGAGCCCATTCCTCATTGATGGACAAATGCATTAAAATAGCATGGAGGACCTTACAAACCCATACCCTATCATTTTTTACCATAGTGGAGAAGAATGCGACCCATTCTATATTAAATTTGGTTGTTGAAAATGTCATTTCTGGCCATGGACACGTACCAGAACTGTTTTTGAATTTTCTCTCTTCCAAACTAAACCAAAAATTATAAATTTACCATGAAAACATGTAGAGAATTTTAACATCTTTCCAATGATATATAGAACGTGAAAATCCAAGCTCTGGATCAAAAGATATGATCGTTTGAAGATTTAGGGCAAAAAACGGCCCAAAAAACGGATCAACGGGAAAATTTTTTTCAAATTTTACCTCTTTTTTTGTCTTTGGAATTTTTTTTCAAAAATTCCTCCATGCTCCGCTGGTCGGCATGCCACATGGCAGCTTCCTTTTGGCTGTGGGCCTCAAATGGGAAAATTTTTCACAAAAACTCCGCCGAGCCATAACTTGAAAAATATAAGGAGTTAGGAGGCAAACTTTACCTTTCTAGAAAGCTGAGAGAGAGCTCTATTTGATGGTGCCATTTCTAGACAGCCTTGAATACCTTAAAATAAAAAAAATGTGGATTGAGGCAGAAGAGAGGCAAGAACACAAGGAGTTAGCCACAAAAAATGAGCTGGGGCACATTTTGGATAACAGTAACATTATTCATCCCTTAAATTTCCTAACATGGTATTAGAGTTGGTGTTTATTCACGTGTATGATAGATTTGGATGTTTTTGATTTACAGGTGTGAAGAAACTTGACGTTTTTCAAAACTGTGAAACTCTATCTTGCTTCGTGGCATGCATCAAGTTTATTAGGTTCAAAACTCCGATTCCCACCAAAATAATGAGAATATTGGATAATCTGAAATGATTAATCAGTTTCGTTTATCAGATCTTGCTTGTGTATGTGTTTCTAGCCTACACTTCTGTTTGTGTGCGTGGATTTACGTTTTTCACTATCTGCAACCTTTTTATAAGATTATCAGAATTTCAAGACAATTTCTATCCCTTCGTGGCTTTTCCAGTATTCTACGACTTATTTAATAATTCGTGTCTTTAATAGCCATTTATAGATGTCGGGTGACTTATTTGAATATTTTCCGTGACTTCTCCACGTCTTCCACATATTTTTTTGACTTGCACGTCTTTCTTTAAGTATTACGTGACTTGCTTATCCTTTTCATGTGGATTTTCTTGCTCCACGGTTTTCCACCTGCTTGTACCGTGGGTGCCTTGTTTCACAACTTCATTTTCTTTGTTACGTGGACCCCTTTGTTCCACGACCTTTTACACAGACTCTTTATTTGTCTTCCGGGTTCCTTTGTTTAGCGGCTTGTCTTCCGTTGCTCTGTGAAATTCTCTCCTTGCTTTGCATTATGCAGACTTCTCCCTTTGTTTTACAGCTGTTGGCCTAAGTATTCCCGCGGAAAACTATTTCCTTGTTCTACTTTTCAAAATTTGAAATTTTTATAACTTTTTCTCTATTACATCGCGGCCTCTCGTGGCTAGGCTTTCATGTTTCGCGAGCTTCCTCCTTGGTTCTCGTACCTTATTTGAGAGTTTTCATCAAATTTGAAAAATTTATATTTGAGTTTTAATTAGTTGTATTTTGCTCTTTGTATTGTAAATTTCTGTAACTTCTTAAAAAACCCGCCCAACGCTCTGTTTTCCAAATTTTGCTAAGTTTTCCTTAAAATTGACTAGTTCCTCTAGTTTTTCCATGGATAAATCACAACTTTTAAATGAAAATAATTACAATATCTAGAGAATTAGGATTAAGGCTATCTTCATGGGTAGAAAGCTATGGGATTTAGTTAGTGATGTTGAGAAGAAACCCACTGAGAGATAAACTTTTCCTGAGAATTTGTGTTTTCTCTCAAAAATCCCAAGAGGCTATGTCCATCTTATTGCAAAGTATTAAAGATGAATTCTATTTGCATATTGGACATATGGAATCTCTAGCTGATGCATGAGATCAATCATAAACTATGCATGAAGGTAGCCACCTCTCTAAGATAATTAAGTTAATCACGAAATTATTTACAACCCCTATGGAAGATGATGAAAAGGTTGTTAATTATCTAGCTAATATTAAGGATATTAAATCTCAATTATATGGATGTAATTGTGAATTGTTTCATGATAAGTTACTTTACTTAATTATTCAAATTAACATTCATGAAAAGTTTAGAAACTTCTTCTCTATTTTGAATTCTAAATATCAAAATGAAGATGATCTACTTGATTTAGACACATTGTCTTCTCTTCTTATTCAAGAAGAAAGTGTCATGAAGAACTTGACTGAAAAGAAAATGCCTCCCAGACATTGTTCTCTCAAAGTCAGAAGTCTTCTAAAAATTACTATATCAGTAATACAAATCAACAATCAAACTTTAGATCCAAATTTAAACACAATAGGAATAGTTAGAAGTTTAAAGTAAAGTTTGATGGGTACTTGTAACAACTATGGTAAATTGGTCATAAAGAAATTGATTGTCATGCTCACTTGGCTTATACAATCCTAAGAATAAGAACTCAATAAAAGAGTACTTCACCTCATAGTCATCTAGGCTCTGGCTGAAGAAGGCAATTGGCTGCTCATCATTATCCTTGTTCTGCTGTACCAAAATGGCAGAAATAGTGTCATTACCTCCAAATGCATAGAGGATGAAATCCTTGGAGAAGTCCGGGTTGATGAGAGTTGGTGCTTGAGAAATGGCTTCTTTGATTGCTTCAAAACTCTCCTTGCCTTCTGCTGTCCACTTGAAAGCCATGCTCTTCTTTAACATTTTGGTGATGGGCTTGACAAGGGCTGCAAAATCTGGGACAAACCTCCGAACAAAGTTTATCCTCCCCAAGAAACTCTGAAGGGCTTTCTTGTGGCTTGGCAATGGTAGTGCTCTTATGGCTTCAACCCTCTCTGGATCAATTGCTAATCCTTCTTTGGAGACAATATGGCCAAGGAGCTTTCCTTCATGTGTAAGAAAGATACACTTTCTAGGATTTAAAGACACTCCAAATCTCCTGCACCTCGTGAAAACTTGTCTCAAATGAGAGAGGTGGTCTGCTGCATTTTGGAAAAAAAAAGTGAGTGATATCATCAAGGTAAATCAGCACCACGTTGTTAATCAAACCTTTGAACGCCATGTCCATTGCCCTTTGGAAGGTAGCACCAGTGTTGGACAGCCCAAATGGCATTTTCCTGTATGCAAAAGTTCCCCATTTGGTTGTGAAGGCTGTCTTGAACTGGTCTTCCTCCTTCACCATAATCTGATTGTAGCCTGAGAGTAGCCATCAAGTAGTGAAAACCTCTCGGAGCCAGCCACAACTTGCAAGATTTGCTCCATGGAAGGGAGTGGGTAATGGTCCTTGAGAGATGCTCTATTTAAGTCTCTGAAATCAACACACAATCTGATCTCCCCACTCTTCTTTCTGACTGGAACCAAGTTGGCAACCCAACTAGAATGCTTGATTGGGAATATGATTCTTGACTCAATCAGCTTGTCCAATTCTTTCCTCATGAGAGGCTCCATGTGTGGATTGACTGGTCTTTTTTCTGCCTGACAGGCTTAGTATTTGGATCCAATTCAATGGTATGCTGAGCTAAGTTGGGATTGAAACCTTTCAAATCTTCATAGCTCCAAGCAAACACATCAGGGAATTCTTGACACAGCTGCATGAATTCATACCTTTCTTGTTCAGTTGTCATCTTTCCAATTTGCAATGGTTTGTTCTCTTCTACCAAGATGGATACTGAATCCTCTCTCTTGACCTGAATGTTTGCTTTCTCCTTTCTAAACTGATCATTGGGATTAAAAATGGACTCCAAAGTGATAAGTCCCTTGGGCAGCTTGTTAGTTCTCAGCTGTACCACCTGGTCACCATACTACTTGTTCCAACTTTTCTTGATTCTTAGCTGAGAACTCAGCTTCTTCTTGCAAGAAATGGATGATTTGCTGGTCATTCTCAAACACTTGCCAACTGACATTGTTATCTGGCACTGAAGGCCTCACAATCACGTGGATGTTTGGTTGTACCTTGTCTTTTTGAATGCTTTCCACAATGTCAAAGGCTGCCCCTACTGCTGCTGCAAGCCTGTCAGCAGCTTGATTCTCTTTCCTAGGAATGGATTTGATGCCAAAACCCTCAAAATCTTCCATGAGGTCCCACACCCTGTTCTTGTAGCACCTGAGTAGATCATTCTTGGTAGCATGCTGTCCCTTGACCTGATTTACAATCAATTCACTGTCACCAAAGACTTGCAAGTTCTTTATTTTCTTCTTGATTGCCCAATGCATCCCTTGCACCAAGGCTTCATATTCAGCAGTGTTATTGGAGCATGCAAACTGAAATCTAAAAGCTGAATAGTACTTTACTCCTTGAGGTGAAACAAGCATGGCTCCACCTCCTGCACCTTGTCTACTCCTTTGATCCATCAAAAAACAGCTGCCATACCTCATTGTCATCTTCATGGTTTGGCTTGGTGATGCTAGGAATAGGCTGATTTTCTTCGTGTATGCAATAGACCCCTAGCTCAGATTCTTCCACTTCTTGATAAGGATCAAAAGCATGTACCTTGTTTGCCCATTCATCAAGAGTTAGATCCGGGATGCTTCCAACCTTGGTGTCAGCTTCATCGGTGCTTGGGTGGTCTTCTTGATCAAATGCTGAACAATTGGCGTTGATCTGACTTGGAGTGTAAGGCTCAATGTGGAAGTTTGCAATAGGTTCAGACCTGATTGTAGCCTTAGTTCCATACCTCGTTCTGAACAGCATGTGTGACCAATCAGCAGACAAATATCCCCCAATCTTGGCTGTGAAGTCCCTTGACAAGCATAGGGCAAAGAGTGGTGGAAGGTCTATGACTGATACATCTTGTAAAACAACAACATTTGGACATGCATGCAAGGTAAGACTCAAGTTTCTAATCACCCCAACTATTGTTACTGCTGTCCCATCCAGCTGCACTACCCCTTTGGATATGGTTTCATACTGGAGCCCTAGCTGATCAGCTATTTGTTTAGGCATCACTGAGCTACTTGCCCCGGAATCTATCATGCAATTGTGCACTAACTGATTTCCAATGATTAATGAAACATAGAAAGGAGGGGGCTTTCAACATTTTACCTTGCTGTCCTCCATGATTTCCCTCAGGCTGGGCAGCATTTGTGAGCACTTTCTCTGCATCTGAACTTGCTGATTCGAAGTTGGCCAGTCCTTCATGGCAGCTTGTAACAAGTCTCTTTGGCCTGGGATAGATAGGGATTCCCACATTGATATATTAACATTTGTCTTCTTCATCTGATCAATGATACTGAATGGTGATGAAGGATCTCTTTGCTGTCCCTTTGCTTGTACATTCACTCCTTGCACGTGGGCAGCAATAACTGGTATTTGAGTTGGTCTAGGAGCTGTTCTTGGCTGCCCTTGTGCATTTGAAAATGGATTTTGCTTGCCAACCATTTGTGGAGCCATGGAAGGTTGTGGATTGGTTGGAGCTAATGGTTGTTCTTCACCCAAATTCCTTCTTTTTGACCTTGTGTTGGCTGCAACACCTTGAGAAACTGTTTGATTCATGCCACAAAATCCTCTGCTTGCCATTTACCAATGTGGTGTCATTTGGGGCTGATTGCTGTTGGAATGTTTCTTGTTGTTGGTTGTTTCCTTGACTGCCCTTCACCCTCCACACCAGTAGTTGTCACCATTAATGCTTGTGATTCAAGCACCATTGAACACATAGCTTGGTTATGAGGTTCATTGCATGGAAAACACCAATCATACTCTGAGCAACGTTGTTTTGTGTTGGCACCAATGCCTTATAGGAAGATATGGCATTAGGATTATAGGGCTGAAATGGTCTATTGGCAGGAGGCCTTGTTTGATTTACATTTGCAGCTAGATTAGGAGGTCTTGTGGTTGGTATGGCTTCCTGTTAGGCTAAGCTTGGGGCTGTTAAGAAGGTCTAAAACCTTGGGCTTGTTACCTTTTGAGAGTAACCAGCTCATTGCCTAGGTTTTTCAATTGCTTCATGACTTCTTGAAGCTCATTTGGGGCACTTGGAGATGAAGTAGAAGCTTCATTTGAACTCTGATTTCTAGGAGTGGGAGAAGGAGCCAAATTAGGTGCTTGATGGTATTTGGACTCTCTAAACTTGGAAACAATGGCATGGGAGGTCTAGGGGCTAGTTTTGCCAGCTTGGATCAAACAATTTTCAGCCCTAATGCACTGCTATAAGCCATAGGGATAGTTATGCCTCCCATGGACTGAATCAACATAGAAATATCAGATTTAGAGCTTTGAGATAATAGAGAAAAACACCTTCTGCTGTTAGCCTAACTGCCACTAGAATTCACTCCCAAGTCTTTTGAAATCTGAAGTTAAAATCAGTCAGCTATTCATTGGGAGCTCTCTTGATGGTTGTCAGCTGCTCCAAAAGAGGACAAGTTGTCTCCTTCTCTCCAAATTTCTCATGAAGTGCTATACACAGCTGATTCCAATTTGTGATAGAACCAGCTCCAAGGATTCTAAACCATTGCAATGCTTTCCCCTTGAATGAAGATGCCAGCAACTTGACAGCCACTTGCATCTCATTGATTTCATGAATTGCACAAAGGTTAGCAATATCCTTAACATGATCACCTGGAGTAGTCTAATTTTCTCCGATGAAGTATGGAATGTTCTCAAGGCTATAATAGGAATTGGATGTTGTGCATTGAGGGCAAGTGGGCTGCTGCCTGTGAAGTTGACATAGGGGTTGTTTTGCGCTATTCTAATTGGTCTTAAAACCCTTGTTGACTGAATGAAAGGCCTACCAGGTGGAGGAGTTGAGAGAGTTCTGTTTGGTGGAGATGGAGACCTTTGAATCCTTCTCCCACTTTGCTTACTCTTGGAGATAACTGCAGGTATTCAAACAACACTTCTTCTTCTCCAACTCTTGACCTTGTAGTGATTCTTCTCATGAGTTTTCAGGCCTGCACTGCTGAAACCAATTGATTCTTCCCCTTGGAGTCGTCAGATGTGCAAATTATAGCTCTTTTCAAGCAAGAAAATTGCAGCAGATGCACATCAACTTTGTTGCAATAAAAATGAGACCTCTAATGTCCCACCGGGTGTGCCAAACTGTTGTTGCAAATCGGCAGCACCCCTGGATGCAAATCAAGGTTCTAAATGATGTTTAGAGCATCCAGTGTGATTGCACAACATGGAAACCTCTCTCCAAGTGTGGGACTTGTAAAAATGAGAGAGGAATCTCCAGAATAGAGGCTGGTTCCTCAAAATTCTCTGATTTAGATCTATATTTTACACAACTACAGAGGTTCTAATCCTAATTCTACCCTAGATTGCAAGGAGACAGGGATAAAATGCAAAAATGAAACTAAACTAAAGATGGTGATGCACCAAAAGGAGTGGTGAAACATTTTTGCCATGTAAATAGACACAAATTCATGAAATGCAACAAGGTAAAACATACACAAGTTGATAGATGTAATTAGAGGTCTTAAAATGAAGTAAAACAATACAGAGGACTGAAAGCATTCACAGAGTTTGCACTGTCCAATTCCATGTAAAAATCTCTTGCATTCCACCATCAAAGAGGTATAAACCTGTTATAAACTATGAAAAAGGTCTGATTCTTACAACTATCACTTGTTGGAGGTAAAAGAAGAAGTTTGCAATGCCAAAAAGTGTTCAACCATGAAGAAATGAGCCAAATTTGGCTTTTACAGTGCATGGGTCGAGCCCAGGAGAGAGAAAATGTAAAAAATGTGGGAGCCCATTCCTCATTGATTGAAAATGCATTAAAACAGCATGGAGGACCTTACAAACCCATACCCTGTCATTTTTGACCATATTGGAGAAGAATGCGACCCATTCTGTATTAAATTTGGTTGTTGAAATGTCATTTCTAGCCATGGACACGTACGAGAACCATTTTTAAATTTTCTCTCTCAAAACTGAATGAAAATTAGAAATTGACCATGGAATCATGTAGAGAATTTTAACAACTTTCCAATGATATAAAGAACACGAAAATCTGAGCTCTGGGTCAAAAGATATGATCGTTTGAAGATTTAGGGAAAAAACGGACCAAAAACGGATCGGCCGGAAAATTTTCAAATTTTACTTCTTTTTGTCTTTGGAAATTTTTTTCAAAAATTCCCCGCACTCCGCTGGTTGGATGCCACGTGGCAGCTTCCTATTGGCTGCGGGCCTCAAATGGGAAAATTTTCCACAAAAACTCCATCGAGCCATAACTTGAAAAATATAAGGAGTTAGGAGGCAAACTTTACCTTTCTGGAAAGTTGAGAGAGAGCTCTATCTGATGGTGCCATTTCTAGAAAGCCTTGAGTGCCTTAAAATAAAAAAATGTGGACTGAGGCACAAGAGAGGAAAGAACACAAGGAGTTAGCCACAAAAAATGAGCTGGGGCACATTTTGGATAACAATAACATTATTCATCCCTTAAATTTCCTAACATGGTATTAGAGCTGGTGTTTATTCACGTGTATGATAGATTTGGATGTTTTTGATTTACAGGTGTGAAGAAACTTGAAGTTTTTCAAAACTGTGAAACCCTATCTTGCTTCGTGGCATGCATCAAGTTTATTAGGTTCAAAACTGCAATTCCCACCAAAATAATGAGAATATTGGATAATCTGAAATGATTAATCAGTTTTGTTTATCAGATCTTGCTTGTGTATGTGTTTCCAGCCTACACTGCTGTTTGTGTGCGTGGATTTACATTTTTCACTATCTGCAACCTTTTTATAAGATTATCAGAATTTCAAGACAATTTCTATCCTTCGTGGCTTTTCCAGTATTCTACGACTTATTTAATAATTCGTGTCTTTAATAGCCATTTTATAGATGTCGGGTGACTTATTTGAATATTTTCCGTGACTTCTCCACGTCTTCCACATATTTTTTGACTTGCACGTCTTTCTTTAAGTATTACGTGACTTGCTTATCCTTTTCATGTGGATTTTCTTGCTCCACGGTTTTCCACCTGCTTGTACCGTGGGTGCCTTGTTTCACAACTTCATTTTCTTTGTTACGTGGACCCCTTTGTTCCACGACCTTTTTACACAGACTCTTTATTTGTCTTCCGGGTTCCTTTGTTTAGCGGCTTGTCTTCCGTTGCTCTGTGAAATTCTCTCCTTGCTTTGCATTATGCAGACTTCTCCCTTTGTTTTACAGCTGTTGGCCTAAGTATTCCCGCGGAAAACTATTTCCTTGTTCTACTTTTCAAAATTTGAAATTTTTATAACTTTTTCTCTATTACATCGCGGCCTCTCGTGGCTAGGCTTTCATGTTTCGCGAGCTTCCTCCTTGGTTCTCGTACCTTATTTGAGAGTTTTCATCAAATTTGAAAAATTTATATTTGAGTTTTAATTAGTTGTATTTTGCTCTTTGTATTGTAAATTTCTGTAACTTCTTAAAAACCCGCCCAACGCTCTGCTAAGTTTTCCTTAAAATGGCTAGTTCTAGTATTTCCATGGATAAATCACAACTTTTAAATGAATCTAATTACAGTATCTGGAGAATTAGGATTGAGGCTATCTTTATGGCTAGAAAGCTATGGAATTTAGTTAGTGGTGTTGAAAAGAAACCAACAAGGAGACAAGCTATTCTTGAAAACTAAAGTGTTTTCTCTCAAAAATTCCAAGAGGCTATGTCTATCTTATTGCAAAGTATCAAAGATGAGTTTTTGTTGCATATTGAACATATGGAATCTTCAGCTAATGCATGGGATTAATTGCAAACTATGCATGAGGGTAGACACCTATGTAAGATAATTAAGTCAATCATGGAATTGTTTACAACCCATATGAAAGCTGATAAAAAGGTTGTTAATTAACTAGCTAAGATTAAGGATATTAATGTTTAATTAGATGGATATAATTGTGAATTGTTTCAAGATAAGTTGCTTTACTTCATCATTCAAATTAACATTCATGAAAAGTTTAGAAACTTCATCTCTATTATGAATTCTAAATATCAAAATGAAGATGATCTACCTGATTTAGACATTGTTGTCTTCTCTTCTTATTCAAGAAGAGTTGTCATGAAGAACTTTAACTCAAAAGAGAATGTCTCTCAGGCATTGATCTCTCAAAGTTAGAAGTCTTCTAAAAATCAGTATATCAATAATTCAAATAAACAATCAAACTTTAGATCCAAATTTAAGCACAATAGGAATAATCAAAAGTTTAAATTAAAGTTTGATGGTACTTGTAATAATTGTGGTAAATTTGGTCATAAATAAACTGATTTCCATGTTCACTTATCTCATAACAATCCAATAACAAGGAAGAAGAAAAATAATAAAAATCAGAGTCATACTAATAACCAAGCCAATAATGATGAGCATTTCATTGTTCTTTGCTCTTTTACCCTCCAATAATAGTGAATGGATCATAGATGGTGGTGCAACTCGATAGATGACATATATGCATGATATCCTTCATGATATTATTGTGTTTATGAAAACATTTATCTAGGAGATAAATCTCTCATCAATTCTGAATGTTGTGGCAATATTAAGATTGGAAATGGAATTATTAAGAATGTGTTATTTGTTCCTAACTTAAAGAAGAATTTTGTCTTATTCTCAATTAACTAAAGTTGACTATAAAGTTGTCTTATTATAAGATAAATGGTATATTAAAAATAAGTTTGGTAAAGTAATTGCTATTGGGCTACAAAAGAATGGACCGTACTTTTTTGACGGATTTGTTGTTAAATCTTGTCACTTTGCTTCTTGTGATGTTGTTCAATTATGGCATGAAAGGCTCGGGTACATGTAAATTTTAAAGGTTTGTATGAGTTGTCCGCCTTAATCTTGTTATAGGCCTTCCTAAGATAAAATCTGATCATGAATTCTTGTGAAAGTTGCTTGTGTGGTAAGCAATATGTACAACCATTTCACAGACACCGTAAGTCCAATTCCTCTTACTTGCTTGAGTTAATTCATAGTGATGTTAGAAGTCCTTTGGAAGTACCTTCTCTTGGCGGTGCTTTATATGTTGTTAGTTTTATTGATGATTACTCAAGAATGACTGGTCTTATTACATTAGGAAAAAAACTAATGTCTTATCTAAGTTTCAAAATTTTAAAGCCCTTGTTGAAAATATGGCTAATTTGAAAATTAAAAGAATCAAAACTGATAATGGAGGTGAGTATGTTAATATGAAGTTTGATGAGTTTTGTGTATCTTGTGGAATTCAACAGGAGTTAACTCCCTATTCTCCTCAACAAAATGGCATAGCTGAAAGAAAGAATAGAACAGTCTTAGAAATGGTCAGGACCATGCTTCATGCTTCTAATGTGCTTAAATTTCTATGGGTTGAAGTTATGAACATTGTTGTTCATATCATTAATAAAGTTCCCACAAAAGTTTTACATCAAACCACACCTCATAAAGTATGGATTATGCAAAAACCTATATCTCTTATTTAAAGATATTTGACAACTCTGCTTCTCTTTTTATTCCTAAAATTGAAAGACAAAAGCTTGATCCTACCTCTCACTCTTGTATTTTTGTTGGGTATGACAATCAAACAAAAGGATTAAGAGTTTATGATCTAGTTAAGCATGTGATTATAGAAAATAGAAATGTGCATGTTCTTGACAAACCTTGTAAATCCGTTGCTCTTCCCTTTTCTGAGTTTCCTAAATATGAAATTGTTTTGCAAGAATCTATTCATCCTCCTAATATGATGGATGTAGACAGTGAGGGGGGGTCTTCTCAATCCTTGTCTCAATCTAGGATTCCTAAATGGGCCAAAAATTTAGTTTCAAACTCTCAACCTAATGATTTGAGAAAAATGACCCGTAGTCAGCATTCTTATCATGCCTTGTCAACTATTTACGAGGTTGAACCTCAATCCTTTGAAGACGCCATCCTGGATGAAAAATGGTTAACAGCTATGGAAGTTGAAAACAATGCTCTTATCAAGAATCAAACTTCGGAATTAGTCCCTCTTCCTGCTAAAAGAAGCATTGTAGGCTCTAGATGGTTGTATAAAATCAAATATAACTTTGCTTGTAAAATTAATAAATTCAAGACAATATTAATTGCTAGTGGGTTTACTCAAAAACCTGGTTTGGATTATGTTGAAACCTTTGCTCCTATTGCCAAAATGAGCACTGTCAGAATTCTTCTAGCTTTAGCTTCTCCCCATGGTTGGGAGATTCACCAAATGGATGTTAAAAATGTGTTTTTAAATGGTGAACTTGAAAGAAGAAATCTATATGCATCAACCTAAAGGTTTTGAAGAACCTAGCAAAGAATCATGTGTGTAAGCTTAAGAAATCGTTGAATGGTCTTAAACAAGCTCTTAGAGCTTGGTATGCTAAGATAAATAGTTTCTTTCATGAGTTTGGTTTCTCTAATTGTTTTGTTCATAATGTTTTATTTGTCAAGTATGAAAACAGTCATGTTATCATTATTGTTTTATATGTTGATGATCTCTTAATTACTAGTAGTGATAAGAAATTTTATTCTTAGAATCAAAGAGAGCTTAAGACAGCGTTTTTGAAATGACTGATTTAGGACTGTTAAATCACTTTCTAGGCATGGTTATTTGTCAAAAACACAAATCTGTTATTGCATCTCAATCACAATATGTTGTTAATCTTCTTAAAAGATTTAATATGATTGATTGTAAGTTTGTCTCTATTCCTATGGAAGTTGGTGTTAAATTAAATTCAAAACCTTCTTGTGATAAATTTAATCCTACTTCATATAGATAATTGGTTGGTAGTTTGATTTATTTAACTATCACCAAACCTGATATTTCCTATGCAGTTGGAATCGTTTCTAGATTCATGCAGGATCCTTATGAGGACCATTGGAAAATGGCAAAAAAAAATTTAAGGTATATCAAAGGTACAATCAATTATAACGTGTGTTATTCTTCTTGTGATAATGCAATCCTATTTGGTAATTGTGATTCTGACCATGCTAGTGATATTATGGATAGAAAATCTACTTCTTGATATATTTTCAAGTTGAATGCAGGTGCAATAACTTTGCAGCAGAGTATAAAAGTGTTATGGAAGCGGCAAACGAAGCCATGTGGCTCAAAATACTGTTGGAAGAACTTCAGATGGGTTCCAAAGGAAAACACTCCACTTCTATGTGAGATCAAAATTTGTATTTCTCTTGCAAACAATTTAGTCTAACATTAAATAACCAAGAATATCAATATTCATCTGCACTTCATTCATGAAAGAGTTGTCAATGGTGATATAGATATCAAGTTTTGTTTCACTTATGAGTAGGTTGTGGACATTTTTACTAATCCCTTAGGTGCTAAAAAATTTTGCAAGTATTGTGTTATGTTGATAATTTCATATGTTAGCTCTTTTGATCATTTCATTGATATCCACCTAACTCTTGTGATCATGTGGATGACGTTGATATCCACCTCTGAATCAATATAGCATATGTTGTTTATCTCTTGATCATGTGGATGATATTGATCTCCACCTCTGAATCAACAGAGACTATGGTGTGTGGCTCTTATTATCATGTGAATGACATTGATCTTTACCTCTAAATCATATGAGTTTTGGTCTTTCATAGCTACCCTTGAGGGTGAAATAATCAAATGGGCATGTTGCATGTTTTTTATTGTGTAATGCCATCTATTAACGGATTGAATTTGTCAAAGTGGATACTCCCAAGACTATTTCTATGTTGTTTAAGTAAATTGTCATGTATTTGAAGTTTACTTGTAATCCCCAATGAAGCATTAGATATGAAGAGTTTGTTAACTCCATAGAATTATGTAAGGATTCATTCTTAATCACCTTATCTTAATAATTTGTAATGTTCCTTTTTATTGTATTTATTATGGAATCCATGGAACATTGTTTTGAACAGTGGAAAAACAATGTCTCATGGCCTCTCTAAAACTTGCAATGCATTTACATATGTTCACGGCTTGTATAAGTCTACGAGACGCTATGGTAGTATACTGCGGAGTTGTAAAACCTGAGGAACATTGATGTAGTGCATTGCGGAACTCCAAAACCCACGGAACAAGTGTTTTTTGGATGCTATCCTAAATCACGCGTTGTTTTATGGATTATAATTCATTTTGTACCAAAAGGTGACTTGGCATGAGGAACAAAATTTGACATGTAAAAGTAATTTTTCATGTTTCTGTTGGTGTGTGTGACTTGCCTCATCATTACTCGGGGTCTTGTCCACACCACGTGGTGAGTAATCTCGCTTAGCGATATCATAGATCTTAAGAGTTATATAACACATGCCAGATTTCGTCATTGAATCTATCATTGTCATATGTGTCACTGAAATCATAGGATTTACATTCCATTTTAGAATCATAAATCCTCTTTCCCTAATGGAGGGAATGATTGTCTAGGCATGAGATTTACACAACACTCCCATATGTACCCTCTTATTTCGATCTATGAGAATGAGTAGACATGTTTACCTTATGCATGATTTTCCATTGTTGTTCGATTCTTGCTGATTACTTGGAGCTATCACGTTACTGTTGGAGTGTAAATTATTCAATGTGCATGGGGTTTTGTATTGATCCTTATAGAACAATCTCACATGGTATTAGAGATTTGTTTGGTAAACATGCACTAGTTTATTTTGGTTACTAATTACTTCTAGTTTTGATTTCATTGCTTCTCATGTAAGTTTTCATTTGTTTGTGGGAATCTTGCTAACTGGTTTTAACAGTTCATTTTTTTTTGAGTTTGTGCATCCTCGGGGTTTGTGCATGTGTAGGTTTAGTAATTTCTCCACCAAATTCAGCTAGCTGTAGTTAAATTTGGAGGGAAATCAAATTTAGAGGTAAGTTCTACTTTTTGGTTTTATTAGATTTATTATTTTCATTAAAAATATAAAGTTTACTGAATATTTTCTCTTGGGACCCTCCTAGCCACCTCCCAACTATTTTTTACCATCCCCGCTATTTTTTCACGTCCTAGCTTGACCGCGCTCTTGCAGAGCTCAGAGAGCTCTTTGTCGAACTGGTTATTTTTTTGCTTTGCTTGGTTTCCATGTGGGTTTGTTGCATTCGAGTCAAGCTGGGTTCTTTGTTGCTCTATCGAGTCGAGTTGCATTCGAGTTGGTTTATTTGGGTTTTGCATTACATGTTGGGTCTCTGCCTTGTTGCAGAGTTAAGCTGCCTTTTTCCTTGCTTTGAGTTGAGCTATTATTCCTTTGGATGCTCATGTTTTATTTTTGCTTCTTCTTTGCATTGAGCTGTGGTTGCATTTACCTAGTGCTGAGTCATTTCTCTTTGTTGTGCTGGAGCTGGGTTTATGGGTCAAGATGCTTGTTGATCTCTTTGTCTGCATGTGCGTGTTGGGTTTGCCCCAACCGGGTTGCTTTGACCTACGTGCCCCTAACATACCTTAACCCTGCTTCCGCCATCCATGAGATGGCTCACTTGGTTTCCATCCGACCTTGGACATGAGTCCTCCTCACCCTCACTGCAATACCAACCTTGTGCACTATAGCCTCCATTCGGCCCTTCTCGGCCGTGTAATGGCTTGCTATACCTTCGCTGTGTTCCCAAGTGTTACCCTTATGAGTTAACCTGACTTGCTCTGCCCAACATCTCTCTGCCTTGGGAGTCTTACCTACCACCTTGGGCTTATCCTTTTGAGCCTTTCATTGCCCCTGACTCAGGCTCTGCCTGAGTTGGTCTTTGAGCTAACCACTTTTTTTGACCTTACCTTGTTTAATCTCCCGCTTCTTTTTTTGCTTCGTTCTCTATAGTTTTAAACTATTCGAAGTCCTTGTAAAATTTAAAGTGGGCTTTTTAATTAAAAGGTGTATTTTTGGAAAAAGGGTACATGGCAGATTTTGAAAGGATCCATGTCCTTGTACAAATCCCTCAAGGCGAGATAAAACATTAAATTCTTACAATGAAGAAGCCCATAGGAAACAAAAAAAAAGGCCACAAAGGCACCCAAGCGAAGAACAAGAGAGGAGAGAAAAGGGGAGGCAGAAGTAACTTTGGTTGTAGCACCATAGATTACTCCAAAGGATTTTGATATTAAGATCTTAATCTCATTTTATGGAGAGGAAAGCCCTTCTTTTTTTAATTTACAATTGTCCATCCATCATTTCGATTAGGGTCCAAATTTTCATCTGGATGATATGGAACCTAAAATTAAGAGGGTTCTTTTGTCCCAACAATAGATGTTAGTTCTTCCCCCAAAGGGAGAGTCACCACCTGTATCAACCTTTCCTGACCCAATCACAGGGGGGAGAATTGAGTCTTAACCGAATGATGAATTATTATGATCAACACTATCCCCTACTAGATCATCCGAGCAGGGATCAGAATCATCACCAACAATCAATAAGCTAGGATTGGAGTCCTTCCACCAAGAAACTCTTTCCTTATGTTTCTAATTTACTTTCTGATAATGTGAAACAAGATGTACGAGTGCAAAGCATTTCCTGCACCTGAAGGGTAATTCTTCGTAATCAAGAGGTTATGACCAAATCCTATTTAGAAATTTGAGATCAATGGAAGCTAGAAGATCCAAAGAGGTATCCAGATCCACCAAAATTCTCGCATATGTAGTTTGGGTATAAAATATTGTTTTGGAGTCTATGGATAAGAACTTTCCCGAAGTATTTACAATATCAATCAAGCACTCCTCCACCTAGAACTACAATGGGAGATGAGGTAAGCACACCCAAACCGGTTTGACATTAAACTCAACAGTTAGGGGGTTGAAATTTGGAAAGCACAATTTCATCAATAGGTGATGATGTTGTAGTTCCCAGAGTTTGGACATGATAGAATCCCTATCTTTTGAAGAAATTAAAACCACAATAAAAAATCCCCTTACACAGGGATAAATGTCCAGCTTACCAGACAGGAGGGGGTGCCAGTTCGAGGAGATCCACGAGTGGAGAAGTTACAGCCCAGGCCATATACCATTGAAAAGATAGATCAATCCCTGACTAGAGAAAAACTCTTGGCATTCCAACACCGACTCCCCAAAAGAGACCAAAGTAGTGGTTTTGTAGCAGATAAAAGTTTTGAGGACGTAAAAGTAGAGGCATAGTGTGCATCAGGGGCTACACACTCTCAACACAGTGAAAAATAGAGGGAAATGACACATTAGACCCAACCGTAACCTCCTTGAATGATCTAAACATAGGATTGATAGGAGAATCACTATCCCTGAAGGGAGGGGGTAGAGAAAATCCCTGGTCAGAGCCACTAGCACTAGTCGAGCTATTTCTACCACTCCTAGGCAGAGCATTGCCATCTAAAGAGGGAAGAGAAGAGGAACAATGAATGTCAACCTTAACATGAAGAGTATAAATAACATGCTCACCATTCATTGCAAGAAGAGGAGCCAAAACGTCCTGAACACTTCCTCCTGAAGCCCGCCCATTGGCAGTCCATGTAGAGCCGTGCATACTTGTGCCGCCGCCATGAGAAGAAATAGGGTTCGAAGTAGGGTGACTATGGCTCACCAAGATGCGATTAGGGTTCGTGGAGGAAGTCTTTGAGGGAGGCATTGCTTTTTGGTTATAAGATACATGTACCTAATTAAAAGGTGGTTGAATAATAAGCTAGGTCTTAGATTAATTTAGGATCTAGTTAATTTTTAAAAGGTGGTCTTTATTTAATTAAAGTCAGGATATGTAATAAATTAATTAGGCATCTAATTATTTTTAGGAGCTCTTTTTTAATAAAGTTAGTGATTAATATTATTTTATTTGCTATGTTTTGTTGTTTTTTTTCGTAAATTTTTTAAAATTAAATTTATTGGAAAATAAATTTGTAAAATAAGTCAAATTAGACATTTTTTGCTAACTTTTGCTGGAGTGTGTGGTGCCATTCCTAGGTTTTTTCCTTCCAAGAGCCCTTGCTGTGTCCTGGAGGTCCTCTGGACTCATTCTAAGTCATTTTTTGCTTTATATTTCCCTTGTTATTGCTTTCAGACTAGTGAGCACGTCCGCCACAATCTTACGACAAGGGGGTTCCTACTACGATGTGAGACACTTTTTATCACACTGTAGACACAAAATCACAAACTTGGGTACATTTCTAGGTCCTAATCACATACCATTATTCATATGATTCCTAAGTGAGAAAAATAATAATTGACATCTATCTTTGGCCTCTTTTATGTCTTTCTTGTCTCCTCTTTGGTCTTGTACACCTCATAGCCAAGTCTGATCTGTATTGTTTTATCTTTATTGAATCTGGACACTAGTGCCTAGATAGGATGCCAGTGCCTAGATAGGATGCCAGTGCCTAGACACCCTCATCCCCTTTGGGTGCCCTTGACCTCTTTGTATCTTACTCGCCCCTTTTGAGGCCTTTTTATCTTTTGGGCATATTGTTTTCTTATGGCCCAACCTTTTAGTTGTCAATTATGAAATTAAAAGAAGGGAATCATATAAATATAAAGCTATGCAACCATAATAAAGGAACAAGCTCTAAGCATCTACCATCATCACCTAAGGTTGCATCCAAAGGCATTCTAAGAACATTGAGGCATCCATTTAGCACTCACTCAAGGGATTGAATTTTCTATATACACGCATAAGTGGGGAAGTTTATTTTTCCATCCACACATCTATCTCCATTACTACATCTAGCTATCATTTTCTATCAAATGCATATTACACAAGAGCTTCCTAGGGCACGATTTCTACACACACACAAGAACTACATGGAGTTTGAGATGTAGTGCAACGCTCGGTCGTAAGTTCACTCTGTTGGGTGACCTCCTGGGTCAGTTCAACTCCCCATTTACATATTTATTTTTGGGATTTGATATAGTTTAGAATTTTACATGATATCATTTGTTTTGTAGGTTACAGGTGAATTCTACGATCATCCAACGACATACAGGTGACAATAGCGAAGGCTAGCGATCACCTTGTGACACCAAAAAAATTAGTTTCTGAGGTCTTACATAGTCACAGGTGCCTACCTATGGTATCTAACACCTAGGCACCCAATCCTGTCCTAGGCACCCTTGTACATGATCATGTGGTAGTTAAATAATTTTTTGAGTGTGGTTGTGACATTATCCTCCTCTTGTTCATCATTTTTCTAGTCTAGAACACTCTGGGATTTACATCGAAGTCAACTAAGTCTTTTACTCTCTCTCTTACACTTAGGGTTTTATATTTCTTTAACTTATTTCTTGTGTCAGATCTATACTTCAACATTTATATATCATACATGACTATGCAATATCTAAGGTTTAGATTTAATTATATATTTGTTAAATCACACATATGATTGTGTTTTATCCCCTTCTCTTGCTTTTTACTTGTTTTGTGATTTCTTACGGTGCCAAATGGTCGGGATCACTTGAACCTTGATTGTGGTCTCCACACTTGTGCATTATTACACTGATTAAAGGTGAGTGAATTACTATTTCACGATGCACATTCGCACTTGATTGTAATCAACACACTAAACTATAAAGTGCCAAAATCAGGGGGTTGTTAATATTGTTCTAGGGTGGTTGTGTTTCTTTTCTATTTCAACATTCATTCTCTCTCTCTCTTTGCAATAGATGCTCTTTCTATTCCTTTTCTCATGCCGTTCAAATTCTTCGAATGGAGATAAAAAATGGTAATGAAACTAAGGGGTAAAGGGTTATTTCGAATCACCATAGGAGCTGAGACTGAACCTGATGATGAGATCAAAAAATATAAGTGGATGACCTGATGTGACGAAGACTTAGTTCTTCTCTATGTGTCCACTTCTCCTGAATTTCTCTTCCACATTGAGTCATCTGATACACCTGATGAAGCATGGAAAATGTTGAACACTATGTTTAAACAACAAGATGACATGAGAGCACACAAGTTAGAAAAAAAACTACTAGGATTAAATCGTAGTGAATTTGGAAACCTAAAAGCATTCTTCTCAAAGTTTATCAACACTAGATTACTTCTAAAGGAATGTAAAGTGGAGAAGAAATATTCTTAGTTGATCTTGTTGATTATTTCTATGTTAGGTCCCAAATACTTTGTCTTTGTTTTAAATTTCCACACCACGAAATCCGCCTTGGGAAGTACTTGGAAAATGCCCTCATTTGAAAATTTTTCATCCCAACTCATTCGAGAAGAGGAAAAACTCATTCAAATGGGGATTCTTAAATCTAAGTCATATGACCTTGTGGCAAGTAAGGGTAATGAAAAGAAAACTCAAAAGAAGAAATAGAAAAATTACCAACCGAAGAAGGAAACCAAGACCAACCAAGCCCAAACCAAGCCTAACATGAACACTTCTACTTCTGAGCCTAAAGCAAAGAAGGAAAAGTGTAAGTGTTCCTATTGTAGGAAGTCTGGCCATGAAGAGAATTAATGTATGAGAAAAACAATTGATCACTTAACTCATTTAGTTGAGAAGAATAAAATAAGTGTTCTTGAGTCTATCAAACAAAATGTTCTGAAGGCCGAGTCTTCAAAATCAAAGGATTCTAAATCTAAGAAGAAGAAAGTAAAGGCCATTATAGCTAGAATAGGTACTTCATCGACATGGATTATCAATTCTAGTTCCTCACACGACATGGCCACTTTGCATGTTGAGTTTTCTAACATCGAACCATGTGGCATGTCCCAAATCATGTTGGGTGATGACACTATAGTGTCAGTTTTTGGTGGTGGATCAGTAGAGATGGATGGTGGAACATTTAACCAAGTGTTGAGTGTTCCCAATCTCTCTACCAATCTCCTATCAGTTTACCAAACCACTCACCTTAGTGAAGTAATGCAAGTGGAATTTGGTCCTAACTCAGTGATTATACGTGAGATTCACGATGACACTACAGTGGCTGAGGGAAAGGTAGATCACCATTTACAGTTGTACACCTTCTCCTACTTTACTTCTGATTCGACACCTACTTCCTAGCTCACTCATGTAGATGAAGTTATTAAGCTATGTCATGAGTGTTTTGGCCATATTAACTATCATTACCTTGAACAATTGATCCAAAATGAAATAGTCAACGGGTTACTCCATGTCAAATTTTATTAGGGTCTTTTTGAGGGTTGTGCCCTCGGGAAACACCCCAAAGAAATTTTTAGCAAGAAAAAATCTTGGAGAGATACTCGTCCTTTGGATCTTGTTCATAGTGACATTTCTGGCCATTTTCCATCTCCTTCATTTACTGGAGATATATATATATATATATATATATATATATACTTACCTTCATTGATGACTTTTCACGTTACACTTGGGTGTATTTTCTTAAGCTAAATTCTGAATTTTTTGATCACTTTCGAGACTTTAAGGTTCTTACTCAGAAACAAACTAAATGGTCTATCAAGGTTCTTCAAACAAACAATGGAGGCGAGTATGTGAGAAACAAGTTTGAAGATTTCTATACCTTAGAAGGTATTTCATTGCAATGTATAATTACTTTCAACCCTTCACAAAATAGAGTTGTGGAAAGAAAGAACTGAACACTTAAGAAGATGACCACTTATATGGTTCACTCGCAATACATTCCTCTGCAGTATTGAGATGAAGCAGTGAACTCTGTTTAGTACATTCAGAACCGTGTTCCATAATAGGCCATAAAATGGATGATACCCTTTGAATCCTGGTTTGGATGCAAACTTGATGTTGAGCACTTTTGGGTCTTCAGATCCAATGGTATGGCCCAAATTCTCAAAAATAAATGCAAGGATTTTGAACCAAAGTCCAAACCTTTTATTTTGTAGGGTATCCTAATGGTGTGAAGGGTATAGATTTTTGAACCATACTACTCATGAGATTTATATTGAGAAAATTTTGAAGTTTAATGAGTCATTTTTGACTTCTACTTCTCCACCTTTTAAGGTCCTTATGCTCTCTAATTTGGATTATGACTCTTCGAATGATGATGTTGTTGAGCATGTTCCTCCTCCGCTTGATCCTCTTGCGCATCCGGACCCTCATACTTCAGATTCTTTAAATTCTGACAGTAATGATGATGAAGGACTTTGTCCCTTATCACTCGATTTAAGAATCTTTAAACTTTGAGCTTGATCCTCATAGTCCTCATTGGGCTAGGAAGAATTTGCAAAGTTCTGGAGAGTGGATTAGAGATCCTTTGGATGAGATATAGACTCACTCAGAGTTCATTGGACCACACTCCTTCATCTTTGCTTCTGACCCTCAATATTTCTAGGAGGCTTCTGAGATTCCTGAGTGGGAATATGCCATAGATGAGGAGTATTCCTCACTCATGAATAATGATACTTGGGATCTCACCCCTCTTCTAAAAGGAAAAAAAATTGTTTGGTGTAAGTGGGTGTACTAAATAAAGTATGGTGCAGATGGAGAATTCAAAAAGTTTAAAACACTACTAGTAGCTAAAGGTTTCTCCCAAGTAGATGGGGTTAATTACTCAGAAACCTTTGCTCCAGTTATGAAGATGACTTCAGTTCAATTGAACCTCACCATCGATGTCATGAACAGATGGGAATTCTTCCAGATGGACGTTAAGAGTGCCTACTTTCATAGGGACCTATAGGAAGAGATCTACATGGAACAACCTCTGGGTTATGTCCATGATCCCTCCCTCGTTTGCAAGTTAAAGGAGTCTGTCTATGGCCTTAAACAAGCCCCTCATGATTAGTATGCCAAGATGGACTCCTTTCTACTTACATCAGGCTTCACTCGGTGTCACTTTGACCCAAATGTTTACATTCTATGATAGGATGAATCCATGATCATCCTCTTTTTGTATGTTGATGACTTGTTGATCACGAGAAATTATTCCTCTATCCTTGGCCAACAAGTTATCCATGTCTGACTTGGGCTTGCTTTATTACTTTCTTGGAATTCAGATTTCTAAATCTGACTTAGGAATAGTAATTTTGCAGCCTAAGTACTCCCTTGATTTTCTATCTCGGTTTCACATGTCTGATTATAAGCCTTCTCCTACTCCTTTCCTTTCTGGGGTTAAGTTGGTTTCTAATTTCTATACTCCCTCGGTTGATGGTACCCTTTATCGATAGTTGGTGGGGAGCTTGATTTACTTGACTCACACTCAACCGGATATATCGTATGTTGTTGGGATCATGTCCAAATTTATTCAGGAACCTCATGAGTTACATTGGAAAGTAACGAAGTGGATCCTTCACTATGTTTGTGGAACTCACACTGATGACATGCACTATTTAGGAGGGAAAAATATTGACTTGGTTGGATTCACAAACTCTGATAGGGGTAGTGATCTAGATCATCATAAATATACCTTAGGCTATAGTTTCTCTCTTGGTTTGGATCCTGCCAGTTTGTCTAGAAAGTATCAGAATGAAATTACCATATCATCTATAAAGGAAAAGTACATTGGAGAAATTAATGTTGCAATGAAAGCTATTTGGTTGTACATTATCTTGACAATGTTTGGTATTCACTTTCAACGACCTACTATTATCTACTGTGGAAACATGAGCACCATCTCAATTTTCTGAAATTCGGTTCAACATCAATAGACGAAACACATTGATATCCACATGCACTTCATTCGAGAGCTGATACATGAAGAAATCATCAACTTGTAGTATTTTTCACACTTCTAATCAGGTTGTAGAAATATTCACCAAGCCCTTCATTGAGGCAAAGTTTCTTCACTTGCGGTATCTTCTTGAGGTGAGGTCTATTGTAACCGGCCATCTTTGGGCTTTCTAGTCCTTCTCCTCTTCTTCGTTTCTAAATAAATGTTTGTACATGGGTACTTTATTAGGATTTTAGTTTTCGGTCCCCATTTATACATATTTTTTAGTTATCTAGGGGAGTTCTCTTTCTATTTTGACTTTCCATGACCTCTACCTTAACTTCGATGAAGGGGGTGTTGATGTGTGTGACTTGTCTCGTTATCACTCAGGGTCTTGTCCACATCATGTAGTGATTCATCACACTTAGCAAGATCGTCAGTGGTGTAGACACTAAAATTGGGTCACACTCCCCTTGTTCCCGTTTCGAATAACTAACTTAAACATACTCACCTAACATTAGCCCTCTTTCACCCCATATTAACATTAATTTAATCATCCATAATTAAATCAATACTCACCCTCACTCCATTTATTAATTTAACTACTTTAATTAAATGGATGCACACCTCACCTAGACACCTCACCATAGACCTATTCATAACATGTTTCCATAACTAACTAAGACTTAGCCCTACTTACCTTAATGAATTAAGACTTAATATAACCCTAAAAGCATATGCCTACTCTCCCTCTAACCACACTCCTGCTCATTAAAATAGAACATTCCATTTTGATCCGTGAAGATAAACAGAGCTAGCCCAAAAGATTTCCAAAACCTAGATTTTTTAGTAAACCTAGGATTTCCTGCCTTAACCAACGCCGGTCAACCCTAAACTGACACCGGTCACCCTGAACCACCATCGGTTACCATATATCCATTTTGGTAACCTTATTTGGGAGGTTAGCCACATTCTCAATTTTTGGAAAGAAGGAGATCTACATGCAAGCACGAACTAGAGCCCTTTCTCACTTCCAGATAGCCATAACCAACACAAAGACTGATCAGAAGGAATTTTTTTGCATTCAAAACATCCCATGAAGAACTACCGTAGCACTAAGCACCATTCCACAGATCAACCGTCATCAGCATCTCCAACCACCTCTCCACCACTATAGGCATTTAGAATACATCTAAACTACAAGTAAGTTGGTTTCTCCTATATTACTGGCAGTTGTATTCCTTATTTCCTTTCATCTATTAAATGTTCTTACTTTGATCTATCCCTCAACACCTCTTTATCAACCACCCCATCAAACCCCACCTACACTTCACAAAAGCCTATCCCAAAACCATCTCCCCCCATGGACCTTACAAAAACCCTCCAAACCCTCTGTGCAAACATAGAGAAGACCAAAAACTCATTCCACAACACCTTCTAGTTCCCCACAGTCACCGAAATCGGTTAATCATAACTGTGGTCGGTCTGTCCTACACCGACATTGGTCTACTTAATCGATATCGGTCACTGGGAATGTCAACCCAACCTAACAACTCAACCATTAGCCTATCCTAAACCTCACTCAAAACCTTACCACACCTATTTTGGACGTGTCACCTCACCCTCCCCCATAGAGACCTTTCCAACTCTTTGTTTTAAGACAGAAGATAGCCGAAACACCCTCCACCTGACTCCCCGCCACTTTTCACAGTTATCGACATTAGTCACCATAAACTATTATTGGTCCTACCTAAACTGACATTAGTCACCCTAACCGGTGTCAGTATCTGTGTCTGATAATACTGTTCTAGACCAGCAACATAAGTATCACACCCAAAACAACTTAAAATCTAACCCAACCTTACCAAGACCCTATCTGTGACCTGTAGACCACCTGCACTACCTGTAACATAATCCAAAACCTTTCACTAGCATAGTTTTTCAATATTTAATCGGATTGACGATGATAGTAATCTGAGGCACCCAAATCAGAACGCTAACACTAGATTCTTTTATTTACATGTTCAAGTTATTTTATATTGATTTATAAAGAGTGGATTGATAGCCTTCTAGGAAGAATCATACTTCCTAGATCTAGCATACACTAGGCAGTCCACTGTCATATACTATTTAACTCTCTTTTTGTGGTCTTTTTTTGTATTTCAGGTAGTTCCTCTTAGCCAAAAAGAAGCTCCCACAGTCAACATTGGATCAAGAAGTTAGAATGCACACAACGAACTTCAAACCGACCATCGTAACATGTATTCCTACTTGGCCCACACCATTATCTATTTTGTCTTAAAACTTAAAGAAAATGGTGAAACATTTTTTCACGCCCGGTGGGACCCATCTAGGGTTCCTTGCATTTTATTCATTCCTAGGTAAAATTTGTGTGTTTGTTTCCCTTATGAAAAGCTTACACATTAATTTTCCTCTCTGGATTTTTTCTGTCTTTCTATTGTCTAAAAGCAATTGTGTTTTTGGTGCGATAAAAAGAATACTTATTTTCTTTCATTAGTTTTGCATTAGTGAAAGAGCATTCCTCTTCTTATTCATTACTTGTTACATCAAATATCACACTTTGATTTGGGAATAAAACACTTACATAACATTCTGATTTGTTGCATCTTAGGTCACATTAAACTGAGGGAAACCAATATGCTAGAAGTCATGCCCAGCTGAAGGTTGACATAACTGAATCATAGAAAAGCACATTCTTTCTTCTCTCTCTTTTCCAAACTACACAACTTGAAATGTATACATCTTTTTAAAACAACATCCCACCCAGAAGAAGCTGTCAATGATCACACGATCAAAGGATTGGCAGTGGGCACCCAACTTGTTATCTCTATCTAGTACCTCATTAGAGGATGGCCCACCCTTGCCATAACATAACATGAAACCTCACCTTTAGAATTTCCTTCTTCGTAGGAAGCCTTCCCAACCAAAAAATCTACTCTAAATTCATGAGCTAGTCTTTTAAATAACATAAGCTAAACACACTAAATTCACTTGTTGGATTACATATTTTTATTAGCTTTGTGCTTGACTTGCGTTTTAAGGTGTGAGGATATGATTCTTCATTTTTATTTTTGCCTTTCACACTCCACCATCACAGTTGGTGTATTCTGAATTTCTCAGAGTGTGTCAGGACCTCATCTTATCATCTCTAGACTTTTGGGTTGATTATTCATCTAATATAAATTCACAAAAATTCATTTTTCCTCATTCTTTAGATTTCACAGTAACTGGCATTGGTCCAGTGACCTCCTTTGGTTTACATCTGACTGCCATCGGTTTCAGTTCCTTGTTCTTTTGGTTAATTTACCCAAAAGACACTTATCTCATCTTCTCTTCTGTTTAGAGTCTCTATGTATCATTGTACTCTCTGTACTCTGATAACAGTCATCAAATACACCTTTCCTATCTGACAGTCATCAATTTCTACCTCATTTGCTGAGACTGTTATTTTCTCACAGTAACCAGTATCAATTCCTGTAACCGACATCGGTGACCCCTTAACCGTCATCAGTCAGTTCGACCATTGTCGGTCATTCTGTTTGGATTTTAATCAAAACATTTACCAACTTTCCCTCTCAGAATCTATTTTGTCCCATCTCTGCTATCCCTTGGGTCATTTACAAAGCATATTTCACCTGATATACGCTAATTCACATGGTGTTGTCTCATAACCAAACTAATGCCCTCGTGTTTCACACTAGCCGTCAGCCACTCCCACCTAGTCCATCACCACCATCTATCCTGTAACTTATGGATCTGACTCAGCTTATCCCCATCGCTACTAGTGACGAGGAGTTTACGAGACTCCGACCAGAATCTCATTGCCCTCTAGTACTACCTTGCTCATTCTTCCACTTGGGATTTCTTAGGATAGTTAATATACGACATGCCTGTATCTTTCCCTCCTACTCTATCCCCCACTTATACATCAGTTAGCACTAGTTCAACACTACCATCATCCACTTTATCACCCGTGGTGTCTTAACTAAATCCCACAACTGCTATAACTGCAGCATCCATGTCATTGATTGTCCCTTCGACAACCATTATGAGTATAGTTTCATCTACACCTACCACTTCACATATACCCATTACATCAGAACCACCTTTGGTGTCGGTAACTTACACCCCTTTCCAAAACCTCATCCTTTCTATCCCACAGTCCTTACCCCCAATCACCACTAGAGTTGTTACGACTACCCCACCCGCTTACACATACTACCAACAACCCTTGACCTCATATATTGCTTATGCTGGCTATGTTCCATCTACATCTATTCATCTTGCATAGTTTTCATACTCAGCGCCACCATACACCATCATACCACCCACCTTATACATTCAACATCAACCCCCCTTTTTTGCACTGGGCACCCATTCATACCAACCTACTAACGACCTCATTAAAATGATGATGGAGAAGATGCAGACCTTAGAAGCATCTATTTCTGGATCTTGTAATTCTTTAACATATGATGAAACTTGTAACAAGCTTATCCATCCATATATTCCCATTTGGCCTTACCTAGTGCATTGGGAAATGCCTAAATTCAACCGCTTCAATAGTAAAGAAGACCTACAACGACACTTGCACTCATTCAAACATGGGTGTTACCTAATCACCCACGATGACGCTTTGCTCCTATAGACTTTCCCAATGTCCTTGACAGGACCAACATTGGATTCATACAATGGACTACCTCAACATTCTATTTATTCCTTTAATCAAGTAGCCCAAGCTTTCCTAGATCATTTTTCAATCAATGTTACCAAGAAATTCACCATGAATGATCTCTATTCAACCCGACAGTATGAAGATGAATCTATCACATATTTCGTTTCCCACTGGTGGAGTCTTATTAACCAATTGATGTTCCAACTACCTTAGACTGAACTTATTGATTTTTTCACTAGAGCTTGTGCCAGACACATCTCACCAACTCTACAAGTCCAAACCTTCTGAACCTTTGATGAAGCATTCACCATGGCCCGAAAACTAGAAATTCACACCATTGAAGAAAAGAAAATCCAATTATGGAACAAGAACACCCCATTTAAATCAAACGATTCTTCTTCATCTTCAAAACCTCAAAATAACTATTCAAAGCCCAAAGGATCTATGAATGCTGTAGTCCTCAAGGTGGGTCCACATCATCCTTCTAATAAGGCCCAACCTTCTTCCAATATTTCTCCTATCCAGGCCATTCAGCTCTGGTGGGAGTAGCGGAAGTACACTTCGATCGGAGAGCCCTATTTTTCAGTCTTAGAAAAACTTCTTAAATTTGGAGCTATTACACTTCCTCCCATAAAACCTCATACAGGTTTCGATCCCACTCGTCCTATGCCTGTAAGGTATAAAGAATACAACTACTGTAATTATCATCATGTTAAATGACATAGTGATGGTAACTGCATAAAATTTAAAAACATTGTTCAAGAGATGATATACAATGGAGGCCTTGTTGTAGACAACCCAAACACACCAGAAAATCAGAATTTACACATCTTCAAAAATTTGTTCCCTAATCATAAACCATCTTCTAATCAAAATAGAAAACCATCATCCAGTGACAACAATGTCCATGAAGTTCACACAGTTTTTGATATCATGCCAACTGTTCCTCAAAACCTACCTACTTCATCTATTGAGGAAATCTTGGCATGAGCTCCTCCACCCAAAGAGGAGCATACCTCTTCTACCCCTCCACCCATAGAGGAGTCCCCCTCATCTCCCCTTGCTCTCATGGAGGAACCCACACTTTCTATTGATGTCGTGTCATCATTAGCTTCCCAGCCTTCTGAACCGTCAACACTTGTTATTCTCCCATCCATAAGAGAATCATCATCGCCTTCTCCTCCACCAAGAGAGAAGTCTACCTCACCTAACCTATTATTTCTCCTACCCATGGGAGATTCTTTAGACATGTCACTACCTATTGGGGACAGTTTTCCCCTAGCATCCCATGACCCTATTGACATGATCTCAGCTCTTTTACCTACAGGATCTGAGGCTAGGTGATTCCCTATCTCACAGAAATATTTTACAGGGATTTCTACCCAATCCATTCCATCCTCTTCTTCAGTAGTCCCATTTTCATGGCTGGTTGATCGTTTGGATTACGTTGATAATTCCATGCTCTGGGGACGTCTTCGGCTCTTTGTTTTGACCCAAATGCAAATATTTCCTGAAGATACTTCCATGATCTACCTAAAGGTATTTTCAGAAACCAAAACTACACTGACCATGCCGATTGAAACAAATTCCTCTTCATCACCCCTACCTCTATCAAAACTTCTACCCATCACTGCAAGTATTCCCAAACGTAAAAACCTACCCACACTTATCCCCCCACCCGTATCTAGACCCGTCACTACTTTGGGTGTCATGTCGACGTCAAACCTTACTCACCCACATGTCAGATTGGACTTAGCCACGCCCCCCAAGTCCTCAACATCATTATCCTCCCGTCTAAAAGGAAAACCCAATTTTTCTAGGTGGCGTACACTGGTCTCTTCTACCACACCTTTGTCACCTTCCCCTCTTCTGTCCATCCTAGGGCCTCATCCATCAACCTTGACAAAACATTATCATACCTAAGGCCAATCAAAAGCTCAACAACCTACTCATGCCTTAAGATCCTTTGTTACACCTCATTCACCCAAAAACCAAACTTCCTCACCCTCACCCGTACACTTCTTACCACCTATACCTCCACCCATTACTATAACCCAAACCTTGCCTATACGACTTCAACCAATGCCACCTACCCAACCTCTACCAACCACATCCACCACAACTCAGTTAGCCTTGTGGGTAACCTATCCTGTTGCACCATCTGATTTATCTTCTACATCCTGTACTCCCATGTCACCTTTACCCAAGAAGGTGCAACCCAAAGCTAAAAATCTGCTACCCCCCAATAAGGTAGTCAAACCAACCAAACCTTCCATCGCTAGCTCTTCTACCCTACCTTTACCCAAGTAGATTCGAACAAGACCTAAGACCACTCCACATACCAAACTAGTAGAAAAACCCATTCCCCTTCCTATAAAGCCTCTACCCTCACAATCATCCACACATGTAGCCAAACCCACCCTTACTTTTCATTGTGATCCGTTAGCAGGTTCCTACGCCAACATTTTAAACAACATCTTAGAAATTTCTGTCATCACATTGCCGTCGCTTCAACCTTACGATCCTCTCAAACCCAAACCAAAGGGTTTGATGAAACCAAGATTTGTGCCTATCATCGTGTACCAAGACATGACATAGAAAATTGTAAGGCTCTGAAAAACATTCTTCTCCAACTTTTTCCTCCTGAAATTTTTTTTGACAAGGAAGACCTTCTTGATGAGGACCATGACCCACCTTCACCTATCACAAAACATCATCATCCTTTAATGATTCAACGACCAGTATCTCCACCCCCATAACCATTTTTCCCACAGCCAAAATTTGAGATCAACATGGTCCGTATTAGAGAGTTGGGCAAACCACCATCCAAATGTCAGTGAACCCTACTCATTTCACAAGGTTCTTATCCACTGCTAGGGTTTTTACCCTCATGTCATTATACCTTTCATGACACATCCTCTCCATCCACCTCCCCTTAGATTAACATGGTTCATATTGCTACCCGTGCTGAGAAAGAAAAAGGAAAAGAAAAAGTAACTAGACCATCAAACAACCCTGTACCCAATATACCACCTGTACCCACTCCCAAAATCACCATCCATGGACCTACATAACCTATCTCTAATGGGTTTTCCCATCACGCAATGATAAAAAAATTACATCAGTCTCCTTTAAAAATGTCTTTGTATGATCTCGTCCAGACTCTTCTGAATCCCATAGACAAGCACTTATTGAGGTTTTGTAATCCATTGAAGTTATACCCAATGACCCCACACCAGTGGCCTCGATTATCACCCCTCACCATCTGGCCTCACTAACCAAATCAGCTCCTCCTTCTACCCCCATGATCACTCCTCAAGTTTCCACTCTCAGCTTCTTTGAAGAGGATATTGTACCTGTCTAGTCTAGATGACCCTGATCCCGCCATATTCATTTTTGTTTATATCGATAACATAAATGTACGACATGTCATTATTGATGGTGGTGTTAGCATTAACATCATATCCTTCCACACATACAATCAAATAAGTATTCCTTCTAACTATATGCATAATAACCTAGTTATGTTGTGCTCCTTCAACGACGCCATCACCTCCACCCTTAGCACTATTATCCTTCATGTTCGTGTAGGCCCTCACACTGTCCTAGAACTATTTTACATCTTAGAGGGGGAATTCCAGTATAACCTATTACTTGGAAGACCCTGGATTCACGTCATGGGCTGTGTCCCTTACACTTTACACCGTTGCATAAAATTTGAGCATGAAGCACATAACTACACCATCCCCATTGACCCATCACCATTTAAAACTTGTAACATGTTGTACCTGTAACACCCTGAACTGTTGTTACTTCCTCCTAAGAACTCAAGTGTTGATATATGATTTCTCTGTATAAGGACGCGTCCCTTTGATTTGTGAAGTCATGCTTGATATGGATTGTATCTTCTTTGTTCTTGAAGATATTTGACTGAGTCAAAATATGCTTGGACTCTTTTATTTCTTTCATTTTTAGCACCTGAGTTCAATTTGATTTCGGAATGAATTGTGGATTTATCCATCTTTATGACTCATCCTTGGATCAGTTGCATTGATCCTAGAGATGTTTTAAGCTTATTCAGGATGAACAAAATTTATTGACCTTACGAAAGTTGCAAGGTCTAAATGAATTGAATGACAATTCCGGAGTTTAACTCAGGCTGATCATGTTAAATGAAATTTGGTTCCAAATACTGTAACATCGAGAAGGCCTAGACCTTAAGCCAGGTAAGATGTTCATGTTTATACCGTAAGCTTAATTTAGCTATTCCCGATAGAATCCTTTACAGGAATGTTTTACCTTGTTTGGCTCTAACGCTGATTGGTCCTACTTTGGAGACCTAAACTAGAATTGTTAAGGTTAATAATCCTAACCTAAACTATAACCTATTGGTTAAAATAATTACAAATCTAACCTAGCCTTAAACTATAAGCTTAATGCTCCTAGAGTTAACTTCTTCTAGCGCTATGGATGTAAGACTAATGTCTTAACCCTATGATCTACCCTATGATCTAACCTATCTTAAGTAATGATAAGAATGGAGGGGGACCTATGAAGGGGCACGAGTCATGGGTGGTGGTTTCCATGGTAATTAGGTGGATAAGGTTGAAGGACTTGGGATGCTGTCAAATTTGGTGGAGGTTGCAAATGGCTATTGTGACCTGACGTGGCAATATCACCAAGTATGGGAATGGTTGTTTGTTTTCTTTTGGCGATCACTAATTTTGGTGGTTGGTGGCAGTGGAGAATATGTGGGAGGATGAGCAGTTAATACAATTAATGAACTTTTGGTCCCTGAGCGCGGATTGCTTGGGAAGGCATGCAGATGGAATATTGTTTGGTTGTTTGGTTTTTCATGCACTCTGTTTTTTGCTCTGCTTGAGCACTAATTCTTCGAACCAGTCATCTACTCTATGTTGCATGGCAACTTTGAGAATTTATAGCTCCTTTCTCTATCGGGGAAAGTTTATAAGGTTATGAAGGTAATAATTTATTGTTGTTTAATCTATCGTGGAAGAAGAAGAGAAGGAGTGAGCACATTCGGAGGTCTTCTTCAAAATTTTAAGCGAAACTATCAGGCATGATAGGCCCTAACTTTTGAAAATATTGCTTTCCTTTAAATGCTTTCATTAGAACAACTCTGTTTAGATGATTTCTTTGTACAGTTGGTTTGTCTGGAAGCATTGTAATGGTTTTCTTCCTCTCTTGTTGAATTGGGACTCGTTGGTTATGCATAGACTCTGTTGAAATGTTTACTGGATTATTTATGAACACGACTTCTATTGAAGTCCTTACTGTGTTTACATTTTGATTCGACTTCTGTTGAAGTCCTTAATGTGTTTACATTTTGATTTGACTTCTGTTGAAGTCCTTATTGTGTTTACATTTTGATTTGACTTCTGTTGAAGTCCTTGCTGTGAATACTTGTTGGATACGACTTCTGTTGAAGTCCTTACAATGTTTTCGTATGATTTCGACTTCTGTTGAAGCCTTTGTTGTGAATACTTGTTGGATACGACTTCTATAGAAGTCCTTGCAGTGTTCTCATGTGAATCCGAATTCTGTTGAAGTCCTTGATGTGTTTGCGTGTTGGATCGACTTCTGTTGAAGTCCTTGCTGTATATTCATATGGATTTGATTCAGTTGAAATGTTTGCTGTATATTCATATGGATTCTATTCAGTTGAAATGTTTGCTGTGTATTACATATGGATTTGACTCAGTTGAAATGTTGCTGTGTTTGTATATGGGTTCGACTTCTATTTATGATGTTACCTAGTCTCTTGTTTGACTGAGGTAATGAGTTCCTAACAGTGCCATGTCAAGTGATGGCATTGGGTGATTTCATGTTTGAAGAATGACATGGAAATAATTTTTGGGTCTTATTTGGTTGGTTTATTGATTATTGCTTGGTCGCGAGAGCTCTTTTATTGCTTGATAGCTTCAGGTGATTATATCGACTGATTTAGTTGCATGCGTATGATGTATGTTATATTTAAATCTGCATCTCTGTGAAAAGGATTTGGATGGTTTATGATTATGGATTATGTATGTGAAGAAATATAAATGTAATTATTGTTTTCTTTACGACCTTGCTTGGTTAATGGGAACACAGCCTGACCGAGAGAAATCTTGCTTTGAGGAACTCTGATGTTTATTAACTTATGGGTAATCCTGGGTCTGCATGGATGGGAATCAGGTTTTTTATTTGGAAGGGATGGGTGTTGATTTTATTGCTCTCTCTTCTTCCTTATTGAATTCAAGATTGGATGTATATGCATTACTTGGGAAGTTGGTACAGTCTTGAACATGATTGGAATGGAGATCTGAATGTCTATGTTTCTTTCTCCTAAGCTGTGAAGTATATGTTGATATATAACTGTTAGATTAAGAAAATATTCTCTCCTTGTCTAGAAAGTATGAGTGCTCTCTTCTTTTGTACCTTTATGTGAATTCTACGGTATGGGCATAAGAAGAATAGATTGTTAAAATTGTAAGGATTAAACTGGTAAGTACTGAATCTTGACTGGAGTCTTCTTCTTTATTAACGGTTATATTACCATCCTGTTTGAGTTGTACGATTATCCACTTTTATAAAAAATAGTATTGGAGAAGAAGTTGGTATACTTGTCAATATCATTGAAATAAGGCTATGAATATAAAGGAATCCCGTCAGTTGAGCTTGCTAGAGGTTATACTTTGCCTTTGCTTGAATTGTTAAATACTCACCTGTTAGATACACGTACTGATAGGAATTCATTCTTGAATGGAGTAATTTGTTGAATTATTGCTGTCCTTGATTTTCAGATGGATTGATGTTTGGATTCATTTTCTTCTTCTTAGTCTCTAATATATACCATGAATTATCTGAAATATATTTAGGTTTAACTGGCAGCTATAATATGAGTCAATGCGTTAAAGTCATATTAGCATTGTAGAAAAATGATTAGCCTGATTCAAGTTTAAGGATTTGAAGAAATGATTTCATTTAAACAGGTTGTCTAATGGAAACAGTTGGTAGAATGCAATTGTTTTAAGAATTAGTGCTTATCATGCTCAGTTCACTGAACTGACCTGTGCTAGAAATTTTTACAGATGGACATCGTAAGTGGTAAAAGCACGCAGATCTGATATGATGCTCAGATTGTTTAAACTAGTTTAATGATGAATTTCAATTTGATTGTCTCAAAATGTATTATAGGAAGAAAGATATTCTTTCGATGTTGATCATTGTATCAAATGTGCCGAAGTGCATAAGTTGTAAATGTATGGTCTGAAAATGAATGAAATGGAGAGATTGTTACTTATGTGGCTGCTTTTTCACTTGATGGATTGAGCTTCTTAGGTCTGATTGAATGTAAGTGCATTTTAATATTGTATGCCATGGGATTTATTTGGATTTTCTAAGTAGGTCTTGTAAAAATTATGTGACCAAATACTTTGTGAATGAATAGTAATTATTTTATGTTATGAAGAAGGCTAAACTGGAAATCAGCCCACTGCCTTTTGGGAAGTTAAGATTAAACTACCACCCTTATAGGTAGCTGAAAACAGGAAGAGTAATCTATTACTCCCTAGCCCATGATCTAAGTCAAGGCAACATAATTGATGGTTTTAAATCAATATATCTTGTTCCAATAAGTAAGATATATTTCAGTCTAGGGAGTTTGATATAAACCCATATGGGTTTAGTTAGCATCCTTATGTGAAGACCTAGGGCTATTACCCAATTATGTAGGATAAGGTTATTGGGAACCAATCGTCTCCTTGGCGAGATATCAAATCTTATTAAACTTCTCTCTGTGAAATTGAACTTAACTGCATAAAGCAACCGAAAGGTGTGGAACCCAGGGGTTGGGAAAAGACTACCCAGTTAGGAGAGTCTTAAATATAATTTCAACTCAACTTAAGTAACAGCTTGAAGTTAATTAAATCTTTTCGAGGCAGTTTTGTAGGATGTCGGCACATGTCAACTGCAGGGTTGTACCTTCGAGAAGATTAGGATCTTCTCGAGGATACAATAATGCAGGTGACTTATGGCGACACCATTTGTATTGATCGTTAAGATTTACGCCTTAAACTCAGACAAGTTTTTACTCTGTTAACTGGTCAAGACCATAGTCAGGTTATGGGGTAGCCCTTTGAGACTCGGGGTACCTTGACACACGGGGTTAACAATGGTTGACCCAGTATGTCAGCTTATCCCTAGTCTTCAAGAGCATCCTTATAACGTGTGTTATGGTATTAACCCATTCTTAAGTGAATGACTTGGGATAGGTGAGACTGATAGAAGTTAGTGTAAGACATTCTATATAACATCGGAGTGGGGTGAAGGACGTATTCCAGATTGACAAGTATGCCGTCAAGGAATACGAGACATGAACAGTATGTTTCAAATCTTTGGCCAAAGTATCGCAAGCTACTGATTGCATTGTCCTATGTCACCTAGTCTAAGGGACGAGATGCCAATGAATAATGGTAACAATTATTCAGATAGGTTCCTTGGATAGAACATTTTAAAATCCCAGATTAGGGAAGAGAACTGCAAGAGTGTAGTGTTAAAAAAAAGAAAAAAACACCAACTGTATGATACTCATGAATAGATCGGTAGATCACCGAGTCATGGAATGAATAGATCGGTGGTACACTGAGTCATTACAGCTGCATATGGTTATCTGTCATAAGAATGATTGTTTTGATTTGTGAGTTCTAAATTATGTATTTAGAACTAGGAAGCACTTATCAAATAAATTTTTTTTTTCTTGTTCTAATGTACTAAAATGGGAATGTTACATCTTGGTATCAGAGCTGAAGGTTGCAGCTCTTGGACCTATTGTGTCCATAATCTGATAAAAACCTGAATTTTCTTGTAACAAAAAATGGTTAGAACAAGAGGGAACGTTGCGAATAATGCTCCACTAGAAGGAGGGGCGGCAACAACCCAAAAACTTGATGAGATCCTTGCTACCCTATTGGACACAAGAGATCATTTGGCAGTACTTGAACAAAAAGTAATGGGAAATGAGGAGGATGATGAAGTTGGTAACAACAATCAGCTACCTCCTGAGGACAACCCCGATATGGGTGTTGATAATAACACTGGAAATGCACCTGCCCAACCAGAAAACAAAAAGGCCAGGTTGGCAGCGGAACTCACTAATGATATAAAAAGGATAAGTCCACCTAAATATGATGGCACCACATTAGGAGATGGAGCTGAGAACTGGCTCAGTGAAATGGAGAAGTACTTTGCAATAAGAAACTTCTCGGAGGAAACCAAAGCTATTTGGGGAGCCTATCAGCTTTCCCACGAAGCATCTTCATGGTGGGATAGCCGTAAAGCTGAGCTAAATATTGATGAGACCAACATCACTTGGGATCAATTTAAAGGCTATTTTAGGCAACGTTGGCTGCCACAACTTTTCTATGATCAGAAAATGACAGAATTCTAGAACTTAGCTCAAGGAAAGCTAACGGTAACTGAATACTGGGAGCGGTTTACAAAACTCCTCAAGTATGTACCACAGTAACAAACTGATGAGAAGTTTAGAATATGGAAATTCATCATGGGACTAAATCCCGTGATAGGAGGAGAGGTCGATGTTCACAGCCCAACCACTATGGAAGGGGTTGTTGAAAAAGCCATAAGGCAAGAACAGAAATTAAAGGCTATTTCTGCTCATAAAGAGGAAGTGCGGAAGAAGATTGCAAACCCTTCTTCAACTTCACTGGCACCCAAGAAGGGGCCATGGAAAAAGTTTGGAAACAGAAGTAAGTTTCCGGTGGATAATAATAAGAAAACGACAACGAATAAGCCTGCTAGAAATGTAAGGGATAGTTTTGCCAAAAATTATAACAATGGGCAGAAGCCCTATGGAGGACAACGTGATAATTTTAAGGCTAGAAGTAATTTTGAGCCTAAAAAGGGACCTGTAGGAGGCTGCTATAATTGTGGCAAAGACCACTATGCAAATCAGTGCCCTTTGAAGAGGGATGATCGTAATCAGCAGCATAAGATACATGCTGCAGTAGTAGACAAGCAAGCTGAAAAGCAAGTGACACCTATAGAAGTTTCGGGTAAGTTATTTGGCATACCTGTCACTATTCTTTTTGATACAGGAGCTACTGAATGTTTTATTTCTAGTAAACTTGCTTCTAAACTTAAAATAAAAGCTGGAAAAATGGATAAATCTTGGACTGTACTGTATGGTAATAACTCTGTTCATACAGTGAGTATGTGTCTTTTTGGGGCAGTCCTTGACTTACCTAACTTTTCCATGGAAGTTGACCTCTATGTTACACCTTTGGGATCTTATGACATTGTCATCGGTGTCAATTGGTTAGATGACCATAAAGAAAAAGTAGACTGCTTTGAAAAGAATATAAGATGTTTAGATGATCGGCTGGAAGCAGCAGAGATTCAAGGTGTGAAACGGGAAATTTCAGTTAGAAAATTGTCAGCTATGCAACTTAAAAAGGCTAAAAACAAAGGATGTACCTTATATGCAGTAAAGATATCTGAATTTTCAGAAGAAGATGGTGATTCCATGAAACGATTCCCACTGTTGCAAGGTTTCAGGGATGTATTTCCGGAGGAATTACCAGGTTTACCACCCAAAAGGGAATTTGACTTCACCATTGAAATCAAACTAGGAATGGAACCTATTTCCAAGGCACCTTATCGGATGACTACTACAGAGTTAGTCGAGCTTAAGGCACAATTGCAAGAACTTTTGTCTAAGGGTTTGATTAGACCAAGTGTTTCACCTTGGGGAGCACCAGTAATATTTGTAAAAAAGAAAGATGGAACACTTAGACTATGTATTGATTATCGGATGTTGAACAAAGCAACAATAAAGAACAGATACCCACTTCCAAGGATTGACAATCTATTTGATCAGATGCATGGGGCAGTGGTTTATTCCAAGATAGATCTTCGATCTGGTTATCATCAATTAAGGATTAGAGAAGAAGATATTCATAAAACAACTTTCCGAACCAGGTACAGACATTATGAATTCACGGTTCTACCCTTTGGATTAACTAATGCACCTGCAACTTTTATGAACTTAATGAATAATATCTTTCAAGAATATTTGGACAAGTTTGTGCTTGTATTCTTGGATGATATCCTCATATATTCTAAAAGTGTCGAAGAGCACAATGAGCATTTGAAGATAGTTTTGGAAATTTTGAGAAAAATAAAGTTATACGGTAAGTTATCCAAATGTTCTTTCTTTGATACTGAAGTTCACTATTTGGGTCATGTCATTAGTAAAGAAGGAATTGCTGTGGATCCTTCAAAAATAGTGGCAATAACCGAGTGGCCTGCACCCAAGAATGTACATGAAGTAAGAAGCTTCATGGGTCTTGCTGGTTATTATAGAAAATTTGTTAAGGATTTTTCGAAAGTGGCTGCACCGATAACTTCATTGCAAAAGAAGGATAAGAAATTTATTTGGAATGATAAGTGTGAAACTGACTTTTAAAATTTTGAAAAACCAGTTGACTTCAGCACCTATTTTAGCTGTACCGGACCCTAATGGGAACTTTACTGTTGTAACAGATGCTTCTGGGGAAGGCCTTGGAGGTGTTTTGTTACAAAATGATCAAGTCATAGCTTATGAAAGTAGAAAACTTAAGTTACATGAGCTGAATTATGCCCCTCATGATTTAGAGCTTGCTGCCATTGTTCATGCGCTTCAAGTCTGGAGACACTATTTACTTGGGAAACCTTTTGAGTTAAAAACTGATCATTTAGGGCTGAAATATATTTTCACTCAGCCTAACCTAAATGCAAGACAGCGAAGGTGGTTAGAGTTTTTATCTCAATATGATTTTGATATTAGTTACATCAAAGGAAAAGAGAATAGAGTAGCAGATGCTCTAAGTCGTAGGAAGCACATTTCTGCTCTTATAACATTAAGAACTCAGTTTAAGGATGAGGTAAAAAGTGCCTCAGAATCTGATATATACTTTCAGCAAGTAAAAGCAGCACTTGCTGCAGAACCAAAAGATGAAAGGTATAAAGGTTTTCATTTTGATAATGAAGGAATCTTACGTTATGAAGACATAGTATACGTACCTGTGCTAAATGATTTGAGAAAGAAGTTGTTAGTTGAATTTCATAATTCACCCTTCTCTGGACACCCGGGTATCACAAAAATGCTTGTTGATCTAAAACAACAATACTTTTGGAAAGGTATGAAAAAGGATGTTATTGATTTTGTGACTCATTGTCTGGAATGTCAGCGGGTTAAGGCAGAACACATGCACCCTGCTGGACTATTATATCCCCATAGCATACCGCAGTATAAATGGCAAGTAATAAGCATGGACTTTGTACAAGGGTTGCCTATGTCAAGGAATAAACATGATGTTATCTTGGTAGTTGTAGATAAACTAACTAAGGTAGCTCATTTCATTGCTGGAAATCTAAAGGATGATTCACCAGTGTTAGCCAAAAGGTTTGTACATGAAATTTTCAGGTTGCATGGAGTACCTGAATTAATTATATCTGACAGGGATCCTAGAATGACCTCAAGATTTTGGCAAACGCTTAATACAGCTCTTGGAACGAAACTAAATTTTAGTTCTGCATATCATCCAGAAACGGATGGACAAACTGAGAGAGTTAATCAGGTGTTGGAAGATATGTTACAAATGTATTGCATGGATCAACAGTATAAATGGGAAGAGTATATCCCATTAGTTGAATTTGCATACAACAACACATATCACTCTTCTCTTAAAATGGCACCTTTTGAGGCACTTTATGGAAGAAAGTGCAGAACCCTTGTTAGTTGGGATAGTATTGAGGATAGAGTGGTAATTGGGCCAGAAATCCTCACTGAAATGGAACAACAAGTTAAGATGATTCGTGAGTGATTGAAAGAAGCAGCAGATAGGCAGAAGAGCTATGCTGACCTAAAGCAGGTGGATCGAAAGTTTGAACTTGGTGAAAAGGTTTTCCTGTGTGTTAAACCTAGAAAGAGTTCTATAACTTTTGGCAAGGCTGCCAAGCTGTCACCTCGTTATGTGGGACCTTTCGAGATTGTCAAAATAATCAATCCTGTAGCTTACCGATTAGCATTACCACCTGCTTTATCTCGCATGCATGATGTTTTCCATATTTCTTTGCTTAAGAAATACGTTTCAGACTTGTCACATGTTTTAAATTGGAATTCCTTGTAGGTCCAAGACCCAGGAATAATCGTGGTTAAGCCCACACGAGTGCTGGAAACTCACCAATTGCATTTGAGAAATCGTGAAATACAACAATGTAAGGTCAAGTGGGACCAGTTTAACGAAGAAAGTGCAACTTGGGAAAATCTGGAAGAGATGAAAATTGCTTTTCCCTTTCTTTTTGAATAGAATAGAATCTGTTGACAAATTTTTTTTATTATGAACTTATCTTTTTCATGTCTTTATGTAAGCCAGCTTTGAGGCAAACATTATTCAGGTTGAATAAATTGTATCATGACATTGATTTATGGAATTATTCAAGTTGGAAATAGTCTTTTGTATTGTGAACTAATAAATTGACTGACATGAAGGTAAATCAAAATATGTAATCATCGGGACGATGAATCTTTTAGGAGGGAAGCATGTAACACCCTAAACTGTTGTTACTTCCTCCTGAGCACTCAAGTGTTGATATATGATTTCTTCTGTATAAGGACGTGTTCCTTTGATTTGTGAAGTCATGCTTGATATGGATTGTATCTTCTTTGCTCTTGAAGATCTTTGACTGAGTCAGAATATGCTTGGACTCTTTTATTTCTTTCATTTTTAGCACCTGAGTTCAATTTGATTTCGGGATGAATTGTGGATTTATCCATCTTTATGACTCAGCCTTGGATCAGTTGTATTGATCCAAGAGATGTTTTAAGCTTATTCAGGATGAACAAAATTTATTGACCTTACGAAAGTTGCAAGGTCTGAATGAGTTGAATGAGAAATTCCAGAGTTTAACTCAGGCTGATCATGTTAAATGAAATTTGGTTCCAAATACCGTAACATCGGGAAGGCCTAGACCTTAAGCCAGGTAAGATGTTCATGTTTATACCGTAAGCTTAATTTAGCTATTCCCGATAGAATCCTTTACAGGAATGTTTTACCCTGTTTGGCTCTAACGCTGATTGGTCCTACTTTGGAGACCTAGACTGGATTTGTTAAGGTTAATAATCCTAACCTAAACTATAACCTATTGGTTAAAATAATTGCAAATCTAACCTAGCCCTAAACTATAAGCTTAATGCTCCTAGAGTTAACTTCTTCTAGCGCTATGGATGTAAGACTAATGTCTTAACCCTATGATCTACCCTATGATCTAACCTATCTTAACTAATGATAAGAATGGAGGGGGACCTATGAAGGGGTGCGAGTCATGGGCGGTGGTTTCCATGGCATTTATGAGGTGGATAAGGTTGAAGGACTTGGGATGCTGTCAGATTTGGCGGAGGTTGCAAATGGCTATTGTGACCTGACATGGCAGTATCACCAAGTATGGGAATGGTTGTTTGTTTTCTTTTGGTGATCACCAATTTTGGTGGTCGGTGGTAGTGGAGAATAGGCGGGAGGATGGCAGTTAATAAAATTAATGAACTTTGGTTCCCAAGCGTGGATTGCTTGGGAAGGCATGCAGATGGAATATTGTTTGGTTGTTTGGTTTTTCATGCACTCCATTTTTCACTCTGCTTGAGCACTGGTTCTTCGAACCAGTCGTCTACTCTGTGTTGCATGGCAACTTTGAGAATTTCTAGCTCCTTTCTCTGTCGGGGAAAGTTTATAAGGCATGAAGGTAACAATTTATTGTTGTTTAATCTATCGTGGAAGAAGAAGAGAAGGAGCGAGCACATTCGGAGGTCTTCTTCGAATTTTTAAGCGACACTATCAGGCATGATAGGCCCTAACTTTTAAAAATCTTTCTTTCCTTCAAATGCTTTCATTAGAACAACTCTGTTCAGATGATTTCTTTGTACAGTTGGTTTGTTTAGAAGCATTGTAATGGTTTTCTTCCTCTCTTGTTGAATTGGGACTCCTTGGTTATGCGTAGACTCTGTTGAAATGTTTGCTGGATTATTTATGAACATGACTTCTGTTGAAGTCCTTACTGTGTTTACATTTTGATTCGACTTCTGTTGAAGTCCTTTGTTGTGAATACTTGTTGGATACGACTTGTTGAAGTCCTTGCAATGTTTTCGTATGATTTTGACTTTGTTGAAGTCTATGAATTCTGTGAAGTCCTTGCTTCGTTGATTTCGACTTCTGTTGAAGTCCTTGCAATGAATTTTGTTGGATTTCGACTTCTGTTGAAGTCCTTGTGAATACTTGCTGGATATGACTTCTGTAGAAGTCCTTGCAGTGTTCTCATGTGAATCCAAATTTTGTTGTCCTTGATCTCGACTTCTGTTGAAGTCCTTGCAGTTGTGTTGCTGTATATTCGTATCATGTTGAAATGTTTCTGACTTCTGTTGAAGTCCTTGCTATATATTCATATGGATTTGATTTCGTAGTTGAAATGTTTGCTGTATATTCATATGGATTTGATTCTGTTGAAATGTTTGCTGTATATTCATATGGATTCGATTCAGTTGAAATGTTTGCTATGTATACATATGGATTCGACTCAGTTGAAATGTTTGTTGTGTTTGTATATGGGTTCGACTTCTGTTTATGATGTTACCTAGTCTCTTGTTTGACTGAGGTAATGAGTTCCTAACTGTGCCATGTCAGGTGATGGCGTTGGGTAATTTCATGTTTGAAGAATGACATGGAAAGAATTGTTGGGTCTAATTTGGTTGGTTTATTGATTATTGCTTGGTCGCGAGAGCTCTTTTATTACTTGATAGCTTCAGGTGATTATATAATTGAATTGGGATGAAATTATAGTTCCTTCTTTTGAGCTCGACTGATTTAGTCGCATGCGTATGATGTATGTTATATTTAAACCTGCATCTCTGTGAAAAGGATTTGGATGGTCTATGATTATAGATTCTGTATGTGATGAAATATTAATGTAATTATTATTTTCTTTACGACCTTGCTTGGTTAATGGGAACACAGCCTGACCGAGAGAAATCTTGCTTTGAGGAACTCTGATGTTTATTAACTTATGGGTAATCTTGGGTCTGCATGGATGGGAATCAGGTTTGTATTTGGAAGGGATGGGTGTTGATTTTATTGCTCTCTCTTCTTCCTTATTGAATTCAAGATTGGATGTATATGCATTACTCTTGGGAAGTTGGTACAGTCTTGAACATGATTGGAATGGAGATCTGAATGCCTATGTTTCTTTCTCCTAAGCTGTGAAGTATATGTTGATATATAACTGTTGGATTAAGAAAATATTCTCTCCTTGTCTAGAAACTATGAGTGCTCTCTTCTTTTGTACCTTTATGTGAATTCTACGGTACGGGCATAAGAAGAATAGATTGTTAAAATTGTAAGGAGAAACTGGTAAGTACTGACTCTTGACTGGAGTCTTCTTCTTTATTAACGGTTATATTACTATCCTGTTTGAGTTGTACGGTTATCCACTTTTATAAAAAATAGTATTGCAGAAGAAGTTGGTATACTTGTCAATATCATTGAAATAAGGCTATGAATATAAAGGAATCCCGTCAGTTGAGCTTGCTGGATGTTATAATCTGCCTTTGCTTGAATTGTTAAATACTCACCTGTTGGATACACGTACTGATAGGAATTCATTCTTGAATGGAGTAATTTGTTGAATTATTGCTGTCCTTGATTTTCAGATGGATGGATGTTTGGATTCATTTTGTTCTTCTTAGTCTCTAATATATACCATGAATTATCTGAAATATATTTAGGTTTAACTGGTAGCTATAATATGAGTCATGCGTTAAAGTCATATTAGAATTGTAGAAAAATGATTAGCCTGATTCAAGTTTAAGGATTTGAAGAAATGATTTCATTTAAATAGGTTGTCTAATGGAAACAGTTGGTAGAATGCAATTGTTTTAAGAATTAGTGCTTATCATGCTCAGTTCACTGAACTGACCTGTGCTAGCAATTTTTGCAGATGGACATCGTAAGTGGTAAAAGCACGCAGATCTGATATGATGCTCAGATTGTTTAAACTGGTTTAATGATGAATTTCAATTTGATTGTCTCAAATTGTATTATAGGAAGAAAGATATTCTTTCGATGTTGATCATTGTATCAAATGTGCCGAAGTGCATAAGTTGTAAATGTATGGTCTGAAAATGAATGAAATGGAGAGATTGTTACTTATGTGGTTGCATTTTCACTTGATGGATTGAGCTTCTTAGGTCTGATTGAATGTAAGTGCATTTTAATATTGTATACCATGGGAGTTATTTTGATTTTCTAAGTAGGTGTTGTAAAAATTATGTGACCAAATACTTCGTGAATGAATAGTAATTATTTTATGTTATGAATAAGGCTAAAATGGAAATCAGCCCACTGCCTTTCGGGAAGTTAAGATTAAACTACCACCCTAATAGGTAGCTGAAAACGGGAAGAGTAATCTATTACTCCCTAGCCATGATCTAAGTCAAGGCAACGTAATTGATGGTTTTAAATCAATATATCTTGTTCCAATAAGTAAGATATATTTCAGTCTAGGGAGCTGATATAAACCCATATGGGTTTAGTTAGCATCCTTATGAGAAGACTTAGGGCTATTGCCCAATTATGTAGAATAAGGTTATTGGGAACCAATGGTCTCCTTGGTGAGATATCAAATCTTATTAAACTTCTCTTTGTGAAATTAAACTTAACTGCGTAAAGCAACTCAAAGGTGTGGAACCCAGGGGTTGGGAAAAGACTACCCAGTTAGGAGAGTCTTAAATATAATTTCAACTCAACTTAAGTAACACCTTGAAGTTAAGTAAATCTTTCTGAGGTGGTTTTGTAGGATGTCGGCACATGTCAACTGCAGGGTTGTACCTTCGAGAAGATTAGGATCTTCTCGAGGATACAACAATGCAGGTGACTTATGGCGACACCCTTTGCATTGATCGTTAAGATTTACGCCTTAAACTTGAACAAGTTTTTACTCTGGAACGGTTAGGACCATGGTCATGTTATGAGGCTGCCCTTGGAGATTTGGGGTACCTTGACACACAGGGTTAACTGTGGTTGACCCAGTATGTCAGCTTATCCTAGTCCTCAAGAGCATCCTTATAATGTGTGTCATGTTATTAATCCATTCTGAGTGAATGACTTGGGATAGGGGAGACTGATAGAAGTCAGTATAAGACATTCTATCTAACATCGGAGTGGGGTGAAGGAAGTATTCCAGATTGACGAGTATGCCGTCAAGGAATACGAGACATGAACAGTATGTTTCAAATCTTTGGCCAAAGTATCGCAAGCTGCTGATTGCGTTGTCCTATGTCACCTAGTCTGAGGGACGAGATGCCGATGAATAATGGTAACAATTATTCAGATAGGTTCCTTGGACAGAGCATTCTGAAATCCCAGATTAGGGAAGAGAACCGCAAGAGTGTAGTGTTAAAATAAAAATGCCAACTCTATGATACTCATGAATAGATCGGTAGATCACCGAGTCATGGAATGAATAGATCAGTGGTACACCGAGTCATTACAGCTGCATATGGTTATCTGTCATAAGAATGATTGTTTTGATCTGTGAGTTCTAAATTATGTATTTAGAACTAGGAAGCACTTATCAAAAAAAAAAAAAAATCTTGTTCTAATGTACTAAAATGGGAATGTTACAGTACCAGCCCAACATTGTGCTTGTACTATTCAAGGCATCTGCGACTACCCCCACTTCACCTTCACCCAAAAGCCCATCCACCAATGCTTACTGCCACCTCTCTCCAACATCTAACCCTGCTATTCCTACTACTGCCGTAGCCTCTACAGCTGACTCATCTACTTCCCAACAATCTAGTGAGTTATCTATTCCTGCTACCCAAATATTGACTACTGATACCTTAGAAGGTTTTTTTTAAATGCCTCACTTTGGGGGAATAATGCATATACAATATCGATACATTCCTCACTCCACAAGAGTATGGGAACCTGTACCAACACCCTAGTTATGACTACCGAGTAGGCAAGGTTTTTCCTTACGGTCCTCCCCACCTTTGCACTAATATAACGTATGAGGGAATTGATACTGCCACTTATTCACTTGAAACTCCATCCAAAACATGACTATTTTTATCTGACCTACAATCCCTTACTAACCGTCGCTTCACCCACACTTTCCTCCACCGTTGCGCATGGAAAGGTTTTGGCTTTGCTTGTTATAAATAGGGCCGCCATACTATCATTTCCTGCACTACCCGTAAACATAATGCCATTAGTGGTATTGGATTTTCCACACCACCTCCCAAGAAGGCCCGTGTCGACCTCATTGAGGAAGACAAACCTTCTCCACCTCATTCACCCACATCACCATCTTCACCCACGGAGTCCATAGATCCCGAATCTATTCCTCCTAATTTTTTTTTGTAAACACAATTTCCCTGGGACCTTTGACCTATCAACGCAATGGCGAGACCCCCTCTTCTCTCCCTTTCCTATATCTTGACATGATTGATGACGATACACCTTCTATTAACGTCATTCAATGTCAGGACGATGAGTCCATCCTCACCTACCTTGGTGTGGAAGACTCTTATATTCATAGGTCGTTACCCTCTGAGACAAAAACCATGTTGAACGAATCGACTATCAAAATCAACATTAATACTCAGGATGAGCCACACATCCTAAAGATAGGTCAGTCTTTAGATGTTGCTGAATAGGAAGCTTTTACCTCTTTCCTTCAGGACCATAACAACTCTTTTGCCTGGTCCTTTGCCGATATGCCTGGTATTGACCCAAAAAATCATGGTCCACAATATCGTAACCATTACTAATGCAAAACCTATCAAACAAAAGCTACGGAAAATGCATCCTCGCATTACTCTTCTGGTCAAAGAAGAACTTCAATGCCTTCTCTCAGTTTCCTTCATCCTACCCATTGACTATCCCCAATGGATTTATAACATAGTTTCCTGTCATAAGGGTGATAGGGGGAATCCACATTTTCATGGATTTCTATGACCTCAACCTAGCTTGTCCCAAAGATGATTTTCCCCTACCAGGAATTGACCAACTAGTTGATCTCACCACCGAACATGAAATGCTATCACTCATGGATGGTTTCTTGGGTTATAATCAATTATTACTTTATCCAGAAGATCAACAAAAAAACTACCTTCATCACTCATTGGGGGACCTTTTACTATCGAGTCCATGCCTTTTTTCCCTAAAAACACTCGTACTACATATCAGCCAGCCATGACTTACATCTTCCATGACATCATGCATCACATATTAGAATATTACATAGATGATATTATTACCAAATGCAAACATCATGCTAAACACCTGACCGTCCTTAAGGTCACCTTTTGACCGCATCATCAAGTATTGTGTTTTTTCTTTAACCAAATAAGTGCATCTTTACGGTAATTTTAGGAAAACTCCTTGGTTTCATCATTTCTTTGCGTGGTATAGAAGTTGATCCTGCTAAAGTAAAGGCTATCCTAAAAATGCCTCCGCCTACTAATCTCCATCAACTTCTAAGCTTGCAAGGTAAGTTACAATCCATTCATCATTTTATCTCACATCTTTCTGACTACTGTTAACCATTCCATCATCTTCTCAATAAGGATGTTTCATTCAAATGGGATGATGAATTGCCATAAAGCCTTTGACACCTTAAAACAATACCTTCTTGAACCACCAGTGCTCATTCCTCCTAAGGATGACCAAACCTTTTACCTATACATTTCCACCACTGAGCATTCTTTAGGTGCCATGCTCACTCATCATGATGAGTAACACAGGGAGAGAAAGTGGTTTATATCATAAGCAGTACCCTTTTGGACTAGGAAACTAGATACACTCATGTCGAAAAACTCTATTTAGCCTTATTTTTTGTCACCACCAAACTCCACCATTACCTACTCAACCAAAAAAACCTCTGTTGTTACCAATACTGAACCCCCTACACTATATGTACAACCAAACCCTATCAACATCAACGTGCTACATATTGGATTATGCTTCTTGCTGACCTTGACCTTGAATTCAGTCATCAAAAATCCAATCAAGGGCCAAACCATCGCTGACCAACTAGCAGACGCACCTCTTTCTGGGAATCAACCCTCTAAATTCCGATTACCTAAACGAATCCATAACTACCCTCTCCTTGGATGATACCACTTACCAAATGAAACTTTTTCTTTTATGGATCCAAGTGTCAGCGCAGAGGTGGGGGCTGGTATTATCCTAATTCCTCTTGATGGCGAACCTATGCCTTTATCTTTCAAACTAGATTTTGATTATAAAAACAATATCGCTGAATATGAAGCACTTGTATCGGGTCTGCAGGCTACTTATGCCTTAGATGTTAAGTCAATCAATATCTTTGGTGATTCCCAACTGGTTGTAAACCAAGTCAATGGTATATACCAATGTCGTAATGAAATACTTGAAAAGTATAAACACCATGTAGACATACTTTTGACTACCTTTGACTGTTACGAACTTCAAACCACCCCACGTTCTACCAATAAATTTGTGGATACTATGTCCTACTTGGTTTCTCAGATACCCACTTCGCCTTCCGACTCTAAAATATTTTTCATAATATAAAGGTTACAATCACCCTCTTATTTACCTCGTGAGGTCTACTCCGTCAGAACCGTTGCACCTGACCCACATGACCTTTGGTATAAGAATTTTACAGACTATCTTTCCCTTTCCATTCTACCTACTGATCTCACTCATAATGGACAACATGCCTTTCTTAAAAGTGTCTCTCGCTATGTCATTCATGGATGGTCTCCTTATAAGCACGACTTTGATGATATTCTCTTACGATGCCTTACAAGTTTTGATATTCCCTACACGATGAAGGAAGTTCACGATGGAATTTGTGGAGGCCACTTTAGTGGTTTAGCTGTCATAAAACACATTCTTCGCCTTGGCTATTGTTGGCCAACCCTAAACCGCAACTATTCTGACTATGTCAAACATTGCGTAAAATGCTAGCAACATGCTAATCTTCATCACACACCTAGTTATGCCTTACAGGTAACACGAGACCTTTGACCCTTTTCTCAATGGGGCTTAGATATTGTTGATGAGATTGATACCCATTCTTCACAATGCCATCAATGGATTATAACTGCTACTGAATATTATACTGAATGGGTAGAATCTATTCCCCTCATTTCTACAAAATCTGAGAAAATATGTTAATTCATCAACCATCACATCATTTGTCGCTTTGGTGTTCCACACCGTCTCATCACTGATAACGGAAAGCAATTCAAAAACAAAAACACTATGTAAGATGTGCAACGATTTTGGCATCCAACTCAGTTTCTCATCACCTTATTACCTACAAACCAATGGCCAAGCATAATCAACTAATAAAAACTTGAACAAAATTCTTATGAAAATAGTTGATGATACTGGCAAGGATTGGAATTCACACATTCCTTTCACCTTGTGGGCTTATCATACTAGTATTCACACTTCGACTGTTGCCACACCTTTTTATTTGGTCTATGGTATGGAGGTTATATTGCCTCTCGAAGTCCAGATTCCATCTCTCCGCATCTCACTACAAGACATGCTCAGCGATGATGACTTTCACCAGGATCGTTTAGCGCAACTTGAGTTATTAATGAATGCTGTATCAATTCTCTTGACCATCTCCAAATCTACCAAAAATGTATCAAACATGTGTATGAAAAACATATCCATGAACGAACCTTTCAGGTTGACATTCTCGTCCTGAAGGAAAATCAACATGTAACCAAAGAAGAGAAAATTAAATGGGGAAAATTTACTCATAATTGGCTTGGACCCTATATCATTACCCATGCCTTTGGATCAAGTGCTTATTGTTTATCTTCACTCGAAGGTAAACCCAAACCTGAGCCTATCAACACCTTGCATCTTCAACCATTTTATTGTTGACATCAAGTCCTATATCTCTTTCTGTCAATTGATCGCTCGTCCCTTACGCATTGTTCACCTTCCATATTACTTGTTTTTGAGGATCAACGACTAAACAAGAATTGTGTGATTATCCATCATCTTTCAATAGTATCTTCAATACGAGTACCACGGCTCTACTCATAGCATGATTATCATGGATACTTTTCATCTTTTTAAAGATGGAACCCCATGGTCGTTCATCACTTAAAACTACCTCTTTTATAGTTAACCCCTATGTACTATGGTTTTGTCTTCTAAACAAGAACCCAATATTCCTCTATAGTCTTGTCCATGAATTAAACATCTAAAAACAAAATGGGATTAAAATCCTTGAATCAAACTTCTGGAAACAAATGACTCCCTAAAAAAGGGACATCTCTTCTTTCTACCTCGCCACTATAAATAGAATGCCCCCCTTGAAGGACAACTATATAAAGTCATTGTAAAAAAAAATCTAGAAGTTTCCCGCATCAATCAACTTCATGAGGACCTCAAGGAGATAATATACTCATCCCATATAGAATTCCCACATTGATCAGTCTATTAAAAACAAATAAATGAAGAAAATGATGAAATTTTTGTCATGGACTTGCCTATTTTTGATCCTGGGTTTCTTGCTAAGTAAACATGCACTTTCACCTCATTACCTTTTGCACCCTATTTTTCTCTCTACTCAAGGGACTTGCCACAAATGTGACATTTCATGATCATGTGATTTTCTTCACCTTTAGAATAGTCCATTATGCAACACCTTTAGGGTTTAATGTTCATGAGCCCATCTTGGGTATGGTAGAATCATTACGGTTCTTATCAATTAAGTGGCTCTTTTACCACCTCTTACCATTTGCCTTCGTCCTTATTTATTATCCTATATAGGACGATATCATCGAAACCTATATTTAAAATGACTCAACCATGCCTATGATCTAAACTCAACCATGTATATGACCTAAATTCAATCATGCCTAAGATCTACCAGCCCATTCCTCATATTCTTCCCTAGCTTATGGGATAACTACATTGGCCCGAGGCCCCTTTTCGCTGGGGCTATGTAGGTAGCACTTTGAGGGCATGGGGGACTTGAAGGTTAGCTTGACCACTCTTTACCATAACCAATTTCCTCTTCACTTTCCTATGCACATCCTACCTTAGTTCATTTCCATTTTATATCAAAAATTAGAAATTAAACCAAACAAGCACCAATTAATAATTTTTTTATCACATCATCACATCGTTCATTTATCATTTTCACATTTCCACTATATCAAATATTTGGAAACTTAAACCATAACATGCATATACATCATCATTTATTTCCCATGTTACCAATAACTTGGACATTAAATCAAAATTATAACTTGACTCAATCATGCCTATAACCTGACTCCATCATGCCTATGACTTGACTTCATCATGCCTATGATATGACTCCATCATACCTATGATCTGAATCCATCATGCCTATGACATGAATCCATCATGCCTATGACTTGACTCCATCATACCTATGACCTGAATCCATCATGCCTGTGACCTAACTCCATCATGCCTATAACCTGACTCCATCATGCATATGACTTGAATAAATCATGCCTACAAAAACTTGTCTCCACCATGTCTAATACACCTAGTTTCCATCCATCTCCAAATAACAATCAAATTCTGCCAACAAAAGTACATCATACACAATCATCGATGTCATCATAAAAATATGTGTATCCATCCAATATACATTATAGAGATAATATAAATCTCTCAAACCTCTCACATACAACCTCACCATTTTTGGCACGCAGGCCGATATATGCTAATTTTTTTCAAAACTATCATATACATCCTCACTCTCTTCAGAATGCAAGCTTGTATATATAAAAATAAACAAAAAGGGAAGTAATAACAGATATCAATCACCTCCCCATAAATACCCTCCAAGCTTGTCTCACCTATCTCCTTCACCTCCTTTTCTCTTGTGCAACATCTAGCTAACATTTCGCCACCCTCCATAGGCCTCGGTCTGACCTTTGATGGCCCCTCACTTGGCGCTAGTCTCTGTAAAATAGTGGCCTCGCCCTGACCCTATCTCTAGGCTCACCACCCCCTTATACTCTCTACACTGTGACTGTAAGACGTGGTCCTCTCACTTGAGGACTGTTATGCTCATTGCTCTACATAAGAGGGAACATCTATCCCTATAGCCATCAGGTGATCTTGATAGTACCATGCCTCACCTAGGGCATCCCTGAATCATGCCATTGATAATGTCTATGGAGATGCCATGGGCCTCATTACCACTTGTGTAATAAGACCTTCTACTACTAGCCTCGGTCCCTGTGCCTGTAACTCCTGACCCTGACCTTTTGTAGGTACATGTACCACCACCTGTTCCTGGGAAGTGGCCAACTGTGCCTGTAATGTAGTCACCTGGCCTTGTAAAGTGGCTACCTGTGCCTGTGATGCCACTAACTAGCTGTGTAAGCCTGTGACTTGTGCCTGTAGAGTGAAAATCTATGACCCATCTTGTTCTGGAACTTGTTCCTGTAGCTATGTCAACTGTCCCTGTAAAATAGTCTCCTTCCTCGTCAAGGTAACTACCTGTGCCTATGTAGCAGCCAAGTGCACTCCCAATTATGTCACCTGTCTCTGTAGTGCATCTCTTTACACTGTCACTGTGGCCAAATCTGGATGCCCCGGCCATGGAGGTGCCACTTGTAACTCTGTAGCCCACCATTATTTGTAACCATCCATCACCCCTACATCATCAATTTGGCCATCCACCGACATATCCTCATAACCTATTAGATTTGTAGGGTGAGGTAGAGGCAAAGGCCTCTCCACATCCTCTTGGTGATACCGTACAACCGGAGGGGGCACATCCTGGACTAGTCCAAACTGTCACAAAAATTTATCCACCTGAATCATCTCGTACTCACCGACATGTCTACCCTATATCCACTTTACTAGCGAAAAGCCTCGTAGATCCTGCCTCATACCTCTAAATGCTAGGTAGCCCACATATGACCACCACACGATATCCAACACATAAAAACCCTCCAACCTGTGCCTATAATGCATGACATCATTAGTCATCTCCTCACCTTGTTGGTGATCCCCACCTGCCACCCACCTCCTATAGCCTACTCTCTGTCCACCTCTATGCCAATATGTTACTGGCAATCCTCACAGACACACTATAACAATATTCTCATAAGCCCAACAATGCAACAAGAAGGTACACCATAATCCATAGTGGCACATCCTCTGGTAACCCCAGAGCTATCTGTATAACTACACCAAATAGGAAGGTGCCTAAGAAAACCAGACCCAATCCTCTACCATCTCCCGTAAAACCCCCATCAAACATCATGGAAACCAACCATCCTCTGAATCAGGTAGAGCATAACACCCTATTGCCACCATCATCAATACTTCCAACCACTTCTCCTCTAGGTGTGCTATGTACATTGCCCCGTATATAATTCTCGCACTATGCTCAGTCAACTCTGTCACCATTTCCCCAAACACAATGATCATCTCCTCGTAGGCCACATTGACCGAAACTGCATATACCAACTCACCAACAATCAGCAACTGCAATGTCCACTAGACATCCTCTAATGTGAGCGTCATCTCACCAGTAGGTAAGTGGAAAGTATTGGTCTCAGTATCCCATCTATCGATTAGCGTAACCATGAGGATATGATCTCGTTAGATCTGCCTATACTGCCTAATGCCAACTAGGCCAACCACGCAAATGTGTCCCCCACTCCTCTGCGGTGACACAAGGTCGTATCTCCCTAAATAACGGTGGGAATATGTCCCACATTGTCAGCTAATGTCACTCCTGTACCAATACAAATCAACCATGTCAAAATATTCCACACACCTATCTATTCCATACCTACTTCAATGACCTATCATCTACCCTGTTCCCGCTTATCCCAACTCCATATTACCCTACCTTGGACATCACTTTTCTACCTAAGTCCTTTCCTCCTTCCTCTCCTCTGGTGCCTCTTATACCCCATTTCTACCCATTCCTATTGTCCACCCACTCTTTTCCCTCCTACCATAGCCTTAACCCAGTTATGATGACGGATATCGGTCATGCCACATATGATCGACATCGGTCACCTAACCATGACCGATGCTGGCTTATCCCGATCAACGCTGGTCACCCTTGACTGACGTCGGTCTCTGTTTCAGATCCATAGCCAAAACTCCACACCCCCAATTTTTCAAAACTTTGAAAACAAACCCTAAAACCTACCCCAGCACCCAACCAACCCACCCAACATTATTTTTATTACCTAAATCACCTAGGTGGCCTTTCCCCATACCCAAATCCACTCATTTTATTCACATTTTCAAAATTTTTTATACCCTCCTATTCTTTACATTTTTACCTAAACAATGTAATTCAAAGCTACACATGGATCGAATCCTACCTCTACACGCAAGCGCCTCCTCGCCGGGATGTCTGGTCTCCCCGCTATTGGATCTCCCACACCTCCACCCATTGATTCCATGTCTCCAATCGACCTCTTGGTCCTCTGCCCAATCTAATCACTCAGAATGATCTTGTGGCCCCATCCACATACCTCCTCCACCCACTCAGATACCTCCAATGCAGCGTTGTACACACACCTCGTCCTTTTCTTCATGGAAAATGCTAAAAAAACTTCACTCTGTCATTTTCTATAAAGTGGATATGTTAAAATGAATCTGTAACATATGATTTATACTTTTTTACCCTACCCCCAACTTGACCGACGTCGGTTTAAGTTGACCAACATCGGTCATGTGCCCTAGGCTACTGCGGTCAATTTCTCTAGACCGACATTAGTTTTCCATAACCAGTGTCAGTTATCCATTTTTGACCCCCTTGCTCCACATTACACCACATCTCCTGGCCCAAAACCTTTCCCACCTAACCTAAAGTTGAACCTAACCTTACACCTCACCCCCATGACCCTATTACTCATCACCCAACCTCACCTTCAGTAGGGGAATGTTTATGCCCCTCACGTGGCCTTACCTACAATGTACACTACCCCACCTACCTACACAACCATTGATTATGTGGGCACTCAATTTCACTCGCTCATTGCATCTTCCGCTAATGATACCTTTTTTTCTAAACCTAGTACCAATAATTACAACCTCGTACTTATATCAATTTGGCCTTACTAAGCTTTCTTTTTCCTACAACCATTAGTGCCAACATACCTTTTATCATTCTGGCCACCCATTGAACCATACCTACAAGCTAAACCTACCCTTACAATTCCTTTATTGCGTCTTATGAATCGGTATTTTACCTAGACCTTGGCCTTATCGGTGTTAGGACCTATTTTCCTAAACTTGAACTACTTGATATTACCATTGAACTTATGCACTCACTATACCTTGCGATACTATTACCTATGTTGTTTTAGCCTACCAACCACACCTTACCTATTTTCGTTCCATTTATCCCAACCAAACCTTTGGTGTACCAGAACATACATAAACGTTCCTGCCCTTGACCTACGTTGTGTTTCCATACCATATCCTATACCTTGGATACCTGAATCACTTCACCCTTGTTTGGATAAACCTATTGACCTTGGACGATGTAGAGTTTGCAATCTCTTCAACCTGGTACCGTGTTGCAATTCATACGTGTGTGCATGCATTTGATTGCCATTACCCATGACCCAATTTTGACCCTGACCTATTACCTATTACCTGAGTTGACCATCACCCTTTCCCATAGTACTCATACCCTTCCCCACATATCTTCACCAACTGCATAATTATCAAACCACTCATCGATTCCGTATTACGCCTCATTAGTGCCTAGTTTGAGGGGGATCACCTTCACCCACACATGGGGCAATCAATTCCTATTTTTGTCAATGTCACTTACCAATACAAGATACACAACAAAAATAGGCAAATTGTAGACGCAAAAATTGGGTCACATTCCCCTTGGTCCCCTTTCGAATAACTAACTTAAACATACTCACCTAACATTAGCCCCCTTTCACCCCATTTTAACATTAATTTTATGAGACAAAGAGGATCTAGTATCCATTACACGAGATCTAAACCAAGCGAAAGAGGACACAGATGTGGAGGAGCTGACTCCTAAAATGGATAAGTAGGCTGATATTACCACAGGAAAGGAGGATGGGGAAATTACCCCAATCAGTAAGGAAAATGTTTGTGATAATGATGGATTCATCTTAGTGAAAAGAAAGAAAAGAGGTTCAAAAATCCTGGAAGAAAAGCAGCTTGGAGGCTGGGAAGCTTCCACCTCAAGAATCACAAGGGCCACTACTAGAAGAACTACAAATTTTGGAGTAACCTTTAGTAAAAGGCAGGCCATCTAAGAGAGAAGCAAGAGAAAAAGAGACTGAGAAAGAATTTGCAGATGGTACACAGAGAATTCTGAGCCATTCGGCAAATGCATCTCCAAATTTTTTTTAATGAAGGTTATTTCTTGGAATGTTAGAGGCCTCAATGGAGGGCCTAAGCAAAGAATGCTTAAGGAAATTAAAAGAGCAAACAAACCCAACATTCTTCTCATTCAAGAAACCAAAATGAAAATTAAAGCAGTTTAAGACTTTAAAAGACATTTTTGGCAGAATGCTGCCTTTGCTGCTGTTGACTCTCAAGGGGCCTCTGGAGGTTTAGCAATATTTTGGGATATGAAGATGGTCAACGGTAAGGTACTCTCCTCAACCCAGAATCATTTACCTATTATCTTTAAAAGCCTTGAAAATAATCATAGCTGGATCTTATCTAATATTTATGCACCCAATACTGATACTAGTAAAAGAAGGTTATGAAAAGATTTAACCTTGTTTCGAAGCAAGGTTGAAAACATGAACTATTTGGTTATGGGAGACTTTAATACTCCTTTGAATCTAGGAGAAAAGTTTGGAGGAAGCTCTGAATTCTCCCTTGGTATGGAAGAATTTGCAGACTTCATCTCGACTCGTAATCTTATGGACATAGAGCTTCATGGCAATCAATTCACATGGTCTAACAGAAGATTAGGAGAGTGCTTAATTCAGGTTAAACTTGACAGAGCTCTTATTTCTGCAAATTGGATCCTAGACCAGAATTTCCATCTTTCTACTCTCCCCAGAACGGGATCTGATCATAATCCAATTGTCCTCAATTTCTTCAATTGGACAAAACCTTTTCATGGTAGTTTCAAATTTGAGAAAATGTGGTTAGAACATGAGGAAATTCTTGATAGAATTAAAGAGTGGTGGGTTTGGGAAGGCACAGGGATGGCCCAATTCAGGCTCCTTCAGAAGTTAAAGAATGTTAAACAGAAAGTTAGAAAATGGAATAAAGAGGTTTTTGGAAACATTTTTTGAAAAGAAGAAAGAACTTAAGCAACAGCTTGAAGAGCTTGAGCTAAATGTCTCCATGAAAGGTATGACCCTTGAAGATCATCAGCGGGAAAAAAAACTCCTATCAGATCTGCATAATATAAACAGCCATGAAGAAACCTTTTGGAGAATGAAATCTAGAGCCCTTTGGCTTAAGGATGGAGACATAAATACAATTTTTTTTCACCTGACAGCCATCAAACATAGAGCTTGTAACAGAATTTCTAAAGTTGCTAAAAGAAATGGAAACATTACTAAGGATCCTAAAGATATCAAAACAGAGGCGCTAAATTTTTACAAGAACCTCCTCACTGAAGATTCCTCCTACAATGAAAAAGCGGCATCTTTCCTCTTAGACTCCATTCCTAATAATCTAATACATGCTGAGAGATTTAAAAGTCTTTCAAAAACTGTCACCATTGAGGAATTAAAAAAGTATGTCTTTGCTTTAAGAAGAAGATAAGGCTCTAGGTCCAGATGGCTTCTCGGCTTATTTTTTCCAAAGATGTTGGGAAATATGCTCTGAAGATCTCTTGAAAGTTGTCAATGAATTTTACAGAACGGGAAATCTTATTAAAGAACTAAATAATACACACATTGTGCTTGCCCTGAAAAAGATGGATGCAAAATACTTCAAAGATTTCAGGCCTATTAGTTTGGTTAATGTCATTTATAGGATCTTCACAAAGATTCTCACCACTAGAATGCAACCTATTCTCATGGAGATCATTTCTCAACAGAAAAGTGGATTCATTTAGGGAATAATTATCCAAGATGGAATTATCATGGTTCATGAAACTATAAATTGTATGGATAAAAGTAAAAAGGTGGGGATGGCCATCAAACTTGACATGCATAAAGATTTCGACAGAGTCTCCTGGAGATTCATGGATGAGGTCCTATCCAAATTTGGTTTTTAAAGCAAAATTCAAAAAAATCATTCACTCTTGCATCTCTACCTCTAGATTCTCTGTGGTTGTTAATGGGGAACCTGTGGGTTTTTTTACCAGTAATAGAGGTATACGGCAAGGTGACCCAATCTCCCCTCTTTTATTTATTATTATGGCTGACAGTTTAAGAAGATCTATTTCCAAAGCTATTGACATTGGCATGATAAAAGGCTTCCCTCCAACTACTGGTAATCAGATCTCCTCTCATTAGCAGTTTGCTGATGACACTCTGCTGCTACTAATGGCTTCTATTATTGAGGAAAAGGCCATTAAAATTGTCCTCAGATTTTATGAGGAAGCCTCAAGGTAAAAATTTAATTTTGACAAAAGCTCTATTTATTTCTTCAATACTCCTGAGGAGAGGCAAAGAAAGATCGCTAATATTCTAGGATGCACAATTAATTATCTACCAGCTACTTACTTAGGGTTACCTTTAAGTACTGGCAAGATTTCATTGGAGGTATGGAAATGATCTTATTAAGAGAATTCAAAGAAAGTTGGCTGGTTGGAAAGGAGCAGTTCTTTCAAGTGCAGGTAAGTGTCTTTTGGTTAAAAGCACGCTTCAAAACTTGCCTATCTACATACTATCAATGTTCAGCATGCATACAGTTGTGATGAGCAGTATTGAGAAGATTCAAAGAATACTTTCTGTGGCACGGTACTGAGGGACAGATTCAAATATCATCTTGTGGCTTGGGAACAGGTTTGTAAACCTAAGAGACTAGGGGGGTTAGACATCAAAGATATCAAACATATGAGTACTGCCCTTACTGCAAAATTAGGATGGAGGCTTATAAAAAGAACACAGACATTGGACAGAGTTGATTAAGATCAAATATATTTCAAATCAAAGAAAGATTTCCTTTATTCATGATTAGTCCCTTCTGAATGGTTCTATTTTCTGGAAAAAACCTTCTACACAATAGACACATTCTTTCTCAGGGGGTGCAGCTGGAAGCTTGGGAGATAGGGAAAAACATAAACTTCTGGACTGATAAGTGGATGGATTCTAACTGGATTTTTGATTATGATCATATTAAAGACAGCTTAATTGCAAAGTATGGACACAAAATCCAGGGGTACATTGAGAGGAATGGAAACAAAAGAAAATGGAAGCAGCTAAAAGTGGAGAATGATAATATTCAGGCTGATATTATATCTCTCCAGAATCAACTTTCCCTAATCCAGACAAGTAATCAAAATCTTAAGGATGAGCTCATCTGGAAAGATTCTTTTTGATGGGGATTACACTGTTAAAGCAGGATATAATTCCTTCTTTGCATCCATGGCAAGTGAAATTAAGTGGCCACAAATTGTGGATTCCGGAGCTAACCCCTAGAGTGAACTTCTTTTGGTGGCTAATTATTAATGGCAAGATCCTAACTAATGATAACCTCATCAAGAAGGGATTCATCATGCCGAATAGATGTTGCATGTGTCAGCAAGAGGCTGAAGATATAAAGCAATTTATTCCTCCATTGTGAGATTGCTTCCAAAATTTGGCAGCTTGTCTTTGCAAAATTTAATATGAGATGGATTTTTCCCCTTACCCTGCCTTCAGGCTTGGGAGCAATGGAGCTCTCCGTTCAAACATTGCATAGTGAAAAGGCTAAGGCAACTTGTTCTGCCCCCACACTATGTGGAGAATCTGGAAGGCTCGTAATGATAATATTTTCAGAAAACAATAGACAAGCTTGTAACAAAGTATATAAGGAAATTATCATTGCTGTGCAAGATAATATTGCTAGATTTAAACCCCCTAAAAAATAAGACTCTACCCGGAGAATGAAGAATGCATTATGACTAAATGGAATATTGCCACTATCAATAGAAATAACAATGGTACTGACAAAAACACAGTCCGATGGATTAAACCCCCCACTGATTGGCACAAGTTAAATTTTGATGGGGCCTCTAAGGGAAATCCAGGTGACTCTGGAGGAGGGGGAATCATCAGGGATCAGAGGCTGTTATGTTGCTGCTATTTCTGGGAGAATGGGCAGGTAGACTAATCATTATTCCGAAGCCATGACGGCTCTTTGGGGTATTAGACTTGCCAGAGATTGTAATATTCCAAATATCATAATTGAAGGTGATTCTCTAAATATTATCAATCTTCTGAATAAAAAGCAACACCCCAGCTAGTCTATTAGGGATTATATAGAAGAAGCTATTGATATATGTAAAATCTTTGTGAATGTCCAAATCACCCACACCTACCAGGAAGGAAATAGGGTAGCTGACTGTTTGGCTAACTTTGGTGTTAATAATCCCTTTCAAACTTGGATTGGAGGGGACGTTCTGCCCAATCATGTCAATAAAGACATAATCATTGATCTTCATGGCAGTGAAAATCATAACTAACGGCTGTTTTTTAGATGCTAATGTGTGGATCCCCAAGTACATGTTGATGACATCACAAAAGATTTGGATGATTGTTGCGATCTGTGCGGGCTGGGCTGTCATCATTTCTTGGCATAGGAGGAAAGCTGAGGTGAGGGGCAATAATAACAAGTGTAGCATAATAATTAAATCAGCTTTCACGGGAAGGAAAGATTCAAATTCCAAGTTCAAAGTTCAGCCTATTCCACACATTGGTAGCTATTTTACCTTTGAGAACAGGAAAAGGTGTAGAGGAAACATGGGGGGGCTGCCATGCAAAACCGAACCGACCCACAATCCTAAGTGGAAAGAGAACACAGAGCTCTGGGATTACTTGCAAATCGGGGGCTTGTCTAACTTCATTGAAAGGATCTAAGGCTTCGACCAAGACATCTCTATCAAATTCACCCGGGGTTGGAAGAACAAAATAGTCAAATATAGTAACATGAAAATGGAAATCACGGAAGAGCTCATAGCTCAGATCATGGGCCTCAGCCTGGAAGGCACAAAATTCTTCAATAAGAAGGTAGACAGGGAGGTGGAAACCAAGAAATTTTTGGAAGAGGGAGAGAATCTGTTAGGATTTAATATCGTAGTGCTCACATATTTGAGCAAATATATATTTGTGATTATTATTATTAAATGTGTAATGTGTAAACAGTATATGGTTGGATTGTTATAGATTTGTTATTATAAAAAAATCATAACAATATTCTTGTTTTGTGGTCACGTAGAATAGGAGTGTTGTTGAGCAACCTCCATATTTATAGGAAAGCTTACTCTTATATATATGTTATTCTAAATGTATGAAAGAACTGAAGAAGTTGAATACAATATCAGTAAATTATTTTCCTGTGTTAATCTGTTGCTGCTCTAAGATTTGGTATCAGAGCCAGGTTTTCTCACAGCAGATTGTGACTATAATGAGAGTCTTTTGAGAGCAAGTGGTTTCTTTTATTATGGAACGTATCTCTTTCTTGGAAGGCATGAAGATTGAGGAATTCTGAAGCATTCGTTCATTAATATTACAGTCAACCAGATAAAAGGAATGCACAGTTTGTCATTTGCATGTCATTTAACGGGTAATTCTGCAGTGGGAGGTGTACAGATTTCTTTTAATTGATAGGCCAGATCCATCACTTGGAAGCAGTCGTACTTAAAGCCAAATAACCGAGTGCATTGTGAACATGTTGATTGGTTGACAGAACGTGTCAATCGAGCTCCACATTTTCGCAGTTTAGAATGTTTAGCAGACAAGTTTAGCTGTCACGTTTTTTTTGTGCATGTATAGTCGCTGGAACTAGTTCGATCTACATGTGAGTCTCCAAAGCGTTGGATTTTCCATAGCCGCGCAATCATATCTTTGGAACTTCGAGCCATAGCTTAGAATCCTTTGGGTGGCAAATCTGGTTCGGTTTCTCAATCGTGGAATTGAATTTGGTGCTGCACAAGCCATAATTATTTGGTATCACATGCCAGCAGGCGTCAAAGTCTTTCATATGCGGGAAAGTATTATTTGCAATCAAAGATTTTGAGGTCTATTTTCCTGAAAAAAAACATTTGGGAATCAAAACTGTTGTGAGGACATATTCTGCCCAATTTCCATCATCAGATCTTTGCAACGTGTTAAGTGAAAAGTCTTAAGATTGGCTAATACGTCACTCCAAATCAAGATGTCCCTTAATATGGGTGATTCAACATTCACCAGTCTCCTCACCTTGATTGATGAGATTTGATAAAGTCTGCAGAATATAAGATTAGAAAAGACACGTGGATTTAGTGATTTAAGTTTAGAAATAATAGTTTTATATTATTGTTTGTCTAGATTAAAATTTTATATCCGTGCATTATTAAGTCGATAGGAATTATTTTTTTTAGTCATTTGTCAATATTATCCGGTCTATGTGTCTTTTCATTATTTGTTTATGGGTTAGGTTGTTTTTGGCCTCCATTATAAAGTTTCTTTGTTATCTAATTGTGTTGTCTCATAATATTATTTTATAAAATCTTCTTACTCTTTTCGTCATTGTTTTTAACGGGTCGAGTCTTATTAAGTCAAAATTTTGTTATTTTAAATAATCAATGTTTGTTTCGGTCTTATAGTCTTTTGTTTGTAAAAGTGTCAAATAGGTGATCTTAGGAATATTCGTAGTGTAGTCTAAAGTGTTGTTATTTATTGTCAGTTTGTCTAGGTAATTATTCGTTATCTCACTATGGTCAAGAAAAGAAGAAAACAATGTATTCTCATGGAACCAATTACCATAGAGAGTGACATAAAAAATATACAGGATCAAGAAAATTCAGCTATGCTAAATTAGAAGAAGGATATGAAGGTGACAACGAATTTGAACCGCCTAAAGCTCTAAAAAGAAAAAGGTTGACAGCTAAAGAATACAAAGACCATCTTTTACGAAAAATGAGAAGTTCGGAAAAAAAGTCTGAGCACATTTCTCTGACCTAAGAGGTATGTATATTTGGAGGAAGGAGGCAACGGAGGCAGGAGGACAATCAGCATCCTCGAGTTCGTCACTACCTCAGAGGCCGCAAACTGCTTTAGTGACATCTTGGTGTCTTGTGTGATGAATAAGAATAGATGAGCATCCCTTTTCCTGTGTGCAGTGTTGTGCTTGTGTGTCCCCCATAATGATAATGATTTGTACCATTGATACTATTGCAGGAAGTGTTCTTGATCAGACTGATTTGATGGTTGATGTGAATTGGTTAAATGGTCCCGATTCATGTATTCATCTAATAGGTTGAACGGTCCCTGGATGATGTAGTTCCCACAGTCAGTGTTGAGGATCAAGACCATGTGCAGGCTATGGAGCGGCATGCTGCTTAGTTGAAGATGGTGTTTTTCCCTGTGTTCGCACTAAGGGGGGGAATGTTAGGATTTAATATCGTAGTGCTCACATATTTGAGCAAATATATATTTATGATTATTATTATTAAATGTGTAATGTGTAAACAGTATATGGTTGGATTGTTATAGATTTGTTATTATAAACAAATCATAACAGTATTCTTGTTTTGTGGTCACGTAGAATAGGAGTGTTGTTGAGCAACCTCCATATTTATAGGAAAGCTTACTCCTATATATATGTTATTCTGAATGTATGAAAGAACTGAAGAAGTTGAATACAATATCAGTAAATTATTTTCCTGTGTTAATCTGTTGCTGCTCTAAGAGAATCTTGAGTTCGTGACTGATGGCCTCAAGGTGGAGTCGATCCCTGAACCATTTGCTAAACTAGCCAAAATGGTGGTAAGGTATATTACCCTTGAAGGAAGATATATGACTATACCTCAAAAACATCTAATTTTTCTGAATCATTTTCATAGAAATAACATTATCAGCTTTCCTCATTATCTGATTAACTCTTTGGAGGAATCTATAAGGGAAGTTCAAAGCCACTCTAGGACTGTCCCTTTGCACCAGGGCCTTATCCTCTTGATTCACCGACATTTCTCCAGCTGCCCTCCTGTGAATCCTATCCCACCTCCCTCTTCCATACCTCCACCTGCCCACACTGCTCCCACTCCCCCCTGCTAAAAAGAAAGAATGAAGAGGTGGTCTCCAGCAAGAAAAGAAAGAGCCTCAAAGCCAAAATCCATGCTTCCCAATGAGTCCTAAGGAGCCACAAGGACTTAGAACTAGCTGAAAACCTCCTGCATATCAGCAGGCCAATGGAGGAGCCCAAAGAGGAGGAATTACTGGATAGGGTGGCCAGATTAGAAAAGGAGCTGCAAGAGCTCAAAGGGGCTATAAAAAACATGGAAAGAGCGAAGGGTAAAAGGATCCTTCAAAGTGAGGAGGAAGAGGGGGGTTATTGGTGAAGTCTTCAAGAAACTACAGTCCTTAGATGGTAGATTGGGGAATGCTAAAAGCTGAAATGACTGCATATTATCTGCCCTCAAAAGCATCTATAATTTCATTGAGCAACATGTCCATAGTGTTTGCAGTTTAAGTGGGATTAATGATGACATATGGGGCCCAAAAGAGAAAAGGGACATTCCAATTGCCCAAGCTGATTTACAAGACTCCTCTCAGGCCACTGCCATTGCCTTCTTCATGTCACTGCAGGCTATCAAGACCAAAATTGATAGAGCCATCAAGTAAAGGGCTGTTGTGATGCTATTTTTTTGGCTGCAATGCGGCTGTCATCGGGCAGTTTTTGGAGCTGTTTTGTGGCGGGGCTCCTTATGTTGTTTCTCTTTTGGTTCCTTTTTGATTTTGCCTTCTTTTTTCTGGATCTATGTACGTTTTAGATCCTTTTTTCACCTATATTGTAATATTTGGCTGTTGAGCCTTCCTTGGTTGGCTGTTTTGCCCTTCTCTGGGTTGCTTCTCTCATCTTTGCCATCTAGCTTTTGAGCCCTTTTGTATACAGGGTATAGTCCCTTCAAAACTATTTGCCCTTAATAAAAAAAAACATTAATTTTATTATCCACAATTAAATCAATATTCACCCTGACTCCATTTATTAATTTAAATACTTTAATTAAATGGATGCACACCTCACCTAGCCACCTCATCTAGACACCTGACCATAGGCCTATTCATAACATGTTTCCATAACTAACTAATACTTAGCCCTACTTACCTTAATGAACTAAGACTTAGTATGACCATAAAAGCACATGCCTATTCTCCCTCTAACCAAATTCCCACTCATTAAAACAGAACATTCCATTTTGATCCGTGAAGATGAACAGAGCTGGCCCAAAAGATTGCCAAAATATAGAATTTTTAGTAAACCTAGGATTTCCCGCCTTAACCAACGACAATCAACCCTTAGCCAACACCGATCACCTTGAACCGCCATTGGTTACCATATATCCATTTTGGTAACCTTGTTTGGGAGGCTAGCCACAACATGAATTTTTGGAACAAATGAGATCTACATGCAAGCATGAACCAGAGCCATTTCGCACATCTAGATAGCCATAGCCAACACCAAGATTGATCAAAAGGCATTTTTTGAATTCACAAAAACATCCCAGGAAGCACTATTGTAGCACTGAGCACCCTTCCACAGATCAAGCATCACCAACATCTCCAACCACCTCTCCACCACTACATGCATTTAGAATACATCTAAACTCCAAGTAAGTTGGTTTCTCCTCTATTACTGGTAGTTATATTCCTTATTTGCTTTCATCTATTCACTGTTCTTACTTAGATCTATCCCTCAACACCTCTCTATCAACCACCACGTCAAACCCCACCTACTCTTCACAAAAGCCTATCCCAAAACCGTCTCCCCCCATGGAACTTTACAAACACCCTCCAAACCCTCTGTACAAATATAGAGAAGACCTAAAACTCATTCCACAACACCTTCCAGTTCCCCACAGTCACCAACATCAGTTAATCCTAACCGTGGTCAGTTTGTCCTACACTGACATCAGTCTACTTAATCGGTATCAGTCACTGGGACTGTTAACCCAACCTAACAACTCAACCATTAGCCTATCCTAAACCTCACTCAAAACCTTACTACACCTATTTTGGACCTGTCACCTCACCCTCCCCCACAGAGACCTTTCCAATTCTCTGTTTCAAGACAGAAGAGAGCCCAAACACCCTCCACCTGACTCCCTGCCACTTTTCATAGTTATCGACATCAGTCACCATAAACTATTATCAGTCCTACCTAAATCGACATTGGTCACCCTAACCAATGTTAGTCTCTGTGTCTGATAATACTGTTCTAGACCAGTAACATAAGTATCACACCCAAAACAACCCAAAATCTCACCCAACCTTACCAAGACCCTGTTTGTGACATGTAGACCACCTGCACTACCTGTAACCTAATCCAAAACCTTTCACATGCATAGTTTTTCAATATTTAATCAGATCGTGATGATAGTAATCTGAGGCACCCAAATCATAACGCTAGCACTAGATTATTTTCTTTACATGTTCAAGTTATTTTATATTAATTTATAAAGAGTGGATTGATAACCTTCTAGGAAGTATCATACTTCCCAGATCTAGCATACGGTAGGTAGTCCAATGTCATATACTATTTAACTCTCTTTTTATGGTCTTGTTTTGTATTTTAGGTAGTTCCTCCTAGCCAAAAGGAAGCGCCCACAATTAGCATTGGATCAATAAGTTAGAATGTGTGCAACGACCTTCAAACTGACCATCGCAACATGTATTCCTCCTTGGCCCACACCCTTATCCTTTTGATCTAAAAACTTAAAGAAAACGATGAAACAAGTGGTGTCATAGGAGTTGCATTCCATTTTGGAATTGTAAATCCTCTTTCCCTCATAGAGGGAATGATTTTCTAGGCACAAGAGTTACACAACACTCCTATATGTACCCTCTTATTTAGATCTATGAGAACAAGTAGACCTATTTACCTTATGCATAATTTTCCATTATTGTTTGATTCTTTTTTATTACTTAGAGTTGTCACGTTACTGTTGGAGTGAAAATTCTTCGATGTGCATGGGGATCCATATTGATCATTGCATAAAACTCTCACATTTTCCCTACTTAACATTAAGGGGATTGTTGGGTTTATAATATTAAGCGGGAAGCAACTTATTTATGAAATTGACCAAAGACTATGTTTTTGGTTTTTAGCTTATATTTAAAATATTAGCATACTGGACCCAAATGGGTCAACTTTTAATAGTGGATCATGACCACCCACCTTATATATAACAAGGTGATCTCATTAGAGATCAGTTACACAGGTTGCAATATGCATGTAAGCTATATGTGTGAGATGATTATATATACATGATGTGAATGAGGTGAAGCTCATGAGAAAATGTATCAGGTAGTTTGTAATCCCTTTTTGAAGGTGTAACTAGATGTAGAAATAGTGGGAATGTTAGGTGAAAGTTTATTCTCAATAAAGATAAGCGATTTTTAGTGGTTTTTTACCTTATATGGTTTTCACACTTATATCTTATCTCACGATGTTATTTACTTTCTGTTCATTGTGTTTACATTTTGTAATCTGTATTATAAACATATAAATCTATGGTTTTAATTACTGCACTTCATAAACTATAATCTTCAGCAATTTATAATGTGGATTTATAATTTGTAACATTATTCATCCCTTAAATTTTGTAATAGTGGTCTTTCAAAGGATGACACGATCTTAATGTCCTTCTCATTTTATAGTCAAAAGAAATGACTCAAAGCATGAGTTGCAGGTTTCTAGTCTTGTAAATGACTAATGAGGATATTGCTAGATAATTTTACAATCCATCTAGCACCACTCTCTACATTACATAATTATTCTATAAACTAAACTATACCTACTTCCTTTAAGACTAATGTGGTCTTACTTAATGAGTATTCCTAAGAAGAAAAAAAAAGAGGGTAAGGCAGAGAGAAGAAATATCAGATGAAACTAAATTTCATGATGTTGAATTATGTGAATTAAGTATACACAACCGAATAACCATATACATTCAGTCTAGTTTACACACAAACTAATACACAAATGATGAAAAGATTAAAAGGAAATAAGGACTATGACTATAATATGTAATTAAACATCCATAAGAAAACACATCATCAAACTGTTGAATGCACATCCATTACAATTTATCTAGATATGAAGCCTATTACACATTCATTAAACTTGCAAAACATAATTTAAAGATCATAACTATGGGCATGAAAATAATTGTAATTCACCAAAAATTCACAAAGATCATACAAAGGAGGAAATGAACACCAGATTAATTTAACTCGTACAAATTATTTGAACCATATTTCATTATGGATCTTGAATTCATAGCCTTGAATGGAAGGGTACAAGTGTATTTATACAAAATAGAACTAAGATATATCCCACCCATAGTGCTGATTAGCTCATTTCAAAATGCCAATCATACATACAAAATATCAAGGAAAGTTGGCCTTTTATAAAATATCCTAAATGATTCAATTAGGATGTTACATTAATCACATGGGTACAACGTACCCAAATAATATTCCTAGAACACATTCTATTGGGACCTAATTTTCCTCCTTTACCACTAGTCCTTTAGAATTTCCCAGGGCTTGTTATGAGGTCCTTGTTTTGGATGCTACCAACACATCCCTACATATTTTATAATCACCATAAATTTTTTTAAGATCAATAATGGGCTTCCTGAAGAGATTAGGAGTTTTTTCCAACATAGTCTTATGAGAAGCCATTATTGACTCTAAAATCTCTTTGAGGGTTTGTATCTTCTGAATATTTTTTTGCAATGAGATACCAGTTCAATAACCCTATCCACTTCTTCTTCATTTTATTTAGAAATGTTCTTGTTGAATTGCACCATGAATTATCTAAGTTTCCATGAGAGTTCATCCATGGTCACTACTTCTTGATTCTCTTTGCATACCCTAGTGATAACAGCCTCAGAGAATATTTGACTACCCCTGAAGATGATATCATCTAATTGTGGGGGGGAATTCCACCCATTTGATCATCCCAATCCTCTAAAGAAGCCTTTTTAAAGGTGATATAATTTTGGAAAAGGATAATATCTTATGTTGTAAGAATAACAAGATCTTGACATAATCCATCATCAATGGCCCTAATGATAACCTTGGAACATCTATTGTAACACAAAAAACTCTATTCAAAACTATGCAGACCTTTTTAAGAAAAGGCTTATCCCTTCCTCTTAACATCTAGGCTTTGTTTGAGAATTTTGAAGATGGATATGAGAGCCCATTGTACGTGGTTTTCAAGGTCATCTGGTAGTGTGGAATTTTCTTTTGTTTCTAATTTTTTTGGGCTTTCTCTCAGAGTCTCTTAACCATTTTGTATTGCTACCTCTACTGATGCTCTAATGAATGACACACAATCTTCTCTATATTCCACAACTTGGGGATCCTTTAATCTTCTTTTTTGTGAGAGAAAAAAAGTCCTATGAAGTTTCATACTAGATTATAGCTTCATTTGTTAACACTATTTTCCTTATGAATCTTTTTCATCATGCCTGTTCTAGGATTAAACTCGATTTTAATTTGTGGGTTCAAAAGGGTTTCCCAATCTATTTGTTCCTTCTATGTGACTAGAACCCTCTCTACCCAAGTCATGTTCTTGCTCATGAGAAGGTGCACTGGTTGAGGTTTCCTTTCCCATTATCCTCAATTTTTTTTCTAATTATTGTTAGTGCAAATCCCACAGCACCCTTGGATGTTTATCAGATTTCTAGTTTGATATTTGGACATCTAGTGTGAATGCACAACATTGAATCTTTTCCCCAAGTGTGGGACTTATAACAAAATGGGAAAATAATCTCCAGATTAGAGGCTGGTTCCTCAAATCCTCTAGTCAAATGTATGACTTGAAAATTGTAGAGGTTTAAACTTAAAATCCATTCTAACTTCCAAGGGGACAGAGATAGAGAAAGCAAAAGGAATAAAACTAATACTAGCAAGGTGATACACCAAAGGAGTGGTGAACATTTTGCTTTTGAAAATTGACACAAATCACTAAAATGCAACAAAACATCATGCAAAAAGCTGCTAAACTGTAATGAAAGATCAGAAATGAAGCAAACAACACAAATAGAGGACTGAAACTCATTCACAGAGCTTGCATTGTCATTTCCAATATCAAAAATACATGCATTACAACAACAGAGAGGTAGAAAAACCTATTACAGTCATGGAAGAGGTCTCATAATACACAAAATCAATTTTTTAGGTGAAAGAGGGAGCCTGCAAAACATGGAAAATGTCCAATCCCTTACCAAAGAGCCAAATCTAGATTTTAACAAAGAAAAAACGAGCTCAGAAAGGAGAAACACAGGAAAACATGAGTGGATGCTTTAACCACCAACCACAAATTACATTAAAATAGCATTAGTTCCCCTACCACAGACCATTCCCAGATGTTTTTGACCATGTTGGGAGAGAATGCAAGCCATACTTCATTAAAAATGGTGGTTGAAATGTCAGTTCTGTTCTTTTCTCCATGCTAGAGGTGTTTTCCATTTTTCTCTCCCAAAGTCCACCAAAACAAAAAATTGAACCCTCCATCATGTACATAATTTCACCAGCTTTCCAACACCACTAAGATCATGAAAATCTGAGCGCTGGATCAAAAGTTATGCCCTTCTGAAGATTTAGGGAAAAACTAGGGAAAATTTGAACTGGCGGGCCGAAAATTCAAAAATTTCCCTATGGAAAATTTTCCCCAAAAGTCCCCGCCACACAAAGCTCCGAGGACATGTGGAAAATTTTGATTGGTCATAGGGATTTTTCCCGACCTTCTTACGCCTTTTGATCTTTGGAAAATTTTCCAAAAAGTTTCTATCGCCTCGACGTTCTTGGGATACATGGCATGTTTGGATTGTCATGGGGACGCGCTTCCAATTTTTTTCTCTTACTATGTCCCATTCCCCGAATGGGACACGTGGCATCCTGGCATTGGTGCAGGCCCTAACAAGTTCTTCTCCTTTACGGGCCTACCTTAACATTTTTGCCAACCCCCCTGGACATGTGGCAACCGTTGATTGGTGAGGGCCTGCGCAGGCCTTCGTTTCAATATTTTCCATCACTTGGAAAAAGGAAAATTTTCCTCTGCTCTTCTGCCGCTCGACGCTCTTGAGGCACATGGCCTCCTCCCATTGGTTGGCGGGCCTTTGAGCCAAAAAATTTCTTTGTGTGCCCCCGCTAATTTTTTATGAAAATTTTCTAAGTTGCCTCTGCTCCCGCTGTTCCAATGCCACGTGGCACATCTTGATTGGCCATGGGACTCTCATGGGAAAATTTCCCCCCTAAGACTCCACCAGGCCATAACTTGAAAAATATAAGGAGTTAGAAGGAAAAATTTACCATTCTGGAAAGCTGAGAAGATTCTATATCCAATGAAACCCATTTTGAGAACATTTTGAGTACTTGAAAAGTATAAAATTCAATTGAGGCACAAGGGAGGGAGGAATGAAGTGAGTTATCCAAAAAAATAAGCAAGGGGCTTATTTTGGATAACAATTATCTAGCTATTGTCTCTTATTTTGAAGAAGACAATTCATATACAACTAGAGGAGGACCTTGGATTTCTTCAGGAAATACTTCCTAAACTTCAGAAGTGTTAGGATTAATATATATATGGGGAGGGAAGTTGGTGACCTTTGACTTTGTGAGACTTGTTGCTTCATATGAGCTTGTGTCTCTCTTATTTTAAGGTTCTCTTAATATTACGCCCATTAGGCGGAGGAACTACCCCTTATTTCTTCATATTTTTTTTTATATCATCATTACCATCTTCAGTGATCCATACCCAATCATGAGCATCAGGTTCATGATTATATACTTCGTTCAATTTCCCATTTAGTAACCCTAGGTGCTTGGAAACTCTGTGCTTAGGATCATATATCCTCAATGTATGCCTTGGAAAATTGAATGAATGCCTATGAGAAGTAACCAATTTAATGTCAGGCCCATTTTTTTGAATTATCTGACCCCAATCGTGAGAGGAAATGAAGGCTATGGCCCAAGCTTCTTCTCCTTACATTTATTAACTATGCCATTAAGGGTTTGAAAAATAACCTCCTACTCTGATAGTTTATCTAACTCGTAATATGGTAGTTGCATAGGTAGAGATGAAATCCCCTCAATCATAATAACTATGTACATGGGATAAAACCACACAACTCCCATTTGTCTAATAGACTTAAATTTTTTACTGAAATCCTGGCCATTGGATTTTCCATGACCATTTTATAAACTTTTTGATAGAATAAATTACATATTTATTCAATATGAGCCATGAACCTATGTGTGTATAAATAAGAATAAGTCTCATTGACATTTTGAGGGCACCCAGGGTTCTATGGAGAGAAAAATTTAGGAAAAACCAAAATTCCACAGATTTCATACATTAAGTATGATGCCATGAGGAAAGAATTATTATTTCCCATGTATGCATCCCTTTGGGAAATCAAAATTTTTGATACGATATGCCCTAAAGTAGGAATCTGATCATCATCAATGATTAGTGACAAAAGAGGAATCTAAGAAACATCCAGTCTAGAAGTGGAAGGGTTTCCATATAAACGGCTCATTAAGGCCATTCCAATCCTTACTCCCGTCCTGAATCTCTGTACATGGATGATATTAATGTTTTCATCATCCATGTTATCTATGGGGTCCTTTGACCAGTTCTACAAAACCATCCTCACTTGATGGGTTACCATCCATGCATTGATGGTAGTTGATTTATACATCATATCAATATTTGGTAGCTTATAATATAATTTAAAATAAACATCATATATGAAGGTTATTTTATTATCTTCATTTTTGGAATATAATACTCCATTTCATTTACAAGTGAGGGTAAGTGTTGGTTCCTAGTTTTACACCTCAAAGAATTAGTGACAATTCAGAAACAAATGTCTTAAATAATGATAGATTGGCATTGTGTTGTTTGTAACCGGAGATGCATCTAACATTATTTTTCTCACCAAGTATTTGAAATGACTAGGAGGCACGTATAAAGGAGATGTCTAAATCCCGCTACTTCTGGTTCGTCCTAAACTAGGGTGAGAGAACCCAAGGGGTAACTTAAATGAGGGATATATTTTATAATTCAATTTCCTTCATATTATAGACATGTCAATATGAGATAAGTATAGACATGAATGCAATATCTACTTGCAAGATTTGTCACAAAGATATCACACATACAAATCTAAAGCTACTTGACCATCTAACCCTGTTCCAACAATGCACTTCTCAGGTTAAACAAGTGGAACTACTTGATGCTACATATTGGAACTAATTAAATCACGATTCACATCATTATGTTTAAGAAAAGGAATAAGGAAAACTAGTCCCTCGACTCAATCTCCAGATAGATAGAGATAGAGAGGGGCGGCCATAGTTCTATAGGGTGCATCTCTAGTCTAGATAGCCTAGCTACCCCCATCCTAGCCTCTCCATATTCACTATGGGCCCTATAGATCTCTATGGGTTCAAGGATCGTTCCACATAGAACTATAGGTAGGGCCATGCCTTATAGTCTAGATTAATTGATATTGAGATTCTCATATCTACACTATATATTCTATCTCAACATATAAAGATCTTAGTACATCAGACACAAGTTACTAAAGATAGATATAATATGACACATAAACATAATTTATGAATAATAGTTAATGAAATGGAACCTCATGATGCTGAAATACTAATATTGACAAATCAGAGTAAATGCATTCATAATATGCAAGTATAATGTAATTTTCAAGGTTAAAATGGTAGGATCCTTTTAGTTATAAAGAGGGGGAATGGATGATGGCTGATTCACAATAGAAACATGCTAATAATTTCCATGATAACATTTTACTTTAGAATGGAGAGAAAATAAAATTAAGTAAAAATAAATTTCAAAGGGAAATTTACATTCATTGATACCCAATTCATGCAAATGATATCAGACAACCTTTAGAACCTGTTATCCAAAAAAATCTCCGGGTTATTTTGATAACTTGTATACACTTGCTGACTCTGATTTCTTCATTGTATGGTCACACGCACTCAAAGATTCACTTGGAACATTTCCTTGGTACAGTTTCCTCGTGCGCCCCTTTCTTTTCCTCATGAGCCTCCCCTTCTCCCCTTCATTTTCATTTTCCTCTTTATTTCACTCCTCCCTTGTGTGCATCTCCTGTGAGTCTGCCTTCTTCCTGACAACCATTCACCCTATGCGCGCACCTTACACATGCTTCAATCAGCTAAGTCCCTAGCCCTCTCGCGTTCCCCGCATATTAATTTGTAATGGTTGCACCTTGACCATGCATTCTCTGCTCACCAATTTGCCTCATTTCCTTGTGCGCATTGCAATGACTCCCTTATGTCTTCTTCATGTGCCTCATTTTTCCATGTGCAACTAGTTAAAACATGCCATCAGGGCACCAGATCCTTGTAATAAATCAATGAGTAATATGTGGTAGAAATGAAAAAAAAATTGCATAGTTATCTGGCCTTTCAACTGATCTGCCTGCACCACATGTTTTGTGTACACCGACGACTCTAAAAAACTTCTAATAGCCATATATTTTGCTACAGATCTCTGATTGGTGCATGCCTAGACTTGTCAGATAGTTGCTGACATAGGATACAATGCTGTACATTAAAATTCAAATTCTTGGTGGATCTGGTAGGTAAGAAATGGGAAAACATATTTATAAGCATTGATGAGTAGAGTTTATTACTCCAACCACCTGATTTGATATGATCCACCCTCTATCCTTTTCCTAGGGAAGTGCATTTGAAAGATTTGCAAGCATTGAAGGCTTCTTGTTGGTTTTTGCATTTCAAATTCAGATTTTCCCTCCTTTTCTTCTTCCATGGATTCATCTATAAATGTAAGAGCTGGGATCATTTTTAATGTTGGACACTTTGGATCCTTATGCACTTTTTTGCTAAGGACTTCATCTTTTTCTATATTTTGAGTTACAGACCTCTAGATCTGGCTCTTGCATGTGGATATCAGCCTCTTTCATGATTATAAAAACTCTGTGCATTTCTAGAAGTAATAGAAGCATCATTTTGTGAGTTTTCTCTATCTTAACATGTTTACATTCCTTCTTCTTACCTTTTCTTTGCATTGCGTGCTTGTTGTGCTATTCCACATCCTTTGCAGCTCCTTATTTAGTTGTTTTCCATGAAATTGACTTGGTAAACATGTTTTAAGCTGTGCTACATATGCTTAGCCTTATTTCATACATTTCCCTTCATTTTCTCTTATAACAGATAGTGTTGATCCCTCTTTTCTGGTGCTATCTCCTTTTAGTGTAGTTTCATTTCATGTTATCCTTTTATCCCTGGTCCCTTGGCATTATTAGTTTAGTTTCCCTTTTAGCACTAGGAGTAGAAGTAGCATTATAACTAGATAGAGGAACCAAATTTATCTGGAGATCTATCCCAAGTGCGTAAGGTCCCACAACTTGGGGACGGTTCCATTGTTGTTACAAACAACTCGGTTCTTTCAAATCCAAGATGTGGTTGTAATTTTGATGACCAATAGTTTCTGGCACACACGGTGGGACTAATAATGAAAGCTTAAATTTCATATTTCTAAGTTTTGGTGTGTGGACTTAGTATTTCTAGCCTTTAGAGGCTTATTTCAACACATCTGATGACTCCCAACATCTGTAGATCTCTGTTTCAGTAGCCTTGAGCACCTTTCATGAGAAGAGTGCATACGAGAAGAATTACATCAACTGAAGATTCTTTTGAGTACCTCAAGCTATCACAGAGAAGAGTTCATTCCAGGAATCCCATGTGTGCATCTCCATCTCTAGCGCGCTGCGCCCATTCAACTCCTACTCATAGCAGATAACCAGAGCACCCTGTAATGGTGCATTAGCCACCTCCTCCACTAAGGAACTTTACTAAATTCATTGGAGGAAGTCCCTTGATTCTTGCCATGCAACATGATATGTGAAATGATGCACTCAAAAGTATTCCATACTTTACTGGTGAGAATCAAGTCATCCCTCAGGAGCATATCCAAGATGTAACAAACATATGTTCACTCTATTTGATCACACATGACAATGTAGCAGTCAAGTTACTTACAAACTATTTCAAAGGTAAAATGATTCAATGATACTGAGGCTTGAGACTTGGATCTATTTCCACCTAGGATGTGCTAGGGATAGCTCTTTGCAATTATTTTGAAGATAAGTCAAATCACCTATCTTTGGTGGAACAACTGACAAAAACAAGGAGGGTGCCCAACGAGCAGATGACTGATTTCAACATCAGATTTTAGAAGACTTGGTACATAATACCTCTTGTGATAAGAACTATAGCCCAAAATGATTTTCTATATTATCTTAAGGTGATGAACAACGATATGTTAGTCATGATTCAATCTATGGGAGGTAGGACTTTACCAACTGCTTATAATATTGCAGTAAGGGTAAAAAATAGTCTTATTCAGGTAGGGAAGGTAGCTTCTAGAACGCCTATGCCCTTATTCCCAGAAATTTCACAAACGCCCCTATTCCTGTTCCTGAGAAAAGTGCGTAACCTATTGCATCAAAATCCTACTCTCCAATGCAACAGAAAGAAGATGAAGAGTTGAAGACCCTGATTAGAAATTTGTCAAATAAATTCATATCATTAGAAAAAAAATAGGCACAAGCCTACAAAGGAAATTCTAATTAGGCACATACCCAAAGAAATCAGCCTTGGCAGAATCAATATGGAAACCAATGATGCATGCCCAACTAGCAGAATGATAGATGGGATGCTAGTGCACATCTGCCCTTGCAAGTTGTTGTTCATGTGCCTTCTCTTCTAGTTCCCAACATAAGTCAAGCGCTTGTTCTAGTTTAGAAAAATTTGGCCCAGGATTCAGTGTGGTGCTTGACTTGAAATATGCCTCACAATCAATATCACTGTGCCAATGCTATACGCACCCAAGCCTACATGATCTAGGATGCTTCAACCTGTGAGCCTTCAGCAAGTGCTCCTGAAGTAGAAAATCAAGGAAGGCCAGAAGCTCCTCTAGAGGTAAATTTTATGTTCTTCAGTGCTGAGGACTTATGTACAATCAACCAAGCCACATAGGATGCAAGTAGACCACATATCCAAGTTGAAAACAACATAAGATACAAGAAAAGAATGCTCGAGTTTGGCGTGTAGGTCACAATCCCAATAATACAAGTGGACCAACAAAAATAGAAAGATGTAGCCAAGGCATCTAGTAGTAAAATCACTCAAGTACCTCCATAGGATACCCATTTTAAAGCTCCTTCAAGAGTGACACGTGCCCCTCCTTTGGTAGGTCAAACCTTAGCTTTAGTTAAGGCCCCTACCTCCGCACCTTGACAGTCAAGAAAGGATGTCGTTGTGCCTAAAATGCATAAGTCAGGAGGTCTTCCATTCAACATTATGGACCAGATGAAGAAGAAAAATATAAATGTCATAATGTGGGATGCCCTGACCATTCTATCTCAGTGCGACCTACCAAACTCTGACACAACTCCCACACGCTAATCCAACCATTCAGAATTTATGCACTACTTCTATCAAAATCTACTAAGAAGAGGAGAAGAAAGTGAGTAAAGCTATTAAAACCCTACCCTTTTATATATATTTGATCATAGGTAAACACCTAGTGCATAATTAAATGATATAATCAGGCGGTAGTACTTCTGTCATGTCGAAGAAGATTGTTGATGTCTTAGGTCTTAAGTATAGCCCCCTGACAAAAGGAGTCCTATAACTTGATGGTTCAACTATCACTACCTTAGGAATCATCAAGGATCTTGAGTTAACCCTTCATGCATGTCCATGTTTAAAAATTACTCAAGATGTGTCAATCATTGACTTACCTCCCTTGTTTGCCCTATGTCTATCTAGATAATTTACTGCAAAAGTGGGTGGTTACTTGTCTTTTGATTTGTCTCATATGTTACTCAAGACAAGGTATGGTACCCAATTTACCATACAAGTTGAGCAAATTTTTTCCTATCATGCATAGTCATATGTCCCATCCCCTCTCTAAGCAAACTGTTTAATCCAAAAATAGATATGTGGGTAGAAAGGCACCATAAATATGACCCATATGCTGAAGAACTGGAAGCCTATGAAATTGGGCTTGGTACTTACTGCATTCTTGAAGAAGAATCTATGCTGCTGCACATGCTAAAGAAAGACCAAGTTAAACCTAGTCTATGGAAGCTATACTTTGATGGATCTAGAAGTAGAAATGACGTGGGAGTAGGAGTTTTTCTCATTTCTCCAAAGGATGAGAAATTTTTCTTCTTACACATGTTGCAGTTTACATGTTTTAATAATGTGGAGGAATATGAAACATTAGTGCATGGCCTTCTTATTGCTGAAAGGATAGGGATTAAGGTGCTACAGATCTTTGGGGACACAAAATTGGTTATCCATCAAGTTACTAAGAAATTCTAGGCAAATAATAATCTCCTCAAATATTATAAGAATTTTTTTTGGGTACTCTTTGAGAGCTTCGATGCTCTAAATACGCAAGTGGTGCCACAAAAAATGAACAAGGAAGCTGATCAAATAGCCGTGCTCGGTTCAAAATTTTCTCCTACTAAGGAATTTGTCAATGGAAACACTCAACACATTAAGATGGTGATCAGAGCATCTATTTTGGACAATAATACCAGTTGGTAAGTGTTTGAAAGTGACACACATATCATCCAGTTCATCCAAAATGAATTTGAGTTCTCATCAAGTATGTAAGCTAACTTGTATGACAACTATGGGGACCAAGTGATTCAACTGAAGTCAAACAAGCTGCTTAAAGGGATAATTACCTTAGAAAAAATGTTTAGACCTGATGATGAGTTCAAGGGTGAAGAATAAAAGTATATGCATGCCGCGTAAGAAGAATACTCCCTAGTCACTATTACATGTGGGAAAGAGTTACTATTTAATAAGACTTGCATGCATAATGAAAAACAGGCCTTCACCTCTCTCTGTCAAAAATATAGTGATATATTTTCATGGGAGTATGAAGACCTCAAAGGTTTTGATCCAAGTGTTTCACAACAATCCATTGATCTTGTCTTAACTTTTCTTTTCTTGGAGCTCCATCAATTCTACATATCTCACCTCCATGGGTTCAAACTCCAACAATTCCAATTGCTTCACGAGTTCCAATGTTGGCACCTCAAGTGACATGGGTAAAATTACCTCTCTTCCATAAAAAAGCTTGAAAAAAGAATTACCTGTGGATCTCTTGGGAGTGATCCTATCAGCCCATAAGGCTGATTTCATTTTAGTATGCCAAGTCCTCTGATTTTAACCAAGATTCCTCTTGATGACCTTAACAAGTTCTTGTTTGTAGACTTAGCTTGGCCATTACTTTGAGTGTAATAATTTGAAGAAGTGCTAAAATAGATCCCATTTTTAACAGCCCATTCAGTTACCTTTGATCCTATGAATGCCAAAGCATTATCTGATATTATAGTGGCTGGTATACCAAATTTGGTTACTATCCCCTCATAGAAGTCTAGAATTCTAGATTCATTTACTTCCTTAAGTGCCACTGCCTCAGTACATTTGGTGAAGTAATCTGTGGCTGTTAGGATCCACTTGTGTCCTTGACTTGAGTTTGGGTTGATGACCCCAATGAATTCCAATCCCCATTGCATAAATAGTTGGTTAACTGAAACTGGGTGCAATGGAAGGGCAACTAATCTCTCTTTACCTGTGAAAAAAGTACAAATCATGCACCTCTTGATCCATGCATAACAATCACTAAATACCTTAGGCCAATAGTAGCCAGCCTTCATGATCTTGAGGGCTATCACTCTTGGTGCAAACTGACCCCCTACTGTCCCGCCATGGAACTCTTCCAGTGTTCTATCAATCTGATTTGTTCCAATGCATCTCAGCAGCACTCCATTTACATCTTTCTTGAACAAAACACCATCAACAAGTGCATATGGAACAACCTGCAATTTGAAGTGTCTTCTCTTGGTTTTGTTCATTTCTGGAGGGCATAGGCCCATGTGTAGGAAGTGCATTATATCTTGAGTCCAACAAGGAGTGAGGACACCATCATTTTCTTGTTGAACATTACCTTGTTCATGGTTGTTTTACAGCACCAAAACAACATCCTTTTCATTGCATGTTACCATTGATTTGCTTAAGACCAGCTGTTCACATAATCCTTTTCCTCAAACCAGATTGGTGAGATTTATCTCAATGTCATACTCCATGACACAAGTAATCCACCTTGCACGCTTTTCATTTAGGTCCTTGTTGAGGAGGAACTCCTTAAATCCCACATGAGAAACGAACAGTTGAACCTTGTTGTTTGAAACTAGATGCTTAAACTTCTTCAAACCCCTGATCACTACAAGAACTTGCTTCTCAATGAAAGAATATCTCACCTCATAGTCCTCTAGGCTTTGACTAAATAAAGCAACTGGTTCCTCTGCATTTTCTTTGCTCTGCTGTACTAAAATTGCAGAGATTGTATCATCACCTCCAAATGCATAAAGGGTTAATGAGAGTTTGAGCTTGTGAGATAGCCTCCTTAATTGCCTCAAAACTTGCCTTACCTTCTGCTGTCCATTTGAAAGCCATGCTTTTCTTTAACATCATGGTTATTGGCTTGACAAGGGCTGTAAAATCTGGCACAAACCTCTGAATAAAATTGATCTTTCCCAAGAAACTTTGAAGAGTCTTCTTGTGGCTTGGTAATGGCAGTGATTTTATTGCTTCAACCCTTTCTGGATCAATTGCTAATCCCTCTTTTGAAACAAATATGGCCAAGGAGCTTTCATTCATGAGCTAGAAAAATACATTTTTTGGGATTTAAGGATACCCCAAACCTTCTACATCTTTGGAACACTTGTCTCAAATGGAAGAGATGATCTACTACACTTTTAGAAAAAATAATGATGTCATCTAGATATATCAGCACCATCTTATTTATCAATTCTTTAAACGCCATGTCCATTGCCCTTTGGAAGGTAGCTCCAGCGTTAGACAAACCAAATGGCATTTTCCTGTATGCATAAGTCCCCCATTTGGTGGTGAAGGGTGTTTTGAATTGATCCTCTTCCTTTACCATGATCTGATTTTACCCTGAGTAACCATGTAGCAATGAAAATCTCTTAGAACCAGCAACAACTTGTAGAATATTCTCCATAGAAGGAAGTGGGTAATGATCCTTGAGAGATGCTCTATTCAAATCTCTGAAGTCTACACACAATCTGATTTCCCCACTCTTATTTCTGACAGGAACTAAGTTTTCTACCCAACTAGAATGCTTGATGGGAAATATGATACTTTCTTGTATAAACTTATTCAATTCCTTCTTCATAAGAGGCTCCATGTGTGGATTAACTGGCCTTTGCTTTTTCCTGATGGGATTAGCACTTGGATCCAATTCAATGGTGTGTTGAGCTAGCTTGGGATTGAAACCCTTCAAATCCTCATAGCTCAAAGCAAATACATTAGGAAACTCTTGGCAAAGTTTCATAAACTCATACCTTTCTTGCTTGCTTGCAACTTTACCAATTTGAAGTGATCTACCTTCTCCCACCAAGATGAGCATTGAATCTTCTCCCTTGACTTGGATGTTTGCTTTCTCTTTCTTAAATTGATCATTAGGATTAAAAATGGACTCTAAAGTGGCAAGTTATTTTGGCAGTTTGTTGGTTCTCAGTTGTACCACCTGATCACTATACTGTTGTTCTAATTTTTCCTGATTTTTGGCTGAGAACTCAGCTTCTTCTTGTAAGAAATTGATGATTTGTTGATCATTTTCAAACACTTGCCAGCTTAAATTATTTTCTGGCACTAAAGGCCTTATAATCACATGAATGTTTGGTTGTACTTCATCTTCCTTGATGCTTTCAACAACATCAAAGGCTGCCCCAACTGCTGCAAGCCTATCAGTAGCTTTGTTTTCTTTCAAGGTGTGATGTTATCATATGGTAAGTATGAAAACAATAGTAAAAATTTATAACTTACAATTCACAGAGCAGAATGGATTCATTTCCCAATAAACATAATTACAAGTATGAATTTCTAAATAGTGACAACTTATCCATTGCAACCATGATTCTCAGATGTCAAAAGAATACACCTTCCTAAGATAAATCACATGTCAATGTTTGTAATGTAAAAAGTGGAAGTCATCATAGTAACAACCATGCCAAAGATGTTACACCAGATGGATAGAAGCTATCACGCTCAAAGAATCAACCAAGTTAGTCATCCTTGACTTTCTTGAAGGTTTAGTCATAAGGTTTGGCATTCCTCAAACCGTTATCTATGATAATGCAAAATGCTTCCTTAGTACTAAAATCACTAATTGGGCACTAGATCTGGGTATCTAACTAAAGATTTATTCCAACTATTACCCTTAGGGAAATGGTCTAACATAGTCAACAAATAAGAACTTGATCAAAATCATGAAACACACAATGAAAATTAGCTAAAGACAGTGGCATACAAAGGTCTTGCGCGCACTCTGGGTAGATAGGATCAAAGTCAAAAAGGCAATTGAAATTCACCTTACAAGCTTGTATATGGAAAAGATGCTACCCTTCCTTTGACGCTAGAGTTTAACTCATTGACGCTTGCCCATCAACTAGCATTTGAAGGTGTAGACCAGAGAGAAATCAAAATGGTAGAACTAGTTAATCTTGAAGAGTTAAGGAACTTTGCCATGATCAAGCTAGAACAACACCAACCATCAAATAAGAAATGGTTTGACAGAAAGGCTAGGCCGCAAGATTTCAAAGTTGGGGACTTGGTCTTAAAATGGGATGCTGACAGAGCTAAACCAAGGCACCATTCAAAGTTTGATGCACTTTGGAGTGGCCCATACATCATTAGTTCATGAAAAGAGGCTAACTCTTTCGAGTTAACTCATTTTGATAGAGGCACACTGTAAATCCTAGTAAATGAGATATACCTCAAACCCTTCCATTAAGTTTGCTGCATCATTTTGTATATGTTATAGTAGTTTCTGAAAGGGTTTGTGAGAATCGTATAAAAAATTGTGCACCATAATGAAGTTACACTCTAAAGGAAACGTAATAGCTCTAGCGTAATCACAAGGAGGAATCGATCAATCAATGGAAGAAGTTACTGTTATCCAAAATAAGCCCATGCTTATTTTGGTTAACTCCTCCTCCTTTTCCTTTGCTAGTACTTAAAATGGATTTTTCACATGCTTCAGCCACTCAAAATTTTCTGGGTATGTTTTCATTAGATAGAGGATTTTCTCACCTTTCCAGAAAGGTAAAAAATTCATCCTAACTCCTTATATTTTTTGAGTTATGGATTGGTGGAGTTAGCAGTGAAAATTTTCCTTGGGTGGGCCTGCGAAGGTAAGGAGGAAATTGTGTCTAGAAATCTCGGGGTGGTGGAGCAGGGGAAGCAATTTTGCCAAGGAAAATTGGCGGGGTTTGGGCGGGGGCATGGAGAGAAATTTGACACTTATCCTTTTGGCTAAAAAACTCAAATGGAAAATTTTTTCTCACGAGCTCGCAAAGGAGAATGGAGAAAAATTGGTTAAGGCCTCGCAACAATCATAATGTGCCACGTGTCTAAGTCAGCAACGGGAGTCGGGGGGGTCGGAAGGATTTTTGGTTTTTTGCCAAAACCATTAAAGCACAAAGGTGAAAATTTAGACTGCATCTCCATGACCAATCAGAAGGTGCCACATTTCCACGTCAGTGGCGGAGGTTGGGCCTGGCAGGGGACCTTGGGAAAATTTTTCCATTTGTGGGCAAAAGGGGTAGAATGTTATTTTGAAGGTCGCAGATCAATCAGGAAGCGCCATTTGTCATCGAAGAGGTGGGCTGTGGAGATTTTTGGAAAAATTTCCCAATTTGAAAAAAGAGGGAAAAGGTCAAGTTTTGGCTCGTTGACCCGATTTTTGCCCTAATTTTTCCCTATTTGCCCTAAATATTCAGAAGGCCATATCTTTCAATCTAGAGCTTATATTTTTGTAATTTTGGTATCAATGGAAATATTTTGAAATCCTCTACATGATGGACACTTTAATTTTAAATTTTGATGGTTTTTTTGTGAGAAAAAATGGGGAAAACGTCTCTGACATGGAAAAGTTACAGAAAAATGACCCCAACCACCAAAATTAATGAAGTATGGGCCTCTTTCTTGCTCTGCAAAGCAATGTATGATGAAGTATGGGATTTTTCATGAAAACCCATCATTTTGCAAGCTATTAAATGGATTTTTTTAGTGGTTGGAGTTTTAAAATTGATTTGCCTACGTTTTCTCATTTCCTTCATTTTTCTAGAGCGATAAAAGCCAGATTTAGCTCATTTTGAAAAAGGGTTGTTCATTCCTCTTCTCTTCTCTTCCTCTCCTTTCTTTTTTTCCCCAGGGTTAAAAATGGAGTTTGAACCTCATCCCTTGCTCTGTAATGGAATTTTTCCCTCTTACCCATGAAATGATGCACTGCGTAAATTCCGAGCAATAAAAAATGTGTTTTTGTGATGCATTTGTCCATCCTTGGCTCATTTTCTTTGTTGTTTTCCTTACCTCTCTTCATTACAGGGTATTTGTGCATGTTTGGATGTTCATTGCAGGTTTTGGAGCTGTGTTCATGGAGTTTTGGAACATCTTTTATGTGAAATCCATCTTTGGTCTGTGATGCACTTGTCCATCCTTTCCATTGCTCACCTCTTCTTGTTCCATGGAAGTTTTGATAGATAATCAACACTTTCCTTCTCTGGTGTATCACCGTTTTAGTGTAGGCTCTATTTTTCCTTGTTTTCTTCCTCTCCTTGTCTCCTTAGAAGTTAGATTAGGTTAGATTAGCTTTCCTGCACAGGAATAGCTTGTGGCAGGTAGTTTAGGAAGAGGGACTAACCTTCTCTGGAGAGCTTTCCCCATTTGCAAAGGTCCCACACTTTGGGAAATCTCAATTTTGTTCAATCACACCAAATGAATTTACGTTAGAAAAGTAGATGTATAACTCATTTGAGGGTGCTATGAATTTTCACCAACACTTACATAACAGAACAAAGCTTTCACATATAGAGAAAGACATTGGAGTGTCATGGCATACTCATAAATGTCAAATGAAGGGATACATATAGGGTTTTGAGTAACCCTAGTACATGACACACAAGCAAACTGTAAACCTAACCCATGTGAGATGATCCTCCATATGTGAGTGGAGGACACATAGTATCCCACACACCAACACCCCCCTTCATTGAAGCTGGGGTAGTGACTATGATGAGTCAGAAAAAAACAAGAAGACACTCCTAAACAACTAAGACAGATGTGTCAATGGTGCCTGACAACAAAAGGCCTGATAAGGTGCCCATATACAAACAACATCTTCCTAGAAGAATAAGAAGAAGATAAATGGGTCCCAACATAAACCCTGATGAGGTACCCATGCACAAAAAAAAAATTCCCAAGCAGTGAAGGAAAACCCAGTGGGAAAAACATCCACCACAAGAGAACAAAATACTCTCTAATCTAAGATACATGCCAAAGATGGGTCCTAGCCATAGACTAGCCTATAAAGGTACCCATGTACAAAAGGGAAATCTCTCAGAAAGATGATAAAGAGAGAAGAAGAGGGAGAGGAGATGGATGTGGAAGATGCCATGAATGGATCTGAACTCTGCAACTCTAAAAAGTCTCCCAGAAGAATGTCAGTGATGAGACCCTCTTCTTCTAGAATGAAGAAGATCCATCCACACCAAACTGTGTGTCTGCCCTTAGGAAGGACAGAAAAAATGTGCTAGATATCTACCCACTCCACGAAGGAAACCGAAGGCAGTAGCATAAATAACTCTGAGTTTGGTCCATGAAAGTGTGACATAGTTCTAGAAAGCGAGTGTGAAGGAGCCGAAGGTAATGTCACTTGTGAAGAAATGTCAAAGTATGAAGGGTGAAAACCTATAGAAAGGATATCTAACTTATGTGAAGGTAATAAAATATCCCCCAAAACAAAAAATGGATCCAAAAACAAGGGTGGATCAATAAAAGTCTTCAGAAAAGTGGAAGTAGTAAGAATCCCAGAAGGGGCACTCCCAACAACGGAGATGATGAAATCCTCTAAAATACCTATAGATGGATGAGGAACTTTTAGTACATCACAAGTGTACTATATAGGAGACTTCTCAATATCTGATAAGATGTGGGATGTGTCAACACTCTTTGGAATAGTGAGATAAGGAGGAGAAGAGTCCTCTGTAGTAATCTTGACATTAGAAATGAGTGCACAATCCTCATCATCAGAAGTAGAACCAAGCAAGTATGTGCTAGTGGAACTATCATCACATGAAGAAATAGAGGAAACAATGGAATCAGAAGAAGAGGTGAAGAAAGAGTGGGGTCCAAGGAAATCTGAGCGAGTATGTCTCATATCCGAAGTATCTCCAACTAAATCTCCAACTCTTTGTAAATTTTTCCTAGCCCAAAGAGGACTAGGAGAATCAAGCTCATATTCATAACATTCTTCACTTGAGTGAGAAGGGACATAGTCCTCATCATCACTACTACCAAAATCAGAAGACTCAAAAGTCTGAGGGTCATGAAGAGGAGCACGCTCAACAACATCATCATTTGAGGAGTTAGAGTCTAAATCAGAGAGCTGAAGAACCTCAGTAGGTAGAGAAGTAGAAGTTGAATAAGACTTAACACTTCTCTTAATATCAAGAAATGAAGTGGGCGTCGAATCAGAAGTAAAGTGGGAAAAGGTATACATTCGTGAATAATGATCTGCCTTTCCCTCAGCCACTATAGTATCATTGTTAAGCTCACGAATAATCACTGAGTTAGGACCAAATTCCACTCGCATTCCTTCACTAAGGTGAGTAATTTGGTAAATTGATAGAAGATTAGTAGAGAGATCAGGAACACTCAACACTTGGTTAAATGTTCCCCCATCTATCTCTACCAATCCACTATCGGAAATTGACACTTTCATGTTATCACCCAAAAATCATAAGGTTCGATGTTGGAGAAATCAACATGCAAAGAAGCCATGTGGTGTGAGGAAACGAAATCTATAATCCACATCAATGAAGGAGCAACTTGAGCTACGAGGGCCTTCCCTTTCTTCTTATTAGATGTAGACTCTCTTGTAGTAGAAGGCTTGACCTTTGGAGCATTTTGTTTGATAGACTTAGGAACACCTATTTGTTTTTTCTCAAGTAAATGAGTAAGGTGATGAATTTGTTTTCTCATACATAGATGCTCTTTATGACCAAATTTCTTGCAATAGGAACACAAAAACTTGTCTTTTTTTTCTCTAGGCTCAGAAGTTGAAGCGTTCGTGTTAAATTTAGTTTTGGTCTTGGTTTCCTTCTTAGGTTGATCCTTTTTCTCTATCTCATTATCGGTCTTATTTTCCTTACTAGTACTTGCTACAAGGGAATGTGACTTGGAATTGAGAGACCCCATTTGAATGAGTTTATCCTGTTCTCGAATGAGTTGGGATGAAAAACAATTAAAGGAGGGCATATTCCAATCCTTGTTCAAGGCAAATTTTGTAGCATAAAAAGTTGACAAGAATACGGAGTATTCGGGACCTAACTTAGAAAGAATTGAAAAGATCAATTGGGAATCTTTCTTCTCTACTTGACATTCCTTTAACAACTATCTAGTGTGGAAAAACTTAGAGAATAATGCTTGGAGGTTTTCAAAATCACCAAGGTTTAACCCTATTATTTCATTTTCCAACTCATGCGCTCTCATGTCATCTTATTGTCTAAACATTCTATCTAACGTTTTCCACGCAGATTTAGGTGTTTTAGATGAATCAATGTGGAAGATAAAGTTAGGAGAAACAAACATGCAAAGAAGACCTAAAGCTTCATCACTACGGTTTAACCACTTAGATTTTTTAGGGTCATTTTCTGGTTCAGTCTCAGTTCCCATGGTGATGTAGAATAACCCTTTACCCCTTAGTTTCATAATCATTTTTGATCTCCATTTGAATAAGTTGAATGATGTAAGAAAATGAATTGAAAGTGCATCCATAGTGAAGAGAGAGAGAGAGGAGTGCAGAAAAGAAACACAATAATCATAACCACCTAGGATAATATAAAAAACCCCCTGCTTTTGGCACTTTATAGTTTAGTGAGTTGAATACAATCGGGTTTGAGCATGCATCTTGAAACAGTTGTTAACTCACCTTGCAATCAACGTAATAACGTGCAAGAGAGGAGACCACAATTTTGTTTCGTGGAGTGTAGTTAAGTGACACTGTATACAAGCACAACTTATAAAAAACTAGGAAGGAGGTGAAATCAAATCCTGGTTGTGAGAAAAAGCATCTCGCATCACAATGGATACCCCCTTGCTGCAAACTGTGGCGGATGCGCTCACTAGTCACAAGCAATAATAAGGGTAAATACAAGTTTTAAACAAACTCAAGATGAGTCCCGATGATCTTCAGAATGTCAGAAAGGCACACATAAGACAAATAGGTTCTCAGGGTGTCACTACACACTTGAGCACACGATTAGTAAAAAAAATTGACACTAACGCCTAAAAATTACCATTTTGAAACGTCTAATTTGGCTAATTTTAGAGCATATTGGAGTGTTTTTAAAAAAAAAAATGATAAAAGGCATTAAGAAGGATGATTGTTAAATGACAAATCGTAAAGGATAATTATATTTGAAATTAATAAAACTAGATTTAATATAATTAAATCTAATTAATTTCAAATAATAAAAAAAATAATTAATATCTAATTAAAAATTAAATCCTAATTAAATTTTCTTAAAATTGATGTCCCTTTAAAAATTTCCCACTTTTAAAAAAAAAAAACACCCCGAAAAAATCTCCCACCAAAAAGGAAGTGTTAAAAAAACTTACTAAGTTTACCAACTTACCAACTTACCAAAAAATGTGGTTCGATGGAAGCTGTTTAGAGGTGGAGACCGATTAGGTGGATCCCAAGTTGAGAGGAGGATCCCATGTAAGGGGGGGTCAAAGGGTTGTTCGGGCACGGGAGTATCCTGAGTTGAGTGGAGGCCGTTGGAGGTAGACTTAGAAGAGGTCATTGCACGTGTAGAGGAGATGCTCGGAAGAGCTATTGTTGGTGACAAGTTGGGAATGAGTAGGATGGGCTGTGAAAGATGAGCCAGGGCCAAGCGGAACAACACGAGGGGTTTGCATAGAGGCGAGGGAAGACTCGGTAAGGAGATAACTTAGGCCAAGAGACACGGCCACCCACAGAGGAGAGCACGCATAGGGAGGATCCTGAGCTTAGGGTAGGGTAGGAGTCCATTGAAGAAGACCCCGATCCGGCTGATAGGAGTAGGATTTTCCAGAACAAGAACACCAAGGGAACTGGTTCAAGGAAGAACAAGCTGCTAGATAGGCTGAGCACGAGTTGTGAGATAGGGAGTCATGGAAAGTTGAGGAGCCTGGGGTAGAGAAGAGGAGCTTGGAGATGAGTTGAGGAGCTTGGTGGAGAGCTTAGTTGGGAGAAGTGCACCAAAAACACCAAACACAAAACTTCAAACCTCTTAATTTGACCTGAATATCTACAAAACCAGCATACAAACAAAAAGAAAGTAGAAAAAGATAGAGATCTAAAATTTTTTAGTTTAATAAACAAATTAAAAACTAGAAAATAACCTCTTATTTTAACTGATCTACCAGATTTAGCTGCAGTTAGCTAAATGTAGCTGTAAAACCCCTGAAAAACTTAGGGAGATTTACACATGCACGAAGAACACAGCAAAACCAAAACTTTCCAAGAAAAATTTGTTAAGAATGTTAGTAATAAAATTCCAGAATATAATGATCGAAAAACTTGTATGAGGAGTAAAAAAATGAAACCAAGAGTAATGACAACTCAAATAACAAATGCATGTTTACCCAATCTCATCTCTGATACCATGAAAGAGTTTGTGAGAATTGTATTAGAAACTATGTACCACGATGAAGTTGCACTCTAAAGGAAACGTAATAGCTCCAATGTAATCACAAGGAGGAATTGATCAATCAATAGAAGAACTTCCATAATAGAACAAAGCTTGCACATATAGAGAAAGACATAGGAGTGTCTTGACATACTCATAAATGTCAAATGAAGGGATACATGTAGGATGCTGAGTAACCCTAGTGCATGACACACAAGCAAACCCTAAACCTAACCCCTAACCCATATGAGATGACCCTCCATATGTGATTAGAGGACACATAGGATCCCACACACCAATAGTTTCAATTCCTCTAAGTGTGCTGAAGCACATTATTTGTTTTTACATAGTTATTTCCTCTCGCGTGTTGCCCACACATGCTCTTATGTTGCTTTCAGGATGATGATCTTCTTCCAGTAATTTCTAGTAGCTTACATGATTCAGAATAGAGTCAAGACATGATCCTTCAAGTGATTTCAGGGGTAGTTCTTCAAAATTACAAATCAGAATTTCATGATTACACAGTATACTCCATGCCACATGGATTCTCTAAACTACTGATCTCCTTCATCTAGCAGATAGATGGCCCCAAAAGTCACAAAAATTGTTATCCAAATAACTCTCCCAGTTATTTTGATAACTTGTAGACACTTTCTGACTCTAATTTCTTCATTGTATGGTCACATGTGCTCAAAGATTCACTTGAAACATTTCCTTAGGTGTAGTTTGCTCACACGTCCCCCTTATTTTCTTCACACACCTTTGCACACTTCCCCTTCTCCCCTTAATTTTCATTTTCCTCTTTGTTTCACTTCTCCCTTACGCCCATCTCCTACGTCTCTACCTTTTTCTTGGAAACTATTCACCCTACGCATGTGCCTTACATGTGCTTCAATAAGCTAAGTCCCCAGCCCTCTTGTGTGCCCCACATATTAATTTGTAATGGTTGCACCTTGACCATGAGTTCTTTGCTCACCAATTTGCCTCATTTCCTCACGTGTATTGCACGTGCCTCCTTTTTTTCTCCTTCCTATGCCTCATTCTACCACGTGTAACCAGTTAAAGCATGCCAACAAGGTGCCGGATCCTTGCAACAAATCAATAAGTAACATGTGGCAGAAATGACAAAAAATTTATATAGTTCGCTGTCCTTTCAACCAATCCGCACATGCCACATGTTTTACATGTGCCGAGGACTTTGAAAAACTTCTGATAGCCGTATCTTTTGCTACAGATCTTCGATTGGCACACGCCTGGACTTGTCAGATAGCTACTGACGTAGGCTATAATGCAAGACATTCAAATTCAAATCCTTGGTGGATGTGGTAGGTGAGAAATGGGAAAAAATATTTCTAAGCATTGATGAGTAGATCTTATTTCTCCAACCACCTGATTTGATATGATCCACCCTCCTTCCTTTTCCTAGGGAAGTGTATTTGACAAATTTTTAGGCGGATAAACATCCATTAAATGCATATTGTTGGTGGTTTCATTTCAAATTCAGATTTTCCCTCCTTCTTTTCTTCTTCCATGGATTCATCTATACATGTAAGTGCTGGGATCATTTTTAATGTTGGACACTTTGGATCCTTACGCACTTTTTTGCTAAGGACTTCATCTTTTTCTATATTTTGAGTTATAGACCTATAGATCTGGCTCTTGCATGTGGATATCGACCTCTTTCACCATTGTAACATCTCTGTGCATTTCTGGAAGTAATAGAATCATAGTTTTATGACTATTCTCTGTCCTAATATGTTTGCATTGGGTGCCTGTTGTGCTATTCCACGTCCCTTTCAGCTCCTTATTTAGTTATGTTCCATGAAACTGACATGGTAAATACGTTTTAAGTTATGCTACATGTGCCTAGCCTTATTTCATGCATTTCCCTTCATTTTCACTCAAAACAGATAGTGTTCATCCATCTTTTTTGGTGCTATCGCCTTTCAGTGTAGTTTCCATTCATTGTTATCCTTCTATCCTTGGTCCCTTGGAATTATTAGTTTAGTTTCCCTTTCAACACTAGGAGTAGCAGTAGCAGTAGAACTAGATAGAGGAACTGTCCTTCTCTAGAGATCTGTACCTAGTGCACAAGGTCCCATAACTTGGGGATGGTTCCATTGTTGTGAAAAATAACTCGGTTCTTTCAAATCTGAGATGCGGGTGCAAGTTTGATGACAGATATAACCCTCAACACAAACACTTGTGCAAGAACCCTAATGAAATGTTCATTACTTCCATTTTCATATGCCTAAGATACACTCAAAGACTAACATAGATAATCCCAAAGAAATATTGCAACAAATTTTTTATAACTAAATCAAATATTGCAAAGTAAATGCTACAAAATAATATCTATTCAGTAACCAAGAAAATGCAATAACCAAAGGTTAATCGTGTGTATTATATATAAATACAACATATAAAATATTGCAATAAAAGTTATATTTCATTGATCAAATATTAAAAATAAATTTCCAAATCCATGATTGAATCAAAATAGATTGTTTTATTCATCTTAGTTTAAACAAGGGGACAAAGACTCGATGCCCTCAATGTCTGCTAATGGCTGTATAATTCAACTACCTTAGCATTACAACTTCAGAATTAGAACTTCTACACTTCCATAAAATGAAAACCTATAGTTAAAGCAATTAATTACCAACCCACCAACCCTTTGGAATAAGGAGAAGCCCTCATTCTTATAAAAAATTCCATAAATGAATATACCCGAAGTCCTAAAACCAACTTTGAGAGAGTGGAAATTCATACCAAAGGATGTTGTGCATGTTAAAAAGGAAGAAAAAATTCATCCAACTAAAAATATCCCATCTTTCTATTCCAGGTTGGAGCAGTTCTTCTTCATGATTGAGAATGTGGAAATGCATAGGATATTCTCTTTGATAACAAACTACTTTTTTCTTTTACTACCCTTTCATCCTTCATGTGTGTTGGTATCCAAATTTGTTCTCCTTTTCAGTCTGAGCAAAACCATATATATGTCATGGAGCTTAAAGATAGATTAAACCATGTTGTATGTCGTTGGTACTTAGGGATATGGTTTAGCTGGCACTTAGGTTTGTGGAGAAATGGATATCACTCCAATAGGACTTGATCTTGTCCTAGCTGTTTTAGGTTGTGCCTTACAACCAAGGTAAGAGGACCTATTTTGTAACCTTGTAATGGTGAAGGAGATGAATATTCCCTTCTCTTTGCTTGAAATTTTATGATGGAGGCCTTGATGAAAACATGATCAACACCCCATATCTAAACTCTGACAAGTTGTCACTTCTCAAAAAATGGGCATGTTCTCAAAACAAGGCAAAGGTTACTAGAGACATTGGAAATCCTGATCTGTTATGCATACTTTTACAAATGGATTTTGATCTTTTGTGGGCATACAACTACAAATTAGGTATAGTACATGATAGGGTCTTTTATTTTTAGATGATTTTTGGTGTGGGAATGTCAAGACAAATGGGGATATATCAGATCTTTGACAACCTCTACAATACTTGGAATAACTATTAGATAAAATGGTTCAAATAATCAGGACATTATTTCAACTAGAAGAGGCATAAATGGAATCCTAGGTAGCACTCTTCAAACAATATTTGAGAATTCACCACAAAATATTGAAGTAAAGAACTCAATTAAACACAAAAATCCATGATCAAACCACACCTAAGGTACCCCCAAAGGCTTACAAGAAGTCTCTGCAATCAAGGAAGGTAAAGTGATTTTAAATTTTTTTATCTCCTTATCAGATGAAGGCTCTTTTGAACATGAGATTACAAATTCCACTAAACTATCAACTAAAAATGGAGATCCTGTGTGATTTCTAAAGACTTTCAATGGAAGATTACAACAAGAACAATAAAATTTATTTGCAGGCATTTAAAAATGATAACATACATCATATTTCCCAAATAAAAACATAGATTTAATTCAATGCTTGTTAGATTCGATAGCAGGGGAGAGTTACATGAATAATCTCAAAGCTATGTGATGGATATACACTTGTAACCAACTCACATACATGAATTTCCAACACATGAGACATTACACTAGTTCTTTGGTGGATTTCTAAAAAAATTGAGCTTTCTCTCAGACTTTGCTCATGATTTATAACCCCCCAATCCCTTTACAATTTCTCCAAAATGTAATATATACCTTATGCCACATTGGAGCCTTCTTTCCCAAGAAAAGAATATGCAATGGGATCAATTATGTTACAACAACTCTTCATGATTCAATGAAAATGACATTAAATATAAAAACACTCGCATGTTACCAGGTGTGCCAAAAATATTAAATCATTACAAATATCTAGATCATTATCCATCCTAGAGGCATGTTTTTCATCATTGAGGCATGCAAACACCTCTTATTCATCATTTTAACCTTTTTACCTTTTTAAACTACCTCTGCAAATTTTGATTTTGTCATTTCACGTGCTTTCTCAGGCTAGGGCAAAAATTTACTTCAAAAACACCATAGATCGAAGAATTAAGTCATGAAAATGATGCCAATGCTCTTAGGAGGCCAAGATGACCCAAAATCATATAAGATTTGATGAAATTTGATGGATAAATCATGATTCCAAGTTCCTTGGAGCTCCCATGGCGGCAAAAATAAATGGATGCAGAGTAACCGTTGATCTTACATCAACTTTTAATATCAGCCCTCCACGTGGAAGATGAGATCCAAAAGTAAGCTCAATATTACCTTTTTAACCTTTGGATAAGGTAGGACACATGGCCAAAAATGATTGGAAATCAATTTGGAATCACTTTTGACTTTTTAACATTTTTGAAAAAATGGAAAAATTTGACTTTTTCCTCTGCCCCTCCGCCTTTAAATTTTGGAGTTGACACATGGCATATGGTGGGTACCTTTGAGATTGCGCTTCAATTATGAGCATTTTGACCTTTTTGGAAATTGGGAAAATTTTCACTTTTTTCCCCGTGGGCCTGCACCTCTGATTTTTTCCCTTGCCATGTGTCTCTTTGTGATTCGCTAGCGGGCTAGCGCTTCAAATTTTGATTTTGAGCTCTTTTGGCAAAAGGGAAAATTTTTCTTCCTGCCCCCTGCCGGCCCACCAACCTACCTTGCCCTGCCGTGCTGCCACGTGTCCATCGCTGATTGGAGTGGGGGCAAAAATGATTTTGAAACTTTATAAAATTAGAGCAAAAAAACTCTAAGTCCCCCCAACGGCCCACACTTCCAGTTTTGAAACTTTTAGGACACGTATCCTCTTGCAATTGGTTGAGGGTTTTGGGCCAAATTTTGATTTTTTACCATTTGAAGTTAAAAACTTCAAAGTCGTTGCAAAAACCTGCTGCCCCATCCTATCCTTTCCTAGACACATGTCCACTAGGGATTGGTTGAGGGCCTTTAGGCCAAAAATTCCCTTTATCACTTTGAGTCATAAAACATCAAAATTCTCCAAGTCCCTCTGCCACCCGAATGCCCTCAGACCAAAGTATGTGCCATGTGTCCTCTCCCTATTCGCTGCGGGCCTTCGAGCCAAAATTTTTCTTTTAAAATTTTGTAAAATGAAATCAAAATTTCCTAAGGAAAGTCCGCCACCTGCCAATCCCCTAGCCAATCAAAACATGCCACGTAGGCACTTCTTGTGGAAGGCGGAGCCACGGATCAAAATTTTCCTTTTTTCCAAAATTTCAAAAAATGATAAGTTAGAAATATTTCTCGACACCCCCTGGCCAATAGGAAACTGCCACGTTGCCATTACCTTCCGATGATGAATTTGACGGGCAAGTGACACCCGTATGACCGTCAAAATGGAAAAATTTCAAAGGATGCCCTAGAATTCAAAATTTTCAACAAGGATGGAAAAATTTCTTGATTTTAAATCAATTGAAGCATGATTTGACATTATTTTAGACCTTGGGAATGTGTCTCCAATTGCAAACAATTAAAATTTGATCAATTTCAATTTTCTGCACGATCTGGCAAAGGGAAAACGACACAACCCGCAAAATTGGAAAAAACTAGGGTAGAAAAAAGGGAAAACTTGGAATATTGTTTCAAATTAGGGCAAAACAACAAGTTTATGGGCATTTTTGAAGCATTCAACTGGAGGGGAAGAATTTTAGATCACCAATTTGAGAGATAAAACGTTTCTGAGAAAAATTGGATATGAAAAATTAGGGCACAACATGCAAGCTCAAAAATGGCACCAACAATGTGAATGTCATCACAAGGATTCTGCTACGTATCTTAATCACTTGGTTCTATTCTCCCTCCTCTTTTCCTTTTGAAAATATAACGAGTCACAGAAGAAAAAAGAATAATAATCAAATAATAAGGAATAAAGAATATGCTCATGATGGTTTGAGCTTAATGGCCTTAATTTATTCATGCTTTTTCTTCCTATCATTGAATGCATCAAAATGTTCAAATATTTTCAAGATAGGATTTTCATTTGGCCATGCATAATAGAAAAATATTGTCTCTTGTTTGGAAAATATGCTTCCACATTCATCAAATATAGTCTTTTTATTCTTTATGCTTTTGGCCAATTTATTGATATATATTTCCAACTGAACAAACATATGAATGGAAGAAGAATTGAATACCTTTTCAACATCACCATTCTATCCATTTCTCCTCTAAGAGTCTTACTTTAACAACAATTGAGCATGTATATCTCCCAATGGTAATTGGGAACTTGATATTTATTTTATGATTTCTTGCAATCAACCTATGTACCTAAGCAAATTACCTTAACAATTCAATGAGTTCTTGTAATTCCCACTAAAACAACCCACTTGAGACCTAAGAAACAACCTAGGGTTAGTTAGGAAAATTATGGAATAATTTTTGTGTGTGTTAAGAGTGTCTACAACCATGTTAAAATGCAACAACTATGACTAACAAGTTCTAGGACAATTCTAATCCACTAGAATACAATTTTCTATTATTAACAATTATTAGAGGTCACAAGGTCCAAAATTTAGGGTTAGAAGTTTCAATTAGGTTTAGAGGGTAAATTATCACCATACCCACTTTCTAACAGGCTTAGAGGTTCAACTTGATTTTTTCTCACACTTAACGCATTCAAAATTTCCCTAAATCATTCCCATTGGATTGGAAAATTCCTCACCTTTCCATTGATATAAAGAAGTCCTTGTAACTCCTCATAAAACTCAAGCTATGGGATGGCGGGACATGGGATGAAAATTTTCCCCCAAGAGCGGGCTTGTGGGCCCAGGGATGAAAATTTTCCAAAAAGGGCGGGTTGGCTGACTGCGGGGAGGCTTTAGAATTTTTTTCCTACACGGAGGTAAAAACCAATTTCTTTCCCGTGCTCCTGTGGGTCTAAAGAGGACACGTGGCACCCTCTAAGTCAAAGCGGGGAAAAATGAGGGAAGGCGGGGCAGCGGAGGAGTTTGAGAAAATTTGCCAAAGGGGGAGGAAAAAGGGTTATGTTGCACGCGCGGATCCACGCGTCCACGATTTTTTTTCCAAAGAAAAGGTGGGGATGCGGGGCTGTGGAGAAGTTTAGGAAATTTCACCAGCTTTGGAATTAAAATTTAAGTTCCAAAATCCTCCTACACCTCCGTCGAGCCACGTGTCAGCATCCGATTGGCTGCGGGTTGGCGGGGCTGCGGGGAAATTTATTATTTTTTTCCAAAAACTAATTTCTCAAAAAAATATTAAGTTGCAAGGGTTATGCCCTTCCGCCATGCCACATGGCAGCCTCTGATTGGCCGTGGGCCAGTGGGGTGGTGGAGAAAATTTCAAAAAATTTCCCAAATTTTTTTCTAAGTTTTTAAATGAAAAATTCGGGCCGTAGGCCCACCAAGGAAGGAAAACTTCAGAGGGCCATAAATTTTGATAGAAATCTCATTTTTGGGAAAACGAGGACTTTTTAGAAAGCTCTCGATGTCATCTTTGTACAAGGGTCATTAATTTTATATTTTGATGAAGTTTAAGGGGTCAATTTTAAGAAAACGGCCTGCGGGATTTTTAAAATCAAATTGGTAAATTTTAACTTATAAATTTTATTCAATTTAATCTTCTCCTTTACTCAACATGCCAAACAGACATGGATGATTGTTCTAAGAAGAATTTTAGGATGTATTGGGAGGTAATTTTTCTTAATTGATTTCCAATTCAAAATTTCCAAACATTTGACAGAAGAAAGACTGTGAAAAATTTGGGCCCAATTTTGCAATGTTTTAAAATATCTCCTTAAGTGTTTAGGTCTGGTTTGGGATCATTTTTATCTCATTAAGTCCAATTGATTATTTCACTTGTATCTTATCTATTTGTAGGATTATTTGAACATTTTATTAAGTAAATTTTCAAGGTATGCAGTGAAGTAAAAGAGCTTATACATTTCCAGAAACAAAGATTAGACTATCTCTTTTGCCATGCAATGAAACATTGAATTCATTCCATGCTAGCCTTAAATGTTTTTTTCCTTCTTCAATTAAAAATTAAAACAATAATTCAGTTCCTATCCTTTCCAAAATCATATATTTTAACTAGGGAGAATAGTACAATTTCTTCTCATGTGTTTCTTCCTTTTTCCACCTTCCAAATAGGGATTCCAAATACAAAATTTAAATATAACAATGCCATTTTGAACAAGGTAAGACAACTTCCATTAATTCAATGAATATTTTACAACTCCTTTCATATATATATTTTCAAAATACAACATATAGAATACATGTCTTTTTTTTTCTAATAACAGAACTAAATATAGAGCATAACTCTTTCAATTTTCAAATTACAGATTTCATAACCAAATACAAACATCTTTTCTCCACAAAATATATTAAAATTCCATCCACTTTGAAGTGGGAAAGGTTACAAAAGAATTCTCTTAAGCAACTGTCCAAACTATCTTCTTTTCTCAGCTCCAAGACAACAACATGTATTCTTCTCATTCTTCCAATTTGGTCACAACAAAGGCAAGGGAAAGACAATGCTCTCCACCCAACCAAGACATCCAATGAAGAGGAGAATACATCCTTCTTCATTAGCCCCCAAGTCCCAACCACAATGTAATAAGATAAGTATTTCAACACATGGCAACAACATGCTTCCACATCACAGAGCATCCTTTCAACATGCACATTTCAAAATTAAAAACATAGTTCAAACAAAACAACTATTTACAATTACATTGATACATTAAGACAAAAATCAGGCTTCATCATGCAAGCCAAAGGAGCAAGAACTATGAGGGAAGCTGCTTATGTCTTCCAATGGGAATTGGGTATCCACCTATAACAAACCACCAATATAAATCATCTCACATATCCTTATGCCCCCCACAATCCCTCTTTATGCTCCCCACAGATTTCCTTATGCCCCCCACAAAGTAAGAAATGCAAGCTATTTATTTTCCATGGTGGTTCCCAATCCCAAACTACCTCCACAAGAATTTTGATGCCACTGGCATTCCCTTATGCCCCTCACATGGATTCCCCATAGCCTTCTCCTACACTAGTTCTAGGCAGTCTACCTAACCAACCAACAAACACACAAAACATTAACCATTCACACAAACATAAAAAAGAAAATAAAGGCATATATGAAGAGCTAAGCTCCTACCTCTCCATGGTAGAATTTGTTCTAATATAACAAGATTTCAATGTCAAAAAGTAGTCCCAAAATCAACAATTCCCAAGTATGAAATTATCTCCAATCTCCTCCAAAATCAATAAAAGCTCCAAACAACCAAGGAAAATTCACCCCTAATGAAGTATTCCAAAAATTTCAACAACCCAAAACAAAGCAAAGAGTTTCAATTTTATAGAAGAGGGAAGAGAAGAGGATGAGGTGGATCCATGTAGGATGCCACATCACACATCCTCAACTCCAAAAAAAAGTCAAATTCATTCTCCAATGCACAATAAAGAGGTGGGTGAAAATATGATAAATAAACTTACACACTCCAAAAATCCCACACCCCAAAGGAATGAATTTAATAAAATGTAAGAAGAATGCAATTAAAACTTTCAATTTTTCCTCCCAAAAGGCATTATTAAAGTCTAAATTTTGCCCGCCAACCATAGGTATGGTTGGTAAATAAAATTAAGAGGCATGGGACAAGTTTTACTTGTCCCAAAAGCCTCCAAAAAATAGCCTCCAAATACAAACTCAAATTTCCAAGGAGGTGGAGTGTTTCATACTCCAAAATATGACTTACACAACTCTTACACATACTTACACATCACTTACCACATTTAATACAAAAGCCAACAACTTCTATAATTACTTTCTTATATCCAAAATTTGATTTATTTATTTTAACAATATGATTACTCCCATTAATTCTCCACAATTAAAAGAATAATGAAAGGGGTAAATGCATCACAAAATAAACACATGCAAACAAATATAAAAAGGAACCACATTTATAAAATACACATAACCCCTTGGTTACATTCAAAGGTAATCCCCCCCATGGGAATCCCTAACAAAAAACAACAAACACACAAAAAACATGTTGCCATGGTGACCTTGTTGAATTCATCTAGAATTCTAATGTGGTTGGTCTCCAATACCCCAAAGTTTGTTGTGATATTTTAACTTGCAAAACACAAATACCTCCTTCGGCCTCGTGGCCATATCATAACATCCAACATGATATAAATATAATCACAAAATCATCTATACATATGAATCATGACAACATCAAGGTAATCAAAAATATCACTTACAATTTATATCAACAACTATATCATCATCATATAATGTCCATTTTCTAGGTCTACTCACATTATCCAAAAATCACATGTCCAAACAACATTCATAATATATCCACATCAAATAGTATATCATCATCCACATATGGAGAGTCTCTAATAATTATCATGCATCATAACTATATCAAGATCAACAATAATCCAAGGTCCAACATCTACCATCATACTAAATCAAAACCATAATAATGTCCATAATGTAATCAACAGTATCGAGATCAGTATTAAAAGGTGTCAAAGGGAAGTGGGCACTACAGTTCTCACTTGTCATATAGGTACCTCGGCAAAATGCTTGGAGTGCCTTGGAAGCCACTCACTCTTATGTAGGTAAAGAATCTAAATTGTATGAAATAACACCCAAATTCATTGATCACTTTGTTTGCATTAGAAGATATTATGTATTGTTCCCATTCTAGTTTAAATTAGTAGACGATGGGTGAAAATAAAGCATAATGAGTTTTTATAAAGTTAGCCCTTTGGTTTTCCAAATTTAACTGAGGGTATACACCATAAAATCTAAAATATGAGAACTCCTTCATTCTTGGGATGCCAGGGAGAGATTTGTGACATGCTACATTATACACAAGATAAAATATCATGTAGAACTCACTCCTTAGTTTAGATCCCTCCTAGATTTATATAGTCATTTTTATAAGCTAATCATGAATTGATTTACTAATGAATTTTTCCCAAAAAATACTATCCTTGTAAATGAGAATAATTTGTATGTAACTAAATATCCATTCATGGAAGTAATAGGAACATCTTGTATAGCGGGCAAAAATGTGTCTAGACAACATGCACTCTCATCATCCATTCAAATAGGGTATCAAGGCAACAAGTAAGATACAAACCAATGACGACACACAATAGATAAAATTTAAAGTGGGAACAAGGACCGCTAAGACTACATACCCAAAGGGAAGTAACTCTTACACTAGACCATGTTAGCATGAGTGAGATCGAGTGTTTTCATTGATGTAAAATATCATTAATGACAAAGAGGATGACCTAGGAGTGATAGAGGATGCTTAGTGTGATGAAGACATGGAAAAAAAGGTATGATATGATGGCATGAGTAGACATAGTGAGAATGACTTGGCCTAGTAGGCCTAATAACGTGATCTAGTTAGCCTAGGTAAGAGAGCATGGTGGATAAAGTTGCATGGTGGTTTGAGGATCATTACCAAGGCATGGAGACCATAATAAGTGTGTGTGGAAACACTCATACAACTCCATAGGATGATTTCAATTTGATAGAAGGGTTTATAGGTGATCTTCTAGACCTAGTTTAGTTGCTTAGAGACCAAATGGAGCATGAGAGTGAGGTGTAGAGATATGTGAGCTCATGGAAGTATGTAGGTGAGTGATACGTTATGTTTCAAGGTTTTTAGGACATTTTGGAGAGGTTTCAAGTTGAGGTATGAGGTTCTTCTACTCTGTTTTGGCCTAATCATGAAAAATCCTAAGGCCTAGTCATGCAAGTCATTGTGGTTGAGAATATGTAGACATATTTGAGACAAGTTGATGATTGAATATAAATTTGCATGTTATGATGTTTTGGGAAAAACATGGTCCAAGAAAGCATGTTATCCATCTCAATAGGTGACTTCATTTTCTCACCTGATATCACAAATTTTTTATGGGACCTTATGGATTTCAAGGATATTTTTAAATTGAGATAAGATCATTTTTCAAAGATAATGAAGTGGTTTCATCATCAGAATTGTATGAACGCATGTTAAGAAGTTAAACTAATTTTTATGATGTTGAAACCCTAGTTTGCTAGCGATGGAGAAGATATTTTTAGTAGGATCCATAAATGGATTGGTTTTGAAAATGTGATGATTTTATCTTGTATAAGAATCCTCCATATTTCCAATGAGGTATTTTAGAGCTTGTGATAGTATGGGGGCCCCACTCAAAAAGGATTTTTTTGGAGTTTTTCAGTTTATGAAAATTTTGTCCATTGAACATAATGAATAAATCACCATTTATGGAATCCTTTGAGTTTTTATACATTTCCATGATAGTTTTGGGTTATGGTTGAGGTCATAGATTGTAAAGTGTGCCCTATCTTTGAAGACTGGTTTTTGGGCCAAAAGGACAGTTTTAACAGACTTGGTGAATGGAAGTGTTTGATTACTTGTGGGCATGACTAATAATCCTTGGAGACATTTTTTACATCTCATGTGACAATTTTCACATTTTTTTAGCTCTGAAAGTGTACAGATTTGGCATGGTTAAGGTCACAAGTTGACCTAGTTTGACTGGTTCAGGACAACACTGCTTTGGCTAGACGATTGATGTAGAAGACCCATGTCTTGGCTTATCTGATGTTGGATATCCATTTGAGAGTTAATAGGAATTAATTTTTTTCCTATTTAATGCATTTATAGGTCTTGAAATTATTAGAAAGGGTGCAAACTAGTTGAGTTTCCAAAACTTCTTCATGAGTAGTTTAGTTTAGTGAAGAGGATAAAAGGTATTAATTTTATTCGTTGTATGTTTCATGAGTTATAAAATGCATGTATGTGTTCTAAATTCATTGGATTTCAAATGATTGGTTACATGGAATAATAGTTTATGTATTGTTCTTCCATGTGAAACTTGAGGAAGTGCCTATTTTGAGTAGAAATACATTCCTACTGATGTAATGAAGAAAATGATTGGTGTAGAGGTTCATTATGAGATCATGGATGATGCTTTCAGGGTGATTTTGGACATGTCTATAATCCTTTGAAGGCATAATGAAAAAGTAGGGTATAAGTGTTTTAATTACTTGATGAGCTCGATGGAGAAGGATTTAGGTTTCTTGGCCTAATTGTGCAGGTTTAGTTGTCTTGGTGCATTGCTGACCCATTTGGCTCAATGTTGTGAATTTATATGAGTATAGTGTTCTATTTTTATGTTTTGTATAACCAACCTCTTGGGTCATGACCTACCTATGTTATTGTTTTGAGTCGAGTCTCATATAAAAGTGCTTGTTTGGTTCATTTTTGAACTAGTTGAAAGAAGGGGAAAAGTGTGAGCTAGCTAAGATATTGAAATTGGTTCAATGGAATCAAGATAGATTTGAGAGTGTGCTTGAATTTTTTTAAGAGTTTTCAATATCTAATGTGCAAGGGTTTGTGTTAAAATCAGTCTATGAAAGATAAAGTTTGAGCGAGTTAGGAAGGTGTGTTTCAAGAGGGTTTGAAGATGTATGAGATGGATCTTATGATCACTATCAATTGCGTTTGTTGGAAACATATATTTAGTGTTATTCTGATATTTTTTGTGATGAGTAATATTCACATGAGTCCTTTGTTGTGAGTAATATAAACAACAATTTCTAGGGGTTAGTTCCTGACTAAACAAATCTTGTGTATTAGGTCATATTCATGCAATTATTTTGGTTTGAGTAATATAATAAAAAAATTAGTTTGTTTTCTTCCCCTTGAGGTTTTCCCACTTGTATCTTATGTTCTTGTGTACTCTTTCATGGTTATGATCTTGTGGATGGTTATTGCATATTTTTAAGATCACACTAATGCACGTTTGAATGTTAAATGGTGTATGCACGTTAATTTGAATTTTTTAAGGGTTTTGATGGACCGATTAAAAACCCTCTCAATCCATTGTGCTTCCAACAATTGGTATCAGAGCTGGTCCTTTTGGACAAGTTTAACCACTTGAAGGATATCCTTTTTAAGCACATGTTTAGTTGATCAGAATGGGAGAAGATATTTTTCCATACTAAGGTCCTAAGTTCAATGGAACTAACTATGCCCTATGGAGATTCATAATGAAGGTATATCTAAGTTCACTTGGTTATGAAGTTGGTGTTGGAGACATTGATTTATCAAACCCCATGGAAGAAATTTCCAAGTGTATCATTTTTGGATCTTTGGAAGAATGTGTGAGTACCATGGTTTTGGATTGTGATTCAACCAAGGAATTGTGGGAAAATTTGGAATATTTGTATGAAGATAACAATCCATCTAGTAGTAGTGAAACTGATAATACAAAAGACATGAGTTGGGAAAATAGAAATGGTGGACCCAAACTTGTTGGCGACCTAGATGATCTATAATTCACATAGAAGGAGATCCAAATACTAAAGACAACTCTTATGGAACTTGAAGACAAAAAGGAGGAGTGTATTTAGTTGAAAAATCAAGTTGGATTTCTTACAACTAGTCTAAAATCCAAGGAAGATGAGTGCATTAAGTTTAGTGTGGAAATGAAGACTTTACAATCAGAGCTAGATATTTCTTCAAGAAAACTTGAAATGTATTAGAAGTTTGAACATATTACAAATAACCTAGATGATTTTTCTAGGTAGCTAAATACACTCTAGTGACAATTCAGGCTTCAAACTCAAAGAAGGATGAAAACCCTTCCAAGTCAAGTCAAGAATATGCCCAAGCCAAGGAGAACTTTAAAGAAAATGAGGTCATGAAAATGATGTTGTTTTAAGAAAGAAGACTGTTGGTTCAAGTGATGATTAGATCAAAAACAACATGAAGAAAAAATTATTAAGACAACCCATTGCATCAAGGTATGAAAGAACTTTCAGTTGATATTGTTATAGTTACAATGATTTTGGGTATAGAGAAAGAGAGTGTAGGAATTCTATCAAGAATGATCACCCATGGAGATATAGTAGAGATGCGATGTCAAGGAATGTAGTCTGTTATAATTGCTAAGCTAAGGGAAACATTTCCAAATACTGGGTATATGAATCATCAAGTCAGATTTGGGAAAAGGAAGCTGTTAGAGGTAAAATTAAAGTTATATGTTTCAATTGCAATAAAGAGGGTCACATAACTAGACATTGTCAATATGAATCACCAAGAAAGAGATGGAAGAATGAAGATATGGATGAGGTTATATGTTTCAAATGAAATCAAGTTATCCATATTGCTAGGGTTTGTAATTAGAGTCCACCTAGACAGAGTTTGAGAGATAAAGCTTATCAAGGTAAGAGTCCTATTATTTTCTTCAAATGTAATAATGTTGGTCATATCTCAAGATATTGTAGATGAAGAAAATAAAAATATAAGAGAAATAAAGATGTCAGGTGTAATCATGGTGAGAAGCCTAAAGTTTCTAATGAACCAAATATACAAAAGGATCTGGTTGTTTCTCAAAAATATTATCAAGGGAATTATAGAGAATAAAAAACTCAGCAGTTTAAAAATATGATGCTATATCTTGGTGTCCTCTCTCATGATGATTTGGGTACTTTTCTCTGTTAGGAAAAAATCATGAGTATGGGCTCCTTCATTAAGCTTCATGGAGTCATCTTCCTATGAGATTGAAGAATGTGAAGGTATGTATGGTATATTAAGAGTCTTATGTGGTTGACCAAGTAATGAAAAGTGTGTGATTACAATCAAGAATCCTTTCGTAGTTGTATAGTCATATCTTTGAGTCTGTGTTGCCATGATGTGGAGTATTGATAGTTGAATCCTATTAATTCTAGCCTTGATCTTTCAAGGAATGTTTATGATATGCATTTGAGTAGTCCATGTAACACAAGTGTATTGGTCTTAGTATGAAGTCATGTTGGTTCATCAAAATGTCTGTGGTGCCCTATCTTGAGTGATTGTCAAAATTATGTCTCAGAAGTATCAAGAAAGGTTTTCATGTCATGGTCTGAGTAGGAAATAATGAGACAAGAAGGTTGCATAATTAGATCCGTCATGTTGTTTTATGTAAGTAAAATTTGTCATTGGTTAAATTATGCTCTTGTTATGAGTCAAGGTTGTCATTCATGAAGAATTGTTGTGTCAAGGTCTAGTGGTTGTAAGATTGTGTAAAATTCGCAATACGATCAAGAGTGGAGTTCTATGCATGGTTTTGAAGGATTTTGTTTTAATAATATAGATACATAAAGGTCATAAAAAATGTAAGTTGTTATCATTAGGCATGTTCAAGAGTGTGCATGCATCAAAGAGATGGTTTCATGATCTATGCATGGTACAAAGTCTCTGTAATATAGTTTTTGGTGTCTACATTTTAAGGAATGGCTTTATAGCCATGTATGCATGAGATCAAAATAAGTATGGTTATCTATTTCATAGCTATACATGGTACTATCAATCTTGGTGCACATGATGAGTGGGAGTTGATATGTCTCTCTTCTACCAAGGTAATAAAATAGAAGATGGCATAAGGGAATGTGTGAGTGTTTGAAAAGGTACAATTAATCATAGAGCATTGAAATAGGATGGTACATGTATGTAAACTAGTTTACATGGTCTATGATTGGTTGTTTTGTCCTTGAGACATGCTTATAATGTTTCTAGAGTATTCACACTTCATGAAGGATGAATGGGGGCATCATTCAGACTTTCCTTTCCATATCATTAAATTTTCATGTAAGTTGATCTAATTCTTGTTCCACTTCCACAAAAAATGTTGGGCCCCAGATTTTGGCCAAGTACAAGAAGGTGCATGGACACACAAGACCTGGTTAAAGAAGGGCAATCACAGGTTGAAGGCATGCAAGGCAAGCTATCATTTTGGACTTAGCCATATTTGGCGTCCTAGGCAGCATACGAGAAAAGCATGACCCTTATAGCATGCATAAGTGGATAAGCACTGCTTAGCCTTGTGACTATGGGATCAAAAAAGGGAATATTCCATGCATGTGATGGAAGGTTCCAGAAGAACATCATTGCACAGAGTGGAGAGCTTGGATCAAAGGAGGCATGCTGCATTGGAGGACCACTTGGACACTTGGTGATTGATCTGCTACCACAGAAGGCATGGTGGTGAAGGTATGAAAGCTATATATTGATGTGTGTAATAACAGAAAAGGATATGGATATAGAGAGGAGAGAAATAAAGATACATAGATGATGAGGCTAGAATATGTCCAATTAATGTATAATATATGATCTCATCTTACTCTCCTTTTTATTAAGTTTGATTGCATTGTGTGACTTTTAGTTAATCTGATATGAGTTAGGATGTAATTGTCTGTCTTTTGATTGATTGTGATTCTAATGTTTAAAAGATCTTAAATTCCTAACGTAGTGTTTGTTTGAATTTATTTTTTTAATAAAGTAGGTCTAATTAGTCGAGGAAATGAAGCAGGTGGTGTTCAGTATGTTTTTGATAACATCTGTTCTTACACAGCTTAGTTCCAGAACTTCCAAGCTAGTTCTGGAACTCCATCACATAGTCATAATCTAATTCTAGAACTTTCAGACTTAGTTCTAGAACTCTAGTATTTAGTTTTGGAATTTTCAGACTTAGTTCCGGAACTCCTGGGGATAGCTCTAGAACTCTCATGGTTTTGAGCCTTAACAAATTCCTATGGTTCTTCCAGAACCAATGGGAGTTATCTATTTCTAACCACATATAAAGATTTTGCATCTACAACCCTTTCAATCAGGAAAGGATGAGAAGATTTCTGAATGCAGATCCAGGGAGAGTTATCCTATAACTATCTGATCAACCGCAATCTGCCTTAGCATCTATTCTGGGCATGATTCAATTTCTTCATAATCGATTGAGATAGATGTGATTGTAAAATGTATATAAAAGCATACCTGTAGTAGATATATATATATATATATAATAGAGATATAGAATCTGATAGAAGATAGAAATAGAACAGAGAAGGGAAATATACTAAGTACTCAGATCCAGTACGTTTGTAATTCCAACTATTTTATCAATAAAATAACCATTCTTATTTGAGAGAATTTTGAGTTGTTAAATCCTGATTTGAGGAGGAGTAGGGTCCACTCCCCCAAGGACCAGGATATTTGTTTATTTGGTATTTATATTTCTTCAGAAAATATCTTAGATCTATTAATTTTGTATTGTTTTAATTCTTTCAGTTAAACTCTGTTGTATGCTTGTTCTTGCAGGTGTTTAGATAGATTCTTATATTTCTTGTAATTGTTTTCAAGCATTCTAAATTGGGCGTGTTTATTTCCAAAAGCAAGTGTGTTTATGAGAAGCAAGTGTGTTCCATATTCTGCACAGTGTGTTTCCTTTTTCAGTAAAGTTTTTCAGTGTGTTTACTTTCAGCAAGTTTTCATAGTTTGATTTAAATAAGGTTTTACCAAGAAGTCCTTAAGACATTGAAAAGATCCCCCAGAAAATACAAAAATAACTACAGTCAACTACTAGATTCGATGAAATTACTCTTGTTGCATATAGCTTTAGACACACCCCTAGTTTGATATGACATCAACAAGAAGTTGATTAAATGAAGGGAATAACGACACCCATTAATAGAGTCATCCTGGGAGAGCGGAGGTATAGGGAGAGAGACAAAGCTCTACAGAAATACCATGGAGGATTCTATGGGTTGGGATTGGGAAAATATAGGAAGCATGAAACATTTAAAAGGATGGGTCTATATTCATTTTTGTAATGTGATGAACATAGTGTAGTTCTGATGCATGACTTGGCTCTGCATTTGTTATATGAAGGTCTATTATGACTTTGAGGGATGTAATGTGGTTATTAAACATATTAATATGAATATAAGGCTTTGTTATGAATAACTTATGTGTTAATAAGTACAATCCTTATGTAATTCCTTTATGAATGAATCAATTATACATGCTGCTTGTTATTTCTGTTTTATGGATGCAATGAGATGACAACTTGTCCTAAATTATCAGAATAATACATGGTTCTTTTTAAATTCATTTCTATTTGGGATAGTCTGTCATAAGATGATGAATTATCACAAGACTCACATAAAGGAGAGGCTCGACACCTGTGCATGCCTCGAGTGAGTGCCTAACACCTGCTGGGTGATAGGCAGACATGTATGGGATTAGAATATTGGTCTAAGGGTATAAAAATATGACTACATCTTGGTTTCATTTCTGAGACCTCTTTTTGAAGTTGTTGTGAGAAATGAAATACATCTTGGTCCCTGTGTATGCATGATGAAAAAGCATCTGACCTTGGAAAGTGTTGAAGGATGGTTCAAGAACATGAAGGATGAGTATTTCTCTAAGATTCAGCACTACACTTGAGTTCAATGCATATAGATGGGTAGAAGAGAACCTGTACCATGAGTTGTATAAGACATTGTTCTGTTGGTTTCCAGTAGAATATATATGAATGGATTTCATGCATTTTGCATTCAGATCAAACTGGTACTATAGACCACACATGTGGACCCAAGATGACTATCAAAGGCTGTAGGATACATATAGGACTTGGACATGTGTTGTTGATCACAGGTGGGGGAAGAAGGAGTGCTGACTAGTTATACCCTAGAATATGCCATTTCTACGTATTATTGCCCAAGAGTTGCTGAGTTTTTAGTTTCTAAGGGAGCATAGAGGATCATTTTTGTGTGATATTCCTTTGAGCTATGAAGATTATTGGTCATTCCTTTGAGTTTAGAAGCATTTGCCCATGGCTGGCTAAGATTCTCTAAGTGCTGGGAGAGGAAGCTAGGGATGGAGGGAAGATGGAAGTCATTGTGGCTGAAAAGGAAAGGGAGGAGAGATGACTCAAGTATAGTGAAGCTTGTGAAAGGGAGATGACTAGACAACACGAGGTTGCAAGTGTGATGGATTTATGGAGGCAAACATTGTGGGAAGGAGTTGAGTTTCACGCAAAGGATGTAGAACTTGAGTAGTCTATGCTACCCCATCTTGGAAAATGTAGGAGGTAATCCCCTTTAGCTTTTGATGAGAGTTTGTTGCATGGAGAAAGGATATCCATCAGCGCGCATCTAAACCCACTTGACGACCAACCCCTAGCACTTGGTTTTCTAGATAAAGGGAGAAGTATTGTTAACCCAATTAGTATCGGTGGGAGTAACCAATTTGCAGCTAGGAGATATAATTTCTCATCTAAAACATCCATGGCTGCATAATCCATACATGTATTTGGGGGAATCTTTGGACAAGGTGCAAGTACACAAGCTTTGGGTATCACATCTGGGAGTGGTGTGAGACACACAAATGGTAGTGGGACAATATCACAAACCAATGGCATGTAGTTAATTGGGACATTGGGAACACTTGGCATGACCACTTCAAGCCATTTGCTACCTACAAGAGGTGGATCTGGTGGGACAGGAGGAACAAGACCTAGTGGATCCAATAGATCTGGTGGAGGAAGAACCGGAGGGAACCAAGGATCTAGATAAGGAGAATAAGGGCCTCAACCACCTCCATAAGTGTTTTTCAAGATGTCTTTGCACTTACAAAACTATAAGGGTATTGAAGATGTTGCAGAGCATGTGTAAAAGTGTGAATTAATATGACGCACAAAAAGAATCACTACCTCAAAGCGAAAGGAAATTTAGTTTGCAACAATGTTGCAAGGGTGCACACATAGTTGGTATACGAAGTATGACCCCCATTAGACGGTGGTAGAATACACTATGTTGAAGAACACCTTAGTAGTTGAGTTCCATATCCCTGAGTTTGAGCAGAAGAGCATTAACGCTCTAAAGGATATCCAATAGGGAATGACAGAGAATGTGTGGGATTATGATGCACGTTTCAAGACTCTCTTGTATAAACTATCTTATGAAATTCATCCTTCTCAACATGCTCAATGGTTTGTTAGAGGATTGATAACACCGTTTAGAAGGGCTCTGTCACACAAGACTTTCACAGACCCGCGTAAGGCATTGGAAGCTGCCTTGTGTACTGAAGCTATTGGGAGCATTGATACGAGTGTTAGTCCTTTTTTAGAGGTTCAAATTGCTACAATGGGCAAGTAGTTGGAGAAGCTATCTGTAAACTCAGTGCATGAGGTTTTTAGTGGACTTTGGTGTACATGTTGTGAAGTGGAAGGGCATATGAAGGATATTTTCCCTTGGAAATAGACATGCGCTATAGCGGTAGACTGTGAAATTTAGCATGAGGATTATGATGCAAGTAGATGTCCTCTACTACAGTGCGCAACGCACAAGAATGTTTCTTGCTATTATGAGATTTATACCTCTATGACCCATGATACTAAGGATTACAGACTGATTGATCAGATCCATGAGGCTATTGATCTGGGTGTGCACTAGACTAGCCTTACAAGTAGTTCTAAGGATGATCCGAAAATAATCAGATTATTACTACCTGATCTCGAACCCTTGTAGGCTTTAATAATTTTCCGATAATTTACTCCTTTTAAGTAATCAATTTAAAATAAAGTGCAAGACATTAAAGACAATTGCACAAATATTGATTACGGAGTTCGGCAATTACCTACGTCTCCGGGTTCGTGGTCGAACCGTTCCACTAGTCAAAACTTGTAAGTTACAATATTACTTTCACAAGAAAACCTAATGGAATTTTACTTTCCTATTAGTAGAATAACCAGACCTTTAGACGACAAGGGTGAAAAATAGCACCCGAATTCCACCTTCCTGGTGTATTGGACAAGCTTGATGGCTCCAGCTCCACTGTTCAGAAACCTCTGATTCTCGATCGGCCTTCCAGATGCTAATACAACACCCTATGGCTCTCCGATCGATCTACCAGGCTTCACAATAATTTACTGTGGCGCTATGGGTCGACTAGGTAGTTTGAATAACTCCTAGCCACAAATATTTAATTTATTATTGCCTAACAAATAATAGGTCAATATTAATCAAAATAATAATGCCTAAAATAATTTAGGTCTTCACACAACAACAATTTCTCATTCGCCTTCCAAGCTCTGAGCTTGTCTTCGTATTTTGTGTGTGTGTTCCCATAATAAGCTTAACAAATAATAAGCTTAGGTTGTGTGTCCTGACAATAAGCTTAACAAATAATAAGCTTGGGATCTGTGTGTCCATTACAAAGGAATTGGTTCCCTATTTATACAATTTTAGGGCCCAAAAATAGGGAAAATCATTTATCATTAGGCTAATATTAGCCTAACCACATAATTTTGATGGGATGATAATCCCCATAATCCTCCTTAATCCCCTTTTTAACCATTCTTCCCAATTCCACGTGATGTGGATACATTTAAAAAGATGGCATGCATTTTAAAAGGATTAGAATTTATTTTAGATGGGATAAATCCCATATGGAGCATCCTTTTTCCACCATTTTCCACGCAAGGTAAGTGGATGTATATCCCACATTTGTGGGTTGATAATACCTTAGGCTTTATTAAGCCTTTTACATGCATGTGAAGTGGTCAAAAGACCATGTGAGCATAACCGCCCCCTACCACCACTTCACCATCTTGTCCATTCCACATGGAAGTTTGGCAATAACATGTGGCAGTTTAATACTAATGTATAAACATTAATATGTATAGTTTGTGGCATAATGCCCGGTATGTGGAATGGTGTGTAAGTGGACTTACCAAATAAATAAAAATTCGACCCATACCATGGGGTATCGAAATTAATTAACTCGGTCATCATGTAGTCCACTTGTTGTCTCCCGATAGGAAAATTGAGTGAATTTGACGAGTGGTGGGAAGCCACATGTCACAATGCGATTGGTCCAATATTGACCAGTTGACCAAAGTTGACTTTCCCACTGTCTGAACTTTGACCAAACATATCTAGAGCTCCTTATGTCCGTTTTTCATGTTCTTACAGTTGATAGAAATCTCTCGAAATGATCTTCTGCACTGACACCATTTAGGGATGTTTAGGGAAATTTTGAAAATGATCCCCTGATCACACCTCCCCACTTAGAAAGGCTTTTTGTCCCAAAAAGCTTCCATACTGTCCTGAATTTGAATAACTCTACTGCCACCTCGGAAGTGCTGCTGTAGTAGACCCTTGGGTCTTCTCCTCCAACCTTCTCACTTCAACAACTCTGCTCCGATCCTGGGACTTGTGGGTTATGGGCCCATGACGCTTCCACTGTGCCACTCTGATATCCAAAGAAGACCTCCACGCCTCTGCTTTATGGTGCTAAGTTTCTGAATGAAACATCAAAGCTCCTTCTGTGCAGTGATAAGCTTCTTGATATCTGACAATAAGGATCTTCTTTTACTCTATAACACAGCTCCTAGCTCCGAGTTGATTCCACAGAACCCAAACTGGTTTGAAGGAACTCCATGTTATGTAGAGCTTTGATTGATCCGATGTCAATGATGGACAATGCCTTGTCCCTTTTCAGACCTCAATTCCTCTGATGCACGATGATAAGCCTCTTTTAAGACCTCAAGCCTCCAATGCATGATGCTAAGTCTGCTATAGACCTCAACGCTTCCAATGCATGATGCTAAGCCTCTTGCAAGACCTCAAGCCTCTAATGCACGATGTTAAGTCTATTTATCATCTACCATTCATATGTGTGGTCGTAATGCCTTGACACCGAATGCCATTCTAAGCTAATCCTTTGAGAGCTCCTCTTGTTGACATACTAATATCAGGTACCATTCTGCTGCACGGTTGTAATGCCTCTACACAGAATGAAGTTCCAACTTGACGTCAATGCCAACGGTGATTTAGCTACCATTCTGCTGCATGGTCACAATGCCTCTACACAGAATGAAGTTCTGAGCTGATATTTTGAGAGATATATTGTCTGCACAAATGGTAGATCAATCTCCGAGCTTTATATGAGTCAAAGCCTATATCCAAGCTGTAACAGGTACTCACAAGCTGATTAGGAGATATGTTTGGAGCATTAATAAAATTTTCTAAGTAAGAAAATCCACTGAGTATTGTAAACCTTTCTCTCACCATTTCCTCACAAAATCTGATCTCCAAACTTAATACTGCATACAATTCATCAATCTGAATTATGCAATATATAATTGAAAAATTGTTGACTTACCCATTTTAAAGGACTTTCACTTTTAGGTATTACTTGGTCCTGGGTTGACTTGTCAACTGGTGGTGGAGTAGAAACTTCCTTTGCCTTTACCGTAGGCCTCCATTCCATCTTTGGCTTGCCATTACTCTGATGGCGAGATGGATGCAATTTCCAACAATTTTCCACCCGATGCCCATTCCTCTAGCAATGAGCACAAAAATTCCTCTTAATCTCCTTCTGAGATGAGGAACTCTTTTTGCCATTTCTCGACTATGCATAACGAGATTGGTCTTTCTGATTTTCCTTGTTCATGACGAACGACATCAAATTCTTCATCAGTGTCCTTCTCTTCCAGCATCTGGCCACTGAATGATTATGCAATCCACAAAAAGTACATGGAAATGAATTCCACATCTTTTGAAAATCATAACCATACTTCTTATGCTGAAAAAGTGGATCAGAAGTTTTACTGTGCTTATGATTATGGTAAGAAATTGGAGGTGGAATCTCATTACCTCTTCACTGATTTCTCTTACCACATCCTGCCTGTGATGATGAAGCACAACTTTCCTACTCATAATATTCTCACAGGACTAGTGGGGTAATCACTTTGCTTTCGGAAGCTTGTCTCCCGTCAGCATTCTTGGAGAATTCTCCAATTTCCATTCCCACACAAGAATAACCCAAACCTGCAAAATGAGGATGATCCTCAACCTGTATTGGGATAGCAATGCCTTGTCCATTTTCCCCAAGGCCTCTTCCATCAAATCCCATTTTATCTAGTAATTTTGATCCAATGCATCTAGTATGCTTTTCAAACAAGCCAAAGACTTCATTACCTGAATCCGAAACCGAATGGGTGGAAGAAGAAGATTCCTGTGGTGAACAACTTACAGTGCAATCATTTGTCATGGCCTATGCATCTGAATTTGAAGGTATTTCCTTCCTCTGATCACCACATTGCAACCTTGCCAAGAGTTCATCCTTGGTTTGTAGTTCTGATTTCAAACAAGCATTCTCCTCTTCCAAGGAGTAATACATTGATTGCAGGAGAGAGTTTTCTTCCTGGATCTGGTGATTATAAGCTTCAATTTCCTGGATCTTTTCCTGTTTAGACATCTTTCCCATAGTGCACTTGTACCCCATTCACACAAATTGAACCAAATGCACCAATCTTGAAGCAATCACTCTGTTAATCAAATTTATTGAAAAACAAATATGGAGCTAAACCAGCTCTGATACTAAACATGATCCAAAAATAATCAAATTATTACTACCTGATCTCAAACCCTTGTAGGCTTTAATAATTTTCCAATAATTTACTCCTTTTAAGTAATCAATTTAAAATAAAATGCAAGAAATTAAAGACAATTGCACAAATATTGATTATGGAGTTCGGAAATTACCTACGTCTCTGGGTTCGTGGTCGAACTGTTCCACTAGTCAAAACTTGTAAGTTACAATATTACTTTCACAAGAAAACCTAATGGAATTTTACTTTCCTATTAGTAGAATAACCAGACCTTCAGACGACAAGGGTGAAAAATAGCACCCGACTTCCACCTTCCTGGCGTATTGGACAAGCTTGATGGCTCCAGCTCCACTGTTCAGAAACCTCTGAATCTCAGATCGGCCTTCCAGACGCTAATACAACACCCTATGGCTCTCCAATCGATCTACTAGGCTTCACAATAATTTATTGTGGCGCTATGGGTCTGACTAGGTAGTTTGAATAACTGCTAGCCACAAATATTTAATTTATTATTGCCTAACAAATAATAGGTCAATAATAATCAAAATAATAATGCCTAAAATAATTTAGGTCTTCACACAACAACAATTTCTCATTCGCCTTCCAAGCTTTGAGCTTGTCTTCATATTTTATGTGTGTGTTCCCATAATAAGCTTAAAAAATAATAATCTTAGGTTGTGTGTCCTAACAATAAGCTTAACAAATAATAAGCTTGGGATCTGTGTGTCCATTACAAAGGAATGGGTTCCCTATTTATACAATTTTAGGGCCCAAAAGTAATGGAAAATCATTTATCATTAGGCTAATATTAGCCTAACCACATAATTTTGATGGGATGATAATCCCCATAATCCTCCTTAATCCCCTTTTTAACCATTCTTCCCAATTCCACGTGATGTGGATACATTTAAAAAGATGGCATGCATTTTAAAAGGATTAGAATTTATTTTAGATGGGATAAATCCCATATGGAGCGTCCTTTTTCCCACCATTTTCCACGCAAGGTAAGTGGATGTATATCCCACATTTTGTGGGTTGATAATACCTTAGGGTTTATTAAGCCTTTTACATGCATGTGAAGTGGTCAAAAGACCACGTGAGCATAACCGCCCCCTACCACCGCTTCACCATCTTCTCCATTCCACGTGGAAGTTTGGCAATAGCATGTGGCAGTTTAATACTAATGTATAAACATTAATATGTATAGTTTGTGGCATAATGCCCGGTATGTGGAATGGTGTGTAAGTGGACTTACCGTATTTTGTGTGTGTGTTTCCACAATAAGCTTAACAAATAATAAGCTTGGGATCTGTGTGTCCATTAAAAAGAAATGGGTTCCCTATTTATACAATTTTAGGGCCCAAAAATAATGGAAAATCATTTATCATTAGGCTAATATTAGCCTAACCACATAATTTGGATGGGATAATAATCCCCATAATCCTCCTTAATCCCCTTTTTAACCATTCTTCCCAATTCCACGTGATGTGGATACATTTAAAAATATGGCATGCATTTTAAAAGGATTAGCATTTATTTTAGATGGGATAAATCCCATATGGAGCAGCCTTTTTCCACCATTTTCCATGCAAGGTAAGTGGATGTATATCCCACATTTTGTGGGTTGATAATACCTTAGGCTTTATTAAGCCTTTTACATGCATGTGAAGTGGTTAAAAGACCACATGAGCATAACCACCCCCTACCATCGCTTCACCATCTTCTCCATTCCATGTGGAAGTTTGGAAATAGCATGTGGTGGTTTAATACTAATGTATAAACATTAATATGTATAGTTTGTGGCATAATGCATGGTATGTGGAATGGTGTGTAAGTGGACTTACCAAATAAATAAAAATTTGACCCATACCATGGGGTATCAAAATTAATTAACTCTGTCATCATGTAGTCTACTTGTTGTCTCCCGATAGGCAAATCGAGTGAATTCGATGAGTGGTGGAAAGCCACGTGTCACATTGCGATTGGTCCAATATTGACCAGTTGATCAAAGTTGACTTTCCCAATGTCTAAACTTTGACCAAACATATCTAGAGCTCCCAATGTCTGTTTGTCACATTCTTACAGTCGATGGAAATCTCTCGAAATGATCTTCTACACTAACACTATTTAGGGATGTTTAGGGAAATTTTGAAAATTATCCCTTGATCAAAGGATGATGATCATCGTTATAAAGGGTGCATAGATGGAGGAGTGCATGGAAGAGGTTTTCAAAGAGGATTTTGTGGTCACAGTAACCATTGCGGAGGATGAAGTGAGTTCTTGTGAGGAACCTATAATAACTGTGGATCTATAGAGCATTAAAAATGCAAGTTTATTGATCTATTACAATGCTCATTGTGTGGAAAGAAACATAAGTTTGAAGAATGTCTAGATATCTATGAGCATATGAACCAGTAGCACTAGAAAGACAAAGGTGATGGTGAGCATCAAGAAGGCCAATTCATGGTGGATGCCAAGAGTGGCGCGTGAGTCAAGACTAGAACCTATTCTGATGATGATGCGAGTAGAGGCCATGCACACCAGGGAAATACCAAGACAAAGGAAATTGGTTTCAAGAGAGGAAGTGGTACATGGAAAGTATATACACCCTGCTCATCATGAGGAGGTATATCAAGAGACTATGGATGTGATTCAAATTTTTCAAGTGTAGATCTAATGTCTAAAGGAGAAATCAAAGTAGTTGGAGTAAGGGAAGAATGCTGAGGCTCCAAAAGATGACCTGGATGAGGTCAAGGAAGTATGTAAAATGTTAAGGCAAGAGAATATTATTCCCTTCCTAGGGAAATGGCTGAGGGATAAGGTACCACGCGCCGGAGCGGAGCGTGAAAGGTAGGTTTTGCATACAAACCTTCCTCCTCACAACCTTGACTATAATAAGGAAATTACTTTAAATGTAGTTGTTGAAGGATGGATTCTAAGTAATATCCTCATCGACATGGGATCATAGGTCAATGTTCTTACCTTAGATGCTTGGAATCAAATGGGAAGACCCGCATTACAGCCATCTTTGAATGTGCTGTATATGGAAAACAAGACTAAGGAAATGCCCATTAGAGTCTTGAAGGATGCAGTTACCACCATCCAAGGGGCCAAGTTCACTAGAGACTTCAAAGTATTGGCACTTGTCGAGGCAGACAACTTTCCAGCGTTTCTTGGGCACCCATGGTGTTACAAGAATAATGCTGACCTTTGGTTTAATAATGGGTATATTAGCTTTGAGAACAAGGAAGAAAGGGTGAAAATTCCTTTAACAGATGAGAAGTTAGCACCCTATACTAATCCCTTAGGAGAATAAGTCCTTGATAGAATCTATGTGTGCTCCATCAGAGATCCTGAGCTAATTCATCGCACGGAGGGAGTCATCCAGTTTGAATATGCTTAGTCCTTGAGTGATACCACTAGTGTGGCATGCAAAAATTGGGCACATGGGACTTATGAGTTGATTGGGTGATAGTTGAGAGGATATGTAACAAGGGTAACAAAGATGTTCTCAGTCAAGCACCTAGGAGGGAAGAAGTTTCCAAGTTACTATGGAGGAGCATACCTTGAAATTTTATTACAAGAAATGGAGGCTCAATGGAGGAATGAGGACGAGAGAAGGAGAATGCTCAATTATAACCTGATGGGGACTATAAAAATTTGGTGGCTACACATTGGGATATCCTCCTAGAGTGGCGTGAGGTAAGAATCACATTCTCTATAAGGTTCTCTAGTAGTAACGTGCCCACAGTCATACAAGACTACTGTGGTAAGGAGACCACCTCTTTTAATATTTAAGCATGTGGGAAGGCCTAGATGGAAAGCATAGAAGTGTTACCATCTTCATTATGGGTGCATAGGTTATATTCCACCTTCCAAGGCTGTGCATGTGCATGGTATATTTATACAGAGATGTGTCATCAAACAGGTAATTGGCAGGAGTTGGCGGTTGATCTCGTTCAAGCTTTTGAGTATAGGAGTACAAAGCCATTAGTGGATAATGCACTACAAGTGATCAAGTGCCTTACGATGGGAGATAGGACTATGTCAGAGGATAGGCTACTAGAGTTACTAGGTGAGCCTTATTTGGAGAGGTGCACCTTAATGAGGAAGAATTAGAGGAAGTACAGTTTGAGCACACATGTATGGAAACAGAAAAAGAAAAAATGGTCTATGTAGTAAATGTAGAAGAAATGGAAACTTTGGGTGTTAACCATTCTGAGGGGTATGTGAGAAGTCATAGATAATTGTTGATGAGTGAGAACACACCTACCATGAGAACTTGAAAAACAAATAAGGTTAACATTGGGACAGAAACATAACCTATAGGAAGCTATCATTGTGGACTATTGGTTAGAGAAATAAGTTTCAAAGGTCATTGATCTATTGCAACGAATTCCAAGATTTTTTCCCTCACAGGTATCATGAACTCAAAAGCATTCACCATTCCTTAGGGGAGATGAAGATAAATGTTAAAGGAAGGTGTGCACACCCAATTTGAAAGATTCCTTATTGGATGAATCTAAATTTATGCACGTACAGGTCAAGGAAGAAATAGAAAAGATGATAGTATCTGGTATCATTGAGGTAGTAGAAGAATCATAATGGATAAGGCCCAATGGTCATCAGTATCAAAAAGGAAGGGAAGGATAAGAATTTATGTTCAACTACATGGATCTGAATGTAGTATGTGTCATCGATCCTTTTCCAACCCCCTTTACTGAAGAAATTTTGGAGGGAGTAGCCAAGCGCAAAAAGTCTACTCTTTCATAGAATGGGTTCTCAGGGTATCACTAAGTCAATGATTGCAAAAGAAGGACTCAAAGAAAGACAAATTTTTTCCACTAAATGGGGAAGTTTTTCATACACAATTATGCCTTTTGGATTGAAGAATGTGCCTTTTGTGTTCTCAGCACATCGTGGTACGAGCATTTCAAGACTTCATCCATAAATTTCTTCAAGTTTACCTGGATGACTAGATTGTGTATGGATTGGTGAAAGACCATTGTGAAAATTTAAGATTGATGTTTGAGAGATGTCAGAAATTAACAATATCCCTCAACATTAAGAAATGTGTCTTTACTACTCCATTTGGAACCCTATTAGGAAAACATATTATATGCAAAGAAGGCTTAATAGTAGATCCCTACCAAAGTTACATTTATTGTGGGATTAGGGGATCTTACTATTCAAATCACAATGCATGCATTCCTTGGGCATATATGAGTGTTATAGGAAATTCATAAAGGGGTATGCCAAGATCATTGCTGCCTTTAGAGGAATTGCTAAAATACATAAGAGTTCCTTTCATTGGGGAAAGGAGCAGTAGAAGACATTTGACACTTTTGAAGGATAGGCTTATCACAGTGCGTCCATACTACATTTTCCTTCTTGGGATAAGCCTATCCATGTGCATCTCAATGCCTTTAGAATGAAGCTATGGGAACAGTACTAGCACAATCTGGTGAGGGAATTGTTGATCACCCCCTTGTGCTTTGTAAGTAGAAAGTTGACACTAGTAGAACAAAACTACACAACTACTGAGCATGAAGCATTTTCCTATGATCTACATGATGCTACACAAGTTTAGGAAGTATCTATTGGTGACACCATTTATATTCTACATGAACCACATCGCATTGAAGTACTTAGTCAACAATCTCATTTTATGCAAGGGTGCATATGTCATCGGGTCCTATTATTCCAAGATTTTGAGTTCATAGTGGTCGTAAAACCAAGAAAGAGAAATTGAAGGACCTAACCACTTATAAAGGATCAACTCAGTGGAGGATGAGCAAAGCATTGAGGATACCATGTCAAATGTGTAACTGTTTAGGTTGTGGCACTGCACCCTTAGACTTGGAAGATATCGCAGTGTTCTTAAAAAATAGGTGTGGCACCGGATGGAATGAAGGCTTTGGAGAGAAAGTAGTTAGTATTACGAGTCGCACCCTACATGTTGATTCGTATAGACCTGTATAAATTCAGGTTGTGATGAGGTTCTACGCCAATGCATATTGGAACATGAGAGCATATAGCCAATATGGAGGAAAGTGCATGATGCGATTACAGGAGGACACTATGCAAGAAATGCTATCATGCAGAAGATTTTACTACCAGGGCTTTGGTGGGAAACCATCTACCAGGATTGTATTGAGTTATGCAAGGCCTATGACCATTATGCAGTGCCTTGAAAAACATGGAAAGAGGGATGAAATTCCCTTGCGACCAATATCTAGTGCTGAAACCATTTGAAAAATGGGCAATCAACTTTGTAGGGACTAATTTTTTCCAGCGCTTGCAAAGGACTGGTTCACGGTATATACATCACTTACTACTGATTACTTGACATGGTGGGAAAATGACAGTGCCTACAAAGGATTGCACCACATTGACAAGCTACTAGAATTTTATGGGAGAATCACAATCAGCAGGTATGGTTTTCCTTTAAGTTTAACAAGTGGCAGGGGTACAAATTATCCTCAATGAAACATGGTTAGGATTCTATTACTAGAATTTATGGTGGCCCATCAAAATACTATCCCTTATCACCCTCAAGTGAATGGAAACTATTGAAGCATTTTTAAAAAAATACTAAGTCACACATTGACTAAGATCTATGATGTTGGAAGACAAGATTGGGATGATAACGTATCAGTCATTCTATGGGCATACAGAACAACCTACAAGAGGTTGAACAAGGCCCATGTCCGTTTCAATTGGTGTTTATCGTGGAGGGTCATTTTACCAGTTGAATTCATGTTACCATCGATGCATATAACGCACGCAGGAGGGTTAGCTGATGAGCAAGTGCTGGAAGAAAGGATTGATAAGTTGGTAAAGTTAGACGAAAATTGATCACTTTCTAGATGGATTTAGAAGATAGAAAAAGAAAGAAAAAAAGCATTGCATGATGATCATATCAAGAACAAGAAGTTTAAGGTTAGGCAGATGGTGCTTGTTGTATGATTCCAAGTATTTGTGCCATCTTGGGAATTTTTAAAGTCCATTGGTTAGGAACCTACATCATCTAATACATTCTTGACTCAGGAACTTGCTAGTTATAAGCACTGGATAGGACGGTAAATTACCCGGTCATTTCAATGGGAGTAGCTTGAAACCCTACTATAAAGAAGTCTTCTTGGTTTTTGTAATAAGGTAGTGTTGCCAGTTATCTTAGAATTTCCCTTTATGCTTTTCTTTTCTTGTGTTTCCCTTTCTCGTTGCTTGTTCCTTTCTTTTTATAACCACATTATTTTTCCAAGGTTGTGTATGCGTAGAGGACCATACATCAGTATTTTAGTGTGAGGTGGAGTAATGCAAAGAAAAAGTATAGGACCTAAGATTCAACTTAAGTGGCCTAGTATAAGGAAGGGCGTAAGCTTGAGAAAGCACGTAGGGAAATGGTGGATAACAAATTATGGTGTCAAGAAGGCTATAAAAAATACCACATACAAATGATGAAGAGCACAGGAACAACATGAGGTAGGTGAGGGAAAAAAGTCAAGTTAAATGATAGAAGAAGTGCCTTCAACACTGTAGACACGCATGTAAGATTCTTGGGTCAGATTGGATTTTTGTGCATCATAAGGTTGTAAAGGATTTTTCGCGCAAGATTGGGCACGTGGGTAAGTGCGCTTAAAGTCGAGCTTGGTGTAAAAATATGCATTTAATGTTAAAGGACGTTAGTTTTGTGGTATAACATTTATTGCTAGAGGGAAGAAAAAAACTATAAATATTAGGATGGGTAAGTCATTTTCTATCTTGTTATTATGAATTTGAAGCGCTCTTGCAAACTAGGGACATCCAGAGAGAAATTTGTGCAAAGGAAGAAGAATATGAGAAATTTAATTGTGTGACTAGAGGATATGTAAAAACCAGAAGTAATGAGTACACAGGTGTGAGGAAATGTTATTTGTTGTGTGCCATCTTATGGAAGGTTTTCCTAGTTAGGGTTTGGCAATTAGGGCGTAGAGATAGAAGGATTTATTCCAAGAGTTGAGCTTTGGAGTATAGTTTGGAGTGTAATAGAGTAGCAGATCAGAGTAAGGAGTTTGTAGTTTATCCCGAAAGAAAGCATGGCACCTAAGAAAGCAATTATTTCACAGAAGAAAAAAAAGGGAAAGGGCAAGGGAAAGAAAAATAACTGCTGTCACAAGCTCAAATGAAGAATGGTATGCATAAACATAATACCCAGATGGAGTAATGCTAGGAAAGGAATAGGTATCGTATCTAAGGAAAAATGGTTATGAGTGATTATAACCATCGCATGAGCACAACTGAGAAGGATATGGTGTTATATTTGGTCTGAATAACTAATAAAAGGACACCAGATGGGATTCCCATAAACAGTGACGAAGTGAAAGTTAAATTGGAGAAGGCAAGATTATTACAATTATATGAGATGCCTTACTTTGCCAAGCCAGAGCGCCTTTATCAATAGCTGATTTTACGCGTGCATGAGGATCACTTTTATTTTGTGGGGTGTAAGATGTACACAACACCATGGATGTGTCCAAGTTCACATACCTTATTTATGAAGGAGAAATCATAGATGATGATATGAGTGACAAGAAGGCTATAAAGGAGACTGTAGACACGTATGAATATAAGAATGGGGTTCGCAATAATTTGACATCGCAAAGATTCCAAACCTTGTTATGAGGATGGCCCACACATTTGGTAACTAAGCTCAATGATCAAGAATGATGAACACAATTGAAATAGGAATTGCTAAATGTATGTCAGAGGATATCAACGGGAACCATTTTATAACTTGTCCGCTTTTATCGCGGATGAGATCATCAGCAACACGCAAGATGGTGAAAAGATATTATTCTATAATGTCCTCTCTCACCATTGTATTTTTTAGAAATTGGAGAGCCAAATGGGCTATAACAGTTTTGTTTTGGAGTATCTAGAAGAGGATCCCTTACCCGCAAAGAGATTTGAAAAAGTACACTTGTGAAACCATGAGGACCTCTCACAAAGTGTGCTAGGAGAAGTGGTATAAAACAAATGCATGACGTATTTGGGGGTAGAGTGGAGGATCCCAGGGAAGTTTCTCACACTTGTGGATGGAGAAGAAGAATTTTTTAGTGTACCAACATTTCTGTATTAGAAGATTTACTTTAACAAATGGGACTAAGGGTCCATGGTGTAAGTTTCCCTTCTCCTTTACTGCGTAATTCTTCCAAGTTGGAGTCAAAAAGTTCAAGGAATCCAAAAGAATAAGGTTTGAACTTAGTGAGGTGGGACTAAGACCACCACGAGCTGCATCGAAAGCTTTTGTACCCTAAAAATCATGCGTACGTGGAGAATTATGTCTCTCGGGAGGTTTACAAATGATGAAACCAATTAACGCTGCCAATTGTTGGAAGGGCTGCAATAAGGATATACCTTTGAATAAGGAAAAAGTTTAAGAAAGGTGTATATCTGGAGAATGATGTATCCATTCTAGAATACCCCACAAGAAGGAAGAAGGCCACACTGAATAAGATAGAAAGAGAAGATGGGTAGGAGAAGAGATCACCAAGTGTGTAGACCGCATAATTGGTGGGTGCACTTGAAGCATTTTGTAAAGCCTAGCACTTATGCACATAGGAAGAAGTCTCCTGTCAAGGAAAAGACACTAAAAGAAGAGGCACTAGATCATGAAGAGCACCTCACCCATGAGGAATCACTAATGAAGAGATCACCTGTCAAGGAGAAAATAAAAAATAAGAATCTCTTGTACTTGAATCCCCTGTAAGGAAGAAGCAGAAGGTGATGGATGAGGTAGATTCAAAAGAGACAAAGAGTCTAGATGCTTACATTAGTGACAAGGATGATGAAAATCCTGAAGGAGGTGAAGACCATTCATTTTATGATGTACATTATTCTAAGGAAGAAGGAGATGAAGAGGAATATAACAAGGAAGATGAGGAGAAGAAGTTGAGGCTCAAGGCAAGGGTGTGAGTGAAGAATTAAGCACCAAGAACAAAAGAACCCCAAGCCTTGCCAACGAGGAAGTTGAGAAAGCAGCAGAGAGAGAAATTATTGGAATCATGAAGAGGTTGGTGGAAACATGAGTTGGAAACAAGCACAGTTGAGATTATAAATGAGATAGAAGAAGAGAGTGTTGGGAAGGAGTATGAGCAATATGGGTGGAGATCCCAAGTTAGCAATGAGCTTCCCAAAATTTGTGCAGGGAGGTGGGAAAGGCGTAGTAGTGCCCACAATGGTAGGGAATGGGATACATTGATGATCCTAGCAAGGTGCTACATGTGTGCTTCTAGAGAACCATACCAGCAGAGAAAACTCCTAGCAATGTCATCGTTTGATGAAGAAGTCGCATACCTAGGGGACAAGAAAGATGTTATCTTGGGAATTTGAGTCCCACGTGGATGAACCAAAATTTGAAGTAAGTTATAAAGAGCTAATGAAGGTGCCAGAAGCCAAAGGTACACATCCATTGGTGAACGCTCAGCAGTTTATCATATGAACAGGTCTGTAACGCACTTAACAAGGTTTTAGTCGAAAGTAAGGCTAGACTATTTGGGAGAAATGATAGAGTGATATCCCTAGAGGAGGAATTGGAGAAGAAAAAGAAGGAGCTCATTGAGATGAAAAAAATACCTAAAGTAATAAGAGTTTATCAGCGCTTAAATGAGGAGTGAGCTGAAGGAAGAAAAAAACTAAGGTGCGAGAGGTCTCTAAGAAGGTACAGATGAGTACAAATGCAATTTGTCCTAAAGCACCCCAATTTAGCGTCACCCCAATCAAAAGTATGAATCATCCTTACAATGTCCTAAAGGATTAGACTTGTATTCTCATAGTGGGAGATACGACCACTTTCTTTAGAATATGCAAAATAGGTGCAGGCACGCTAAGAGAAAGAAAAACCAGATAAAGGTTATCAAGATTGTGGCTTGATACACCAAACTTCTGGCATAAGTAAAGGTCCCCTGCACATGTCGCTGAAGTTTGCCAATGACAAACTACATGGATAGGGGATAGAGTGACAAGTATGTTGGCTCTCACCCATGAGATGGAACTCAAGGAGTTCTACGATAAAAAACAAGGGGAATAGAGTAGAGAGAGATAAGATCCTAGCCGAGGTGGAGAAGCAATCAAAAGAAATCGATACCCTGTGAGACTTGATCAAAAATCTAATTGAAGGAACTCTACCCTCTACCCTCAGATGCCCTTGAAGACTTGGGGGAAGCAGTTGTAGGACTATTGTTGAGACCATGAGCACAAAAAGGTGAGGAGCTGAGTTTTTGAGGAGGTGAGTGCCCCTAGTGGGTAACCTCTGTCAGCAAGCACTAGAACAAGGTCGACGCTTGGGAGAAGTTAGAGGTAGAATTAGGGAAGGATTTTCCCTCTCCTCCTCCAATAATAAAACAAGTTTCCCCCATTCTTTCATTGTTTCTCTCCCAATTCTGCATTCCCTTATTCTTTCTTTCCAACCATTATAAGGATCCAACATTCTTTATTCTTTGAAGGCTATTTATGAGGATGGAGAACATGCGTAGTGTGGGGTGATGTTGGGCCCTAGAATATTGGCCAAGTATAAGAAGGCGCATGGGCACGCGGGACCTGTTTGAAGAAGGGGACATGGGTTGAAGGTGCGCAAGGAAAGACAAGTTTTGGAATTAGAAATATTTGGAATCCCAGGACGCACACGAGAAAAGTGTGACCCTTCTAGCATGCGGAGTGGATAAGGTGGCATCCTGACAACTGTGGGATAAAAAAGGGAATATTCCATGCATGCGATGGAAGGTTCTAGAAGAACATCATTGCATAGAGTGGAGAGCTTGGATCAAAGGAGGCATGCTCCATTGGAAGACCACTTGGACACTTGGCAACCGATCTGCTACCACAAAATTCATGTCGGTGAAGGAAGGAAAGCTGTATATTGAGGTGCGCGGATAATAGAAAAAGATATGGATATAGAGAGGAGAGCATAAAGAGACATAGAGTCATCTTGGGAGAGCAGAGGTATGGGAAGAGAGGTGAAGCTTTGCAGAAATACCATGGAGGATTATATGGGTTGGGATTAGGAAAATATAGGAATCATGGCACATTTAAAGGGATGGGTATATATTCATTTTTGTAATGTGATGAACATAGTGTAGTTCTAATGCATGACTTGGCTCTACATTGTTATATGAAGGTCTGTTATGACTTTGAGGTATGTAATGTGGTTATTGAACATATTAATATTAATATAAGGCTCTATTCTAAATCATACATGTGTTAATAAGTACAATCCTTATGCATTTCCTTTATGAATGAATCAGTTATACATGTTGCTTGTTATTTCTCTTTTCTGGATGTAATGAGATGACAACTCATCCTAAGTTCTCAAAGCACAATTATTTTCTACTCATTTCCATTTGAATATCTATCATAAGATGATGAATTCTCACAAGAATCACATAAAGGAGAAGCTTGGTGCCCACGTGTGCCTCGGGTGAGCACCCAACACCCACTAGGTGATAGGATGATGCACATGTGATTATATTATTGGTCCAATGGTATAAAAATATGACTACAAAAAACACTATAAAATACTTTGCCTTTTCCATGATGAATTTTTATTTTGTAATTTTTTTCATCATGGTTCTCCTCATGTAGAACAATTTGGGTAGTAGGATCTTATTTGACTAATTCCTCCATGGTTGATTTGTGGGAGTTTTCTACAACAAGAGGATCTTGGTATGGGAATATTGATGATGAAAATGCATAAACAATGAATTTAGTGGTTTCTTCTTCTTCAATGCAATCTTTTAGATTTGATAAGAAATTAACCTCATTTTTTGATTCATAGTCTAATTAGCCAATGTTAGAGTTTCCAACAAGGTCTACAAAATCATAGTCTTCAGGTGGATCACAGTCAACAACAACTTGATCCTCTTCAGTTACTCCAACATTGATACCTTGCACCATTTACTTCTTTATCTACAACATATCTTTTTCCAATCTTTGCAACAACGGATTAGAAGTACTGGCTAAAGTAGAACCTTCAACCTTAGGAGTTGAATGCTTGATTTTACCTGCCATGATAAGATCATCCTCTACATCGATAGCAATGTTTTGATCTACCAAAAAGTTTGCATGAACTTCTCTACACAACTGATAACTAACTTCAGGTGACAAAACATTAATGAAAAAACTTTTGATTTTCATCACTAAGGGAAGGAGTAGGAGGAATTTTTCAAAGTATTTTATGAAACTTGGCATTGAAATCCCTCATGTGTTCATGCAGTTCTATTTTCATCTGGATGAGTTGTGCTAAAAAATCATGTGAATCTTCTGTGGGTTTGAATATGGCTTCAAACTATGTTCTCATAGTATCCCAGTTGGTGATACATGCAGGCAGAAGGTGATAAAACCATTCTGTAGCAGTGCCCTGAAGTGTCTCAACAAATAGTCAAACATTTAAATCTTCATGAGGCACTCCCAGAACTCTACAAGCTAAAAAAATGCAGCTATATGTTCATCCAGGTGTTGCTTCCCATCTACATTGAATTTTGGGAAATACTTACGTGATCCATGTGACAATTCATGTAGCGGATGAACCAATGCAAGAGGTCCAATAGATGGACCGCAAGGAACCAGATCTTAAAATTTTTGCACAATGATGAAAGCTATTGTTAGAGTATTATTCTTGAGTGTACGCCATTCTTGCCAGCTTGACCCTAAAAAAGAAACAAAAGAACAAGGCAGATACAAAGTTGCCAATTTTGTTTTTACGGTAATGTTTTTACAGAGTCACCAATTTTTTTTTTCAAATAATTCATGGGAAAGACACAAGTCAATGTTATTTTTTCTCCCTAGCGGAGTCACAAAAAACTATTGTCTAGATTTTATGCTCGGCTATACACAAAACCTAGGTAGTTAGGGGATAAATCCCATTCATCAAATGGTGAAGCTCTTGTTTGAGTTATTTATTTATTCTATGACCTATCTAAAATAAATTTGAGGTATTACTTTAGTTGAATAACTCATGCACCATAGCTAAACATTTTTTGAAGCAAGTAAGCATCTGTACTATGAAATGATTACTAGGACGAGTAAAGATGGAATGTGAAAAATAGGAATAACTTGTGAAGAAGAAGTGTTCTTAGTAACAAGCAGATATCAAAGCGAGTTATGGACACATAGAATAAACAGATATTAAATTATTTATATAAATTTTATTAAATGAAAAAAATCATACTCATATGAAGTTTAAAAATGACACAAGGTTTACCATTTATCCTTCACAGTTTCCACGGTAATACTTTAGTAGACTCAAAATTCAACAAAAAACCCCCCTTTCTTCTTATTCAACTTTCAACCATTTACAATATGGACATATAATTATTTCAATGCAAAGTTTGAAATAACCATATACAATGTAAAAAAATAGTTTGCCAAAAATTCTTAGATCCTTTGACCTGTAGGTCTCCTCCTCTATTTATAGTCATTGTAAGGACAATACAAAACTGACAATGTTCATTACACTTTCATAAATATCTAACTATAAAGATGTGAGAAGTTGAACAATTTCTTCCTCAAAATCCTCGTTATATGCCACATAAGATTTTATAATGTTCTACCATTTAAATGAGAATAAATGTATGCCCACTATCCCCAAGTAAATTTGACTTTTTCAATCAACTTAAAGTAACAGCGATTAACCATCGAGTTACTTAAGTTTTACAATGAATACACTTGAATAGTAGAGAGAAGAAGAATAAGAAGAAGAAGAAGAAGTAAAATAAGAAGAAGAAGAAGACAATATTCCAGCTAAAGAAATTTATTCTTGATTTTCCCCTTTTTGCTGAATAATATTGAATTAAATTTGGTAATAGTGCTACCTGGAACTGTTCATTTCATACTAGAAGTGTTTTTTCCATTTTCTCCCATCCACCCCTTCCAATATTCGATCTTTTGAATTCTATGATGTAGAGGATGTTAAGAGATTTCCGTAAAGTCCAAGATCTTAAAAAAAGAGCATTGGAGAAAAAGTTATGGCCAATCAAATTTTTGACCCCCCATTACAACTTTACAGTGTATTACGATGTTCAACAATTGCATTACTGTTTCAAATTGAATTCCAGAATTTTTTTTCCATTTTCTCCCACTTACTCCAACCAAAAACTTATTTCACAAATCCATTTCATAGATGACGTTGAGAGTTTTTGGAAAATTCCAAGATCTCGAAAAATGGAGCACCGGAGCAAAATTTATGGCCAATCGAGTTTTTGACCCCCCATCACTGCTTTTTTAGTGTATTGCGACGTTCAAAAATTACATTACTATTTCACTCTAAAATATAAAAGGCCATTTTATCCCAATTTCTCTCACCAAAAACTTATTTTCATGAATCCATTGTGTAGAGGACGTCAAGATCTTTCCGAAAAGTCCAAGATCTCAAAAAATGGAGCACCAGAGAAACATTATGGCCAAAATGAGTTGTTGAAATTCCCTTCTTTGCAGGAATCTCGACCCTCATTACTTATTACTTGTAAAAGTAAAGAAATTTCTCTTTGTGTTGCAGGATTCTACAACTACTTTACTTAGTTACTTTATGAAGTAAAGTAACTCCATTTTTTCCGCATTATGCTCTTCTTTTTTCTTCTTCGTGACTTTTTTCAACTACTTTACTTAGTTACTTTATGAAGTAAAGTAACTCAACTTTTCTGAATTACTCTCTTCTTTTTTATTCTTTACAGATTTTTGTAACTGGTTTACTTAGTTAATTAATGAAGTAAAGTAATTCCATTTTTCCACATTACTCTCTTCTTTTTTCTTCTTTGCAACTGCTTTACTTAGTTACTTTATGAAGTAAAGGAACTCCATTTTTCCGCATCTCTCTCTTATTTTTTTCTTATTTGTGGATTTTTGAGATAGCTTTACTTTGTTACTTTTAAAATAAGTAAAGCACTTTCAGAACACTGATAACTTAAATGACCAGTTATGCGGCTTTTGAGAGTTACTTTACTTGTTTAAATCTTTGAAAAGTAAAGTAATTTGGTTTTAGCGCAAAGAAGGTAAGTTCTTGGGTGTCGATTTATTGCAATGGAAGAAAAGAAATGGCTTAGGTATTGCGGTGATCAAGAAATGATTTACTTCATAACTTCGAACAAGTAAAGTAAACTCAAAATCCCAATAAACTAAAACTTAGTTATGTGGGTCTTCAAAACTACTTTACATATAAACTTAAATAAGTAAAAGCATATTAGTTTAGCGCAATATTGTGAAGTAAAAATAATTCATTTTAACACAAAGATAAGAAGTAAAAGCCATTTGTTTTAGTGCAGAACTAAGAAATGAAAACCAAATTTGCAGGGTTTTATAATTACTTTACTTCATTATTTTTTAAAGAAGTAAAAACACTTCTATTCAAAGTAAAGAAGGAGAATAACATGAATTGGGTTTTGGAGGATAAGTTACATTTTATTTGGAAGTAAAGAAATTTGCAAACCTGATTACTTAAGAGAGCAAGTAATTAAATTTTTAGGAAATTTTAGAGTATTTTGGGTAAATTGGTATTCCTCCAACTTCTTCCAAGAAAACTTTTGCAACCTTTTGGTGAATTTTAGAGAAAATATGATTTAAAAAAAAAAAACGGGGTATCCCAAAATTTGTAAGTGAAATCTTTGGGGACACTAACTATCTATGGCTAGAATGGAGAGTCAAGTTTTATGAAAGTCTATGGAACATTTGTAAATGCATTCAAGTTCTAAAGATAAGGTATGTTTCAAAGCTTATCTCTTGAAGGAGAAACTATGTTGCAATATGTGAATGTGTGTATAAGGTCTGTAATTGAGTCCCAAATAGAGATATGAAAGTAACAAGGAAGCATGATAAGCTACTTAGTCTAAAACAAGAGTTGATGCTTGAAAGAAGTCTCTGTTTTCTATATCAATGCATCAAAATATAAAGGTACGTGTGGAGCCGTATCTTCATTGAGTTACTACATTGTTAGAAGGACAAGTACATGTCTGTGTTTGAAGAATCAAAATATTTTAGTATGATGACACATGTTGAGGGGGATATTGTATGCTTTTAATTCCAAGAAATATGAAAAAGTAATGTTGTAGGGTTTGTATGATTAGTTATCCTACATATTGAGTGGATATTGTATCATGTCAACGTATTAAGGACTGTAAAGAAAGAAAATAGAGAGCTACAGGTCTGTGAAGACACATTGAAGTAGGGAGAGCTAATTTTGACCCTCTAAGTGGGTATAAATTGTCAAGAAGGTTATAATGGAAAAGTTGTTGATGATTGCATGTCTTCTTCAAGAGAGAACAAGTAAATCATTTAAGAATGCTACAATAGTATGAAAAGAGACTATGAATACTGAGAAAGTGTTTTCAGGACATGGGTGTCAATGTTGATCATTATCCATGATAAATAATCAAGGTAAGAGATTTGATTCTTGTGTTTTTAGTTAGAGGAGGATAGTATGATTCGAAGGGGAACTATAAAGAGTTGATTATTGATGTATATATCCTTTTAGAGCAAAGAAACTTTAGGAAAAAATGGTCTAAAATGATGATTCAGGGATCTAGGTGCTAAATGTGCAAACAATTATTGGATGGTAAAGTAAATTCGGTGTGATGGTATTCTTAGTTGAGATATGCCTGATTAGGAGACAAGATGGTGTTATAGCTATGAATCATGATTGTTGGAATGTATGAGTGCTATGTATGTGTTTCACTAGATTTTAACAGATTTAATGAAACAAATAGAGGGTTATATGCCAAGGAGGAATACCTATTTGTGATGTCGGTTGAAGGTTATGCATGCGTTTATGCTTTCTGATCCAGGATGACCATGAAGAACTTCCTTTTGGCTAGGAGGAACTGTTATCACTGAATCACAACACCCTATGGTTTACACAAGTGTGTGTGCTTGAGCTCATAGTGTGATTGGATAACATGGGTACTATCTCCAAGTTGTGGGACTTGATTCTTAAGATAGACCTCTAGAGAAAGCTGGTTCTTACTCCTAAACTACCTGCCATGATGTACTCTAATGTAGGAAAAACTATCTATCCTAATCTAACTTTCTAAGAGACCAGGGAGAGAGAGTGTATGAAAATAAAGCCTACACTAAAGAGGTGATACACTAGAAAAGGAGACTGTGAGAGTAGTCTTCCAATGTGTGGAAAGTAGAATCAAAGTACATAATAGAAGGGGTGATAATACTTCTCCACAATCTAGCAAATTCATTCACATCAATATTCCGTACATGTGCAATAAAAATGAATCCCTATAAGAGTATACGATAGACACAATATATATGCCATAAGATTGAAGGGAAAATGGGAATGCAACAAACGCAGTAGGGGAGGATACATCCACAAACTTGCATCTATTTCTTCATAAGTATGCACAATACAATCTATTACAAAATAAGGGTCTCGATCACCATGCAAGGAGTCCAATACAAGGGTCTGCACCACATTGGCTTCAAAAAAAAATCTTGAAAGAGTTTTGATACACAAAACTATCTCCCCCCCTTTACAATGAGCCCAACACTCCAATTTATAGAAATTTGATAAGAGAGAGAGAGAGGGAAAAATGGAAATCTATAAATCTATCATCTCACCACTTGTAAGATGTCATAAATGGATTAAAATGATGGTATGTTGCTTGCAAAATTCCCCCATACTATCCCATAACTTGCAGTAGTGAAAAATGTCAGCCCATGCTTCAGTGAATGCATCCAAACTACCAAATAAAATCATTTTCCTAATTTGGGCACGTTTTCTATGAAATCACCATAGATTCCTCACTAAATTATGGATTTCTTAAGTAGTGTGTATCAGGATTGGAAACACAATTCCAACAGTACTAATTTTGTGTTTTTTCGTTGAGAAACACAAAATTTATGGCCTTTTGGGTGCGGGCAGCTATTTTGGGTCTGTAAGGCATTTCTGTCATTTAACAGGAATGAGCATATGGTTTTATAGGGATGGATATGTTTATTTTATTTTTATATATCTACCCTCATCAAAATTAAGAAATCCAATTTTGTGGTGCAGAGGACATCGTGTTTGTTCCAGAAAGTCCAATTTCATGAAAATCAGAGCTTGGGGTCAAAAGTTATGGCCGTTTGAAGTTCAGGGTCTAAAAGTCATTTATATGTGGTGTTTCGGCTATATTGGGTCATTGTATCCTAGATGTCTCATAAAAAAACCTTCGATCCACATGCAAGCCTCCTTTCATGGAAAAATTGGAAAAATCGGGTCCTTAGTGAACTCGTGTCCCGTATGTCCCACCGTTGAGCAGCCCGTTGACCGTCGCTTCACCCGCATCTCTTTTATAGTTGGCTATTTTAGGCTCTTGGGTCCCAGACATCCCATGTGTATCTGTGTGGCATGGGCCATTTTTACTCGACTTCATTGATTTTCTCTTGGTGTGGAGATTTTCGGCCTTGTGGCAAACTCGCATCCCAACGTCTCGTGGACCACGCTGGACAAAAACTTCTGATTTTGCCAATTTCTTTACAAATCGGCCATTTCAGCCATGTGGGTCCCAGATGTCCCACACATACCTTTTCAGCATGGGCTTCAAAAACCTAATTTACCCGTAATACACTAGCACAACCTGAATTATCTTGTATTTTGTAATTTTTTCATCTTCTTGGACTTTTTCCTTGGATGGGGAAGTTAGAGAGAAGCCGAAGGGACCCCTAAAACTTGATTTTTTGCCTTTCCATCTTTTATACTTACTCCAGCATGAGGAAATTATGTAAGTTATCCCAAATTACCTCAAGGGGAAAATTTGGGATAGCAATTTGGTGATTCAGTAGGGTTATCTGCCCATCGAATGAAGTATGACCAGCTACCTGTAACAATCTATTGGGAATAAAGTCTATCTAGTAGTATCACATTTGATTTACAACTTGAAGACCTGCACCCATGAGTCATTAAAGCACTGCTGTCCCTTGAGCCCAAAAATACCTTCCATTGTTTGCACTCTCAATCTATGAACACTGCCTCCACATCTGATTTTAGCTCCTCTGCATTTGTTTAAATCCAAACTTTAAAACTATTATAGGCAACTATGAGCTCTTTACTGCAAAAATTCCTCTTTGTTAGTTGGAAGCTTGACGAACTGTAAACAAGGCATGTTCTAGAAGTAATAGAGCATGTGCACCAACACTTAGGGAAATCAAACCTATTCTAACAACAACAACAATGTACACAATCACTTGGAGGAATTTGAAATCCTAGATTAATATGTACAAGGGTGAGAAATTCTCATTCTAGTAGCAATGTTTGAGATAGATTCCATTGACTAGAATATGCAATTATTCACCATCCAACTTAGCCATCCAGAAGGCATTGCTACATTTGAATTCAATGATCATGTATGGAACACTCCATATGGCATCAAACTTGGAATGCTTTCATGGCTTTGCATGATCAACATCCCACTTTAGTACCAAGTCTCCAACTTGGAATGTCCTGGCCTTAGCCTTCTTGTCAAATCTCTTCTTGATCAATGCTTGATCCTTTTCCATGGTCTTCACTACATGTTCTCTTGCTTCTTCTAATTCTATCAGCTCTTCATACCTGATTTCTATAGGCTCGAACTTAGCTAGTTCTAGTTGTTTCATGAGTTCCAATGCTGGCAACTCAAGTGATATAGGAAGAACTGCTTCTTTCCCGTATACAAGCTTAAATGGAGAGCTATCTGTAGACCTCTTAGGTATGATCCTATCAGCCCATAGAGCTGATTTGAGCTTCGTGTGCCAAGTTCTCTGATTCTCATCAAGAGTCCTTTTGAATATTTTCAGTAAGTTTTTGTTTGTGGACTCTATTTGGCCATTACCATGAGGGTAATAGTTTGAAGAGGTGCTGAGGTATACACCATTATTGAAAGCCGATTAAGTGATCTTTGTGCTAAGAAATTCCAGTGCATTATCTGATATGATAATAGCAGGGACACCAAACCTTGTGATTATCCCTTCATAGAAATCCAAGATGTTGGATTCATTTACTTCCTTAAGTGTCACTGCTACAGTCCACTTGGTGAAATAATCTATTGCTGTAAGTATCAACTTGTGGCCTTGACTTAAATTTAGATTGATAAATCCAATGAAGTCCAATCCCCATTGCATGAATGAATTTTTTATTGAAATTGGATGAATGGGCAGCACTGCTAACCTTTCTTTCCTTATGAAGAATGCACATTTCTTACATTTCTTGATCCATGAGTAGTAATCATGAAACACTGTAGGCCAATAGTAACTAGCCTTCATGATTTTGAGAGCTGTTACTCATGGGGAAAAGTGGCCTCCTACTTCACCATCATGGAACTCATGTAATAGCTTCCCAACTTGACATGTTCCAATGCATCTCAAGAGAACACCATTGATGTATATCTTGAACAAGACACCATCAATAAGCACATACAAAATGGCTTGTAATATGAAATACCTTCCTTAGCTTTGTTCCATTCTAGAGGGCACAAACCTGTTTGGAGGTAATGCACCAAGTCTTGAGTCTAGCATGGAATGGGTGCATCATTAACTAGGTGTTCTTGATTATTTTGTAGTAACATGACAACCTCTTCTTCATTTGTTGACTCATCTTTTTGTTTGGAAGCGAGCTGTTCACACAACCCTTTGCCACAAACCAACTTGGTCACTTTGATCTCAATATCATACTCCATTACACGAGTGATCCAACCTACTCTCTTCTTATTCAAATCCTTGTTTAGGAGAAATTCCTTGACACTAACATGAGACACTAGCAGTTGAATCTTATTGTTCGAGACCAAGTGTCTGAACTTCTTCAAGCTCTTAATGACATAAAGGACATGTTTTTCAATGAAAGAATACTTTAATTTGTAATCTTCCAAGATTTGATTGAATAATGCTATGGGCTATTTTGAACCTTATCTATTCAGCTATACCAGTATAGTTGAGATTGTATCCGATCCTCCAAAAGCATACAACATGAAGTCCTTTGAAAAGTCTACGTTGATAAGTGTTCAGCTTGTGACATTGCATGCTTGATGGCCTCAAAAATATATTTTCCTTCTGTTGTCCATTTGAATGTAAGAATATTCTTCAACATCATTATTAAAGGCTTCACGAGAGTGGAAAAATCAGGCATAAATCTGTGAATGAATTTTATACTTCCCAAGAAGCTTTGGAGATATTTCTTATGGTGTGGTAATGGGAGTGTTCGGATGGCTTCAACTCTTTCAGGATCAACTGTCAACCCTTCTCTTGAGACAATGTGGCCTAAAAATTTGACTTTATGTGCCAAGAATACACACTTCTTTGGATTCAATGACTCTCCGAACCTTCTACACCTTTGAAATACTTTCCTAAGGTTAAAGAGATGGTCTAATATACCAGCACTATCTTGTTGATTAAGCATTTGAATGCCATATCCATGGCTCGCTAAAATGTTTCTCTGGCATTTGAAAACCCAAATGGAATCTTCTTATAAGCATATGTGCCCCATTTCGTAGTGAAGGCTATCTTGAATTGATCTTCTTCTTTCACCATTATCTGATTAGAGCCTGAGTAGCCATCTAGAAATGAAAATATTTCGGAAGTGGATAATGTTCCTTGAGTGATGCTCTATTTAGATCATGAAAGTCTACACACAATCTGATTTCTCCATTTATTTTCCTCTCCGAAACCAAGTTTGCAACCCAAATTGAATTTTTGATAGGGAAGATGATGCTAGCTTCAATCAAATTGTTCAACTCTTTCCTCATGAGAGGTTCAATGTGAGGATTTACCAACCTTTTCTTATGTCTGATAGGTTTAGATCCTGGATCTAGTTTAATAGTATGATGTGCCAACTTTGGATTGAAACCTCTTAAATCCTTGTAAGTCCAAGAAAAGACATCTGGGAATTCTTGACAAAGTTGAACAAATTCAGATTTCTCTTATGGGGTACTGACTTTGCCAATTTGCAATGTCTTGCCTTCATCTATTGAAATGGGCTCCAAATCTTCACCCTTTACCTAAATGTTTTCCTTCTCCTTCTGGAACCAATCATTTGGGTTTAAGATTGACTCCAAAGTTATAAGGCCCTTTGGTAATTTGTTCATTCTCAACTACACCACTTGGTCATGATACTGTTGTTCCAACTTGTCTTGGTGTCTGGAAGAGAACTCAGTTTCCTCTTGAAGAAAATTAAAAATTTTTTGATCATTCTCAAAGACTTGCCAACTTATATTGTTATCTAGAACAGCTGACCTTATAATCACCTTGATATGGGGCTAATATTTCTCACTTTTGATACTTTCTACGACATTAAATGCTGCCCCGATTGCTTCCAGTCTGTCTGTTGCTTCATTCTTCTTTCTTGGGATGGAGTTGATGCTAAAATATTTGAAATCTTCAATGAGATCCCATACCCGATTCTTGTAGTTGTTCAACAGATCATTCTTGGCAGTATTTTTTCCTCTGGATTGGTTCACAATCAGCTCACTATCACTAAATACTTGCAAATTATTAATGCCTCTCTTTCTTTCCCAATGAAATCCATGGATTAAGGATTCATACTCAGCTGTGTTGTTTGAGAAAGAAAACTAGAAATGGAAAGATGAGTAATCTTTTGTACCTTGAGGTGAAATGAGCATAGCTCCTCCTCTTGAACCTTTTCTACTTCTTGAGACATCAAATAATAACTGCCATACCTCATTATCATCCTTGTGGTCTGGCTTGGTGGTACTAGGGAGAGGATGATTATCTTCATGCAAACAATAAACTCATAGCTTAGATTCCTTCATTTCTCTATAAGGGTGAAAAGCACGCCTCTTGTTTACCTATTCATTAAGAGTCAAGTCTAGAATGCATCCAACTTTGGTATCTGATTTATGAGTGCTTGGATAATCCTCTTGATCAAATGCTGAATGGTTTGAATTGATTGGGTTTGGCATATGAGGATCTATGTGAAAGTTATCAATAAGCTCATATCTAATTATAGCATTAGCTCCATACCTTGTTATGAATAACATGCATGACCAATCAGTAGAAAAATAGCCTCTGATTTTAGCAGTGAAGTCTCTTGACAAGCACAATGCAAAGAGTGGTGGCAAGTCTATGACTGATACATCTTCCAAGATGGTGACGTTGGGACATGCATGTAATGTGAGGTTAAAATATTTGATTATTGCAACCGTTGTTACCATTGTCCAATCCAATTGTACCACACCTTTAGAGATAACTTCATCTTGAAGGCCAAGCTGATCAACTATCTATTTCGGCATGACTGAGCTACTTGCTCCTGAATCAATCATGCAATTATACACCAACTTATCTCATATGATCAATGAAATGTAGAATGTTGGTGGCTTCAAATTTTTACCTTGGTGGCCTCCATGACTTCCTTCTTGCTGAGATGCATTGATAAGCACCATTTCTTGTTGATTGGGTGGTTGGTTTGATGCTGACCAATTTTCCATAGTAGTTTGCAACAAGTCTCTTTGTCCTGGGATATCTAATGACTCCCACATTGAGATGTTTACATTCATTTTCTTCATCTACTCAATGATTTTTAATGGAGATGAGATATCTTGCTGCTACCCCTTGCCCTACACATTCTTCTCTTGCAATTGGGTTGTTACAACTGGCACTTGAGTTGGTTTAGGAGGTGGCTTGGGCTGACCTTGCACATTGGGAGCTGTAGTTTGACTACTACCACCTGGTGGAGTAATAGAGGGCTATGTGTCATTTGAATTTGATGATTTTCTTTCTCCAATATTCCTTTTCTTGGATCATGTATTGGCAGTTACACTTTGAGAAGGTGTTTGATTCATACCACATAAATCTTCAGCCTGCCAATTGATAAGTGTGGTATCATTTGGAGGTGCCTCTTGCTAATTTGATTCTTGCTACTGATTTCCTTCTTGGCCCGTCTCTTGTTCCACACCCATTGTTGTCACCATAAAATCTTGACTCAAAGCACCATTGAAACACATTGACTGGTTATGAGGTTGATTGCATGGGAAGCACCAGTCATATTCTTGAGCCATGTTATTTTGCATTGGTACTAAGGCTCTAGATGTGGACGTAACATTAGGATTGTAAGGTTGGAATGGTCTATTAGTAGGAGGCTTGACTTGGTTCTGATTTGTAGCTTGAATGGGTGGCCTATTAGGATGATATGGAGGCCTATTAGGTTGGGTTTGAGGTTGATATGACCTAAAATTTTGAGCTTGTTGCCTCTTGAGTGTCACTAACTCATTACCCAAGTTTTTTAGTTGCTTCATGACTTCTTAGAGCTCGTTTGAGGTGCTAGAGAATGAAGTAGAAGCTTCAGTTGAATTATGATTTCTTGGGGAAGGAATAGGAGCTAATGTGGGTGTTTGACTAGTGCTTAGAGATCCTAGTTATGGATATAGAGGCATATGTGGCCTAGGTGCAAGTTTTCTAGCTCAAATTAAGTAATTTTTAGTGCTAATAGAAATGTTATAAGCTACAGGTAAAGTTATACCTCCCATAGACTGTATCATCATGGAAATATCATAATTTTAATGCTTTAAGGAATTATAGGAAAAAACCTTCAGCTGTTGGTCTCACAGCCAATGGAATCCTATCCCACATATGTTGGAATATGAAGTTGAAATTTGTCAAATGTTCATTAGGGGCCCTCTTGATAGTCATCAATTGCTCTAATAAAGATAAATTATCTCCATTTTCTCCAAATTTATTGTGAAGAGCTATGCATAAATGGTCCCAATTCTGAATAGACCCTGCTGTTAGAATTCTAAACCATTGCAACACTTTACCCTTAAAAGAGGATGCCAATAACTTGACAGTAATTTCATGAATTGCACAGACATTTACAATGTCCTGGATGCGGTCGATCGGAGTTGTTTGGTTCTCTCCAGTGAAATATGGAATATTATTTAATGTTGCAACTGGAACTAGATTTTGTGCATTGAGAACAAGTGGCTTGCTACTAGTGAAGTTGATGTAGGGATTGGGTTATGCCATTTTGATTGGTCAAAGAAATATTATTGATTGAATGAAATTCCTTCCAGGTGGAGGTGTTGATAAGGTTCTATTCGGTGGAGATGGAGACCTTTGAGCTCTTCTTCCTCTTCTTGCTCTATCTGGGGACACATGTAAATAGATAAATAGTCCCTCTTGTCTAGTTATTGACCTTTTTTGGATTCTTCTCATGAATCTGTCAAGCTTTGACTGCTAAAACTAGTGAATTCTACCTCTTAGGAGTCGCCAGATGTGTAATTTCAGAGCTCCTTACAAGCTAGAGACCTATAACAAGTGCACATTAATCTTGCTACAATGAAAATGAAGACCTCTTGTTCCACCAGGTGTGCCATAATTGTTATCATTGAATCACAACACCCTATGGTTTGCACAAGTGCATGTTCTTGAGCTCACAGTGTGATTGGATAACATGGGTACTATCTCCAATTTTTGGTACTTGCTTCTTGAGATAGACCTCCAGAGAAAGCTGGTTCTTTCTCCTAAACTACTTACCATGATCTACTCTAATGCAGGTAAAACTATCTATCCTAATCTAACTTTCCAAGAGACCAAAGAGAGAGAGAGAGAGTGCATGGAAACAAATCCTGAACTAAAGTGGTGATACACTAGAAAGGGATATTGTGAGAGTAGTCTTCCAATGTTTGGAAATTAGAGTAGAAGTACATACTAGAAGGGGTGATAACAATTCTCCAAAATCTAGCAAATGCATTCACATCAATATTCCATACATGCATAATAAAAATAAATCACTGCAAGAGTATAAGATAGACATAATATATATGCAATAAGATTGAAGGGGCAAAAGGAATACAACAAACACATCAGGAGAAGATACATCCACAAACTTGCATCTATTGCTTCATGAGTATGCACAATCCAATCTATTACAAAATAAGGGTCTGGATCACCATGCAAGGAGTCCAATACAAGGGCTTGCAACACATTGGCTTCACAAAACAATTTTGAAAGAGTTTTGCTACAAAAAACTATCTCCCCCCTTTACAATGAACCCAACACTCCAATTTATAGAAATTTGAGAAGAGAGAGAGAGAGAGGGAAAAATGGAAATCTAGAAATCTATCATATCACCACTTGCAAGATGTCATAAATTTATTGAAATGATGGTATGTTACTTGTTAAAGGCCCCCCATACTATCCCATAACTTGCAGTAGTGAAAAATGTCAACCCATACTTCATTGAATGCATCCCAACTACCAAATAAAATCATTGTCCTAAACTGGGCACATTTTCTATGAAATCACCATCGATTCCTCACCAAATTCTAGATTACTTGATTATTGTGCATCAGGCTCAGAAACTTAATTCCAATGGTACCAATTTTGTGCATTTTTTTTAGAAATGCAAACGTTATTTCCTTCTTGGTGCGGGTAGCTATTTTGGGTATGTAAGGCATTTCTATCATTTAATGGGAATAAGCATCTGGTTTTATAGGGCTTGATATGTTTAATTTATTTTTATATATCTACCCTAATTAAAATTAAGAAATCCAATTTTTGTGGCGTAGAGGACATCATGCCCATTTCAGAAAGTCCAATTTCATGAAAATCGGAGCTCGGGGTCAAAATTTATGGCCATTTGAAGTTCAGGGTCTAAAAGTCCTTTGTATGTGGGTGTTTTGGCTATATTGGGTCCTTCTGTCCCAAAAAAAAAACCTCTGATCCATCCGCAAGCCTCATTTCATAGAAAAATTGGTAAAACCAGGTCCTCGGTGAACTCGTGTCTTATGTGTCCCGCCGTTGACCGGGCCGTCAGGGACGTTGACCGCCACTTCACCTGCATCTCTTTTATAGTCGGCTATTTTAGGCTCTCGGGTCCCAGATGTCCCATGTGTACCTATGTGGCATGGGACATTTTTACATGAATTCACTGATTTTCTCTTGATGCAGAAATTTCAGCCTTGTAGCAAACTCGTGTCCCAACATCTTGCGGACCGTGCGGGACAAAAACTTCCAATTTTGCCAATTTCTTTACAAATTGGCCATTTCGACCATGCTAGTCTCGGATGTCTCATGGATACCTGTGCAGCATGGGCTCCAAAAACCTGATTTACCCATATTACACTAGCACAGGAAAATTTTTCTTACCTTTTGCAATTTTTTCAACTTCTTGGACATTTTCCTTGGATGGGGAAGTTAGAGAGAAGCTGAAGGGACCCCTGAAACTTGATTTTTTTCATTTCCATCTTTTCTACTTGCTCCAGCATGGGGAAGTTATGAAATTTATCCCAAATTACCTCAAGGGGTGAATTTGGGATAACATGAATTACCTGAAAATACAAAAGAAGACCACAAGAAGAATATTAAACAATATATGTCAGTGGACTACATAGTGTGTTAGATCCAGGAAGTGTGATACTTCCTAGATCACTGTCAATCCACTATTTAATATAATTCAATGTAAGAAATAATGTAAGAAAATAATATCCTACTGTAGTTGATATGATTTAGGTCATCTCATTCAAATATAATAAGAAAATCTAATCTAATAGGTAGGGTTATGATTCAGATATGGAGGTTGGGTAGGTGGTTTTGAGATTTTTTTGGTTTAACAGAGGTCTGGTAAAGGCTAAAAATGATTCTGGGTAGTTTGGGGATGGATATTAGCTTGTTTTCATGAGCTAGGTTATCAGACATAGAGACTGATGCTGGTCAGAGTGAGACCAACAAAGGTTTAGATATAACCAATGATGGTTTAGGGTGGATAATGGTAGAATGTCAAAATAGATGCCCAGGTTCTCTTTATGTCTACACAGAGAGTTGGGAAGGTCTGTGGTGGGATTATAGGTGGGGTATCAGGTTTGGGTAAGGTTCTGTGAGATTTTTTGGGGTGTTAAGGTCAACTTATTGAAAGTCTATCAGGAGAAACAGTAACCGACGTCAGTCTGGTGACCGATGCCGGTAAAGGGGAAACCGACGATGGTCAAGGTGACCGGCATCGGTAGGGGTAGAATGGTGGAAATCAAATAAAATTGGTTTTGGAGCTTCTCTATGATTACACAAAGAATGGAAGAAGGATGGTTAGGTTCGTAAAAATGCTAGGAAGGCTCAGGAATGCCTAAGAGTCAGGTATGGGGGAGCTAAACGGTTGTGGGTGGTTGGATGGGTGGATTGACAAGAAAGTGGGGATGGTGGAATGAAAGGAGAATATGATCTAATTAAACAAAAGATAAAGAAACTACAATCTAAGTAAGTATAAAATGATGCAAATAAAAACACACTTACTTGTATTTACAGTTGGTGGAGGATAACAATGGTTGATCTATGAAACTGGTGATCAGTGCTGCGGCGGTGCTTCCCGGAATGTTACCATGAATACTAATGCCTTAAGATAAGTCCTGGTGTTGGCTAGGGGGCTTTTGGATGCTCAAGAAGACTTTGGTTCATGCTTGCATGTAGATCTCTCTCTCTCTCTCTAAACTCAAAAATGACCAACCTCTCCCAAAATTCAAAATTTCCAACCTCCTAAACAAGGTTGCCAAAATGAATATATGGTAACTGAGTGATGGTTAGGGTGACCAACATCGGTTTAGGGTTAACCGATGTTGGTTATGGAAGGAAATCCTAGGTTTGCCAAAATAGTAGATCTTGGCTATCTTTTGGCCAGTTCTACCCATTGGTACCGATCTAAAATGGTATCTTGCACTTAGATAAGTGGGTATGCTATTAGAGAAAGAATAGGCATCTAATGTTAGGGTTAGACTAAGTCTCAGTTAGTTAAGGTAAGTAGAAATTGAGTCTTAGTTAAAAGAAACATGCTAAGAATAGGTCCATGATGAGGTGTCTAGGTGAGGTGGTCAAGTGAGGATGTTAATTAAATTAATTAAAGTAATTAATTCAATTAATCATGTGCACTATGGGATATGAATATGTAAGGTATGGTTAATTTAATTAACGGGGTTATAAGGGTGGTATGACCTAATTTTGTGTCTACATTTTTCCCTTTTTGTCGTGTAGCTTGTATTGGTAAGCGATGCTGACAAAAACAGGAAGTGATTTCCCCATGTGTGGGTGAGAGTGGGATTGCCCCAAGTGTGGGTGAAGGTGATCCCCCTCAAACCAGGAACTGATGAGGTGTTATATGGAATCAGGTGAGTGGTTTGATAAATGTGTAGTTGGTGTAAGTGAAGGTAGGTGGGGAAGGGTATGGGTACTTTGGGAAAGGGTGATGGTCAACTCAGGTAATAAGTAATAGGCCAGGGTCAAATTGGGAATGGGTAATGGTCAAATTGGGTAATAGGTAATGGGCTAGGGTCAAATTGGGTAATGGGAAATGGAAATCAAACACATGCACATGTATAGACTGCAACATGGTACCAGGTTGAAGAGCTTGCAAACTCTACATCGTCTAAGGTCAATAGGTTTATCCAAACAAGGGTGAAGTGATTCAGGTATCCAAGGCATAGGATATGGTCAGGAAACACAACGTAGGTCAGGTGTAGGAAATTTTAGGTATGTTCCAGTACACTAAAGGTTGGTCAGGATAAACAACACAAAAATAAACAAGGTATGGTTGTTAGGATAAAACAACATGGGTAATGACATCACAAGGTATAATGAGTACACAAGGTCAATGGTCACACAAAGTAGGTCAAATCCAGGTAAATAGGTCATGAAACAGGTAAGGGTAATGTATAGGAAAAATATGAAATCCCTAAACACAATTAAGGAATTGTAGGGGTAGTGTAGAGTAGTGGGTAGGGTACAATGGGTGGGGTTACAGTGAAGACCAAATATAGATTGCGATAAGGTACCAGGTTGAAGAGGTGCACAAACTCTACATTGGTAAAGGATGGTAGGTTTATCTAGTAGGGGTGAAGTGATTCAGGTATCCAAGGCATAGGATATGGTCAGGAATCACAACAAGGTTAGGTGTAGGATGTTAGGTATGATCTGGTACACCAAAGGTATGGGTTGGTTTGGATAAATGACATGAAATTTAGGAAAGGTAAGGGCATTGCACTAAAACACCCGAGTATCATTATCACAAGGGATAACAAGTACACAAATGCAAGGGTCACAAGGGTCAAGTTGGGTTGGGTGAGTTAGGCAAGCCCATAGGTAAGGCCATGTTAGGGGCCAAAATATACCCCAACAGAAAATGAGGGTGGGTGGAAGATAAAAATGTCCTAGGCTGGGGGTTCAGGCCAAAATTTGGTGGTGGAGAGGTCAAGAGGAAAGAGGGTGGGTAGGGTTGAATGTTGCGTGGTGTGGAGGTTGGAGGTAAGGTTATGGATAAGGTCGATATAGAGAGAAAGAGGTGAAAGGGAAAAATACGAGAGGTACCAGTTGGGTGGTTAGGTGGTAGAAATACCTTGGGGTTAGTGGTGAAGGTGGTGAAGGGTAAAAGTGTATGAAGGTGGTTAAATTGGTGAGAAGGGGCCAAATGGGGTATAAGGGATATGACCGATATTGGTCATAGAAAACTGATATCGGTCACCATAAACTGATATAGGTAGACTAGGGCATGTGACCACTATCGGTATGGGAAAAATGGTCAGTTGGTCATGCTGTGATTAAAAAGTAAAAAATATAGTTATAGATTCATTTTACATTTCATATTGTTGGAAAGTGATGAGCAAGGAGTGTGTGGTATTTTCAAGGAGTAGAGGACAAGGTGATTATATGAGACTGAGGTTGAGGGAGTTGAGTGGTTGTTGGAGCGAGGAAGATGGGTCCACATGATCGTGTGGAATGAGTTGATTCGCTGGAGGATCAGGAGGTTGGTTTTAGACATGACGGTAATGTGAGGGAGTGGTGGAGGCCCACCTGTGTAGAGACCAGAGGTGCCAATGAGGAGGAGGCAATGAGGATGAGGTAGGTTCTAACCCCTATTATGTATTTTGAATTGGTTTTTGTGGTAAAATGAACAAATGGGGGGAAATTAAAAATTTGAAAATGCGGGTAAAATGAACTGATTTGGGTATGGGGAGGGTGGAATGTAGGCTAATTAGGTTGGGAAATGAATTTGGGTGAGGTGTGGGTAGAATGGGGGTAGTTTAGGCTTATTTTGGTCAATTTTAGAATTTTAGGGCCGTGGGGGTTTGGCTTTGGGGCCGAACCAGAGACCAATGCCGGTTTGGGGTCGGCCAACGTTGGTTATGTATTACCAGTGTCGGTGGGGGAAAACATGACCGATGGCGGTCATAGGGGACCGATGATTGGTCATGGGTGACCGATGGTGGTCATAGGTGACCAACATCGGTCACTGTGAAAAGGTGACATGGCCAAAATAGGTTAGATGCAGAGGGAAAAGATGGGGTGGAAAAGAGAGGGTAGGATAAACATATAAGAAATGAAGGGAATAAGGATCGAGGAGGGAGAAAAGTAGGTGGGAAAAGGAGAGGGTAGGTAAATGTAGGTAGGGGATAGGTGGGACTTAGGTCACGGTGGGTATAGGGTTTGGGTAAGTGGGAATGGGATAAATAAGTGGTCGGGGATAAAGTAGGAACATGATAAATGTGTATGGGGTAGCCGGGTGTAGAATTATGTTGTTGACAAAAAATGAATTTAGGCCTTGACATTGTTGAGTTGGTTGGTTATAGGCATGGTAACAGTTGATGCTGTGAGATAGAGTACCACCCCTACTAGGGGAGTTGAGGAATAATGTGAGAGGAGGAGTGGGCCCACATGCGGGAGGTAGGGCTGATCGGGGTCAGGTGGTACAGATGGATCTGATGGGATCCTAGTCTCATGGTCACTCTCATCGATAGATGGGATGCAATGACCAACACATTCCACCTTCCTATCGGTGAGATGATGATCACACTGGAGGATATCTATAGGATTTTATGGCTACTGATTGTTGGGGAGCCGGTTTATAGTGTATCTACAGATGACACCTTTGAGGTGATGATTGGAGTGTTCGGGGAGATGGCTAGTGAGATGACTGAGCACAACATGAACTTGGTGTATGGGGTGATGTATGCCGCACACCCACAGGAGACGTGGCTAGCTGTGCTGATGATGGTGATAGTAGGGTGCTATGCATGCCTGATTCAGAGGGTAGTCATTTTCCCAAGGGTATGATGGGAGTATTATGAGACATGATCGAGGAGTGGGTCTACTTTACATGGGCACTGAATTATTTGGTACAACTATATAGGGAGATGTGGGGCTATCAGAGGATGCGCCGATAACATGTGTTGTACCTTCCTTTTACATTATTGGGCCTATGAGCACATTGTGGTAGTGTGGCCACGAGGACTGCCAGTAGCAGACTGGTATCATGGGGGATAGAGGGAAAAATTTAGGTGATGGGTGGTCCCAGGAGGTTAGCCATCGAGAAGAAGAGGTGTTATATGATGTGGCACATTACAAGCAGGAGATGGAGGGGCTATATGTGAGAGACATAGTATGGTGGCCTTATGTCAGTTTTCCAACATTCAGAGGCATGAGACAAGAGCTAAGGGGCTGCAACTGGTGTGATGGATACAAGGGAGATGTACTGGTGAGCATGAGATGATCCTAGTAGAAAGAGTTCGATGGCAGTTGGACTAGTGTAGGATGTGCCACCTCTATTTCCATAGTATTGGCAGGAGGATGTGGAGAGGCCTTTATCTCCACCTCACCCCATAGAGCCAACATGTCAGGAGGAGTTACTAGTGGATGGTAAGATAGATGATGCAGGGGTATTTGATGGATACAGATGCTGGTGGGTAGAAGAGTTACAGGAAAGACCACCACAGCCAGGGCATCCACTTTGGTGACTGTGATAGTGTAGAGAGATGCACTATAGGGATAGGTGGCAGCATTCGGTAGTGCAGTTGACAACAACGTAGCTAGAGGTAGCCACCTTGACTGGGCAGGTGACTACACTACAGGGGTAGTTGACTACTACCCAAGAATAGGTACAGGTATAGGCACAAAGGTCAAACTCCTATATATGATGGAGGAGATACTCCTTATAGGCACAAGTTGCAGGGGCAGCTAGCCACATCCTAGGCATAGGTGGTGGCTTTACAGGTTTAGGTGGCAATAGGGAGACTGACATAGGCATCAAGATAGGGTCCCATCATATAAGGGCCGTCATCAGGATAGGGTCCCATGGTACAAATAACACATGGACAGGTGGTCATGAGGCCGATGGTAGTAGGGCAGAGTGGATAGGTGGCCATGAGGCCGATGGCACCACCTCAGAAAGTGTCTATGGAGAGGTTCAGGGATGCCCTAAATGAGGTGTGGTATTACTAGGATCATCTAATGACCGTAGGGATAGATGTACCCTCCTATACTAAGTATAGGGCACAAGTGGGTAGCGAGTGAGAGGACTAGCTCTCTCACTCATAGCTTGGAAAGCACATGGGGACGGTGAGCCCAGAGATAGGGTTAGGTGAGGCTACGAGTTCACAGAGCTAGACCCAACTACGGGAAAGGCAGAGACTAGACCAAGACCCATGTGAGGTGGGGAGATGTTGGCAGGGTGCCAGACTGGTAGAGAGGAGGAGACAGATGAGACTGGACCTGAGGGTCTCAGGTGGGGTGATGATTAGTCACTTGGTATCGTTTTTGAGATTTTGATATATTACCAACCTGTGAGCCAAAGATAGTGAGGATGTACATGAGATTTTGAGAGTTTGATCTTATACCGGCTTGCATGACGAATATGGTGAGGATGTATCTGAGAGTTTTGGAGATACTGGTATTTATTTATATCTATGTATATATGTATTGATACACAAACTCTCCCATTTATATAGTTGATGATGTTTATTGGATGGATGATGTACCTATGTTTTTAATTTGCATTGTTATTGTGTATTGATGGAAGTTAGGTGAATTAGGCATGATTGAGTCAAGGTCATGTAGGCATGATTGATTTTAGGTCACTTAGGCATGGTTGATTTAAGGTCATTTAGGCATGGTTGAGTAGGTTAGGTCAGGTTTAGGCATGGTGGGGTTTTAGGTCAATTAGGCATGATTGAGTTAGGCATGGTCAGTTAGGCATGGTGGAGTTTTAGGTCAGTTAGGTATGATTTGGTTGTGTTTTTGGGTTTGATTTAATTTCCATGTTGTTGGTAGTGTGGAAAATAAATGATGATGTATGTTTCTGTTATGGTTTAAACTTACAATATTTTATATCATGGAATGGTGGTGATTGATGTATGATGTTATGAAATGGTAGGTATGTATGTTTTTATGATTGTTTAATTTTCCAAGTTTTGTGTAAAATGGGAAACTAACTAAGGTAGAATGTGAATATAAAAATAGGGGGAAAATTGGTTAGGGTAAAGAGTGGCTGAGCTAACCTCCAAGGGCCCCATGCCCTCGGAGTGCTACCTACATAGCCCTGACGAAAAGGGGCCTCAGGGCGATGTAGTTCTCTTGTAATCTAGGGAAGAATAAGATGAGGATAGATGAATGGGTTAGTATGTTTTAGGCATGTTTGAGTCTAGGTCATTTAGGCATGGTTTTTAGGTGATTGTAGGCATGATTGGTCATTTAGGTTAGTTTTAGGCATGGTGATGTTGGTGAAAGAGGAATTCTTAAAGTGTAGGTGTCAATGGTCTAATCTTGTATAGAAGAATCAAAAAGTAATGAAGAAGGTGAAGGGTAAGAGGTGACCAAAAGAGCCTCCTAATTGGAAGAACCATAACAAGTCTACCATACCAAAGGTGGGCTTATGAACATAAGACCCTAAAGGTGTTGCATGATTGACTATGCTAAGGGTGAAGAAAGTCACATGATCATGAAATGTCATTTTTACTGCAAGTCCCTTGAGAAGGTAGGAAATTAGGGTGAAAAGGAAATGAGGTGAAAAAATGGTTGGTTTTAGAGTAACCTGGTGTGAGATAGACAAGCCTACTTGGCAAGAGACCCAAGATAAAAATAGGTAAGTCCATGAAAAAAAGGTTATCTTTTTTCTTTTTTTTTTTTTTGATAGACTGATCAATGTAGGAAGTCTATGTGGGATGAGTATATTATCTCCTTGAGGTCTTCATGAAGCTGATCGATGTGGGAAGCTTCTGAATATATTTATTTTTTTTTGTAAGGATAGTCCCTTTTTATGATAGACTATGTGCAGTATGGATAGCTTTGTATAGCTGTCCTTCGAGGGAGCAGTCTATTTATAGTGGCGAGATAGAGAGAAGAGATGTCCCTTTTGAGGGAGTCATCTCTTTGCTGGAATTTTGACTCAAGGAGTTGAATCCCATTTTGCTTTTGAAATTATTTTTTTGGACGTTTAAGTCATGGACAAGACTATAGAGAAGATTAGGCTCCTTGTTTAGAAGACAAAAACCATAACACACAGAGGTTAACTATGAAAGAGATGGTTTCAAGTGATGAACGACCATGGGATTCCATCTTGAAAAAGATGAAAAGTATCCATGAAAATCATGCCATGAGTAGAATCGTGGTACTCATATTGAAGATAAGGCTGAAAGGTGACATGTAATCACATGATTCTTGTTTAGTCATTGACCCCAAAATAGGTAATATGAAAGGTGAAGGGTGCTCAAGGGACTAGCATTTAATAGACAAGAGGTGATATAGGACTTGATTCAATAATAGAATGGTCTAAGATGTAAGGCATTGAGGGGTTCAGGTTTGGGTTTACCTTTGAGTGAAGACAAATGATAAGCACCTGATCCATAGGTATGAGTAACGATATAGGGTCCAAGCCAATTAGGAGAAAATTTTCCCTGTTTACTTTTCTCCTCTTTGGTTACATGTTGATTTTCCTTCAGGATGAGGTCACCGAACACGGAATTTTTCTCATGGACACATTTTTCATAGGCATGTTTGATACATTTTTTGTATATTTGGAGATGATCAAGAGCATTAAGATGACGTTCATCTAATAACTCAAGTTGTTCCAAATGGTCCTAGTGAAAGTCATCATCATTGAGCATGTCTTGGAGTGAGATACAAAGAGATGGAATCTAGACTTCAAGAGGAAAGACAACCTCGGTACCATAGACCAGAGAGAAAGGTGTGGTAGTAGTTGAGGTGTGAATACTAGTACGGTAAGCCCACAAGGTGAAAGGAATGTGTGTATGCCAATCCTTTCCAGTATCATCAACTACTTTCATAAGAATTTTGTTTAGGGTTTTATTGGTTGATTTTTCTTGGCCATTTTTTTTTGGGTAGTAAGGTGAAGAGAAACTAAGTTGAATGCTAAAGGTGTCACGAATTTTTCATAGGGTTTTTTTTTGAACTGTTTTCCATTATCAAGTGATGAGATGGTGAGGAATACCAAAGTGACAAATGATGTGATGATTAATGAATTCACATATTTTCTCAGATTTTGTAGAAATAGGAGGTATGAATTCAACCCATTTAGTATAATATTTAGTAGCGGTTATAATCCATTGATGGCATTGTGAAGAATGAGGATTGATCTCTCCGACAAGATCCAAACCCCATTGAGAGAAATGCCAAATGCCTCGTGTGACCTGTAAGGCATGACTAGGTGTGTGATGAAGATTAGCATGCTGTTCTGGAATTTCACACAATGTTTGACATAGTCACAACAGTCATGGTTGAGGGTGGGCCAATAATAACCCAGGCGAAGGATGCATTTAGTGACAGCTAGGCCACTAAAGTGACCTCCAAAAATTCCTGTCATGAACTTCCTTGATGGTATAAGGAATCTCAGAACTTGTAAGGCATCGTAAGAGAATACCATCAAAGCCATTTATAAAGAAGACCACCCATGATGACATAGCGAGAGACACTTTTGAGAAAGGTGCATGTTGTCCATTACGAGTAAGATCTGGAGGTAGAATGGAAAGGGAAAGGTAGTCTGTAAACTACTTATACCAAAGGTCACGTGGGTCAGGTGTAATGGTTCCGATGAGGTTGATGTATTGAAATAAATAAGAAGGTGATTGTAACCTTTGTATTGTGACAAATATTTTTGAGTTGGAAGGTAAGGCAGGAATCTGAGAAGCAAGGAAAGGCCATGGTATCCACAAATTTATTAGTGGAACGTGGGGTGGTTTGAAGTTCGTAATGGTCAAAGGTAGTCAAAAGTATGTCTACATGATGTTTATACTTTTGAAGTACTTCGTTACGACACTGGTATATACCATTGAATTGATTTACAACTAGTTGAGAGTTGCCAAAGATATTAATTGATTTAACCTCTAAGGTGATGGAAGTTTGAAGGCCTAATATGAGTGCTTCATATTTGGCGATATTGTTAGTAGAATCAAAATATAGTTTGAAAGATAAAGGCATAGGTTCACCATCAAGAGGAATGAGGATAACACCTACACCACCCCCATGCTAACATTTGGAACCGTCAAAGAATAAGGTCATTTGGTAAATGGTATCATCCAAAGAGAGGGTAGCAATGGATTCGTCTAGGAAATCAAAGTTAGAGGATTGATTTCTGGAGAGGGGTGCGTCTATAATTTGGTCAGCGATGGTTTGGCCTTTGAATGGATTTTTGATGGATGAATTAGAGGTCAAGGTTAGTGAGAAGCATGAGCCAACATGCAGCACGCTCATGTTGGTAGGGTTTGGCATACATGTAATATAAGGGGTCAGTATTTGGTGACAACAAAGGTTTTGTGATTGAGTAGGTAATGACGAAGTTTAGTGGTGAAAAAAACTAAGGCTAAGTAGAGTTTTTCAACATGGGTGTACCTGGTTTCATAGTCTAGAAGTGTATGAATTATGTAATAAACCACCTGTTCCCTGTGTTGTTCATCACGATGAGAGAGCATGACACCTAAAGAATGATCAGTAGAAGAAATGTATAAGTAAAATGGTTGGTCCTCCTTAGGAGGAATGAACACCAGTGGTTGGAGAAGGTACTATTTTAAGGCATCAAAATATTTTTGGCATTCATCATCCCATTTGAAAGAGATGTCCTTTTTGAGGAGATGGTGAAATGGTTGATAGCGGTCGGAAAGCTGCGAAATAAAAATAAGAATAGATTGCAAGTTGCCTTACAAAATACAAAGTTGGCAAAGGTTATAGGTGGAGGCATTTTGAGAATAGCCTTGATTTTAGCGGGATCAACTTCTATGCCATGCAAAGAAATGATGAAACCAAGGAGCTTTCCTGAGAGAAAAATGAAGACACACTTCTTTGGTTGAAGGAGAACATAATACTTGATGAGACGGTCAAAGATAACTTTCAGGACTGTAAGATGTTCGGCACAATGTTTAGATTTGGCAAGAAGGTCATCTATGTAATCTTCCAATATACGATGCATGATGTCATGAAAGATATAAGTCATAGCCCATTGATATGTAGCACCAACATTCTTAAGGCCAAAAGGCATGACTCGATAGCAAAAGGTCCCCCAAGGAGTGATGAAGGTAGTTTTGTGTTGATCTTCTGGGTGAGTAATATTTGGTTATAACTCAAGAAACCATCCATGAGTGATAACATCTCATTGACCAAAGGTAAGATCAACTAGTTGGTCAATACTAGGTAGAGGAAAGTCATCTTTGGGGAAAGATAAGTTGAGGTCATGGAAATCTGTGCAAATGTGGAGTCCCCTTGTCAATTTTGTGATAGGAATGATGTTAGAAATCCATTGGGGATAGTCAATGGGTAGGATGAAGGAAATTGAGAGAAGGCACTGAAGTTCTTCTTTGACAAGAAGGGAAATGTGAGGATGCATTTTCCATAGCTTTTGTTTCACGGGTTTGGCTTCAAGGATGGTGATGATATTGTGGACCACAATGTTTGGATCAATACCTGACATATCAACATAGGACCAAGAAAAAGCATTGTTATGATCCCAGAGGAAAGAAGTAAAAGCTTCTTGTTCAACAACATCTAAATATTGGCCTATCTTTAGAATGTACGGGTCATCCTAAGTGTTAATATTGACTTCAATGGTCAATTCATTTAACATGGTTTGTGTCTCAAAAGGAAATTACCAGTGAATATAAGAATATTTCTGCACAAGGTAAGTGAGGATAGACTCATCATCCTGACATTGAACAAAGTTAATAGTTGGTGTATCATCATCGATCATGTCAAGATACAGGAAGGGAAGAGAAGAGGGAGCATTTCCCTCACTTTGATAAGTCATAGGTCCCAGGTAAATGGTGTTCAGAAAAAAAGTTAGGAGGAATAGATTTGGGATCTATAGACTCCATGGGTGAAGGTGGTGATGTGGGTGAATGGGGTGGAGAAGGTTTGGCATCCTCGATGAGGTCGACACAATCCTTCTTAGAGGATAGTTTAGTGAAGCTAATATAACCACTGATGTCTTTGTGTTTATGGGTGGTACACATGATGACTCTGATTCCCTTGTTCATAAAAAAAAAAGCCAAAGCCATTCCAAGAACATCGGTGAAGGAAAGTGTGATAAAAGTGACAGTTGGTGAGATATTGGAGGTCAGATGAAAATGGTCATGTTTGGGAAGGTGGCTCGGGTGAATAGGTGGAAGTATCAAGTCCCCCATATGTTAAGTTGGTGTGAAGGTGGGGAGGACCATAAGGGAAGACCTCGCCTATGCGATGGTCATAACGAGGATGTTGGCATAGGTTACCATACTCTTATGGAGTAAGGAATGTGTTTATATTGTAGAGGCGGTATTCCCCCAGAGTGAGTCATTTAAAAATGACTTCTAAGGGGTCGGTAGTAGATATGTGTGTAGCTAGAATAGATGAATCAATAGGTGATTGGGAAGAAGAAGGATTAGTTTGTTGGGCTAGTTGGGTTAGCAGATGGGTTAGCTGCAGAGGCCACAAGATTAGTGGGAATAGAATAGGTAGGTGTGGGTGAGGTAGTGGACAACATCAGTGGATGGGGTTGTGGGTGAAGGAGAAGTGGTAGTAGTGGTAGATTCCTTAATTGGTACAAGGACATCATTAGGTTGGTACAACATGTTACAGGTTTTGAATGGTGGCGGGTCAGCTGGGATGGTGTAGTTATGTCCTTCATGTTTAAATTTTACACATTGGTGTAAAGTAGAAGGAACACAACCCATGACATGAATCCAAGGTTGACCAAATAAAAGGTTATACTAGAACTCCCCCTCTAATATGTAGAACAATTCTGGGACAGTATGGGGGCCCACGCAAACATGGAGAATAATGGTACCAAGGGTGGAAGTGATGGCATCATTGAAGGAGTGCAACATAACTAGGTTATTATGCATGTAATTGGAAGGTATGCACATTTGGTTGTACGCATGGGAGGAGATGATGTTGATGCTAGTGCCACCATCGATCATAATGCATCATACATGTATATTATCAATATAGATGGAGATGAAAAGGGTGGGATTGGGGTCATCTGATTGGAGAGGTACAATTTCATCATCAGAAAACTAAGAGCAACTACTTTGTTGAGTAGGTGGAGGTGTAGAGGAAGGGGATGAGTTGGTAAGAGAGGCCAGATGATGAGGGGTAATAATGGAGGCCACGGGTGTAGGGTCGTTAGGTAAAACCTCAATGGATTGGAGAACCTCCATGAGGGACTTGTCGGTGAGATTCAGAGGTTTGGATGAGGTCATACAAAGACATTTTTAAAGGGGATTTGTGTAATTGTTTTATCATTGTATGATGGGTGACCCCATCAAAAATAGGGTATGTGGGACCTCGAATAGTGATTTTGGGTGTGGGTGCATGGTCGGTATATTAGGCACAAGATTAGTGATGGGATGGTTTTTTTTGCTTTCCCTTTGTCTTTTTGGGCATGAGTGGAAACTTGGATCATGTTAAAATGAGGGAAAGAGGTGGATGGAGAAGGTATGTCATGAGTAGTATAACGACATGATGGAAAAAATCCTAATGCAGGGTAAGAACCTTATGAAATAAGTAGGGCACATTGACATTTAGGTGGTGGTTTGGCCAACTCTCGAATACATGTTGACCATGTTGATGGATTGAATGTTGGAGGTGGAGATACGGTGGGGTGACTTGAATAGGTAGTGGATGAAGATGCATGGTTATTGGTGAAGATGGAATAGAGTCCTCATCTAGAATATCATCATCATCAAAATTTGCTTTAGGGGGGCATAATTGGAGGAGAATGGTTTTGAGAGCCTTACAACCCTCTACATCATGTAGAGGAGAACATTTTTGATGGTAGGCACAAATTTTAGTTTCATCAAACCATTTTGGTTTGGGTTTGAGGGGGTCATAAGGTCTAAGAGGCGGTAATGTGATGACCGATGGTCTCTAAGAGGTTGGCTAAAATGTTAGAGTAGGACCCTGCCAATGGATCATAGTGGGAAGTGAGTGTGGATTTGGGTAAAGGTGTGGATGATTGTGGTGGAAGAGGTGTTATAGGAGGTGGAATAGGTTTGACCACTGGTTTGGTAGGTGGTACTATCTTAGGTTTTGATGATACCTATTTGGGTAAGGATGTGGTAGATGAACTAGCAATGGAAGGTGTCATTGGTTTAACTACCCTGTTGGAGGTAGTGGGTTCTTGTTCCTTGGATTGCACCTTCTTGGGTAAAGGTGAGGTGGGAGTATGTGATGCAGAAGGGAAATAAGATGGTGGAAGAGGATGGGTTATCCATGGGGACAATGGAGGTGTGGTGAATTGGTTGGTGGAGGCCGGGTGGAAGGTATGGGCTGAAGTCACATAGGTAATGTTGGGGTTATGGTAGCTGCTAGAGGTATAGGTGGTAAGAAAGATACGGGTGATGGCGGGGGTGTTTGTTCGTGCAAGAAACTTGGGTATAACAAAAGATCGTGATGAAGAAGCAGGTTGCTTCACTTTTGATTTTCCTCGAGTAGGGGGTTGTTTGGCCAAGGTTGATGGGTGAGGTCCTAGGATGGATGGAAGGGGAGAAGGTGACAAAGGTGGTGGGTGAGACTAGTGCATGTGGCCTAGAAGGTTGGGTCTTCCTTTTATGCAGAGGAATAATTTTGGTGTGGGTTTGGGAAGATGTGGACTAAATCCAATTTGATGGGTGGATGGGCAAGGTTTGACATTGGCATGACACCCAAGGTAGTGATGGGTCTAGATATGGGTGAAGATGTAGGTGTGGGTAGGTTCTTAGGCATAGGAATGGTTTTAGTCATGGGTAAAGGTTCAGATGTAGATAAGGGTGAAAAAGAAGAGGTTGTTTCAACAGGACATAGTCATGGTTGGTTTGGTCACTTGGAACACTTTCAGATAGATTGTGGAGGTATCAGTAAGGGACATTTGCATTTGGGTTAGAAAGGGGAGCTGAAGGAATCCCCAAAGCATGGAATTATCAACATAATCCAAGTCGATCATCCAAGCATGAAAATGACACTACTGTAAGAGGATCCAATGTTGATTTAGTAGAAATCCCTATAAAGTATGTCTGTGAGACAGGGAATTTGTTGGCTTTGGACTTTGTAGGTAAGAGAGCCGAGAGAATATCAATAGGATCTAGAAAGGCTGATGGGGAATTGTCACCAATAGGCTGTGGCACTTTTAAAGGATCCCCCATGGGTAGGGGAGATGATGGGTGAGATGAGGTAGGTTCTCTTTCAGTGGAGGGGAAGGTGAGCATGACTCTCTCATGGGTAGGAGAGTTGATACCATTGTTTGTTCATTGGGTTCAGAGGTGAGTGGTGAAATGGAATTAGCAGAAATGGTGGAATCCCATGTAGGTGAGGGAGGAGATGAAGAGGACTCATCTATGGGTGAGGGAGTAGATGAGGTAGGATTCTCTATAGGTAAAGGAGCTCGTGTTAGAAATTCATCTATGGAGGGGATAAGAGGAAATTGAGGAATGGTTGGTATGATATCGAAAATAATGTGGAATTCACAGACATTGCTATCATTGGTTTAAGATTCCCCATGCTGATTAGATGATGGTGTATGATTAGGAAACAAATTCTTAAATATATGTAAGTTTTGATTTTCCGGTGCATTTTGGTTATCCAGGACGAGATATCCATTATCTAACATTTCCTGGACAATGTTCTTAAAAGCTATGTAATTACGATCACTATGGCCTTTGACGTGATGATAATTATAGTAGTCATGTTCCTTATACCATGTAGGCATAGGACAAGCGTGATAGAAATGAGTATGAGGTTTTATGGGGGAAAGTGCAATGGATCCATCCTTAAGAAGCTTTTCCAAGACTGAATAATAGGGCTCTCTAATTGGAGTGTATTTTCATTGTTCCCATCATAACTGAAAAGTATGAATGGGAGCCCAAAGATTAGAGGAAGGTTTGGCTTGATTAGATGGATGAGATGGACCAGATTTGAGAACTACCACATTGGCATATCCCTTGGATTTTGAATAATTGCTTTGGGGATTCAAATATGAAGAAAAATCATTTGATTTGAATGTGTCATTTTTGTTTCGTAATTGGATTTTATTTTTTTCAATGACATGAATTTCTAGTTTTCATGCCATGGTAAATGATTTGTCGAAGGTACAGAAGGTTTGTACCTACAGAGTTGGTGAGATGTGTCTGGCACAAGCTCTAGTGAACAACTCTATAATCTCAACTTAAGGTAACTAGAATGTTAATTGGTTGATAAGGCTTAGCCAACAAGTAAAACAATCTGTGAGAGATTCATCATCATATTGTCATGTCGAGTATAGGTCAGTCATGGTGACCTTTTTGATGAAACTGATTGAGAAGTGGTCTAAGAATGCTTGAGAAATTTGGTTAAAGGAGTAGATGGAATGTTCTGGGTAAACCACTGTACCAATCTAAGGTAGGTCCTATCAAAGACATGGGGAATGTCCATAAGAGTAAAGCATTGTCATGGGCAATTATATAACACCCATGTTTGAATGACCACAAGTGTTGTTGTGGGTCTTATTTACTGTTGAAATGGTTGAACTTGAGCATTTCCCAATGTACAAGGTACGGGTGAATGGGGATAAATGGATGAATATGCTCATTACAAATTTTTCCATAAGTCAAGGTGTTATGAGAGCTGGAAACTGACACTTCTAATGTTTGCATATTTTCCATCATCATCCTAATGAGATCATTGGTGGGTTGTGAGGAATGAGTTCCTCCTACAGTGAAGGGAGGTTGATGATGGATGTATGATGTGGATGAAATCCCAGTATATAGGGGTTCCGAGTATGAGAACTGTGAAGGGGGAATAGATGTGGGTGGAAGATATCCCAAATAAGTGATAGAAGAGATTGTCGGGTTGCTCGTGATGTGTGTAAAAGGGTGGGGTAGTTGTAATGAATCTCATGGTAATTGGGGGTAGAGACAATGGGATGGAAAGGAAAAGGTTTTGAAATGGGGTATGCCAGGTTAATGACACTAGGGGTGGTTGTGATGTAATTGGTATATATGAGGTAAAGGGAATAGATGGGACCATGTTTAAGGTGGTTGCTGAAGGAATGGTTGGGACACCATGGGTGCGAAAGATGCCATTGGTGTAGCAGGTATAGAGGTCATGGGGTCCAGTTGTGACACCGAGGTGGTAAGGTAGATGAAGGCCATGTTGAGCTAGTTGTAGCTGACACAAAACTTAGGGCGAAGGGCAAGAGGGATAGACATGAGCATGTCGTATACCAATTGTCCCGAGGAGTCTAGGGTAGATGAGTGGGTGAGATAATATTGTAGGGTAGCGAGATTATGGTCAAGGAGTCTTGCTAGAATTCCCCCTCCTCGTCACCGGTATTAATGGTAAAATGGGATGTGGTTGGATCCATAGGTATAAGATAGAAGGTGGTGACGGGATAGGTGGTTATCACTGAATCACAACACCCCTGTGCATATACTTGAACTCACGATGTGATTGGATAACATGGGTACTATCTCCAAGTTGTGGGACTTGCTACTTGAGATAGACCTCCAGAGAAAGCTGGTTCTTGCTCCTAAACTACCTGCCACAATCTACTCTAATGCAGGATAAGCTAACTGTTCTAATCTAAATTTCTAAGGGACCAGGGAGAGAGAATGGACATAAAATGAAATCCTACACTAAAGTGGTGATACACCAGAAAAGGAGGGTGTGATAGTAGTCTCCAAATGTGTGAAATACAGAGGCAAAGTGCACACTGAAGAGGTGATGACAGTTCACCATAATCTAGCAAAATGCATTCACAACAATATTCCAAGCATACACAATGATAATGAATCCCTGCAAGAACATAGGATAAATAGACACAATATTCTTATAGAAATATTAATGGGGCAAGAAGGATGCAAGAAAACACAGCAGGGGAATAATACATCCACAAACTGGTATTTTATTGCTTCATGATATGCACAGTTCAATCTATTACAAGATAAGGGCCTAGATCACCATGCAAGGAGTCCACTACAAGGGCCTGAACACAATGGCTTCACAAAGCAATTTTGGCAGAGATTTGCTACCCAAAAACTCTCTCCTTTAGTGAATGATCCCAACAGCTCAATTTATAGAAAAATGAGAAGGAAAAGAGAAGGGAAAATAGAAATCCCGAAATCTAGTCCTTCAACCACCTATAAGAGCATCATTAAATGGAGTGAAATGATTATACATTACTTGCAAAAGGCTCCCCATACTGTCCCATGTGTTGCAGCAGAGAAAGAATGATGACCATGCCTCTTAATTGCACTCCCAGCTACCAAATAAAACATTGTTATGAACCCGTCCACGTTTTGTTAAAAATATCAATCAATTTCTCATCAAATATATAATTTCTTGATTTCTGTGCGTCGGGCTAAGAGCACATGATTCCAACGGTTACCAAATTTGTGTGATTTCGTTGAGAAATGCAAAAGTTATGGCCTTCTGAGTGACATGGGAAACTATTTAGGGTCTGGCAGGCGTCATCTGTCATTTGACGGGAATGAGCATTAACTAACTGGAGTTGTTATGTTTCCTTTACATTGAAATATCTGAACTTCATTTAAAAATAATAAATCCATGGGTGAATGGGGATAGAGGATGAATAGTGCTCATTATAGAAAGTCATAAGTTAAGTGAAAATCGGAGCTCGGAGTCAAAAGATTATGGCCGTTTGAAGTTTCCATCAATCATTGACTTTTCTTCCTTGCTGTTGGTTGCTTTGGCTTTTCGCGTCCCACGCATCCCTTTGGCCCGGATGTCCCAGTATGAATGTCCCTTGACTGAATCCCAGTATATGCGTCCGCCAAGTACTCTTGTCCCGCTTGTCCCGGACTGAATTGTGGGTGGAAATTTTCCCGATAAGCAATAGAAAAGATTGGGGGTTCGACTGGTGACTTTTGTCCCAAATGGGTGGGGGTCATAAAAAATCTCATGGTAATTAGGGGTAGAGACTGTGGGATGGAACGTATGAGGTTTTGGCCCAACTGGGTTGTGGGCTTCCTTAAGTCTTTTCGGGTGGTTGTGATGTCCTTCGCGTACATAAGGTCCCAGATGTCCCAGATTGCCATGTTTCAACAGTTGGTGAAGGAATGGTCAACACTTTTCGGCTAGTGTCGGATAGATGCGTCCCATTGGTGTCCGAGTCCCAGTTACTGCGTGGACTACCTGGCGGATTTTGAGTTCACGCACTAAGGTCCCAACTGTCCCTACTGCCTGGACTTGGGACTTAGCCGATGGGGGCGGAGGGCAGGAGGGATTTCACGATTTTTCCTGGCCTCTAAGATTTGATACGATGAACCTTAGCTCAACCCGAACTGGTACGACCAAGGAGTCCCTTTAGACCCGAAATCCCTCAATAACAGTTGTAGGCAACCGGATTTTGGTTAAGGATTGCGAACTCCATTTCATCACCTATTAATGGTGATTCCTTCTGATCCATAGGTGATCAAGATAGAAGGTGGTGATGGATAACAATAGGTGGAAGTAGATGAAGGATAGCATGAAACACAAGGGTGTTGGTTTGACTGTGAGTCAGAACCATGTGAATTAGTGTAGACCTGATAAACTGTACTCTATAAATAACACAAAAATCAACAGAAATGGAGAAGGATAGATTCAGGAGGTGAACTTGGTTGGTATTCTAATTAAAAATAAGAACAAAGGAACTGACGATGGTTTAAATAAGCTGATGATAGTTAAAGGGGGACCAATGAATGGTTACAGTAACCGATATTGGTTATTGTGGGAAATCAACATTTTTAGAAAATGAGGCCAAAACTGATGAAAATTGAATGAGGAAACTGTATATGATAGTGATATTAGAATTATGGGGATATGATGATGTCTTGAGAATTTCAAATAGAATAGAAGAGGTGATGAATGATTTTTTGGGTAAAATAACCAAAAGAGATGGAAACCAACACCGGTTAGGTAAAATGATGACAGTTAGATGGAAACCGGTGATGGTCACTGGATCGACGCCAATTACTGTGAAATTTGAAGAAGTGAAAAATTTTTTTGTGAATTGAGTCAGATGGAGTATCAACCCAAAAGTCTGAGGATGATAGTATTAGACCCTGACACACTCAGAAATAGTCAGAATACTCCAACTATAATGGTGGAGTGTGAAAGGAATAGGAAAGTGGAGAAAGTAACTTCACAACTCAAAATGTAACTCAGGAAAAAGATAAGAAAAACACTCAATCCTATAAGTGAATTTTATGTGTTCAGCTTATGCTATTTAAGAATGAATTGTGAATTCAAAACAAATATTTTTGGTTGGGAAGGCATCTTATGAAGAGGAAAATTCTAAAGGGTGGTTTCAGGTTATGTTTTTGTGGGGGTGGTCCTTTCTATGAGATAATGACTGGATAGAGAAACCAGCTGGGCACCCACTATCAATCCTCTGATCATGTGATCGTTGAAAAATTCTTCCAGGTAAGGTGTTGTTCAAGAAGATGTGTGAATTTTTATTTGTGTGGTTTGGCAAAGAGAGAGAGAGAAGAGAAAGTGCTTATATGATTCAAGTATGTCAACCATCAAGTAGGCATGAATTCCTAGCATATAGGTTTCCCTCAGTTTTTAATGTGAGCTAAAATGTAATCATACAAGGATGAAATGCAATATATTTTAGAACCTAAATCAACAATTAGATTCGATGTAGAAAATGATGAATAGGTCAATAACATGCTCTTTCACTACTATGCAAATGTAGGAAAAAAGAAATGATTCATTTTAAACACCAAATCACAAATGTCGTTTAGACAATTAGAAGAAAAGAATGTTACCAGGGAGAAGATTAAATGTGTATTTTTCAAAAAGAAAGAGACACAAAAATTTCCCTATATGAAGAAAATGGAATGAACCCAAGAGTGGGTCCCACCGGGCATGCCAAAATGTTTCACTAGATTCTTAACAGATTTAATGAAATAGATAGAGGGTGATAGGACAAGGAGGTATACCTATTTGTGATGTTGGTTGAAGTTTGTGCACACATTTATGATTTCCTGATCCAGGATGACCATGAAGAACTTCCTTTTGTCTAGGAGGAACTACCTAAAAATAAAAAACTAGACCACAAGAAGAATATTAAACAATATATGTCAGTGGACTGCCTAGCTTTATTGCTATTGAATTGTATTAAACAGTGGATTGAAAACCATCTAATAAGTATCACACTTCCTGGATACATATTAGATTGTTTTCAATCCACTGTTTAATGCAATTCAATGCAATAAATAACGTAAAAAAAAATCCTACTATAGTTGATATGATTTAGGCATCTCATTCAAATAAAATAAGAAAATCTAATCTAATAGGTAGGGTTATGATCTGATCTAGAGGTTGGGTAGGTGGTTTTGAGTTTTTTCCTATCTGACAGAGGTCTGGTAAAGGATACAAATGATTCTGGGTAGTTTGGGGATGGATATTAGCTTGCTGTCTTGAGCTAGGTTATCAAACATAGAGACCGATGCCGGTCAGATATGATTTTGATGACGGTTTAGATATGACTGATGGCAGTTTAGGGTGGATAATGGTAGAATGTCAAAATAGATGCCCAGTTGGGAAGGTTTGTGGTGGGATTGTAGGTGGGGTACTAGGTTTGGATAAGGTCCTGTGAGGTTTTTGGGGTGTTAAGGTCAACTTAGTGAAAATCTGTCAGGAGACACAGTAACTGACGTTGGTCTGGTGACCGATGTCGGTAAAGGGGAAACTGATGATGGTCAAGGTGATCGGATGTCAGTAGGGAAGAATGGTGGAAATCAAATAAACTTGGTTTTGGAGTTTCTATATGATTACACAAAGAATGGTAGAAGGATGGTTAGGTTCGTAATAATTCTAGGATGGCTCAGGAATGCCTAGGAGTCGGGTATGGGGAGCTAAACGATTGTGGGTGGTTGGATGGGTGGATTGAAAAGAAAATGGGGATGGTGGAATGTAAAGGAGAATAGGATCTAATTAAATAGAAATAAAGAAACTATAATATAAGTATAAAATGATGTAGATAAAAGACACGCTTACTTGTATTTGCAAGCCTAGTTGGTGGAGGATAACAATGGTTGATCTATGAAACTGGTGATCAGTACCACAATGATGCTTTCTAGAATTTTACCATGAGTAACAATGCCATTAGATCATGTGATTCCCACTTCAAACAACCACTTGAGACGAAGAAACAAACTAGGTTTAGCTGGGAAAATTAGGTAATAATTTTTTTTTGTTAAGGGTGTTTGCAACGAAGGTTACAAGATCATAGTTACCACAAACCAAGTTTAGGTTATCAAACAAGATTGACATGCAAAAATGATTTTTACAACATCTCACAACAAGCATAAGGTCAAATCTAAGGATAAAATTCATCACTTAGGTTTAAGGAGTAATTTCTCACTCCTCCCTCCCCTAACAGGCTTACATGATTAAACTTGATTTTTAAATCACTTAGGGTCATCACAACTTTCCTAAATCATGTTCATTATATAGGAAATTCTCTCACCTTTCCAACCATATAAATAATTCCTCCTAACTCCTTGTAAAACTCAAGTTATGGGGCGGCGGAGTTTCAGGGAGAAATTTTCCCTTCCTAAGGTGCAAGGTGTAAAACACCTCCGCGCGCCCACGGGGCCAACGAAATGGGACATGTGGTGCCTTCTGATTGGTGTGGGGAGATGTGGACCAGTGGGGCACACAAAAATTTAGGAATTTTTAGGCAAAAATCTCAATGGCGAAAAAACAACGCGCGCCTCTGCCAAGGAAGATCCAAGCCACGTGTCAAGTGTCGATAGGTCGTGGGGAAAAATTGGGAATTTTTCCCTAAGTCCAAACCTAACTTAATTCAAAATAAATTTTGCCTCCAAACCTCTGCCCATTACAAAAAGTGCCATGTGGCATCTTGTGATTGGATGTGGGTCGACGGAGCGACAGAGGAAGTTAAAATTTTGTGCCAAAAGTTTTTAAAAAGGCCAAATGGCTCGCGTGGACCTGTGCGTCCGTTGGACATGTGTCAACACCCCATTGGTTGCAGGGTTTGGGGATGTGGGGAAAAAGATGAAATTTTTCAAAAATGCAAAATTTAAAGTTTTAATTTTTCTTTCGCGTGCCCACCAAGCCACGTGTCAACACGTGATTGGCTGCAGGGGATGCGAGGTTGCGGGGAAAACTGAGAAAATTTTCCCAAAGCCAAAATTTTCAAAAAGTTAAGTTTTGAAAAGGCACACCCCTCCCAAGTAGCATGTGGCATGATATTATTGGATGAGAGGGTGGCGGGGCTATGGAATTTTTGAGAAATTTTTTCCAAAGTTTAAAATTTAAATTTTTACATAGTTAGATTAATTTTGGATGGCCATTTTTGAAGTAAAACTTCAAATGGCCATAACTTTTGATAGGAAACTCCATTTTGGGAAAACAAGAACTTTCCAGAAATCCCTCAAGAGTCCTATTTGCAAAGAAATCATAAAAGTTGGATTTTGATGAATTTTTTAGGGTAAATTGTAAGAAATTGATCTGTAGGGTTTAAAATTTAAAACTGGCAATTTTTCCAACTTATGAGATTTATTAAATTCTGATTTTTTTCTTCTCCTCAACATGTAAATTGAACATGGAGGAATGCTATTGGATAAGTTTTAGATTATTTTCAAGGTTAAATTTATGGATTGAGTTGCAATTTATATATTTTACATCTTTTGACAGGAAATGGTTGTGCAAGTTTTAAAATTGATTTTTTTGTGAGTTCTAAAATGTATTTCTTTGGTATGAAGTCAAATTGAATTCTGTAGAACTTATTACATATAAAATGAATTGTTTCAATACTCAATTTAAGTTAAAGATCTGAACTGTACATTTATTAGATACAATACAAATTGGAGTAAGAGGGATGTAAATTCTTTTATTGATTTCAATCAGCAACATTGCAACTTTTACAACTTCATCCTTTCCATAAATTTCAATATACAGAATACGAACAAATTTCATTCTATCACGTATTTTCAAAAATGAGTATGGAATGCTAATTATTTACATTGCAAAAATGAATCTCTATCTTTTCCTTGCAATACAAGACGTCTTCCAATTAAAATAATCATACATTTCATCCACTACAAGGTGGGAATAGTTACAATGACTTTCTCAAATGAAGGGACTGTCAAGACTGTGTTTTCTCCAAGCTCCAAAATAGCAGCATGCTGATTTCTTCTTCTTTTGATCATAACAAGGAAGGGCGAAAGACAACACTCTCCACCTAACCAAGACATCCAATGGGAAAGGAGAAGCCATCTTTCCCCAATGGCCCCTGAGACCCAACCATATTGAAATGGAGAATGAACATCAACACATGGCAAAAAGGCTTTTTTCACAACAAACAACATTCTTTTCACATGCATAGAACAAAAAAATACACAATTCAAATAAGACAACAGTTCCCAATTGCATTTAAACATTTCAAACAACACAAAGGCTTCATTAAGCAAGCCAAACAAGAGCAAGAGATATGGGGAGATCCTTATACCTCCCAAGTTGGAATTGGGCACCCACCAAATGTATACCACCATAAAACATACCAAATCCCATCAACCTTATATCCCCCAACCCCTCCTTATGCCCCCCCAAAATTTCTCCCTTATGTCCCCCCCAAGAGTAAGAAATGAGAGCAATTTCTTTTCCTAGGTGGATCCCAAACCAAAACTCCCTCCAACAAGAATAAGTGCCATTGGCAATCCCTAATGCCCCCCCATTTGAAATCCCCATAGTCTTCTCCTACACATTGCCCTAAGCAATCTACCCAACCAGCCATGAACTCATAGAACAATCACCATTTCATTCATGTAAGAAAAAGGAAAAATAAACATATAAAAAGGACAAAATCCTACCTCTCCATAGTGGAGATTGTTTCCCAACACAACAATTCTTCAATGCTCAAATATGCAGTCCAGAAAAGTAAGGTATATGCATGCAAGAGAGTTTCCAAATCCTTCTTCAAAGCAAGCTCCAACAACAATCCAAAAAAAATCGACCCAAGCAGGAGAGAAAAAAGTTTCAACAACCCAAACAAGAGGAGAAATTCTAATTTTAAAGGAGAGGGAGGAAGAGGATGATGTGGATTCCAAGTGGGATGCCACATCATTCTTACTCAACCTCCAAAAAGAGAAAATCATTTTCCCAATAAATCACAATAAATGTAAATGACAATCAACTTACACACTCAAAATTAACCCATACTTCAAAAAGGAATGCATTAAAAATATGTAAGGGAAAGTGCAATTAAATCTTACACATAATCAAATCAAAATACAATAAAAAAGATTAATTTAGACTCCAAAACCTAGGCATGGTTGGTGGATGATTTTAAGAGGTGTGGGACAAGTTTAACTTGTCCCACAAGCCTCCAATTTTGGCTTCCAAGGTCAAATCCGAATTTCAAAGAGGATGGAGTGTTCTACATCAATATTCTGACTTACTCAAGCTACACATCACTTACACATCTCTTACATCCTCTTACACATTCTTACAACATGCATTAATACCTATGACTCCCTTTATTACATACTTTTTGGACATAATGATTTATTTACTTAACATATGGTTATACATAATATAAATCCAATCTAATTATTAACTAAGAAAACAACATTATTTCTTATGTTCTACATCCCAATTTATTTAATTAAAATTTAACTATATGACTCTCACATTAAAATATCACATTTAAATTAATTAAAAGAAGAAACACATTACAAATAAAATACATACAACAATAATAAAAAGGGAACACATAATTAAAACACATATCCCATTGTCACGTATAATAGAAATCCCCTCCATGGGAAATCCTAACACAACACAACACACAAACAATTACAGTTGCCATGGTGACCTCGTTGAGTTCATCCATAATTTCAATATGGTTAGTCTCCAGTGGCCCCCCAACATTGTTGTCAAGAATATTTTTCAAATTCAATTTTGCCACTATATCATCATCCAAATGAATATCTATACTAGAGCTACTCATGATGTCAAATGTCACATGTCTAAAATAACAATCAATAACCTATCCATATCAAGTAGTATATCATCATCCATATATAATAATGTCTCCAATAATCATCATGCATGCTGACTGAATCAAGGTCCATAATAATCCATGATCTAAAATATACACATCATACTAAGTCAAAACATAATAATGTCCAAAATGAGATCAACAATAGTAAGATCATTATCTAAACAGTGTCAAAGGAAAGTGGGCACTACATCCCCCTCCCCTTAAACTTGACTTCCTTCTTGGCATGTCACTAGAACAAATGTGGAAAATGCTCTCGTAACATAGTAGCATCCTCCTGAAGTGGTTGCAGTCTCATCATATATGTCCCACTACACCTGTACCTGATCAATCTCTCTTCCTCGAAGGCCCAGGGTCCTGTGATCTGATGATACAAATGGGCTCCACTGTCACCTGCCCCTGATCCTGCACCTACAATCATGTCCAGTCCAACACATGATAAGGATCTGCAATGTACCTCCTAAGGATGGAAACATGAAACACATCATGTATGCGAGACAAGCTAGGTGGAAATGCTAGACGGTAAGCCAAAGGGATCGATACGCTCCAAGATCTCAAAAGGACCAACGAATCTCAGGAGCTAACTCAGAACCTTTTCCATAGCGGATAGGGCTCTTGTGTGGTCTAACATGAAGGAACACCTTCATGCCCACGTCAAATCTACTGATCAATCCTATGTTGATCCGCATACTTCTTCTACCTGTCATGTGCCTCCTACAATCTCTGCTTGATCAACACTACCTGCTGCTCCATGTCCTACAAAAGAGCTGGTCCAAGAGATACTCTATCCTCCAACATGTCCCAGCTAAGGGGTGTCCTGCACTCTCTACCATATAGAGCCTGGAAAGGAGCCATGCCTATAGAACTCTGAAAACTATTATTGTAGGCAAACTCCACTAAGTACAAGTACTCCTCCCACTTAGAATGTTGATCCATCACGTACATCCTCAGCATATCCTCCAAAATTTGATTCACTCGCTTAGTATGTCCATCTATCTCAAGATGATATGTTGTGCTGAGAATCAATCCACGTCCCAAGGGCATACTGCATGGTATTCCAGAAGTGTGAAGTGTACAAAGGAGCGTGGTCATGAATGATCTTCCACAGAATCCCGTGCAACCTGACGATCTCATCCAAGTATACTTGTGCCACTGCTCTTGCTATATAAGTGGTCTTTACCAGAGAAAAGCGAGCTACTTTTGTCAATTTATCAACCGTGACCGTAATGGCATCGTGGTGATATCTCAACATAGGTAGCCCAACAATGAAATCCATGGAAATGATGACCCACTTCCATTCTGATATGGCATGAGGATAAAGAAGACCGGCTAGATGCTAATTCTCGGCCTTAACCCTCTGGAACTCTAAACATCATGACACAAAGTTGAGCTACATCTCGACGAAGTCCTCTCCAGTGATATAATTTTCACAAAGTGGCATGCATCTTCTTCACCCTGGGATGGGCTGAATAGGGTGCATGATGTGCCTCTACCAAGATGTCCTACCTTAAGCCTCCATGTCTGGGAACATATATATGACTTCTGTGTCTGAGAATACCATCTACCTCTATGGTGAAACCATCAAACTTCCCTTCAAGGGGTCTCTGTGACTCTATCTCTTCTCATACTATCATGTAGAAGTTGTCAAGAGGAAGCTGCTGAAGAATCCAACTCCGTAAATTTGTGCTCACTGTAGTGGCCATAGCCACATGTCTCCGTCTGCTGAGAGTGTCTGCTACTACATTATCCTTCCCCTTCACATTCTCGATCTCCATGTCATACTCACAAAGCAACTCCATCCAACGTTGCTTTCAAGCATTTAGATTGGGTTTTGTGAAGAGGTGGCAAAGACTCAAATGATCTGTCCTGAGTGTGAATCTCCATCCAAGAAGAAAATGTCTCCATCTAACCAAAGCATGCACAACTACCACAAGCTTAAGATCATGGGTAGGATAATTAAGCTCGTGATCCTTGAGTTTGTGAGACTCAAAAGCTACAACCCTGTCATCCTGCATCAACACTCCTCAAAGTCCAACTAAAGAAGCATATGTGCAAACAAAGAACTCACCCTGTGGATCTGGCACTATAAGAATGGGTGTTGTAGTGAGGCATTCCTTCAGTGTCCTAAAATCCTACTCGCATCTTTCTATCCAAAAAAACTTCTTCCCTTTCCTCTGAAGGGAAGTGATAGGGTGCGTAATCCGAGAGAAGTCCTAAACAAATCTCTAGTAATATCCTTCCAAACTCATGAAGCTACGCACCTTGGTCACTGTAGTGGGTGCTAACCAATCCATAATGGCTCTAATATTGGAAGGATCAACTGTGATACCTTCCCCAGAAAATAACATGTCCCAAATATTACACCTCTGTCTAGAAGAAAGCACACTTCTCCAAGTTCCCGTAAATTTGTTGCTCACAGAAGACACTGAAGAACATGTCGAAGGTTCCCCTCATGCTCCTCACATGTATGTGATTATATCAAGATTTCATCAAGGAAGATGAGCATGAAGTGATCTACAAAATGTTCTTGAATACCCCATTCATCAGACTCGTAAACACTACAGGGGCATTCGTCAAACCAAAAGGCAGCACAGTGAACTACATAGTGCCCATATCTTGTGCAGAAGACGGTCTTATGAATGTCCGCCTCTGAAATCCTCAACTGATGGTAGCCTGACTTGAGATCAATCTTAGAGAACACCGTGGCTCCCTTCATCTGGTCAAACAAGTCATCAATATGAGGAATAAGGTAACGATTCTTGATCGTCACTTTTTTTAACTAGCGGTAATCAATACACAACCACAAGGATCCATCCTTCTTCTTCACAAAAATCACCAGTGCACCCCAAGGGGATACACTAGGACAGATAAGGCCCTTCTCCAAAAGGCCCTCAAGCTACAACTTGAGCTCATAGAGCTCTGGGGTGGTCATCCGATATGGTGCCCGTGAGATAGGATCTTCTCCAGGAACTAGGTCTATATGGAAATCAATATCACGTGGAGGTGGCATCCCCAGATAGATCCTCTGGAAAAACATCAGGAAAACTCTCTCAAGATGGGATGATCATCTAGCCATGGTCCACTAGACCCATCCTCTAACCTGTCACTAACTATAACATCATACATCTGACAACCCCGTCGTACACACCACTTGAGTTGCATAGTGGATATGGTGTGAATGGAAACGGGTCTCCTGACCCCTGTAATCACCAACTCTACTCCCAAATCATCTGCACAAGCAATAGTCTTATAATAACAATCCATCCTAGCCCTATGTGCAGATAACCAATCCATGCCTAATATGACTCCATACGAGCCCAAAGGAAGAATATGGAGATCTGAGGTGGTGGTGAAAGGTCCCAAATCCACTACACACTCCTTAACTAAGGATTCCACAAAGATCTTGGCTCCAAAAGCCAATCTTCAACATCCCAACTAAGACCCTGCCTAACTGCCACCAGCCTGTATCGTCTCTACTAAAGATGGTGCAATGAAGGAATCAGAAGAACCAAAATCAAACAATACAGAGATAAAAATACCTCTAATGCTACATGTGGTCTCAATGACTGTGCTCTAGTGCTCTGGCCTAGCGTGTTTCTCAACCGCTACATAGATCCTATGGCTACGTCCCATATCACCAACTGTCAGCTCAGAAATTGGTGTCTTACCCTTGGTAGGGTTCTGAGGGAAATCTCTCCAGAAATGTCCAGCTACTCCACATCTAAAGCAACCACCTAATCCTCTCCAAGGATCAGACACCTCCAGTACATGCCCTATAAACCTATGGTGTGGATCCTGATGATCCCGCTATGGTCTGTTGTGGCCTCTGCTGGTGAGCTCCAGCTGACTGAGATCTAGGTCCACCCTGTGTCCTAATAGTACCCCTAGGAGGAGGCCCCATGCTCCGACCTCTCTGTGCATCAGCCCTCTGAAGAGGTCTATATGGTGGGTGGGACTATTGCTGTTGTGGCCTAAAGGATGACTATTTTGAATGTGACCACCATGAGGAAGAGGTACTGAACCTCTATATCTACCATCCTGCATCTATTGAATGTGACTCCTAACTCGGTCTCTAGCATGTTGGGTTTTTCCCCGAGTCTCCTCTGTAATATAGGCCTTCTCTGACGGCCTATGCTAAAGTCTGTGGGTAGTGAATCCGATACTGCCCCTCCAATGTCCAAATTCAAGCCCCGGATAAAACTGTGAATCCACACCTGCTCATCCTACATATAATCAACATACTGAAGTAGATCTAGAAATCTACTCTCATACTCTACTACAGAAAGGGTAGCCTGTCAGAGATCATGGAACTCATCAATCCTCTACTGTATGAACCTCTGTGATAGGTACCTACTCCTAAATATCTCCTCAAATAGATCCCAAGTCATTGTCTCTAAATCAACATGGAGTTTCTGCTCCTCTGTCCTCCACCTTACTCTTGTTCCATCCCTGCAGTAAATGGATTGCAACATAAGCTTTCGTGTTGCTAGAACAAGGACAAAGCTTGAAGCAACAACTCAAACTCACTAGCTAGGCATCTACCTAAAATCCACCTATATCACCTGAGTAATTTGAGGGCCTAATCTTTTGGGTCTCCCTGATGTGATCCACTGTTGTGGTATGACGGCCTCTACGCCTCTCTGCAAGCTCATCTCTAATCCTAGGGCTCTGAGACCTCTCTCTATGCTCTGGAACTCTATCACCCTTCCTCCTAGGTGGTGAATCTACTCTGACTAAATCCACATGGGAGTTCTCTCCTCTATTATCCTCGTTGAGTGGAGGAGGTGCATGTCCCTCAATAGAAGTAACTCGGACATGTCTACCTGAATGCCCTGCTTACAGATCCTCTACGTAGAGTGGCATTAACATCCTGAAGAGTCTGTAGAATCTGAGGTAGAATGGATGCTACACCCTGATCCAGTGGTGGTGGTGGCAGTGGTGACTCCAAGCCTCTATGAATGTTCCTCTCACACCATCTAAGCCTCATGTATAGACCAAAGCAAGAGTTAGCTCATTACTTTAAGCTCTCTTCTTTAGTTCCTAAGTTTACTATCATGTTCAATTTTTCAAACAATTTTGTTTTCTAAATTAATAGGTTTACTAGTTTTAAAGTTTCAAGTCTCAATTTTCTAGTGTGCCCAATGGTCCAAGCCTTTGAACCACTACTCTGATACCAAGTGTGATGCCCGCTTCAAACAACCACTTGAGACCAAGAAACAAACTAGGTTTAGCTGGGAAAATTATGGAATATTTTTTTTTTGTTAAGGGTGTTTGCAACGAAGGTTATAAGATCATAATTACCACAAACCAAGTTCAGGTTATCAAACAATATTGACCTACAAAAATTATTTTTACAACATATCACAACAAGCATAAGGTCAAATCTAGGGATAAAATTCATCACTTAGGTTTAAGGAGTAATTTCTCACTCCTCCCTACCCTAACAGGATTATTGGATTCAACTTGATTTTTTAATCACTTAGGGTCATAAAAACTTTCCTAAATCATTTTCATTGGATAGGAAATTCTCTCACCTTTCCAACCATATAAATAAGTCCTCCTAACTCCTTGTAAAACTCAAGTTATGAGGCGGCGAAGTTTCAGAGAGAATTTTTCCCTTCCTTAGGCGCAAGGCGCAAAACACCTCCGCGCGCCCGCAGGGCCATTGAAATGGGACATGTGGTGCCTTCCAATTGGCATGGAGAGACATGGACCAGTGGGGCACAATATAATTTAGGAATTTTTAGGCAAAAATCTTGACGGTGAAAAAACGACGCGCGCCTCTGCCAAGGAAGATCCAAGCCACGTGTTAAGCACCGATAGGTTGCGGGGAAAAATTGGGAAATTTTCCCTAAGTCCAAACCTAATTTAATTCAAAATAAATTTTTCCTCCAAACCTCTTCCCATTGCAAAAATTTCCACGTGGTGTCCTATGATTGGATGTGGGTTGGCGGAGCGACAGAGGGAGTTAAAATTTTGCACCAAAAGTTTTTAAAAAGGCCAAATGGTTCACGCGGACACGTGCATCCACACGGACACGTGTCAACACCCCATTGGTTATGGGGTGTGGGGATGTGGGAAAAAATATGAAATTTTTCCAAAAGGAAAAAGTTAAAGTTTCAAGTTTTCTTCCGTGCGCCCGCCAAGCCACGTGTCAGCACGTGATTGGCTGCGGGGGACGTGGGGTTGCGGGGAAAATTGGGAAAATTTTCCCAAGGCCAATTTTTTTTGAAAAGTTAAGTTTTCAAAAGGCTCACCCCTCCTAAGTAGCACATGGCATGATATGATTAGATGAGAGGGTTGCGGGGGCCACATAATGTTTGAGGAAATTTTTCCAAAGTTTAAAATTTAAATTTTTACATAGATTAATTTTGGATGGCCATTTTTGAAGTAAAACTTCAAATGGCCATAACTTTTGATAGGAAACTCCATTTTGGGAAAACAAGAACTTTCCAGAAATCCCTTGGAGTCCTATTTGCAAATAAATCATAAAAATATGATTTTGATGAAGTTTTTGAGGGTCAATTTTAAGAAATTGATCTGTAGGGTTTAAAATTTAAAACTAGCAATTTTTCCAACTTATGAGATTTATTCAATTTTGATTTTTTTATTCTCCTCAACATGTAAATTGAACATGGAGGAATGATATTGGATAAGTTTTATATTATTTTCAAGGTTCAATTTATGGATTGAGTTGCAATTTATATATTTTACATCTTTTGAAAGGAAACGGTTGTGCAAGTTTTAAAATTGTTTTTTTTTGTGAGTTCTAAAATATATTTCTTTGGTATGAAGTCAAATTGAATTATTTAGGACTTATTACATATAAAATTCATTGTTTCAATACTCAATTTAAGTTAAAGATCTGAACTGTACATTTATTAGATACAATACAATTTCCAGGTAAAAGAACATAGTTCTTTCTTTAACAACTGTAATGATTTATTTGCCACTTATCAAATCAAATCTTGCCTGAAAATTAATTTATCCATATTCTCATTCAAAACAATAAGGTAGCATTTGATATTTCAAATTCTAATTAAATACAAGGAACAAAAAGTTTTCTTTTCCATCCATATGTATTTTTTTTAAAACAAAGATTTCATTTTAAAAAATAATTCCAATTCAAGACAACAATACAAATTGGAGAAAGAGGGATGTAAATTCTTTTATTGATTTCAATCAGCAACATTGCAACTTTTACAACTTCATCCTTTCCATAAATTTCAATATACAGAATACGAACAAATTTCATTCTATCATGTATTTTCAAAACAGAGTATGGAATGCTAATTGTTTACATTGCACAAATGAATCTCTATCTTTTCCTTGCAATACAAGACGTCTTCCAATTAAAATAATCATACATTTCATCCACTACAAGGTGGGAATAGTTACAATGACTTTCTCAAATGAATGGACTGTCAAGAATCTATTTTCTCCAAGCTCCAAAACAGCAGCATGCTGATTTCTTCTTCTTCTGATCACAACAAGGAAGGGGGAAAGACAACGCTCTCCACCAAACTAAGACATATAATTGGAAAGGAGAAGCCATCTTTCCCCATTGGCCCCCAAGCCCCAACCATATTGAAATGGAGAATGAACATCAACACATGGCAAATAGGCTTTTTTCACAACAAACAACATTCTTTTCACATGCATAGAACAAAAAAATACACAATTCCAACAAGACATCAGTTCCCAACTGCATTTAAACATTTCAAACAACACAAAGGCTTCATCAAGCAAGCCAAACAAGAGCAAGAGCTATGGGGAGATCCTTATACCTCCCAAGTTGGAATTGGGCAACCACCAAATGCATACCACTATAAAACATACCAAATCCCATAAACCTTATATCTCCCAACCCCTCCTTATGCCCCCCCAAAATTTCTCCCTTATGCCCCCCCAAGAGTAAGAAATGAGAGCAATTTCTTTTCCTAGGTGGATCCCAAACCAACAATCCCTCCAACAAGAATAAGTGCCATTGGCAATCCCTTATGCCCCCCATTTGAAATCCCCATAGTCTTCTCCTATACCTTGCCCTAAGCAATCTACCCAACCGACCATGAACTCACAGAACAATCACCATTTCATTCATGCAAGAAAAAGGGAAAACAACATATAAAAAGGACAAAATCCTACCTCTCCATAGTGGAGATTGTTTCCCAAAACAACAATTCTTCAATGCTCAAATATGCAGTCCAAAACAACAAGGTATATGCATACAAGAGAGTTTCCAAATCCTTCTTCAAAGCAAGCTCCAACAACAATCCAAAATTTTTTGACCCAAGCATGAGAGAAAAAAGTTTCAACAACCCAAACAAGAGGAGAAATTTGAATTTTAAAGAGGATGATGTGGATTCCAAGTGGGATGCCACATCATTCTTACTCAACCTCCAAAAAGAGAAAATCAGTTTCCCAATAAATCACAATAAATGTAAATGACAATCAACTTACACACTCAAAATTAACCCATACTTCAAAAAGGAATGCATTAAAAATATGTAAGGGGAAGTGCAATTAAATCTTACACATAATCAAATCAAAATACAATAAAAAAGATTAATTTAGACTCCAAAACCATAGGCATGGTTGGTGGATGATTTTAAGAGGTGTGGGACAAGTTTAACTTGTCCCACAAGCCTCCAATTTTGGCTTCCAAGGTCAAATCCGAATTTCAAAGAGGATGAAGTGTTCTACACTCCAAAATCTGACTTACTCAACCTACACATCACTTACACATCTCTTACATCCTCTTACACATTCTTACAACATGCATTAATACATATGACTCCATTTATTACATACTTTTTGGACATAATGATTTATTTACTTAACATATGGTTATACATAATATAAATAAAATATTATTATTAACTAAGATAACAACATTATTTTTTACATTCTACATCCCTATTAATTTAATTAAAATTTAACTATATGACTCTCACATTAAACTATCACATTTAAATTAATTAAAAGAAGAAACACATTACAAATAAAATACATACAAAAATAATAAAAAGGGAACACATAATTAAAACACATATCCCATGGTCATATATAATAGAAATATCCCCATGGGAAATCCTAACACAACACAACACACAAACAATTATAGTTGCCATGGTGACCCCGTTGAGTTCATCCAGAATTTCAATATGGTTAGTCTCCAGTCCCCTCGACATTGTTGTGATATTTTAACTTGAAAAATAGCAATACCTCCTTCGGCCTCGTGGCCATATTAGAACATCCAAAATGATATAAGAAATATATAAATATCAAATCCAAATCACAAAAATATCAAGAATTCAACATTATCATTTCAAATTCAATTTTGCCACTATATCATCATCCAAATGAATCTCTATACTAGAGCTACTCATGATGTCAAATGTCACATGTCTAAAATCAGCATCAATAGCTTGTCCATATCAAACAGTATATCATCATCCATATATAATAATGTCTCCAATAATCATCATGCATGCTGACTTAATCAAGGTCCATAATAACCCATGATCTAACATATACACATCATACTAAGTCAAAACATAATAATGTCCAAAATGAGATCAAAAGTAGTAAGATCAATATCTAAACAATGTCAAAGGAAAGTGGGCACTACAGATTAATCTTGGTGTTGGCTAGGGGGAATTTGGATGCTCAAGAAGACTCTGGTTCATGCTTGCATGTTGATCTTTCTCTATCTCCAAACTCGAAAATGACCAACCTCTCCCAAAACTTGAAATTTCCAACCTCTTGAACAAGGTTGCCAAAATGAATATATGGTAACTGACGACGGTTAGGGTGACCAGTGTCGGTTTAGGGTTAACTGACATCGGTTACGATGGGAAATCCTATGTTTTCCAAAATAGTATATCTTGGCTATCTTTTGGCCAGTTCTACCCATTGGTCCCATTGTAAAATGGCACCGTGTGCTTAGATAAGTGGGTATACTATTAGAGAAAGAATAGGTATCTAATGTTAGGGTTAGAATAAGTCTCAGTTAGTTAATGTAAGTAGAAATTGAGTCTTAGCTAAAAGAAAAAAGCTAAGAATAGGTCCACGATGAGATGTCTAGGTGATGTGGCTAGGTGAGGTGGTCAAGTGAGGATGTAAATTAAATTAAGTAAAGTAATTAATTCAATTAATCATGTGTACTATGGGATATGAATATTTAAGGTATGGTTAATTTAATTAATGGGGTTATAAGGGTGGTACAACCTAATTTTGGTGTCTACAGTATGCTTCTGACAAGGGGGAGTTTTGTGTTCTTATGATGACATGAAGACAAAAATTGAGCTAAAGAAGGAAAAATAGTTCTATGTGCTAAAATGAAGACTTTGATGTATGTTTTCAACCAAGAGGTGATCATATTATGTTAAATAATATGGATATCATGTATGTACAAGTATCCTTTGAAATTAATATAAAAAGGGGGAGAAGAACTAGGTGGGTTTCTATTAATGACAAAGAGGGAGATTATTGGCATGAGTGAGCTTGAGTGTTTTCATTGATGTAAAAAATCATTAATGATAAATATTATGGTATAAGAGTATTTTATGGATTATTTCATGATGGTGACATGGTCAAAAAATGTGTGAAATGATGGCATGAGTAGACACAGTGGGAATGGATTGGCCTAGTAGGCCTAATCAGGTGACCTAGTTAGCCTAGGTGATGGTACATAGTGGATAGAGTTTCATGATGAATTGAGGAGCATGGTAAAAGAATTAATATCTTGAGGATATAGTTTTTAGACACTCACATGAGATTCAAAGTGCATCTACAAGAGGAAGACTCACTCGCAGGTGTTCATCTAGACCTAGTCTAGGTGCTTAGAGGCCTAATGAGGAATGATCATCAGATTTAAAGCTATGTGATCCAATGAGGGAATTTAGGTGAGTGAAAAATGATGTCTAAATATTTTTAGGGATTTTTGGAGAGGTTTCAAGTTGAGGTATGAGGTTCTTCAATTTTGTTATGGCCTTGAGCATGTAAAACCCCAAGGCCTAGTCATGCAAATGAGATAGGATGTGAACATGAAAATATATTCATGACTAAGTGAGTATTGGAGATGTTATAAGAGGGTGTGATGGTGATATTGGAAAATTTTTAGGTTACCATGATGAATATTTTGCAAGATATGAGGTTTAGACCAAAGCAAGGTCCTTAAGAGTGAATTTTCCAGCTCAAAGTGAGAGAATGCTCATGATTGGCATGTTTAAGGTTTTCATGGGGAGATAATACTTTAAAAGATGTTTGGGAATGGGGTTAAGAATATATTAGAGTTGGAATGAGGTCAAATGAGGCCTAAAAGTTTATGAATGATCATTAAGAAGGTAAGTCACTTTTTATGGCTTTGAAACCCTAACTTAATAGCGATGGAGAAGACCTTCTTGGTAGGTGCACAAAATGGATTGTTTTTGCAAATTTTATGATTGGATATTGTAGAGGAATATTATAAATTTCCAATGAGGTATGTTAGATCTTGTGATAATATGTGGGCCCTAGTCAAAAAGGCTTATTTATGAAGATTTTAAGTTTGTGCAAAGTTGTCCACTAAACCTAATGAATAAATTACCATTTATGGAAGTGTTTCACATTTTTCTTAGATCGTTTATTTGAAGTTTTGATGAAACAAATAGGGTAACGGGCATAGGAGGAATACCTGTTCAAATGTTGGTTGATGGGTTATTGCGCGCATATGACTTCCAAATCCACATCTGATCATGAGAGATTCCTTTTGGATAGGAGGAACTACCATGAAAACAAGACCACCAGAAGGAATTAAATAATATGGGTAGTGAACTGCCTAGCGTATGCTAGATCTAGGAAGTATGGTACTTCCTAGATGGCTGTCAGTCCACTGTTTTAAACAATTTAATGTTGTAAATAAAGTAAATCCTATTGTTATTTTAAAATGATTTAGGTATCTCACTCAAAAACACAATAAGAAATAGATCTAGTCTAACAGGCTAAGATAGAATAGAATCCAAAGGTCAAACAATTGGTTCTGGGTCTCTGTAGGTCTAATAAAGGTCTCGGGTAGATCACAGGTGAATGAGGGTGAGGTGAAATTAGGTGGGTAGGTCTATGTTCAAGGCTATGTGAGAAAACACAGAGACCGATGTTGGTCAAGGTTGACCGATGATGGTTAGGTGTAACCAGTGCCAGTTACTGTCAGATCTGGAAATGTCAAAAAACAAGCTAGGGTCTCCTATGTGATTACACAGAGGAATTTGGTTGGTTGGGATGAGGTATTGGGTGACTGGAGTAGGATTTGGTAAGATTTTAATGGGTATGTGGAGGTGAAAATGTGGAGAAGGTCAATAGGGAGAAAGATAAACAATGGATGATAAAATGATGATGAAATGAAATAACCAGGAAAGTATGATGTTGTACTTACTTGGATTCCATTCCTGAATGTCTGTGTGTGAGTGATGGAGGTGATGATGATGGGTTTGAAGGTTGTAAGTGATCACCAACTAAAGAAAAACTTCTGCATGGGCTGCATGTACATTCCTCTTTGCTTAGATAGATCAGATCATGTCTAGGATGGCTGTGTAGGAGAAGATGCTCAAACTCCTTCCTTGGATGCGAGTTTTCGCTAGAATTTTCTCTCTGAAGATGCATTATCTCTCTGATATGTGTTCTTGCTCGTTAAATTTCTCCCGATGTTTTTTTGGCTAACTTCCGACTTCCAACCTTGAGAATAAGGTAGTTTTGGGGTTAATAGGGTAACTGACGGTGGTCCTGATTAACCGTCGATGGTTAGGGGTAACCGACGCCGGTCAAAGTGGGATTTAATAGGTTTACTAAACTAGGGAGATCCTCCTGATTTCCTTGGATCTCGTGTCATTATCCCATGGATTAGACTGAGAGCTTCTTGTAAGCATGCGGGAATGTGGTTAGAGGGAATGTAGGCATTGATTTTTAGGGTTTGGGTAAGTCTTAGTTAGTTATGGCAACTTACTAAGAATAGGTCTTAGGTTGAGTTGGCTTGGTGAGGTGCCTAAGTGAACTGTATGTGTGGATATTATTTAAATAATAAATATAGTGAGGATAAATAATTAATTTAATTAAAATAATTAAATTAATATTAGTGGGGTGAAAGGGGTTATGGCTAGGTAAATGTAATAAAGGGTGCTTATATGTCGAGGGACAAAAGGGGAGTGTGACCTAATTTTAGTTTCTAAATTTTGCCCCTTTTTGTTGCGTAGCTTGTATTGGCAAGCGACACTAACAAAAATAAGATGTGGTTGCCCCATGTGTGGGTGAAGGTGATCCCCCTCAAACCAGGAATTGACGACATAGCAAGCTGAAGCGGTGAGTGGTTTGATAAAAGGTAAATGTGAGGAAAAGGAAAGTGGGTATAGGGGAAAAGGGTGAAAGGTCTACTTGGGTATCTAGGTAATGGGTCAGGGTCACAGGTAGCAACAGTCAAATGCACACACATGTATAAACTACAGCATGCTACCGGGTTGAAGAGCAGGAAAAGTTTACATCGTCTAAGGTCGATAGGTTTATCAAAACAAGGTTAAAGTGAATCCGGTATCCAAGGTATAGGTTATGGTCAGGAAACACAACATAGGTTAGGTGCAGGAATGTTTAGGTATGTTCCGGTACACCAAAGGTAGGGTCAGGATAAATGGTCACGACAATAGGTTAGGTAAGGTCATTAGGTCAATCAACATAGGTAACAATGCTGCAAGGTATAGTGAACACATGAGGTCAAAGGTCACTAGAAGTGGTCAAGGGTGAAATGTCACTAGGTATGAAGGGGAATAAAACCACCTGATTAGGTAGGATCATACCGAGTAGATCATACCTTGGAGGGGGTGATGAACATACGACCCTAAAGACATTGGATGAATGACTGTTCTACGGTGAAAGTAGTCATAGGATCACCAAATGTCAAAATTACAAGATGTCCCTTGAGGCGATTGAGGAAATGCAAGTGGAAATGGTAAGGTGGCTGAAAGGTAGTTAATTTTATATGTTTTGAGTGACAGGGATTTTGGGCAAGAGGTCCTAGGTCACAATGGGCAAGTCCATGATTAAAAAAGTTTTTTGTTTTGATAGACTGATTGATGCAGGAAGTCTATTTGGGATAAATAATATGGTACTCCTTGAGGTCTTCGTGAAGCTGCTCGATGCGAGAAGCTTCGGTTGCTCTCATTTTTTTTTGAAAGCTTCACATAACTGTCCTTTGAGGGAGTAGTCTATTTATAGCAGCAATTTTGTCGAGAGGAAGATGTCCTTTTGAGGGAGTCATCTTTTATTAGAAGTTTGATTCAAGGAGTTTGGTCCCATGTGAGGTCATTAAAGTCATGGACAAGACCAAGGTAGAGGATAGGACTCTTGTTCAAAAGGCAAGGTGGAACGACCATGGGATCTCATCTAAAGTTAGATGAAAAATATCCATGAGAATCATGCTATGTGCAGTGCCGTGGTACACATTCAAGAGAAGATAACAAGTGATTGGTACTCACATGATTCTTGTTTAATTGTTAGGGAGATGTATGGAGTGGATATTGCTCAAGGGATGAGCCTGTAAAGAGACAAAGGGTGAGGTAGGACAATGAGTCAACAAGAGAATGGTCGAAGATGCAATGTATTAAGGGGCTCAGGTTTAGGTTTACCATCAAGTGAGGATAAACGATAAGCACCTAATCCATAGGTATGCGTTACGATGTATGGTCCAAGCCAATTAGGAGTGAATTTTCCCTGTTTACTTTTTTCTACTTTGGTTACATGTTGATTTTCTTTCAAGAGAAGGTCACCGAATTAGAAGGTTCGTTCATGAACATGTTTTTCATAAGCACGTTTGATACATTGTTGGTAAACTTGAAGGTGATCCTAACTCTAGTTGTGCTAAGAAGTCCTAACGAAAGTCATCATCAATAAGCATGTCATGGAGAGAAATGTGAAGTGAGGGGATCTGGACTTTGAGAGGTAGAACAACCTCTATACCATAGACCAAGGAAAAGGGTGTGGCCATAGTGGAAGTGTGAATACTAGTGCGGTATGCCCATAGGGAAAAAGGAATGTGCGTATGACAATCCTTCCTAGTATCGTCAACCACTTTCATGAGATCTTTGTTCAAGGTTTTATTAGTGGATTTGGCTTGGTCGTTGGTTTGTGGGTAATAAGGTGATGAGAAACTAAGCTGAATGCCGAAAGCGTCGTAAAGTTTTTGCAATTTTTTGTTTTTGAATTGTTTTCCATTGTCAGTGATGAGGTGATGAGGAACACCAAAGCGACAAATGATGTGATGGTTAATGAACTCACATATCTTCTTGGCTTTTGTGGAGATGAGTGGTATGGCTTCCACCCATTTTGTGTAGTATTCGGTAGCAGTTATGATCCATTGATGGCATTGGGAAGAATGAGGATTGATTTATTCGAGAAGATCCAAACCCCATTGAGAGAAGGATCAAAGGTCACGACCTGTAAGGCATGATTGGGTGTATGATGAAGGTTGGAATGTTGTTTAAATTTCAAACAACATTTGACATAGTTGCAACAATCATGTTTAAGGGTCATCCAGTAATAGCCTAGGTGAAGAATACACTTAGTAATAGCAAGGCCACTAAAGTGACCTCCACATATGCCATCATAAACCTCCTTAATGGTATAAGGAATTTCAGAACTTGTGAGGCATTGTAAGAGAATACCATCAAAGCCACATTTATAGAGGAGTATCTTCAGAATGATGTAACGAGATACTTTTTAAAGGAAGGTGTGTTATCCGTTACATGTGAGATCAAGTGGTAAGATGGAAAGAGAAAGGTAGTCAGAGTAATGTTTATACCAAAAGTCACTCGGGTCAGGGGTGTCGGTTTTGATTGAGTAAACATTGTGAGGTAAACAAGAAGGTGAATGGAGGTGTTATATGGTGACAAATATTTTATAATTGGCAGGGGAAGCAGGTATTTGGGAAGCTAAGCAGGCCATGGTATCGGTAAATTTGTTGGTTGAACATGGGATGGTTTGAATGGTGTAACGATCAAAGGTGGTCAAAAGTATGTCTACACGATGTTTATACTTTTGAAGTATCTCGTTACAACATTGGTACATACCATTGACTTGGTTTATGACCAATTGTGAATCACCAAAGATGTGGATTGATTTGACATCTAGGGCATATGCGGCTTGTAGACCTAGTACGAGTACTTCGTATTCGACAATATTGTTAGTGCATTCAAAGTCTAGTTTGGAAGACAAAGGCATGGGTTCTCCATCTAGAGGAATGAGGATAATACCAGCCCCACCCCCACACTGACACTTGGAACCATATAAGAACAGTGTCATTTGGTAAGGGGGTTCGTCCAGGGAAAGAGTAGCAATCGAATCATCAGGAAAGTTAAAATTAGAGGGTTGATCCCCGGAAATAGGTGCTCTAGCCAGTTGGTCAGCAATATCTTGGCCCTTGATGGAATTTTGATGAATGAATTCGAGGTCAAGATCAGCTAAAAGCATAAGCCATCACACAACACAATGATTTTGATAAGGTTTGGCATACATGAAGTGTAAGTGATTGGTGTTGGTCATGACATAGGTTTTGTGGTTGAGTAGGTAATGGTGGAGTTTGGTGGCAACGAAAACTAAGGCTAAGAAAAGTTTTTTTGGATGCTTGTATCGGGTTTCATAGTCCCTGTGTTGTTCATCATGATGAGTGAGCATGGCTCCCAAGGAATGATTGGTAGCTGATATATATAGGTAAAAATGTTGATTGTCTTTAGGTGGAATGATACGGGTGGTTGGAGAAGGTATTTTTTTAGGGCCTAAAAATATTTGTGACAGTCATCATGCCATTTAAAGGAGACATCCTTCCTAATTAGATGATGACATGGTTGACACTGATCAGATAATTGTGAAATGAAATGGTGGATGGACTGCAATTTACCTTATAGGATACATAGTTGATTAAGGTTAGTGGACGGAGGCATTTCTAGATTGGCCTTGAATTTAGCAGGGTCAACTTCTATACCATGGAGGGAAACAATAAATCCCATGAACTTTCCTAAGAGAATCATGAAGATGCACTTTTTAGGCTAAAGGCGGACACAATATTTAATGAGGTGGTCAAAGATGGTTTCGAGGAGGGCAAGGTGCTCAGAGTGATGTTTATATTTGGATAGGAGATCATCCACGTAATATTCCAATATGTGATGCATGATATCATGGAAGATTTAAGTCATAGCACACTGATATGTGGCACTAGCATTTTTAAGACCAAAAGGTTCCCTAAGGGGTGATGAATGCAGTCTTGTGCTGATATTCTGGGGCAAGCAAAATTTGGTTATAACCTGAGAATCCATCCATAAGTGAGAGCATCATATGACCAGCAGTGAGGTCAACCAGTTGATCAATACCAAGCAAGGGAAAGTCATCTTTTGGGCAGGTGAGGTTGAGGTCATGGAAGTCCATGCAAATGTGGAGTCCCCCTTGTTGCTTTGGTAATAGGGACAATGTTAGAAATCCAATGAGGATAATCAATGGGTAAGATGAAGAAAACAAAAAGAAGGCACTGAATTTATTCTTTTACAAGAAGAGAAATGCAAGGGTGCATTTTCCTCAGCTTTTGTTTGATAGGTTTGGCATCGGGAACGATTACAATATTGTGGACCACTATGGTGGGGTCAATACCAGGCATGTCTATGTAAGACCAAGTGAAAGCGTGGTTGTGATCTCAGAGAAAATAAGTGATGGCTTCTTGTTCAACAGTATCTAAATATTGTCTAATATTTAGGATGTTCAAGTTATCCTGAGTATGAATGTTGATGTCAATAATCGATTCATTCAACATGGTTTTCATCTCAGAGGGTAACGACCGATGAATATATGACTCTTCTGCACCAAGGTAGGTGAGTATGGATTCATCATACTTGACATTGAATGATGTTAGTGGTAGGTGTGTCGTCATTGATCATCTCAAGATATAGGAATGGAAGAGTGGAAGGGGCCTTTCCTTCATGTTGATAAGTCAAAGGCCCTAAGGAAATGGTGTTTATGAAAAAAAAAGTTAGGGGGAATAGATTTAGGATCCATCAACTCTGTCGGTGAGGGTGGTGATGAAGGTGAAGGTGGAGAAGGGCTAGGGTCCTCAATGAGTTCAATGCGGGCCTGTTTGGTAGGAGGTTTGGGGAAGCCGATACCACTACGGTCATTATGTTTGCAGGTGGTACATGGAATAACAGTGTGGCGGTCTTGCTCGTAAAAGCCAAAACCAAAACCCTTCCACGCACAGTGGTGGAGGAATGTATGGGTGAAATGGTGATTGTTAAGTGATTGGAAGTCAGCGGAAAATGGGCGGGGTTATGATGGTGGTTTAGGTGTGTAAGTGGTAGTATCAAGTCCCCCATAGGTGAGACTAGTACGAAGATGAGGAGTACCATAAAGGAGGCGTTCTCCTATACAGTGATCATAGCGAGGGTGTTGTTGAAGAATTCCATACTCGTGTGGAGTAAGGAATGTGTTTACACTATAGAGGCGGTACCCCCCCAGAGTGAGGCATTGAAAAACACATTCCAAGGGGTCATTGGTTGGTATGTAGGTAGCTGGAATGGATGATGTGTCAGAGATTGATGCAGAGGTGGAGTTAACAGATTGGGAAGCTAATTGGTTAGCCATGGAGCTTATAGCTGTGGTAGGAATGGAGGAGGTATGTGTGGTGAAAGAAGTGGTTGTACTGTAGGTGGAGGTGTAGGTGAAGTGGTATTGGTTGCGGAGGTAGGTAGCTTGACAGGTATGAGCACATCATTGGGTTGGTCAAGCATGTTGCATGTTTTGAAAGGTGATGGGTTAGCTAGAATGGTATAAGTGTGTCCTTTATGTTCAAAATTTACACAACAATGTAAAGTGGAAGGAACACAACCCATGACATGGATCCAGGGTCTACCAAGAAAAAATTTATATTGGAATTCCCCCTCCAAAACATAAAACAATTCTAGAATAGTGCAGAGGCCCACACGAACGTGACGGATGACAGTGCCTAGTGGGAAGGTGATAGTGTTATTGAATGAATGCAACATGACCGGATGTTTATGCATGTAATTTTCAGGTATGGACATTTGAGAAAATGCATGGGATGAAATGATATTAATGCTAGCACCTCCATCAATCATCACATGGTGTACCCCGTATGTCATCAATGTGGATGGAGATGAAGAGGGCTGGGTCTGGGTCATCATTTTGGTGTGGTGTGATCTCCTCCTCTAAGAAGCTAAGGGAGGCCACCTGGTGAACAAGGTGAGGTGAGGATGAAGGTGGTAATTTGGTGAGAGAGGCTACATGATGGGGTGTGATAATGGAGGCTACGGGTGTAGGGTCATTGGGTAAAACCTCAATATATTGAAGAACCTCCATGAGATCTTGACAACAGGATTCTAAGGTTTGGATGAGGCCATATAAGGAAATTTTGAGGGGAGATTGGTGTAGTTGTTTGAGCATGGTGTGATGTGTGACGCCATTAGAAATGGGGTATGTGGGGCCATAGATAGTGATTTTAGGTATGGGTGTAGATGGCATGTTAGGTATAGGATTGGTTGGTGGGTCAATTGCCTTTTCTTTACCCTTCTGCGCACGTGTAGTGATGTGTATCATGTTGATTTGAGGGGAGTTACAAAATGGAGAAGGTTTAGGATGAGTGGTATAATGACATGAAGGGAAAAAACCTACCAGAGGAGAAAAACCTTGTGAGGTCAGTTGGGTGCAATGAAATTTGGGTGGTGGCATGACAATATCTCTGATGTGAACCATGTTAATTTCAAATCTTGAGGGTGGATCTAGGAGTGGTGAGGGTGGGGGTTGTGGTTGTTGAGTGGGAAGTGTGGGAATGGGTGTTGGTGAAGAAGGATCCTCATCAAGAAGGTCACCATCATCAAAGTTAGTTTCTGGTGGACATAATTAGATAAGGATAGTTTTTAAGGCCTTGTAGTTCTCCACATCATGCCCTGGCACACGATGGTATACGTAAATTTTAGTATCATTGAACCCTTTTGGCTTGGGTTTGAGGGGGTCGTAAGGTCAGAGTGGCAGTAATGTGATAACATAAGTCTCGAGGAGGTTGGTTAAAATTTTGGCATGGGACCCCTGCTAGTGGATCACAATGAGAAGTGTACGTGGGTTTGGGTGTAGGTGTGGTTGATTATCAAGGAACTATTTTTGGAAGAGTAGGAATGGGTCGAGTTACGGTTTTAGGTGCCAGTGTGGTTTTAGGTATCGATCATGTTTGTTTGGGTAGGGGTACAGTAGATGGATGGGTAGGAGGGTGTGGGGTTATTTTGACTACCTTGTTGTGGGGTAGTGAGGTTTTGTTTTTGGGTTGCACCTTCTTGGGTAAAGGTGATGTGGGTGTACGAGATCTAGAAGGAAAAGTAGATGGAGGAAGAAGGTGAGTTACCCATGGGGATAACAGGGGTGCTGTGAAGGTAGATAACACAGGTTGTACTTGGGGTGTGAGGGTTAATGACTGAAGTGTAGTGGGTAGTGAAACAATTGCTGAAGATATTAGAGGTATTAGTGGTAAAAATACTACAGGTGTGGGTGTAAGTCATGTTGTGTGCCTAGGTAGGTTAGAGGGTTTGTGAAGAAGGAATGGGTTATTGTGTTATTGGTTTATGGTGGGTGAAGGTTTCTTGACCATGCTTGGGTAGTTGAGGTCCTTAAGACAGACGGGACAAGTGTGCGTGTAGATTGGTGCAATCAGGGTATGAGGTCGATGAGTTTGTTTCTTTAAGTTATTGGGTGTCCGAATAGGTGTGGTTTTTGATGTTGGAGGATGTATCTAAATCCAATTTAATAGGTGGATGAGTAAGGCTAGTGGTTGGGTGACCCCTAAAGTGGGTAATAGGTTTAGTTGAGGAAAATTTTGTAGGTATAAGGTTTAGGTTTAGAGGTAGGTTGGGTTATGGGTAAGGGTGTTGGTGTGAGTGCTAACATGTATCATGGAAGGGGTTGTGACAGCAGTGGTTGTATTTGGTTTGATTGGTCGAGATGTGTTTGGATAGATAGTGGAAGGGTATCAGCGAGGGATCTCTGCATCTGTGTTGAGACTGGGAGTAAGAGGTGTCCCCATAGTAAAGCCCTATCCACATAATCTAAGTGATCGACCAAACATGAGAATGACATGTCCTGTGGGTGGAGTTGGTGAGGACCTAATGGGAATTCCCGTAAAATGTGTCTTAAAGATGGGAAATTGGCTAGCTTTAGCTTCCGTGGGTAAGAGATCTGAAAGTAGGTCTGTTGGATTTTGGGTAGCAGATGGAGAATGCTCACCGAGAGGAAAAGGTATCTCAACTAGGTCTATGATGGGTGGAGGAGATGATGGGAGCACCTCTATAAGTGGAGGAATAGATGGGAACACCTCTCTGGGTGGAGGAGGCAATGGGTGCTCCTTTGTGGGTGGAGGAGATAATGGGAGCTCCTCTATGGGTGGAGGAGGTACTGTAGGTAAATGTTCTCTAAGTGGTGAAGCTAGGGGTGATATGGTGTCAATGTTAGCGAAAGACCCCTCCGTTGGTGATGAAGGAGATGAAAGGTGTTCCTCTATGGGTGAAGGAATAGGGGAGGTTGGTTCCAATTTGGAAGGAGGATTTTGGGCTAGGATCTCCTCTATGGAAGGAATGTGGGGTAATTGAGAGGCGATAGGTACCTCGTTAAAGATGGTGTGAACCTCGTGGGTATGGGTATCGTGAGTTGATGTCTCACCGGTTTGATTGGATGAAGGGGCATGGTTGGGAAATGGTTTTTTGAATATTTGTAGGTTTTGGTTAGGGGTGGTGTTGGGATTATCCATAGTTAACTCACCTTTCTCAAGAATTTCTTAGACAATATTCTTGAAAGTGATGTTATGTTTGTGGAGGCTATTTACATGTTAGAATGTGGTACACCTTCTATGTGTTACACTTGGGTATTTTTTACAGCGGTCCCAGTCACCGGTGAGCAGATCAGGGGGGTTCAAGGGCAAAGCCCCCGAAGCAAATTTTCATGGGTGGTTTATTAACCCATGGGTAATGGGTAACCATTATGGGCTATTTTTGGGCCCATGGTTTTTTCAGTCTTTTGCCCATTGTTTTGATACCCACGGTTTTTTCCCTTGGTTTTGATACCCACGGTTTTGTATCAAACTGCTTAAGTAGTTGTCTATTTATATGGTCTTATGCATATGATAGATGTACAAGTAAATGTATTGCAGATGTGTTTTGAATTCGGGTGTGAATTCTGTAGAGTTTGTTGAGCATAGCTCCAAACGGATCTAGGTATTGTATTGAGAGAGTGGAGGCTTGTAATAAAATCTGAGCAAGTGATTCTTGGTGGATGTAGCCCAAATTGGGTGAACCACGTTAAATATTGTCTCTCTATGTTGTGTTATTTATTCTGCACTTTTATTTGAGATCTGTAATATTTTCTACATATTAGTTTATATTGTTGCGATTCTGTAAGGGATTATTCCACATATTTTATCTCTTATTTCCTAACAATTGGTATCAGATCCTGGTTTGGTTTGCTGAAGTGTTGAATCACAGGGAAAGTTTTATCTTGAGTGGGAGCTATGGTAGATGATGGAAGAGCTAGGGTTGATAAATTCAACGGGTAGAATTTCAGTCTTTGGAAGATGCAGATGGAAGATTACCTTTATCAGAAGGATCTTTATACTCCACTGTCTAAGAAGGTGAACAAACCCTCGAGTATGACAGATGTGGAATGGGATTTTTTAGATCGGAAGGGCACTTGGAATGATCCGGCTGTGTCTTGCATCTTGGGTATTATTTAATGTTTCAAAGGAAAAGAATACAAAAGATCTAATGGATGCATTAGGGAAGTTGTATGAAAAACCCTCTACCTCTAATAAGATATTTTTAATGAAAAAGTTGATTAATATGAAGATGTCTGAGAATAGTTCAGTAGCAGATCATTTAAATGATTTCAATACGGTTGTGAATATGCTAGATTTGGTTACAATAGAATTTGATGAAGAAGTTAGGGGCTTTATTAATTTTGTGCTCTTTACCTGAGAGTTGGAATAACCTGGTAATGGCGGTAAGTAACTCAGTTCTAGCTAACTCGAAGTTAAAGTTTGAGGATGTTGTAGGGGTGATTCTAAACAAGGAAATGCGAAGAAAAAGCTCTGGGGAATCTTCTACTTTAGGGAATGCTTTGACAGTGGAAACTAGAGGGAGACAGAAGAATAGAGGAAACCATGGAAAATCAAAAGATCGGGCAAGGTCAAAATCTAAGAAAAAGATTGTATGTTGGAATTTTGGAAAGCCTGGGCATGCAAAGAAGGACTGTTGGGAGCTTTGGGATGAGAAGAAACAACAGGAAGAAAACAAGGAGGTAAATGTGGCAACAAGTAATGTAGTGTCAAGATGCTTTGATTCTTTCTTTGCACAATATTACTGAATCTTGGGTTTTAGATTTAGGGGCTTCATTCCATGCTTCTCCACATAGGCATTATTTTGTTGATTATGTTCAAGGAGATTTTGGGCATGTTTTTCTTGTTGATGATGAGCCTTGCAACATAGTTGGTAAAGGTTATGTTCAGGTTAAGATGCAGAATGGGAATACTTGGCTATTGAAGGATGTTAGACATGTGCCTACATTAAAGACAAAATTTGATATCGGCAGGGGCCAGTTGGGAAGTGATGGTTGTACTGTGATATTTACAAAAGACTCTTGGAAGGTTACCAAGGGTGCTCTTGTGGTGGCAAGAGGTAAGAAGGTTGGAACCTTGTATTTAACCACTAATAGTACTAATGATTGTAATCTTGTGGCTTCAGATGTAGATACAACATTATGGCACTATAGGCTCGGTCATATGAGCCATAAGGGCATGAACATCATAAAGAAGAATTTTCCTGGATATACAGAAACAATTTTGGATTTCTATAAGAACTGCATATAATGGGAAAATAGAAGCGAGTAAGCGTTTCTCAAGGTTGGACCTACAAAAAAAGAGAGTAAGTTAGAACTGGTACATTCTGATGTGTGGGGGCCAGCTCAGGTATCATCTCTTTGGGAGTTCAAGTTATTATGTTGATTTTATTGATGATGCAACAAGGAAAGTTTGGGTTTATTGTATTAGAAAAAAATCTGATGTATTTGACACTTTTGTTAAATGGAAAGCCTTGGTAGAGAATGAAACAGGTCTTAAACTAAAATGTCTCAGGTCAGATAATGGACGGGAGTATTGCAGTAATGAATTTAATGATTATTGTTCTAAGAATGGAATCCATAGGAAAAATACAGTTCCAAGAACTCCGCAGCAGAATGGGGTATCAGAAAGGATGAACAGAACAATAATGGAATGTGCTAGGAGCATGAGGTTACATGTAAGACTGCCTCTTTATTTTTGGGAAGAAGCGGTGAGCATAGTAGGTGTACTTGATAAACAGAGGACCCTCAAGTGCCTTGGATGGAGGCATACTTGGGGGACGGCCTGGTATGGTAAGAAATTTGATATTCATTTCTTAGAGTCTTTGGATGTGAGGCGTTTGTTCATATAGACAAGGATGATAGGACCAAGCTAGAGGATAAATTAGAAAAAATGTACTTTCATTGGTTATGGTGGTGATGACTTTGGATATAAATGTTGGAGTATTAAGGGACAAGAAAATCATTCGATCTAGGGATGTGGTCTTTAATGAGAAAGTCATATATAAGCAGCAGTTGCAGGAAAATAGGGAAGAATCCAAGAAAGAATATGCAGTGGTAGAGGATCTTCCGGATGGGAAAGTGACACATGAATCAATTCAGGAACCCCCTCAATAGGAACCCCAAACTCTTATATTGAGGATATCTTCTAGGGTAAGAAGAGAACCTGAACGTTTTTCTCCTTCTCTTTATTATTTATTACTCACTGATAGTGGAGAGCCAGAGAGATTTGATGAAGCAATGCAGGTAGATGCCAGGAAGAAGTGGGGAGCAAGCCATGGATGAGGAGCATCAGGGCTCTCATGGAGAACCAGACATGGGATTTGGTGAAGCTACTCAAAGGAAAAAAGAGAATTACAAAACAAGTGGGTGTTCAGAGTCAAAGACAAAGAAGGAGGAAAGAAAAGATATAAGGCCCGGTTGGTGGTTAAGGGGTTTGCACAGAAACAAGGTATAGATTTTGATGAGATTTTTTCTTCTGTAGTAAAAATGACTTCTATTAGAACTATTCTAGGAATAGTTGCAGTAGAAGACTTACACTTAGAATAGCTTGATGTAAAGACTGCATTTCTCCATGGTGATTTAGAGGAGGAACTATATATGTAGAAACTAGAGGGCTATGAGGTCAAAGGTAAAGAGGAGATGGTTTGCAAACTGAAGAAAAGCTTATATGGCCTAAAACAAGCTCCACATCAATGGTATAAGAAGTTTGATAGCTTCATGATGGAGCAAGGTTATATCAGATGCCATTCTGACCATTGTGTGTATACAAAGAAATTTGAGGATGGAAGTTATATTATCCTGTGTTTGTATGTTGATGACATGCTGGTTGCAGGTAAAAACATGCAGGAAATAAGAAGAAATCAAGAAGCAGCTAAGTGAATCCTTTGCTATGAAGGATTTGGGTGCAACCAAACAAATCCTTGATATGAGGATATCTCACGATAGGAAGGAATAGAAGCTGAATTTATCTCAGGAAGAGTACATTAAGAAGTCTTGAAGAGGTTTAATATGCAGGATGCTAAACTAGTTGGGACTCTTTTGGTAAGCCACTTCAAGTTATCAAAGGAGTAGTGTCCCAAGATAGAGTAGGAAAGAAACTAGATGTCAAAGGTACCTTACTCATCAGCAGTTGGCAGTTTGATGTATGCTATGGTGTGCACTAGGACTGATATTGCCCATATAGTGGGAGCTGTGAGTAGATTTATGAGTGATCCAGGTAAAGAGCATTGGCAAGCAGTAAAGTGGATCCTTTGGTATTTGAGAGAGACCATGGAGACAGTTTTGTGCTATAGTGGATCAGACACCACTTTATGTGGTTATGTAGATTCAGACATGGCTGGAGATATAGACAGCAAGAGGAGCACCACATGTTATATTTACACTATAGGTGGGACAACAGTGAGCTGGATTTCACGGACTACAGAAGCTGGTTGCTTTGTTAACCACAGAGGTTGAGTATGTTTTCGCCATAGAGGAAAGCAAAGAGATGATTTGGCTACAACAATTTCTTAAGGAGTTGGGGCATAAGCAGGAGGAATGTAAGCTATATAGTGATAGTCAGAGTGCTATACATCTAGCTAAGAACTCTACTTTCCACTCCAGAATGAAGCATATACAGTTGAGATATCACTTCATTAGGACAACTTCGGAGGAAGATAAGTTGAAGTTGGAGAAGATTCATACCAGTCAGAATCCTGCAGACATGATGACCAAGGTGGTCACAAGGGATAAACTAAAGCTATGTTCAGCTTTGGTTGGCCTTCGCAGATGACAGTGAAGGGTTGAGAAGCTTGCTCAGTGGAAATCAGTCTCTAAGTGGGAGATTGTTATGTTTGTGGAGCCTATTTGTATGTTAGAATGTGGGTACAACTTCTATGTGTTACACTCAGGTATTTTTTACGGTGGTCCCACTCACCGGTGAGCAGGTTCGAGGGGCGAAGCCCCCAAAGCAAATTTTCATGGGTGGTTTATTAACCCATGGGTAATGGGTAACTGTTATGGGTTGTTTTTGGGCCCATGGTTTTTTCGGTCTTTTGCCCATTGTTTTGATACCCATGGGTTTTTCCCTTGGTTTTGATACCCACGGTTTTGTATCAAACTGCTTAAGTAGTTGTCTATTTATATGGTCTTATGCATATGATAGATGTACAAGTAAATGTATTGCAGATGTGTTTTGAATTCAGGTGTGAATTCTGTAGAGTTTGTTGAGCATAGCTCCAAATAGATCTGGGTATTATATTGAGAGAGTGGAGGCGTGTAATAAAATCTGAGCAAGTGATTCTTGGTGGACGTAGCCCAAATTGGGGTGAACCACGTTAAATCTTGTCTCTCTGTGTTGTGTTATTTATTTTGCACTTTTATTTGAGATCTGTAATATTTTCTGCATATTAGTTTCTACTGTTGCGATTCTATAAGGGATTATTTCACATATTTTATCTCTTATTTCCTAACGAGTGATGCAGTTTGCTGTCACTATGATGCTTTACTCAATGATAGTTACAGAAATCATGTTCTTTATACCATGTGGGCATGGGGCGAGAAGGGTCAAAACTAGTGTGTGGTTTTATAGGTGGAAGGGTGATGGCTCCAGCTTTGATAAGATTTTCTAAGATAGAAGAGTAAGGTTCCCCAATTGGGGTATATTTTCGCTACTATAGTTTGAATTGAAAAGTCTAGACAGGTGAGAGATTAGATGTGGGTGTAGCTTGATTTGACGAATGAGCTAGGCCGGCCTTGAGTACCACTACGTTAGTGGTGCCATTAGCTTTTGAATAATTGGTTTATGGTTTGGAAGAAGAAGAGGTATCATTTTACTTGAATGCCAAATTCTTATTATGTAATTGGATTTTATTCTCTTCGATGGCCCAAATCTCTAAATTTTGTGCCATAGTGAATGCCTCATCAAATGTTCGGAAGGTTTGGACCTGCAAGGTTGGGGAGATATGTCTAGCACAAGCTCATGTGAAGAGCTCGATGAGTTCATTTAGCAGCAATTAGAAGGTAAGTTGATTGATTAGGCTGCGCCAGCAAGCTAAAAAATATGTGATAGATCCATTCTCATACTGACGTGTGGAATATAGATCGGTCATGGTAACCTTCTTGACGATATTGATAGAGAAATGATCCAAGAAGGCTTGGGTTACCTGATTGAGTAAGAATATAGAGTGTTTAGGTAACCCACTATACCAATCCAATGCAGGTCTAGTGAGGGACATGGGAAAGGTTATCAAAAGTAAGGCATCATCATGAGTGATCAGATAACACCCATTTTTGAACGACTGCAAATGTTGCTGTTGGTCTTCTTTGCTATTGAAATGATTGAATTTAGGCATTTCCCAATGCATAGGGTATGAATGGATAGGAATGGATGGGTGAATAGGCTCATTGCAAATCTCGTTGTAGGTGAGAGTGTTGTGGGGTGCCAAAAATTGATGCCTCCAATGTCTGTATCTTGTCCAACATCAATTTAATCAGGTCATTGGTGGGGTTGTGATGATTGGATGCCTCCTGTAGCATGACGAGGTTAGTTTTGGGCATATAATTGGGGGTGGCACTCCAATGTAGGGGGGTTGCTGTGTAGGGTGGTGGAGAAGAAGGTAGTGAAATAGGGGTGTACATACCTGGAATGAATAATGGATGAAACAGGAGGTTGTTGGTAGTATGTATATGGGGGTGGAAGGTTCATGGTAACCCTAGTGGCTGTAGTGCCCACTTTCCTTTGACACTGTTTAGATACTGATCTTACTACTGTTGATCTCATTTTGGACATTATTATGTTTTGACTTAGCATGATGTGTATATGTTAGATCATGGATTATTATGGACCTTGATTCAGTAAGCATGCATGATGATTATTGGAGACATTATTATATATGGATGATGATATACTGCTTGATATGGATAGGTTATTGATGTTGATTTTAGACATGTGACATTTGACATCATGAGTAGCTCTAGTATAGAGATTCATTTAGATGATGATATAGTGGCAAAATTGAATTTGAAATAATAATGTTGAATTGTCGATAATGTTGTGATTGATATTTATATGTTTCTTATATCATTTTGGGATGTTCTGATATGGCCACGAGGCCGAAGGAGGTATTGTTATTTTACAGGTTAAAATATAACAACAATGTCAGGGGAATAGAGACTAACCATATTGAAATTTTGGATGAACTCAATGGGGTCACCATGGCAACTGTAATTGTTTGTGTGTTGTGTTGTATTAGGATTTCCCATGGGGGGGGGATTTCTAATATACGTGACCACGAGATATGTGTTTTAATTATGTGTTCCCTTTTTATTATTGTTGTATGTATTTTATTTGTAATGTGTTTCTTCTTTTAATTAATTTAAATGTGATAGTTAAATGTGAGAGTCATATAGTTAAAATTTTAATTAAATTAATTGGAAAGTAGAATGTAAGAAATAATGTTGTTGTCTCAGTTAATAATTAGATTGGATTTATATTAGGTATAACCATATGTTAAGTAAATACATCATTATGTCCAAAAAGTATGTAATAAATGGAGTCATAGGTATTAATGCATGTTGTAAGAATGTGTAAGAATGTGTAGGAGATGTGTAAGTGATGTGTAGGTTGAGTAAGTCAGATTTTGGAGTGTAGAACACTCCCATCCTCTTTGAAATTAGGATTTGACCCTTGGAAGCCAAAATTGGAGGCTTGTGGGACAAGTTAAATTTGTCCCACACCTCTTAAAATCATCCACCAACCATGCCTATGGTTTTGGAGTCTAAATTAATCTTTTTTATTGTATTTTTATTTGATTATGTGTAAGATTTAATTGCACTTCCCCTTACATATTTTTAATGCACTCATTTTTGAAGTATGGGTTAATTTTGAGTGTGTAAGTTGATTTTCATTTACATTTATTGTGATTTATTGGGAAAACTGATTTTATCTTTTTGAGGATGAGTAAGAATGATGTGGCATCCCACTTGGAATCCACATCATCCTCTCCCTCCCTCTCCTTTAAAATTTGAATTTATCCTCTTGTTTGGGTTGTTGAAACTTTGGTCTCTCATGCTTGGGTCAAATTTTTTTTGGATTGCTGTTGGAGCTTGCTTTGAAGAAGGATTTGGAAACTCTCTTAAATGCATATACCTTGCTGTTCTAGACTGCATATTTGAGCATTAAAGAATTACTATTTTGGGAAACAATCTCCACTATGGAGAGGTAGGATTCTGTGGTTTTTATATGTTGTTTTTCCCTTTTTCTTCCATGAATGAAATGGTGATTGTGTTGTGAGTGTTAGTGCAAAATCACAGCACCCTTGGACGCACATCAGGCTTCTAGGTTGATGTTCAGGCATCCAGTGTGATTGCACAACATGGAAACCTCTCTCCAAGCGTGGGACTTGTAAAACCGAGAGAGGAATCTCCAGAGAAGGCTGGTTCCTGCTCCTAAACTACCTGCCACAAGCTATTCCAGTGCAGGCAAGCTAATCTAATCCTAATCTAACCATGCCAAGGAGATAGAGAGAGAGAGAAGGGAAAAACAGAAAAAGCCTACACTAAAATGGTGATACACCAGAGAAGGAGGATGTTGGACATCTATCAAAACTGCCATGGGACAAAAAGAGGTGAGCAATGGGAAGGATGGACAGATGCATCACAGGCCCAAGGATAGATTTCACACAGAAAGTGTCCCAAAACTCCATGAACACAGCTCCAGATCTGCAGTGAACGTTCAAACATGCATAAATACCTGCAATGAAGAGAGGCAAGAAGAAAACAAGCAAAAATGAGAAAGTATGGACAGATGCATAAAAAAAAATGTTTTGTTGCTCCAGAGGTTTGCACAGAACATCATTCCATTAATGGTAAAAGGCAGGAACACCATTATAGAGAAAGGGAGGAGGTTCGAACTCCATTTTCAACCCTAGAGAAGAAAAGAAGGGAGGGCCGAGCCGAAAGAATGAACAACTCCTCTTTTAAAATGAGCCAAATCTGGCTTTTTACATTGCATGGGTCGAGCCCAGGGGACAGAAAACGTGGGAAAACGTGCAAGCCCATTCCTCATTGACTGCAGATGCATTAAATCAGCATGGAGGATCTTACAAACCCATACCCTATCACTTTGACTGATTTGGAGGAGAATTCGACCCATTTGCATTAATCTGGCCGCTAAAATGTCACTTCTGGCCGTGCAGAAAAAGAATGCGACCCATTAGCATTAAAACAGGTTGTTGAAAGGTCGCTTCTGGCCATTACCACACGTCAGAGCTGTTTCTCAATTTTCTCTCTTCAGACTGCACCAAAACTCGAAATTGATCCCAGAATCATGTAGAGCATCTCAACAGATTTCCGTTGATATAAAGAACGTGGAAATCTGAGCTCTAGATCAAAAGATATGGCGATCTGAAGATTTAGGGCACGGAACAGATCAAAACGAATTTTAAAATATTTTCCCGCGCACTGCCACTTGGATGCTACGTGACATGTTCTGATTGGTCACGTGATTCTCTCTCCTCTACCTTTCGGCGGGCTGTCTTTTGAATTTTCCTTGTGGGCCCTAGCTGGGACACGTGGCACTATCCCATTGGTTCGGATCGGTGCTAGAAAACTCGCCCATTAACTTTTTGACTTTTCTCTTGTGAGGACACGTGGCAGCTTTTGATTGGTCCTCGGCTGATTTGGCTCCTTCGCGTACTTCGCCTCCATTTCTCCTAGATGTCCCATTTGATTTTGGGCCCTTTGTGCTCATTTCGGCCGGTTCGGGCATTTCGCGTCCATTTGTCCCAGACGTCCCATTTGATTTTGGACCCTCTGGATTCATTTCGGCCGGTTCGGGCATTTTTGGCCCGCTTGTCCCACTTTGCTTCGGACTGACTTGACTCTTTTCGGCCGGTCCGGCCAGTTCACGCCTTTTTGGCCCGATTGTCCCACAGGCGTCTCTCTCAGCAGTTAGCCAATTTTTTCTTCTCGGTCGAACCGGCATTTCGCGTCCACCGCGTACTTTTGTCCTAGATGTCCCTGTTGCTTTGCAGGCTATTTGTGCTTACTTCGGCCGAGCCGGCCGGTTCGGGCCTTTTTGTCCCAAATGTCCCGACTGCCCCTAGGGCTAGGACTTAGTCATTTTTATGATTTTTTCCTGGATCAACCTACTTGCCTTCTGCAACCTTTTTTCGCATTTTCTCAGAGCTTGCTCTTTTCCTCTCAGACAGGGGACTTAGAAAATATTTGAGGGGACTCTAGCAACATGATTTTTGGCCCCGAATCAATCAATCTTCCTAGGACTTGAATACTCTGATGCATGTTATCGAAATTTACCCTGGGGGGTGAAATTTTGATAACAGTGAGTTCATGGCCGGTTGGGTAGATTGCTTAGGGAAAGGTGTAGGAGAAGACTATGAGTATTTCATATGGGGGGCATAAGAGATTGCCAATGGCACTTATTCTTGTTGGAGGGAGTGTTGGTTTGGGATCCACCTAGGAAAATAAATTTCTTGTATTTCTTACTCTTGGGGGGGGGGGCATAAGGGAGAAATTTTGGGGGGGAATAAGGAGGGGTTGGGAGATATAATGTTTATGGGATTTGGTATGTTTCATGGTGGTATGCATTTGGTGGATGCCCAATTCCAACTTGGGAGGTATAAGGTGCTCCCCATAGCTCTTGCTCTTATTTAGCTTGCTTGAAGAAGCCTTTGTGTTTTTTGAAATGTTTAAATGTAGTTGGGAACTATTTTATTTTTGGAATTGTGCATTTTGTTGTTGTATTCCTATGACAAGAAATGTGCTTGTATGTGAAAGAAGCCTATGTTTCCATGTGTTGTTTTCATGCTCCATTTCAATATGGTTGGGTTTCGGGGGCCAATGGGGAAAGATGGATTCTCCTTTCCCATTGGATGTCTTGGGTTGGTCGAGAGTGTTGCCTTCTCCCCTTCCTTATTGTGATCAGAAGAAGAAGAAATCAGCATGCTGCTATTTTTAGAGCTTGGAGAAAACACAGTTTTGATAGTCCCCTCATTTGAGAAAGTCATTATATCTATTCCCACCTTGTAGTGGATGAAATGTATGATTATTGTAATTGGAAGATGTCTTGTATTGCAAAGAAAAGATAGATATTCATTTGTGCAATGTAAATAATTAACATTCCATACTCTGTTTTGAAAATACGTGACAAAATGAAATCTGTTCGTATTCCGTATATTGAAATTTATGGAAAGAATGAAGTTTCAATGTTGTTGTTTGAAATCAATAAAATAATTACATCTCTCTTTCTCCAAGTTGTATTGCTGTCTTGAATTGGAATGGTTGTTTTAAATGAAATATCTATTAAATAAAAAAGAAAATGCGTGCGGGAGAAAATGGTTTTTTGGATTGCTATTGGAGCTTGCTTTGAAGAAGGATTTGGAAACTCTCTTAAATGCATATACCTTGCTGTTCTGGACTACATATTTGATCATTGAAGAACTGCTGTTTTGGGAAACAATCTCCACTATGGAGAAGTAGGATTCTGTCCTTTTTACATGTTGTTTTTCCCTTTTTCTTGCATGAATGAATTGGTGATTCTGCTATAAGTTCATGGCCAGTTGGGTAGATTGCTTAGGGCAAGGTGTAGGAGAAGACTATGGGGATTTCATATGGGGGGCATAAGGGATTTCCAATGGCACTTATTCTTGTTGGAGGGAGTGTTGGTTTGGGATCCACCTAGGAAAAGAAGTTGCTTGCATTTCTTACTCTTTGGGGGGGCATAAGGGAGACATTTTGTTGGGCATAAGGAGGGGTTGGGAGATATAAGGTTTATGATATTTGGTATGTTTCATGGCGGTATGCATTTGGTGGATGCCTAATTCCAACTTTGGAGGTATAAGGAGCTCCCCATAGCTCTTGCTCTTGTTTGGCTTGCTTGAAGAATCCTTTGTGTTGTTTGAAATGTTTAAATGTAGTTGGGAACTGCTGTCTTGTTGGAATTGTGCATTTTGTGGTTGTATGCCTGTGACAAGAAATGTGCTTGTATGTGAAAGAAGCCTGTGTTTCCATGTGTTGTTTTCATGCTTGATTTCAATATGGTTGGGGCTCGGAGGCCAATGGGGAAAGATGGATTCTTCTTTCCCATTGGATGTCTTGGTTGGGTGGAGAGTGTTGCCTTTCCCCCTTCCTTGTTGTGATCAGAAGAAGAAGAAATCAACATGCTACTATTTTTGGAGCTTGGAGAAAACACAGTTTTGATATTCCCCTCATTTGAGAAAGTCATTGTATCTATTCCCACCTTGTAGTGGATGAAATGTATGATTATTGTAATGGGAAGATGTCTTGTATTGTAAGGAAAAGATATAGATTCATTTGTGCAATGTAAAGAATTAGCATTCCATACTTTGTTTTGAAAATACGTGACATAATGAAATCTGTTCGTATTCCATATATTGAAATTTATGGAAAGAATGAAGTTGCAATGTTGTTGTTTGAAATCAATAAAAGAATTACATCTCTCTTTCTCCAAGTTGTATTGCTGTCTTGAATTGGAATGATTGTTTTAAATGAAATATCTGTTAAAAAAAAAGAAAATGCGTGTGGGAGAAAAAAAATACAACTTGTTGTTCCTTGTAATTAATTAGAATTTAAAATATCAAATGATTCCTTATTGTTTTGAATGAGAAGATGGATAGATTAATTGTCAGGAATGAATTGTTTTGATAAGTGGCAAATAAATTATTATAGTTGTTAATGAAATAACTCTATTCTTTTTATAAATCTGGCATTTGAATAATCAAATAAATGTATAGTTCAGATCTGAAACTTAAATTACGTAATGAAATAATGCAATTTGGATTTAAGAAGCTCTAATGGATGCAATCTGACCTCAACATTTAAGAAAGACATTTTAGAACTCATAAAAAAAATCAATTTTAGGACTTGCTGGACTATTTTCTGTTAAAAGATGTAAAATATATCAAATGCAACTCAATCCACAAATTGAACCTTTAGAATACTCTGAAACTTACCCAATACCATTCCTCCATGTTCAATTCACATGTTGAGAAGAAGAAAAATCAAAATTGAATAAATCTGTACAAGTTGGAAAAATTGTCAGTTATAAATGTGAAACCCTGCAGATCAATTTCTTAAAATTGACCCCCAAAAATTCATCAAAATCCTAAATTAATTAATGTTATGTACAAAGAGGACTCCAGAGAGATTTCTGGAAAGTCCTTGTTTTCCCAAAATGGATTGATCCCTATCAAAAGTTATGGCCTTTTGAAGTTTTTACTTCAAAATGGCCAACCAAAAATAAATCTAACTATATTAAAATTAAAATTTGAACTTTGGAAAATTTTCCCAAAAAGTCTGTTGCCCTGAAAACCTTTCAACCAATCAGAAGTTGCCATGTGGCACTTCAGAGGATGGACTCACCTTAAAAACTTAACTTTTGAAAAATTTACAATTGGGAAATTTTTCCCAATTTTCTCCGCAACCCCCGCAGCCCCTCAGCCAATCACGTGATGACACGTGGCTTGGCGGGCGCACGAATGAAATTTGAAAAACTTTTCTTTTGGATATTTGGGAAAAAAATTACTTTTTCATGCATGGCCTGCACCCCCACAACCAATGGGGTGTTGACACGTGTCCAGGCAGACACACGGGTCCGCGAGGGCCATTCGGCCTTTTAAAACCTTTTTGCACAAAATTTTAATTACCTCCGTCGCCCCGTCCGACCAGCGCCCAATCATAGGATGCCACATGGCATATTTGGAAATGATGGAGGAGGAAAGGAAATTTTATTTTGGAAAAATTTTGGGTTCGGTCCTTGGGAAAAATTTGGAATTTCTCCCTGCGACTAATGGGCATTTGACACGTGGCACTAGGGCATCGGCATACGCGCGGACCCTTTTGTCCTCTTAGTAATTTTTGGGATATGAGACTCAAAGTGTCAAACTGCTCTATTAGTCTACAGATCCTTCCATCCAACCAGAGCATGCCACGTGTCCCATTTCATCGGCCCGCGGGTGCGTGGAGGTGTTTTGCGCCTTGCTCCTAAAGAAGGGAAAATTTCTCCCTGAAACTCCGCCACCCCATAACTTGAGTTTTACAAGAAGTTAGGAGGAATTATTTATATGGTTGGAAAGGTGAGAAAATTTCCTATCCAATGATCATGGTTTAGGAAGGTTTTGATGACTTTAAGTGTGGGAAAAATCGAGTTGAACCCTGTAGGCCTATTTAGGCAGGGATGAGAGGGATTTTACTCTCTTAACCTAAAAGGTGAGTTTAACTTCCTTGTTATCCCTTATACCTTGTTTTTGTATGTTGCTTGGTGTAATTGTTGCAAGTGAGCATTGCTTGTTAATCCTTACCCAGTTTGCACTAACTATGATCTGTAACCTTCCTTACGAACTCTTTTAACAAAAAAATTATTATTCCATAATTTTCCTAGCTAAGCCTAGTTTGTTTCTTGGTCTCAAGTGGTTGTTTTGAAGTGGAAACTACACTTGGTATCAGAGTAGTGGTTCAAAGTCTTGGACCATTGGAAACACTAAAAAATCGAGACTTGAAACTTTAAAACTAGTAAACATGTTTATCAAGAAAACAAAACTGTTTGAAAATTGAACATGATAGTAAACTTAGGAAGTAAAGAAGACTTAAAGTAATGAACTAACTCTCACTGTGGTCTATGCAAGAGGCTCAGAGGGAGCGAGAGGAACATTCATAGAGGCTCAGAGTCCCCACCACCACCACCTCCACCATCGCCACCACCACCACCGGATCAGGGTGTAGTAGCCATTCTACCTCAGATTCTACAGACCCTTAAGGATGTTAATGCCACTCTACGCAGAGGATCAGTAGGAGGGCATACATGCAGACATGACTGAGTTACTTCTATTAAGGGACATGCACCTCCACTCAGTGAGGAGCATAGAGGATAGAACTCCCATGTGGAGTCAGTTAGAGTAAATTCACCACCTAGGAGGTAGGATGACAGAGTTCCGAAGCATAGGGAGAGGCCTCAGAGCTCTAGGCTTAGAGATGAGCTTACAAAGAGGCCTAGAGGCCGTCAGACCACAGAAATGGATCACATCAAGGAGATCCTGAAGCTTAGGCCCTCACATTACTCAGGTGATACAGGTGGATTTCAGGTAGAGGCCTGACTAGTGAGCTTGAGCGGTTGCTTTAAGCTTTGTCCTTGTTCTAGCAACACAAAAGCTTATGTTGTGATCCATCTACTGAGGGATGGAGTAGGAGTATGGTGTAGGATAGAGTAGTAGAAGCTCCACGTAGATTCAGAGACAGTGATTTGGGAGCTATTTGAGGAGATATTTAGGAGCAGGTACCTATCACGGAGGTTCATCCAGCAGAGGATTGACGAGTTCCATGACCTCCGACAGGCTACCCTTTATGTAGCAGAGTATGAGAATAGATTTCTAGATCTACTTCTATATGTTGAGTATATGCAGGATGAGCAGGTGCGGCTTCATAGGTTCATCTAGGGCATGAATTTGGACATTGGAGGTGCGGTTGGGATTCACTACCCCCAGACATTAGCAGAGGCCATAGAGAAGGCCTATATTACAGAAGAGACTCAGGGTAAAACCCAAAAGGCTAGAGACTGAGTCAGGAGTCACATTCAACAGATGCAGGATGGTAGATCGACAGGTTCAGTACCTCTTCCTTGTGGTGTTCAGCATTTAGCATAGTCATCCTTTAGGCCACGAGTAGCAGCAGCAATAGTAGTCTCACCCACCATATAGACCTCCTGAGAGAGCTAATGCACAGAAAGGTCGGAGCATGGGGCCTCCTCCTAGGGGTCCCATCAGGACACAAGGTGGACCTAGAGCTTAGTCAGCTAGAGCTCACCCGTAGAGGCCACAACAGACTACAGCTGGATCATCAGGATCTACACCACAGGCTTCTAGGGCAGCCACTAGAGGTACTGCTCCTTAGAGAGGATCAGGTGGTTGCTTTGGATGTGGAGTAGTTGGACATTTCTGGAGAGATTTACCTTAGAGCCCTAACAAGGGTAAGGCACCAGTTTTTGGTTGAAAGTTGCAGATATGGGACGTAGGCATAGGATCTATGTAGTAGTTGAGAACCGCCAGGCAGAGCACTAGAGCATAGTCATTGAGACCATAGGTAGCATTGGTGGTATTCCTATCTCTGTATTGTTTGATTCTAGTTCTTCTGATTCCTTCATTACACCATCTTTAGTAGAGGGATGCAGGCTGGTGGCAGTTAGGCAAGGTCTTAGTTGGGATGTCGAGATGGCTTCTGGAGCTAAGATCTATGTGGACTCCTTAGTTAAGGAGTGTGTTGTGGATTTGGGACATTCCACCACCACCTCAGATCTCCGTATTTTTCCTTTGGGCTTGTATGGAGTTATTTTAGGTATGAATTGACTATCTGCACATAGGGCCATGATGGATTATTATCATAAGACTATATCTTGTGCAGATGATCTTGGAGTTGAGTCGGTGATTATAGGGGTCAGGAGACCCATTTCTATTTGCACCATTTCTGCTATGTAGCTTAAGCGGTGTGTGCAACGGGGTTTTCAGATGTATGCTATTACAGTTAGTGACAGGACATAGGATGGGTCTAGTGGACCATCGCTAGATGATCATCCCATATTAAGAGATTTTTTCGATGCCTTTCCAGGGGAGCTACCGGGGATGCCACCTCCACGTGAGATTGATTTACATATAGACCTAGTCCCAGGAGCAGAAACTATCTCACTGGCACCTTATTGGATGACCACCCTGGAGCTCTGTGAGCTCAAGTTACAGCTTGAGGGCCTTTTGGAGAAGGGCCTTATCCATCCTAGTGTATCCCCTTGGGGTGCACCAATGATTTTTATGAAGAAGAAGCATGGATCATTGCGGTTGTGTATTGATTACCACCAGTTGAACAAAGTGACGATCAAGAATTGTTACCCTCTTCCTCGCATTGATGACTTGTTTGATCAGGTGAAGGGAGCCACGGTGTTCTCTAAGATCGATCTCAAGTTGAGCTACCATCAGTTGAGGATTTCAGAGGTGGACATCCATAAGACCACTTTCTGCATGAGGTAAGGGCACTATGAGTTCACAGTGGTGCCTTTAGATTGACGAATGCCCCTGTAGTGTTTATGAGTGTGATGAATGGGGTATTCAGGACCTTTTTTGATCACTTCATGCTCATCTTCCTTATTGACATCTTGATATACTCATGTACACGTGAGGAGCATGAGGGGCACCTTTGACAGGTTCTCTAGTGTCTTCGAGAGCAGAAAATTTATGGGAACTTGGAGAAGTGTGCTTTCTTCTAGACAGAGGTGCAATATTTGGGTCATATTATTTCTAGGGAAGGTATCGCAGTAGATCCTTCCAAGATTAGAGCCATTATGGATTGGCCAACACCCACTACAGTGACTGAGGTGCCCAGCTTCATGGGTTTAGTAGGATACTACCGGAGATGTGTTCAAGACTTCTCTTGGATTACGCACCCTATCACTTTCCTTTAGAGGAAAGGGAAAAAGTTTGTTTGGATATAAAGATGTGAGCAGGCCTTCAGGTCACTGAAGAAGTGCCTCACTACAACACCCATTCTTGCAGTGTCAGATCCATAGGGTGAGTTCTTTGTATGCACATATGCTTCTTTAGCAGGGCTTGGAGGTGTGTTGATGCAGGATGGAAGAGTTGTAGCTTTTGAGTCTCGCAAACTCAAGGATCACGAGCTTAATTATCCCACCCATGATCTTGAGCTTACGCTAGTTGTGCATGCTTTGGTTAGATGGAGACATTTTCTCCTTGGACAAAGATTCACACTCAGGACAGATCATTTGAGTCTTCGCCACCTCTTCATGCAACCCAATCTAAACACTCATCAACGGTGTTGGATGGAGCTGATTTGTGAGTATGACATGGAGATAGAGCATGTGAAGGGGAAGGATAATGTAGTAGTAGACACTATCAGTAGACGGAGACATGTGGTTATGGCCACTATAGTGAGCACATATTTGTAGAGTAGGATTCTTCAGTAGCTTCCTCTTGATAGCTTCTACATGACAGTATGAGCAGAGATAGATTCACAGAGACCCCTTGAGGGTAAGTTTGATGGTTTCAACTTAGAGGCAAACGGTCTTCTTAGGCACAGAGACAGGATATATGTTTCCAGAGATGGAGGCTTGAGGCAAGACATCTTGGTAGAGGCACATCGTGCACCCTATTCAGCCCATCCCGGGGTGAAGAAGATGCACGCCACTTTAAGATATTTGTACCACTGGAGAGAACTTCATCAAGACATGGCCTAGTTTGTGTCATGGTGTTTAGAGTGCCAGAAAGTTAAGGCTGAGCATCAGCATCCAGCAGGCCTTCTTTATCCTCATGCCATACTGGAATGGAAGTGGGACACCATTTCCATGGATTTTATTGTTAGGCTACCTATGTCGAGATATCACCATGATGACATCATGGTCATGGTTGATAAATTGACAAAAGTAGCTCACTTTTCTTTGGTAAAGACCACTTATACAGCTAGAGCAGTGGCACAAGTATACTTGGATGAGATCGTCAGGTTGCACGGGATTCCACAGAAGATCATTTATGACCGCGATCCTTTGTATACTTCACACTTCTAGAATATCCTGTGGTATGTCCTTGGTATGAGGGTTAATTTTAGCACAAAATATAATCCTGAGACAGATGGACAGGACCGAGTGAGTGAATCAAATTTTGGAGGATATGCTCAGGATGTACATGATGGATCAGCAGTCTAAGTGGGAGGAGTACCTGTACTTAGTGGATTTTACCTACAATAATAGTTTTCAGAGTTCTATAGGCATGGATCCTTTCCAGGATTTATATGGTAGAGAGTGCAAGACACCCCTTAGCTAGGACAGGTTGGAGGATAGAGTATCTCTTAGACTAGCTCTTTTGTAAGACATGGAGTAGCAGGTAGTGTTGATCAGGCAAAGATTATAGGAGGCATAAGACAGGAAAAAGAAGTATGCAGATCAACATAGGATTGGTCATAGCTTTGATGTGGGCATGAAGGTTTTCCTTCATGTTAGATCACACAAGAGCCCTATCCTCTGTGGAAAAGGTTCTAAGTTAGCTCCTAGATTGTTTGGTCCTTTTGAGATCTTGGAGCGTATAAGCCCTTTGGCCTACCATCTAGCATTGCCACCTAGCTTGTCTCACGTACATGATGTGTTTTCATGTTTTTGTCCTTAGGAGTTACGTTGCAGATCCTTCTCATGTGTTGGATTGGACATCATTGTAGGTGTAGGATCAGGGGCAGGTGACAGTGGAGCACATCCGTATCATAGATCGCAGGACCTTGGGCCTTCGAGGTAGAGAGATTGATCAGGTACAGGTGCAGTGGGATAGATACAATGAGACTGCAGCCACTTTGGAGGATTCTACTATGTTATGAGTGTAGTTTCCACATTTGTTCTAGTGACTTCCAGGAGGAAGTCGAGTCTAAGGGGAGGGGGATGTAGTGGCCACTTTCCTTTGACATTGTTTAGATACTGATCTTACTACTGTTGATCTCATTTTAGACATTGTTATGTTTTGACTTAGTATGATGTGTATATGTTAGATCATCGATTATTATGGACCTTGATTCAGTCAACATGCATGATGATTATTGGAGACATTATTATATATGGATGATGGTATAATGCTTGATATGGATAGGTTATTGATGCTGATTTTAGACATGTGACATTTGACATTATGAGTAGCTCTAGTATAGAGATTCATTGAATGATGATATAGTGGCAAAATTGAATTTGAAATGATAATGTTGAATTCTTGATATTGTTGTGAATTGGATTTGATATTTATATGTTGCTTATACCATTTTGGATGTTCTAATATGGCCACGAGGCCGAAGGAGGTATTGTTATTTTGTAGGTTAAAATATCACAACAATGTCGGGGGACTGGAGACTAACCATATTGAAATTTTGGATAAAATCAATGGGGTCGCCATGGCAACTGTAATTGTTTGTGTGTTGTGTTGTGTTAGGATTTCCCATGGGGGGGATTTCCATTATTGTGACCATGGGATATATGTGTTTTATTTATATGTTCCTTTTTATTAGTGTTGTATGTATTTTTATTTGTAATGTGTTCTTTTTATTATTTAAATTAAATGTGATAGCCAAATAGTTAAACTTTACTTAAATTTAATTGGGATGTGGAATGTAAGTAATAAAGTTGTGGTCTTGATTACTAATTAAATTAAATTTATGTCATGTATAACCATATGTTAAATAAATAAATCATTATGTCAAAAGTATGTAATAAATGAAGTTATAGATATTAATTCATGTTGTAAGAATGTGTAAGAGGATGTAAGAGTGTGTAAGTGAATGTGTAAGAAAGATGTAAGAATGTGTAAGGTAGATTTTGTAGTGTAGAACACTTCATCCTTTTTGGATTTCGAATTTGTCCTTAAAGGCCAAATTTGGAAGCTTGTGGGACAAGTTAAACTTGTCCCACACCTCTTAAAATCATCCACCAACCATGCCTATGGGTTGTGAGAAAATTTTAGCCTTTATAATTAAAATTTGAAATGACTATGTGTAAGTTTTTATTGCACTTTACTTACAAATTTTTAATCCAGTCCTTGATAAAGTATGGGTTAATTTTGAGTGTGTAAGTTGCTTGTCATCTCCATTTATTGTGTTTAATTGTGAGTTTGACTTTCTTCTTTTGGGGATGAGTAAGAAGGATGTGGCATCCCACTTGGAATCCAAATCATCCTCTCCCTCCCTCTCCTTTAAAATTCAAATTTCTTCTCCTTTTGGGGGTTGTTGAAACTTTGTTCTCTCATGCTTAGGTCAAATTTTTGATTTTTGTTGGAGCTTCCTTTGAAGAAAGATTTGAAAATTCTCTTGCATGCATATACCTTGCTATTTTGGACTACATATTTGAGCATTGAAGAACTACTGTTTTGGGAAACAATCTCCACTATGGAGAGGTAGGATTCTATCCTTTTTATGTGATGTTTTTTTCCCTTTTGCTTGTATGAATGAAATGGTGATTGTGTTGTGAGTTCATGGTTGGTTGGGTAGATTGCTTAGGGAAAGGTGTAGGAGAAGACTATGGGGATTTCACATGGGGGAGCATAAGGGATTTCCAATGGAACTTATTCTTGTGGAGGGAGTGTTGGTTTGGGATCCACCTAGGAAAAGAAATTTCTTGCATTTCTTACTCTTGGGGGGGCATAAGGGAGAAATTTTGGGGGGGCATAAGGAGGGGTTTAGAGATATAAGGTTTATGGTATTTGATGTGTTTAATGGCAGTTTGTATTTAGTGGATGCCCAATTCCAACTTGGGAGGTATAAGGAGCTCCCCATAGCACTTGATCTTGTTTGGCTTACTTGAAGAATCCTTTGTGTTGTTTGAAATGTTTAAATGCAGTTGGGAACTGCTGTCTTGTTTTGAATTGTACATTTTGTTGTTCTATGCCTGTGAAAAGAAATGTGCTTATATGTGAAAGAAGCCTATGTTTCCATGTGTTTTTTTCATGCTCCATTTCAATATGGTTGGGGCTTGGGGGCCAATGGGGAAGAGATGGATTCTCCTTTCCCATTGGATGTCATTAGTTGGGTGGAGAGCGTTGCCTTCTCGCCCTTCCTTGTTGTGATCAGATGAAAAGAAGAAGAAATCAGCATGCTGCTGTTTTGGAGAGCTTGGAGAAAACACAGTTTTGACAGTCCCTTCCTTTGATCAGAATTAATGTATATCTATTCCCACTTTGAAGTGGATGAATTGTATTACATTTTATTGTAATTGTATAGATGTCTTTGCATCGGAAAGAAAAGAGTAGATATTCATTTGTTCAAGGCAAGGAATTAGCATTTCTATACTCTGTTTTGAAAATATGTGACAAAATGAAATATGCTTCGTATTTTGTATATTGAAATTTATGGAAAGAATGAAGTTGCAATGTTGTTGTTTGAAATCAATAAAATAATTACATCTCTCTTTCTCCAATTTTTATTGCTTTCTTGAATTGGAATGGTTGTTTTAAATGAAATATTTGTTAAAAAAAAAGAAAATGCGTGTGGGAGAAAAAAAAGATAGCTTGCTATTCCTTGTAATTAATTAGGATTTAAAATATCAAATGCTGACTTATTGTTTTGAATGAGAAGATGGATAGATTAATTGTCAGGCATGAATTTATTTGATAAGTGGAAAATAAATTATTACAGTTGTTAATGAAATAACTCTGTTCTTTTTATAAATATGGCATTTGAATAATCAAATAAGTGTATAGTTCAGATCTGAAACTTAAATTAAGTAATTAAATAATGAAATTCAGATGTAACAAGCTCTAATGGATTTAATTTGACCTCAAAATTTAAGAAAGACATTTTATAACTCACAAAAAAATCAATTTTAGGACTTGCTGGACCATTTTCTGTCAAAAGATGTAAAATATATCAAATGTAACTCAATCCAAAAATTGAACCTTTAGAATACTCTAAAACTTACCCAATACCATTCCTCCATGTTCAATTCACATGTTGAGAAGAAGGAAATCAAAATTGAATAAATTGTCAGTTATAAATGTGAAACCCTACAGATCAATTTCTTAAAATTGACGCCAAAATCTTCATCAAAATCCTAAATTAATGATTTATGTGCAAAGAGGACTCTGAGATATTTCTATAAAGTCCTTGTTTTCCCAAAATGGAGCTCCCTATCAAAAGTTATGGCCATTTGAAGTTTTTACTTCAAAATGGCCAACCAAAAATAAATCTAACTATATTAAAATTAAAATTTGAACTTTGGAAATTTTTCCCAAAAATTATGTCGCCCTGCAAACCTTTCAACCAATCAAAAGTTACCACAGGGCACTTCAGAGGGTGAACTCACCTTTAAAACTTAACTTTTTAAAAATTTGCTCTTGGGAAAATTTTCCCAATTTTCTCCGCAACCCCACGGCCCCTAAGCCAATCACGTGATGACACATGGCTTGGAGGGAGCACAAATGAAATTTTAAAACTTGAATTTTGGCTCTTTGGGAAAAATTTTACTTTTCCCTCCATGTCCCTACACCCTCACAACCAATGGGGTGTTGACACATGTCCGGGTAGACGCACGGGTCCGTAAGGGCCATTCGACCTTTTAAAACCTTTTTGTGCAAAATTTTAATTCCCTCCGTAACCTCGTCGACTCGCGCCCGATCACAGGACACCACATGGTATATTTGGTGACGGTGGAGGAGGAAAGGAAATTTTCATTTGGAAAATTTTTGGGTTTGAACCTTGGGAAAAATTTGGAATTTTTCCCCGTGACCAATGGGCGTTCGACACGTGGCACTAGGGCATCGGTGTACACGCGGACCCTTTTGTCCTCTTAGCACTTTTGGGTGATTGAGACTCAAAGTCTCAAACTGATCCATTAGCCCACTAATCCTTCCAGCCAACTGTAGCATGTCACGTGTCCCATTTCGTCAGCCCTGCAGGCGCGTGGAGGTGTTTTGTGCCTTGCGCCTAAGGAAGGGAAAATTTCTCCCTGAAACTCTGTCACCCCATAACTTGAGTTTTACAAGGAGTTAGGATGACTTATTTTTATGGTTGGAAAGGTGAGAGACTTTCCTATCCAATGAACATGATTTAGTAAACTTTTGATGAACCTAAGTGTGTGAAAAATCAAGTTGAATCCTATAAGCCTGTTAGGGCAGGGACGAGTGAGAATTTTCTCCTTTAACCTAAGCGATGAATTTTATCCCTAGTTTTGACCTTATGCTTGTTGTGAGATATTGTAAAAATCATTTCTGTAGGTCAATCTTGTTTGATAACTTGAACTTGGTTATTGGTAAATATGATCTTGTAACCTTCGTTGCAAACACCCTTAACAAAAAAAAATTATTCCATAATTTTCCTAGCTAAACCTAGTTTGTTTCTTGGTCTCAAGTGGTTGTTTGAAGTGGGAATTATAGTGGCAATAAGGGCTAATGATTGTGGAAGGGAAAGAACCACGTTCTAAAATGGGGTAGGGGTCACTGACACTGGAGGTGGGAATGTAACTACAGGTATGTATGAGACATTAGGGGCAGATGAGGTTGTGTTTGGGGTAGTCGTCGAGGGTACGGTAGATGTAATGGGTGCCACAGAGGTAGCATACTTAGAAATTAGAGTGGGTATAAGACCTAACTATGAAATGAATGGGGGTAAGGTGGATGCGGGAAGCACAGAGCCAGATGGGGCCAATGCGAGAGTGGGTGCAAGAGTCAAGGGGATAGATACAAGCATGTCGTCTATCAACTGACTCGAGGCATCTCGGGTGGATGATTGGGAAAGGTAAAACTGTAAGGCGGCAAGGTTCTGATCAAGGAGTTGTGTGAACTCCTCATCTCTGGTAGTGATAGTAGTAGGCTAGATGGGAACCATGGCTGGTGATAAAATAGAAGGTGGTGAAGGAATAAGTGGGAGTGGTTGACAACTGGCGTGGAATACGAGTGTGCTTGCTTGTCTTCAGGTCAGAACCATGTGAACCAGTATTAATTAGGTAGGAATGATTCTCTATAAATGTCACAAAGAATAGTAGGAGCAGGTGAATGTGGTGATAAAAAGTGGATGAAGTAGAAAATGGTGGCTGGAATGTGAAATAGGCTAACCGGTGCCGGTTAGGGAAAAATGATGCCAGTTAGGGGTAACCGCTTCCAATAACTATAGAGAATGGACAATGAGTGAAAAACAAGGTAGAAGGTGAAATCTGATGGGTATGCCAAATCTGATGATGTTTACAATGTCAATGGGAATAATGACAGTGAAAGAGACTGTGAAAAGAGGAAGAAAGTGAAGTAAAATTTCCTTTTGAGAAGGTTAGCAAAAAGACCTAGAACTAATGTCGGTTGTGTATAACCGATGGTGGTCAAGGATAACTGATGACGGTTACTGTGAAATTGAAACAGTGATGAAAGAAAGTGGTTGTGAATTAAAATCTGATGTAGAATCAGACCCAAAATTCTAAGAATGATGATGATATGGCCCAAGCACACTCAGGTGAAGCCGGAATACATTAGCTGTGATGAGGAGCGTGCAAAGTTGAACAAAAAAGTGATGAACATGATCTCTCACCTCAAAATGCAAGCCAAGTAAAAACACTAAGAAAATGCAATCCTAGGAATGCCCTTTCTATTATTTTTGTTCAACTTATGCTATTTAGGGACTGACACATGAATTGTGAAATAGAGTTTTTGGTGAGGATGGCTTCCTACAAAGAAGGAGATATAAAAGGTGAGGTTTCAGGTATGTTATGGTGGGGGCGGGCTTTGCTCTGAAGTATGAATCGATAGAGCAGCGAGCTGGGTGCCCACTGTGCCGTAATCATGTGATCAACTACATCTTCTTCTAGGTAGGATGTTGTTTAAGAATGAATGTATTTTAAATTTTTGTGTTGTTTGGTAAGACTTAGAGAAATAGAAAAGGATATAAGTTCTTTTCTACTATTCATTTGTCAACCATTAGCTGGTCATAACTTCCAGCGTATAGGTTTCCCTTAATTAATGTGAGCTAATACAATAAATCAGAATAGAATGCACTTATTTTTAAACCCAAATCGAAAATGTGAAATTTGATGACACAATAAGATGAAGAAGAAGAGGGATGCTCTTTCACTAAAATGCAAAAAACATGAAGCAATGGTTCTTTTTAATTACACCAAAATAAGGGTTTCCTTTAGAGAAAATAGAAAGAAGAGGTGGATTACCAGGGAATAAAATTAGTGTGTATGCTTTTCAGAAGTGAAACAAACACACAATTTTTTCCTAGGAATGAATGAAATGCAAGGAACCCCAGATGGGTCCCACCGGGTGTGCCAAAATGTTTCACATTTTTCTTAGATCGTTTCTTGGAAGTGTTGACAAAACAGATAGGGTAACGGGCATAGGAGGAATACCTGTTCAAATGTTGGTTGATGGGTTGTTGCACACATATGACTTCCGAATCCACAGCTGATCATGAGAGCTTCCTTTTGGCTAAGAGGAACTACCTGTAATGAAAACAAGACCACCAGAAGGAATTAAACAATATGGGTAGTGAACTACCTAGCGTATGCTAGATCCAGGAAGTATGGTAATTCCTAGATGGCTGTCAGTCCACTATTTTAAGTAATTTAATGTTGTAAACAAATTAAATCCTATTGTTATTTTGAAATGATTTAGGTATCTCACTTAAAAACACAATAAGAAATAGATCTAATCTAACAGGCTAAGCTATAATAGAATCTAAAGGTCAAATTATTGGTTCTAGGTCTTTGCAGTTCTGAGAAAGGTCTCAGGTAGATCACACATGAATGAGGGTGAGGTAAAATTAGGTGGGTAGTTCTTTGTTCTAGGATGTGTGGGAAAACATAAAGGCTGGTGTCGGTCAAGGGTGACTGATGGCGGTTAGGTGTAACCAGTGCCACTTACTGTCAGATCTAGAAATGTCACAGAACAAGTTGGGGTATCCTTTGTGATTACACAAAGGACTTTGGTTGGTCGGGACGAGGTATTGGGTGACTGGAGTAGGATTTGGTGAGATTTTAATGGGTATATGGAGGTGAAAATGTGGAGAAGGTCAATAGGGAGAAAGATAAACAATGGATGATAAAATGATGATGAAATGAAATAACTAGGAAAGTATGATGGTGTACTTACTTGGATTCCATTCTTGAATGTTTGTGTGTGAGGGATGGAGGTGCTGATGATGGGTTTGAAGGTCACAAGTGATCACCAATTGAAGAAAATATTTTGTATGGGCTGCATGTACACTCCTCTTTGCTTGGATAGATCAGATCATGTCTGGGATGGCTATGCAGGAGAAGATGCTCAAACTCCTTCCTTGGATGCGAGTTTTCACTGGAATTTTTTCTCTAAAGATGCGTTATCTCTCTGAGATGTGTTCTTTCTCGTCAAATTTCTCCCAATGTTTTTTTTTTCCAAATTTTGACTTCCAACCTTGAGAATAAGGTAATTTTGGGGTTAAAAGGGTAACCGACAGTGGTCCTGATTAACCGACGATGGTTAGGGGTAACCGACATCGGTCAAGGTGGGATTTCCTAGGTTTACTAAACTAGGGAGATCCTCCTAATTTCCTTGGATCTCGTGTTGTTATCCCATGGATTAGACTGAGAGCTTCTTGTAAGCATGCGGGAATGTGGTTAGAGGGAATGTAGGTATTGATTTTTAGGGTTTGGGTAAGTCTTAGTTAGTTATGACAACTTACTAAGAATAGGTCTTAGGTTGAGTTGGCTTGGTGAGGTGTCTAAGTGAACTGTATGTGTGGATATTATTTAAATAAGATATTTAAATAATAAATATAGTGAGGATAAAGAATTAAATTAATTAAATTAATATTAGTGGGGTGAAGGGGTTATGGCTAGGTAAATGTAATAAAGGGTGCTTATATGTCGAGGGACAAAAGGGGAGTGTGACCTAATATTATTGTCTACAGGAAGCATGTGAGTTATACTACATTTCCAAGATATTTTTAGGTCATCTTGGAGGTCCTAGTGCGCCCTATCTTTGAAGACTTGTTTTTGGGCCTAAAAGGATAGTTTAGAAGTGTTGGAAAATGGAAGTGCTTGAGCACTTGTGAGCTTTGTGATGGAGTCTAATGAAATTGTAGATTTTGTACACATATCATATGAGATGTTTCATGTTTTTGTGGAGCCTTGAAAATCTATTGAGGTGGCATGGTTGAGGTCACATGTTGACCTAGTTTGACTGGTTCAAAATAACATGGTTTTGGTGAGAATATTGATGCAGAAGGAAAATTATGTTACTTAGATGATGTTTTATATCCAATTAAGAGTGAATAGGGATGCATTTTGTTCATATTGAATTCTTTTAGAGTTCATAAAAAGTTATAGTAAGGGTGAAAACCAGTTGAGTTTCCTAAACTAATTTTTGGGTAGTACAGTTTGATGAAGAGGATAATTGGCTTCATTTGCATTGATGGATATTTCATGAGGTATAACATGCATGGATGTGATATACAGGTCATTATATTTATAGTGAGTGGTTTCATGGCATAGTTGAGTTTATATTACGTGTTCTTGAGATCCATATTTGAAGTCTGGTTCTTAGAAGTGTCTGTTTTGAGCAGGAAATAGTCCTACAAGGTGGTGTAATGAAGAAAATGATTGGTGCAGAGGTTAATAATCAAATTTATGATGTTTCTAGGTTATTTTTTACATGTGTGAAGCCTTTGTAGGCATGCAAACGAATGATGAAGTGTTTGCAGATATTAGAGAGATTGATGATGGGGTTTTAGGCCTTTTTGGAGCCTTTAGTTGTTTTGATGCATTGCCAACCCATATGGGTATTTCATGATGTTTTACATGAGTATGTTGTTTTATTTAAGTTGGTATGAAATACCTATTAGATCATGACCGATATATGTTATATTTTTGAGTTGAGTCTAATATATAAGTGCATGTGTGAGTTCATTTTTGAACTAGTTGAGAGAGAGGGAAAAAGTACGAGCTAGGTGAGAGAGTGAAAGTGGTTCAAGGGCATCAAGATAGATATGAGTGTGTGTGTGTGTGTGTGTGTGTGTGTGTGTGTGTGTGTGTGTGTGTGTGTGTGTGTGTGTGTGTGAATGTGTGAAGAGTATTGAAGAACTTGTGTGTAAGGGTTTGTGTCTAAATTATTCCATGAGAGATCAAGTTTCAGTCGGGGATTGTTTGAGTTGTCATGGATTATTTGAACACCAGGATCTATTTGTGCAGCAACAACACCATTTTGGTACCATTTCCAGTGATCTTTAAAGGATTTATTATATTTGTCCCTGGTAATTTTTCTTACATGCTCTAAGTGCAAATATGTTGTTTAAACATCATTTTATGTTGAGATTTGTAAGAATTGTGTGAAGTTACAAGTTCTGTGTGCAATATTTCCAGTTTCTAGTGGTTATTGCACTAAATTTATATCAACAGTGATAAATACTGGTAGAGGAAGGTCTGATCTAATAATATTTGTAGGATTTAAGTGTTGATAGACATTTGACAGATAATTTATAGTGCATTTTCACAACTAAGGTGAAAATCCTTAGTGGCGAATCCATGTTGTTTTAATTTTTTATAAATACCAGTGCCTTAACATGTTTTAAGTGAATCTATCACTAATCTTTGCAAAGCTACAGGGAAGAATATCTTTCTTCATTAAATACCCTGCTAGAAAGTTGTTTCCAGAACTGGGAAAGAAAAATTTAGAAGGAAAAAGAGTCTGGAAAATAGTTGGAGATCAAGGATCAAAAAAAGAGATATTAGTTTTGAAAAGTGATCAACCTTTGGTTAAGGATTGCCATTATTCTTCAAGTGATTTTGAATAAGGTAATCTTCATATAGATCTAAATTCTCCAACTAGAGAGGGGCCTTCATTTGTGTTTGATAAGTGTGCTTCTCAGTCTATTCCTTTATTTTCAAAAGTTGGTAGGGTTTTCCATGAAACGAAGTCTTTAGAGGACATTTATTTTGAAAATTATGCTCCTATGTTCCAAATACCCTTGTCCCTCATCATTTTGTTTCTCCTGTAAGATCACCCCCTCAAGGAAATATGGCCCAGCCCCCACCCAGACCTCCTTTTGTTGTGAATAATTCTGGACCTATAAATTTTAGAGGTATGGTTGGATATCCAAATGTAGTGCCACAAGATGTTAGAAATATATTTCCTAAATTTCAAGGAAATAATGCTATCACTGGCGATCAACAGTTAAAACTTTTTGTCAATATGATGGAAGACTTTGAGATTGAATTTGAGAATGTGTATATAATTTTTTTTATTCATACTCTTGAGGAGGATGCACGTGACTGGTATAAGTCTTTTCTAGATAACTCAATATATTCATGGACATAAATGAAAAATTCTTTTAGATTGCAGTATGAGGATAAGACAAATCCCAGCTTTCTTTTGTCTGAATTTGAAAATATTAAGAAAATTCCTAATGAATCTATTCATGACTTCAATACCTGGTTCAATAAGACCTTGAATAGGCTACCTGTAATCTTGAGGCCAAGCGATGTCTCCTGTCTGATAAAATATTCTGATGCTTTTGACAAAAAGGTTGCTTATTATTTAAGGGACAAAAACCTAGGAACTTTGAGGCAAGCCTTCATCATGGTTTTGTAGATTGAAAATAACATCAAGATAGTTGGTAAGCCTCCTAAGAGGGAAGGTATCAAGCTGATCAATCCAAATAAGCCTCAGTCAAGTAATTTTGTGGATCTAGAAGAGGTTATAAAAACTTTGGTTGGAGTTGTTAAGGAAATATCCTATAAACTGGCTAGAGTAGAGAAGGGGATTGGACAAAGTTCCCAAGGTCAGCACAAGCCAAAAGGTCAAAAAATATTTGTAAATCATCCCAGAGGTGATCATAGATCAGATGATAGGGGTAAAGGGCCCATGGGATCAGGAAACAGACAGCCCCAACCCCAGGAAAATAGATTGGTGCATGATCCTTTAGCTATCAGAGCCATTACTGTGGAAGAGGTCCATGATATGGAGTGGTGTGATAGATGTTTCTTTCCCCATTCCACATGTGATGAAGATAAAGAAGTTGAGGAAGCTAATGATGATGAGACAGACGATGATGCATGCATGATGGATTTCTCTACAAGGTCATAGCAGGGGGCAACCTCAACTGAACTACTAAGTTCCAGAACTACTGCTGATTTTTGGGATTGCATTCACCAAGTATTACCTCTTCCTCCCACTCATACTTTTGAAATTGATATGGTACAAGATTTTGAGTTGCCTAATAATGATTTTGAGTACTTAAGGGCATTAATGATTAAAAAATATGATGGAGGAATTCCTTCAGAAGAGGACAGATAATTGTTAATGAATGTAGTAGTTGGCCACGAAAAAGAATATAATATAAGGAGCAAAGTTTTCAAAGGGGCAGGGCCTCAGACCAAAACAAAATTCCGGTGCTTACCAATATCCCTAAGGAAAATCCTAAAAAAGATGCATATGGCAAAGGCCTTATTTACCCAAATAAAACTTTTGTTCCTCCCTATGCTCATATTTTGAAAATTCCCATGCCATCAGACGAATGTGTAAATCTTCCTCCTAATACTGCCTTACCCAAATATGCTCCTTGTGACATAGCCCAAATCTTAAGTCAGATCAAGGTCACTATTCCTATTGTTGAATTGCTTAGAATTCCTGAGCATAAGAAAAGAACATATGAGTATTTGGGATTTAAGGAAGAAAAGGTCACCTAGGGTAAAAATGTAAACAATGTAGAGGTTCCTCCTGCCATTGTAGAATTAGAAAAAACACAAGCATTGGAGGAATTGGGTGAACCACCTGAGGTTTATTTAGGAACTTCTCTAGTTGAGTCTTAGCTGAATGTGGATCCATTTTTTACTACTTTGATTATTAAGAATAGGCTATTGCATAACTGCATGTTTGATTTAGGAGCATCATGTAATGTAATGCCTCTTGAGGTCATGAATGAGTTGAATATCAAATTAACAACAACTTATGGGAAATGTACTACCATGGATTCAAGAGAGGTGCTATTAGTTTGATGTGTCAAGGGTTAAATAGCGAAATTGGTAGTGTATCCAGGTAAGTAATTAACCTTAAATGTAGTCATTGTGGATTGTCTTGCTAATTGGGGGAGGTTGTTATCCAGAAAGTGGGCAGCTAGTGTGGGTGGAAGTGTGCAAAAGGACATGTCTTATGCCACCATACCAATTGAGGTTAGTCTTGTGAATTTATATGGTAAAAAGAAAATGTTATATCTCATTGAGGACCCCAAAAATGCTTCTTATGAAGTATTATACACAGACATTGATCTTGATAACTCTGTGAGCTATGTTGTTTTCAAGGAGTATGAAATTGATCAATGCAGATATCCTGAGCAGGTTGATTTTCTTGGGAATTTCATGTTTGATGCAGCCTTGAGAGATGTTGAAAAAATTGATCTAGGGACAAAGGATAAGTCTGAAAAAATGTGGTCAGATAATAACTTGGATGGAAAAGAGAAATAATCATGACCGGTTGTTAAAAATGTATCAGAACTGCTTAGCATGGTCATATCCAGAATCGAAGGCACTTGAAAATTTTCCTTGATTGTTTTCTCTGAATTAGGGTGCACATCATTGTATAGTGTATAGTATTTTATTTTTTCTTTGTTTTTGTGTTTTTTTATTTCAGTTTTTCCTAGTCCCTGGTGACTAGTTTTTGTTGGTTTCTCAGTTCATCTTGGGGGAGTTGGTTATTGTCTTTCTTCTCTGCAAGATTGTTCTTGACTTTGTTTCCCAATGGATTTTTTTGGCACATGGTTTTTTGTTCTTGGGGAACTCGTAGGGAGTTCCCATCCCCAAGTCAGAGCCGATGTTGGTGCTCAATTTGATCTTGCTCCGTTTGATCAAAACGTCTCAGTCTGCATGGTTTGAAGTTTTCTCTGTCTCCCTGTATTGATGCATGAAAGTTTTTTCCTTCATTTGGTTTCCATGATCAGTCCTTTCCTTTGGTCGAGGATCACATTAAGTCCATATATGGTTTTCCATTTCTCTGTCTATGAGAAAGAATTTGTAATTTGGGCATGAATTTGGGTTTTCCCCTTCTATTTTTCCACAGTCATGTTTTCCCTATCAAATTTTGGTCCCAACATCTATGGAAACATGGTCTTTTCTGATTGGATGTGGCACGACGGGTCTTTTTTGTGAAATTTTTCTCTTTTTCACATTTGTAAAAATTACCAAATTGGCCCCGTGGCCTTGATAGTCTCTAATTCGCTATTCAAAAAATATGAAGCTGTAGGGAAAAAGTCTTGCTTTGACCCCAAAGAAGGACACGTGGTAGTTTTTCATGTTACAAGCAGGAAGGTGGGTCGGCGGAACATTTTTGAAGTGTTTTTCCTCCTTGTACGAGGGATAAAAGTTATTAAATAACCCGCAACTCTACTGAGGCCCACATCAAAAGTTAGAAGCAGAGAGGTCGGTTGCCAGGGCATTTTGAAACTCTAAGGCCCACTTCAACTCAAATCTTGTCCACGTGGAGGGCCTGCATTGATTTGAGGATCCATCTTTGGATCCTACCCTAGTAGTTTCACCAAGGAGACACATGGAGGCTTCCGCTAGCTCCTCTCTATACTTCAAACTTCTCAAGTAACTTTCTAAGGCCTAGGACACATGGAGGGCCCATGCCTATTTGGGACCTGCCCCTATAATTTAGTTTTGAAGAAGTGTCGAAGGAACATAAGAAGGTTTGCGTTGGATCTTCCCATACTTAGACTTTTCAATGGCCAAATAAAATTTCTTGAACCTTAGGCACGTGTAGCATTCTGCTGGTCCTTAAATGTTTTCAACAACTTTGCCGGACTGAGACACATGGTGAGCCCGTGCTTGTTTGGGGTCTCTACTTTTGGTCACCATATCAAAAGTGTGCCAAAGAGACACGTGGAGGCTTCCGCTAGCTCCTTTTTATACTAAGACTTTTTCAAAGGCCAAAAATAAATTTTCTTGGGTCCTGAGCATGTGGAAGGCCCGCACTCATTTGGGAACCTACCTCTATACTTCACCTTTGTAGTTGCGCCAAGGGACATGTGGAGGTTTTCGCTGACTCCTCTTTGTACTTGGCCGACTCAGACTCACAGCGTAGGAATGTGTTATAATCCATACGCGGAAACTCATTTCTGAGAGGAATGAATGCAGGAATCCATGTGAGAGAACTCATTTCTCAAGGTTTATTCTCGAGGGTGAAAAATATTGTTTGTCAAATCCCACTATATAGAGCCACCCGAAAATGGTTAAAAAGGGGATTTCTCGCACGACAGAATGAAATAATGATTAAGAATACTATCAAAAATTATGATATGGCATCCCAATCATGGTTGAGGGTCTGAGAAACATGATCAATTCATGATTTGTCCACCTAGCAGCTTCGGGTGTAAATTTTTTAAACATCACTTTCTGAGACAAATTGGTAACTAGTAAAGGATCCCTCGAATATTATTATTTTTGGAAGGAAAATTTGGGATGAGTGAGCGAGTGAATTTTATAAATGCAATAAGGATACTCTTGCAAATGGTCAGGGGTTTAATTATTATGAGAAAAATTGAGAAATCCCATTTTCCTGAGATACAATCTGAGAAACTTTTTAATCTCTTGTGTTTTAGATTTTATCGTGTCAAGGTGGTTACGAGTGTACAACCATTGATAAGCTCTGAGATTGTTCAAGAAACTTTCCCCTGTTGATAAATCTAATAGATCTCGAATTAATCTATGTTAATCTTAGGAAAATTTGTGTCTTCTTTTATTTCATAATGTTTTCAAATGCTTTTGATGTTTTTATTACAATATTATGTTAAAATCCCTCCAAATCACATAGGATCTCATCCTTGTGATAGTTTAGTCGCATTTGCAATTTCATTATGAGAGGAGCCTTCATCATGTAATGAGATAAACAATTTAAAATCACTTTATTGTCATTTTGTTGATAAAGATTATCTGTAATCCTTTGAGTGTATCTTAGGTGTGAGGAACCAAGGGTCTTTAATGTTTAATTGAGTCTTTAGCTTGAGCCTTTGTGTTGAATTCTCAAAGATTGTGTGAAATCGTGAAAATATGGGGCTCCATTGATGCACACCTTCTGGTTGAAGGAATATTTTGGCTATTCTGAAGCATTTTGTCTGTTAGTCTTCCAATTGTTGTAAAGATTATCAAAAATCTGGTGAAATCAACTTCATCTTGCTTAATCCCCACAAAAATTTTCAAATAACCTTGAATTCTACCTGAAGTACCCCTGTTTGTGTTGTGTATCCACAAATGAACAAATTCTACTGCAAAAATATACAGAAGTAAGCAGGTTTTAAGTGTCTTTAGTAACCCAAACTTTGCTTAGAAAATATCCCCATTATTTAGAAGTGATAACTCATGAGAGTTAAATTGTGGAGAATTGATCATATTTTCTCAAGGTTCCCTTGAAAATTGTGCAAAGAAGGATCTCTTCATGTCCTTCACCAACGGAGGTTACAAAATGAGTCCTCTCACCCTTGTTGAAAGACACGACCTAAAGTAGTGAGGATAGATCAAATCCTTTTATATGGTGATATCCATTTCTCTGACACTCGAGTGACAAAGAGCCAGTTAAATCTCCTCCCTGATTATAGAACGACTCATAATATGATCAGTCTATCTCTTAGTGTCTTGATAAATCTATGATGCTACTCAACCTCCAAGGGAGAATCAATTTGGATACCAACACTTTCATTTGTTCTTAATGTTAGATTTAGTAGGGGAAATCTAATCCATAGATCACAGATCCACCATTAACGCCAAAGATTATAGAGTGTGATATGCAATTGATTAGACATAGGAATAACTTAAAATGGATAGAGAATAATAGAGCTTAATGAGCAAGAGATGAAAGTAAATGGAAAAAAAGAACAAGAGACAGATACCACCAGATTTAAGTGGAGAAACCTGAAGGAAAAAATTCCACTAGTAAAGCATTGTGTTTATTTAGAATTCGCACAAGTTTTAACCACGCATTTGCACTTCCAGTTACTAGTATTTTTTTTCCTATATCTATAGAGCTATTTTCTTGATCATCTATTACAATGATCATCAACTGTATCTTGTAATAATATACCATTCTTTTAGTCATTCTATATAACATGTATATGTTGTAGATAGTCAATCCTGAGAGGGATCACCCAAATCAATGTGGGTGGGTGAATCGGTCGAGCAACTTCACTCTTAAATGTGAAATAACTTCACAATAAAGTTTGATGAAAAAAATTTTAATTTAATTTTGGGGCATATTGTAGTGGCTGATCTCACTTGACATTATCACCCCAACACTCCCCATTAATGTTAAGTGGGAAGACAAATCAACAAGCTAGATTTACCTTTTTATACAAATAGAATTATAGACCTAGAATCATTGATTTAGGCTAGCATGCCAACAAGGGAAATCTACAGATCTTCCCATATAAAAATTATTAAGACTAGTGCTTTACATTTGAAGACTTACATCAGACTATGGATCCTTTTATAAACTAAGGCATACCCATAACTAAAGATTCATTGGGATTTACAAGTAACTTCACAAAATGTGACACATTTACTTATTACAAACTAAAGGAAGTATTAGAAGTTTTCATTAGGCCATTAAGAGGTGGAATTTTCATGCAAACTCCCCCTCAAGGGTAACTCTGATAGGCAGAACAAGGCATGAAAATTTCAAAACTTGACAGAACACAACGGTTTTGTGACAATATATGCACCTTGATTTTTAGTTGAACAGAACTTGAGATCAATATCACCATTCAGGACTTTCTCCCTAATGAGGTGCATATAAACTTCAATATGCTTGGTCCTTTGATGTTGAACTATATTCTTTGCAAGATAAATGTAGCTCTAACTATCACGTAGAAAAGTAGATTTCCCTTTTATGCCCATGTGCAGCTCATCCAACAGTATTTTTAGCCACATAGCTTATTTGGAAGCTTCCATAACACTTATACTCTACTTCAATAAAAGATATAGACATTATTGGTTATTTATTGCTACTCCAAGTGATGGCACCTATATCTAACTTGAAAAGATATCCAGAAGTAGACTTCTTATCTGCAACATCACTAGCATGATCAAAAGCACAGTAACCAATTAATTGTGAATCATTAGAAGAAGAATAAAAAAGACCATAATTGACCATTCCTTTAATATATCTCAAAATCCTTGTTTCCATTTTCCAATGATCTTCATAAGGTTCTTTCATAAATCTTGAAGCTACTCCTACTGCATAAGAAATATCATGTCTAGTAATAGTTAAATAAATTAGACTACCAACTAGCTATCTATACATAGTAGGATCAAATTTAGCATAAGCTATTTTAGGGTCTAACTTAACACCAAATTTGATAGGAATGGTAACATGCTCATAGTCAAGAATGTTAAATATTATAATAAAATTCATAGCATAATATTATGATCTTGAACTATAATCATGCCAAGAAAATGTTTTAATAAACCTAAATCAGCCATTTCAAAATGTTGTTTTAACCTTTCTTTGATTCTAACAATTAAATTTCTATCACTGCTAGTAATCAAAATATCATCAACATACAAGACAATAATGATAATAATATTTTTTTTCAACTTTAAAAAATAAATCATTATCAAAACTGAATTTAGAGAAACCAAGATCTTAAAATAAACTGTTAATTTTAGCAAAACAAGCTCTATGAGCTTGTTTAAGACCATACAAAGACTTTTTAAGCTTACATACATAAAGTTCCTTTCTAGGTAATTCAAAGCCTTTAATTTGAATCATATAGATTTCTTCTTTTAAGTCACCATTTATAAAATAATTTTAACATCCATTTGGTGAATCTCCCAACCATATTAGGTAGACAATGTAAGAAGAATTCTATGTTAGGAAAGAAGAGATAAAATATGTGGAATAATCCCTTGCAGAATCGCAACAGTAGAAACTAATATGCATAAAATATTACAGATCTCAAATAAAAGTGCAGAATAAATAACACAACATAGAGAGACAATATTTAACGTGGTTCACCCAATATGGGCTACATCCACCAAGAATCACTTGCTCAAATTTTATTACAAGCCTCCACTCTTTGAATACAATACCCAGATCCGTTTGGAGCTATGCTTAACAAACTCTCCAGAATTCACACTAAAATTCAAAGCACATCTACAATACATTTTCTTGTACATCTATCATATGCATAAGACCATATAAATAGACAACTGCTTAAGCAGTTTGATATAAAACAGTGGGTATCAAAACCAAGGGAAAAAACTGTGGGTATCAAAACAATGGGCAAAAGATTGAAAAAACCATGGGCCCAAAAACAACCCATAATGGTTACCCATTACCCATGGGTTAATAAACCACCCATGAAAATTTGCTTCAGGGGCTTTGCCCTCGAACCCCCCTGACCCGCTCATCTGGCGAGCGGGACCACCGTAAAAATACCCGAGTGTAACACATAGAAGGTGTACCACATTCTAACATGCAAATAGGCTCCACAAACATAACAATCTCCCACTTGGAGACTAATTTCCATTGAGCAAGCTTCTCAACCCTTTACTATCATCTTTGAAGGCCAACCAAAGCTAAATATAGCTTTAGTTTATCCCTTGTGACCACCTTGGTCATCATGTCTGCAGGATTCTGACTGGTATGAATCTTCTCCAACTTCAACTTATCTTCCTCCAAAGCTATCCTGATGAAGTGATATCTCAACTATATATGCTTCATCCTAGAGTGGAAAGAAGAGTTCTTAGCTAGGTGTATAGCACTCTGACTATCACTATGTAGCTTACATTCCTCCTGCTTATGCCTGACCTCCTCAAGCAATTGTTGTAACCAAATTATTTCTTTGCTTACCTCTTTGGTAGCAACATACTCAACCTCCGTGGTTGATAAAGCCACCAAATTCTGTAGTCGTGAATCCAGCTCACTGTTGTCCCACCTACAGTGTAAATATAACCTGTCATGCTCCTCCTGCTGTCAACATCTCCAGCCATGTCTGAATCTACATAACCATGTAAAGTGGTATCTGATCCACTGTAGCACAAAAATGTCCCCATGGTCCCTCTTAAATATTAAAGGATCCACTTTACTGCTTGCCAATGCTCTTTACCTGGATCACTCATAAATCTACTCACATCTCCCACTGCATGGGCAATATCATGCCTAGTGTACACCATAGCATACATCAAACTGCCAACTGGTGATGAGTAAGGTACCTTTGACATCTGGTTTCTTTCCTACTCTGTCTTGGGAAACTGCTCCTTTGATAACTTGAAGTGGCTTGGCAAAGGAGTCCCAACCGGTTTAGCATCCTGTATATTAAACCTCTCCAAGACCTTCTTAATGTACTCTTCCTGAGATAAAGTTAGCTTCCGTTCCTTCCTATCCCGAGATATCCTCATACCAAGGATTTGTTTGGCTACACCCAAATCCTTCATAGAAAAGGATTCACTTAGTTGCTTCTTGAGTACTTTTATTTCCTGCATGTTTTTACATACAACCAACATGTCATCAACATACAAACATAGGATAATATAACTTCCATCCTCAAATTTCTTTGTATACACACAATGGTCAGAATGGCGTCTGATATAACCTTGCTCCATCATAAAGCTATCAAACTTCTTAGACCATTGACGTGGAGCTTGTTTTAGGCTATACAAGATTTTCTTCAGTTTGCAAACCATCTTCTCTTTACCTTTGACCTCATAGTCCTCTGGTTGCTGCATATATAGTTCCTCTTCCAAATCACCATGGAGAAATGCAGTCTTTACATCAAGCTATTCTAAGTGCAAGTCTTCTACTGCAACTATTCCTAGAACAGTTCTAATAGAAGTCATTTTTACTACAGGAGAAAAAATCTCATCAAAATCTATACCTTGTTTCTGTGCAAACCCCTTGACCACCAACCGGGCCTTATATCTTTTCTTTCCTCCTTCATCTTTGACTCTGAACACCCACTTATTCTGTAATGCTCTTTTGCCTTCAGGTAGCTTCACCAAATCCCATGTCTAGTTCTCCATGAGAGCTTGATGCTCCTCATCCATGGCTTGCTCCCACTTCTTCCTGGCATCTACCTGCATTGCTTCATCAAAGATCTCTGGCTCTCCACTATCAATGAGTAAAAAATAATAAAGAGAAGGAGAAAACCGTTCAGGTTCTTTTCTTACCCTAGAAGACCTCCTCACTGTAGGAGTTTGGGGTTCCTGTTGAGTAGGTTCTTGAATTGATTCATGGGTCACTTTCCCATCCGAAAGATCCTCTACCACTGCATATTCTTTCTTGGATTCTTCCCTGTTTTCCTACAACTATTACTTATAAATTACTTTCTCATTAAAGACCACATCCCTAGACCGAATGATTTTCTTATACTTAATACTCCAACATTTAAACCCAAAGTCATCACCACCATAACCAATGAAAGTACATTTTTTTGATTTATCCTCTAGCTTGGTTCTATCATCCTTGTCTATATGAACAAACACTTCACATCCAAAGACTCTAAGAAATAAATAATCAACTTTCTTACCATACCATGCCTCCTCAGGTATGCCTCCATCCAAGGCACTTGAGGGTCCTTTGTTTATCAAGTACGCAGCTGTGCTCACCGCTTCTATCCAAAAAGAAAGAGGCAGTCCTGCATGTAACTTCATGCTCCTTGCACATTCCATTATTGTTATGTTCATCCTTTCTGATACCCCATTCTGTTGTGGAGTTCCTGGAACCATCTTTTTCCTGCGGATTCCATTCTTAGAACAGTAATCATTAAATTCATTGCTGCAATACTCCCCTCCATTATCTGACCTAAGACATTTTAGCTTAAGACTTGTTTCATTCTCTACCAAGGCTTTCCATTTAAAAAAAGTGTCAAAAAAATTAGATTTGTTTCTAATACAATAAACCCAAACTTTCCTTGTTGAATCATCAATAAAAGTAACATAATAACTTGAACCCCCAAGAGATGATACCTGAGCCAGCCCCCACACATCAAAATGTACCAGCTCTAACTTACTCTCTTTCTTCGTAGGTCCAACCTTGAGAAACCTTACTCGCTTCTGTTTCCCATATATGCAGTTCTCACAGAACTACAAACCTATTTCTATATATCTAGGAAAAAATTTCTTTATGATGTCCATGCCCTTATGTCTCATATGACCGAGCCTATAGTGCCATAATGTTGCATCTGCATCTGAAGCCACAAGATTACAATCATTAGTACTATTAGTGGTTAAATACAAGGTTCCAACCTTCTTACCTCTTGCCACCACAAGAGCACCCTTAGTAACCTTCCAAGAGTTAGCTGTAAATATCACAGTACAACCATCACTTCCCAATTGCCCCGCCGATATCAAATTTCTCCTTAATGTAGGCACATGTCTGACATCCTTCAATAGCCATATATTCCAATTTTACATCTTAACCTGAACAGAACCTTTTCCAACTATACTGCAAGGATCATCATCACCAAGAAAAACATGCCCAAAATCCCCTCGAACATAATCAACAAAATAATGCTTATGTGGAGTAGCATGAAAAGAAGCCCCTGAATCTAAAACCCAAGATTCAGTAATATTATGCAAAGAAAGAATCAAAGAATCCTGACATACATTACCTGATGCCACATTTGCCTCCTTTTTTTCTTCCTATTGTTTCTTCTTATCCCAAAGCTCCCAACAGTCCTTCTTTGCATGCCCAGGCTTTCCACAATTCTAGCATACAATCTTGTTATTGGATTTTGACCTAGCCCGATCTTTTGATTTTCCATGGTTTCCTCTATTCTTCTGTCACCCTCTAGTTTCCACTATTAAAGTCATTCCCTGAAGTAGAAGATTCCCTAGAGCTTTTTCTTTGCATTTCCTCGCTTAGAATCACCCCTACAACATCCTCAAACTTTAACTTCAAGTTAGCTGGAACCGAGTTACTTACCGCCATTACTAGGCTATTCCAACTCTCAGGTAAAAAGCACAAAACTAATAAAGCCCTAACTTCTTCATCAAATTCTATTGTAACTAGAAGCTAGCATATTCACAACCATATTGAAATCATTTAAATGATCTGCTACTGAACTATTCTTAGACATCTTCATATTAAACAACTTTTTCATTAAAAATATCTTGTTAGAGGAAGAGGGTTTTTCATACAACTTCCTTAATGCATCCATTAAATCTTTTGTATTCTTTTCCTTTGAAACATTGAATAATACCGAAGATGCAAGACACAACCAGATTGTCCCAAGTGCCTTCCTATCCAGCAAATCCCATTCCACATCTGTCATACTTAAGGGTTTGTTCACCTTCTCAGACAACGAAGTATAAAGATCCTTTTGATAAAGGTAATCTTCCATCTGCATCTTCCAAAGACTGAAATTATTCCCGTTGAATTTATCAACCCTAGATCTTCCTTCATCTGCCACAGCTCCCACTCAAGCTAAAAAATTTCCCTGTGATTCAATACTTCAGCAAAACCAAAACCAAGCTCTGATACCAATTGTTAGGAAATAAGAGATAAAATATGCAGAATAATCCCTTGCAGAATCACAATAGTAGAAACTAATATGCAGAAAATATTACAGATCTCAAATAAAAGTGCAGAATAAATAACACAACACAGAGAGACAATATTTAACGTGATTCACCCAATATGGGCTACGTCCACTAAGAATCACTTTCTCAGATTTTATTACAAGCCTCCACTCTTCTCAATACAATACCTAGATATGTTTGGAGCTATGCTCAAAAAACTCTACAGAATTCACACTCGAATTCAAAGCACATATGTAATACATTTTCTTGTATATCTATCATATGCATAAGACCATATAAATAGACAACTGCTTAAGCAGTTTGATATAAAATCATGTGTATCAAAACCAAGGGCAAAAAACGTGGGTATCAAAACAATGGGAAAAAGACCGAAAAAACCATGGGCCCAAAAACAACCCATAACGGTTACCCATTACCCATGGGTTAATAAACCACCCATGAAAATTTTCTTTGGGGGCTTCACCCCTGAACTCCCCTGACCCACTCACCAGCAAGCGGGACTGTCATAAAAATACTTGAGTGTAACACATAGAAGGTGTACCACATTCTAACATGCAAATAGGCTCCAAAAACATAACATTCTAACAGTGCTCATTTTAGCAACATGAGAAAAAGTATCAACATAGTCAATTCTTTATTTTTTAGTGAAAACATGAGCTACTAGCCTTGACTTGAACTTGTCAATCACTCCTACAGAGTTATATTTGATTTTGAATAGACACCTAGAACCTAAAATGCTTCTCTTATAAGGAGGAGGGACTAATTCCCAAGTATAATTTTTGATTAAAGCATTATATTCATCCTTAATAGGTTAAACCCATCTATCATCATGAAATGCTTCTTCAAAGGATTGTGGTTCTACATCATATAGGGTCATCAAGGCATGATTAGTATGTTGACTTCTAGTTAGCTTTCTAAGATCGTCAGGCTGAGAGTTTTAAACAAGATTTTTAGCCCATTTGGGAATCTTAGGTTGCAAAGTTTTTTGGGATGACTCCCCCTCAATATCCATCATATCTAGATCAAGATAATCAGCCTCTTGAACTTTGGTTTCCATAATTTCAGGATCTATTTCCAGAGTAGTTAAGGAGGGTTGATGAGAAACATCATAAAAGGTTTTCTCTGGGGCTTGAAAATTTATTTTTTCAACAATTTCATGCTTGAATAGATCATAAACTCTCAATCCTTTAGTTTTACATCCATATCCAAAAAAATACAAGAGAAAAAGGTTGGATCAAGCTTCTTCGTTTTTTCTTTTGGAATGAAGAGAGAAGAAGGAATACCAAATATTCTTAAGTTCAAAATGTCTATTTTTTTCTTTTTCCATACCTCATGAGGAATAGTTTGGAAAAGATATTTAGTAGGTACTATGTTCAGTATATAGATAACAGTCTTAATAGCTTTGGCCCATAAGAAATTAGGCACATTAGATGCATGAATCATAGTCCTATGCATTTCTAAGACAATCATACTCTTTCTTTTATCAATTCCATTTTGTTGAGAGGAATAGGGCATGGTCAATTCTCTTTGAATCCCACATGACACAAAAAACTCATCAAAACATTTTCTGACATATTCACCTCCATTATCTATACTAATTTTCTTAATTTTATAGATTAGAAGCATTTTCAAATAGAGCTTTAAATTCCTGAAAGTTAGATAAGACATCAGACTTCTTCTTAATGAAATAAGACCAAGTCATTCTCGAGTAAAAATCAATAAAACAAACAACATAAAAAGCACCATTGAGATAAGGGACCTCAAGTGGACCTCTCACATCACTATGAATTAGTTCTAATAGTTGATAAGAATTTAGATCATGATGTTTGTGAAATGGTTGAGCATGTTGCTTACCACGTAGGTAACTTTCATAAGTTCATGATCTGATTTTATATTAGGAAGACCAACAACAAGATTTAGTCTAGACATCTAAAAAAATCTTTTTAAATTTACATGACCAAGTCTTTCATTCCAAATCTGAATATCATTCCTAGAAGAGGAAGAAAATACAAGACTCAGACATTAAACCATCAAATATATACAAGCCATTTGTTTGAATGCTAGAAGCAATAACATTTTTAAACTTATCTTTTACATACCACTTATCTTGACAGAAACAATAACTTTATAATTTTCTTTGGTTAGTTGAGATCAAGATAAAATATTATTTTTCAATTGAGGAACATACTAAGACATTCCTAATTGCACCATTTGATAACTTAACAATGTCAAAACCATTTCATACCTAATAATAGAGTTATTTCCTAGATAGATATTCTAGCTTCACATTTAACTACATATGAGAGGATACCATGAGTAGTAGTCATGTGCCTTAGAGGCATCGCTATCAAGAATCCATTCATTGTCATTTGAAGTTGAAAAAGCGTCGTATACAAGGCAAATAGACTTCTCAGCCATATTTTCTTGATTTTTGCTTCTGATTTTTCTTATTAGTATTAGGCTTGTTGTTCTTAGGATTCTTAATTGGTTTGTTAATTTTTACTCTGCAATCAAACTCTTTATGCTCCAAATTTTCCACACTTATTAAAAGTTCCATTAAATTTGACTTTAAAGCTTCTGATTTTTCTTAGCAGAATTAGTCTTACGATTTCATTTAAATCTAGATCTAATATTAGAATTATGATTATGGATTATACATTATGTCCTATTATGAGCATACTTATGATTCTGTGAGAGACAGATGCTTGAGAAGAAGTCTCTTTTGAATAAATTTTATCCAAGACTCTCTCTTCTTGAATCAATAAAGAAGACAAAAGTTTCCAGATTAGGTAGATCATTCTCATTCTAATACTTAGAATTAATAAGTGAGAATGTAATGTCTAAAGTTTTCATGAATATTAATCTGAATTATAAAGTACATAATCTTATCTTGAAATAATCTCATAGTTACAACCATCTAATTGAGCTTTAATTTTATTAATTTTAGCTAAATAATTGATAATTTGCATTATCCCCCTTCATGGGTGTTGTAAACATCTCTAAAACTAGTTTAATTATCTTAGACAACCTACTTCCTTCTATGCATAGTTTCTAATTGCTACTATGCATCTATAGTTGAGTCCATATGGCCTATATGCATCACATAATTCATCTATAATGCTTTGATAATAGGATGGATAGAGATTCTTGAGATCTTTAATAGAAGGAGCTGAGGTTTTTAGGGGTAGCTTATCTCCCTATGGAATGTTTTTCTATACTAGTCACAAGATATCAGAGCTTCCTAGCCGTAAAACATGATTTTAAATGCACCTTTCCAAATGTTATAATTTGTTCCATTACAAAATTTGAGGACTTATCCATCAAAAAATTAGCATAGGACTAGCCATTTTAATGTTCAGATGGTAATGGAGACAAATATAGCTAAAAACACAATCAAGGAAGCCAAACAGAGACAAAAAAAACTAGAGACAAGTCTTTTTAATTAGCTATACAAATGCAAACAGACTTGAATTTAGTCAAAAATATCTTAACAAAGCTTAGATTTGATCACTTTTACAAGAAAGATTAACCAATCTCAGACTGAGCCGAGTTCGAGTAGCTCGATGAGGTATTTATCAACTCAAAGGGCTGAGATCATAAGTGAGCTATATGAGCTCAATGCAAGCTTCAAAGACTCAAGAGTGAGATACTTAAAATGAGTTATAAAAATAGCCAAGGCAGGGGGTGACACATGGCACAGATCAACAATACCAAGAGAGGCACATGTGTCAGCTTTAAAATAGATCCTCGGGAAGATGTAAAGATACTTAAAAAAAATTAAATTCAATTCCTTTTTGAGGTTTATGATAATAACCAAAATAAACACACGTAAAAAAAACTATGACAAGATACTGACAACAACGAAAAAATATGTACGTGTTGCATTTTTAATTAGCTCGCATTTCACAATACAACTAATAATTCAAAAGAAAATTAATTAAAGACAGAACCGTATACATGTTTCTTAAATTAATTGGATCACTTTATTTCACACTTTGACATAATGCGAAGACAAATTCTTAGTCAAATCAGAGCCACTTGTCAAAAAAATTAATGGCTAAAGAATAGACACTTGGTAGCTTTCCACTAAACTTTTTTTTAAAATTGTCTTAGACAGACTTAAGGTCTACTGAAATAAACACCAAAATTAAAATAGATTTCGGGTCTGAAAGAAGTACAAGAACATGTGTCATAATTTAAGTGGATAAGAAAAAGTAAAGACCGACACCTTGACACTTGTGATCCTCGGGCAGGACATGAAAATTAAAAAAATAAAATTGTAATTCCTATTCAGGTCCGCAAAAGTAAACAAAATAAACGCGCGTTAAATAAACTCTGACCAGAATGACAACAATGAAAAAAGGATTTATACATGTCAAAAAGCCTTTTAAATGGCTTGCACTTCAACAAATGATATGGTCAAGGTACGTTAAATACACTTGTGAGGCTGACACAATTAGATATATGTGTCTAAATTCTAGTTTATTTGCACTTTGCAGTGCAACCATGAAATAGACTAAAGTCAAATTACAAGACACATAAGTGGATCCTTTTAAATGGCTCACTTTTCGCAAGACTGATACACACCGATAAATGTGAAAAAAGAGATGTACGTGTCCAAAAATTAATTGGTTTTAACTTCGTACTGTACCTACAAATGAAAATAATGACAAACTGAGGACAGTATGGAGCAATTCTAATTGGCTCAGATTTTGCAAAATCTGAAAAATGTGAAAAGGTGAAAATTATACTTGGAGAGCAACTACCGCAATTGAAAGACAAAAAAATGTGAAATTTGGAGTAACTATATTGTCTTGGACTTTGCAAATAGATAACAAGTGGATAAATAATGTGAGGATACTTGGAATCAATTATATTGGTCTGTATCCTTCACATATGTCGGAAGAAATTTAAAAGATAGACTGAACAATGTGAAATATTAAGTGACTTAGAGCTTTCCTATTAGATCGTATTTTTCAAATAATAGAGGATATCTAATCTAAGTATGACAACATGAAAAGACACATGTAAATCCCTTATATGGCTCTGCATTTTTCACGATTGACAATCAGATATAAAATAAAAATGACACCACGAAGTAAGATATGGAGCCTTTTGATTGGCTCAAAATTCACAAATATAGAAAGGTGTCAGATTGAAGCCACTTGGCATTCTAAGAGTGGATATGGCTTCGGAAACATGAAAATAACATGATAGTGAATCTACGTGGAGAAATTTTATCGGTCCAAGCTTCACAAAAACCGAATAGGATCTAACAGAAAGACAAAAAAAGTCAAAGCCAGATGGCACAAAATGATTGGCCCCAAGCTTAGCAAAGACAAAAGCTAGTGAAAATACATAATATTTTTACTGCTAGAACAGATTTAGAATCCCTAAACAACCTGGGTCTAAATAAATCTTTTGGATCAAAAGTCAAAAAAATGACCCAAATGGTTATAAACAACGTGAAAACTTAAAATAAGATCACAAACAATGGATTTAAACCGTAAATGACTGAAGCTAGATGTAAAAGAAAATATATAAGCATAAAAAATCTTCAAACATAATCTAAATAACCATTTAGCCCATATTTCACTAATATTTCAAAAACTATTTGGGTGACAATTGGAAATTTAAACCTGGTTAGTTTGAAGATGACTGCGGAACTTTTAAGATTTCGTAGATCTATAAATAAAATTAAAGCTTCTTCACCTCTTCAAGTTAAAAATTTCTAGATCAATCCTGCACATGCACACTATCACCATGCTCTGCTACCATGTTATATTTAGCATGGGAAATATAATCCATAGATCACAGATCTACCATTAATGCTAAAGATTATAGATTGTGATATGCATTTGATTAGACACATGAATAACTTAAAATGGATAGTGAATAACAAAGCTTAATGAGAAAGAGATGAAAGCAAATAAAAACAAAAACAAGAGATAGATAACACAAGATTTAAGTGGAGAAACCCAAAGGAAAAAACTCCACTAGTAAAGCATTGTCTTTATTAATAATTTACACAATTTTTAACCCATTACTTGCACTTCCAGTTCCCAACATTTTTTTCCTATATCTGCAGAGCTATTTTCTTGATCATCTATTACAATGATCATTGACTGTATCTTGTAATAAGATCCTAGTATTTAATTTAGTTTGAACATGTATGTGTTATAGACATTCAATCCTAAGAGAGATCACCAAAATCAATGTGGGCGGGTGAATCAGTTGAGCCACTTCACTCTTAAATTTGAAATACCTTCACAATAAATTTTGATGAATTTTTTTTTAATTTAATGTTGGGGCATACTGCAGTGGCTGATCCCACTTGACATTATCACCCCAACACTTCACAACATGTGAATCTTCATATTCCGAGGAGTGAGATTAAGTTCCCCTATAAAAATTAAGGGTGACTTATTACAATATTAACCATTGTCACATTTAAATGAATAGGATGAAAATTGTGATTTCTCACAATGAAGAATTAGAAAGGGGATAGAGAAGAGGAGAAAGAATGAAGAGAGAAGAGAAAGAATGATCTAAATTATGGATGAGGAATACACCTCCTTTGATGAAAATTTTCTCTGCGGAATTGGAAAATGGAAACTGACCTCGGATGACCTTCTACACATTTCTAAACTGATGGAAAGCTATGATGAATTTCAACTTGAACACTTTGTCTCTTGGTTTTGCACACTATGTTGTAAGATGATGTTTCCAGGACCCTCATGAAGTTATCATTTCTTTGTTTGAGTCATGAAGTCATTCTAAAATCCTATGAAGATTCTAGAAAGTAGAAATATTATTGAAAATGGAGCCATTTGCAACTTTTTTCACCCAAAATGAATACTTTATATTTTTAGGAGGTAGGACCGGGTCTTGCTATTTTGGGACAATTGTCATTTTTTCCATGTCTTTTGTTTTACACTATTTCTGACTATTCTAGATGATCAGAACTTGAAAATTAAGGGATTTACTATTTTATAATGAGAAGGGGTATAGCGTAAGATAATTTTAGTAAGTGTAATGTGGGGTGTCAGATTGTGACAAAAAATGTCTAGAAAATTTCTACTTCTCATCGGGATGATTTCCTCTAATTTTCAAGGGTTTTTCTCATCCTAATCTTCATGAATTCGAAAATGAAACTTGTAGGATGTTCCTTGTCTAACATGTCATAATTCTAATGAAAAAATCATTCCTCAATATCCCTAAAAAGAGGTACTTCATGGCACGAAAACTAGTTCACGTGAAACTAGATTTTTCAGGGACTGCTTCCTCCAATTTTCGATTGATTCCACCCACTAGAACCTTGATAAGTGGATAGGTGCCACAATTCTATTTCATTGCAGGAATTTATGAATCCTTGAAGTTTTTATAGTGATAAAAATCATCCATGTTCTCTTCACCCTTTAATTGACAAGTGGCGTTGTTGTAATGGTCAACGGGAAGGGATAAAATGAGGTGAAAAGGACTAAACATGCATCAAAGAGCCTCAAAAAGGTCATATGATGGACCAGAGGGAATAAATAGGGTTGGGAAAAATTTTTCCCAACTATCCCAAGGGGACGGGACATTTGGTGCAAGAAAGTGTGTCATGCTTTAGGAGTTGAAATTTCTAACTGCAAAAGCATGCCTTGAGAGAGGCCTTGAAAATGACATTTCCGGAGCTACATAATTTCATCCCATATATTATTTTGAATCCCAAAATCCTTTTTAATACAATTGTATGGGTATAAATATATAATTATTCCTAACCCGTTCAAATTTATCCTTCCTTCTTGGGACAGGAGGGTGTGCCTATCAAAAAATGAGCTGTGGAAAGAAGTGCTTATAACTTGAAAAGGATTTGAATATTTCATCATGTAGAGAATTTTATAATATTTCCACTAAGTATTTTTTTTCCTCATAAATCCTTACGGAGCTCCCGGAATCATTCATGAAATATCAGGTACCTGTTTTGACTTCCTTCTCCTTACACCTTCGACACTCGAAGGTTGAAACTGGGTCACATGGAGGACTAAATAAAGGACTAGTATTGGGCATATTTGTATGTTCCAACTATCCCAATGGGATGGGACACAAGGTGTAAGAAAATTCACCTCATTCTGGTGATGACAAGTGTCACTTGCTGATTTGTGGAGGCAGAGAGGAGAGGGGGCTGAAAAATGGCCTACGGAGCACTTCTTGGGGTCACATGAGGAATCAAGGTCCAGGTTTGGCATGGGGCACATTTTTATGTCCCAAATTTCCTAAGGGTATGTGAGATAATATATAATAAAATTCACCTTAATCTGGTGATGACAAGTGGCACATGGAGATTTGATGACGAGAAGAGATGAGGATGGGAGAAAAAGGGCTTAACTTTCATGTTTGAGCTTCGTCGAGGTCATATGATGGTCTAGAGGGATTTGACTAAGATGGGCACAATTTTTTTTCCTAAATGTACCAATGGGATGGTATGGGGTAAGAAAATGCACTTTGAGCTTGGGAGTGACATGTGTCCACCTTGAAAATTTGCTAAGTCCCAAAGCATACCTTGGAGAAAATCTTGACGAAGACATATCTGGAGCACCCAGAGGTCTTTTTAGGAACTTATTTATATGATTTTAACTAGACACATAATTTTTAGACTATTGGGATGGGTCTCGTGCTTTGTTTCTACCCTAAACACCCTCAAAAATATCCTTTTTTCTTGGGACCATCAGTTGTGTATGTAGAAAATAGATTATGGGAAGAAATTCTTATGTCTTGTGAAAAGAATGAAACAAAAAACATTTAGAGAACTTAAATACCTTTCCATTTATATATTTTTTGACCTATAATTATTTACGGAGCTCCCTAAATCACTTCCCTAGGCCCATGTGTTGTTTTGAGTTGTAAACTCCTTCACCTTCAAATCCCTGCTTTTACTGAAATTGTCCCAAAACCTTTGAAATTTTCCAAAATGAATTACAAAATGTTTTTAGCTCCTCAATAACACTTCTAGATGAATTTTTGCCTTCAAATCACCTCTAAATGGTGTGCACTTGCTTTATAAAGGCCAAAACTAACCATTGCTAAGTTTGCTTAAAAGTCTGCCTTGAGAGGTACTATCTCAGAAGCACTTGAATGAACTTGTTTTCCCTAAATCACCTATGGGGAAGGCTAGCACAACAAATATGAACCATTAGAAGGATATTATAGGCCTAACACAGAAGGTATATTGATTTTGAGGGGTTCCTATGAAGGTCTACAGTGAAAACTTTTGACACTAGGGTAGAGTTGTCATGTTTTCAAGTTGAATTTTACCCCTGCTAAAACACTAGACAACACACGGGTTTTTCTTAGAGAGTTTTTAGCATGCTTCAATTCATATATATTTTCACATGGGATGATCAGGTGTGTTTTTGTAAGCTTATTCTCATTGAAGATAATCTTCTCACCTAACTATTTTCCTTTATAATATATGTGCTTGTATTTATCTTGTAAGGCCTTATTCTTCTGGATTAAATCATGTATTTGAATATTTGATTCTTAGAGAACATTTTATATCTTTTCCAATTTTCCACTTTGTATTTTGGATTCATTTTTATTGTGTAAATTTTTTTTCACCACTTCTCCAACAATTTTCAGAAGCACCTCACCTAATTTTGTCTCAGAGAGGTAATAAGTTTCTACAATGATTATTATATCTCCATCTCCTTTTGGGACATTATTTATGTAACCAATATGCACTTTAATAATTTTTTCTTCTATGCATGCATCTAGGGAAAAATATAATGCATTTTTGGAGTTCTTTGTGGTTATGAAATCTTGTATGTATTCCTAGGTAAACAAATATCTTTATATTCCTTGTCAAAACCTTACGTAGATAGACTTTCAATGGTAGTTTGGGTTCAGATAAAACTCCTCATCCTCATCATCATCTTCCTCATCCTCCATCTCTTCCATTCAAATTTTCTCATGCCCTCATTCATCTTCCTCTTCATCACCTTCATGGCCTTCTCCTATGCCTCAATGGTATTCACTTATGTTTCCACCATCTCAATGTTCTTCTTCTTCATCCCATGGATTATATTTTATTGTAACTACTTCTGGGATTGATTTAGGTGTGAAAGATGTTCTTGCACCTGAGTCCTTAATATTCCTAAACTTTGTGTCATCTTCAGTGTGAGAGTGTAGGGGATTTTTTTTCATTTATTCTTTTATGATAATTTCTTCTCCTTCTATGGGGGCACCGCTAAATTTTTGTTCATCATCATCCTTGTCAATTTTCTTAGGCATGGTTAGGGTATTATTTGTTGTACTATCCCTTTTTTATTCTTGGTTTGGCCCTTTTTTTCTCCTTATTTTGAGGTGTTTTTCTCCTGTTATAACCTCTTTTTACCCTTTTTCTCTAGCGGGGAGTTTTTCTCATGTGTTTGGAATCATTTGTTTGTTTTATTCTTCTTCTTCCTGGGTGGACTCCACATTTTTATTCTTCTTGGGGAAAAAATATTAGAAAAAACTCTGCATCATGTTGTTGACTATTATCATTTTTATCTTGAGTAGGGAGCATATATCTTATATGTGTGTTTTAATAGGTGCTTCACATTCTACATAATTTTAGTTTTTTGGAGGGTTTGAATATCCATGTTAATACTTAGTGTGTCAATATTTATTGTCTTTTCCTCCTTGATATGGTTTATAAATTGCATAAACTAGTCCACTATGAAGGCATAGGTAATTTTGTCCCATGTGTATCAATTCTCATCTATTTGTTTGAAACACCCCAAGAAATACTGTAGTGTCACAACAAATTTAGATTCTCCTTCTAAATCCTTGGGTAGTTAGCACATGATCCTACAATATTTCTCGAATAAATTTTGCAAATTCCTTAGATAATTTCCAAATCATGATTTATATGCATTATTAAGGGTTTCAGGTGTCAATAATTTCTTGTATCTTTCAGAAAGGGATTTTATTTCTATGGGGTATACCCATGTTGGATATCCTTAACCCTTAAGTATGTCTATTCATTGAGGATTATGAGGAGGATAATAGTTCCCCAATATAATTTATTTTTTGAGTTACTGATGCACCAACTCCACATCTATTTTTATGCTATCAACAATAAATTGGGACAAGTTTTATTATATCCCTTATGTTATTTTATGTGCAATACATAAATACTACTTATTTATTTCATTCCATCTCTTAGCACCAACTGGTTTTCATGTTAATGGTCATTCCAGAACTCTTTTTCCAGGGTCCTCGATGTCTATAATGGGGAATGTGCACCCTCTTAATATTTAGTTTAGGAGGTCCCCAACCTTTTCAACTTATTTCTCATTCTCCAGTGCATGTGCTAGATCTTCCCCAGTGTTGATTAACCTCATCTCCTTGCTAATCAAGTAGAAGATGATTCTCATGCATTGAACCAAAAAATAAAAATATCCCTCATGTACTCACAAGATTAGGTACTGAAATATCTCCATTAATTCATTAAAAATGACATCTCATACAAATGCAGAAACCCCACTTTCTCAAAAAAAAAAATTAACGTTATCCTCATATATGATGTTCCCTACATTATCCTTTTTATATGTTACATGCAGCAAATGCTTAGCTATTATCCCATTTAACTCATGTGTCAGTCAAAAATCTTGGTTATACCTACTTGGGTCTACCAAATTCCCACTTCTATGGCTTCCTCAGGATACTTCATCTTAAAGTTTAATTGTATGGCGTTGGATCTTTGGTCCTTTTCTTTTGTGATTCAATCCATGGTTTTCTTATCTTGTTTAGAGGGTGTAGAAGAACTTTTACCTAATTTAATAACTTACACTTCTTCCTCTTTTATGAACACTTCCTCCTCACTATGTGATGTTTCTTTTGTGAATGCATCACCTAAACCTCCTTTAGAAATTGATATTTTAGGACTATTTGAGCTAATTGGTGGTACAAATTAACTTGAAGTAATTAATATGTTGTTCATTAATCCACATTCATTTAATTATCATACCTAGGGATGTAAAATTTCAATATTGCCAGTGTTGTATGCATAGTTACAGAAGTTTAGGGAGTATAAAGATAAATTGTTGTCACTACAATTAGGAAATAAAAATACTGAAAATGAGCTAAAATATGAATGTAAGTAAATATTATGGATATGGAAAAGTATGCAAAAATATAATACATATAAAGGAAGGAACTGCTGCAATTCTAACAATGCAATGAATTAAAACAACAAACAAAAAGCGGAGGATTAGCAAACCACAAGTGGGCCCTTCCTTGGGTGTTAATCCCTCCTAAGGCCTGTGTCTACAAAAAATTAATAGAATACATATTCTTATTTCATCCTCATGAAGATTACAAACGGAAGAACACAGAAAAATTATCTATTTATAGATATATCTAATTCCCTCTGTATTACTACTACCTACAACATTAACCTTTTCCTTTTTATATCCTTCATTAAAAAATTGGCATGAAGAGATACATTCATACTAGGAATTACAGTTGGCTTCAGTAAAATATTTAAACCAAGAAATATAGAAATTAGCACGCAACAAAACTATTTAGTAGATGTTCTAATACAATCACATAACTTAACTAACTGATTGATTGAACAACCAATTATTAAATTATAAATTCAATCAACTAGTTCTTTTTTTGAGTTACAATGCATAATCAGGTGATGGCATTGAATATTCTCCTTTCTCACATAACTATTTCTCTATCAACACGTGCAAGCTTAGGCAAAGTGTCCATGTTGTTCAAGCTTCTTAGAATCACACCTTTATATCTGTGTGTGACCTCATGTGGCTACATGTGCATATCTGTAAATGGGTCCCTTTGGTTGCATGTTAGTTACTGCGAATGACCTCTACATTGTGAATGAATTCCTTTGGCTGCATGTTAGTGGATAAACATAAAAAATCTTTAGCAATCAAGGTTGATACTTATTCAAATCACTGTTTAACATCACATTTCATCCAGAACAATAAATGCACACCATAATCCATAAAATAAAGTAAACTTAGTAATAATTATATTAAATAATATATGTGTCATAAGTTCAAGTCATAATGGAAATGTTTAGTAGTATCACTGGGAAATACAAGTTCAAGGGTATACATGGATTAAACAAAATACAAGAGATGATGTGTTAAAACAGGAAATAAAATGACTCATCACACCCCTAGACTTAATTTCTTGAATGGCCTCATTCAAGAATCTTTTGGTTCCTCATTCAACTTAGGATATACCTGAATGATGCTGTAGAGGCTCTTGAAGTTAGTGGGTATAGATGTTCCTTCTAGCTAGTTGAAGAAGTACCCTACATTCTTCCTGTATCTTTCCATTATCTTGTCATGTGTGTCCTCATCTATTTTATTGTTTCCAAACCAATGTGGTATATGATAGTGGAAAATTAGTGGATAATAACTAATAGGAAACCAAGTTTTTGCACATCCCTTAGTGACTTCAATATATGCATTTATCCTCCTAAAAGTGGGGATGATATTATGATAGGAATGCATTTCCTTCCTCTGCATCTCTTTTGACATTTCCTCCCATCTTGCCTTGTAGGAATGTAATATTTCCATGCTATTAAACTTAATATAGTCTCTTACTTCATCATGGGATTCTTGTCTCATCTGATAAACCCTCTGTTCAATTTGTTGAACTGCCATTAACTTCCCATATTCTTCAATCATGGATTTAGTTATTCATGCTTCTACCCTTATCATCAATGATTGAACTTTACATAAGTGCTTATATTCACCCTTTTTCTTCTCTCTATACAACTCATTGTTAAAATAGGAACATATTTCCCTAATTTGCACATCCCCAATATAGAGTATAGGTATCCAATCTCTATCATACTCTAAAGAATAATTATACATATATAGCTCACATAGAAGCAGTTGGATCTCATGTGGCATTTTCATATATATCCTAAAGAAAGGCCTAGATCCACTAATATCAAATGGGATATCATTGTTGATACAGGTATACTTCAACTGAAACATTTGTCCTTTCAAGAAGATAACATAAATTTTAGATGGTGGTCTACATTTAAATATTTCATTTGTCACTTGAACTGTATCTTCGATATTTCAATTAAATTATCTTTGGCCTTGAGTTTTCTATATTTTTCTTTAAGATGATGCTGATGTTGGAAGAGTAACTCTTCCTTACCCTATTCCATCTACCCTGTAGCCTAGAAACATAGTCTTCAAATTACTACACCTAGTAATCTAACATAAGTTTTTGAGTGCCTATGCTTCTGAAAATTGGTTTTGGGGGTTCCTTGAAGATTTCTATGATAATAACCTATGGGTGTAAGCTATCTGGTGGCAATGTTGGGGGGAAAGGATTTGAAACTTCATGAACTATATGTGGAATGAATGTAGAATTATCCACTTGTATGGTCTCAATAGCCTCATATGGGGGTTTTGTATCAAGTGCACTAACAATATTTTCTATTGTTTCCTCAAAAAGTAGTGGTAAATCATCCACAATATCATTGTCAACAACATGTGTCTCCAACACTACATGATCTAAGGATTCCTCTTTGTGTTCTTCATTATTTGTAGCAAAATGTTCGGTACCTCCAACTTTTTCTATCAATGCTTCACCTTCATGGTGTCTATGGATTTCCCCTGCATAAAGGGCCTCTTCCTGAACCCCAACCGATTCAGTAGGGATATCATGAACAAGTTGTTCATCATATTCCTCCTCCCTTTTTTCTTCCATTTCCTTAATAGTGTCTTCCTTATCCTTCTTTTCACATGCAATTTTATGACCACCCTGATCAATATCCATTTGTGTAGGTGCTTTGGTCCTTTTAACTTCCTCTACATCATTTTCCAGAGAGATTGTAGCATGTTTCATAGGCTTTGGGGTTTAATTATTTTTAGTTGTAAACCTATGAGATCTCTTAGATGGTTCTTGGGATTTGTTTGAGGACTTTCATTTTCCCTTAGAGGAAGAGGAATCAGGTGTATATATATTTAGTAGAGTTTCTGCAACAAGAATCATGTCATGAGAGATGGGCCTAGGGCCTTTCTCTGGAGATGGAGGTTTTTCATGAAGAGGTGTTTCTACATGTATAGGAGTTTCCTTAGGAATAGGTTTTTATGTAGGAATAGGGTTTTCTAGAGGAATAGAGGTAGAAGTTATGGTTTCAGGTGGAGGTGTCAAAGAAATAACTATTTTTTCCCTCTTTTTCTTCCTTTTCCTAGAAAATCATCAATGTGTTTAGCCCTAGAAAAATCTCCCCATTTTATTACAGGGTGCTCCCTCTCTAATTCATGTTTGATAATAAAGGTAACAAGACAATGATGAGATAATGTAGACCTCCCCCTTTGAGACTTCTTACTAATTTTCTTTAAGCTCTCATGCAATAAATTAGGGACAGTAACATGTTTTCCATTTTTTAAATGATTTAACAATTTAAAATGCATAGTATTCAATATTTAGTACCAACCCTCATAGGTGAATTATTTTATAATGTAGTTTGCAACATCAACCAAAAATAGTTTCAGGGAAGTGTACAATGTACCTTGTTTGTCACTTACAAAATTGTCATCATCATCACAAAATTACATTCAAGCCTCATCTGTATTTGCCTTTGTAGGAAACAGCTCACCTTCTGCTAGAAGTCCCATTAGTGCAGCTATAATTTCATCATCCACCTTAACTGTCAAACCCTTAACAATGGCCTTTCCATCCTTTAATGTGGAAACAAAATTTTTGGCCAATTCTCTACATCTATAGTAAAATTTCTTCCTTCTGCATGCATGGAAGTACTTTGAGTGCTGCTTTTGCATCTTCCTTTTTCTTTTAGCGTGTAAAGTGTCTAATTGATTAGCCATGTCATTAAAAATATCTTGATTCAATTTTTCAAACATGTTGACAATATCTAAATTAGATATGTCCCTAGTTGTTTTGGTAGCTAATCCAGCTCTTGATCTTACACTTCTTACCCTCTTCATAGTAGCTCTTGAATATTTTTTGTAGGCATCACAGATGTCTGCAAAACTAGATTTTGAAATGTATCTTTCTCCTATAAGATCTAGAGCATCCATGTCCTCCTCACTGAGTCCCTTAAAAAATATTAATTTGAGAGATTTAGGTGGTAGTTCAATGTTCCTTGACTTTTGAACACAAAACAGGAACCTTTCTAAATAGTATTCTAATGGTTCATCCTCTTTTTATGCCATTATATAGATCTCATCACCTCCTCTGTTGTTTGTTTTACAATAGTCCTAGAACTTATCAAGGAATTTATCCTTCATTTATTTCTATGTGGTTAAAATGTTTCTTCCCAATCCCATGAACCATCTCAAGGTTACATCCTTGAATGTAGTAGGAAATAGTTTCAATCTATGTGCATCGGTATATAATCATAACTCTTGCACAGAACATCAAAATCAAACAGAAATGTGTCTAGGTCTTCTTACATGGATCCATGAAAGTTGGGAAAATATAAGGGAGAAATATTCTTCATTCCAGCAGCTACATTGTTTTCATTGATGGGGAACTCAAAGGTGGTTGCCCCATTTTGAGCATTCTGATTTAATCCTTCTGCCATCTCTATCTACTCAGGAACAAATACAGGGCCTTCACTTAGAGGATTTTCTTTGAACAGTAAATCAAGTACAAAGGATTCTTTTTCAGAATCCTCAAAGGTATATGAAGATATTTGTGCTACTTGTGGATTAGGAAAGAATATACCATGGACATCCCTTGGGTGGTGCATACATCAAATACTCAACTTTATCAATAGAAAATTAGTTGACGGGTTTAGAAATGAATTTCCTAAAACCTAAACTACTCTAAGAAATGAAAAAATTCTTCAAAAACCTTATAACTTGGCATTATCCCTGACAAGGGAACTAAAAATGGTGGTGTAAATTAATCTGCAGAAAATAATATGTTTTTCATTAAGCCACATCCATTTAATTATCATACCTAGGGACGTAAACTTTCAATATTTCTAGTGTTGTATACACAATTGCAAATGTTTGAGGAGTGTAAAGATAAATTGTTGTCACTAAAATTAGGAAATAACAATACTAGAAATGAGATAAACTATGACTAGAAGTAAATATTATGGCTATGGAAAAGTACGCAAAAATAGAATACAGATAAAGAAAGGAACTACTGCAATTCTAACAATGCAATGAATTAAAACAACAAATAAAAAGGGGAGGATTAGTGAACCACAAGTGGGCCCTACCTTGGGTGCTAATCCCTCCTAAGGCATGTTTCTGTAAAAAATTAACATAACGTAGATTCTTATTTCATCCTCATAAATATTACAAATCAAATAATACATCAAAAATATCTATCTATGGATCGATCAAATTCCCTCTGTATTACTACTACATATAGCACTAATATTTCCATTTTTATATCCTTCATCACAACATTGGCATGAAGAGAAAGATTCATACTAGGAGTTACAGTTGGCTTCAGTAAAAGATCTAAACCAATCAATCTGGAAATCAACATGCAACAAAACTATTTAGGAGATGTTCTAATACAATCACATAACTTAAATAACTGATCAATTGAACAACCAATTATTAAATTATAAATTCAATCAACTAGTTCTTTGTTTGAGTTACAACGCACAATCAGGTAATGGAATTAAATCTTCTCTTTTCTCATATAACTTCTTCTCTATCAACACATGCAAGTTTAGCTGAAGTGTCCACGTTGTTCAACCTCCTCAGAATCACGGATTTACATCTGTGTGTGACCTCATGTGGCTGTAGGCATGCATCTACAAAAGTCTCCCTTTGGCTACATGTCAGTTGCTACGGATGACTTCTGCGTTGTTAATGAATTCCTTCGGTTGCATGATAGTGGATACACATAACAACTCTTTGGAAATCAAAGTTGATACTTATTCAAAGCACTATTTAACATCACATTGCATCCAAAAGAATAAATGCATACCATAATCCAAAAAATAAAGTAAACTTAGTAGTAATTATATTAGTCAATATATGCTCCATAAGTTCAAGTCATAATGGAAATGTTCAGCAGTATCACCGGGAAATACAATTTTAGGGGTACACATGGATTAAACAAAGTACAAGAGATGAGGTGTTAAAATGGGAAATAAAATGACTCATCACTAATATTGCATGTAGTTCTTGATTCTTGCATAGAAATTTTTACTCATGACTCATGTTGCCTATATTTTGTCTTGTGCCTAGATTAGACCCCATATTAATTTACCCTAGGACATTTTATGGCCCTAAATTTCCTCATTCTACTTGAAGAGCTCAAAATCCACATTAATGGTAGTCAAAGGTTATATTTTTTTGTTGAAATTCGCTTTTACTCCACCCTTTTTCTTTTTCCAAATTCTGTTAACTATAAAAGCTTTATTTCTCCTTTAATGGTGGTTGATTTTCAAGTTTGGAATGCATTAAATCATTGTTCTTTCTCTTCTCATTGTTTTCTCTCAGAGCTCTGTGTTCTAACTGAAAGGTAATTCACAAATGATTTACCCCTATTTTTACCCTTCTAAATAGATCATAAATATTTTATTTATTAACCTTCACATGTGTGATTATTTAGTCCGTTAACTACAATCATTGCCAAGTGGTTGATAGTTGTTCATTGCTTCTTGTGTTTTGATATATTTTATATCCCTTAAGTATGCGTTCTGAATTTCCTAGTCTTTTCTACTCCCCTTTATTTTTCTTTCATGTCTCCAACCATGTTAAGTGGCTTATGTTCCTATGATGTGTCACTTTTCCTAGTACACTTCCTTCTCCTCATGCACTTTCCTTACCCTATAGCTCCTTGAAATACACCATCCCCTTCTTGTACACCCTTTTTTTCAATCACTCTACCATCCCTATTTTGGATCATCTTTGATCAAGGGATCATTTTTAAAAGTTCTCTAAACATCCCTAAATGGTCTTAGTGAAAAAAACCATCTTGAGAGCTTTCCAATGACTATAAGAACGTGACAAACGGACATTGGGAGCTCTAGATATGTTTGGTCAAAGTTTAAACAGCGGGAAAGTCAACTCTGGTCAACTGGTCAATATTGGACCAATTGCACTATGACACATGGCTTGCCACCACTCATTGAATTCACTCGATTTTCCTATCAGGAGATGACAAGTGGATTACATACTGATGACTGAGTTAATCAATTTCGATACCCCATGGTATGGATCAGATTTTTATTTACTTGGTAAATCCACTTACACACCATTCCAAATGCCACACACACACACACACACACACACACACACACACACACACACATATATTAATGTTTATACATTAGTATTAAAACTTCACTTACCCACATAAACCAACCAACCACACATAACAGCCAACATGCTAGGTTACGTCCATGTGGTAAAAGCATGAAATGTCATGCGTGGAAGATTCCACGTGAGGAGAGGGAGGTGAAGCGATGTTGTGGGAGGAAAATGGCATACGTTGAAGCTTCCACGTGGAGAAGGAGGTGAAGCGGTGATAGGGGGGTGGATAAGCTCACGTGGTCCTTTGACCACTATCCTTGCATGGAGAAAGGCTTAATAAAGCCTAAGACATTATGCCCCACCGCCAAAATATGGGACCTTATCCAAATGAGGCTCCATTTGGTATTTAATCCCATTAAACATGCAAACTGGATTTTTTGGAATATTTGATCCCATTCATTTTACGGGATGAGGCTTATAATAGCCTTAAGATAAATTATATTCCATATTTTCAAGGGCCCTAAAATTGTATAAATAGGGTACCTAGTTCATTGTAATGGACACACATCTCAAGCTTATTATTTGTTAAGCTTATTGTCAGGACACACACACCCGAGCTTATTATTTGTTAAGCTTATTTGTGGGACGTGTAAAAAAGTATTGTTTATTGGCCTATTATTTTAGGTAATAGTAGATGAAATATTTGTGATTGGGAGTAAATTATAAACTACCCAATAGGCCCATTGAGCCACACCAATTACTTGAAAATCCTGGATTGTCGACCAGAGTGCTAGCATCACATTGATATCATCGGGAAGGCCGATTGAAGCTGAAGGAGATTGTGCATGAGGAAGGTGAAGAAAAATTTGACTGATCATCAGAAGTTTTTCGAAGAACTGGTGTACTAATAGGCAAGTAAAATTCCATTAGGTTTTCTTATGAAAGTACTATTGTAACTTACAAGTTTTGACTAGTGGAACGGTTCGACCATGAACCCAGAGACGTAGGCAATTTCCGAACTCCGTAATCAATCTATGTGCAATTTTCATTATTGTATTACATTATTTTAAATTGATTACTTTAAAGGAGTAAATTATCAACAAATAATTAAAGCCTACAAGGGTCTGAGATTAGGTAGTAATAATCTGATTATTTTTGGATCAAGTTTTGGTATCAGAGCTGGTTTTACAGAAATGGATCTATACCTTTTCTTCTAGTTACTGGTTATGCTTGCATTATTGGGAACCATGGTTTAAGTAATGATCACTCGACATCGAGAACATGATCGTTAAATTGTGGAGTTACAAACCCACCTGGCTACTATTTGAGAGCATCAATGCAAGCAACAACAACGCATCGCAGGGTTGCAAAGAAGCTTGAATGCTCCACTTGGGAAGGGGGCTAAAGCTAGTCAGCTTTAGAAGTACCGCTTGTAGAGGAAACCTTCACCAGACTCTGTAATATGTCATCATTGTGACAAAGAGCATGAAACCGAGGAATGCTGGAAATTGTATCCAGATAGGAGGCCTAAGTGGATGTAAAAGAAGGGCAAGGCTATTGCAGGGCCCAACACCGGCCAGTCAGTAGCACCATTTGCACAAAGATCACTAGTGGAACGTCTAGACATCATCCTATGACATGTGAGTGCCTCTAGACAATGGATTCCAGTGGTTGTATGAGCACAGTTAGTAACCCTTATTCTCGATTGGACTATCAAAGTAGGGTATGTAACTATCGATGTGGTGAGCCGATTAGGACTTCCCACAACACCACTTCCTCATACCAAGATAGTTGGTATAGAAGAGGGTAATCTACATGGAGTTTCTACCAGTTATTGCATTGTGAGCTTCACATCTGGGAGACGAGTTTTTGAAAATATCACACTCGACATCATCCATTTGGAGATGGTATTAGGAAACTTCTACCTAACTGCTTGTCAAGGTTATATGACTGATGACAGGAGCAGAGTGGAGCTTCGCCTTAGGCACAACTGGAGGATCAAGTTCACGATAGGCCATGTTGTTCATATTGCACAAGGCAAAGATAGTGAGACTTCGGAATCATATGTACTTGGGGATCAAGTAGATCCTAGTGAAGAGTCAAGCTCATATGTCCCTGTGGATCATCCAGATCAAGACACAAAGGTCATGTACATTCCAGTAGACCATGAGGATCGTATGCAGAGGAGCGAGAGCCCAGGGATCCACAGGACACCTATTGAGGTATCCTAGATAGACACCGAGGATTCTACATTTTAGTAAGATATCTAAGGTGTAAATAAAGTTGACTTTGTTCAACTATTGTATGGGTTTTTTCTGAGCATTATTTATTGCTCTTGTTATAATAACACCATAAAATATTGTGTTAGGTAGAATGTATTGGTAAGACCCCTTTGAGGGCAACGTTTGTATACATCTAACCAGACATGGCACATTAGTTAAAGACCCAATTCTGGGCAATGTTTGTACTCTATTATACTTGCATTAGTAAGACCCCCGGAGGGCAATTATTTTGGTGATTTTGCTAACACCATAAAATGCAGTATATTTTCCTTGTTTAGTCATTGTTCTGGTAGGGAGGAGACAAATGAAGTCAATCCACATTGTGATGCAGTGGAGAAGACCAAGTACATAAGCCACCAAGTAGGAGAAATTTCACGACAGGTTTACCATGCAAAATTATTTTCCTATAGAATTGGTATTTTAAACTTATTGTACAAGACTCCAAAAATGGAGCATTTTTACAACTAGTTCTACATGATGTATTAGGATATAATTTCCTTACACTTGTATTTGAAAGTTGTAAAAAAGATACCCTGTTAGGGGCGCCTATCTCCTAATCAGCTTGTGAGTACCTGTTACAGCTTGGACACAAGAATTAACTCATATAAAGCTTAGAGATTGATCTACCATTTGTGCAGATAGTAGAGTTCACAGAGATAAGCTCGGAAATTCATTTTGTGTAGAGGCATTGTGACCGTGTAATAGAATGGTAGATGAATCATCATTGGCATAGATGTCAGGTCGAAACTTCATTCTATGTAGAGGCATTGTGATCATGTAGAAGAGTGGTACCTGATATTGTATGTCAACAAGAAGAGCTCTCAAAAGATCAGCTCAGAACATCATTCGATGTCAAGGCATTGTGACCACACATATGAATGGTAGTTGATCAACAGACTTAGCATTGTGCATCGGAGGCTCGAGGTCTAGAAAAAGTCTTAGCATCATGTATCAGAGGCGTTGAGGTCTACAGAGACTTAGCATCATGCATTAGAGGCTCGAGGTCTTGAAAAAGGCTTAGCATCATATATCAGAGGCGTTGAGGTCTACAGAGACTTAGCATCATGCATTAGAGGCTCGAGGTCTTGAAAGAGGCTTAACATCATGTATCGGAGGCATTGAGGTCTACAGAGACTTAGCATCGTGCATTGGAAGCTCGAGGTCTTGAAAGAGGCTTAGCATCATGCATCAGAGGCATTGAGATCTGTAATAGACTTAACATCGTGCATCAGAGGCTCAAGGTCTTGAAACAGGCTTAGCATCATGCATTGGAGGCATTGAGGTCTGTAAAGGGACAAGGCATTGTCCATCACTGACATCGAATCAATCAAATCTCTATATAACATGGAGTTCCTTCAAACCAGTTTAGATTCTATGAAATCAACTTGGAGCCAGGAGCTGTGTTATAGAGTAAAAGAAGATCCTTGTTGTCAGATATCAAGAAGCTTAGCACTGCAAAGAAGGAGTGTTGAGGTTTTATTTAGAAACTTATCATCATAAAGCAGAGGCGTGGAGTTCTTCTTCGGATATCAAAGTGGTGCAGCAAAAGCATCATGGGCGCATAACCCATAGGTCTCAGGATCGGAGTAGAGTTTTCGAAGTGAGAAGGTTGGCGAAGAAGACCCAAAGGTTTACTACAGCAGCACTTCTGAGGTGGCAACAAAGTTTTTCAAATTCAGGACAGTATGGAAGCTTTTTGGGAAAAAAATCTTTTCTTAGTGGGGAGTTGTGATCAGGGGATCATTTAAAAGCTCCCTAAACAAACCTAAATGGTGTCAGTGCAAAAAACCATCTTGAGAGATTTCCAACGATTGTAAGAACGTGACAAACAGACATTGGGAGCTCTAGATATGTTCTGTCAAAGTTCAGACAGCGGGAAAGTCAACTCTGGTCAACTAGTCAATATTGGACCAATCACACTATGACATGTGGCTTGCCACCACTCGTTGAATTCGCTCGATTTGCCTATCGGGAGATGACAAGTGGATTACATGCTGATGACCGAGTTAATTAATTTTGATACCCCATGGTATGGATCGAATTTTTATTTACTTGGTAAATCCACTTACACACCATTCCAAATGCCACACACACACACACACATATATATATTAATGTTTATACATTAGTATTAAAAATTCACTTACCCACACAAACCAACCAACCACACATAACAGGTAGCATTCTAGGTTATGTCCACGTGGTAAAAGCATGCAATGTCATGTGTGGAAGATTCCACGTGAGGAGAGGGAGGTGAAGCAGTGTTGTGGGAGGCAAATGGCATACGTGGAAGCTTCCACGTGGAGAAGGAGGTGAAGTGGTGATAGGGGGGGCGAATAAGCTCATGTGGTCCTTTGACCACTATCCTTGCATGGAGAAAGGATTAATAAAGCCTAAGACATTATCCCCCACTGCCAAAATATGGGACATTATCGAAATGTGGCTCCATTTGGGATTTAATCCCATTAAACATGTAAACCAGATTTTTTGGAATATTTGATCCCATTCATTTTACGGGATGAGGCTTATAATAGCCTTAAGATAAATTATATTCCATATTTTCAAGGGCCCTAAAATTGTATAAATAGGGTACCTAGTTCATTGTAATGGACACATATCCCAAGCTTATTATTTGTTAATTTTATTGTCGGGACACACACACCCGAGCTTATTATTTGTTAAGCTTATTTTTGGGACGTGTCAACAAGTATTGTCTATTGGCCTATTATTTTAGGCAATAGTAGATGAAATATTTGTGATTGGGAGTAAATTATAAACTACCCAATAGGCCCATTGAGCCACACCAATTACTTGCAAATCCTGGATTGTCAACTGAAGTGCTAGTGTCGCATTGATAGCGTTGGGAAGGCCGATCGAAGCCGAAGGAGATTGTGCATCAGGAAGGTGAATAACAATTGGACTGATCATCGGAATTTTTTCGAAGAACTAGTGTACTAATAGGCAAGTAAAATTCCATTAGGTTTTCTTGTGAAAGTACTATTGTAACTTACAAGTTTTGACTAGTCGAATGGTTCGACCATGAACTTGGAGACGTAGGCAATTACCGAACTCTGTAATCAATATGTGTGCAATTTTCATTATTTTCTTGCATTATTTTAAATTGATTACTGAAAAGGAGTAAATTATTGGCAAATAATTAAAGCCTACAAAGGTCCGAGATCAGGTGGTAATAATCTGATTATTTTCGGATCAATCTTTCCCTTCCATTTTCTCAATCCTTCTCTCCCTTTTTCATGTGTGAATTTCTTATGTCCCCCTTTTTTAATGTTATAGAAGAAGTGTTTTTCATTGGCATGCACATTAAACTACCTAAATTATTTTCATTTTTTTCTTTCTTAACACCAAATTCCCTTAGAAAAAATCATTTTATGACCCTCCACACATTTTAACTCATGAACATGAGATAATTATTGCATGATGTATAGAGAATTGGAGTGAAATAAAACCAAAAAAATGTATAAAATAAATTTACAAGTATCGTGTGCTTATTACTTATGCCTTATTGTATTGTAAAGATGACTTTAGTGGTACTAGGGTTTCAGCCTCTGACATTAAATTATCCTTATAGAAGTTTTCCACCAAGCTCCTTTAATTGACATGCCCCATTCAACAGAATTGCAACTATCTCATAAGGACCTAGCCAGTGTAAATTTATGTTTACTAGGTGGTGTGTGTATTTTTGAATCATATAGAAAAAATTTCATTCCCCCTATAAATGTCTTATTTTCAATATTGTGATCATGTCATTCATTTTTCCTTACTTTTTCTATGTTCTATGTCCATTAGGCTTGCATTCTTCTTTCATCTAATTGTAATATATTTTTTAGGTGCTTAGTGATTAAATACTCATCATTTAAATTTCTAATTAGTTCAATATGTAGTGATGTTACCATAAATTTAATAGGTAAGACAAATTCTATTCCAAACAAAATTTGAAATGGAGTTTCCTTATTTAAGCACCAGTAGGTTGTTTTGTATGCCTATAGTACCGTTAAATTTTTTTCATCCCGGTCTTTGCACTCGAAATCAAAAATATTAGTTAGAGTGTGCTTAGGATTTTCTTAAATTCCTCAAATGTTCCATTGGATTGTGGGTGATAAGGTGTTCTTTTATGATGCGTAACCAAAAATACTTGCAATAAGATTTTTATAGTTTCATTTATAAAATATGTTCCTCTATCTCTTGTAAGGATTAATAGACATTCGTAGTGATTGATTATGTTCTCATAGATAAATCTTGTATTTTCTTGTTACTTTGTAATTTTTTTTGGGGCTACATCCACCCATCTGGTTAAGAAATCAATTGTCATAATGATATATCTTGTGCATGTTCTCCATGCACTGGGATTGATTAGTCCAACAAAATAAATCATCCATTTCACGAATGGTTCTTGATCAGTAATTGGTATCAATGGAATTTCATCACTTTTACTGGGTTTTCTAACCCTTTAACATTAGGAACATGCTTTGGCATATATTTTAGCATCCTTAAAAATTCTCTGCCACCATAAACTTATTGTAAGGATTTTTCTGTTGTAGCTTCTCTTGTGTAATGTCCTCCTACAATGACTTCATGTATAATATATTATATCCTATGATACATTACACACCTTTGTAGTATTTCATCGTGCCACATTTTGTATAATTGTTTGCTTATCAATTAATAGGGTGCAAATTTTACAGTGCGTTGTTTTCTTTCTGCAGAAGTCCATTATTTTGACACAAACCCTTTCGTAAAAAGGTTATTATTTCATTTAACTAATCTATGTTTCTTTGTATATGCAAAAGTTACACATATTGCATGTCATACTCTATTGAATTTTCTATTTACCCTATGTCTATGCGTGATAAATGATCGGGCCTACATTATTCCTCCCTAGTTTGACAAAAACTAAAAAATTGGAGTTTTTGAAATAGAATTATCCATTTTCATATCTTCCCATGTAGTACCACCATAATGACCAAGTGTTTTAATGTTATGTGATCTATTAAGAATGAAAATTAAGTTTCTAACAAATAATGTCTAAATTTTTGTAGCATATACACCATTGACAATCCTCCACATTCTGTGGTTTTATAATTCTTCTCTATACACATATGTTTTTTACTTGTAAAATAGATGGGATGATCCAAGTTTCCTTCTCTACGTTATGTTAAAAGTGCTCCAACTGCAGTTCCTGGTGCATCTACATGTACATGGAAATATGTACTCCAATTTTGGAATTGTAATATGGGAGTTTATGTCAACTTTTCTTTTAAATTTTTAAACACTTCTACTTGTTCATTTACCCATTCAAATTCCCTTTCCTTGTGTAATAGTTTCTCCAAGGGTACAACTATATTTCCATAGTATTTTATGAATTTCCAGTAGTATCCACAATGTCCTAGGAAAGAATGTACTTCACTTTCTATTTTTGGTGCTTCCAAATGAACTATAATTGAAATTTCAGCGAGTCACCCAAAAAACCATCCTTACATAATATGTGCCCAAGGAGTGTGCCAAAATGTGTCACGAAGATGTATTTTTTTATATTCAAATAAATATGCATATTTTGGAAACATTCAAACATAAGGAACATATTATTGCAATGATCATTGACTAACCCATATAATTTCCAATCATCTATATATACTTGAAGGAACTTAAGAATGAATTCTTTGAAGGTTGTCACTATTATGCGTGAGAAAAATGTCAGTGCATTTTCAACTTGAATGTGATTAAAATACAATAAAATGATCCCCACTCAAAATAAAATGGTTTTATTCTCTTTCCTTTTCCTCAATCTTGACTTTGTAGTATCTAAAAAATCCATCGATGAACGTATAGATCTCTCTTCATGGGACTCCTTCCAGTATATCTTCTTTGAATGGTGTTGGGAATGAATTTGTAACACAAACTTAATTTAAGTTTGTATAGTCTACAAAAATTCTGATATGACCATATTTATTTATACTAATACCCATGGGACTTAACCATTTTGATTCCTCTATTGGTATAATCAAACCTACCGCTAACATATTGTCAATTTCTTAATTTAATTTTACATGAATATTAGGATTCATTTGGTGTCATATTTTCCTCACAGTATTTTTTGTTTCAACCAATTTAATCTATATTACTCCCAAGGATGAATGTAACCCCTTCATTTATTTATATCCCTATGGGAATATATTTTCGTATTTGTGTAATATTTCAACAATTTTTGCAATCTCATGCTCACTCCAATAGTCTCCAATTGTTTCTAGTTTAAATGCATCATCACTTCCTATGTTGACCTATATATCCTTTACTGGGATGTCTCATGGGATATTTTATGAATCTTTCTTTTCGATAAATTCTTGATAGCTATAATATATATCTACATTCAAGTGATTTTTGATCGCTTCCTCTTCTATTTTCCACACAACCCTTTCTTTACCTTTGCGCTTCTAATTTCTTTCCAGCTAAATTTCATTATCTTTCTCACTTGAGTCATTGTTAGTACATTTTCCTCAAAAAAAATGGGGAGCGTGAGTCCTTTTTCCTTGTATAGCATAAAATACTCTTTCCTCCATTATTACATCATTTCCAAAAAAATAATTCCTTATGCACTGGAGATGGTAATTCAAATGTGGTATTGAAGAGGTAAAAGATAAAGTTTATGCGAACCCACATTTAAGTGTCACCGAATGTGTTATTTCTCTACGCATTTCACATCCAGCATACCATGTTCATACACATATATGTAATGTGTGATAGAAAATATGTTCCCAAAATTCTATTTTGATTCCTTGTGTTTCACTACTCCATAGCTCTTCGCACCTTTGAATATTTTCCTCGAGATTGGTGACAATTCTATAACTTGGAAATTTTAGTGCAATATTATTTGTTCAAATCTGATGTGCACAACTTCCTTGACCTGGTCTCATGTTCCCAAGAGAGAGTTATGAGTATCCCACCATCTTTTCATGGTTCCTTTTAATAAGTATAATAGACAATTAATGCATGTTTTTTCTAGTTACATTTAAATGTTAATTTTACATATGAAATCTTGTGGATCCTCACTTCCACTAAATTTTGGCATAGGTTGTTTATTCTTCTTTGTCATGATTTGTATATTCCTTTCTACATAATTTGAAACTCAAGCAATTTCCACCTTTGGAGTGCATTCAATTATATCACAATCTCTTCCAATTAAATCATACAAACCATGCACCTAGTTGTCACAAGCCATACTTATATTATCTGATATTGATTGTGTGTCATCCCATTTTAACTCTCATTCTGATATGGGTTAATGGTTCTCTAGCCCTATAAATTGTATTTTGTAGAGGTGTTCCAACTATTCATACTCCTTCATGTTTTTGACATACAACACACTATGTTTTGGGTCCATAGGAAATATGACTCACTGGGATCCATTTTCGAATATTACATACCTCTTTTTGAAATTAAAGTTTATATTATTTACATAGCACCATGGTATTCCAAGAATCATTATAAATTTATCTTCCTCGGCTATTCATATAACTTCAAAGTCTCTATGAAACTTGAACCCCATTATACTAATAATAACATTCTTCAATACTCCAATAGGCACGACTCGTGTCTTATTTTCCATAAACAAAACTTGTGGAGATGGGTGTAGTGTAGGTTTCCCCATTTTGTTCTGTTGGTGCTCATTTTGAGATCTCTCCTTTTTTTTAAATATGCCTTCAAAAAATTTCATTTCATGTCCATTAGAACTCTGAAATACGCGTGTCTAGATGATGAACGCATGTTAAACACAGAAAAAACCCTATGTTTGATTGTAAATCCTATTTTTTGGTCATGAAAATTGTAACCATATTGTTTCAGAGAAGTATTTGAGAATGCATTATTGAATGATTGTGTTAATCCTTGTAAACTCATCATGTATGTCATTCCTTCGATATCAAGTGAAAATTGCACATTTTTCTCTGATGCCTGAAGATATGTGGCATGTTTTAATTGGTTGCATTATGTCAGGTTGTACTTGAATAATTACAAAAGTTACCTAATTATTGTAAATTACAAGCTAAAATCTGAATACTGATGAAATATTCTATGGAATATTTGATTTATTCATTGCAAAGTGTGAATAAAACCCTGCTTAGTGAAAGGAATATGCGTTTAAATGTGATTGAAGCGGGGAAATGGAGTATCAGTGCACTTTTACATAAAATACCCAATATAATACAAAGTGCAAATGTATCCCTGAGGCCTGATAGAGGACACATGTCAATATTTCAATCAAGGTCAATGGCTGGGTGTTCGGATCAAACTTGTAGTTCCAAACCCATTCGATAAAACATACAAAAGTGCAAATAAACCCCGTGGCTCCACCATGTCTTGGATCAATCCATATGGATGGTTCAAATATAAAAGGATGAACATATCGAAGGGTCAGGATTTAAAATGATTAATGGCTACCACCATAAATGCATGCATATGGATCAAAGTATGAATTTTAAAGACTCTTTTGATTTTTTCTAGTTTCCACCTTGTATGTGAAATATTTGGATGCCCTAGCAATGCTAATTCACAAAAGAGTGAAGAAAAATTGATTGTGAGGTGGTGACATTGAGCCAGAGAAATCAAAATTAAAGAAGCAGGGAATAATTTCATAAATTTTTCATGAGAAATGGGTAAGTCTCATATATAATTCATTTTTTTTACTGCTTGATTTATGATTTTCAAGAAATTAAGAGGGGAAATTAAAAGCATGTAGAATGAAGCCCATGGTGTCAAGATTTCACATTGCCTCCTATATTACCAGTAATTTGGAAAAAATTACAGACACAAATTTGTTAAATGCCAATTTAGATGAATTTCTACAGAGGCTCCGTGATCCCAATAAAAGTGAATTCATGGCATCCATTGAGGCTAGCCACATTTCCTTAGTTGTGGTTTTCCCTCCATTTGTGCATTAAACTGAGCTAGTAAAAATTTGTGCTGAAAAATATGATCCAGAAAAAAGGGAATTCTTAGATGGGAGTGGTGAAGGATTATTAACCATAACACCTAAAGCATTTAGATTGATTTTAGGGCTACCGAAAGTTAGGATACGAGTAACCATAAATATCAATCATCCCTTAATTATTATGAGGCCAAAAAGAAAGAATATGCCATAATCATGAATACTAAATGACTAATGACAGATAGAAAGGCTACCACAAGAATTCATAAGAATTTGGTCAGATCACAATTCGTGGAGGAATTGGAACATAAAAGGAATGATAGCCAAAATGTACCAAGCCAAGAAAATAGATGCTAATCAAACACCATGATCTATAATATGAAAGCAATTCTCCAGAATAAATTTATATAAAACCTTTGCAAACAAATGAGCAACAATATCATATATATTATGGAACTCAATGAAATACAATGAGAATGGGAATTTCTTATATAGGAAAGGAATAAAAATCTAAGAAATAGTCAAGGCCGTAGATCAAGCCATAAATTAAGGAAATAACTAGTCATTAAAGAAATAGTCAAGACAATAGATTTAGGAGAGAACTAGACATCAAGGATCTAGTCAATACCATAGATCAAGGAAAGAAATATACCTAACAACTAGATAATATCTCCTAATATCTAAATAAGATAAAATAAATATCTACACACATAAGTGGGTGAGGATAAATACAATAAAGGTAAATAAAGTACCTAGATGAACATGAGCTAAGGTAAATACCTACTATAACAGAACACATAATTGTGTTATTGAGTAGAATGGTTGACATGGATGAGGTTTACGAATTCAAAGAATGGATGTGTCCATACATGTAGTCATTTTTTCCCTTAACACAAAAGAAAGGAACCGCATGCACATCGACCTATTACCCAATGAAAATTGGGCGCTCATCCTAGGCACGTGCGGGTGCCGAGTCTATCTTTTATGTGAGTTTAGTAGGAAACATCATCTATGATTTGTGTTTAAAATAATTTCAAATGGATTTAGGACATACAAGAACCATAGAGCTTAGGACGGCCTCTAAATCCTTGCAGTCATTTCAGACATAGTACTTAACAGAATCTATAACATGTATCATAATAGAAAGAAGCATACAAGCATCCATACTTAGCATAAAATGAAAGAGAACTCATGAGAGAGAAGTATGCATCAGAATCATTGATATTCATGTATATATAATAGGTAACCTCATTACATCCATGGAGCCATTACAGAGTGTCACAGAGAAGTAGACCACAGTCATGCATTGTAACTAGACTAATGTAACTAAACTACCAAAAAGAAAAAAAATTACAATCCCCATGCCCAATACCTCCTTTCCCGAATACAATTACCCATTAATAGATTTCTTGCAGTATTTCTACAGAGATCCTCCCACACTCTAAGTCTCTCTGTTTATTCTACAGGTGCTTGTATTTATAGCTTTTTTGGACTGCCAAGTCATCCTCCAGCACCCTTAGATCTGATGCCAAGTGTCTAAATGTGGTCCTCTATGCGAGCATTCTCCTCTAGGCCTGAGCTTCCCACTTTATCCCATGATGTGCTTCTAGAAGATTCTACCATAGGTATTCTCCTTCCTGTGCCAACCTATCACCAGGCTGACATCTTATCCACGCGCAGTCAGGTCATGCTTTTCACATGTTCTACCCTGAACGTCCAATTTGTCTAAGTCCCGAACCCTTGGTTTTGTCCACACACCTCGCGCGTGCCACCGGATTCCTTAAACCCAATTCTAAAACCCTTTCTTGCATGCTTTTTCCTTTCTCACCTTTCTTTAACTGGGACCTTACGCGCCTACACACCTTTTGTACTTAGTCAATATTCTAGGGGCCCAACATCACCCCACACTATGCATGTTCTCCGTCTGCAGGAACACTTCCATTAGTGAGAGAAAGAATACAAATAGGCTTATGCCTAGGAAAAAGAATAAGAGGATGAAAGAATGAGAGAGTGAAAGAATCACTACAACAGATTGGGAAAATCCTTTTACAATTCGGCCTCTAATTTATTCCAGGCATCAACTTCATCCTGTGCTCTTTGATAGAGGTCGCCGACCAGGGTGCTTACCTCCACAAAATTTATTCCATCTCCTTTTACGCTCATAATATCTATGATTTTCTCCAACTCCTTTCATATATCCTCCAACACGTCCATTCTTTGTGTGATACATAGATATAGCTCCTTCAACTAGTTTTTGATTGAATCCCTCAAGGTTTCAATGGCCTCTGATTTCTTCTCAACCTCGCAAAGGATTTTGTCTCTTTCTACCCTATTCCCCTTATTTTTTTCCTAGAACTCCTTGAGTTTCACTTCATGAGTGGCGACCAAGATGCTTGCCACTTTGTCTCTATGCGTGTAATTTTTCATACATGGCCTCAGGAGTCCGAGAAGTGGCCCTTACATCAGCAAGCACTTTGTTGTACTTCGTGATGAGCGCTATGATCTTCAACTTGTCTTCCTTCTCTAGGTGCGCGGCCACTTCCTTTGTAGACTCCACAGATGGCGGTTGTATTTCCATGGTGAGGACCCTTGTTAAATCCTCTAGGCATCCCAAATCAGATCCATACTTCTGTGTGGGTGATGCTAGGTCCGGATGCTTTAATAGTATGGCCCCATTGATGGATTCTACTTTCTTGTACACAGTTCTCATCTTGGACTTTTTATCCTTCAATTCCCACTACCACTGGGCATTGGTTAACTTTTCCTAGCTCAGATCCTTGGTTAATGTAGCTAGATCTTCCTCTTTCTCCTTCTATTCCCCTTCTAGATCCCTGATCCTATCATTTCACCCAAAGAGTCTAGCTTCTATCTCAACAGAGACTTTGTTAAGCACATTGCTCAGTTGTTCATCTGAGAGTTGTTGGGCATCCACCACTGGGTTATCTTATCCTAGTCCTGGCAATGTTACTATTTCCCCTTAGCTTACCTTAAACTCTGGTTCATCAAGGTGGGACTCAATTGCCCAAGAAATAATCTTCCTTTTCTGTGTGTACGCAACCTTCTTATCAAAAGATGACATGCATACAAGCTCCTCCATAGGAAGTGTACTCTAGAACCACACGTGAAACACCTTCTTGGGGTCATCACTATAACCCATCTCTGGCCTCCCCCCTCTACATGACTTCCTCCTATGTGTGTACCCTTGGGTATAATTAATTTTCAAACTAGGCCTCTAGTGTTTCCGCATTCCTCTTCTGCGCTCTCCTCATTATTCAACAATGGCTCAGCATTGTGCTCCACCTTGTCCTCCACCAGGTTCACAATGTCTCTTGTCTCCTCTTCTTCTACCACCTTGGCCATTTTCTCTTGTGCCGAGCTTGGAACCTCTTTCCTCTACACACTATCTTCTTCATCTTTTCCCATGTCCTGGGTGCTTCCTCCTTCCTGGCTATCCTTGCATTGCACAAAAAGGAACCCTTGTTCTTCGTCTCTGCCTTCCTCCTCTGAATCATGTATATTGAAGACAGGCAGCCCTTGATCTTTCTCAAGGTCCTCTTCCCCACTTACTTCTTCTTCACAGGGATAATTTTAGTGGCGAATATTCGTAATATGGCGAATATTCCATTTTTGAAAATTTTGAAAAGGTGAATTTTTTGGCACTGGCCAGTGACCTGTTCGCCTAAAAATTACACTTTAATTTTTTTTAGGGGTCGGCTTCGCCTACCCCTTGAAAAATATCCCCTATATAAACCTATATTATTCGCCAGGTAGAACACTTCTACTTCACATTTTTCAACAATATGATATATCCCATATTATAGACGCGCGACAAGGGGGTAAGTTATTGATGCGCGACAAGGAGGGTTTGCAGACAAGGAGATACTGTAGATATTGACGCATAGTAGATGCATGACAAAGATTTTGTTGACGAGCGACATGGAGTTTTTTCGATGAGCAAGAAGAGGGCAGAGGTTACAGACGCACGACATGATATTTGCTGTCGCGCGTCATTAAGGCCTATTGACGCGCGACATTAAGGCCTATTGACGCACGTCACTAAGGCCTATTGACGCGCGTCAATAGGCCTTAGTGACGCGAGTCACTAAGGCCTTAATGTCGCGCATCAATAGGCCTTAGTGACGCGCGTCACTAAGGTCTATTGATGCGCGACAGCAAATATCATGTCGCGCGTCAATAGGCCTTAGTGACGCGTGTCAATAGGCCTTAATGTCGCGCGTCAATAGGCCTTAGTGACGCGCATCACTAAGGTTTGTTGACGCGCGTCACTAAGGCCTATTGATTGCGCATCACTAAGGCCTATTGACGCGCGACAAGGAGGTACAACAGATATTGACACATAGCAGACGCACGAAAAAGAGTTTGTTGATGCGCGACACAAAGATTTTTTGATGAGAAAGTAGAGGGTCGGAGGCTGCAGACGCGCTACAGGAGATTTTGTTGTCGTGCGTAAAAAAAATGCATTGACGCGCATCAACAGACCTCAGTGACGCGCGTCAACAACCGTAATGACGAGCATCACTGAGTGTCTATTGACGCACGTCACTAAGGATGCTGTGAGGTCTGTTGACACGCGTCAATGCATTTTTTTGATGCGTGACAGCAAAATTTCCCATCGCGTGTCTGTAGCCTTCTAGCAGCACTTGACAATCAGGCAAAATTTTTTCATACAACCCCCAAAAAATTCACCTTCCCGTGAAACTAGTTCCGGGGATATTTGCCAGGTATTCTCCACCTCTGATTTCCAAGAGGCCTCTTAAAATGAACCCTGCTTGAACCCCCAAGAGATGCTACCTGAGCCGACCCCCACACATCAGTAATGTACCATACTTCTAACTTACTCTCTTTCTTTGTGGTCTCAACTCTTACGAAAAATTACTCACTATGCTATTTCCCATACTATGCAGATTCCAGTGTAGGTAACTCCATTTCATATCTTATGTATGACTCCAGATCAAATCCTTCTTCTATGATCTCCATGTCCCTTATGGCTCATATGACCAAGCCTATAGTGCTTACAATGTGTATATGCTACTTCTGAAGCCAGAAGATGGGGGAACCTATTTCCTGTGTCTCCACCACACTTGGGATTTTCTTTTCTGGTTCTTTTCCCTCCCGTTTAGGTGTGGGTATTTTCCTCTTAGTTGAATCCTGAGGTATAGATACCTCATTTTCTAGGTATGTTCCCTTCTCCAAATTGGGCCTTATGCTTGAATGTAAACGCATGCCACGGATCCTCCTGTAATGGGCAGAGTCATGGGCCTTGTCATTTGCACTTCATGTGACACGTACCACTTATGTACATGTGCTTCACCAAGGTAGACCAACCCTTTGTACAATTCCCTGTGGTCTTTGTCAAACTACCAATGTCCAACTTAAACTGTTTGGACTCCTTGAACCTATTTACTCCCGCTTGGAAGTACTGAGCTATGAAGGCAAAGGGGAGCTTGCACCATGGGCTCCATGATTCATCTATGCAACTTGAATCTACCCAGGTAGTAATTCTGGTACACATCAAATTATGCCTCTCCCCTAGTGGCCGATGGTAGTTGTTTGGGAATTCTCTCATTCTACCCCGAACGCATTCCTTAGGCATGTGTACCACTTTTCCAAGCATGCCTTGTGAACTATTGTCATAGTGTCACAAGTGTACTTCTCAAATATTTTGGTGGGTGATGGGTATTCATCAGGGTACTCCTCATAAGAACTTATCTGATGCATTCGGTACACCCCATCTTTGAGAACATGATGGTCAACAACACATTTCCAAAAAGGATCCTGTCACCTTCCTTCGTGCAGTTGATAATTTCATCCGTGATGAATGCGGAAAAATTATAGATGGTGCCCTCTATCAAATATTTCTGCAAAAATTTAACCATGGCTTATCTAACTTGAGTCCATCTCTCCTATCCATTTAGCTTTGACACCAGGTGCATGACCATCTTCATTACTATATCCTTGATGTCTGTGACATCATAATACCTTGACCCCTTTTTGCAAGCAAGAGTGGTGATGGTTTCCTTAATTGCTTCCTTGTCTAGTCAAGTCATCTTACAACCCATCTCCTTCACCTTCTCAGATGAGGCATGTGAAATGTGAAATGAGCTAGGGAGTTATGTGCATCTTCATGCCCCGTGAAGTGGAAATAGCCCTCATGCATGCGTGACATTAGCCACTGATACAGTTTCTCATGTTTCCCAAAGTAGGGCAACTCAAAGAGTTTTACTAACCCTGCCTTCTCCAATTTGACCTTTACATGATCATTATATATGGGAAAACCTTCTGTCATCCTCTTATTTGTTGGGTGCACAATAAATCTAATATCCAAATATTTTTCAATTGTGCTTGTCCAATGATTATAATAATTTATAGACATATCCCTAAGATGGGACTCCCACTCCTTCCCCAACAACACTCCATATGGGTAATGCATTTCCGCATACCATTCCTCATTTGTGCTTACTTCAATTTCTTGTTGCTTGCTCCTTGCCCTTTCCTTACAAGCCCTTCTTACGTGTACTAGCTGGTTTCTTGGGGTGCCATTTTATAGGTCTTCTACCCACTTCAATCATTTATGTTGCTTTTTTCTTTTGTTCTCTCCAACCCTAGATCACAAACTTGTGAAGAAAATTACTCACACCCATGCCCTAGTTCTTCAAACCATGGTAACTAGGATACTCCCTTCAAAAGATGGCATCTTCTCACACTTTCTCCCATACCTGTGAAATTCCTTCCTCCTGGTTCACAAATCTGAACTAGCTACTGACGCTTCAATTTCTCCAAATTTTTATTCAAACAGATCAGTTTTTTTGGAAGCCCTAGTTTGCAAAGGTGCAAAAATCACTTCATTCTCTTGTACAGTCTTAAAGTGAAAAATGAAGTGTTCCGACCCCCTTATTTATAGTTTTTCCATTTTTGATTCATTAAATGCTACTTCATCTACCACCGTAACTTTTTTTATTTAATGTGGCTTTTTTAAATAGAGCTTGACTTAAGCGCTTTCCCTCACATGCCAAACCTGATGCGTGGAAAATCCTCCAACCTTCTAGTGCACAACCAATCTAACCTGACAGGAGACTCTTACGTGTGTAAAACCAGCACTGAACGCACTTCTTTTTTCCTAATTTTTGCTCTCACCTACCTCATGTTGCTTAATGTGCTTTCTCCTCCTTTGTACATGGGATCTATAAGTAGCTTTATCTTGGTGCCAACCATCCTTTTTCTATCTTTTCTCTCCATACACCTCTTTCAACTGGGCCATTCAACTAGGATTTTTAATACAAACTTCCTTGGCACTTTAACCATGTGAAAAGCTCCTTCACATTACTCCATCCCACACTTAAAATGATGTGTGGTCCTCTACACACTCAAAAATTCTCACCAAAATAGCAATAAGGATACCGATGCCCCAGGTGTAAAACAAAACAACAACGTGAAAGGGAACCACAAGAAAATAAATGCATAATGGGTGGATAATTCTAAACTAACTGGGAAAACTACCTTATTTACAAATACCAAGAAGACTTATTTATAGTATGGGTTCAACCTACTCCCATTGAAGTGTCCAGGTAACTTTGTCCCATCCAGCGCTTATAATTGACACTCGCCCAAATCAAGGATGTACGATATTGTGTAAGGACCAAACCAATGGACTTTCAACTTCCCATGATGGCATAGAAACTTAGAATCATATAGTAAAACCATCTACCTAACCTCAAACTTCTTTTTTCTAATGTGGTGATCATGCCAAGCTTTCTTCTTTTCTTTCTCTGTTGTTTGGCTCCACCTGGCGAGTGATGTCTCTCATCCAATTTAGATTAAATCCTCAATTATTTCTTCCAATGCTTGCTCATCAGCCAAATCTCCTACATGCACTATTCATCAGAGAAGGTAACATGAATTCTCAACTGACAGAACAACTTATGTGCCAAACACCAACTGAAATGGTGTGGCTTTGTTCATCCTTTTATACGTTGTCTTGTAAGCCCACAATACTGTTAATACTTTGTCATCCCAATCTGATTCTTCTGACATCACAAATCTTGGTTAGGGTATGACTCAGTATTTTGTTGAATGTATTCCAGGTAGACAAGTTCCATTTTCTTGTGGGTGATAGGGCGTAGTCTTGTGATGAGCCACCATGAACTCTACTAACAGGATCCTCATGGTCTCATTCAAGAAATGCGTACCCCTATCTTTGGTCAAACTCAATGGGAATCCATACCTCATGATAATGCTCTCCTACAAGAACCTTTCCACTGTGGCTATTGTGCAATCTTTAGTTGGGGCTGCCTCTGCCCACCTAGTCAAATAATCCGTGCAAGTGATGACATAACGTGACCCAGTCCTATATGTCACCAGTGCGATAGGGCCTACAAATTATATTGCCCACTTTTCAAAAGGCTCTGAGGCACTAGGGATAGGGCACAAAGGCATTTCATCTCTCTTTCCCAGTTTTCCAATACACTGAAAATGGTCACATGCTTTACAATAGTCTCTAAAATCCTTGTATAGGGTTTCCCACCACAAACCTGCCATTAATATCTTATGCATGAAAGGTCACATAACCTACATAATTCCCACCCACACTTCCTCTGTGTGCTTCCTCCATGATGGCGAGAAGCTCATGCTCTAATACACACATGCATAAAACTTCATCACATCCCAACTTGTATAAGTCTCCACTGATTAACATGTAGGGAGTGGCATGTATGGTTAACTCATTTTTCTCTAATGCCTTCATTCCTTCTGGGGCCACACCTTCCTTTAAAAATAATACAATCTCTTCCAAATCTGAGGGCGTGCACCACAACCTAAATAGTTTCAAATCTAGCATTGTCTCCTCAATACTCTACACGTCCTCCCCTGAATCAATTCTTGACAGATGATCAGGTCCATAATTGCTTTTCCCAGGGCTTCACTACAATGGTGAACTCAAAATCTTGAAACAACAACACCCACCAACATATGCACCCTTGTAGAATAGGATTGTTCACCAAATACTTTAATGCCATATGGTCGGTGTAAAACACAAAGGGTGTTGCCAACAGATATTGTCTAAACATGAAAAGCATGTAGATAATTGACAATGCCTCGAGCTCAATTGTTGTGTAGTTCTTCTCTGCTGGTGTCAACTTCCTGCTTATAAAGCACAAAGGATGATCAATAATTCCTTCACCTGGATATGTAAGCACTACTCCAATAGTGGTCCCTAAGGCATCTACATGGAGATGAAAGGGCTTGTCCCAAGAGGGAAAATGTAATATAGGTGTGGTGACAAGCCTATCTTTTAATGTATCAAACACCCTATACTATGCCTCTCCCTAGTGGAATGCACTTTTATGTCTAAGTAGCTCCTCTAAAGGTGTGGCGATCCTAGCATACCCTTTGATGAATTTCCTGTAATAACCTGTATGCCCAAGGAATCTGTGCACTGCACTCTGGCTAGTAGGCTCCCCTAACCCCACAATAACTACAAATTTAGTGGGATCTACTAGCAAGCCATCCTTACATATGATATGCCCCAATAAAGTCCCAAAGGGTGTAGTAAACACACACTTCTTAATGTTGAGGGATATCCTCAACTTCCTACACCTCTCAAACATTAACCTTAAACTGTCACAATGGTCTTTAACTAGACCATACACTGTCCAATCATCCAAATATACCTGAATAAAATTATGAATGAAGTCCTGGAATGCTTGCACCACTATGCACAAAAAACAATAGGTGCATTCTTCAACCCAAAGGGCATGACCGTGTATGCAAAACTTTGCCACTCAGTGGTGAAAGTTGTCTTCTCCTGGTCCTCCTTTGTAATCTGAACTTGGTGGTACCCCAAAAATCCATCCGTAAAGGAAAAGATTTTGTGCCCAATAACTCAATCCAAAATTTCTTCAGTGAAGGGATTCAGAAAGGGATCAATGACACAAACTACATTCAGCTCCCTATAATCCATGCAAATCCTAATCCACCCATCCTTCTTGATGCTGATTACCATCAAACATATCCATTGCCTCAATGATCCCAGAAGCTATCATTTTATCTATCTCCTCCTTAACCTTTACGTGTAAATTGGGATTCATATGGTAGGGCCTCTTCTTGACCAGGTGTGCACCGTCCTTCAATTTTATCTTCATGTCCCCCAAGGAATGGTGAATTCCTTTTAGATCATGGTACCAATGTGGGAATAAATCCTAAAATTCATGCAACAGATCAATGATTTTAGAGACTTCCTTCTCTGACCAGTAATCTCCAATAATAACTTCCTTAGGTTCTTCTCCTTAACCGATGTTAACCTTCTTTGTCTTTAATTGCTCATGGTAGGTACTCGCGCGAGTATCAGCAATTTCCACTACCTCGTGCATCCCTATAGAATAGATAACATCCAAGCTTTTTGATTCCTCTCCATCAATCACATACACCAACTTTCCTTTCTCCTTTTCCAAGCATGTGCGCTCAAGCTGTAACTCTTTTGTTTCTTCACTTCTTCAAATCAAACCTCCAAACTTGTTCCACCTAGTAAATCCAATATCTTATCTTCCGCTTTGGAACTATCCCCCATGGTAAGGCTCTTGATACCGTAAAAGGCCTTATTAATTGATGGCTTGGTACTCTAATACTCAAATGTTTGAATAAGGTCAGCTGCGATCTCTTTCTAGTTCCCTGTCTAGCGGCGTGTCTCTAAATGAATGTACCATGCATGCGGGTAACCCTGCAATGTAAAATATAACTTGTGCACCTAGAGGGATGGTGGAAAAGCTTCCATGCCTTCTGTTTAGACCCGTTCACACTCCTAGATATGGAAAGAGGTGGGCTCCTTCCCATGTTAGTCCTTGATGGCGGTTGGAACGTTGCTCCTAGAGAATCTAATAGAGAGAGCAATTATTACTTCGTACCATTCCATAAGGCACTCTTGATGTGTAGCTTATGTTCCTTCTCATCCTTCCACTAAGCTTCTACATCCTACAGAAAGATCTCAGGGAAGGTTTCTCTTGAATACTTGGGTAGCTCTTTTCTTCTTAGGTGCCGAGCTGTGCACGCCTTTGTTACCTTGGTCACCAACCCTCTCAATTGCTATCCCATAAATTCTTAAGTTCCCCACACCCAATTTTCACATGCTAGACTGGTGTATCACTTACTGACTAAGCATCCTCAAACTAGATAACTCCGTTAGTAGGATGTATTATCTTTGGGTCCTTGATTGAGCACGCGTATATCCTATCCAGAACTTCTTCCCCCAAAGGTTCAATATAGGGTGTCGACTTCCCATCAGCCAGGGGTATAATTACCCACTCCTCCTTGTTTTCAAAGTTGATGTACCCTTTGTTGAACTAAAGGTCCACATTGTTCTTGTAACACCATGGGTGCCCAAGTAGCACTGGGAAATTGTCTGCCTCGGTGAGCACCAAGACTTCGAAGTCCCCAGTAAACTTATCTCCCTAGATAGTAATAGCTGCATCCTTTAAGACACCAATGGGCATCACCTTAGTCTTTTTTTCCATATACAACACATTCAAAGATGGCTGTAATGTAGGTCTTCCCATTGATGCAATACATCCAAAGTTAGAACATTAACTCCATGCCAGTGTCAATGAGGATATTACTAAGGAGCCATCCATCTACAATTACATTCAATGTGATCTCCTTGCCATAGTCAAGGCTGTGAGGGGGAAGGTTTTTATGTAGGACCTACCTCTCACACTCTCCTCTAGCACGTGGTACCTTCTCTCTCAACCATGATACTATTAAGGGAATGATATTCTCTTGCCTTAGCATTTTACACACCTCCTTGACATCATCCAGGTCATCCTTTGGCACCTCGACTCTCCTTCCTTGTTCCTCCCTCTGGGATTTCTCCTTTAGACACTGGATTTCCCCTTGTAAACTCTGAATGACATATATAATGTCTTGATACACCTCCTTCTGATGTGTAGGGTCTAGATACTTCCCATGAACTACTTCCTCCCTTGAAACCAAGTTCTTCTATCTTGGCATCTCTCTTGCACATGTGGCTTCTGCCCTTGTTGTTACCAAGAAAAGCTCCAAACCTACATCCCATGTTTCCTGAGGCATCCATTAGGTGTCTACCTTCTTAATACTAACCATTACAGTGCCCTTGTCTTTCCGGTGCTGTTAATTCATGTGCTCAAACAATTCCAGGCACTCCTCATACTTGTGCTTCTTTCTGCACCAAAAGCACTACAATAGGTCTAGGAATTCATGTTTGTAATGATATGTAGATCCACAGTTAAAACAAGTTCCATGTGGGAACTTAGTCCTTCCTCCTCCATGGTTACCATGACAATGGAATCCTCCTCAAAAACCTCTTCCACGTGCACCTCCATCTGCACACTCCTCATAACGAAAATCATCACCCTTGGAACTACTGGAAACATTGGTCTGTGCACACCCCATGATCAATGGCCCCATGGATCTGATCAATTAGACTACATTCCTTAGAATCATGGGTTGTAGAGGTGCAAATTTTATAGTAACAAGATACATTCTTCCAGATTACGCGTGTTGCAACAAGGGGCATTTACTCGCATCATGGTCCCCATGATAAATTTTAGAATCTATTGCCACAATGCATACTGTCCTCTAGGGGAAATTATCCTTAACGTGCCCCTCTACTTCATAATCTATGCACTACAAACCACTGTTAGTCTTATGGGATGAGTTCATAGACAATTTTTCCAACTTCTTGGCCATAGCAACAATTTGAGCCTCCAGGAATGGGCTAACGCCAGTATCAACACTACCAATAGCCTCAGTGTCAAGAGTAGCTTCCAATGCCTCATGTGGGTTTGTACAAGTTTTATGAGATAAGGACCTTCTAAAAGGAGTGATCAACCCTCCAAAAAACCATTGAGCATGTTGTGAATGGTGAATATCATATGATAATTTAGACAAGAGAGTTTTAAAGTGTGCATCATACTCCCACGCACTCTTTACCATTCCTTCTTGAATATCCTTTAAAGCAATGATTCTCTTCTACTCAAACTTAGGAATGTGGAATTTTGACTAAGAATGCATTCTTTAAAGTGGTATAGTCCACTAATGTCTAATGAGGGTCATACTTCCTATACCATATATGTGCACACCCTTGCAACGTGGTTGTAAACTAACTAGCCTTCCGTTCTGGGGTTTTGATACCCTTTGCGCACCATAGTAGTTCACACTTGTGAACATGTTCTGCAACATCCTCAATACCTCTATAATTAGGAAAATGTAGAGACATTTCAAAGAAAACTTGTGGGGGGTGGTTGGGGCCCAAATCCTCCTGAGCTAGAGCCTTGGTTTCCACCTCTGTTTCCTCCACTGCCTGATCCACTATGTCCACCAAGTACTGAACCACCAAATCCACCAGGCCCACTAGGTCTTGAAAAAATAGATCCACCTAACCCACCAGCTCCTATTCCACCTGAACCACCAAACCCACCAGGTCCACCAGGTCCTGAAACACTAGATCCACTAGACCCACTAGGTCCTAAAGTGGTCGTGTCAAGGGTCCCCATAGTTCCACTGAGCTACACACCTATGGTCTGCGACAATGCCCCACTACCAATAGTATACCCCATGCCACTCCCAGACGTTAGACAAAATTTTTCTGTGTCTATACCTTTCCTGAAAATTCCTAACACTGGGTTGGTGTTTATAACCATAGAAGGCCCAAACGAGAAATTATACCTCCTGGGTGTAGATCGATCACTTCCAATGTAACCAACTGGAGCAGTAACAGTTTTCCCCTTATTTGGAAAACCAAGCACCAAGGTCTGGTCACTAGGTTGGCTTAGATGTGTGCCAATGGTTCTTCTTTCTCTACATGACAAAATCTCATTAGAAGCCAAAGGGGTCTCTCTTGTGTGCTTGCCAAGATGGGGTCACACAGAGTGCTCAGGTTCCACATCCTCTACATGAACCTCAAAATCCTTCCCATAACATCTGCCGCCATACATCCATCACATCTCTAACCTCACGTTGTCTATAAATCTCCCTTTCATGCACTTCACCATACTTAAGTCATCTTTCCTCCCTATCTTTTTCCATCACAACATCTACCATCTTCCTCCACCCTAGCTTCCTCATCCAATGCTCAGAATGGTTTAGCCGGCCATTGGGAATGCCTTTAAACTCATGGTAACCATCAAGATCTTCATAGCCAGGGGGACGACTTATAGAAATGATCCTTTGGGATCCCACAAAAACTTGAAGCTCAGCAACCTCCAGACAAGAATATGTGGAAATGGCATATTCCAGAGTGTAGCTAGCCAATACTCTTTTCCATTAATGAGCCACATCACAAGTCCATGTCAGATCTACATCTTGCACCCTCTGGTATTCTTCTTGGATCCACACACATAATCCATAACACCAACTTGATCTAGATGCATAGGTTGTGAGCCATTCATATAGTTCCACTAGCAAGAAGTAGAAAAAAGTCTCATACAGATCATGCTAGAGGTTCTCTTCTACCCATCTATGTGCATTTAAACTCAAGTCCAGTGCTGAATCTCTGAGTGAATTCATCATCCCTACTCTTAAACCATGATTCAACACTTTCCAAAGTTAACCTGCTCTGTCATTACTCACTACACAGACCATGATGAATGCTAACTCCCACGACAACTTTGAAAAGAGGGTCCCAGCAATGGAACCAAGATGTAGTCAATTTTTCCCTTAACATAAAAGAAAATAACCCCATGCACATTGGCCTATCACCCAGCGAAATTTGGGTGCCCACCCAAGGCACGCACGGGTGCTGAGTCTCTCTTTTATGTGAGTTTAGTGGGAAACATCATTTATGATTTGTGCTTTAAAAGACTTTTAAATGGATTTAGGACATACAAGAATCATAGAGCTCAGGACGGCCTCTAGATCCTCACAATAATTTCAGACAGAGTACTTAACAAAATATGTAATGTGTATCATAATAGAAAGAAGCATACAAGCATCCATACTTAGCATAAAAGGAAAGAGAACTCATGAGAGAGAAGTATGCATCAGAATCATTGATATTCATGTATATATAATAGGTAACCTCATTACATCCATGGAGCCATTACAGAGGTGTCACAAAGAAGCAGACCACAGTTATTCATTACAACTAGACTAATGTAACTAAGCTACAAAAAAGAAAACAAATTACAATCCCCATGCCCAATACCTCCTTTCCAAAATGTAATTAGCCATTAACAAAGTTCTTACAGTATTTGTGCAGAGCTCCACTCACACTCTAAGTCTCTTTGTTTATTCTACAGGTGCTTGTATTTATAGTTTTTTTTGGACTACCAAATCATCCTCCAACACCCTCAGATCCGATGCCAAGTGTTTGAATGTGGTCCTCTATGTGAGCATGCTCCTCCAGGCCTGAACTTCCCACTTTATCCCATGATGTGCTTCTAAAAGATTCTACCGCATGCATGCTCCTTCCTAGGCCAACCTGTCGCCAGGATGGCATCTTATCCACGCGTAGTCGGGTCATGATTTTCACGTGTTCTACCCAGAACATCCAATTTGTCTAAGTCCTAAATCCTTGGTTTTGTCCACACATGTCACGTACGTGCCACGAGCTTCCTTAAACCCAATTCTAAAACCATGCCTTACGCGCTTTGTCCTTACATGTCTTTCTTTATCTGGGGACCTTGCACACCTACACGCCTTTTGTACTTAGTTAATATTCTAGGGGCACAACAATACATATGGGTTATATTTGATAGTAAAGGAAGTATTTAGTGGGAAAAACTCATAGCTACATCAATCCATACACAAATTTTGGAATTATCTTTAAAAATCAACATGGATGCCACTAATAATCTTGAGTTTTATATTATTTCATACTTCATCTACAATATTTTAGGTCATGATTTTGTCCCTGACCTCCCATAAAAGGCACATTTCAAAGATAAAAGAGTAAATGAATTCTACCCCTAGCTATGTTTGAACAACTAGAAAGGAAATGTGAGGAAAGTAAATGATGCATTTTTTACACATGTAATATGTATTTTCAAACCTGAATGGAAGCAGTACAAAATATTTGAAGAGGCTAGGAATGAAATACTAGAGTATGGTTGCTTCTTTATTCAGAACAGGTTTTTCTATAACATTAGAGCTAGTGGATTTGATGGGAAAGCCATGTAAATTTCCTAGATATGTAGATGACAAGTGGGGCCCTATGTGAACTTTCAAGGAAATTAGCACCAGTGCACAAATTAATTGCAGGAAAGCGTAAGACCAATATTAAATTTCCTATCAGGATTGGGAGGTATTCTTGTCCCTCCATTACAAAAGCTATATTACTAGAAGAAGAGATGGAAATATTTGAAATGGAAATATTTGAACCAAGGTCCCAATATAACATCAGATGGGTTGTTTTAGTTCTCAAACTTGCACCCGTGTCTCGGATTTAGGAATAACCAAGCCATTTGAGAAAACAATGGAACCGTCTCCAAGTTGTGGGACCTTGCGTGCTTGAGACGGATCTCTGGAGAAGGCTGGTTCCTTTATCTATTTATAATTCTTCTACTACTTCTAATGTTAATAGGGAAAACTAAGCTAATAATGCGAAGGGACCAAGGATAGAAGGATAACATAATGGAAAAATAATCTAAGGAAGGCGATAGCACTAAAAAAAGGGGGATGAACACCATCCATTTTGAGTGAAAATGAAACGACAAGGCATGAAATAAGTGTAGGCACATGTAGCATAACTAAAACACATTTACCATATCAATTTCATGGAACACAATTAAAAATGGAGCTGCAAGGGACATAGAGTGACATAGCAAGCATACAATGTAAAAGAAAGGTAAGAAAAAAGAATATAAATATGTTTAGGAAAGAGAATAGTCACAAAATGATGCTTCCATTATTTCCAGAAATGCACAGAACTATTACAATGGTGAAATAGGCCGATATCCACATGAACGAGCTAGATATAGAGGTCTATGACTCATATTATAAAAATATTAAATCCTTAGAAAAGTGCGTTAGGATCCAAAGTGTCCAATGTTAACAATGATCCCACCTCTTACATTTATAGATGAATCCATGGAAGAAGAAGAGGAGGAGGGAAAACCTGATTTTGAAATACAACCACCAACAAGAAGCGTTAAATGCCTGTAAATCCACCTACAAATCTATCAAATGAATTTTCCCAATTCTATTTGGTGTGTTGGAGAAGGAAGGAGGGTGGATCAGATTAAATCGGGTAGTTGGAGCAATTAGATTTGCTCATTAATACATAGAAAGACATTTTTCCATTTCTCACCTACCAAATCCACTAAGAATTTGAATTGAATATCTAGCATTGTATCCTACATCAACATCTATCGATTGAGACTAGGTGCATGATGATCGGGGCTTTGTAGAAAAATATATGGCTGCTAGAAGATTTTCATAGTCGTCTGCACATGCAAGACACGTGGCGTGCGATGATTAGTTGAGGAGATGGCGAAATGTGAAAATTATTTATTGTTTTTTGCCACATGTCACTTATTGATTTGTTGCAAAGGTTCGGCACCTTGTTTGTGCACTTTTATAGGTAGTGTGTGGTACACTCAAACATGTCATAGAATGATGTGGCATAGAATGGCACATAGGAGGGTGTAAAAGTATGCACGTGGAAGAATGAGGATCAGGAAGAAGGTAGAAGGAAGGCATGTACAATCGCAATGAAAATGGAGGAAATGGGCAAAATTGGTGAGTGGAAAACATATGGTCAAGGTGCAACTATTACAAAGTAATGTGCAGGGCATGTGAGAGGGATGTTGACTTAGCTGATTGAAGTAAGTGCTATGTACACGTGTAGGATGAATAACTGCTAGGAAGAAGGTGAATGCGCAGAATATGCATGCAAGGTAAGAGTGGAATAAAGAGGAAAAGGAAAATGGAAATGTGATAAGGGGAAGTGTGCAAGGTTGTGAGAGGGAACAACAACCAAGTGAATGTGCTAAGGAGATGATTGAAGTGCGTGTAACTTACAATGAAAATCTCAGAGCCAGAATATATATGTACTTTTTCCAGATAACTAAGAGAGTTATTTGGATAACAGGTTATTAGTTTAGCTTTAGGGATTTTATATGAGCATGAACCTCATTTTGAATACTATTGGATGAATTGCAGAGATGAAGAAGAGGTCAGACTTATGGATTTTTCTAGGATGACTCTTGGACATATTATTGACTTCAAGATTGTTGTAGTTCCTCAAGGAATAGTATTTTATCAACAGATAGTGAGTTAATATTATATTGACCATAAGATTGGGGCACAATCAATTGCTCCCATAGTCTGGGATGAGAAATAATTAGACAATCCATATGAACGAATAGCCAATGTAATGAAACAGACCTTGACTTGGTTGAAAGAAAAAGGTATGGATTTGTCTATACAAAATACAAAGGTATTAAATGAGTTCAGATATTTGGAAATGTTGAACGAGGATCTTCCCCCTTTAAAAGAAGGATATGATCAGATTGATCCATTGGGAAGAAGAGCTCCTCAATTTCCAGCCAAGAAACCCACCTTAGGCATTATTGATGAGTGGTTTGCTACTACCAGTGGAACTAGAACTTCTATGTCTGCATTGAAACAAAAGACAGAAGAAATGCTCTTGAAATCCATGCAGAATTATCTTATCACTCCAGTAGTGCCTATACAAGCTAAAGGTATAGGTATAACAAAAATTAGAACTCCCATAGTAATATTTCCAGGGTCATCTAGTACAGAGAAAAATATGAGAGGATTCTTGGAAAATATTGACCCAAAAATCAAAGTATAAAGTGCTAAAAAGAGAGAGAGACATGACCTTAGATATTTTGAAAGAGTTGCAAAGAAGGCCAAGGTGATACCACCACTAGTAAGGGATACTGGTAGTCTAATAAAGGAAGGTAGATCAAAGAAACATAGAAATAAAGAGCCTGAAGTTATTGATCCAACCCCACTCACCAAGGATGAAGATAAATTGGTTGCCACATTTGCAAAACAGGCAGTGCCATCACCAAATCAAGGAGCAATTCAAGTTGATTCACCTATACAACCAGAGGTTATAGCTGAAGTTTTGATTCCAAAGGGAATAGGGAAAAAATTGGTTCAATAACAAATAACTCATAGTATTCCCATGTACAATCAGCCTATGACAGAAAAGGGGCCAGAGCAATCTATTGCAATGCAATTTAAGGGTCAGGATTTACCTCAGTACTGTCAATCACATGAATAAGAGATAATTCTAATGAGGTAATGGACACAAATATACTTGGGGAGGTGACCTTACGTGAAACTTTTGATGTGACAATTGAAAAATATATGGTAAATGTGAGATTATTTCTTGTATGCAGAGAAAATCACCTGAGAATGAAAAAGTAAACAAAACATGTAAACCTTTCTAATAACCTTCTGTGTACAAACCTCAAATAAGGGTCTCCTATGAAACCTTTCAAGATGGATGTCAGAGATGATTTTTGGATGCTCTGTATTGCTCTCCAAGCTTTGAATGCAAATGCTACAGACACAGTTCAATAGAGTTTTTGTATGTCAGATTCAATAGGATTTGAAAGGGTAAGCCTGTAATTTATAGAAGTAGAAGGTAGTTGAAATCAGTTACACACGGATAAATGAGTATGCTAAAAATAACATTGTGGGCAGTTGAAAATAGTTTTGGGGGAAGTAAATGGATTAATTACAAAAATTTGCATCCGGAAAGGTGGTTGTACATGCATTTTAATCACCCCCCACCTTTCTAGGATTCTAGAAGTGCAGTTAACTAGGGTAAGGATAGGGAGTCCAAGTGGAGTCTAAGTGGAGTTTGATCAAGTGGCAAATGACTAGGATGTGCATACACTTAATTGATTTTAATTAATAAATAATAATTAATTTAGCCAAAGGGGTACAAAGGATACATGAGATTAATTTAATTAATCTAAAGGGGTACAATGTGTATTAAATAATTAATTTAATCAATTAATTGCAAATGGGTGAATAACAAGGTGTACTAGAATAATACTAGGAACAAGTGGAAACATAAGTGTAATTTTGGGGTGTCTACATTTTTACCCTACTTTAAAGTGCTATTGCAAAGTAATAGTTCTTTAAATATAGTAGACACATGTAGATTGGTGAAGCGGAAAAATTGTGAAGCATTAAGATTCCCTAGGAAACAAAACAGTAGAGGAATGCCCCCTCAAGTGGGTGGATGATGTAGCAAGGACATCGGAAAAATGCTTGATAGGAAGAAAGAAAGGGATTAACACAAGGATGGGAATGTAATTCATGTCCTAACATGAGCATTATTTAGAGAATAATTTTTAGAGAAACTTAATTTTTGATGTTGCAAAATAGAGTTTTCACCATGATTATGAAAGAATCAAGATGGTTAACCTAGATACGCGTAAACAAACACACACAACAAATAAAAGATAAAAAATAAAACAAACACAATATACAAAGTAGGTGCCAACATCAGGGTTATAAAGGAACCAAGATGTAGTCACATTACTTGTAAGTGGTCCAAAAAGAGTAAACATCAATAAAGCAACACAAAGTGAGAAAAATAAGACAATCAGCTATGCCCCTAATGTGTGCCATAATGATGATTAAGTAGATACAAATGATCCCAAGTGGGAATAGGATTAGACTAGAAGAGCAGAGTTAAATTGACTCCTTATGACATTTTTGTTGAATCCATTGTGCAAATTATAAAGGTTGAAATTTCCCTAGGATGAAGTTATATCACGAAGGAAAAACAATTTGTGTGACTTGCCCCAAGCAAAGTTAGCATATCATGCAAAGGGAAGAAAGTGATAGTTGTAAGATTGGCACAATCTCTAGGGTAATAGATAAAAGTATGACATTTATTAAGATTGTATTGAGATGTTGAAGGATTAACTTCAAGGGTTTTCCAATTGTAGGATTTCTATGATAAGTGAATGTTTGTTTGAAAGTTTTGTATTTTTTTATGCTTTGGATTTTTGAAATATTTGAATTTTTTGAATTTTGCAATATTTGAATTTTTTGTGGATTTTCCCAAGCTTGGAAATACAAACAAAAATAAAAATGAAGACATTCCATGGCTTAAATAAACCAGGAGGAAAACACGACACTGTGCAAATGACAAAAAGAGATAAAAGTAAGTAATAGAAAGAAACCCAATAAGAATAGGAAATAACCACACCAAAGTTATATGTGAACTAGGATGTGGATAAATTTCCTGCAATTGGTCCACGAGTGCATTCTAGATACATAGAGTACTGGTTATTCAAACTATCAAACATAAGAAAATAAGCTAAGAATATACAATACAAGATTCCATATGTATAAATGTTAAACAAACAAACAAGCTAGTGAACAAAAACACACTAATGTAGAAACTTCTAATAAAAAAGTGAATATATACAGATGCCAAGTTTCCCCCAAGAGAAATCCAAAGCCAAGTGATGTCCCTATGTAAGGTAACATTGCAAAGAGTGGCTTGATTGATTGGAAAAGATGATTGAGAACAATCAGATGAAGAAAATGGTGAAATAAATTACATAGTTGTGAGATTTTTTTTGGAAAGCTATTTTCGAAACATTTTGTATGTTTTTTTTTGTATTTTCTGAATAATTTTAATTTTTTTTGGGATTTTGAACAATTTTATATTGTTTTGGTAGTATTTTTTGTGAGATATTTTTTGAATTCTAAACCACACACCAAAGAAAAGGGAAAGGAAATTCCCAAGTCAAAACCAACATACTACGTATGAAGGAAGTGAACGAAAGCATAATGGAAGATGAAAAATAGTGGTAGATAATGGGAATGATAACCTAACAAGGAAAACATATGACACATGGCAAGGTCAAAAGTTACAAGTGGGAAAAAATTGAAATGACAAAACAAGTGGATGCACTGATATGCCCCCAGTACAGGGGTTATTCTTTGGAGACTCGAGAGTAGAAATTATTCAAATGAATGGCATTCATAGGCTCCTTCAACTCTTTTCCATCCTATGGTAGATAGTTTGTATGCACCAGATCCAAATTTAGCAGTTATAACATAAGGACCCAACCAATTAGGCTCAAATTTTACCTATTTTTCTTGTGGTTTAGTTGTGTTCGTTTTATTTTCCTTTAGTACCAAAAAAATGATTTAAAACTATCAAGGTTTGATCTTGTGATTATGATTACAATGTAGTCTATTCTGATATACCTACATATGGTTTAAGGTGCAAAGCCATCTCTTGTCTAGTGATTCCAGCTTTGCAAGGCATGCAACATAGTAATCCTCTTCATGAATGAGATGTTAGAGGGAGACACAAAGTGAAGGAATCTCAACTTCGACAGGGTACATGGCTTCAGAGCCATATACTAGAGAAAAAGGAGTAGGTCCTGTAGGTGTATGGAAGGAAGTGCAGTAGGCCCAGAGGGTAGCCTATAACTGTGTATGCCAATTACGCCCATATTTATTGATTGTATTTTCTAGAATGGACTTCATAGTCCTGTTTGATGCTTCAGATTGGCCATTGTATTGTAGATAATAAGGTGTAGCCCATTTTAGGTGGATATTATATTTCTTAGCTAGGGCCTTGAGATCCTTATTTTTGAAAGAACCACCATTATAGGTGACAATAGCATCGGGGATGCCAAAACAACCGATAATATGGTTGAAGATGAATTTAGAAATATTGCACACAGTAATGTTAGTCAGAGGCATAACATCAACCCACTTGGTGAAATACTCAATGACAGTTATAATAAATGTGTGGCCATTAGAAGATGTTAGATTTATTTTTCCAATTAAATCAAGTCCCCATTTTGAAAAGGGCTAAGGTGAAGTAATAGGCTACAAGGATTAGGATGGTGCATGAATGACATTACCATGTTTTTGGTAATCCTGACATTTCTTCACAAATTTGCATGTATCTTCCTCCATTGTGGGCCAGTAGTATCCAATGCATAAAATATTCTTTGTGAAGGACTATTCCTCTGGTATGGGAACCAAAAATACCTAAATGTACTTAAGTTAGCATATGATTAGCTTCATCCTGATTGGGACATCTTAAGATAGTCCCATCATAGCCTCTTCGATATAAAGTGTCAACAAGAAAGGTGTAGCACAAAGCACGTTTTGATAAGGCCTTTTATTAGCTGAATTAAAATTAAGAGGATATGTTTTAGTTCAAATTAAGGTGTATATATCATGGTACTAGGGATGATTAGGACCAAAAATCTCACAAACCATGGTGGACTCCAGTAATTCATATGCGGGAACCAAAAGATGTTCAAAAAGGAACTCATTGTGAGTTTGATTAGTGTCGAATGAAAGAAGGGAAGTGATAGTTGCCATGGCATCTGCTGCTTTATTTTGTACGTGAGGAACTTGTTCAAAATTGATAATCTAGAAATACGCTCTAAGGCTATCCACCATTATTTTATAAGGTAATATCTTTTCATCTTTTACCTGATATTCTTAGTTAACTTGATTAATGACAAGAAGAGAATCACCAAAAACTGTCAATTCTTACATGCACCATGAGATAAACACCCTAAGCTTTCTATTAGTGTTTCATACTCTGCTATGTTGTTTTTGTAAGGGAATTTGATATAATAATATTTAGGTACGAGGTCTCCATCCGGTGTACACAAGACAATTCCTCCTCCAGAACCATGGATATTGCAAGATCCATCAAATAATAATGTCCATAAGGGTGTTGCTTCTATGTACAACAAGTCTTCGTCTGGAAATTCAAAATTTAGTGGTTGTGAACCTGGTAGTGGTGTTGCATCCAGTTGGTCTACCATTGGTTGACCTTTGATATCCTTTTGATTGAAAATTTCAATGTCAAATTCATTGAGTAGTGTAATCTAACTAGACATTCATCCTATTATGACTGGTCTTGAAAGTATGTACTTAAGAGGATCAACCCTTGAAATTAGCTTGGTGGTATGATTTAAGAGATAATGTCACAGCTTGCAAAAAGTATAAGCAACTGCTAAACAAACCTTTTCAACCTGCGAGTACTTGGTCTCATGCTTAAGAAGAGTTCTGCTAAAGCAATACATAGCTTGTTCTTGACCCTTATCATTATGTTACATCAGTAATGCCCCAATGACATGTTCTTTTGCAGATGTATATAACAACATAATCTTATCCTGTATAGGTGGTATGAGTATTGACGGAGATGTCAGGTATTATTTCAATTTTGCAAAGGCTTCTTGATAGTCTTGTGTCCATTTGAATGACATACTTTTTAAGCAACTCGTTGAAATGATGGCATTTATTTTCCAATTGAGAGATACACAATGAATAGACTGTATTTTTCATTGTATCCCCCTTAGTTGTTGAAGGTTCTGAGGAGGTGGCATATCTATTATAGCTTTGACCTTGGTAGGGTCCACTTTAATTCCTCTTCGTGAGACAATGAATCCCAGAAGTTTCCCTGAAGTGACACCAAAGGCACATTTTTTTGGATTAAGGTGAACCTTGTACTCCCTTAACCATTCAAATATACACCTAATAACTATTGGATGATCCACCCTAGTCTTTTATTTAGCAATAATATCATTGACATAATATTCCATTATGTCGTGAAGAAGGTTGTGGAAAATAACAGTCATGACATGTTGATAAGTTACACCAACATTTTTAAGGCCAAAATACATGGCCTTGTAACAAAATGTCCCCCATGGGGTTGTAAAATTTGTTTAATGTTGGTCTTCTTCAACAATTTGAATTTGGTTATACCTAAAAAATCCATCCATAAGGGATAAAATCTCATGGCCCATAGTAGAATCAAAAATCATGTCAATATTAGGCAAAGGGAAATCATCCTTAAGACATGCCTTGTTAATGTCACGGAAATATGTAAAAATATAGATTACGAGGGTATTCTTTACAATTGGTACCATATTAGATATCCACTCTAATTATTCAATGCACCGTATGAAGCTTGCATCCAATAATTTTTGTAGTTTGACCTTAACAAGCAATGTAACCTCGGGATGCATTTTACATAGTTCTTGCTTAATAGGTTTAACATCTGGGTGCACCACAAGGTGATGAACTAAAAGAGAAGGATAAATACTTGGCATATATTTTTAAGACCAAGAGAATACATCTTGAAACTCGGTTAGAAGTGCTATGAAGTATTTGATCTCGATTTATGATAAAATGACACCTAGTTGTAACAATTTTGGTTGGTCTTTAGTTCTAATGTCAATGGTTGTCGCCTTTTCTACCAATAACTTATAAGTGTCATTATCTTGGAATGATGCTGGAGAATTGTGTATATTTTTTGGATATTTCTGGATCCAAATCTCCTCTCTCTAGTACCTCTAAAATGTTTTCACTAGGAGACGCATCTTTTTCTTTCTTTTTCCTTTTCATTTTTTCTTCTCGTATAATGCCTCAGAAAGGTTTTCATTATGCAAGATATAATTTTTTTTTTCTCTATGTTTAATTTATTTTTCTTTAGGGCTGGAGATTATAAGTTCTTCGCTGAAGTAAGTGGTAGCATCAAGGTTTATATCAAACCCCTTCTTGTGATCTGACAAGGGAAAAGGTTCCTGAGCCCTGAGGAACTCCTGGATGGCCTCATCATTTTGAAAGAGATCCATGAAAATATGACACTATTGGTCCTAATCAATGAGGGAAGGATAAAAAATGTCAAGGGTTTGAAAATATAAGTAGTGTAGGAAAAGTGTAGTTTCGGCTAGGTATTTGAAGAGGCTATGGGTCGAACCAGTCTCAATTTCAAAATCTGAGTCCTCATCGCTAGATAATACATCAAAGACTATAGGCCTCTTCTCATATATATCATATCCTAGACCATATGTGTAAAGGTTAGATTTGATATTCATAGGTTCAAGAACACCATGCCCTTGTGGGCCAAGGCCTCTTCCTTTCTAGTTCATATTTTTCATCATTTTTTGGCCCTTGGTGTAATAATTAGATTCATAGCATTCTGCCATCCCATCATCATAGATCCAAGAGTCGTCATAGATTGGAATATGTTCATCTTCTAGAAATCAATATCATCTCCAAAGAGTTTTTCTAAGATAGTAAGCTAGAGATTCTTATAAATGAGGAGCGTTAGGATGCTCATAACTGTAATGTGATAATGAGAGTTTTCCAACAAGTAATGCATTGTCAAGTGTGTACTCGCCCAAGAATTTATGAGAGAATGTAACTCCCGGTGACACCTTAGATGTAGATGTTCCAAAGAAAGACGTGAAGGCGTAAGGAATATTCAATAAAATGTATGTCCAAAAAGTGTTTTCATAGCGTTTGTTGTTACTGTTGCAAGTATCCCTCAAAATTTCATGCACTGTGGGAAAATATTTTGTGGGATATCAATTTAATACCATTCGCTGTCTTAAATGAACATTTTTAGTAAAAATCAGTATTTTACTTTGCTGCGTTTTTTCTATATTTCGTGCATTTTTAAGAAATATCCCACAAGGTATATTTCAGTGGTATCACTCAGGTGACACTTTAGATGTATATTCTTCAGAAGAAGACGTAGAAGCATGAGGGTGCAATATTACATCAAGATCAATACGGTTGGTAACAATAGAAGTTGTGATAGATCCATTTGTGCTATTAGTAGATAAACAATAGTTTTCCTTTTTATACCTTACTTCGAAAAACTTACAGTATTCAAAGGGTTCAGTATCGCTATGCAAGGTGAACTCTCTGTTGTTATGTGAAAAATTTATGCATTGATGGAAGGTGAAAGGTACTACGTCCATCACATGTATCCAAGGTCTACCCAAAAGAATTTTATATGACATGTCCGCGTCAACTACATGACACATAGTGTCAAGGAGCTACGGGCCTACTTGTATGGGAAGATTGATGGTACCATAGGAGTGATGCTCAGTATTATCATAACCATGAATTGTAATGATATTAGTATCTAAGTCATCTATTGTATGACCAAGGCAATAGAGCATTTTTATAGAAAAAATGTTAAGAGCCACTCCATTTTCGATAAGAACTCTCTCGAATTTATGATCGATAACATAGGATTCGATGTACAATGAGTTATTGTTAATCAGATTTGGGTTCCATATATCTTGACGGCCAAAAGATAGGATAGGAGTTTCATGCATAAGGTTTGCAATCATAGCCTGAAATTGTTGAACATTAAGAGTATGAGGAACACACAATTCATTTAGAGCATGAGTGAGAATATCTTGAAAGCTAGGTGACTCTTTTAGTAGTTCCATGAGAGAGATATGTGCTGGCATTGTTGTTAATTGTTTGATGAAGTCATACCGACTTAGAGTGGAAGATTTAACATTAGAATTTGACTTTTGATTTGAAGGAGTTGTTGGTTTGGACATTTGAGGTTCTACAGAAGATGTATAAGGTTGGTTTTCCATAGGAACCCATATCTTTTATTGGTGTCTAGTCACAACATTATTCAAAGGTGTGAATTTAATGGTCACCATTGTAGATGGAACTTCCTCAATAAATGAGATAATTGAACTAAAATCAGCATTATTAGTGGAGGGACCTTTGTCAGCATGTTTATCGTCACTGCCATGTTTGGGAAATGGGTTTGAGAACACATTAAGATTGTCATTGGGTGTTCTATTTGGTGATGTTTCTTCAACAGTGATATCTCCACTATTAATGAGGTCTTCGACAAAGTGACGTAAGAGAAAGCATCGATCAGTCAGGTGACTGTCAATGTGATGAAAATCACAATAAGTATCAGCCTTGTACCAAGTAGGCTTGGGTTCTCCCTCAACCCAAGGTTTGGTGATGGGATAAGTAAGCATGTTTGCATTAACGAGTTGATGAAGGAAATTTTATAGAGGTTCTCCCAAAGGAGTGAAATGATGTTATTTAGAATCAAGAGAGGAGGAAACCTCTTTGCTAGGAACAACAAGAGGTTGTTTACCTTTGTTTAGTCTGGTATGAGTGTTTTGGATGATGTGGACATTGCAGTTGTCTGTAATACCATCATTGACCATAGTACGATTGTGGTTAACATGTTTATATTTGTATTTGTGAGAGATATTAGGATGATTACTATGTTTCCCATTGTCTTTTGAATGAGGTTTAATCAAACCTTCTGCGATAAGGGATTTTTCAATCTGTGATCCTTTCTCAATAACTTCTTTGAAATTATTAAGGAAATGCATTTACATGTGAAAGGATAGCTCATTGTTGAGATTGGGTGAAAATATTCTCATGAGCTACTTCACAAGCATGGAGCATGGGAAACGGCTAGCAATCCCATGCCATCTTTATAGGAATTGTGTGAATGTTTCATTTGTTCATTTTTTGGCATTACACAAGTCTATCATTGTAATTTCAAACTCTAGGTTAAATGATAAATTTTTGTCAAACTTCTCTAAGAGGTCCATGAAATTTTGTATAGAGCCCTTAGGGAGGAGTAGGAACTAGTCCAAGGCTTGTCTTCCTAGACTTCATGGAAAGAGACACATTAAGAAGACATCACTATAAGCCACCTCTTGGAAAGCCATATAAAACTCTCTAATATGATCTCTAGGATCACTTTTTCCCTTTTATTTGTCAAGGTTGGGCGTCTCAAAATATTTTGGAAAAGGAACATAGAAAATTTCCTTATCGAAGGGGTAAGGACAAAATTCTTCAAAGCTGAATTGTTTGTGTTGATGTTTCATACTAGAGATGGTGTCCTTCATTAGTTTTCATTATTTGGAAAATGGTGAGTTTTTCTGTAAGAAAGATAAGGAGAAATCACTTGTAGATTTGTTGTTATCTTTGGTGTGCGAAGTATGACTCTTAAATGAAGCATCAATAGATTTATTTGGTGCCTCCTTGTCATGGGATTCATTGGTGACTTTGGAATTTAAAATAGTGAGTTGTTTAGCCATGTCATTAATTTTATTCATGAGGGATTGAGTAGGATTAGTGACCGAATCAATTGATTTTCCATTGTTCCTTTCGTCAAATTTTACTTTGTTTGATTCATTGTTTTTGGTGTTGATCAAGGTGGAATTGTTTCGATCATCATTATACGTGTGGCTAGGTCTTGCCTCATCATCATTATTTGTCAAAATGAAAGGTTTACCCTTATTAGGTGGTGGTTTTCCAAGTAATGTTTGTAAAATAGCTTCATCAAAATCAGAGATTAATTTTGCTCCCATATCAAGGAGATGAAGCAAAAATTAGTCTTTATTCATACGTAAAATATTTTCAACATGGGATTTTTCTTCATGTGAGATGTCATTATGACCATCCTCTGAGTTTTGTCCATTATCAATATCAAAATTTCTAAAAGGATTTCATTCTCCCCTTCTAAAAGGACTATAATCTTTATGTTGTGTTCCCACCATTTTTAAAAGAGGGAGGGAGAAAAAGAGATATGCAAAAGATAACTCAACCCATAGCAAAGTGAATGTGATGATGGAAGAGAGGTGTGTGATTAAGTTTGATAATAACTTATCCCTTAACAAAGTGAATGCTAAGATGGGCAAGAGGTTTGGAAGATATGAGTGATGCAACCCTTAACAAAGTGAATGTCAATATGGAAGCGTGTGAAAGTGTTTGATAAGCTCAAACCTTGACAAAGTGAATGAAAATATGGAAGAGTGGCATGATGTGATGAAGGTTCTTGTCCTATAACAAAGTGAATGCTAGTATGGAGGAGGGTTATAGTGACAAAAGTTTGAATGTGTTTTGTTGGTGTCCATTTTGATCTTACACCACCTTTGCCCTAATTTTATTTTCACTCTGAATTTCTTGAAACATTTTCTATAGTTTTAATGGGTAAAATGAAGTTGTTGCCTCTATTCCCATGCCTTGATCCATTTGAAAATCATTTTAGATGCCCCATTTTGCAAGAATACTCAAGTTTGCCCTAATTTTTGCCCTAAATTCTTCAAATATGTGGGCTATGTCATTTTTCCATTTTCCTCATCATGGAAGCTTAAAAATGATCATTTTATACCTATATGCCTTTGAAAATCTATCCCTTTGGTCGATAAATGCTTGGAATCATGTTTTATCTGATTCAATTTTAAAAAAATTCCATCCTTGGTGAAAAAAATTAGATTTGTTTTTCATAGTTAGACAGGTGTATTTTAGCCATCAAATTATTGCTGAGAAGTCAGAGGGTACATGGTGGCATCTAATTTAGTTGAGGAGAAGTGGGGAAGTGTTATAACTTATCATTTTTTGCCTTTTTGGAAAATGGGGCATTTTCGAGCCCAGGGCTCTACTTTTTCCAAATTGCCTACGTGGCATGTTTTGATTGGCTAAGGAGAAGTGGGGGAGTCAGATTTCCTTGGGAGATTTTTAATTTTTTTTTGCAATTTTTTTTTAAAAGTCAAAACTAGCCTAAAACCCCACAGCCAATCACAGGTGGAAACGTGTCCTAAAAATCAAAAAGGGAAAAGTGGGCTGATGGGGGACTTAGAAGAATTTTTGCCTTTTTGGTGAAAAGGGAAAAATATGTGGAAAGGTCCACTGGGCCGCAATAGAAGAGAGATGGACACATGCCAGGGTGGGGACAGAGTGGGCCGGTGGGGGAAAAGGGGAAATTGTTCCCTTTATTTTGGTCAAAATGAGATAAGGTAAAAACTTAAGCTATGGGCCCGCAAATGAGCCACAAGGAGACACATGGCGGGCAGAGAGGGTTAGCGGGCTGGCGGAGGAAAGGGGGAAGTTTTTCCCTTTTGGTAAAAATGAGTTAAAGTGGAAATTTGAGGCATGGCTCCGCGACTAATCAGAAGGAGACACGTGGAGGGAAGAAATCGGAGGCACAAGCCCTTGGGAAGAAATGATAAAATTTTCCCTCAGTGAGAAAAGATGTTAAAACATGAAATAGGCCCGTGAATTTCTAGTATAGAGAGGAGGACACGTGTCAAGGACAGAGGTGGAGGTGTGAGCCCGTGGGGAAAAACTAAAAATTTTCAAAAATTCAAAAAAGGTCAAAACGCGCAGAATTGAGCCGCAATCCCAATGGGACCCACCATATGCCACATGTCATCACCAAATTGGAAGGGCGGAGGGGTGGAGAAAAAAGTCAAAATTTTCCATTTTTTCAAAAATGTTAAAAAGTCAAAAATTGATCCTGAATTCATTCCCAATCGTATTTTGACACGTGGAGGGCCCAGATTGAAGGAGAAAGAGCATATCAAGGGTAACTGTACATTTTCATTTTTGGCCGCCATTTTTGCTCCAGGAAGCTTAGAGATGTGAATTTTACATCATTTTTCATCAAATTTTTGGTGAATTTGTGTCCTTTGTGCCTGCAAATATCAATGCAAATGGTTTTAGGGATTAATTTGCAGATTTGAGGTGTTTTTGAAATAAATTTTTACTCAAGCCCGTGTAAAACGTGAAATATCAAATTATAAAGTTACAGAATCAAATTTTGGAATGATAAGGATGAAATGATGAAATGAAAGGGGTCAACATGCTTGGAGAATGAAAAACATGCCTCCACAATGGATAATGATGAAGGATTTGTAATGATTCACCATTTTAGAAACAACTGACAACTTTGGTTACAAATTTGTTAAATGTCCCTATCTACGAATCATGTTGGAATTTTGTAACAAAAATGATGTTGGCATATTATTTTCTTGGGAAAGAAGGATCAAATGTAATTGAAAGTTATATAATGCATGTTTTGAGACATACAAAAGGTCAAAGAAACTTAAAATTTCATGAAAAAATCTGGGAAGAAGCCCATTCTCTGAGAAACCACCTGAGAACCATTTCTAATTCCTTTTACATTAGATTTGTATCATGTTGAGTTGGTTTTAGTTGTAAATCCATCATCAAGCTCTGAGATTGTTCTTATAACATTTACTTGCTGATAGATTTGATCATTTCTAGATTATTTTGTGTTGTCTCTTGGCAAAATTTACATGCACTTATGTTCTGGAATGTTTTTAATTTTATTTTTCTTACTCCTATTGCAATCTTGTGTTTGAAAACTTCATTGATCATAAATGGTCTCATTTCTTGCTGATAGTTTAGTGGCATTTTAAGTCTCACATTCAGAAGAGCTTTCATTTGATAAAGAGATAAACAGATTTAAAATCACTTTACCTTCCTTGAATTATGAGCTTGTTTGTAAACCTTTAGGTGCACCTTAGGTCATGATAAAATAGATATTTCTAGATACTTTGTTGGTTCATCTGCTTCAATATTTTGTGGCATGTTGTCAAATATTGTGTGGAAGAGTGCAGATCTGGGCCTCTATTTTTTGCACATATCCTAGTTGAAGGAGTACCTGAACCCCTTTTAAGCATTCTATTGTTTAGGTGTTACAAATTTCTTACAAAGGTCCTCAAAGAATTTGGCAAATTCTGGTTAGTCTTGTCTAAAATCTCCCACCAAAAATTCATTCAAAATAACTAATTGTACCCCATACTACCCCTGCATTGCATTGTGTGTCAATAAAATAATAGAATCCATTTACAAAAATTCACAAAGCAAATCAAGATCATACCATGTCTCTAGCATCCTCAGCCTTGTCTTGAAAGCATTTCCATCATTTAATAGTGACATCTCTGTTGAGTTTGAATAATGGAAAATTGATCATGTTTCCCCAAGGCCATCTCCATACAATATGCACAATATAAGGATATCTCCACCTCCTTCACAAAACAGAGGCTACAATATATGTTCTCTTACCTTGGTTGAAAGGCACAACCTAAAATAGTGAGGATTAGATAAAAATCCTTTCAAGGTGCTACCCACTTCTTCAAAGCCTGAGTGCTAACAAGTTAGATAAATTGCTTCCCCATCTACAAAATGACATATAAATCATTTATCTACCTCTGAGTGTCTTGTAAAATCCATTATGCTGCTCAATTTGTGAAGGAGATTAAATCTAGGTACCAAAACCCAAATGGCACTATTGTCCGGGACATTATTCAGTATTTCAATATTTCAGATCCCTAGTAATACTTCTTCTGTTATTTATGTGCAATTACAAATCTGAGTCTCATTTTCTGATTAGACTTGTAAGGATTAAGTGAAGATATAAGTTTTGCCTGTAATTTTATCAATTTCTAGTAGTAGTTGCACCTCATTTACATTTGTGATTGATAAATTCAAAGAAAGGAAGGTCTGATCTATAAAGTTTGGAAATATTTTCAGTGCTGATAGATATTTGACAAAGTATTTTAGTGCATTTGCACAACTAGTGTGAAATTCCTTAGTGGCAACTCCATGTTGTTCTGATCTTGATAAATACCAGTGTCTTAACCTTTCTGTCATTTAATTTGGTGTTTTTAATCTCTGCAAAAATGGAAGGAAGAAGATCTCTCTTCATTAGAGACTCTGCTAAGAATTTGTTTATAGATTCAAGAAACTCATAGTTGGAAGGGAGAAGAGTTTGGAAGGTTGTTAAAGGTTAGACATCAGGAAAATATATATCCATTGGTGAGAGAGATTAGCCTTTGGTAGAGGATTATCACTCTTCTTCAAGTGATTCTGATTCAAGAAATCCTCTCATAAACTTGTTTGTCTTAGCTAGTGAAGGTCCTTCTGTTGTACCGAGTAAGTTCCTTCTCCAATCTGCACCTCTGTGTTTCAATTCAAATAGAACTTTCCAAGAAAATCAACACTTAGAGAATACTAGTCTTGTGAATCACATTCTTAAGCCCCAAAGACCTTGCACTCCTCTTCAGCTTGTGTCACCCCCAAGATCACCTCCACCAAACAATATGGCTTAGCCTATACCTCCATTTTTTGCTAACACCTTTGGTCCTATAGACTTTAGAGGAATGGATGGTTACCCAAATGTTGTCCCACAAGATGTCAGAAATAGACTACCAAAATTCCAAGGTAATAATGAAATAACTGGTGATCAGCATCTCAAAATTTTTGTTAACATGATGGAAGATTTTTAGATAGAGTTTGAATATGTGTATATTAAATTTTTCATTCATACACTATAAGAGGATGTTAGGGATTGGTACAAGGCTATTCCTGATAATTCAATTGATTCTTGGACTAAAATGAAGAATGCATTTAGGTTGCAATATGGTGACAAGACTGATCCTAGATTTCTCTTGTTTGAGTTTGAGATTATCAAGAAGAACCCCAATGAATCAGTCCATGACTTTAACACAAGGTTTAACAAAAATTTGAGAAGGCTTCCTATTAGTCAGAGGCCTTGTGATGAGTCTTTTTTAATCAAATATGTAGATGCATTTGATAAAAAGGCAGCCTATTACCTAAGAGACAAGAACCTTACCAATCTAAGACAAGCTTTCACCATGGCACTTAAAATTGAAAACAATATCAAAGAAATTAGGAAACCTCTCAAGAGAGATGGTGAAAAGTTGATAAAACCTGAAAAACCTCAAGCTAGCAAGGGTACTAATCTAGAGGAGGTTGTGAAAACTTTGGCAGGGGAAGTCAAAGAAATCTCATATAAGTTGGCAAGCGCTGAGAAAGGAATTGGGTAAACTTCACAAGGTTAGCCAAGAGCAAAAAACCATGATATATTTTCCAACCATCCTAGAGGTGATTAAAGGGTAGATGATAGAGGAAAAGGACCCATGGGGTCTGTAAATGGACATCCTCAAGCACGTGAAGGAAGAGTGTTACCTGATCCCCTAACTGCTAGGGTTACTGTTGTTGAGGAAGTTGCTGATATTGATTGGTGTGATAGGTGTTTTTTACTCCATCCTCCATGTGAAGTGGACCAGAAAGATGGTGAAGTTAATAATGATGATGGTACTAATGATGATATCTACATGATGGGATTTTCTTCAAGTCCACAAGGAGGAGGAGCATCTACTGAAGTGATAAGTGCAAGGACAACTGCAACCTTTTGGGATTACATCAAATGGGTACAAGTTTTCCTTCCCCCTCATACTCTTGAAGTTTATGTAGTGCAAAATTTTGAAATTCCTAACAATGACTTTGAATACTTAAGAGATTTGATGATTAATAAGTATGATGGTGGTATCCCTTCAGAGGAAGATAGACAATTGTTGATGAATGTTGTAGTAGCTGAAGAGAAAGATTATAACACTAGAAGCAAAGTTTTTAAAGGAGTTGGGCCTCAAGCCAAACCTAAAACACCCTTTCTCACAAGCATTCCAAAAAAATATCTTAGGAGAGAAACACTTGCCAAAAACTTTGTTGTCCCAAGAAAAAATTACAGTCCTCCTCATGCCCAAGCTGCCAAGAATCCCATGGCATCTGATGAATCTTCTTGTCTCCCTTCCAATGTTGTTTTTCCAAAGAGTGTTCCCTATGACATAGCCCAATTATTGAGCCAAATCAAAGTGAGTGTTACAATAATTGAGTTTCTTAGGATTCCTAAGCATAAGAAGAGAGAATTTGAGTACTTGGGATTGAAGGAGGAGAAGATTACTCCAGGAAAAAATCTAAATGTTGTTGAAAATCCTCCTCATATCTTTGCAGACCTTGAAACACCACTAGTAGTAGAATATCTTGGAGAGACACCTGAGGTATATTTGGGGACATGCTTTGGTTGATTCCCAATTGAATGTTGATACATTATTCACAAATTTGCTCATAAAGGATAGGCTACTTCACAATTATATGTTTGATTCCGGTGCAATCATGTAATGTCATACCTCTAGAATTCATGAATGAGTTAGATATAAAAGTGATTAGCATAGCCTATGGATAACATACTACCATAGACTCAACATAAGTTTCGGTAGTTGGTTGTGTGAAAGGTTTGTTTATGCAGCTTGCATCTTATCCCGGGAGGAATTTAAAATTGGATGTTGTGATTGTTGACTTTCCTGCCAAATGGGGTATGTTATTGTCAAGAAATTAGGATGCAAGTGTTGTAGGGAGTTTCCAAATTGATATGTTTTTTTTCCATCATCCCCATTGAGGGCAGCCTTGTCAAGCTCTTTAGATAAAAGAAAATGTTGCATCTAATTGAGGACCCAAACAATCCTTCTTATGAAGTATTATTTGTCTGATTTTGATGCTAATAATTTTTATTGGTTTTTCTTATGGTAAAGAACACAAGATGGATCAGTCAAAGTTCCTTAAACAAGTATGTTCTCCTTGGATATTTCTATTTGATGGAGTTTTCTCTAAATTTGGAAATGGTGATGGTGTGATTTTGATTTTCTCCTAACTTGGAAGAATTTGTTTTTTTCCTTCAAGCTTAATTTTGAATGTACTAAAAACATTGTTGAGTATGAAGCCTTGTTGTTAGGTCTGAGAATTTCATGGAAGTATGGTAACAAGGACATCATTGCAAAGGGAGATTCAGAGCTAGTTGTAAAAACAAATAAGAAAATTGTATGCTATAAAAAATCAGTGAATGAAGTAGTATAAGAATGCAGTTTGGGATCTAATTGAAATATTTGATTCTTTCAATATTGTGCATCATGATATAAGTTTGAATGCTTGCTACTAACAATTTGGTAGTGTTGGGGTCAAGATTTTGGAGATTTGCACCATTTCACCTTATTTTGAGTACTAATGTCGAAGTATTAACTAGGACATCTGTCTCTGACAACATAAATCATTGGCAAGTGTTTAATGATGATGATCAAGTGCAAAGGTTCCTACAAAATCAAGGTGAGTTTTTAGATCAGCATATTGATTGGGAACCAATGGTGTGTGTGACTGAAGGAAGAGAGACTTTGTTTGGAAAATATATTATCCAATTGAAAACTAACACCATTCCTAGAGGTCTTGTTGCTCTTGAGTCAAATTTTAGCAATGTTGATTGCATCATCAATAGAAACATATCTACCTCAAGGGATGTGGAAGAGCATGACTTGGGAACAAAGGAAAAACCAAGAAAATTTTGGTTGGGCAGTAGTTTAAACAAAGAAGAAAAAACAATCCTACCTCCAATTGTTGAAACAATATCAAGACTGCCTTGCCTGGTCATATTCAGAGCTGAAAGCATATAGAGAAGACTTATTTCAGCATGAGATCCCTCTTGATAAAAATGCCAAACCATTCAGACACAAGATAAAGGCCAATTAATCCACTCCTCTCCATGAAAATGCAAGATGAATTGAAGAAACTGAAGGAGGGAGGGATTATTCAGCCCACAAGGTATTCATCTTGGGTTGCAAACCTTGTGCCAGTCAGAAAGAAGAATGGAGATATCAGACTTTGTGTAGACTTTAGAAATATGAATAGAGCTTCATTGAAAGACAATTATCCTTTTCCAAACATGGAGAACATGCTGCAGTTAGTGACTGGATCTGAATTGTTGTCCACCTTGGATGGTTTCTCTGGCTATAATCAGGTTGTTGTCAAGGAGTCAGAAAGATTTAAAACTGCCTTTACCACTCCTTGGGGAACATATGTTTATGTGAGAATGCCTTTTGGTCTCATGAATGTTGGAGTTACCTTCCAAAGAGCAATGGATGTTACTTTTTCTGGTTATATAAATGACTTCATTGCAGTTTATCAGGATGATGTGACTGTATTTTCAAGGAGTAGAAAAGATCACTTGCAACATTTAGAAATAAATGTTGATCAGATGTAGAGAATTTGGAATCTCTCTCAATCCAAAGAAGTGTCACTTTGGGGTGTAAAATACCAAGTTGTCTTGGTCATATTGTTTCAAAGGCTGGTGTCATGATTGATCCTGAAGAGAGTAGAAGCAATCAACAGGGTGCCAATTCCAAGAATGAAGAAGGGCATCCAATCTTTCTTTGGGTAATATCAACTTCATTAGAAGGTTTGTGTCTAATTTTGCTGAGTTGACTCTTCCTATCACATGCATGTTAAAGAAAGATCAAGTTATCAAGTGGGAGGAGGCTGCTATTCAGGATTTTCAAGGAATCAAAGAGGAACTTAAACATGCACCTATCTTAGCAGCTCCGAATTACAAGAAGCCTTTCCAAATCTTCTCCTTTGCTTCTAAAAATACTATTGCATTTGTTTTGATCCAAAAGGATGAAGATGGGGCTGAGAGGCCTATTTCCTTCTTTAACAAGGCTTTACAAGCTGCTGAGTTAAAGTACATAATCATGGAAAAACAAGCATTTACCTTAGTGAAAGCAACAAAGGCTTTTAGGCCTTATATCCTAAGTTCAAAATTTTTTGCTTATGTTCCCCCACACCATGGTAAAATACATCTTATTAGCTATGGAGATCTCAAGTAAAATATGTAGATGGGTGAAACAAATGTACAGCGTGTATGATATGGACATCCAAACCAACAAGTTGGTAAGAGGGTTTGGGGTCCTTGGTAAGCTCATGGCTGAGAGCAACTTGTAGACTGTGGAAGTGAATGAAGTAGAGGAAGAAAGGGTAGATGTTCTTGGGAAATTGGTAAGTTCTGAATGGTACAAGGATATAATCTTTTACCTCAGACACCTATGTTTTCCTAATCATTTAAATAAAAATCAGAAAAGAGCCCTCAAGCTGGCTTCTCAAAAAATACATCATCACTGACTTTGGGCTAGCTTGGAAGAACCCTGAAGGTGTCCTCTTGAAGTGTGTAACTGAAGATGAAGCTCCCAAAGTGACTGTACTGATTTCCATGGGGGAGTTTGTGGAGGACACTTTGTCTGAAAGGGTTACAGCACACAAGGTTTTGAGAGCTAGTTATTTGTGGCCTACTCTCTTCAAAGATGCAACCATGTTGATTAGAAAATGTGAAAGTCTGTCAGCATTTCTCTAGAAGAATGAAAGCTTCAAGCTCCCTCCCTTTGAATCCCTGTGTCAATTGAATCTCCTTTCAAACAGTGCGGAATGGGACTTCATTGGTGAGATTTCAGACCCCTTCTAGTGCTAGACATAAATGGATCCTTGTAGCCACAGATTACTTCACCAAGTGGGTAGAGGCAATCCCCACCAAGAAAGTAAACACACCAAGTTGTTATGGACTTCTTGCTTGAATAATATCATATACAGATTTGGTGTGCCAGTCAAGATTGTGGTTGATAATGCCATGTGTTTCAAAGCTAAACCTTTGATGGTAATGTGCAAGGAGTATGGAGCCAATCTGACTTATTCTTCAAGCTATAACTCTCAAGGGAATGGAAAAGATGAGTCCAGCAATAAGAACTTATTGAAGATCATTAGGAGGACCTTGGAGTTGAATAAGAGAAAATGGGGTGAACAACTTGAAATTTGTAGTTTGGGCTGATAGAATCATTGCCGAGAGAGCTACCTGGTAAGAGCCCCTTTGAGTTGGTGTATGGAACTCAATCCCTGCTGCCCTTACATCTGTAGTTGTCTTCATTTTAGTTTGTTCAACAGCTTGAGGATCAAGAGGTCAGTCCATATGAAGCAAGGATTAATCAGATTATGGAGCTAGATGAAGAGAGAAGGGAATCCCACTAGAGGCATGTCATATTTAGAGAGAAGTTGAAAAGATTGTTTGACAAGAAGGTCACTCCTAGGGCCTTCAATATTGGAGATATGGTTTTGTTGTGCGATAGTAGAAATGAGGATAAGGGCAAACATGGAAAATTTGATGCATTATGGATGGGCCCTTACTCCATTGATATCATAATTGGTGAGAATACCTTTTTTTCTCAAAGATTTAGATGGGAAATTGCTTGAACTACCTGTTAATGGTAGGCATCTGAAGAATTTCTTGGATTAATCCCACATATTTGAGGTATGCACCAACTTATATAGTGTATAGTGTTTGGTTTTTTGCTCCATTATTGGTGTTTTGTCAGTTTTTGGTTTGCCTTGCTATGTGGCAACCATTTTTGTCGGGTTCTTCCAGCTGGTTTTTTGGTGATTTTGGCTCATGACTCCTTTGCCCAATAGATTATTTTGGAACTTGGTCTACTTATTGTTCTTGTTGTCACTCACTGGGAGTGCCCATCCTCTGAGCAGGAGCTGATGTTAAGTGTCCATTTTGATCCTACTATTACCTTTGCCCTAATTTTCTTTTCACTCTGCATTTCTTGAAACATTTTCAATAGTATTTAATGGGTAAAATTAAGTTGTTGCCTCTGTTCCCATGCCTTAATCCATTTGAAAATCATTTTCACATGCCCCATTTTGCAAGAATACTCAAGTTTGCCCTAATTTTTTCCCTAAATTCTTCAAATACTATGGGCTATGTCATTTTTTTCCATTTTCCTGATCATGAAAGCTTAAAAATGATCATTTTATACCTATATGCCTTTGAAAATCTATCCCTGTGGTCGAGAAATGCTTGGAATCATGTTTCATCTGATTATATTTCAAAAAAAATTCCATCCTTTGTGAAAAAACTGGATAATTCTGGGCACAACTGGAAAAATTATGTGTTTTTTGACTGTCAAACGGGTGTATTTTAGCGGGTCAAATTATTGTTGAGAAGTCAGAGGTTATGTGGCAGCATCTAATTTAGCTGAGGAGAAGCTGGGAAGTGTTATAACTTATCATTTTTTGCCTTTTTAGAAAATGGGGCATTTTTCAGGCCCAGGGCTCCACTTTTTCCAAATTGCCTATGTGGCATGTTTTGATTGGCCAAGGAGAAGCAATGGAGTCAAATTTCCTTGGAGATTTTTTACTTTTATTTTGCAAATTTTTTTAAAAAGTCAAAACTAGCCTGAAACCCCATAGCCAATCATAGGTGGACACATGTCCTAAAAATCAAAAAGGGAAAAGTGGGCCGATGGGGGACTTAGAAGAATTTTTGCCTTTTTGGTGAAAAGGGAAAAATATGTGGAAAGGTCCGCAAGGCCACAATGGAAGAGAGATGGACACGTGCCAGGGCAGGAATAGAGCAGGTTGACTGGGGGAAAGGGGAAAGTGTTCCCTTTTTTTTGGTTAAAATGAGTTAATTCAAAAAATTAAGCCGCGGGCCCAAGAATGAGCCACAGGGAGACACGTGGTGGGCAGAGAGGGTCGACAGGCCGGCGGAGGAAAAGGGGAATTTTTTCCCTTTTGGTAAAAATGAGTTAAATTGGAAATTTGAGGCATGGCTCCATGACTAATCTGAAGGAGACACGTGGAGGGAAGAAATCGGAGGCACGGGCCCGCGGGGAAGAAATAAGAAAATTTTCCCTCAGTGAAAAAAGAGGTTAAAACATGAAATTGGCCCATGAATTTCTAGCAATAGAGAGGAGGAAATGTGTCAAGGACAGAGGTGGAGGTGCGAACCTGTGGGGGAAAAAGTAAAAAATTTCCAAAATTCAAAAAAGGTCAAAATGTTCAGGAATTGAGCCGCAATCCCAATGGGACCCACCATATGCCACGTGTCATCACCAAATTGGAAGGGCGGAGGGGTGGAGAAAAAAGTCTATTTTTTTCTATTTTTTCAAAAATGTTAAAAAGTCAAAAAGTGATCGTGAATTCATTCCCAATCATATTTTTACACATGGAGGGCCCAGATTGAAGGAGAAAGAGTAGATCAAGGGTAACTGTACAGTTTCATTTTTGGCCACCATTTTTGCTCCAGGAAGCTTGGAGATGTGAATTTTTCATCATTTTTCAATGAATTTTTGGTGAATTTGTGTCCTTTGTGCCTACAAAGATCAATGCAAGTGGTTTTAGGGATTAATTTGTAGATTTGAGGTGTTTTTGAAATAAAATTTTACTCAAGCCCATGTAAAACGTGAAATATCAAATTATAAAGTTACAAAATCAAATTTTGGAATGATAAGGATGAAATGATGAAATGAAAGGGGTCTGCATGCTTGGAGAATGAAAAAAATGCCTCCACAATGGATAATGATGAAGGATTTGTAACGATTCACCATTTTAGAAACATCTGGCAACTTTGGTTGCAAATTTTTTAAATGTCCCTATCTATAAATCATGTTGGAATTTTGTAACAAACTTGATGTTGGGCATATTATTTTCTTGGGAAAGAAGGATCAAATGTAATTGAAAGTTATATAATGCATGTTTTGAGACATGCAAAAGGTCGGAGAAACTTAGAATTTCATGGGAAAATATGGGAAGAAGCCCATTCTCTGAGAAACCTCCTAAGAATCATTTCTAATTCCTTTTGCATCAGATTTATATCATGTTGAGTTGGTTTTAGTTGTAAAGCCATCAACAAGCTCTGAGATTGTTCTTATAACATTTTCCTGTTGATAGATTTGATCATTTCTAGATTATTTTGTGTTGTCTCTTGACAAAATTTGTATGCACTTATGTTCCAGAATGTTTTTAATTGGTGTTTCTTACTCCTGTTACAGTCTTGTGTTTGAAAACTCTTTTGATCATACATGGTCTCATTTCTTGTTGATATTAGTGGCATTTGAAGTCTCACATTCAGAAGATATTTCATCTGATAAAGAGATAAACAAATTTAAAATCACTTTACCTTCCTTGAATTTTGAGATTGTTTGTAAACCTTTGGGTGCACCTTAGGTCATGATAAAATAGATATTTATGGATACTTTGTTGGTTCATCTGATTCAATATTTTGTGGCAGGTTGTTAAAGATTGTGTGGAAGAGTGCAGATATGGACCTCCATTTGGTGCACATATCCTATTTGAAGGAGTACCTTAACCCCTTTGAAGCATTCTATTGTTTAGGTGTTACAAATTTCTTGCAAAGTTTCTCAAAGAATTTGGCAAATTCTGGTTAGTCTTGTCTAAAATCTCCCACCAAAAATTCATTCAAAATAACTAATTGTACCCCATACTACCCATGCATTGCATTGTGTGTCAATAAAAGAATACAATCCATTTACAAAAAATGCACGAAGGAAATCAGGATCATACCATGTCTTTAGCAGCCTCAGTCTTGTCTTGAAATCATTTCCATCATTTAGTAGTGATAGCTTTGTTGAGTTTGAATAATGGAAAATTGATCATGTTTTCCCAAGGCCATCTCCATACAATATGCATAGTATAAGTATATCTCCACCTCCTTCACAAAAAAAGGCTGTAATATAGGTTCTCTTACCTTGGTTTAAAGGCACAACCTAAAATAGTGAGGATCAGATCAAAATCCTTTCAAAGTGCTACCCACTTCTTCAAATGTTGAGTGCTAACAAGTCATATAAATTGCTTCCCTGGCTACAAAATGACATATAAATCATTTATCTACCTCTGTGTGTCTTTTAAAATCCATGATGCTACTCAAGTTGTGAAGGAGATTAAATCTGGGTACCAACATTTTCAACCTCTAACAATTTTAATGCTAGAGTGAAGAAGCGAGGATAGATTGATTGCAAATGCACTCTACCACCTAGCAAAAGTAAATGGTAAATGGGAAGAGGGTAAGAAAAAAATGATTTGAATCATATGTGATGTTCTCAACCCCTTAACAAGAATTAGTTAAGAAGGAAGAGGCTAATGAAGGGATAAGACTCAGATATTGATAATGTAAGCATTGAAAAAGAGGATATGATGACGTGTCTAGAACATAACAAATATGTTGTCAAGTTAGAGACATGAAGAAAGAAAATGTATACAGTTTAACAGTGATGTTTGTCAAACTAAAGGATGAAAGAGGAGAATGAAGATAAAATGTGATGAAATTGAGTTGTGACAAAGTGGAACACAACACCATTAAGATGTGAGTTGTAAGATGAAAGTGCTTGAGCAAGGACATGGATATCCACAACTCAAGACTTGATGTCGAAAAGAAGATGAAAACTTAAACTTTGGGAAGTTTATCCAAATGTTTAAGTGATGAATGGAATGGGAGATAAAACCAAAATGAGGTAAATATGAAAGATAGAAGAATTTGATAATCATGAAATGGGAAGGATAAAATAAGTGAATAAAAAATCCAAATGAGTGAAAGAAGATCAAATGGAGAAGACAATGAGGTTGAAAAGAAGAGAAAATTGAAATAATGAAAAAGAGATGAAAGTTCCAAAAAGGGGAAAATTGAGTGTAAAATGAAGGTTAGTGAATGAATGATAACGAGAAGAAAAGAAGATGAGAACATATGAAATGAGGATGAAAGTAGAATCCAAACAAGGATAGTTTGGAAAAATGATGAAAAAACATAAGAAAAGTGAAATATGGATCCCAAATAAGGAATATGTGGGAAAAAATGAGTGTGGAACTCTACTAAAAAAAGAAAGAAAAATAAAAGAAGAAAATAAAAAAAATAAGTTATTGATTGTATGTTTGTTTGTGGCCTCTACCTTAGATTGGCTTGGAAAATGTTTGGCTTCCTGGGTAGCTCTCTTAACTAGGTGTCAAGAAATTTTTTGAGAAAGCACGACACTATTTCTAGCTAACGGCTTTAATCTACCCCCTTTGAAACCCTAAGCAAAGATCTTTCTCAGAATGAATCACATTGGGGTCACCACTAAGGATATCCGTGACTCTAACTCACAAAGGCTTTATTAGTTAGATATGAGATTAGGTTCCCGTTTCATCCACCAGTTCCCTCAAGGTGTGGACTACTTTGGGCTTCCTAGAACCACCCCCTTTGTTGTAGCTTAAGGCTTATGCCAAGGGGTTTATGTTCTAGTTAAGCGGCCGAGTCGTAGCTCTTAACGAAACCTACAAATCAAGTGTTTTGAATGGGTGTTTTTTATCTTTTAATTTAGGTGTGGTTTGGTTGAACTCCTTTGGCAACCTCTAGTTAGTAGTTTTCAATTTTTTATCCACCTTGAGTGAGAGCAAGTCCTACAAGGAGCGATTAGAAGTTTTTCTAGAATGGGGTAAAAAAAAGCAAAGAAAATAAAAACGACAATAGAAGAAAACCCATGTTTTCTATTTCCAAGATCTCTTAAAAAGTGCAAGGAACGAGCATACATGTGGGTTGGATTTGGTTAAGTGAAACGTTACTTCCCCAAAAGTGAAAAAGAAAGAAACGACCACGTTTCTGATTCCTAAGATCGCTTGAAAAAGAGCAAGGGAAGAGCATACGCGTGGGTGAATCATGTTAGTCTCACAAAAACAAAAGAAAAAAATAAAGGAAAAGTATGCAAAACATGTGTGAAAGAGTTAGTCGATGTAGAAAAATGACTAAATGGTGATAAAAATTCATGAAGGAGTGAGGATAAAAGGAATCAAAATGCCCAAGAAACCTAAAAAATGAAAGGAAATAATTAGTCTAGTTTGTAAAACAATGAATTGTGCATAAAATGAGGAAAAAACAGTAAAAATTGGACTAAAACGTCCAATAACCCTAATTTGGCAAACTCCATTGTTAGTCCAAGAAAAAGAAATAAATAAAGTAATTTAAGTTCAAATTAAAGTACAAATAAGAAAATATAAATATAAATATAAATTAAAAAAAGAAAAAGAAAAAATAACCCTAAAACTATACAATATAAACTTAAAAAACCGAATGTATGCTAAGGTGGCTTTATGTGTGGTCTATGCAAGTTGAAGCAATGGAGGATCTTTTTGTGTAGAGGGGCGGGCCAGGAATGGATCATGGTAGGGCAAGTCAGGGCGGGGAGCAATTTTGGTTGGAGTTGGGATGGGGTAGGTATCTGGTGCAGGATGTAGGGAAAGGGCACAACTGGGAGCTCGAGGAGGAGATTGGCAGGTCGGGAGTGAGGTAGGTGTGTGGCTGGGATCTCAGGGAGGAGATTTATAGGTTGGCAGAGAGCTTGGTAGGGTAGGGTTGATGTTGTAGATCGGAGGGAGGGCTCGCGGGGTAGTGTGGGGTGAGGCGAGTTAGATCCTGCGTGGGAGGGAGCTCGTTTTTGGGTGAGTTGAGGACTCAACATAGGGAAGATTGGGAAGGGTTAAGCGGGGATGGGGTCAGGAGAGCAGGGCACAGGTGAGGAAGTGATCAGGGTTGGGACAGGAGCAGTAGGGAGGGTTGGGTTTGAGTGGGTAGTTAGGGATAGGGAACATAGGGAGGTTGCATGATGTGATTCCCAGTTAAAACAACCCACTTGAGACCCATGAACAACCTAGGTTTAGCTAGAAAATTATGGAATAATTTTTTTTTTTTTTATTAGGAGTTAACGACCAAAGTCTCAAAGACAATTAAATTCAACTGATAATTTTTCCCATTATAATAATTACTAATTTCTCATTATAGAGCAACAAGTGCAATAGGTCCACCCTAGCTCAAATCTCTCTAGGGATTAATTTAATTACTGATTTCATTGAAATTTTAGCTAAATATTCCCTGATTAAATTTTAGGGATAACGGACCCAAAACAATTAAATACACAAGGTAATTAATTTACACCAGATCAAGACAAGAGAAGGGTTTAAATTACAGTGAGGGAAAGAACACATAAATAAAGTTAACAGAGAAAGGTCTCACTTACCCACTCCCAGCACTTGATTGAGAGTGTCTACCCCCAGGTTGCTAGGCAGCAGTTACCACTAACAAATTCCAGAACAACTCAAATCCACAAGAACAAACTTCTCTTTCATTAACAATTCCTAGAGGTCACAAGGTCCAAAACTTAGGGCTAGAAGTTTTAGTTAGGTTCAGGGAGTAATTTTCCCCATACCCAACTCTCTAATAGGCTCAGAGTTTCAACTAGAATTTTCTTCTTCTTAATGCTTCCAAAATTTCCCTAAACCATTCCCAATGGATAGGAAATTTTCTCACCTTTCTGGTGATATAAAGAAGTCCTCATAACTCCTTATAGAACTCAAGATATGAGTAGGTAGAGTTTTTAGGTCATATTTTCCCCAAGGGGACACGTGTCAAGAGGAGGGGAAAGCACCTCCAATGGGTTGGTGGGTCGTGGGGTGGCTTGGGGAATTTTTCCCATCATGCGGACACAAATGCAAATTTTCTTCCATGCCTTCGTAGGTCCCTAGTGGACACGTGTCGAGTATTGGTGCAAAGCGGGAGAGGGGGAGGGAATTGGCGGAGTGGCGGGAGGATTTAGCGCATTGCATTTGATGGAGGACAAAAGGGAGAAAGGGACATGTGGATCCGTGCGCCCGTGGAAGAAGAAAGCTCGAGGTGGGGGCAGTGATGTGGGGCCGTGGGGAATCTTGTTGAAATTTTCCCAAGGTCAAAAACCAAAGAAATTAAAGGGGTCCTCCCTCCCTGCTGCCACCCTGAAGGTGCCATGTGGCACCTTCTCATTGGCTGCAGGCCGGCGGGGCTAAGATGGAAATTTTTCCATTTTTTAAAAAAAAGGTCAAGGGTTGAAAATAAATCATGCGCCTTCACCTTAGCTCTAAGAGGACACGTGGCATCCTCTGATTGGCTGTGGGCCGATGGAGGAAAATGGAAAAATTTTCCCAAACCAAAATTTTTCCAAAAACTTTTCTAAGGCCAAAATGACGGGAAATTTTTGGGTTGCGGGTCCGCTAGGGAAACTTTTCCCAAATTTTCCCGCCAAGGCACAAAAAATTCAAAGTGCCATAACTTGAGCTAGAAAGCTTAGTTTTGGGCAAATGAAGACTTTTTGGAAATCTCTCGATGCCCTCTTTGCATAGGAAACATAAATTTTACTTTTAGATAAGTTTTAAATGGTCAATTTTGCAAAAAGGATCTGCAGGCTTATAATTAGTGAACTGGAAATTTATAACTTCTCAATTTTGTTAGATTAGATCTCCTCCTTCACTCAACATGTCAAACAGACATGGAGGAATGGTCTAGGGAGGGTTTAGAGTGTTTTTGGAAAGTTAATTTGTTCAATTGATTCAAAATTGTATTTTTCCAGCAAGTGACAAAAACTACTGTTGGAGGGATCATTTTCAAATTAATAATGGTTAAGTTGTTTTCTTGAGATTTCTTTGTCAATTCGAATTCCTAAATGTCTTAGCATACTAATCTATAACATTTTTAAGTTGATTGTTAAGTGCAGGTCTGAACTGTATAATTTGATTGCATTACTTTTTGCTGGTTTAAAATTATACAGAATGCCAGTGATCAGTTTCTTTGAAGGAGTTATTTATCAGTTTTATCCTATAGGTATGGTATTTAATACCTAAACTAATCCATTACCTTCAGTTTATTCTAACAATTCATTTCCAAGTTAAATTACAAGTTCTTATTTCAATTTTAATATAATTCCAAGGATGTAAAAATAACATACTTCCTTCCTACGCATTCTTCTTTCCAACAGAGATTTTAATTCACAATAGCAATTCAATTTCAATACAGTCATGCATGTTTGAGAAGGTAGGGAATTACTTTATTGACCTCCAACAACAACTTTACAACTTATCTCTTTCTTTTAGCTTCAAAATACAATATACAATACATATAACCATTTTTCACATTCCTTTTCAAAACAGAGAATGGAATATAACTCTCTACATTTCACATTTCAATTTCAATCTTTCCTCATCAATACAAGAAACTTCTCATTTACAATAATTATACAAATCATCCACTTCAAAGTGGGAAAGGATTACAATTAAAAGGGTATTCACAAGGGAATGTAAAACTATATTTTTCCATTTCTCCAGAACAACAACATGCTCATTTTCTCTTTTCTCCAAGTTAATCACAAAAAAGAGGGGGAAAGGCAATACTCTCCACCGAACCAAGACATCCAATGAAAGGAGAATCCTTCCTTCATCATTGGCCCCCAAGCCCCAACCAAAGTACAATAATAGATGTAATTCAACCCATGGAAACAACTAGCTTCCACAACACAACATTCTTTCACACATGCACATGTCAATATAAAACATAACTCAATACCAAATAGTAGTTTACAACTGCAATAGCAAAAATTCAAATCACAACTCAGGCTTGATCATGCAAGCCAAAGGAGCAAGGACTATGGGGGAACTACTTATGCCTCCCAATTGGGAATTTGGGCATCCACCTATAATCATACTACCAATATAACATATCATACCCCATAAACCTTATGCCTCCCAACCCCTCCTTATGCCCCCCCACAAATTTTCCCTTATACCCCCCCCCCCACAAGTAAGAAATGCAAGCTATTTATTTTCCATGGTTGATCCCAAACCCAAAAATCCCTCCACAAAACTCTTATGCCCATGGCATTCCCTTATGCCCCCCCAACATGGATTCCCCATAGCCTTCTCCTACACCTTCCCTAAGGAAGTCTACCCAACCAGCCAAAAAAAGCAATAAAACATTCTCCATACACACAACTCAACAAGAAATTAATATCAATAAAAGAAGAAATAAACTCCTACCTCTCCATGGAAGGATTTTCTTCACACAACAAGCTTTGAATGTCAAAAATACAGTCCCAAAACAGCAGTGCCAAAGTATCAAATGCTCTCCAATATCCTCCAAATCAACAAGATCTCTAATCACAGAAAAAATGCACCCCCAAGGATGAATGCAAATAGGTTCAACAACCAAGAAAAAATATTCCCTAAGCTTCTCCCAAGTAAGAGTTCCAATCACAAGAAAAATGCGACCGAAGGAAGCATGTAAAATGTTTCAACAACCCCCCAAAAAAGAAGAGAGTTTGAATTAAACAGAAGATGAGAGAGAAGAGGATGATGTGGATCCATGTAGGATGCCACACCAAACATCCACCAATTCAAACACAAAATCCAAAAATCCATTCTCCCAAGCACAATAAAGAGGTGGGTGAAAAATGACAAGTTACTTGCACACTCAAAAGAGCCCACACCTCAAGGGAAAATAATTTAAATGAAATGTAAGAGATTGCAATAAAAAACAAGCAACATGATGAATAAAATGCATTTTAAAAGTCACAAATCACATATCCATCCATAAGTATGGTTGGTATATTAAATTTAGAGGTATGGGACAAGTTTTTCTTGTCCCACAAGCCTCCAAAAATAGCTCCCAAGGAAAATTTCGAATTTTTCATGGAGGTGGAGTGTTTCATACTCCAAAACAGACTTGAACATACTCTTACACAAACCAACAACTTCCATTATTATTTTCCCATATCCCCATTTGATTTATTTAAATTTTAATCATAAGATTTCCACATTAATCTACCACAACTTCAATAAATTAAAGGAAGGAATACATTACTGATAAAATACATACAACAATAACATTTTACCACATTAATAAAATACACAAACCCATGGTCACATGTAAAGATGATCCCCCCAAGGAATCTCTAACAAAATACAACACACACACACAAAACAAACTGCCATGGTGACCTTGTCGAATTCACCTAGAATTCCACTTTGGTTAGTCTCCAATCCCTCGATGTTTGTTGTGATATTTTAAACCTGTAAAACACAAATACCTCCTTCAGCCTCATGGCCATATCAAAACATCCAAAATGAATATATAATAAAATCACAAAATCATCTATACATATGAATCACAACAATCACCAAGGCAATCAACAAAATCATTTACAATTTATATCGACAACTATATCATCATCAAATAATTTTTCCTTTTCTAGGTTTACTCATAATCTCCAAAATCACATGTCTGAATAACTTCCATTAAACATCCATGTCAATAGTATATCATCATCCACATGTGAGTGTCTCTAATAATCACCATGCATTATATATAATTAGATTCAACAATAATCCAGGATCTGACATCTAACACCATACTAAATCAAAACTATTAAAATGTCTATCATATTGTCTATAATCTCATGATCAGTAATAAAAGGTGCCAAAGGGAAGTGGGCACTACACATGAAATGGGAGGACTCAAGGATGGGGAGAGGTGGGAAATGGGAATGGAGAGAGGTGGGTGAGTGAGTCGAGGGAGTGGGCGAGCTATGAGCTGGGAGAGGTGGGAAATGGGGACGGGGTGAGGGCTCATTTGGGGAGGGGGATGGGGAACGTGGTAGTTAGGGAACATGGGGAGTTAGGTGACAGGATCGAGGTGTGAGTTGTAGGGGAGATAGGAGGGTGAGATGTGAGGGAGTGGGTGAGGCAGGATGGGGACTGAGCTGGTGTGGGTGGTGAGGTGGGAAGGGAGATGCCTCAGACGAGATGGATGATTTGGGTAGGGAGAAGGGAGGGAGGGGGAGGAGAGGGGTAGGGTAGTTAGGGTTTAACAATTTTTTTTATGTTTTCATTTTTTTTGTTTTTGTAGATCTATTTTTAAAAAAGGATTTTGTATGATATATGTGCAGGAATCAAAATTTTTTGTATTAATTATATTTAAATGAAATTTTTTTTTGTGTCTATGTGCAGGTTCAACCACAAAAAGTTATTGCAAACAAAACAAGAAAAAAACTGAAAACAATACTTTTGCACTCAGAATTGACACAAAAAACACCGTTAATAACCAAAATACAACAATATGTTTTTTTTTAATTTTGATCTGGGACACTTATTGCTTGCTTCTAAATCTATACAATTGCTTACCTCCAAACTTGCACAACACAAAAGACAACATAAACACTACAAGAACAAAGTGAGACAATCAGAAATGAAACAAAAATGAAAGAGGAGGGGTGCGAGTCCCACCAGGGTGTGCCAAGATGTATGCAGAAAAAATCACTTGAGAATGGAAAAATAAACAAAACATGTAAATTTTTCCAATAACCTTCTGTGTAAACCTCAAATAAGGGTCTCCCATGAAACCTTTGCAAGATGGATGTCATAGATTATTTTTGGATTCTCTTGAGTGCTCTCCAAGCTTTGAATGCAAATGCTACAGACACAGTTCAACATAGTTTTTGTATGTTAGATTCAAGAGAAAGTTTGAAAGGAAAGTAAACTTGTAATTTATAGAAGCAGGAGGTGGTTGAAATTAGTTACACATGGATAAATGAGTATGTTAAAAATAGCGTTGTGGGTAGTTGCAATAGTGTCGGGGGGCAGTAAATAAATTAATTTCAAAATTTTGCATCCGAAAAGGTTGTTGTACATGCATTTTAATTCCCCCCACCTTTATAAGATTCTAGAAGTGCAGTTAACTAGGGTAAGCATAGGAAGCCCAAGTGGAGCCTAAGTGGAGTCTAGATGGAGTTTGAACAAGTGGCAGATGACTAGGATGTGGACACACTTATTAATTAATTATTTAATTAATAAATAACAATTAATTTAGTCAAAGGGGTACAAATGGTACATGGGATTAATTTAATTAATCATAAGGGTACAATGTGAATTAATTAATTAATGCAATCAATTAATCACAAATGGGTAAATAACAAGGCATAGTAGAATAACACTAGGAACAAGTGGAAACAAAAGTGTAATTTTGGGGTGTATACATTTCTTAGGTAGATGAAAAAATGAAGGAAAAACTCTCACAACTAGTTGGTTTCTGGGAGGACTACTTTCAGATGTGGAAAAAGAGGTTGTCCCGGAAGAGGTTATAGATATCACAAGTATAGATTTTCCAAAGCCCAAAAAAAACCCTCAAAAAGGGCAAAAATCCTTACTAAGACCTATGCAGACCAAATTTCAACCCCCCACCAAGGTAAATCAAAGGATGAAATTACAATGAGTGATTATAATGTTCAACACATTAATTTGGGTAAACCTACTTGAGAAACATTAAAACAAGATATCACACTAGTTGTTGAGGGTTTATTGCATAAATTTAATGATGATAGGGTGTCTAAAAGGATATTAAAAGAACAAGTTAGAACATTATCCTCATACATAAAAAATGGGTACAACCTATAGATGAAGGGCAAGAAGTTATTACTAGTATAACACCTCATATTCTAAAAGAGGCTTATAGGGCTAGAGTAACAGCCAATGTTGTGGATAAATTGAAAGAGGAGTTGATTGAAAAAGGAAATAATATTATTGAAGAGGTAGTAGAATGTTATGAACAACTAACAGAATTGTCCAATGATGTTAGTGACCAGCTTAATAAATGTGGAGATGAAGTTTACTACTGGGAAGGAAGTCTTCCTAAAATGGAAGCACTAGTTCAACTAGATGCTCAATTAGTAGAATATGAATAGATTATTCCCCCTAAAGAAAGGGGATACAACATAATTATGAAGGAGCTATCAAATTAAGGGTGAAAACTCTCAAGAATATTGATGAAATTATTCATTCTGAAAGGGAAAAGATAGCAATGCACATATATAGACTTTATGAGTGGTTAGGAAAGCTTGTGATAGAGAACAAATTCACCTGTGGAGATTGGGGCATTGAGAATCTGGTACAATCATTTTATCAAAATGTTGATGGAAAACCTGATGCAATGAATCCAATGTTTAGTTATGATACTTTCAAGAAGTTTGTTGGTTTGGAGTAACACATGACCAAGTTGTCAAAGAAAATAAGAAAAAGTTAATGTTTCAAGGTCAAAATTTGAAGGAATACTTAAAGAGAAAGCATTGATATTCATGTTCTAGGTCAGAATTGATGAAGATGACATTATCCAAATATTTCAAAGGTTCGATGCATACAATGGAATATTATCATAAACATAGTAAAACAGTGTCAAGGAGCTGGAAGTTAGCCCCATTATACCATGAGAAAGCTTAATGCTTGTTTTTCCTTAAAAAAAATCCTTTTTTAGTTATTAATTTTTCTCATGACAGGTTATCATTGCTTTAAGTTGTGGATTTAAATTATGTATGTAATATGGAACAATGCAGTAGGATTTCATTTTGTTTTAATAGAATTCTACATTTATTATTAATATGAAATTCATTGTAACATCTTGAATATTTTGCATTTGAAAATGAAAGAAAAATGGGTTTCTATAGGGTCCCCATCCTAGGAAAAAGTTTACATACATTCTTGACATAATACTAAAAAGGAACTAAAGAAATGATACTTAGTCTTCTACTACTAAGAAATCCTCCCTGAAAGAAGGAACTTTCTTTAAAACCCTATTCTTCCTAGGTATAAATTCTTATGTCCCCAATTTTAATCTGCACAAATAAAAATGTCCCCTACCAAACCATGAGACATGCCTATAGCCATTAGATCATAAACATTTTCCTTAGGACCATCTACCATGTCAATCAGCTCCACCTTCCTATAAGAAGAAAGCCACCCCTAGAGATCCAAATCACCCTTGGAAAGTGATTTCTTCCCTGATGCTTTGAAGGTAGAGAATGGAATGGGAATGTTTGTTGTATCTGGGAGCGCAATCACAATGAATTTTGGAGTAGATTGGGCATGAGGTTCAGAGTTATACTCACCCCTGTAGTTCTTTATAAAGAGTGAGGATCACCCTAAAGGTTATGAAGGTGTAGATTCTATTGGTTTTCTTCTCCAACACAAAAACACGTTGTTCCATCTTATTCACACTTTGAAAAAGAGTAGGCATAGTGTCTATAGAAACACCTTCACCAAGCACATAAGATTATGAAGGAATCTCCTTCATAGTGAACTCATTGTAAATGAAAGGGCATGTGTTATCAACTGCACCCTCTCACAACAGGCCTTCTCTTAATCCAAAAATACTTCAACACCTTGGGAAATTTCTGATGCTCCCACCTAAAAACATGAAAGTACATCATTTGGAAAACAGAAAATACAAGACTAATCATGATTATTCGTCGAATCAATGTCACTCGAACAACTTGAGTTTTTAATGGCCCATCGTAGTCTTCTAGGTCTGCAATTCTAAATAACAGTCTTATGAATGCTTCATCTGGGCCCGATAAATAAAAAACTAAGTTTAAATCCTCAAGAGGAAATTTCTTTCAAACTAGATGCTAATGCTACTTTAGCCATATTGCAAACAAAAAATCTCACTATGCGTCTTGCACTTAAAATAATAGATGAGAATTTGTGGAAGAAATGGTGGAAATTTATAGTAAAGATAAAGCTGGCAAGTCAAGCTAAGTGCAACCATGGTGAGTTGATCGTTGAGAATATCTTTGATACCCACATCAAGGAGATAAGTGTGAAGTAGGACTGATATCATACAAAAAGGTGGAAATTGTCTTGATGTAACACACCACATGTGGAAACATTCAACTCAAAAAGATATGCCAATTATTGTGTGTGTTTTGAGGCAGATTCCCAAAAGGCGGGGAATGATTAACATCAAATCAAATTACTTGGGGTGCTCAAAAAATCATTTAAAAAGTTTTCCCTACTTACCCAAAATAGAAATGACCAAGTTGGTGATGTCAAATAAATGACATAAGCATCCCATTCATCATAAGGGAATGGAAACATACACCTAGAAAAATTTGTAAAGATTTCTCCACATGGCACGAAGGGAATAAGATATTTTCATAATGATAGAATCAGATACTACCCTTAGGAATATTCCTTGAAAGGATTCAAATTTTTATGGGGGGATGAAGAAAAGAAAGAATTGAATATTATATATATATATGAGAGAGATGTTCTCATATCGAGGGGGGTTTAAATTTTCTAAAAAAATAGAAGAAATAGCATAAACTGATAATCATTCTTGAAAGCCTGAATCAAATTAAGACACATGTGTTTTGTTTCATCTTTCAAATCTTCTTATGTCAATATGGTTGCAAGTGTATAGCCATTGAAAAGCATGGAGATTATAGGTTTTATTTTCCCTTGCTGATAAATCTAAAAATCTTGAAATAAACTATGAGTATGTTCATGAGCATTGTTATCTTTGTTTATTGGTAATATAATTTAAATGAACCATTTGTATTTCCTGTTAGCAATCTTGTGTTGAAAATTCCTATGAATTACACTATATCTTGTCCTTATGGTGGTGTTTTGGCAATTGTAATTGTTTTGTGAGAAGATATTTCCTTTCATAGTGTGATAAAAAAAATTAAAATTCATAATTCATACACTTTTTTGAGAGGATTTTTTGTAAGTCTTTGACTGAATCTTGGGCATAATGGATCAGGAATTATCAATATTTTATTGAAAGGTTAACATGAGATTTTTTTTTATTTCTTAAAAAATGTGTGAAAGCATGTATTCTTGGGCTTCCATGAGTGCATATATTCTTTTTAAAGGGTTGTTACTGGGTGTTTGATGTGTTCTTTTTTTCCTTGAGTAATTTTTTGAAAATGTTAAAGAATATTGACAATTCTATATAGTCAACTTTATACGGCTTTAATCTCCCATTCTTGTAGAAATACAGTCCTATAATTGTTAAATCCTTTCTAAACCACTTATGTTTTCTCTGTCTATGAACATCTATTAAGGGAATTTACCATTTCACCTTCCCTTCTTCATAAATATGCAGAAGCAGATTGAACTTTCCATTGTCTAGAGTAACCTGGGTCCTACTTGAGTGACATTTGCATTGTTTAGGGTGACAAATTGTGAGAGTTAAATTGTACATACATTAACCATGTACATTCTGGACTGATCTCCAAATTCCAAAGAGAAGGCCAATAAATTGTTATTCCACCTATCTTTCTTAAAAATTCAAGTTATCAAATGGGTTCTCTCACCTTGGTTAAAGGCAGGACCTAAAGGTAACACAGAAGATCATCCCCTTTATATGTGACACCCAATCCCTCCAAAACCTAGTTTTAAATAAGTTTTTCAGACATCTTCCCCAGCTGCAAAACGAAAATTCTATCATACTTAGATTATCCCAATCCAAGTGGTGATGTTGCCTAGCCACTAAGAGAGGTGTAGATTTGGGGACCAACATGTTCCAAGCATCCTGTTCAAGATGTTTTTACTTTTCTACTTTAAATTAATGAAGTGAACTAATAAAACTGACCTTAGAAGATGACGAGGTATGCTGATACCCATGATATAGTTGTTGTTGATGTTGATGGTTGATTGAAGATGACGAGTCCAAGTGTGTGCACAACTTCTTTTTTCTAAGGGGATAAGCTACCTGTAATACATAAACACTCAGAAAAATATGGGATTAGACAGATATATGGCAGATTTCCTGGTAAATGGTCAGTCCCCAAAAGTTAATAGAATTCCTTGTAAGGATGTCAATCCAAGTTCAAGAAATCAAACTGATAATGATAAGATAAAATGATAAAACAAATGATATAACCAATAATGCAAAGACAAAGGGACTGATGCAATCCATGGTTATATGATCGTATGATGGTGATACTTGATCCAAAGGGAGTATAGGGATCACAAAATGGCTCAAAGTAGAAAGTATTTATATGGTTCTATACTCACACAGGTAAGCTGAGTGATAGATTTGATTAAGATAACTGATAAATTACTACAGATGGCTCAAAGGAGCTTGATAAGGTTTGACTGAAACCTGCAAAGGTAGAGTAGTAATAGGCAATGTGATCTATATGTATAAAGGATGATATTTAAGCTTAAAATGATCTAACATATAGGAATTTTCGGTGATTTAGGAAAATCACCGGTGATTTGGATGAATTGTTGGTGATTGGGATAATCATTGGTGATTTTTGTGAATATTCACAGGCTAATAATAAACAAAATAAATCTGATTGAGGTTTGAAAATGATGAAGAAATCAGATGATAATGTAAAATAAAATGTACCTACCTTTTACCAGTTGAAAAATCAAGGACTAACAAATGATATTACCTGATAGAGGGAGATTACAGATGCCAAAGATTGCTAAACTAGTTCCTAGACGTTTGGATGGCCTCCAAAGGATGAAGAAGAGATATTATTGCCTTTTAATGTTAATGTGATGATCTTTGGCTCTATGAGAGAGATATGATACAAAGAAAATATGATATAAAGTCCTTAAGCCACATTCTGCTACAAGCTATTAGCTAAAATGGAGGAAGCTAACATGAAATAAAGGCCTAGAACCTACTTATACAGGGGTCACCAATAGCCAAAGATAATCACTGGTGATTCAATGGGGTCATGGGAAATATTTTTTTACAGTAAAGAGGTTGTAACTAGATTATAAATTGATATTTGGACAAAGATGAATCGCTAGCGATTGGGTCGGGTCATGGGCGATTCATTGTTTTATGGGAAAAAGGTTGAAACCGCTTCCAAAATCAAGTTTTTTGTTTGTTTTGATGAATGATATGTGTTGGAAAGAGGTTATGTAGGTTAGGAATGTTGTTAAATGGTTGTTAAGTTGTTGTTTTTTTTTAATTTGATTTTGGTTTCTAAGTGGTTTTAGGTTGTTTAAGAGAGGGTAAAATAGGATTTTACAACTGTAGAATGATATTTACGGGAGTAAATATAATGGGGAGAAATAAGACTTATGATAAGTATTTAATGTATAATATGATAGTGATGTGATAATGAAGGGTTGTTATTGGACGTGGATACAGGAAATTAGTGGTGCTAATTTTAGGTGTCTACATTTTCCCCTTTGTTTTGAGTGGTTTTGAGAAAAGCCACAAGACAAATATGATATGTGATGGATGAAAGATGCATATTTATATGATGATGTTCTCCCCCTCAAACTAGGGATTTTGATGACCTAAAAGGGAATCAATTATGAGTTTGAAAGAGATAGACGGAAATATGAGAGATGATGCCCCAGGACGAAGTATAGAAATAAGATGGGTGTCATTAGAAAATCAAGTGATAGGGGAGCCAAAGGGTTCGTTTCCTATAAACATATGGCTTAATGATGGAAATGGGAAATAAAAGAGATGTTTTGATGAGGTCAAAGGACATAAAATTGATGTTGTCATAAAGGTGGACTTATGAGGCCAAGAACTCAAGTGATAAGGGAACCAAAGGGTTTGTGTCCTATAGACATATGACTTTAATGATAAAAGGATGACAGTTTGATGAGGTCAAGGGACCAAAAATCAATATTTCTATAGAGGTGGGCTTGTGAGGTCAAGAAGTTAAATGATAAGGGAACCAAAGGGTTTGTATCCTATAGACATATGACTAATGGCAAAAAGGGTCCTGATAGAGGAATAGATAGATGTCTTGATGTTGATCAGGGGCATAGAGCCCAAGGAGGAAATTAGTTGAAAAATGTCGATTTTACTGAGTAGATGTGATGTTTTGATGTATACGACCTTTTATGAAGCCTAGTTTTGATGTAGAATCATGATACACAGAGTTTTTAAGACTCCATATGATGTATAATGATATATTAATATGATGATGATTTTGATTTATGATTCAGGTGTTGATTTTTATTTTGATGTAATGTCTTGGAAGTGACAATGTAATATTAATATGCAGTCATGATTGTATGGATATTGATAGATGTTGATGGATGTTTTTTATGTGATGTATTAATGATATTTGATTTTCAAGTGACTTCGTGTTTATAAAAAAAAATATTAAACATGGTTAAGAATAAAACATAGAATGATTGCTTTATACTAGATTTGATACATATGTGATGGGAATTAATATGGTGAAGTCACTTGCACATTTTGTCTTATAAAAAATGTTAATACATGACTAACAATGGGTAGTCACATGTAGGATCTTGGATATAGAGGTGAAGTGATAAGATGTACCTTCCTAGGACATGAAAGAGGTTGAACATGTGTAGGTTGATGTGGGAAAGTAGGTTTCTCATTTTCAACAGTTTCATAGAGAAATTCCCTAACTATACATATTTTTTTATGCAAACTAATCAATGCGGGAAGTTTTATTTGACGATAAAGTTGACTAATGTAGGAATTTTTCCGAGGATGCTTTTGACATTTGATTTTTTTGAAGGTTGATTGATGTGGGAATAATTTTTCATGGGTATACATCATTTAAGGGAGTGGTCTACAATTTTGAATTTTGACTTTTGATTTTTGATTTTTACAGAGATAGTCATCCTTCGAGGGACTGGTCTATTTTGACGGGTAGCTATCCTTCGAGGGATCATTCTACTTTTATTTTTGACAGTATGATTTATATATTTGAATAGTTTTCCTTCAAGGGATCAGTCTATTATTTTTTGAATTTTAATAGGAAGCATCCATATATATTTTTGAATTTATTTTTGACATGAGAGAAAAAACCCTAATAGATCATTTCAAGGAGGGGAAGAGAGATGTGTACACAACCTACACACATACGTTCCCCATGACATTTTTTTGGCTGGTATGTAATGTAGATGGATTTAATGATTCGAGTGTTCCCACAGAGGGGGAACTTATCCAAGTGAAATATGTGATGCACAGAGTCATGGTGCTCATCTTTAAGGCTTCTTGAGGATAGTGACGGAAAACCACATACTTTAAAATCATTAAAATGATAAGATGGTTGGTTGATGGTGGAATTAGATATTTTATGTGACTATTTTCATGATGGCCAGAATGTTAATAGTAGAAAGGTTGCAAGTGCAAGGCATTCAGAGGTTCCTTTTCAGGTGTACCATCAAGGGAGGCTAGGTGATAGGCTTCCAACCCATATTATATGGACCGATCCAGTCAAGGGAAAACTTTTCACGTTTACTCATTTCTAGAATAATGCAATTTTAACCTTATTAAAAGGATAGGGTTGGTGAGGAATAGCTAAGGGGAGGTGCACAAGGTAATAATTTCAAAATATCAGAAGATATGAAACCCGCTAGCATGATGATATGGTTAGAGATAACATGTGCTGAAAGGAATGATGTCTTTGGACTTAGGATGATGAAATTTTTGATCTTGATTGATTAATTATATGGTAAATAAAGGATGATGTGGAACCTTTGAGAAAAAATCCTTTGAAAATCTAGATGATATATGAGAGTACGATTGATGAAGAGGGGTAGATGAAAAAGATTTTATTTTTCCTTTTCTTCATGTGTGACGATTCCTAGATTACGTAGGTGGGTGAGCCATATGGATTTGAGACAAAAGGACCTTCAATGGAAGCTAATGAGAAGATGTATGAGAAAGGTTTTCTAAGATCTGATTGAGGGTGACCCCCTTGTGACTTGGGTGTATATTTTGATGAGATTGAGGGACCTTCAATGGAAGGTGTTGAAGATATGTCCGGAAGAGGTTTGATAATACGAGATGGAAGATTACCCCCTTGTCCTGTAGATGTTAGTGAGGAAACTAATGAGGGTGGAGATGTAGATGATATCAATGATGGATTAGGATGGTCCTATTCTAGGATAATATCTTTGATGAGGAATAAATTTTGGATTATGGCTTTACAAACTTTACAACTCTTTGTGTTATGACCTAGGTTTCTATGGTAAGCACGTGTTTTGTTTTGATCATACCATGGAGGTTCTTGAGTATGTGGATTGGGTGTTTTGATAGGTGGTAATGTGATAAGGGAAGAATGTATAAGCCTTTTGAGGATTCCAATGTAAGTCCCTTTGGGGGATTTGGATTAACAGATTTTGATTTTTGATGCAGCCTAGAATTTACCAGTAAAAGCCCAGGCATGATGGCACATCACTCAACCTAGACTGAGGGATCACCTGAAGCACGCAAAGGTACCAGGACCCTCTTTAGGGTTTTTGTTGCAATATGTTAGCATGATGAATAATTAATGCATTTAGGTCCATAATTAATACATCATTCTACAATGCATGTTCAGATCTATATCTAAAGAATAACATGCTTAAATGATAACCATGATGAAATCAAACATGCAAGAACCAATTATACTCAAGATTAATACTTTGATTCAACCAATACACTCCATTAAATTAAACATGATAAATACATAGAAGTTCATTACAATATATAATACCATATCATATGTGCGCATCAAATTTGGCAGCATAACTTCATAGTAATTCAGTTCTCACATACCTCTCCTATACTACGTAGATCATTACATATTTATAATGGTGGGGAATTTCCCTTCACTGCTTGCATAACTCCAAAAATAGGCCACATGCTGGAAATATCCATGCACCTTTACAATCATAGCCACACATGCAAGTGTGCTAAAATAGATCTCTCGTAGTTAATGGTCAGTAACAATTCTATCTTTAGCCCACATCCATGCAAAGCACTCCATATCTGCTCTTCCAAAAATAGCCTATACGTGTCACACAAGTCTTTTCCCATTTTATGTGCTCTACACGCTATCTCCAAAAATAGCCTGTACATGTGAAAATGGCTAAGTCCCAAATCTGCCTTTATATTTCACGCGCATTTTCTCCCCTATCCTTTTGCACCTTTGACTGCACCTTGTTCTCTCCCGTGAACCTCTTATGTGTCTTCTGCTAAGTATTCCACTTTTTCTTCTCAACATTACCCCACACTAAACTACATTACCACCCCGACAATGGCTACTCCTTGAACAATAAAGAATAAAGTAATGGAAAGAATGTGAAATAATTTCTTATATAGAAAATAGTTATTTACTCTACATCACCCTCTGCTTCAATTAGAAGAATGATTTCTTGATATTCTTCCTTTATTTTGGCCTCTAATGTATGCCATTCACTTAGCGTGGCCTCTACCTTTTCTGGGATATTCACTGCAATAGACTCTAGCTCATCTTGTGTAATTTCTCCCTTCTCATTTTGTAATACTAACATTATGTTAGCCATTGCAGACATTATTCCTTCCAATAGATCCATTTTCTACTCTATAAGTTTTCCTAGCTCATCCAACATGTTCTTATGGGGCTCCTAAGCCGCTACAAGGGCCTCGCCCTTTTGCTTCACCACTTCCAGTCTCTCCACATGCCCCAATGTTTCATCCTTCATAGATTTTAGGACTTCGTTGTCTTCTACCATCATCCTTGTTTTGATGACTACTTCCAGATCCATACAGATATTCAATGCTTGATCTGCTTTCTTTAGCTCCTCCCGCAAAGTTTGAAGCAACCCCTCGTATGATGAATTTTTTCTAATCACTGTAGATTTTTCCCTCTATGCCTTCTATTCAGGGTCTTTTAGCGCTAGGATCCTAATGGGTCCCTCCTCAAGCACCATATCAACCAAATTACACACATAGTGCATAGCTGAAGGAAAAAATTTTGGTACCTTGGGCTCTAAATGTGGTCTTTCTTAGATGACATGATATCTGATCTTATCTTCCATGCTAATAAGAACCCCATTCTTTTTCTATTCCATGTCCTTTTCTTGTTTTAAGTGCATGAATTATGCATCCTTAGCCTTAATCTTTTCCCTTAGCACCTTGATAGTCACAGATTTATCTATGTTCATCTGGGCCACCTCTATAGATACCTTCACCAAGGCATTGCTTACTTGCTCATCAGACATAACCGTGGGTTTCACGGTTATATGTCTAGCCTGAGGTGCCTTCTTCAAACTCTTTAACACACAAGATTCTTTGCATACATTGAAGTCTCGATCATCCATGTGTGTGTGCATAGACTAGGATAGCTACTTTCTTGTGCACATTGTGGTCATGTCCTCATCCATATAACTTCTTAGGACTCACCATGCTTTGAAAATAGGCATGGATAATTTTTCTTGTGTCCTCAACATAGCCCAAAGATGGAACAGTCAATTCTCCATTTTTTCATTTACTTCTTGGCCCCTTAAGAACCATTACGTCAAGATTTAAAGCTGAATCTTTAGTGTCTTGAGAATTATCTTGCTCTATCTCTCCTTCCTTGACTCCTTCTCCTTCATTCTTCACATCTCCGTCTTTCACTTATTCATCTTTTTTCTCTTCCGTGTCCTCTATTGGTGTAGGATATTTGGGCATGCTCTCCTCAGACTCTTCCACCTCCTCTTCTTAGTTGTCACCTTTTGTGGAGAGAGTCATGGTGATTTGCACACTGACTGGGGAGTAGTGCCTTGAGTCCTTGTTCTCCTGAACACCCTCTTAAAATGGCATTTCTCAAGGTTTTCTCCAACCTCCAATTCTTTATCCCCTTCTTCTTATGTCTGGGGTAGAGTACTTGCATGCTTAGATTCTATCTTATCCGAGGGCTACCTTCTTCACCTATACACCAAGCTGCCACTATCTTCGCACTCTTCCTCCTCATCATCTACTTCTACAGTTTTAGTGGATTTAGAGATGGTACATTCTCCACTTTGTGCTTTCCCTTAGGCAGCCCTGGGAGTGCGAACTCATTCTCCACATATTTATTTCCCTCCAACTTAGGCTTGAGATGAAGGTAGACAAGTGCAGCCCCACTATCTCTAATTTCTAAACTCACGGGCTTCATACTTATCATATCTGACATCATCCTCTCTATGTAGGTGGTCTACCCTGGATAGACATAGGTCTTACACAACATGTGGTAGTCGCAGTCTACCTTGTCTGCCACAAAGTTTAGGCATTGCGCATTGTTGAACCGATGGACTTCCACCTGAAAGTAACATTTTGTGAAGGCATATGGTAGCTTACACCAAGGGCTCCAAGTATTATCCTTCATCGTAACCCGTGTGATGCAAAAGCTCAGATACACTGCAAACTGAATTGCCTTGCCCACCACCGATGGTAAATCCTTAGGGATGCACCACTCTTCTTCAAAAGCCATGCGGAGCCTATCATATTACATCTCTTCCCTTTTCTTGAATGGCCCACCCATTAACCCTTAACATAAGTATTTCTCAAACCTTTGTGCTAGGGACTTGTTCTATATGGGGGTACTACCAAATTTTGTTCTTTGGCCTATCAGGTACTCCAATCTCCAAAAATACTAAGGAGAACAGGACAATGCTGAAACTGATTCTCTCACATGTACGCCCCTCCTTGATGATTGTGTCCACAATGCAGCCTGTTATGTTGTATATTTTTCCCTATGACATTTTCCTTACAATGTGTAGCCACATTTTGTTCACTTGGGGTCACCTCTCTTGATCATTTAACTTAGTGACCAGATGTGTAGCTACCTGTATGACAGGATACTTCTTTAATTTATCTATATCCATTTTGCATAGACCTTCAATGTATCCTAACTCCTTCCGCATCACAAAGATAGTTGCTTTATCTGTCAAGTCATCATTTAGGTCTATTCATGTGCCCCTTAATCCTGTCATAGTGGAAATCAGAGTGGTTATAAACCTTACCATATGCCCGGAAAAGTAGAAGAAATCCTCATGTACCCTACTCATCAACCACTGGTACAAAGGTTCATACTTTCTAAAATAGGGAAGCTTGTATAACTAGTAAACGCCAATCTGCTTTAGCAGCTTCTCTCACACATCATCATACACTGACATATCTTCGACTATGCATTTTTTTGTCTTTGTATTCAATAGCACATCCAATTCCTTTTTCTTCTCTAATTTATGGTGGTTGTAGTCACTGATCTTACATTTGTGGACGTGAGAGTCCCATTCTTGTCTCGCTATTATGCCTTTTGGGTATTGCATTCCTGAAAAGTTACTCTCAGGGGTAATTTAAACCTTTGCTTCCACCTTCTTCTTCCCTTTTTCTCCCATGACAGGTGCTTTCTTTGGTGTCATCTATAAATTACAATGTTCTTTCATCAAATTCTCATTTTCTAGCTTCTGAAATGTGAAACCTCAAACCCTAGCTCAAATCCACATGCCCTAGTTGAAAAATGTGTGCCCCAATTCTTTCGAATGCTCTACTTCACTCAAACCTTTCACCGACATGGACTTAATCTTCTCCTGTGCACAAATCTACTTCTCACATCTATTTTCACACTCTTCACACCTTAACACTCTTCACTCAGCATGGTCACACTTAGCTCTTTGAAATTTTTTTGATTTACAATGGTGAGAATGAAATCGTATCCCTCCCTTATATAGATTTTTAAAATGTTGGTGCATTTATTTCTCCTTCACCTACCAAAATTCCTCATTAATTGACCCTTTTGACAATGTTCTAAGTAGTACATCTTTTTGCCTCAGTCATAACCTTTTAGCACACCTTCCTACCTTTTGGATACAAGCTTCTCTTTAGTATGCTTCTGTGCACCTGAGTATCTCATTACTGCACCTTCTCCTAGTAGTCTCATTGGCTGCTGCTTACCTCTAATTATATTGTTGCTTCATTTATCTCCATCCATGGTCCTCATTTAGAAGCAATCTTCTTTTCACCAACTCTTCAAACTTTTAATAGAACCTATAACAGTTTTGTTCCTTTATGTGTACCCATTTCTCAATAACCACCCCATGTAAATAGTATATGCAGTCCTCTACACATAAAGATACTACATATGGTAATTAGCTTCTAGTGCGCAAACGTGCTTATTTCACAAAATAACAACTTAATTTAGAAAGTATAGTGACAAATAAGGAAATACATTAAGGGAATACATAATTTAAAACCTAATCTAAATGGCATTACTGCCTTATTACAAACACCAAGAAGACTTATTTGTAGTAGGGCTTCAGCGTACTCCCGTTGAAGTAATCAGGTAACCATATTCCATCAAGTGTTTCTAACTAAAAATCTCATGTTTCAAGTATGTGAGTGATAACATATGGTCCCAACCAATGTAATTTGAGTTTTTTTAGATGGCATAGAAACTTAGAATCATAGAGAAGCACCATATGTCTGGTCTCAATCTTTTTATCCCTAATGTTCCTATCATGTCATTCTTTCTACCTTGCTTTTTCTTACTTTTGACTCCAATGTGTGATTGCTTATCACTCATCCATCTTAATCAACTTGTTAATCCATTCTTCTAATGCTTTCTCATCAGCTAGACCTCCAATGCGTGCACTACACAAAGAATGTAAAATGAATTCCATAATAAGAATGGATTTTGTGCCAAACACCAATTGATAAGGTGTGGCCTTGTTTAACCGCTTGTATGTTATTCTATACGCCCAAAGTACTACAGAAACTTTATCATCCCAATCCTTCCTTCCAATATCACAATTGTTTTTAATGTCTGGCTCAAAATCTTGTTAAATGCCTCAGTAGTCCCATTTGTCTGAGGATGATATGGTGTAGTCTTATGGTGTGCAATCATGAATTCATCCAATAAAATTCTAATTGTCTCATTCAGAAAATGCATGCCCCTATCACTAGTCAAACTCAAAGGAAATCCATACCTTGTAATAATATTTTCCCATAAAAACCTGACTGATGTATCTATTGTATAATCTTTGTAAGCACTGCTTCTACCCACATTGTCAGTTAGTATATGCAAGTAATGATCTAGTGCGATCCAGTCCTGCGCGCGGCTAGGGAAATAGGACCCAAAAAATCTATAGCCCATTTCACAAATGGTTCTACACTAATAATAGGTCTTAGAGTCATTTCATCTCATTAACCTAGTTTCCCAAGGCACTAATAGTGATCACAAGCCTTGCAATATGCCTTAGAATCTATATATAGGGTCACCCACCATAATCTAGTAAGTACAATCTTGCATGCAGTAGCATCATCTACATAGTGGCTACCTGCAATACCACCATAATCTTCCTCCATGATATTTGTGCACTCATGTTCAAGTACACAGTAGTGCAGTACTTCATCCAGGCCTAACTTGTATAGGTCACTGGTAATCAACATATAGGGTGCCACGCATTTAGCAAGTTGTTTCTTCTCTAAGGATTTCATTCCTTCTAGTTCCATACATGTTCGTAGAAAGACAATAATTTCCTCTAATTCTGATGGTGTGCATTTTAACCTATATAACTGTGCATTGGGCATGGTATCTTCAATTTCATGTGCTTCTTCTCCTCACTGTATTCTAGATAAATGGTCTAGTCCAGAATTACTTTTCCCTAGTTTTACCACAACTGTAAAATCAAATTCTTAAAATAAGAGTACCCATCTACATATGCACCCCTATAAAATGGGCTTGTTCACCAAATACTTCAATGCCATGTGATCTCTATAAAATACAAATGGTGTAGCTAGCAGGTATTTTCTAAATTTATGTAGCACATAGATAACTGACAAAGCTTCGCGCTCTATAGTTGTGTAATTCTACTCTGCAAGAGTCAACTTTCTACTAGCAAAGAAGATAGGATGATCTATAATACCTTCTCCAGGCTGAGCCAACACTGCGTCAATGGTCATTCTAGAGGTGTCCACATGTACATGAAATCATTGGTCCCATGAAGGAAAGCACAGAATAGGCGCGGTAGTAAGTTTCTCCTTCAATGTCTTGAATGCACGTTGCTGTAATTTTCCCCAGTAGAATGTACTTTTTACTTTCAGTAACTCCTCCAGAGGTGTGGAAACTTTGGCATGCCCCTTTATGAATTTCCTATAATACCCCGTGTGACCCAAGAATCCACACACCTCACTTTGACCGGTAGGATCTTTCAGGCTGATAATGATAGTAACCTTAGCTGGATCAACCAACAAACCTTCCTTGCAGATTATGTGTCCTAACAGTATTCCAAATGGTGTAGCAAATAAGCACTTCTTGAATTTCAAAGAGATACTCAACTATCTACACCTTTCAAACATTAAGCATATATTATCACAATGATCCTTAACAATTCTATACACTGTCCAATCATCTAAATAAACCTGTAATAAGTTATGAATAAATCTTTAAATTCCTGAACAACTATACGTGAAAATACAACAGGCATGTTTTTTAGTCCAAAAGGCATCATGGTATAGGAAAATCTACCCCATTCAGTAGTAAAAGTAGTCTTTTTCTGATCCTTATGGGAAATCCTAACCTGATGATACCTACAGAACCCATCTGTAAATGAATAGATTTTACACCCTGTAATGCCTTCTAGTATTTCCTTAGAGAATGGCATAGGAAAGGGATCATTCACACATGCAGCATTTACCTCCTTGTAGTCCACATAGATTCTAATTTGACCATCCTTCTTGATATTGATCACCATTAGACTAACTCATTCTAATTCGTCTAGGGGTCTGATGATTCCAGACTTCAACATTTTTTCAATCCCTTTTGTGACCTTTTCACGTAAGTTAGGGTTCATCCTGTAGGGTCTCTTTTTTACTGGGTGTGCACCCTCTTTAAGATTTATTTTCATCTCCCCTAATGATTCATGCACGCCTTTAATTTCATGGTACCCCTAAGGGAATGAGTCATGATAATCTCGTAGTAACTCAATGATTTTTATCACTTTAGAGTTTGACAAATAGTCTCCAATTATGGCCTCCTTGGGCTCATCATCTAATCCAATATTCAAATTATTTGTCTTCATCAGTTCATGATAGGTGTTTTTAGTTTTATCTGTACTATCCAACACCTCACGCCTACCTGTTGAATGTTGTAGATCCAGATTTTCTACTTCTTCATCATTCACTAAGTAGACCATTTTTCCTTTTTATTTCTTAAGGCAAGTGTGCTGAAGTAATGTGGCATTGGCCTTTGTTTCTTCAGAAAAATGTGTTACTGAGTCTCTTTACACACCCAAAATTACATGTGCTACATTGTTAGGAAAATAGTTACAAGAATCCCCAATGATGATTCAAAATCCTTTCAAGAAGGTGTTTGAGCTCCAAAAACCCATTCACAATGTACATATTTGTAGCCTAGATAGTCTTACTTAAATTTTCCATGCATTTTTCCATCTCCCCACGTTTCTTTCTGTGCATTTTTTGGCCTTCAGTGCCAAGACCGCCACCCTGCGTATGTGGTGGTTCTCAAACCACCTCCCAGGCAAGGTGGCAGTCCTGAAACCACTACCCTACATAGGGTGGCTCTGTCCTGTCCACTTTTTCCAGAATCTTCACGCGTGTTTTAAACATGCGACGGTTCACTTAAGTTTATGCTTTTTACATGCATCCATGAGCCGAATTGGCTAAAAATAGATTTGTTTGTTTGGTTCTCCTTGCTCCTTCTATTTTCAAATAAGATTTAATTAGTTGGAATTGCTTCTTCTTGCCTTGTGCATGAAGTAATCTCCTAGCCTCCATTCCTATATATTCCATGCTTGTATTCAAGCAAAAAGGGCTTGAGAATTTTTGTGTATCTTGCATCGTATTGTTGTCTACAATCTTGCTAGGAATTGCATAGCCAAGCTCATGATTTCTTGTGATATCTCTCTTCTTACTTACATTGCAACCAGACTGCCTTCAAGCTGTCATTGCTCAAGTGCCATCTTCTTTTACTTGCTATTTTTTTGCATTCCCAATCCCTTGGACTCACATGAACACTCAAGAGAAAGAAAGGAACAAACTGAGGGGACAAATTACTACACAGTTGGATTTACCTCTATTATGTGAATTCCAAGTTGGAGTGTGTTGTTTGATTTCCTTTATTTCTATGCAATTTATCTATGTTATATCATAGCAAATAGAGTAGAAATCAATTTCCTTTCATTTTCAAGTAATTGGTTAGTTTCCAAGCGGTTTTGAATCTTTCATAGCAACCCCCAGTGACGGATCTTCTTCTTCCTATCCCTGTGGATTTGAAGGAGGGAATATCTATAGGAGGTTGTCTACATATTATAGGTTAATTGGAGAACTGTCTTGTTTTAAGTTATGTTAGTTTCAGTACACCCAACACAAGTGATTAACCACACTGGGTTATCTCGCTTGTTTAGTTTTAGATGTAGAAGTAGATTTGATTATTTAGAATAGAAGCAAGTTGTTGTTTGTGATTGTAATATTTCAGTTTTTGTGATTTGTTTATATTAGTTTCCCTTCAAGTATTAGCTTAGATTGTTAATTTCATTCAGTTTACATGGACACTTCAAACTAGACCAACACTTAGATCCAATTAGGAAAACAAACCATAAGGGAATTTACGCTACCCGCTCATAGCCTCTAAATCTCCCCTTGGTCAATTCGACTACCAAGGAGATCAGACTGCCAGATATTAGTCACTGATCCTACTATAGTTAGTTACCCACACACATTGAATATCAGCTGCTGCGGAACGACCTCGGGGGGGTCGAGTGCGGTTGAAGGTTGCATGTTCAATTTTCATCCGTACAGTTACCTTAGTGAAGAAAAGAGGATTCTCATTATAGAGAACAAGAACAGAGAGGTGTCTAAGGAGGCACTTGACAAAGAAAGAGAAAAAGAATAGAATCTTTACATGGGTTCTTGACAAAAAAATGTGTATGCAAATTATACTTTCAACACTAATATGTCTGCATCATAGTTTTAAATGATGGCCATTTGGCTCTGATAGATATTATGCCAATTTTGAAACCACATCCATCCCCTCCTCTGAGCAAAAGAGTGATGCATAACTAGCATAAAGTAAACATCCCTAATGCTCTTGCAACAAGATTACACTTTGAACCCAGGTAGATATGCTATTTTTGGTAGTTTGTTGATCAAAAACTTTATGAAATTTACATATAGTGAACCCAGTGATGCAAATCATGTTGTCAAAAATCATGAAAATAGAAAAAAGTGACTTACCAAAATGTCTTGGCAAAATAATCAAAATATACTAGTGAACATGGCCTATATCTATACAGAGCGATGATCTATTTGCATGATTTGTTTCAAGATCTACTCGCCGTCAAATAGTATGAATCATTGTTTCTCATTGAAGGCTTCATTCTATGAGATAAATTTGTTTTCTTTTTTCTAAGATTCTTACTTCTGAGGAAGAAATGTATTACAACACTGAACAATTTTTGTATTTTGGATATCATGTAACCTAACTTCTTCAATCCCATACGACCATTCTTGCACCTCTAACATGTGACATTAATACCTAATCCCAATTAAATCCCACTTATACTTTAGTATCAACCATTATATTAGTAGAAAGAGCCCATACTTCACAATCATACATTATTTGGTGTTAGGCTCCTTACCTGGGGTAACCTAATTCCACAATACAAGGATACAATACATTCTAATGACAAACCAACGCAATCATCATGAACAACAACAATAATAGGTCCAAAAGATCCAATTCCAAATGGCATCCACTCCCAGGGTTAGACACCAACCAGGGATGGGTCATTATCTAGTTGCTCTAAAAGCTTATCCTACGCAAGAACTTACACAAAAAAAGTGTTCTAACAGAATCCACCTCTTTTAAGTATATGGCAAAATAGTTCCCTAATATTGATGCCCACTAGTCCAAAATAATGGTACTATCCCAACTTAAAAACATATGTATTCGAAAAAATGTCCCCAAATAGTAATCAATTTTGCATTCCTTTTCAACGCTTCCAAGAAAAACTATTGTAGAAGTGCAATTTAAAAAATTACATGTCAAAAAATAAAGTTAAAAATTATCCAACTTCTCCTTGTCCACCTCCTTAGGAAGGGAATTTTTTTTTATGACAATCTTCAAAGGAATGGTTTACATACACCAAGTAAGTAAAGGATACTCTTGACTTCAGCTTACATGGTTTTTATGCTTGTGACACCCATTTCCATAGATCCTCCAAGAGTCGTAAGTTGATAACTAGGCCCAAACGCTAATATCAAGGCCTATACTACTACTATCAGGTATATTGCTTCCTTGGGATGTTGTAATGGCATAAGGCCCATCAAAAAACTCTTGATTTGAACCATAATGGAATGGTAGTACCATATTCCAAAGAGATTCAATAAATATCAATTCAAGCAACTTATTTCTGAGTCTCATCAAAGCATTTGACATTCTTACTTTGTCTGTGTACAAGGATAAGTGGTGTTTCAACTACATATTAGATTATAATGAACAAATGGAAGATTTGTCACCCATTTGGTCCAGATATCTAAACCCAACATCAACTAAACCACTACGAGTGCACCCAATTATAGATTTCATATGGATACATATTAATGGTCTTGTTGATTGTAGTCACTCCTTGAAGATTGTTATGTGAAATAAGAGGTCTACATGGTTTGCCCTTTTCAATTGTTATCTTGAAGTATTAGATGGTTGGCTCTTTTGCAAAGGATTGATCTAGCCTCATAATAGACAGTGAAAGCCATAACCTCTATGATCCCAATGTTGTCATTAGTTTGCCCTCAATGTCCTAGCATTTACACATGTTCATCCTCACATTAGGCTATAGTCATTCCTTCACCATATCTCTCTAAAAAGGCTCACTCGAATCCATATATCATGGCTTGCATGTACCACGAATAGTGCTACTAATGAGAGCACAAGAACATTGGTATTGTTAACAATGAAAGACACAAACAATAGCTATGTCTTGCCTTGAAAGATCATGTTATTCTCCTTTTAACATCCCTTTATCATTCCATGACATCACAGTTGAAGGAAATTTCATAGACAGTATGAACAAAATCGGAATTCCAAGGTATAAGAATCATTTGTCATAGAACTTGTGAGTACTCCTAGGGGCAATGAATCATGACTATATCTCACTATATTCCAAAACTAAGAACTGACCATCTAATCAACTTTCAATAAGACACTTATCATTGTCAAACAGATTATGACCCTAAGTTATATTCATGGTTTCAAATAAGCTTCGAGGTCATGTTGTTAGTGACTGGTTGTGAGTTGTAAATAAAATTATATGTATTAGACTTCCTGAAAACAAAAAATAAATATTTGTAGACATAAAATTCCTATTATTAGATATTGAAACAAACCCAAATCCTATTTTTATTTTTATTGCACCTGTCAACAACTCAAAATTTTGATATTAGCTTTTTGTCCCATGTGAGTTCCCAAGTGAATCCTAAAAATATATTATAAGGGAATCCAAACAAAACGAAATATATTTATCATTTTTGTTGCATTGCAACAACTGAAAATTCTCGGGTTACTCCTAGCTTTTGTTCAAATGTTTAGATATTAAAAGTGTTTGGATTAGTTTTATATTGGATGTATATTTTTGCAATGCATGAAATTAATGTTAACAACTCAGATGAATTTTTAAATTTTTGTAAAACCCCTACAATTATAATTGGGAAGGACAATAGGATTAATGTTTCTTTAAGTCTAATAAGAGAAAAAATACAAATCTAAAAAGTTTAATATCATATTTGAAAAAAAAATTAATGTCTCATAATTTATTTATAGTAATTTGTTGAAGAATTATGTACCTTACATGGTAAAAATCATTACCACTGTATCTAAATGCAATAGGTTTTAAAAATATTAATCCATTTTCCTAATATATTTTAGATATCTCTAAATTTGGGAAGAGCAATATTGACTTTGTTAACATTTTTTTTTTCTTTTTTAGGCAAGCAAAATGTTAGATGGAGAGATGGGTTTGTTCACTTGATATAGATAAGAGTGCGTCATGAAACACTGATCAGTGTATCTAAGAACAGCAGGATATTAAAACCTGCTTTATTTTTAGCCCAGTCTGGAAAGTCCCATACACCATTGCACCACGTGGGCACATCGATTAAAAATAACCCCACCCAAACAAAAAAACTGATTCCCTTATGTTTCTTCCACAATTTGGGATATGGAGATTGGTAACGGGGGCCCACTACAAGAACCCTGGACAGAGAGGAGGTGGGCGCGTGTAACCTACTGCCGGGCCCCGGTTGTTTTTACCAGAGAAATGGGGCGACTTCAACAACATTCTAGTGTTGTTTACCTATGTAGCTGGCTGATGACTTAGGCTTTCGGTGGCTGACATTTTATAAAATAGATTTTCAAAAAAATTGTTTCTTTAAGGAGGTGTAAAGACGAAAATCATGTATAGTTCAGGTAGGGTTTTATTTCTATGGCTATGGATAGTTGAACCTTGTATTGTTTTCAATTCCTTGGTTCATGAAAGAAATTTTGAAAATCAGGTGCGAAATGGTGGAATTTTCTTTTTATCTACATTTTTCCATAGTCATGAATGATGGGTGTCTCTTCCCCATCAAATATTGGTCCCAGTATCCACATGCATGTGGACATATCTAATTAGATGTGGTGGAAAAAACCTTTTTTGTAAAATTAATGTTTTTGTTATTTTAGAACAAATGTCAATTTGGCCCTGCACCCCGATCATGCTAAGGAAAATGTCAAAGCTTGAGCCCGCCATTGGAAATTCAAAGTGGGTCAGCAGAGAAATTTATGTTTTTGAGCCTCTTTGTAAAAAGGGTGAAAACTCATAAAGTGACCCTCATCCTCGATCATGCTATGAGGAAAAAGTCAAAGCTTGAGCCCGCCTTGAAAGTGAAAGCAGGGAAGTGGGTTGGAGGAGAATTTTGACGTTTTGAGCCTCTTTGTAAAAAAGGTGAAAAGTCATAAAGTGACCCGCAACCCTGATCAAAAAAAGGGAGAAAGTCAAATATTAATCCTAAATAGAAATTCAAGGTGGGGAAGTGGGCCATTGGGGAGATTTTAGAATTTGAGCCTTGTTTTCATTAAAGGGGCTTAAAGTTAAAAACTGACCTGCACCCCCACCCACGCTAAGGAAAAAGTCAAATACTAAGACCACATTGAAGGTCAAAGTGGGAGGCGGGCCAATAGAGCAATTTGTGTTTTTGATCCCACATTGAATAAAAGGTAAAATTATGAAAGTGACCCATGACTCTGTCTCCACTCAAGTAAGGCCAGGTGTCAAGGTTTATATCAAAAGTGGAAGGGTGGACAAAAAATGTAAAAAATGCCAAATCTCTATAAAGTCACAAAATGCAAAAGGCATCCTCCATGCCCGCGCTAGTAAATTTCTCCCATGTGGATGACTCTGGTTTAAATTTTCAAAGGCAAGATAAATGGTTCAAATTCAAAGTTACAAAACGAGTGTAATGGCTACATTATGAAAAATATAGTTTCACCCAGCATTGGCGTTTCTTCACAAATCAAGAATCTGAATGGATGCAAATGATTGAAAAGATTGCAAATTATTTCTTGCTAACAAAGAAGAAGTTGTAACCATTTCTTGCAATATATTTAATGGCTTCTTCACACCATTGTAAGGGGTTGGCGATTGATCTTGTAGACTCAAGAGTGCATTGTACCTAGAGAAAGCAAAGGAAATAGCCATTTTTCTTCTACTTCCCTCCACTCTCAAATTTCTTCTTTTCTGACACAATGTACAACCTCTGTTTAAGCATCAATACAAGAAAAAGGATTTTATAGCCTCTTTGATGAGGAGATTTTAGAAACTTTGAGTTTGTAATATTATCTCGTCTTGTTTTCAATTTTCAGGGTTTTTTCTTCTCATAAATACATGTGTTGAAATTTCTAACTAGTGTGTGTACAGGAATATGATTTTCTACCTGCAACATTAGTTCTCCTACCTATATTCTTACTCCCTTTCCCAATTTTAGACAAAGTCTTCCTTAGTGTTGGCAAGAAAATTTGTCTTGTGGAAAAATTGGTGGGTTTCAAGCCAACACTTTAGAATCTAAGTCCCTCTACTTGAACGGTGTAGCTTCCGTATGTGCATGCGTGAAAAAGTAGATTTCAATGGTGGCCTTTCAACCAAAGATCCAACAGTGCCACTCCACTGACCCTGTGGCAAAGCTAGCAATTTATCACTAGAGAATAACTTTGTCTGAGAAGGTGAAAGGGAGTGAGAATGGAGGTAGGAGAAACTAATTTTGTGATTAGAATATCAGATGCCCACACACATTAATTAGAAATTTCATTCACATGCATTTAGAGTTAGAAGAAAAAAAATCTGCAGGAGAAGCTACAAGACCAAATGAAATTCATTGGTCGCAAGGTACCAATCAATCCCTCAATCAAAAAGGCAAAAATTCCTTCTTTTATTATTGAAGCTAAAGCATAATTTGTATAGAGCTTTGAGAATGGAAGAAATTCGAGAGAGAAAGAAGATAGAAGAAATATGGTGTTTTTCTATCTTTTCTAGGTAAAGAGCACTCTAGTCTTTTTCAAAAATCAACCACCAACCATTTGGAATGGCTTCGAGGGGTCATTATATCCTTTTCCAAAATGGTTACAACTTTACAAATCATTTGTGCCTCTTCAAATTCCTCCATTGCGAAGAAAAACGCTCATGGAAGGTTAATAAACTAGATCTTACAACGCAAGTGTTACATTTTATTTGCCAGTTTGAATATAGACCATTTGATTTTCTCTTATAACTTTGAAATCAAGCTATCCACGTGGTAGGAAGAGATTGAAGTAGGTACGGGGGGGAATCCCTTTGCATTTTGTGAATTTTTTAAGAGATTTGACAATTTGGAACAAATTGGCCCGCACCCCCACTTTAACTTTTTAACTTAGGCACGTGGCACGTTTTCATTGGAAATGGGTCACAACCTTTTTCTCAACATTTTAACCTTTTTGGGAAAAAGGCTCAAAAAATCAAATTCCTCTACTGGCCCACTACTCCGATTTGACTAGGACACGTGGCACATTCTAGTTGGAGACGGGGTCGCCACTCTTTTCTCAACATTTTAACCTTTTTTGGAAAAAGGATCAAAAACTCAAATTCCTCCGCCGGTCCGCTCTTCTGCTTTGACTTTTCAATGGCAGGCTGGAGACTTTGGCGGAGCCGTGGAGCATTCTAGAACTTTTACTTCACTTTTGGAAATTTGGTTAAATTTCCAAAAGTGCCTCGATGGCCCACTCGTCCACTTTGAATTTTCAACGGCGGGCTTCAACTTTGAATTTTTCCCTGCAGGCTTCAACTTTGAATTTTTCCCTTTAAATCCTAATCGGGACTGCGGGTCATTTTTTAACTTTTTTCCTTTTTTGCAAAGAGGCTCAAAAACATAAATTCCTCTAATGGCCCGCTCATCTGCTCTGACGTTTCAATGGCAGGATTTGCATCTCCAATGACTCTGACCACATGGCGATCTGGCGCTGATTTGGTAATTGGCCCTTTCTACCCCACCTTTAGAATTACGTCATTGCGACAAGTGGAGCTGTCCACTGAGCCTTCCATACTTAGCTGATTTTACCTTCATTTTGTACTTGGGACACATGGAAATCCTGCGCTTAATTGAAGACTATCCCTTGGACCCTTCCCCTTGACTTGTGTCGTTGCAACACATGGCTGCTTCCACTAGATTTTGAAGTATGACCAAACCACATCCAATCAGAGAAACCCACATATCACTCGAGGATGCTGAGGTAAAATTTTACAAGGAAAGAAATGTCCATTGTTCTCGACTGTGGAAAATACGTAGAGGGAGAAAAAATCATCATTTTGAGTCCAATTTTCAAATTTCCTTCATGAATGAGAGACATGGAGGCAAAATAATGATTTGATGACCCAGGCCATAGAACAAGTGAAAAATTTTGATCAAAAATGGAGGTTACAAAGAGGATATTACGTGCACAGACTGGGAAATGGAGGATTTGTAAAAATGAGCAAAATAGAGGTTTAAACAGCTCTAGGGAACGAGTTTTGCTAATTTCTTGAATCTCTAACTTGGCTTAAACACTAATGAAGGGCATGAGATCAAAAAATTTGAATTTGGCTATGAAAACACAGAGCAATTTTCGGGAGACAATAGCTGGCTCTAGCTTGAGGACAAAGGGTGAAATGGGCATGGCTAGGGCATGACATGAGGATCTAGAATCTCAAGTTTTAAAACATATTATGTTGACCAGTGCCTTATACATTTGGCCTTGCAAATTCATGTACAATTCTGAGAAAAAATGGAAGGAGGAAACACACAAACCAAAAAACACACAGTAAAACCAAACAAAACTAAGCCAAAACCACACAACATAAAAGGGAAAAACACACCTACAAAATCACCTATGGTACAAGGCGGGGGACAACCCGCTTTCACTTATGATACAGTTTCAAGTATTTCCCACTTCGAGTCAATTCCAATGATGTTCCATCCAATTATGAGAGGAGAAAAACATTCTCACCACAAGATTTATGAATTTGGAATGGGCCCAGCCATAATGAATCAAACTTTCTATGGCTTCCCTTTGGTTCTCTTCTATTTTCCCATAGCAAGACAAAATCACCAAATTTAAAATTCCTTACTTTGGTCCTCTTGTCAAAAAAATTCTTCATTTTCAACTAATTCTCCTTAATTCTATCCACCACTTGGCATCTACTTTCTTCTAGATTCTCCAGGAAGATGATCATCTTATCAATGGAGTCTTTGTATTGACCATCTTCTATTTCTTGCAGCAACTTGAGAGCTGGCATCTTAATTGTGAGAGGAATCTCTACCTCAACTCCATAAAACATTTGGAAAGGTGACATACATATTTCCTTCTTAGGAGTGATCCTATTAGCCCACAATGCATCATATAACTTCTTGTGCTAGTTATTTTAATTCTCATCTACCATCTTATGAACAATGGTCACAATTTTCTTGTTACTGGACTCAGCTTGACCATTTCCCTATGGGTAGTAGTTAGAAGAGTGATATAGGGAGATTCCAAAACCATAAAAAAACTCTGTGAGCTCCTTGGAAGAGAAATAGGTGGCATTTTCTATAACAATTTTCTGTGGTATTCCAAAATGAACAATGATATTCTCATTGATGAAGTTGCTGATTGTTTCAGAGCTAGCTTGCTTGCTTGGGATGGCTTCCACCCATTTAGTGAAGTAATCAGTTGCAGTGAGTACATAAGTACACCCTGCACTAGAATGAGGATTCATAAAACCAATAAAATCTAGCCCCCATTACTGAAATGGTTCTTCAATTACCACAGGCCTGAGTGGCAATGCAGCTAATTGTGGCTTTCCAACAAATTGTTGAAATGATTTGCATTTGGAAACCCAATCCTAAGTGTCTGCAAATATGGAGGGCCAATAATATCTCCCTCTGAGGATCTTATGTGCGGTGACCATTGTTGAGAAATTTCCATGACAAGCTTGGTCATGATATGCCCTAAGTAACTTTTCTTGTTGCTCCTTATCTACACACCTGAGGAAACAACCATCTAGGCCTCTCTTGTAAAGTGCATGATTGCATATCACAAACTTGGATGCCTTTAGCTTGAGTGTCCTTATTTTTTTGTAATCAAGATGAGGAGGGAATTCTCCATGAGTGAGATAGTAAGCAATGTCAGCATACCACTCATCAGTAGTGGTGATAAAGAGCTCCTATGGATTGTCTCCTGAATAGATTGAGAAAACACTATCTTTTTCTCCTTGCTGAGCCTTGAGAGCTTCATCTTCAGCAATCATATTGCACAAACCATTTCCTCTTACCAGATTAGAGGGTCTAATATACAATTCATACTCTTGGGTCTTTGCAATATAAATTCCTCTCTTAGCCCTAGGATCTTGTTGAGTCAAAATGGACTTGATTGCACTTCCAGGGACCATGACCATTGTATGGGAATTGAGAATGTAGAATCTGAAACTTGTAACAGCTTTGACCACTGCGTAGGCATGTTTCTCCAATTGGCTATACTTTAGCTCATGATTTTTCAAAGGACAACTCATGAAAGTAATGGGTGCTTCCAAACCTTCATCATTTTTTTGAACAAGGACAGCAAAGAGTGTATGTTCTGATGCATAACAATACATGATGAACTCCTTGTTGAAATCTAGAGATACAAGAGTTGGAGCTTTGGCAATGGCTTTCTTGATCTCCTTAAATGTTGTTTTTCCTTCCTTATTCCACTTGAAACTTGTTTGAGGCTTCATCATGGAAGTTATATGCTTAGTTAGTTCAGAAAACTCCGGAACAAAATGACGAAGGAAGTTTACCATTCCAAATAATGAATGAAATCCCTTCTTTCTAGTTGGTAAAGCTAGTGCTTGGAAAGATCTGATCCTCTTAGGATCAATGTGTGCTCCATGTTTTTTCACAATGTGTTCCAAAAACTTACCTTATGTGACTCCAAAAATGCACTTCTTGTGATTTAGAGAAATGTCATGTTTCCTACACCTTGCAAGGACTTGCTCCAAATGATAGCTATGATCTCCCCTCCTCTTTGAATAAACTATGAGGTCATCAAGGTAGATGAAAATGCAATGTTTCAAATCTTTGAAGGCCAAGTCCATTGCTCTCTGGAAAGTGGCTCTAGCATTGATCAAGCCAAAAGGCATTCTTCTGTAGGAAAAAGTGCCCCAAGGTGTTGTGAAGGTTGTTTTGTTGTAATCCTCTTCTACCACCTTGATTTGGTTATACCCTGAGAATCCATCAAGCAAAGAGAGCATTTCAAATCCAGTGACTACTTGTAAAATATGATCCATGATTGGAAGAGGTTATTTGTCCTTGAGAGATGCCTGATTCAGATTTTGAAAGTCTACACAAATCCTTATTTCCACATTCTTCTTCCTTACTAGCACAATGTTAGCCACCCATGTTGAATGGTGGATGGGGAAGATGATTCTAGCATTGAGCATATTTATCACCTATTCTTTGATAACATCGGAAATATTTGGATTGTAGGGCCTCTATTTTTCCCTGAAGGGCTTAGCTCCTTATTTTAAAGGAATGGAGTGATGTATTTATTTTTGCTGGAAAGATTTTAGTTCATCATAGGAGTAGGCTAGGACATCTGAGTACTTTTTTAGTAGGGCAACAAACTTTCTCTTCTCTTCTGGTGAGCAACATTTACCAATGTTAACCATCATTAGATTCTCTGAAGTGCCAATGTTTTCTTGATCAAAATCAGATGGACACCGAGAAGACTAATTTTCTTTCTCCTGGATGAATCTTTCATGCTTGTCAAAGAGGTCTTCCAAAGAAACTAGGCCTTTGGGGATTTTGTTTCCTTTCAGTTTGATTACCCCCTCTTCATCAATTCCCTCAATTCCTTCATTCTCCTCTTTTAGGACTGATTCATGGTGTAGGTTTTCACTTCCTTCGAAGAAAATATTATTTAATTTATCCCTTTGTTCTAAGAAGGATAGGATCTGATTTTCATCATTGAAGACCTACTAGTGATTTGTATTGTCAGGTACGATGGGTCTGAACACCATCTCAACGGTCACTTTATCCTTTCCAAAAGAAGATGAGGTTTCACTAAGGAAGATGACACTACTAGAGAATCATCCTTTTCATTTTTCTCCCTAGGGATAGCTTCAATGGAGAATGCATCAAAGGATTCAATGTAGTCCTACACTCTGTTTCTATAGGGCCTGAGTCTGGGGTTCTTCACCTGATATTGTTGGTATACCTACTTTACCACAACCTCTGCATCACCTTTGCATCTCAACTTCTTGATTCCCATGTCCTCTATTGCATTCATGCCTAAGATTAATTCTTCATACTCTGTTGTATTATTTGTATTGTCAAATTTCAGCTTGTAGGTGAAAGGGTACACCTCATTAGAAGGAGAGTACAGTACTACACCAACTCTTGAACCTTCTCTGGAATGACTACCATCAAATTCCATTTTCCAAATTTTATCTTCCTCTCCCTCCATGATAAGTGGCAAGTTCTCCTCTTTTTCTGATGTGAGGAAGTAGTTTCCTAGCCCACAATCTTGAAAGAGGATGTTAGCTCTTGGATAATCAGATTTCCTTACTGTGAATTTTATTTTCCTGACTGAAAACAACTTCTTCATTTCTCCTTTCACTAGGATAGTTACAGATGACCAATCCATTTTTATTTTTCCACCTAGGTATCTGTAAAAAATTCTTCTCAACAGCATACCAAAAGAGGCTGGGATGTCTACCACCAAGATGGTCAGGAGTATCTTCTTGTCTGGGTAGTCAGTTAGTGCAACCTGATCATCCTTGATTCTTCCTACCAATGGAACTTGTTTTGATTCCATTGAATAGCATGTGCCATTTACCCAGGTCAAAGTGAGGCCAAGAGCATTTGTAACTTTTTTTGGCATCAAATTATATGAGGCTTCAGAGTCTATGATGCAATTGTTCAACTGGAAGCCTTTAATGAGAAGTGATAGGTATAAAGGCTCAACTCTGTTGGTGTTGGAGGCACTGAGGGATAACATGTTTTGAGAAGGTGGTGTAGATGGTGTGGGTAATAGGCCTTTAGAGATTGGGCTTGAACAAAAATGGTTACTACCATGAACTGCCTTAATGAATATGTCAAATTGGGCAGGATGTGTCTGTAGGTATTCAATCTCAGTGAGCTGAACTTTGGTTTTGCTTGCATGCTCCACAAAGTCAAATAGAGTTATGGTAGATGAGGAAGAGGTTCCAGCAGTGGGAGAGGATTTAAATGACAGGGGTTTTATTACTTTTGGTTTTGGGTTTTCCTTTTCAAGTGTAGCTATTGTCTTGGAAGGAGGTGAGGGTATAGCCTTTGATTGAAATTTAGATGTTTTTGCAAAACCAACATTTAGAAGAGAATTTATCTTAACAACTTTTTAATTGGGAGAAGAATCAGATAACTTACTCGACATAGCAGCATGATCCTTGGCAACTAGTGAATCTGATTTCTATTTGGATGATTCCATGGAAGATGGTAATGGTGATCCCCTATTGATGATCTTTTTTAGTGGAGGCTTTGAAGAGCTATCTTCTTTGTTCTTCCTACTCTCAGTTGTAATTGCTGAGGTTGAAACACCATTCTTGGGTTGTGCACAATTGAAACCAGCACATGAAAAACTTGGAGCTTCTTCATCACCTTCCTCCTCATCATCAATGTATTCAATCAGGCCATTGTGCATGCCAACCTCTTCAATTTCAAGATAGTTTTCATAGTCATCCATGCTTCCTTTTTCAGTTTCCTCAATGTCTATTCCTTCTTCTGATTCCCTAGTGTTACAGATTGCATTGACTGGTGGTGCTTCAAGAGTAAGCCTACAAGGAGGTGGAGTAATTCTTGGTCTATCAAGAGGATTTGGTCTCCTTGGAGCATTCCTCATTGTGATTTGTGACAGATACTTCTTCAAAGCAACTAGGTCATTTGCCAATTTTTGGAACATTGGATCAGTGGTGATTGAATTTGAACTTTGACCTTTTTGCTTCCCATTTGGTCCTTTCACTTTTCCAGAAATAATTAGATCATCATCAGTCTCAACTACAAAGTCTTGAACTTCCCTCAATGTTCTTGGTTGGGCTCTTCTGAGGAAGAAACCAACTTCTGATGTTAAAGATTTGATGAAGAACTTTTTCAGGTTTTTTTTAGGGGTACCACATCTTCTGGGATCCTTCTTGTCAACCTATTATACCTTGCTACAAAATCTCTCATTGATTTAGAGGTCTCCTTCTTCATCTAAACCAATTGGACCAATAGGTCCTGACAATCTTCTGTGCTCTTAAACCTATGTTCAAATGCACTTCTTATATCTTCCCAGTATGTGATAGATCTTTGAGGCAACATGTAGAACCATTCAGTAGCTCTTTCTTGGAGTGACTCCACAAAGAGCCTAACTAAAAAATCTTTATCTTTAACTCCCAACACTCCACAAGTAGTGATGAATGCTGCAACATGTTCTTCGGGGAGCTGAGAACCATCTCCTTTGAATTTTGGGAAGTTCTTTCTTGAGCCTCTTGGGAGCTCATGGGGTGGTTGAGTAAGTGTCAGTGGACCAATATTTCTTCCCCATGGTACATTGGGCCTATAGGCCTCAGGGTCATGATCACCCATTCTATTCTTGTTGCTATCCTCCAGTCTTGCTAAGGATGCTTTTGTTGTTGTTCTTTCTTCTGCTTCAATTTGGAGTCTTTCTATTTCTTCAAGTTGAGCCCTTATCTCCTCTTCAACAACTACCTCTCTTTCAAGCTCTTCAAATGTGGGATCAATTTTTCCTCCTTACCTCAGTTTTTGGGTGTATCTTCTATCAACCAGCTTGAAAGTTTATGCTCTTCTATGGGGTGTTGGAATTTTTCTCTACCTTTCCAATTTGACAACACGTTCCTCTTCCAGGTCCAGAATCCTTATGGCAATGAAGTATTGATTGACACTTTTTCTATTATGCCAAATAGCTTCTCTTACATCAGAAGTAATGTCTTCTTAGATGTGAAAGAGTAAATCAAGTCTCCCAATAGCAGGATTTCCTAGAATATCCATGATTTACATCCATGTAGTTTGTGTGATTATTCAATCTCTAGAAACTTTCTTATAGAATCTTTTTTTGTATTTTATGACCCTGAGGTCATTTTTAGGTGCAGATGCTGCAAAATCTACCCCACAGTGGGCGCCAAAACTATTGGTGAGAAAAAATTTCTTGTGGACAAATTGGTGGGTTCAAGCCAATGCTATGGGAATCTAAGTCCCTCTACTTGAACGGTGCATCTTCCGTATGTGCATGCATGAAAAAGTGGATTTCAATGGTGGCCTTTTAACCAGAGATCCAATAAGGGAACTCCATTGATCCTGTGGCAAAGCTAGCAATTTCTCACTAGAGAAGAACTTTGTCTAAGAAGGGGAAAGGGAGTGAGAATGAAGGTAGGAGAAAATAATTTTGTGAGTATAATATCAGATGCCCACACACATTAATTAGAAATTTCATCCACATGAATTTAAAGTTAGAAGAAAAAAAATCCGCAAGATAAGCTACAAGATCGAATGAAATTCATTGGTCACTAAATACCAATCAATACCTCAATCAAAAAGGTAAAAATTGTAGTGCCTGATTAAACAACCACTTAAGACCCAAGAAACAACCAAGGGTTAACTAGAAAAATTGTGGGATAATTTTTTTTTTGTTTGAAGTGTCTACAACCAAGTTGCAAGACATCAATTTTCACTAATCAGGTTCCAGAACAAGACCAATTTACTACAACATATGTTCCCTTCATTAACTAATAACAACTTAACAAGGTTCAAATTTTAGGGTTATATGCTTTAGTTAGATTCAAGGAGTAATTTACCCCCATGCCTGCTCTCTAGCAGCCTCAAAGTTTTAACAGGATTTTTCTCATACTTAATGCTTCCAAAATTTCCCTAAACCATTTCATTGGATAGGAAATTTTCTCACATTTTTGGTGATATAAAGAAGTCCTCCTAACTCCTTATATTTCTCAAGATATGGTCGGGCAAAGTTTTTAGGTCAAACTTTCCCCTAGGGGGACACGTGTCAAGAAGAGAGGAAGGCCTTTTGGTGGGTTGGCGGGTCGTGGGGTGGCTCAAGGAAATTTTCCCATTATACGGACAATAAAATCCATGTTTCTCACGTGCCTACATGGGTCCCTTGATGGACATGTGTCATCACTTGATTCAACGCGGGCAAAAAAGGTGGCGGGGAAAAGTTTAGATTTTTACCCTAGTCAAAATCCCAAACTTCAAAGGGAAACCTTTCTCCGCATTCCCCTAGGCAAAGCCAGGTGGCACCACGTGTCAACCCATGGTTGGGTGCAGGCGATGGGGCGATGGAGAAATCCAAGGGAATGAGCCAAAAAGGTTTCAAGCCCAAAAAGATCACACGGGCCTGTGCATCCATGAAAAGATATTTTCTAAGCAAGGCAAGGTTGCGGGGCCGCGGAGTCAAAAGGAAAATTTTTCCAAAAGGAGAATTAAAAGTTAAGTTTTCAAGATTCTCCTGCGCATCCGTCGAGCCACGTGTCAGCGTTGGATTGGTCATGCAGGTTAGCGGGGCTGCAGGAAAAATTTTGAAACTTTTTCCTGATGTCCAAAAACTTAAAAGGTTTAAGTTCAAAAGGGGTCTACCCCTCCGTACCGTGTCACATGTGTCAGCACGTGATTGGTTGCAGGCCGGCGGGGATGCGGGGAAAAGTGGGAAAATTTTCCCAAGGTAAAATTTTCAAAAGGATAAGTTTAACATTTTGGTCCGCCCCTCCGAGGTTCCACGTGGCAAGTCCCAATTGGTTGAGGGATGGCGGGGCCGCTAAATTTTTGTGGAAATTTTTTCCAAAGTCAAAAATTAAAGTTAACAGTTAGATTTATTTTAAATTTTGGATGCCAAATTGAAGTAAAACTTCAAATGGCCATAACTTGAGCTAGAAAGCTCGGTTTTGGGAAAATGAGGAAATTTTCAGAAAGCTCTCGATGCCCTCTTCTGCAAATGAAGCATAAGATTTACATTTTTATGAAATTTAAAGGGTCAATTTTGGAAAAAATGATCTACAGGTTTTTAATTGTGCAAACTAGCAATTTTCAACTTTCCAATTTGATTAAATTTGGTTTCCTCCTTCACTCAACATGTCAAACAGACATGGAGTGTTGATCTAGGGAGGGTTTAAATTGTTTTTGGGAAGTTAATTTATTCAATTGATTTAAAAATATTATTTTTCCATCAAATGACAGAAAAATGATTGTTAAAGGAATTGTATTCGAATTAGCTATGGTGAAGTTATTTTCTTAAGTTTTCTTTGTCAAATTGAAGTTCCTTAGAGTCTTAGCATGCTATTCCATAACATTTTTTAAGTTGATTATTAAGTGCAGGTCTGAACTATGCATTTTGTGTAGATTTACCAGTTTTAGAATCTACAATGCCAGTGATCAATTTTTTTAAAAGGATCTATTTATCGAATTCCATCATTTAAATGTAACAACTTATTTCCAATATAGTCTAATACATTCAGTTGATTCTAGCAATTCATTCCCAAATCAAAATTACAAATTTTGAATTCAATTTTAATATAATTCCAATGATGAAAAAATAATATACTTCCTTCCTACGCATTCTTCTTTTCAACAGAAATTTTAATCTTTAATAACAAATCAATTCGAATACATAATACAATTTTGAGAACTAATACAATCCTTTATTCATTTCCAATAACAACCTTACAACTTATCACTTTTTCTTTTCCATTTCCAAATACAGAATGCAATGCATGTAACATTCTTCCACATTTCCTTTCAAAACAGAGAGTAGAATATAACTTTTCTTTACATTTCACAATTACAATTCAATCTTCCATTTTCAATACAAATATCTTCACATTACAAATGGATAAACAAATCATCCACTCCAAAGTGGGAAGGATTACAATAAACTTGTTTAAAAGAAGGGACTGTCAAACTGTATATTCCTCTTGCTCCAAAACAGTAGCATGCTAATTTCTTCATCTTTTCATCTTGATCACAACAAGGAAGGGGGAAAGGCAACGCTCTCCACCCAACCAAGACATCGAATGAGAAGGGAGAAGCCATCCTTCCTCATTGGCCCTCGATCCCCAACCATATTAAAATAAGAGATGCAATACAACACATGGACAACAAAGGCTTCCACAATAAACATGCAGCATTTTCACATTCAAAACACATTTCAAGAAGAATGTAGTTCACAACTACATTAAACAAGTGCAAACAAAACTAAGGCTTCATCAAGCAAGCCAAAAAGAGCAAGGATCTATGGGGGAAGCTACTTATGCCTCCCAATTAAGAATTGGGCATCCACCTAATAATCATACCACCATTATAACATATCATATCCCATAAACCTTATGCCTCCCAACCCCTCCTTATGCCCCCCCAAAGTTTCTCCCTTATTTCCCCCCCCCCCCCAAGAGTAAGAAATGTAAGCTATTTCTTTTCCATGGTGGATCCCAATCCCAAACTCCCTCCATAATAAAAATTATGCCATTGGCATTCCCTTATGCCCCCCCCCCCCCATTTGAAATTCCCATAGCCTTTTCCTACACCATGTCCTAAGCAGTCTACTCAACCAGCCAACACACACATAACAGCAATCACCATTCTAAACATGCATAGAAAGAGAAGAAATATTTTCAAAGGGTTCAAGTTCCTACCTCTCCATAATGGATTTTGTTCCAAGATCAAAAAGCTTCCCAATGCCATAATAATAGTCCAGAAAACAGCAACACACAAGCATGCAATGGTCTTCAATCTCCTTCCACAAGCAAAACTCCAAAAACAACAAGAAATTCACCCCAAGGAAAGTATGCAAAGTTTCAACAACCATCAAACAAGCAAGGAGTTCAAATTTTAAAGGAGAGGGAAGAGAAGGGGATGATGTGGATCCATGTGGGATTCCTTATCACTCTTCCTCAACCCCAAAAACAAAATCAATATCATTCACCTAAACATAATAAATAAAATGAAAAATTAACTTACACACTCCAAAATAACCCATACCCCAAAAGGACTGAATTAAAACATGTAAGAGAAGTGCAATTAAAACTTACAATTAGTCATTTCAAAATTCATTAAAAAGGTCTAAATTTAACCTCCAAACAATAGGTATGGTTGGTGAATAATTTTAATAGGTGTGGGATAAGTTTAACTTGTCCCACAAGCCTCCAAATATAGCCTCCAAGGATAAATTCGAATTTCCCAAGAGGATGAAGTGTTTCACACTCCAAATCTATCTTACATATTTCTTACACATTCTTACAACCTTTCTTACACACTCTTACAACCTTTCTTACACACTCTTACAATATTATATTTAACAGTAACAACTATATTTATTACATTCCTATGACATATTGATTTATAAATTTTAACACGTGATTATTCACAACATTAACACAACATAATAATAACTAATGAAAAGGGTAACACATCACAAAATAAACACATGCAACATTAATAAAGAAACCACATTAATAAATTATACAAACCCATGGTCACATATAATGGAAATCCCCCCATGGGTACTCCTAACATAACACAACACACACCCACACACAAAATAGTTGCCATGGTGACCTTGTTGAATTCACCCAGAATTCCAATATGGTTAGTCTCCAGTCCCCCAACATTGTTGTGATATTTTAACCTGCAAAATGCAAATACCTCCTTCGGCCTTGTGGCCATATTAGAACATCCAAAATGATATAAATATACTTACAAAGCCATCTATTCATATAAATCACAACAACATCAAGAAATCAACATTATCTTTTTCAGTTTAATTAATCAACTATATCATTATCAATTAATTCTCGTGTTAGTTCTATTCACAATATCCAATATCACATGTCCAAATCAACATCTATAATATGTCAATGTCAAACAATATATCATCATCCACATATAAAAATGTCTCTAATAATCATCATGCATAATAACTGAATCCAGATCAATAATAATCCCTTATCTAACATCTAACCATCATACTAAAACAAAAGATAATAAGATCAACATTATCAAGATCAGTATCTAAAAGTGTCAAAGGGAAGTGGGCACTACAAAAATTCCTTCTTTTATTATTGAATCTAAAGCAAAATTTGTACAGATATTTGAGAATGAAAGAAATTCAAGAGAGAAAGAAGATAGAAAAAACATGGAATTTTTCTATCTTTTCTAGGTACAGAGCACTTTGATCTTTTTCAAAAATCAACCACCAGCCATTTGGAATGGCTCCGAGGGTTCATTATATCCTTTTCAAAAATGGTTACAACTTTACAAATCATTTGAGCCTCTTTAAATTCCTCCATTGTGAAGAAAAACGCTCATGGCGGGTTAAAAAACTAGATCTTGAAACATGAACATTATATTTGATTTTCCAATTTGAATACAGACCGTTTTATTTTCTCTTATAACTTTGAAATCAGGTCGTCCACGTGGTAGGAAGATATTTAAGAGGGTATGGGGGGAAAGACCTTTTCATTTTGTGAATTTTATAAGAGATTTGGGAATTTGGAACAAATTGGTCCCCCCCCCCCCTGCATCAACTTTTTAACTTAGGCACATGGCACGTTTTCATTGGAAATGGGGTCATGGCTTTTTTCTGACCATTTTAACCTTTTTGGGAAAAAGGCTCAAAAACTCAAATTCCTCCGCTGGCCCGCTGCTCCGATTTGACTAGGACACGTGGTACATTCTGGTTGGAGATGGGGTTATGGCTCTTTTCTCAACATTTTAACCTATTTTGGAAAAAGGCTCGAAAACTCAAATTCCTCCATCAGCCTACTCTTCCGCTTTGACTTTTCAATGGCGGGCCTGAGAATTTGGTGGAGCCACAAAGCATTCTAGAAATTTTACTTCTCTTTTGGAAATTTGGTTAAATTTCCAAAAGTGCCCCAATGGCCTACTCGTCTGCTTTGAATTTTCAACGGCGGGCTTCAACTTTGAATTTTTTCCTTTAAAGCCTGATCAGGGCTGTGGGTCACTTTTTAACTTTTTTTTCTTTTTTGCAAAGAGGCTCAAAAACATAAATTCCTCTGATGGCCTGCTCGTCTGCTCTAACTTTTCAATGGAACGATTTACATCTCTAATGAATTCGACCACGTGGTGATCTGGCACTGATTTTTTAATTGGCCCTTTCTACCCCACCTTTGGAATTATGTCATTGTAACACGTGGAGCCATCCATTGAGCCTTCCATACTTAGCTGATTTTACCTTCATTTTGTACCTGGGACACATGGAATGCCTGCGCTTAATTGAAGATTGTCCCTTGGACCCTGCCCTTGGAGTTACGTCATTGCGACATGTGGTTGCTTCCACTAGATTTTGAAGTATGAATGAACCACATCCAATCAGAGAAACCCACATATCACTTGGGGATGCCGAGGAAAAATTTCATGGGGAAAGAAATGCCCATTGTTCCCGACTGTGGAAAATATGTAGAGGGAGAAAAATTCATCATTTTGAGTCTAATTTTTAAATTTCCTTCAAAAACCAGAGGCATAGAGGAAAAAAAATGATTTGACGATCCAGGCCATAGAACAAGTGAATAATTTTGATCAAAAATGGAGGTTGCAAAGAGGATATTACGTGTAAAGACCGGGAAATGGAGGATTTCTAAAAATCATAAAAATAGAGGTTTAAACAGCTATAGGGCATGAATTTTTCTAATTTCTTGAATCTCTAACTTGTAAACACCAATGAAGGGCATGAGCTCAAAAAGTTTGAATTTGGCTATGAAAACATAGAGCAGTTTTCAGGAGATAACATCTAGCAATAGATTGTTAGCTTTTCCACAGGGTCAGTGGAGTGCCCCTGTTGGATCCCCGGTTGAAAGGCCACCACATAAATCCATATTTTATCATGCATGCATACATAGTAGTTACACCGTTTAAGTAGAGGGACTTAGATTCCTAGAGCATTGGTAAGGAATTCATAAATTTTTTCACCCGAAAAATTTCCTTGTCAACAGTTTTTGGTGCCCACCATGGGGTAGATTTAGCATCATCTACACCTGAATAGGACTGCAAGGTCGAAAAATTCAAAATTAAAAAAAGAGAAAAGTTTTTAGAATTTGAATGGCTATATGAGCGACATGGATTAAAATCATGGCTATTTCGGGAAAGCCTCCTATTGAAATACCTAAATTTCTCTTCCACATCCAAGAAGAGGTTGCTTCAAATTTGAGGGAAGCTATCTGGTATAATAGAAAAAGTTCCAATCACTACTTCATTGCCATGAGAATTTTGGACCTTGAAGAAGAACGTGTTGCTGAATTGGAGAGGAAAAGACAAATTCCAACACCACAAAGAAGAGCATATATTTTCAAGCTGGCAGATAGAAGATACACCCAGCAATAGAGATAAGGAGGACAAACTGATCCCATTTTTTAGGAACTTCAAAGGAGACGAGAGCTACTTGGAATCCAGGGGCCTCCTTTTCAAGCAACTAGTCACGTTGGGAACCTGAGTGTTGCCAATCCTTTAGACAGTGAATTTACATACATCAATGAGAACCTTGTAGATTTCACTGATGTGGAGACCGAAGAAGAATCTAGAGAAAGAGAGCCGAGAGCAGACGAAGAAATAAGAGCTCAACTTGAATAAATTGAGATACTTCAAGCTGAGGCAGACGAAAGAGTAGCAGCAAAAGCCATAGTCTTAGCAAGGTTGGAAGCTAGAAGTAGAAATAGAATTGGGGATCATAAGCGTGAGAGTGAACATGATCATGAGGCCCTTAGGCCTAATGTACCATGGGGAGGAAACACCGGTCCACTGGCTCTTGCTCAACCACTCCATGAGCTACCGAGAAGCTTGAGAAAAAACTTCCCAAAATTCAGAGGGGATGGTTCTCAACTCCCTGAAGAGCATGTCGTAGCATTTATCACTCCTTGTGGTGTGTTGGGTGTTGAGGATGAAGATGTGTCAGTCTGACTCTTTGTGGAGTCACTTCAAGAGAAAGTTGTCGAATGGTTCTACATGTTACCCCTGAGGTCCACCTATTGGGAGGATATAAGAAGTGCATTCAAACACAAGTTTAAGAGCACAGAATATTGTCAGTATCTTTTGGTCCAATTGGTACAAATGAAGAAATAAACCTTTGAGTCAATGAGGGACTTCGTAACAAGATATGATAGAGTGATAAGAAGGATCCTTGAAGATTTGGTGCCTCCTAAAAATAATTTGAAGAGGTTTTTCATCAGTACTTTTCCATCAGAAGTAGGTTTCCTCCTTAGAAGAGACCAACCAAGAACATTGAGGGAAGCCAAGGACTATGCAATAGAAACCGATGATGATCTAATCCTTTTCAGAAAGGTGAAAGGTCCCAATGGAAAGCAAAAGGGCCAAAATTAAAAGTCTATCACCACAAATCCGATGTTCCAAAACATGGAAAATGACTTGGTTTCCTTGAAAAAGTAGTTATGTCATATCACAATTCAGAATGCTTCAAGGATACCAAACCCTCCAGATATGCCAAGGATTGTTCCACCTCCTTGTTGGCTTGCTCTTGAAGCACCGCCATTAAATGCCATCTGTGACACCAAAGAGCCAAAGGAGGAAGCATAAATTGATAAAACTGAAGAAGAAAATGTGGAAGACTATGAAAACTATCTTTAGGTCAAGGAATTTGATATTCACAATGGTCTAATTGAGTACATTGATGATGAAGATGAGGATAATGAAGAAGCTCCAAGTTTCTCATGTGCTATTTTCACTCGTGCACAATCTAGGAAAGGTGCTTCATCCTCAACGGTTGTGGTAAACGATAAGAAGAATAAATAAGATTCTCCCTCAGAGGTCACACAAAATAAAATCATCAGTAGAGGATTGCCATTACCACCTTCTATGGATTCAGACAAAGAAAAAATAGACTCACTAGTTGTCAGGGATCATGCTACTATGCCAAGTAAGTCATCTAATTCTTCTCCCAACTCAAAAGTTTCTAAGAAAAATTCTCATTTAAATGTTGTTTCTGTAAAAACATCTAAGGTTCAATCAAAAGCTACACCCTCACCCCCTACCAAGCCAATTGCTACACCCGAGAAGGAGAATTCAACACCCAAAGTAGCAAATCCTCTACCATGTAAATCTTCCTCCATTTCTAGAACCTCTGCCTCGCTCACCATAACCCCACTTGACTTTGTGGAACATGCAGGCAAAACCAAAGTCCAGCTCTTAGAAATAGAATACCTACAAACACACCCTGCCTAGTTTGACAGGTTCATTAATGTTATCTGTGGTGGTAACCCTGTATCCTCGAGTCCTAACTCTAAAGGCTTACTTCCCACACCATCCACACCACCTTCCCAAAACATGTTATCCCTCAGTGCCTCCAAAACTAACATGGTTGAACCTTTCTACATGTCACTCCTCATTAAAGGCTTCCAGCTAAATAATTGTATCATAGATTCTGGAGCCTCAGACAATATGATTCCAACCAATGTTTCAAATTCTCTAGGCCTCACCTTGACCTAGGTAAATGGAACCTGCTACTCAATGGAATCCAAAAAAGTGGCATTGGTAGGAATAATCAAAGATGCACAGGTAGCACTAGCTGATTTTTTAGACAAGAAGGTGCTTGTAACCATACTGGTAGCAGACATCCCAACATCCTTTGGTATGATATTGAGTAGGAGTTTTTGTAGAGACCTAGGTGGAGAGATAAAAATTGATTAGTCATCTACATCCATCCCAATAAAAGGAAAGATGAAGAAGTTTCTACCAGTAAGAAGGATGAAGTTCATAGTACGAAATTTTGATGATCCGAAAGCAAACATTCTCTTTCAAGATTGTGGGCTAGGAAACTAATTCACATCAAAAAAAAAGAGAACTTTCCACTTCTCATGGAGGAAGAGGAAGATCAAATTTGGACAATGGAATTTGATGGAATCATTCTAGTGCAGGCTCAGGAGCTGGTGTAGTATTGTACTCTCCTTCCAATGAGTTGTACCCATTTTCCTACAAGTTGTAATTTAATAATACAAATAACACTGCAGAGTATGAATCACTACTCTTAGGAATGAGTGCATTAGAGGACATGGGAATCAAGAAATTGAGATGCTGATGTGATGTAGAGGTTATAGTAAAGCAGGTCCACCAACAATATCATGTGAAGAATCCAAGACTTCGGAATTACAGAAATAAAGTGTGGGACTGCATTGAATCTTTTGATGAATTTTCCATTGAAGCTATTCCAAGGGAACAAAATGAAAAGGTTGATTCTCTTATAGTTTCATCTTCCCTAGTGACACCTCATCCTTCTTTTGGTAAAGACAAAGTGACCATTGAAATTGTATTCAGGCCTATTGCACTAGACAATGCAAATCATTGGCAAGTCTTCAATGATGATAACCAAATTCTAGCCTTTTTAGAGCAAAGGGGTAATTTCAATAATCTCTTCTTCAAAGGAGGTGAAAATCCACACCGAGAAGAAGTCACCAAAGAAGAGAAAGAAGAAATTGAATGGATTCATGATGAGGGAGTAATTAAATTGAAAGGGGAAAAAATTCCCAAAGGCCTAATCTCTTTATAATATCTCTTTGACAAACATGACAGATTCATTCAAGAGAAAGAAAAGCAATCTTCTCGGTGCCCAGCTGATTTTGATAAAGAAAAAATTGGTACCCCAAAGGAGCCAAGGATAGTCAATATTGAAAAATGTTGCTCACCTGAAGAAAAAAGAAGGTTTTACTCAAGAAATAATCAGATGTCTTGGCCTACTCTTATGATGAACACAAATCCTTCCAGCCAAAGGAAATGCATCACTCAATTCCTTTGAAGCAGGGTGTTAAGCACTTTAGGAAGAAACAAAGGTCATACAACCCAAAGATTTTTGATACCATCAAGGAGGAGGTAACAAAGATGCTTAATGCAAGGATCATCTTTCCCATCCACCATTCAACATGGGTGGCTAAAATTGTGCTAGTGCGAAAGAAGAATGGTGAAATAAGGATATGTGTAGATTTTCGCAACCTAAACCAGGCATCACTAAAGGACAATTATCCTCTTCCTATTATGGACCATATCCTACAATAAATCACTGGATCTGAAATACTTTCATTACTTTATGGATTCTCAGGATATAATCAAATCAAAGTGGTAGAGGAGGACCACACCAAGACAGCCTTTACAACATCTTGGGGAACTTTTGCCTACAGCAGAATGCCTTTTGGCCTAATCAATGCAGGGGATACATTCCAAAGGGTGATGGATTTTTCCTTCAAAGATATGAAGCATTGCATTGGAATATATCTTTATGATCTCACAATATTTTTACAGAAGAGGTGAGATCATATCTATCACTTGGAACAGGTACTTACAAGGTGTAGGAAACATGGCATATCACTAAATCCAAAAAATTGCATTTTTGTAGTCACAGAAGGCAAGTTATTGGGGCAGATTGTGAACAAACATAGAACATACATTGATCTTGAGAGGATTAGATCCATTCAAGCATTAGCCCTACCCACAAGAAAGAAAGGAGTTCATTCATTCTTTGGAAAGGTTAACTTTCTTCATCGTTTTGTGCTTGAGTTTCCTGATTTGACAAAGCACATCACTTCCATGATGAAACCACAAGAAAACTTCAAATGGAACAATGAAGGGAAGGTGGCATTCAAAGAGAAAGAAATATATTGCCAAGGATTTGACTCTTTTATCTCCAGATTTTAACAAATAATTCATCATGTATTGTTATGCATCAGAACATACACTCTCTTCCATTCTTGTTTAGAAAAATGATGGAGGCATGGAAGCACCTATTGCTTTCATGATTTGTCCTTTGAAAAATCATGAGCTAAAATATAGCCAATTGGAGAAGCATGCCTATGCAGTGGTCAAGGCTATAAAAAAATTTAGGTTTTACATCCTCAGTTCCCATACAGTGGTGATGGTCCCCAGCAGTGTAATCAAGTGCATCTTGACACAGCAGGATCCCAAAGTTAAAAGAGGAAATTAGATTACAAAGAATCAAGAATATTACTTGGAGATTTTACCCTCCAATTTGGTAAGGGGAAATGGCTTGTGCAATTTGATTGTTGAATATGAAACACTCAAAGTTTAACATGGCGAAGAAAACTATGCTTGCTCAACTTGTTCAGAAGACAACCCACAAGTTCTCTTTGTCATCACTAGTGATGAGTGGTATGTTGATATTTCCTATTACCTAACTTATGGAGAATTCCCTGCCCATCTTGATTACAAGCAAAGGAGAACACTCAATCTAAAGGCAACTAAATTTGTAATCTAGAATCATGCACTTTACAAAAGAGGCCTGGATGGTTGTTTCCTCAGGTGCATAGACAAAAAGCAATAAGAAAATTTGCTTAAAGCATACCATGACCAAGCATGTGGTGGACATTTTTTATTAATGGTCACTGCACACAAGATCCTCCAAGGAAGTTATTATTGTCCCACCATCTTTACAGACACTCAATATTGGGTTTCTAAATGCAAATCATGCCAACAGTTCGTTGGAATACCATGACTCACTGCATTACCACTCAGGCCTATGGTTATTGAAGAACCATTTCAACAGTGTGGGCTAGACTTCATTGGTGTTCTGAACCCTAACTCAAAAGTGGGGCACACCTATGTACTCATAACAACAGACTACTTCACCAAATGGGTGGAAGCCATTCTAGCCAAATAAGCCAACACTGAAATAGTATGCAACTTCATCAAGGAGAATATCATAGTCCGTTACGGAGTGCCATAGAATATTGTAGCAGATAATGATACCTATTTCTCTTTAAGAGAGTTGATTGTGTTTTTTTATAGCTACAGAATCTCCCTATCTCATTCTTCTAAATACTATCCATAAGGAAACGGAAATTCTGAATCAAACAACAAGAACATTGTGACCATTGCCCGCAAGATTGTAAATGAGAATCAAAGGAATTGGCATAAAAAGTTATATGACACATTGTGGGCAGATAGGATCACTCCTAAGAAGTAAATATGTATGTCACCATTCTAACTATTGTATAAATTCAAAGCACAAATTCCTCTTACGATCGAGATGTCAGCTCTCAAACTGCTATAGGTAATAGAAGATGGTCAATGCAAGGATTCCATTGATAAGAGTATCCTCTTTATTGAGAAGCTAGAAGAAAATAGAATCCAAGTGGTGGATTTCATTAAGGAGCACCAATTGAAAGTAAAGAATATTTTTTATAAGAAGGCCAAGGCAAGAGAATTCAAAGTTGGAGACTTCATCCTGTTATGGGACAAGAGAAGAGAACCAAAAGGCATAAATGGAAATTTTGATTCATTATGGCTCAACCCATTCTAGATTTGTGAAGCTTACAGTGAGAACGCTTTTATTCTCTCATATTTTGATGGAACACTGCTGGAATTTCCTCGGAGTGGGCAATACTTGATATTTTATCATCAGTAAAAGCGGGTTATTCCCTCACCTTGTACCATAGGTGTGTTTCCCTTTCCATTGTGTGGTTTTGTTTCCCCTTCTATTATGTGTCGTGTGTTTCATTCCTGCTATGTGTTTGTGTGTTCCCTTATTCTTATCTTTCTTTCTCAAAGTTGTACTTGACTCTACAAGGCCCAATGGATAAGGCACTAGTCAACAAATTATAGGGTCTAGATATTGAGATTCTAGATTCCCATGTCATGTATTCACTATGCTCAGTCCATGTCATGTCCCCAAGCTAGAGCTAGCTGTTGTCACCCTCAAAATCCCCCCACTCATTTTTAAGTAAAATTCAAAAAAATTGAGCTCACGCCCTCAAGAAGTGTTCAAGTAAAGTTGGAAGTCCAAAAAGATAGAAAAATTCATGCTTTGAATTTTTTTAAACTCTCTAGTCTGCATGTTTTGATAAATTTTCTATTTTCTTGTCTGGATGCGTCAAAATTTTATTATTGTCCTCATTTGAATGAAATTTCCAATCTTTCTATGGCCATGGATCTTTGAACCTTGTATTGTTTTCAATTCCTTGGTTCACAAAAGAAATTTTAAAATAGGCGCAAAATGGTGGAGTTTTCTTCTTCTCTGTATTTTTCCACAGTCAAGAATGACAGGCGTATCTTCCCTGTCAAATATTGGTCCCAGTATCTATGTGCACATGGACATATCTAATTGGATGTGGCAGAATGGGCCCTTTTTGTAAACTTAACTTTTTTGTTATTTTATCAAAAATGTCAATTTGACCCCGCAACCCCGATCATGCTAAGGAAAAAGTCAAAGCTTGAGCCCGCCGTTGGAAATTTAGAGCGGGTCGGAGGAGAAATTTATGTTTTTAAGCCTCTTTGTAAAAAGGGAAAAAAATCATAAAGTGCCCCACAACCCCAATCATGCTATGAGGAAAAATTTAAAGCTTGAGCCCACCTTGAAATTCAAAGTGGGGAAGCGGGTCGGTGGAGAACTTTGAGGTTTTGAGCCTCTTTGTAAAGAGGTAAAAATTCATAAAGTGACCTGCAGCCCCAATCAAACAAAAGGGAGAAATTCATATATTAATCCTGAATAGAAAGTCAAGGTGGGGAAGCGGGCCATCAGGGAGATTTGATAAATTGAGCCTTGTTTTCATTAAAGGGGCTTAAAGTTAAAAAGTTACCCACAACCCCGCTCACGCCAAGGAAAAATTCAAATACTAAGCCCACATCGAAGATCAAAGCAGGGAGGCAGGCCGGCGGAGAAATTTGTTTTTTTGATCCCACATTGAATAAAAGGTAAAATTATAAAAGTGACCCGCAACTATGTCTCCACTCAAGTAAGGCCACGTGTTAAGGCTTATATCAAAAACGGAAGGGCGGACCAAAAATGTAAGAAATTCCAAATCTCTATAAAGTCACAAAATGCAAAAGGCATCCTCCATACCCACTCTAGTAAATTTCTCCCATGTGGATGACTCTGGTTTAAAGTTTCAAAGGAAATATGAATGGTTCAAATTCAAAGTTACAAAACAAGTGTAATAGCTGCATTATGAAAAATCTGGTTTCACCCGCCATTGGCGTTTCTTCACAAATCAAGAATTTGAACGGATGCGAATGATTGAAAATATTGTAAACTATTTCTTGCTAACAAAGAAGAAGTTGTAACCATTTCTTTTAAGATATTTAATGTCTTCTTCACACCATTGTAAGGGGTTGGCAATTGATCTTGTAGACTTGAGAGTGCATTGTACCTAAAGAAAGCAAAGTAAATAGCCATTTTTCTTCTACTTCCCTCCACTCTCAAATTTCTTCTATTCTGATACCATATACAACCTTTATTTAATTATCAATACAAGAAGAAGGATTTTTTAGCCTCTTTTATGAGGAGATTTTAGAAACTTTGAGTTCACAATCTTATCTCATCTTGTTTGCAATTTGTAGGGTTTTTGCTTCTCATAAATGCATGTGTTGAAATTTCTTAGTGTGTGTATAGGTGCAGACACCTAAAATATGCTTACACTTAGCATTTCCTCCCATTCAACTGATTGACAACACTTCGTTAATCAACCCTTCTTCACTCCATTCTCAAATGCCCTTGCATGACACCTTCTCAGTTGGATTCCTCCTATAATCAACTTGTTTGACTAATATCTCTCTTATTAGCTAAACATTCCTCCTTTCGACCATTTAGAACCTCTCTAGGCCTCTCTGGACCACTTCTATTGGCTTCGTAGGCTTTATATCAGTCACAATTGGTTATCCAGATTCCTCCCAACTCTCAATGAGTCTCTAATCACTTGCTAATCTAGTTTAACTAGCCTAAACCCTAGTTAACTATCCCAAACCAAGCTTATCTAAGCCTAAATCATGTTTATCCTAATCTAATCTAAAAGTTCTTTTTGAGCTTTAGTCCCACATGCACCCAAATTTCAATCTCTCCCAAGTGAAAAACTATAAATACAAGGCTAAGCCTACCTATTCAAAGACATAACTTTACATAAGCTAAAGCCAAAACAAGCCTAAGAAAGCTTAAGAGCTCATTTGCATTAGCCAAGCTAATAAGGCATTTGATCTTGGGTCATCCACCATTAAAATAGCTTCATCTTGCACCCAATGATAGGTTAGTAAAGAATTAGCTAAACTTGGCCATGTAGCCATTTAGTGAGATTCATTCACCCTCATAGAGTAAACAACAAAACTGAGGCTCATTTTATTAAGCTTTCAAGAATAGAGGTTAATGTTATTTGTTAGATTTCTTGTTTATTTCAATTTTTAATACACGCAAATAGGATTCCTTTCTCATTTCTTATCATATGGTCCATTGAGGGAATTCGTACAAAGCTTTGGGGTCCTACCTCATATCCATAGCTCTTTGCAAAAATATTTCATTGAACACATTTGGCACGTCACTTACACCACCTCAAAGAGGGGAAAATGTAGACACATAAAATATTCTTACACTTAGCATTTCCTCCCATGAATGAATACGTGTGCGCGTTCATGTCTGTTTTGATGCATGCACATGCATGTACCCATCAAACCAACACATACACCCATGTGCGTGCATCAAATTTTCTCCTACCTACCCTAGAAAACCCTTAAAAAGGCATTAAATGTGTAATTAATAGGGGGGTTAGGCCACTCACGAATGGTCCAACCGCTGGGTCCTGCATGTACTCCCAGATGTAATCTACATGCCTCATCCTCCTCGGTATCCTCTCCATCTCACTCCAGGACTCTCGCTTTCACTCACGGTAAAAAATTGCAAAGGCTCTAGTAGAAATGAATTGGTTGTGATTATTTTACTGACCCTGAGTGGGTATATTAACCTATCATGATGCCCCTGGGGCATGTTTTCTCCGTCGTGATCATTCTACCCTTCTTCTATCCACTGTGATAATTATTTTTGTATTAAAATAATTATTTTTACTAATTTTCAAACCTTGGGGCACTTCGTGCCATCCAACAGTCACTTCTTCATCGTGTTGAGATAATTTACAAACCTTTCAACTACCTTTTCCTGCCTTTTCCTCTATTTTTCATCTATTTTCCCCCGTCATGATAATTATTTACTAATTTATTTTAAATAAATTATTCTCGACCTGTCTTTCTTCTTGTGGGTGTATATCCTGGCTCTCTGGTAGCCTCACCTCCCTGTTACTGCCTACGCATGTATTTTTAGAAGATCGTTGGTCTTTTGAAATTCTTCTTACTAATCAAAAACTTGAAAAAGAAAAAAATTCAAAAAAATATCTAAAAAACAACAAAATATTGAAAATATCAAAAAATGGCTCGAAATTGGTTAAACTAATCACCTAAAGCTGAATCTGTGTCTATTGTATGACACTCATCCCAGATCTTACTGAAATTTTCAAACATTTCGAAACAATGACTCACGCATCACCAAAATCTTCAATCACCTACACAAGCTATGTTGCTTACTTCATCTATACTCTGGAGCACTATCAGTTGCCTGGTATTGTTTTCATCGTGCACATTGCTTTTTCACTAGACCCAAGTATCCTCCATCTTTCCCCTTGTATAATATACCTTTCTTGGGGCATCATTCTTCACCCTTGTCATTTATTAGAACATCTGGGACTTCATCTCGATAACAAAATATTTGTGCAACTATCTTGAACGTTGTTGGTTTAAGTGTGTGTGATTGTACTTATTTCCCTATCAGGGGATTCTGTTCATTTCTCGTATTACATTGTATTTGTGTATGTTGCATGGAGTTGTTCATTTTTAGAAAAATACGGTTGTTTGTATCTTGGCTTTTAATGTCATTTTACGCTTATGTTGCATGCTCACATTTTAATAAGGACCCATGAGGGGGATTCTAAGTATTATGATGATTAAGTATTGATAGCAATTGATTTGCAGATAGCTCAATATCCCTTTTTCTTATAGTTTCTCATCTTCTCTGAACACTTTTCTTTCTATTTTTTTCTTTTTTGATCATCGATCGAGTTTCTTTGTCACCCCATCGACACTCGAGGGGGCATTCGTCATCCTTCATCCTATTAATTTTTATTCTACCCCTTCAAAAAATTTATACTTGTTTGTGTTTCTCTACTTTCTTTGAAGTGACATAGCTTACGTCACTTCAAAGAGGGGCAAATGTAGACACCTGTAGTTTGATCAATACACTACTATTTCTAAAGGTTCACTAACACTTCTTCCCTTTACAAATTGACAGCACTCCACCAATTAAACCTATCTAACTCCCTTCTTACAACACCCTTTTGGTTGTTTTTCCTCTTATAAACCATTTAAACAGGCTGTTATAGCCTCATTCTAGCTACATTAGCTTCTTATTCTCTTCTAGCTTGCTTCTATTAGCTCCCTAGAAGATCAATCCACTTCATTGGATTGATTAAGCCCTTCAGAACCCTTCCAAAACCCTAATCACTCTCTAAGAGAGATTAATTAGTCTACCTAGGTTAAATACCCTAAACATAGTCAAATCACACTTTGACTTGCTAAAGGTGCTTTTTGGACTTTATCCTTTGTCCCACATGCACCCAAATCTCCCTTTTCTTCCAAGCCAAAAACTATAAATAGGGCTATACCCCCTCCCTCATTTCCTAAGATTTCTCTCTTCTTCCTAGCATAGATTATAGCAATTTTTTTAGGCTTTAGTTTGTATTTCATCTTCTTCCATTTGAGATAAAAGCATTTAATCTTGTATTTCATAGCATTAACATGGAGTAAAAGGGAAGATCCATTGCCCTTGAATCCATTAATGGGGAGATCTCTTTCACTTAACACATAAACTGAATCCTTAGATCCTCTTAGCTTCATTATTTCAAGCTTTCAAAGAATAGAGATTAACTTCATTTTCTTAGTTTGCATGTTTCTTTCAAATTAATGTATGTGAAGAAGAAAACCTTGCTCATTTCTTATCACATGGTCCCTTGATCAGATTTTAAAAGCCTTTGGGGTTTCTTTAGAGATTCTTACCCCAAATCCATGGATTTTACAAATTTTCATTGAACACAACAAGAATCTGATTTTCTACCTGCAGCATTAGTTCTCCTATCTCTATTCTCACTCCCTTTCCCACTTTTAGAAAAATTCTTCCCTAGAAAGAGATTTCTATCTTTTCCGCAGGGTTAGTGGAGTGCCCCGGTCAAAAGGCCACCACAGAAATCCACATTTTATCGTGCATGCATACACGACAGCTGCACCATTTAAGTAGAAGGACTTAGATTCCCAGAGCATTGGCAAGGAAGTCACAAAATTTTCCACCCAAAAAATTTCCTCGCCAACCTTGTCTTAAAGATACCTAGATTGGAACCATAGTTCTTCTAGTCACACTTGGTCCAAAAACCATCTTGACATAGTTTTACATTATCGATAGGGAAATAAGTTATAACATGATCCTCAGGAGACCTTGGAATCATCAAATGAAGGTTATTCCCTCTACCCTATTCCATGAGATTAGATTCCTCAATTTGGGGAAGGTCTTCATCACTCAAGGGGATCCTAAGCCCTTTGATATATACTTAGAAAACCTCAAGAAGAAGAAAGGAGTCCATACGGAGTCTGAACTTCCTGTGAATCAATTGAACAAACCACATCCAACAAAAGAGTTAGTCCCAGTCACCCCGAATGTTCCAAAGGTTGAAGTCATTGACCCAAAAAAAATTGAGGTGGAAAAAATAGATAAGGGTAAATCAATATCTATGGTAATAGTGTCCACTAAGACCATAGTAGGAATTATGAAACTCTTAGAGAGTGACAATCTGATCTTCCTCTCATTTGAACCATAGGGGATGGGTATTCTTCTTGGTTTAGCATCTCTTCCATCCGATGACCTAGGTTTAGGTGTAAACGTGATAGAATTAATAAAAAAATAAGGGAAATTTGAGATTGAAATGATGCCCATAAAAACCATCTCTGAGGGTTGTTCTATTCTAAACCATGATTTCAACCCATGTGCATATGAAAATAATATTTCCATATCCATGGGGAAAGGCCTCATCATTCAACAAGAGTCACAAATATACACAATGCTCCACATAGGAAAAAAAGCTAAGCAGTATAGTCATGCTCACCCACATACCATGTCTCAAGAATGTGACAAAGAGGTACACGAATTCCTCTTTCAGAAAAATGATTTTAATGATTGGACATATACACTTCTAGGAAAGGGTTGTAAGTTTAGACTTAGAATGCTAGGCCATTGTCGAGAGATCTTTTTTTTTTTAGGATAATGGTTCTCTGTTGTGTACTTTTAGGGGTGAATAATTCAATATTTGTCAACTTTATTTGCCTTAGACATCATGACATGTAGTTTCACCTACATTTTCATATCTACATTATTGCATCTGCATTGCATTTTCATTTGCCAATTCATTTCTTAAATTTGTGATCAAGGCACTTATTCTTATAGCAATTCCTAAAAACTTCTGAAAAACATTGGAAAAACATTCAAATCATATCTCTTCAAATATTCATAGTATCATCAATTATTTATGAATCATTTCATTAGTTCAAGCAAGATAAGACAAATTTTTTATTGTGATCATACCAAGGCCTACATACTTGGTTCTTATTATAGTCTCTTTTTAGATTAGGTGTCTTTTCATATAGTCTAATCTAGAAGCTTCATGGTGTCACATATATCCCACAAAAATCTCTTTGGAAATAAGAACATACTAAACATTTTTCCTAGATGAGTAAGTCAAATGAAAATCCACAGAAAATTTTTATTTTACACAATTTCTTTTCCCTACCAACCTTCGGTGTTGAGCCTGCATATCTTACTAGTGATGTAGGGTTGGGAAAGGAGATAAATGCCCTTACCCTATTCCTTGTCTATGGTGATGAGCCCATGCTTCCTCCTGGTAGCATGGGGCAAGGAGTAGGGGGGTCTCATTGACAAAATTAAAAGTTACAAATAATTCAAATGTTGTGAAATCGTAAGTCAAAAGAAAAGTGAGTTAGATGTCCAAAAATCCAAAAGAGTTTAAAACCTCAAAACCATATTTTGTCAACCAAGTGGCCATCTACAGATCTAAGTCTAGATAAGCTAGAAAACAATTCACATTCTAAACTATGAAGAAAATTTGAGTAGATTGAGGTTGTAGTGTCTCAATTTGGTTTTGTCAAAACCATGTCTTTCTCTCATCATTACCATTCAAAACAATTCTATAACTTGTGCCCCTTCTGTCTATTGGTGTTGAGCCCTCGCATCTTACTAGTTGCATGGAGTTAGGAGTGGGGGTAAGTTCATTCACTTATCATATCACTCTTTCACCACATTTTTCTGAAACAATACGAAGTACCAAAAATTTCTTAGAGAAGCCAAAAGTTCAGTACCACAGTATGTTTGCATTATCATATATCAGCATTACAAAAACAAACAAAAAGAAAAACATTTTTTCAGCATTTGTCATCACTTGTCATCCATTTCATACATTTTGAAAAGAATATAAATTTGGGAATTCTAAATGTCTAAGAGTACACACGTGAATCAAATAATTAATGTAAGTCAACTTTATGCAAGGAATAACCAAGCTAAAAAGAGATATCTATATATATCATGGTGTGTCATAGTTTTGTACAATTCCATCACACGCTAGGTGCGGTCAAAACACTCGCAATGAGCATGAAATACCAAAAACATCATATATGTTGGACAAAATGAAGAATAATCAATAAAAGCACTCTACCTATCCACCTCTCTAAGGCCCCTTATGACCGCCTCTAGTTACGAATTTCTTAGGAGTTCTTCTCAAAAGTATTCAAACAGTAAAGGGCCAAGCCTAACACAAAATACCATTCGCAAATCCATTCCAATTCAACCATACTCAAAAAAAAAAAGGTCACCGTGGGCCCAGAGCTAAAAAATCACCAAGTCGGTACACACAAATGAATTAAAAAAAGAGTTTGTTTTGATATATATATATATATATATATATGTTTTTTTGACCTCATTTTGAGTGTATGTGTTCACAAGACTGGAGTGTTGGTGTAGGTATATTTCTATGTCCCCTGCATAAATAGTAGATCCTCTTATCGTAATTGGTTTAGTGTTTATTTTTCAATATTTTATCTATTTACACTTGATTCTCTTCTTCTTCTTGCAAGAAGAAGGAGCTTGGACGGCTATGTTTTGACACATGGGCATGTCAAGTATAGCTTATAACTCCCCATTTCAAGAATTCCATACTCAGACCCTACATTTTGTGCCTTCTCATGGCTATAAACACTTCTCCGAGGGGGGCAATATGTACGCACCCAAAATTACATGTGCTACATTGTCAAGAAAATGGTTACAAGAATCCCCAGTGATGATTCAAAATCCTTTCAAGAAGGTTTTTGAGCTCCAAAACCCATTCGGTGTGTATATTTATAGCCTTAGATGGCATTACTTAACTTTTCCGTGCATTTTTCCATCTCCTCGCCTCTTTCTATGCTTGTTTTGGCCTTCAGTGCCATGACCCCCCACCTAGGCAGGGTGGCAGTTCTAAAACTGCCACCTTACATAGGGCGGGTGGTACTGCCCCGATTTTTCTAGATTCTTCATGCATGTTTTAAACATGCGATGGTTCACTTAATTTTTCTTTTTGCATACATCCGTGAGCCGAATTATCTAAAATTATCTTTGATTACTTGGATCTCCTTCCTCCTATTTTTAAATAGATTTAATTGATTGGAACTTTCTCCTTCTTACCTTATGCATGAAGGCACCTCCCATCCTCCATTCCTATATATTCCATTCTTGTATTCAAGAAAAAGGGGCCTGAGAATTTTGTGTATCTTGCATTGTATTACTGCTACGATCTTGCTAGGAATTGCATAGCCAAGCTCTGATCTCTTATGCTACCTCTCTTTTGGCCTGCATTGCATCCAAACTACAATCAAGTTTCCATTGTTCAAGTGACATCCTCCTACTATTTTTCTTTCATTACCAATCTCTTGGACTCGCATGAACACTCATAGAAAAGAAATGAACAAACTGAGGGGACATACTACTGCATAACTAGATTTACCTCTGTTCTATGAATTCCATATTGGATGTGTTGTTTGATCTCCTTCATTCCTATAATTTATCATTTTTATATCATATCAAATAGAGTAGAAATCAATTTCCTTTCATTTGCAAGTAATTAGTTAATTTCCAAGACGGTTTGAATCTTTCATAGAAACTCCCAGTGACGGATCCTCTTCTTCCCATCCATGTGGATTTAAAGGATAGAATATATGTAGGAGGTTGTCTACACATCATAGATCATTTAGAAAAGTGTGTGTTTTAAGTTAGTTTAGTTTCAATACACCCAACACAGGTGAATAACCACACCGGGTTATCTTGCTTGTTTAGTTTTAGTGTAGAAATATTTTAATTATTTAGAATAGAAGTAAATTATTGTTTGTGATTGTAATATTTTTAGTTTTTTTATTTGTTTAGATTAGTTTTCTTTCAGTAGTAGCATAGATTGCTATTTTTTTTTAGTTTACATGGACACTTGAAACTAGTTTAACACTTAGATTCATTTAGGAAAACAAACCATTAGGGAATTTATGCTACCCATTCAAAGCCTCTAAATATCCCCCTTTGCCATCTCGGCTAACAGGAGATCACACTACCAGATCTTAATCACTGATCCTCCTATAGTTAGCCACACACATTCAACATTGGCTGCTCTGACATGACCTCAAGGGGTCAAGTGCAGTTGAAGATCACATGTTCATTTTCATTCGTACAGTCTCCTTCATCAAATAACTCATGAATGATTTCTTCCTTAGCACTATCCCCCATAGTTAAGCACTTTATAACCTTTAATGCTTCTTCTACCAGAGGTTTAGTAGAGAATAAAGTCAAACATCTGGGTCATTCCTACAATTAAATCCTATCAATTTCTAGTCTCTCTATGGAGTTCTGCATATACATATCAAGCACATGTGCAATCTTGTAGAGTGGTATAAAGTTTGTGCACCCAGAGCGAAGGTGGTAAAGCTTCCTACCCCTCTATCCAGATTCTCTCACACTATTGAACATGGTGTTGAATAGGTTTATCACCATGATAAGTGTAGATTTGAGTAGGTGTATTACTCCTAAAGAACCTAATGGTAAGAGCAATCCTAATTTTATTCCATCCTACAAGATTTTCCTTGTGGACCACCCACCAGCGCGTTGCTTTCCCGCATAGGGTATATGCTAGCATATTCCTTCTCTCCAACTGGTTTATCCACTATTCCTTCATGGTGCATAGGAATACCATAGGGTCTTCTTCTTCGATGTAATGAGGTACCGATTTGTTACATATTCTCCTAATATAATGCGGTTTGTTGTCCCTAGAAAATATACTCTTTACTTTGCACCCTACCAACTCATAAGTGTTATGATCCCAATTATCACAAGCAACACTTGCAGTATAGCTAATAGACTGTGCATCCTCCCACTGAATGATTCCTTCTTTATATGGCTTAAGAAACCTCTAGATCCCAAACAACGTGTACATAAATCCTATTCAAGTCTTCCTCACTCAAGGGATCAACATAGGGTGCACATTTTCCATATGTTAAAGGGATAATAACTCTTTCCTCCTTGTTTTCAAAGTTGATATAACCCTTGTTGAACCAAAGATCAGCATTATTTGCATAGTAGCACCAAGGATGAACTAGTAGATCTGGGGAAGCTATCTACCTATGCCAGCGCTAAAACCTCAAAATCTCCAGTGAACTTGGCTCCTTGTATGGTAATGGATGCATATTTTTAAAACTCTGATGGGAGTGGCCTTAGTCAAATTAGCCTTGAACAATACATTAGAGGATGGCTACAATGGGGGTCTCCCCATTTGTACCCATGCATCTAAAGTAAGAACATTGACTTTTGTGCCTATATCAATCAATATATTACTCAAAATACACCCATCCACAACAACATTTAGAGTGATTTCCTTATCATAGTCTAGGCCATGAGGGGGAAGATTTGCATGTCAGATCTGTCAGCAAGTCTCAATACTTACACACATAGTGTTTCCCTTTAACCAATTCCCTAATAGTGGAATGATATTATCCTGGTACAACATTTTTCACACTTCTTTCAAGTAATCCGTATCAGATTGGACCGTCTCTGATGCTTTCTTTTTCTCCATCTTCCATGATTGCTTCTTTAAATATTGTATTTCACCCTAAATATTTCTAAGTACCTCCATGGTTTCCTGATAAACCTCCTTCTGATGGGTAGGATCTAGGTACCATGCATGTAGAACCTCCTCCTTAGTGATGGTAGGCCTCTGCTATAATGCTTCTTTGGTGTGTGTCGCTTTAGCGTAGGTAGTGATATTTACTTGCAATGCCTCTAATTCTGGTTCTAACTTGGGCATCCATTGATTTTCCACACCACGTTATATCCTAACCATCTATGTGCCTTTATTTTATTGTTTATGTTGATTGCTAAGATTCTCATACAATTTTGGGCATTCCTCATAACTATGATTCTTTCCACAGAAAGAACATGTAATATTCTGAGGACATTCACACCTATAGTGGTTAGGAGATCCACATGTATAACATGATCCGCGAGGGAACTCACCTCGTCCACCACCATAGCCTTGTCCTCTAAATCCACCATAGTATCCTCGACCTCTGCTACAACCTCCTTCAAAATGCCCTTCATTCCAATCATAAGGCACTTTATTGTGATCCCAATATTGATGCTCATTCTTTCCTTTAGAGTTAACTGACACTCATGTCTATTGTACACCAATATCTATACCATCATGGATCTGACCAATCAGCTAGTAGTCTTCTGTATCATGAGTCGTGGACCTACAAATTTTATAGTAGCATGAGACGTTCTTCCTTATCGCACGTTGTAATAATGGGTAGTGGCTAGCATCATGGTTTAAATGGCATATCTCACAGTCTAACAACAATGATCGTACTGATATGTAGGGAAAACTATCCTTTGTGTGACCTTATACTTCACAATTTGTGCACCAAATCCCCATGCATGTTTCATGTGTTGAATTTACTAATAGCTTCTCCAACTGCTTCACCATAGATGTGATATGTGCTTCTAAAAATGGGCTCACCCCAGTGTCTACACTTCTGACTACCTCAATGCATAAAGCTGCTTCAAGTGCTTCATTTGGATCAGTGTATGTTTTATGTGATGGTTCCCTTCTAAAAGGTGTAATCAAAATTCCAACAAACCATTGTGTATGTTGGCTTACATGAATATCATAAGAAATCTTAGATAACAACATTTTGAAGTGAGCATCATACTCTCTAACACTCTCAGTAGTGCCTTGCTTAATATCCTTGAGCATGCTTATACTCTTTTGGTCAAACTCAGGGATGTGAAACTCTTTAAGGAAAGCATCTTTTAAAGCTACATAGTCTACGTAAGTCTGATCAGGGTCAAACTTCCTGTACCAACTGTGCACACGCCCTTGTAACCTAGTGGTGAATTTACTTTCCCTATGCTCAAAAGTCATGATTCCTTTTCCGCGCCATAGTATTTCACACATGTGCATTTGGTCAGTAGCATCTTCTATGCCCCCATACTTTGGAAGGTGAAGATACATCTCCATGTAAATATTCTGGGGTTGGTGTGGACCCTGCCCACCTGATCCAGAACCTCCCATGTTTCCTCTATCTCCATAACCACCAGATCCACTGGTGCTAGAGCCACCTATACCTCCTGATCCTAAACCTGTAACCAGAGTCAGACTAGAAGATGTACTCCCCTATGTCCCAACAGTAGTACTGAATTACACCCTGATAGTCTGTGAAGTGTTACTACTCCTAGAAAAGATTCCAAAATTCTATGCACCTAAATCTTGCATATGTATGTGATTGATACACCTGAAAAGGTAATTCCATACAACAACAAATATGTTTGCACTACCATCGATGTGATTTTTATATGACTCAATCTTTCCTCTGCCACTACCTAAATTATCTTATTGACTATTTTTTTGTACTAGATACTAGAAGACCAAGCGCAAGGGCAAGGTTACCAAGTGGATTCAGATGTGCGCTCACGGCCCAGGTCGTCACTACTGGCGCACTTCTACGTAAGGCTAAGGGGGGTTACCTGTCATGATTTCCCAAATGGGGGAGTTATTGATACTCAGGTTCCATGTCTTCTGCATGAACTTCAAATCCTTCATGATTCATCTCTCTCCACAACACCATTCACTCTGCAACATCCCACGGCTTCTCTATATCCCTCTCACATGCCTCATTATACTTAAGCCGCCTTTCCTCTCTCTTCCTTTCTGTCGCTAGTCTTCTATTTTTCACCAAACCTACTCCTACCCCCATGCATGGTGGGGTTTATTTAGCCATCGGTTTTCTTAAAGGCTCAGGGTTACCATCAAGATATTGAATTCTAGTGGAATTCCTTGTAGGTAAGTTCCCTTGGGATATCATAAAAATTAAGAATTCTACTACCTCTGGGAAAAGAATAAGTGGAAATTGAGTACTCCATAATATAGTTGTTCAGAACACCAAAAAGCCAAGTATCCACAACGTGTGTCAAAATCATATCAACATCATAATGGGCCTGAAATTCTTCTTATGTCCAAACAAGTGTGTGATACCTCCAATTCCTTTTAGATGCATAAGCAATCGAGCCACTCATACAGTCTCTACTAGAAAAATTAGCAAAGAATATCTCATACAAACTATCATACATATTATTTTCCACCCATGCACATGTGTTAAAATCAGCCCTTAGTTGTTGATCCTCTATGTGTATTCTTGTTCTAGGGTCATGTATCCACTCAACACTTTCTAGGGTCAACTCGGTATGTCTTCATCGCGAACCATCCTAAAAACAACTGAAAAGAGGTCCCAGCAACGGAACTAATGATGCAACCTATAATTTACTGTAAAATCCCAGGTGTGTTGGCACATCACTTAGCCTAGACTGAGCACTCACCTGAAGCGCGGTAAAGGTACCAGGCCCCTCTTTAGGTTTGTTTTTGTAAGATGTTAGCATGATGAAGACTTAATGCATTCATAGGTCCATAATTAATACATCATTCTACGGTGCATGTTCAGATCTATATCTAAATAATAACATACTTAAATGATAACCATGATGAAATCAAACATGCAAGAACCAATTATACTCAGGATTAATACTCTGATTTAGCCAATACAATACATTATATTAAACATGATAAATACATAGAAGCTCATTGCAATAAACAATACCATATCTTATGCGCACATTAAATTTGGTAGCATAACTTCACAGTAATTTAGTTCTCACATACATCTCCTATACTATGTAGATCATTACATATTTATAAGGGTGGGGACTTTCCCTTCATCACTTGCATAAATTCAAAAATAGGTCACATGTTGGAAATAGCCATGCACCTTTACAATCACAGCCACACATGCAAGTGCGCTAATAATATATCTCTCATAGTTAACTGTCAGTATTCAATTCTATCTTTAGCCTCCATCCATGTAAAGCACTCCATATCCAATATTCCAAAAATATCATGTGCGTATTGCACAAGTCTTTTCCCTATTTATGTGCTTTGCACTCTATCTCCAAAAATAGCCCGTACATGTGAAAATGGATAAGTCTGAAATCTACCTTTTTATTTTGCATGCATGTTCTCCCCTATCATTTTGCACCTTTGACTATGCCTTGTTCTCTCGTGTGAACCTCTTGTGTGCCTTCTGCTATGTATTCCACTTTTTCTACTCAACGATTTTGATTTATGAGAACGCTTGGTATGAAATACCTTATAATTGGATGGGGTGGATGCGTGGATGTCATATAGTGTTTGGAACAACATAGTGACGTTATGGGATCGATAAAAGAGAGGATACTAACATGGGATTGACTAAATTGGATGATAGATGGGGTCCTAAAATGGATGAGGAGGGATGGATTATGGATGGGATAGGATAAGAATGTGTGACATGATTATTGAGATAAAGGACAAGGTCCCTAAATAGATGATGAGGGTGGAGATGTAGATGTGATGGATTTAGATTTTGATAAAGGATGAGGTCCCAAAAGGGATGGTAAAGGTGGAACTATAGATGTGATATATTTAGATTGTGATAAAGGATAGGGTCCCAGAATGGATGGAAAGGTTGAGACCCTAAACAATGTGTGTTTTGATTTTGTAATGTTAACCTTAGGTAAAGAACATGGTTTTATGATATATGATGAGGATTAGATCATGGATGTGATAGGTTTTGATTTTGTAATGTTTTATTTAGATAGAGGAGATGGTATTACATCAGATGGCGAGGATGAGTCAGTGGATGTGATGGGATTTTATTGTATATTTTTTGATTGAGGACGAGTTTCTAGACTAGATGTTAAGAAAGGATACAGGGATAGGATTAGGTTTGATTCGAATGAGGAAGGTGTTGTTTCGATACATGATTGATGGGGGTTACATTTGTGTGAGCTATCCAATTTTTTGATTGGTTTAAAATATAATTAGATGTTAAGATATTTGATTATAAATGCCTCATTTTTAATGGTCCTCTGAGGTGGAGTCTAAATATTGTAAGGAGGTAGTAGGTGATTGGATATCTAAGCGAAGGTGATGTTGATGTGTGAGGATTATCCAAAATAGGATCTAGATTCAATGAGGGGAGATATTTAGGTTTTTGTTGATCCCCTTTTCCTTTGACAATGATTCGTCCACTCTGTGGTAGTTTTTGATTGATTGGGTTGAGCTAAAAGTGCAAAAAATGGGTCTCTTGACCTTTATTGTTGGCTAGGAAATTTCAAGTTAGCACTAAGATTCTGGCAGCTACTTGGGTTAATTATGTTGCGTGTTGGTGTCTGTATAGGGATTCCTTTGATAAGATAGCCAAGATTTTAAGGGATTTTCTTTGGTTGAGTTACAAGAAGGGTGGGGTTTTCACAGAGTGTTTTAGGAAAATTTGCATGATTCCTAGGGAACATGGTGGTATGGGTGTTGTTGATGTTTATAGGTAGAGTATCTCCCTATGTGCTAAATTTTTTGTTTGATTTATTCATCGAAAACAAGGCCTAGAAAATTTCTCTAAGACATTGTATCTCTTCTGGTTCTCCCTATGGTAAAAAATGTTGGAAGAATATTGGCTTTCATAGTTTACTAATTACAAGAGTGTCAGTCAAAATACCTGGTATGTTTGTTGTGAAAAGCATCTAAAAAGCCTTCAAATATGTGAAACATTTGATGAGATGGGTTAATGACGGCTTTAGAACACCTGTCTCCTTCAATAATCATAATTTTTTGTGGTCACCAATTTTCTCTAATAGCTTGCCTTTAGTGGAATCACCTAACATCAAGGTGGTGAGGTTGTTTCAGAAAGTAATTTCTACCATCATAGACTTGGTTACCAACAGAGATTGGCTCTCTTATCCTGATTTGAAATAGAAATTTCAGCTTGTTAAATCAGACCTCCCTTCTATTCTAAGAATTCACTCTCTTCTTCTTGATGTCATGTTACTGTTATCCAAAATTCACCCCCCCAGGGTAATTTTGATAACATGCATTAGAATATCCAAATCCCAAGCAAATTGATTGACTCAGAGCAAAAATCAAGTTTCTAGGGTCCCTTCAGGAATTTTCTAACTCCCCAGGCCGAAGAAGGAAGGAGCAAGCTCTGAGAAAATGCAAAAAAGTTGTAGAAAGGCAAATAGGTTGATCCAGGAAAAAGTGTGAAAATTGGCTAAGTCCTGCTCAAGGGAGCAACTGGGATGTTTGGGACAGAAAAACGTGGATCGGCCGAAAAGCCTCCATGCGGCCCAAATTGCATTTGGGACAATCGGGCCGGAAGTACGCGGTGGGCACGAAAAGCCGATCCGGCCGAAAGAGGAAGAAAAATTGGCTGTGTTGCTCGAGACGTTTGGGACAAAAAGACCCGAACCGCCCAGATCAGCCGAAATGAGCATAGGTAGTCAAAAAGAAATTAGGACAAGCGGGCCAAAAAGGCGCGAACTGGCCGAACCGGGTGAAAAAGGTCGAGTCAATCCGAAACATAATGGGACATCCGGGACATCTGGACGCGAACCGGCCGAACCGAGTGAAATGGGAACAAGCAGTCCGAAGACAAGTGGGACAAGCGGGCCAAATAGACGCGAACCGGCCGGTTCGCCCGCAATCAGCACAAAGAGCACTAAGCATTTGGGACATCCGAGACAGAGAGACGTGAAAGGCGCGAAAGAGCTGGTAGGCCCGCGGAATAATCAAAAGGTGCCACGTGTCCTCACAAGAGAAAAGTCAAAAAGTCAAAGGGGCGAGTTTTCGAGCACCGAGCCGAACCAATAGGATCATGCCACGTGTTCCATTTAAGGGCCCACAAGGAAATTTCAAAGGAAAGCCCACCCAAAAGCAGAGGAGAGAGAATTATTCAGTGAATCAGTGCTTGCCACGTGTCATCCAGGTGGCAGAGCGTGGGAAGAATTCAAAAAACCATTTTTGCCTGTTCCATGCCCTAAATATTCAGATCGCCATAACTTTTTATCCAGAGCTCGGATTTGCATGTTCTTTATATCAATGGAAAGCTGGTAAAATTCTCTACTCATTTCCAGGGTCAATCTTGCATTTTGGTTCAGTTTGGAGGATGAAAATCAAGAAAAGCCTCTGGCGTGAAACACCAAACAGAAGTAATGCGTCAACGAACAGTTTAAATGCAGCAGATAGTTCGTCGCTTCTGTTAGGCAGCCCGCCATTTCGCCAGGATCTGCCGTTTCTGCCATGATGAGATGAGTTAAATGCATTATGGAGGTGGTTGGGGCAGATTTCGAATTCCTCTCTTTTCTCTCTCATTCTTCCTATAAATTGTAAGGAGGGGCTTCTTTCTAAAGGTTGGACATCTCTGTTTTTGCCCCTCCCTTCTTCTCTTTGGCAGGTGAATTTGTGGAGTTCAAACCTCCCACATGGACTGTAATGCCATTTTTGCCTCTTGGCCTATGCGATGTACTGTATCGACCCTTGAGCAATATATATGTCTGTGATTGAACTTAAATCCTCTCATGTATTCATTGTTGTCATTTTCGATCTCTTGTTGCATTTAGGCTATCTGTGCATGGTGTTGTATTGAATCTATGTGGTCTGTGTTTACCTTGGCAAGACATATGTTCTTCATTCCTCGGTGTATCACCTCCCTAGCATAGGTTTATTTTTTTTATGCATTCCTCTCTCCCTGTCTCCTTGGTGATTAGATTAGGTTTTGAGAAAATTCTCTGCATATTTCGTGTGCATCTGAACAGAGGAATAGGAACCAGCCTTCTCTGGAGAATCCTTTCTCATTTTTCAAGTCCCCACACTTGGAGGAAGGATTCAATGTTATGCAATCACACTGGATGCCTAAGTGATCACCCTAGAAACTTGATCTGCATCCAGGGGTGCTGTGATTTTGCACTAACAGTTACATAAGCTTGGGATTCAACCTCCTTTTTCCTAGTCAAAATACTGGAGATGGAATGTGGATATTCTGTTACTGAATTATGATTTTGGGATCATATATTCTTTGGTTTCTCCCATTTCTATTGTTATTAATTAGTTTAACTCCCACTATAATTTTCACTTCTCCCCTTCCACTTGGCTTCGACATCTCCAGTGAGCTTGGAATCCTCTATTTGAACCCAAATTAAATTTTTTCTCTAGTGTCTTATCTCTCAAGGTCTTCCGTTGGGGGAATAGTTAATCCATATCAGCATTCCAAACCCCAAGTACCTTTGTTGTGGTCTCCCATAGTCCTTCAAACATTACTTCTGGTTCTGCCCTCCTGTTCAAAGTGCTTGTCTTTGGATTCACTCTCTCTTTCAACCTTATCACCCAAAAAATTTTGACTGGAAATATTTTTTTGGGGGAGTATGTTAATTAGCCACCTTACATTGCTTCCATTTGGCATTTTTTTCCATTTTTTATTCTCTTTCAGCTTTGGAATGCTATAAATAATGCTTTGTTTCAGCATTGCGATATCTCTATGGAGATATCTATTAATGAGAAGGTGGAAATTTTATCTTCTATGTGTATGCAGATTCAGGCCCAAGACCAGAAGGTGGCGCTAGAATTTTCTCATCTCCATCAGCTAGTTGATCATTGGGGTAGTGTACCACGTACCAAGAGTTGGGTTCCTCCTGATGATGATGATCAATGACCTTCGCTTCCTCCACCACCACATAAACATCATGGCCATTCATGTAGCCACTCTCAGAGTTGAACACAGAGTGATTGACTTCTCTACCATCAGCTTGTGCTAGCCCCTCCTCTTCTGGGCCTAGTTAGAGTTGTCCTTCACATGGCAAAGTTGTTTCTAGTTCTTCAAACTATGGATCTCCACTTGGCAAGTGTCTCAGTTTGGTGAGTCCCCTCCTATGGGATGGGGAATCATGGTGGCTCTGATTGTCTAGATGCCAGACCAGGGTGGTTGGTTAATCTTCCCCCATTCTAATGAGCCTTGAACACTTGGCTTTTTTTCACTAAGGGATTTTCTACCTCCGCCTCCAAGTTTTGTTTCTTCTTGTTCCAAAGACTATTCTGATATAGTGTTTTTTCTTGACCTTGTGGCTGTGTTTTGTTTCCCTCGTGGCCTTCTTTTGGTTTCCTACATGGAGTGATTTGTATTTCCCTATGGGATTCATTTATTTTGAGGTCTTGACCAATTTAGGCCGCCCCCTTTCTATATAACTCTTTGTATTATATTATTTATAATATAAAGGTGGTTCCATTAGTAAAAAGAGGATCCAAGGGCTCTGAGTATTCAAAGGAAATATTTGGTGATGAAAGTGTCTCCTCATAGGGAAGATCATATGTAATAGTATTGATGATGTAACCCAATGGATGTGTAGTATCTATATGGATTAGTTCTATTGAGGGTGTTGGGTCGAGAAGGAAAGCAATGACATCATGTGTGGTATTTTCATCTCGCTCGTAGGAATAGCTAAAGGAATTAGATGGGATATGTGTAGATTGAGGATCGAGATTTCCTTCTTCAAGGGCTTGGAATTATAACTTTCTAGCCATGGTGAAGGCTTCGTAAAAATTATGGAATGTGTGGATCTGAAGGGTAGACAAGATGTGATGGGAACACAATCTATAAAATAACTCGATCAGTTATGATTGAGGTAGTGATATGGTCGATTGATTGATAATGCTTTTCCACCTAGTAAAAAATTCAACAATGGATTCATTTTCATATTGTTTGATGGTAGAGAGGTCAGAAATGGTGATTTTGTGAGTAATGTTAATAGCAAAGTGCTTGAGAAATAACAAGGCTAACTGCATGAAAGAGAATAAAGAGTGATGAGGGAGGAAGTTATACCAATCCAAGGCAGGTCCTCTTAGTGACATAAGAAAGGTTCTAATTAGGAGATCTTGATCATGGATGATGAGATAATAGGAGTGTCTAAGGGCTAGTATGTGTTGTTAAGGATCCTCCTGGCCTTGGAACAAGGTAAATTCAGGTAATTATTAATGCGGAGGATAAGGCTTATATGGTACTGATGGATGGATGGGTTTATTACAAACCTAATCATAAGTGAGGATGTGGTTGGTTCCCATGGTAGTAGCATCTAAATTGTCTAATTTTTTTAACAGAGCTTATATGGGATCATTTATAGGATTAGGTGTGATGGAGTTAATATCTGAGTGTGGATGAGAATGTGATTTATTTTATTGATGATATTGGAGAGTATGAGGATTCTATTGTGGATGGGATTGATGTGGGGGTTGAAAAGGGGTAGCTCAAGAAGATATAATTTTTAAAGTAGGTTATGATAAAGTGATGTTAGAAGACATGTAGGGATGTTGGATGTGTTTTTGTTGGATAAGAGGGGTTGATTATGCCTGAGTAGGTATGTGTGTATAGGTTTGGGATGTCTGAGGTATTCATAAAGGTATTGAATTTGAGATAGGTTGATTGGATGAAAAATGGGGGATGTTAAGATTTTGATGAGATTGTGATGAAGGAGGGGATCCGGAGAGGATTGATTGATGGGATATACTTGACATGGGTTGAGGAGTGATAGTTTGGAAATAACTTGGTGTTGAAGGATAGTCATAGGGTTCTTGGATAGTGTTGTTGTAGGGTTGTAGGATTGGCTGAAAGGTAGAGGTTTCATAAATAAAAAAAGATTATCTAGATGGCTCTGGGAACATGTCAAATATAAGTGAAGTTGAGTGGGATGTAATAGGTTGATAATATTGATAAAGACTAGATCCTATGTACGGGATGTTTTGAAATTGATTGGGATGAAAATCTATAGATTAAGTAGTCAAAGATGGTTGTAAAAATGAATCATAAGGGGTAAAAGAATATGTTGATGTAGAGGGTTGATCCATATTAAATGATAGTTAACTAAAGATGATACAAAAAATCCCTAAGAGAGTTACAAATGTAATAGTTATCTTAATTAGTTTAGAAAAAGAGTGAAATGTGTAAAATGGATAATAGGGTCCTAGGAAATGATCATTTATAGATGGTTTCAAGAATTTTTAAGCCTGAAGTCCTTGATACACCTGAATTTATGTGAGGCCCAAACCTATGCTGGTGTTGGTATGGGGTCTGGTATTAGGGCCTACCCCCTCACTTCATGTTCTCATAACAATAAGGGAGTTGGGTGCTTAGCCAAGATACCAATAACCAGTTGTTTATACTCGGTCAAAACACCGAGTTGGATTTCATATTGGCTGATGAAATCCCAATAGTTTCACCTGAGTATAAATGTTTCGATGAAAGTTTTTGTTTGATGTGATCTGGTTCTGGGTGAGGGAAGATTATGTGAATGCAAATGTATTAATACTTTAATTAATCTATGTGATCAAGCAGGATGCAAGGTTTTGTTTAATTCCAAAATAATGATTGATTTCAATGAGAATAAATAGAAAAATGGGATACTTGAAAGATAAAAAGAAGGATAGAAAACACACCTAAAAAATGCTTCCTTTTTAAATTTTAAATGTTAGAATTTTTGATTTTTTTAGCAATGCAATAAGCAGGAAGTAAAAGCTCCAGAGCATAAACCTGTAAAAGGTGTTAGCAGAGGATAGAAAATAACAAAGAAAAATGGTGTTAGAGGATGAGTAATTGAGTAATCAATATTAGTCACAGATATCATCGGTGATTTATAGGAATTGCTAATGATTCAGCCAATTGCTATAAATTTGACCAAAATTCCGGTGATTACAAAGCAAAAGCCAAAAAATAATTTTTTTATAAAATTGAAATGAAAAAGGGACTATGCCCCATCGGGCATGTAAGAATGTTTAGAGATATTTTTACTTTTCTACTTTAAATTAATGAAGTGAAATAATAAAAACAAAACCAACCTCAGAAGATAGAGGGGTCTATAGATACCCATGAGATAGTCAATGTTGATGTTGATGGTTTATTGAAGCTGACGAGTCCAAGCGTGTGCACAACTTCTTATTTCCAAACGGATAAGCTACTTGTAATGCACAGACACTCAAAAAAATATGGGATTATATGGATATATGGTGTATTTCTTGGAAAAATTCCAGTCCTTGAAATTCAATGGAATTCCTTACAAGGATGTCAATACGCATTCAAATAATCAATTTGATAATGATAAGATAAAATGATAAAACAGATGATATAACCGATAATACAAAGGTAAAGGGACTAACACTGTCCATAATTATATGATGGTATGATGGTGATACCTAATCCAAAGGGAGTCTAGGGATCACAAAATGGCTTAAAGGAGCAAGGATATAGATGGTTGTATACTCACAAAGGCAAGTTGAGAGATATATATTTGGTTAAAATAACTGATAAACTGTTACATATAGCTCAAAAGAGCTTGATAAGGTTTGGAAGACACCTACAAAGGAAGAGTAGTAATAGTTGATGAGATCTAGATATCTTAAGGATAATATTTGAGCTTAAAATGATCTAAAAGATAGGAATTGTATGCACTTTAAGAAAATTACCGGTGATTGGGATGAATCGTTGGTGATTGGGAGAATCATCGACGATTACTATGGAAATGCATAGGCTAATAATAAATTAAATAAATTTTAAGAAATGAGATTATAATGCAAAATAATATTTACCTACCTTGTACTAGTTGACAAATGAAGAATAACATATGATATTACCTGAGAGAGGGAGATTATTGATGCCCAAAGATTGCTAAATTGATTCCTAGATGTTTGGATGGCCTCCAAAGGCTGAAGAAGATATATTATTACCTTTTAATGTTGATGTGATGATATTTGGCTCTATGAGAGGGCTTTGATACAAATAAAATTTTATATGAAGTCCTTAATCCACGTTCAGCTGCAATCTATCAGCTAAAATGGAGGAAGATAACCTGAAATAAAAGCCTAGAACCTACTTATATAGGGTCGCCAACAGCCACAGAGAATCACCGGTGATTTGGTAGGTTTGTGGGTAATATGTTTTTTATAGTAAAGAGGTTGTAACTAGATTCTAAATTGAGATTTGGATGGAGATGAATCACTAGCTATTGGGGTGGATCGCGGGCAATTCAGTGTTTTACGGGAAAAAGGTTGAAACCGCTTCCCAAATCAAGGTTTTTGTTTGTTTTGACGAATGATGTGTTGAAAAGAGGTTATGCGGGTTAGGAATGTTATTAAATGGTTGTGAAGTTGTTTTTTTTTTTTTTTTGGTTTCTGAGTGGTTTTGGGTTGTTTAGGAGAGGGTAAAATAGGATTTTATAGTTGTAGAATGATATTTACGGGGAGTAAATATAATGGGGAAAAATAAGATAGGATAAGGATTTAATGTATAACATGATAGTGATTTGATAGTGAAGGCGTGTTATCAGACACGGATATGGTAAATTAGAGGTGTTAATTTTAGGTTTCCACACATCCATTGTAAGCATATTTAATTATGCACCTTTGTCTACCAATATGTAATTTGTATTCCGCCCATCTATACAAACATCGACCAGTATCTCTCGATCAAATTCTTCCATTTTTGTTGAGTGGACACTTCTCTTTTTTGTTTTCCCCAACTATTTTTTGAGTGACATATTTCTAAGCTTATGTGACATCTATTGACTTAGTAACGGTAATATTCTCTTGGTGGAAAAAGCACACAAACCTCTTGAAACTCATTCTTACTAATTTTGTCTCCTTCAGTAGATTCAAGTTTTTCATTTCACAGTCATGTGTATTCTCTTATGAACTCAATTTCTCCTTGAAGCTCGTGAATCAGATCTTTTACCTCTGGAAGTATTTCCTTTTGCTTCCTACTATCATGATAAGATTTCCCTAGATGTGGTTTTATTGCTCTTATCTTACTCAAAGGAGTTGACGTTTTTACATGATTAGTATCCCCTCGCGTTATTATTTTTATTCTTATTAATGGTTCATATTTTGGCATGACACTTTTAGGTTGATGTTATTTAACCATTTGACACACAATATTAATCATTCCTAGGCCATTTTCAAGTTTCTCTTTCATGAGCACATAAATATTTGTGCAATCTTCAACTTTACTTGCTCTTTTTGTTATTACGTGTATATTGGGAACGTTAGGTAGCCACACTAATAATGGTTTGGTGACCCATACTTGTAGATAATTCTTGGTGGAAACCTTCCACCACCACATCCATTTCAGCCTCAACACCTCATCCTTGGTTGTAGCCTGAGCGCTGACAGGAAGCAGACCTTGACCCAGATATTCAGATTAACTTTTGACTGGGAGCTCCGATTCACGCAAGGTTGGACTTTTCGGAAAGCCTACGGCATCCTCTACCTAACTACGAATGGATATCTTTAATTGGGTGGGAACAAGTTATTAAAAATGAAAAATACAGTTTGCCACTTTTGGGGTTTGATATGGTCCTCACCTACCACCATAATGAGATGAATTAAATACAACCTGAGGTGGTTGGGGTAGATTTGGACTTTCTCTCTCTTCTCTCTCTCATTCTTCCTATAAATTGTAAGGAGGGGCTTCTTTCTAAAGGTTGGACATTCTTGTTTTGCCCCTCCCTTCTTCTCTTTGGCAGGTGAATCTGTGGAGTTAAAACCTCCCATTTAAAACTGTAATGCAGCTTTGCCTCTTGGCATTTTGCAGTGTGTTGTATCAATATTTGGAGAAAATTAATGCATGTATGTGGAAGATTATCAACCCTCTCAGTGTTTATTTGCATCTTCTTGATCTTTCACTGCAAATTTGGTTATCTGTGCATGATCTTGCATTACATTTTTATGGTCTGTGTTTATTGGCAAGACAGGTGTTCTTCATTCCTCGGTGCATCACCTCTGTTAGTTTAGGTTTTATTTTCTACATTTTATTACCCCTGTCCCCTTGGAAAATTACATTAGGTTTTGAGTAGACCCTCTGCATTTTTACGTGTGCATCTGAACAGAGGAATAGGAACCGGCCTTCATCCGGAGAGATTTTCTGATTTCACAAGGTCCCACACTTGGGAAAAGCTCCATGTTGTGCAATCGCACTGAGATTCTCAACCCATCGTGTTGCAGAGTCCCAGGGGTACTGTGATTCGACACCAACAGTTTGGTGACCCATACTTGTAGATAATTCTTGGTGGAAACCTTCCACCACCACATCCATTTCAGCCTCAACACCTCATCCTTGGTCGTAGCCTCTGCATCTTTCTTTATTTTTTATCCATTGTATCATTTCTAATTCCTAATGATTTGGCTTCATGAATTTGATCAATTATATGACATCTATATTTATCATATATATGCACATCACAAATTTTACAATAGGTTTATACTTTCTTTTTCATCGTGTATTGTAGTAGGGGAAATATATCACATCACAATTTATTTAATATACCTCACAGGCCCAAAATATTTTTTTTATACTTTGGCATGGGTGTGTATTTCTGTATGCCCCTCTACCTCACAATCGGTGCACCATACTCAATTATATGTTTTCCTAGCACTTTTGGGTGTTAGTTTTTCCAACTGCATCACCATAGATGTAATATGTGACTTTATGAATGGGCTAACTTTTATTTCTATACTCCCAATGGCTTAGAAACATAATGCAACTTTTAGTGCTTTGCATGGATCTGTGAAAGTTTTATGGGAGAGGGCATGCCTGAATGGCATGAGTAATCCTCTTACAAAGCATTACGCATGTTGAGTCATTTATATCTCATACAATATCTTAGAGATGAGTGTTTTACAATTTTCAGCATAAGAATGTGCACATTATATCAACTCCAACTTGATTTCTTTAGGCACTAACATACTTTAATGATCAAATTATGGTATATCAAATTATTTCAAAAAGTAGATTTTAGTTGTTCATAATACACCAAAACTTGTAATGAATCATGCTTCCTATACCAAGTGTTCACATAATAAAGTAATGTGGTGAAAAACTAAATCAATTTTCATCCTAGAGAATTCATGCATTTTGTGCACCAAATGAGGTCTCATTTGTGAACATGTTCTGTAGTATTCTCAACACCATAGTACTCTAGTAAGTGTAGATACATCTTATAAAATATATTTTGTGATATATGTTGGTCAGCAAAAATATAGCACTTAGAAAAGGACATATAGAAGGTTCACGTAGAAGAACAGAGTGTGTTCAAAGGTACGAAAGGATCGGGAAAGGATCGTACACAAAGAAAAGAAAGTTTCGAGACTTAGCCGTTTTCATAATGAGGATCTATTTCTGGAGATAGCGTGTGGAGCAGACAAACTATTCAGATACATACGTGACACGCATTGGATATTTTTGGAAGGTAGGCTATGAAGCGCTACACATAGATGTGGGCTAAAGATAGAATTGTGAACTGATAGTTGACTAAGAGAGATCTACTGTTAGCATTCTTGCATCTAAGCCTATTTCTATAACGGTGTGTGGATAATAATAGCATGCAACCTATTTTGGGATTAGATAAGTGGTGAAGGGAAAGTCCCCACCCTTATAAATATGTAGTGAACTATGTAGCATAGAGAGAGGGTGTGAGAACTGAGTTATAGTGAGATTATGCTGCCAAATCTGATACGTGCATGAGTGTATACTACTGTTATTGTAAGGAAGCTTTTGTGTATTACTAAATTTAATATAATGGAGATTATGGACTGAATCAAGGTTTTATCATGGTTATAGTTTAGTAATACATGTTTGATTTCATCATGGTTATCTTTTAAGTATGTTATTCTCTAGATCTAGATCTAAACATGCATTGTATAATGATATATTAGTCATAGATCTAAATGCTGTAAGTATTCATCATGCTAACATCCTAAAACAACAACCCTAAAGAGGGGCTTGGTACCTTTTCATGATTTGGGGTGAGCACTCAATCTAGGTTGAGTGATGTTTCAGTGCACCTAGGCTTGTATTGGTGAAATCTAGGTTGTATCATTGGTTCCATTACTGGGACTTCATTTTTAGTCATTTTTAGGATGGTTCACAATGAAGACATGCTGGTTGACCCTAGCAAGTGTTGAGGAGTGGATACATGATCTGGAAGAAGAATACACACAGTGGTTCAGTACTGGATCTAAGTTTAACGCACGCATGTGGGTGGAGTAGAATTTGTATGAAATTTTATATGAGAGCTTCTTCAGCATCTTTTCAATAGAATCATACGAGTGGCTGATTACTCATGCATCTAAATGGAATTGGAGGTATCGCAAACTTGTCTGGATGCAAGAATAATTTCAAGCCCTTTATAATGCTGGTCTAATTTTGAATCATGATGTGGATATGTGGTTCTGTGGTGTTTTGAATAGTTATATCTTAGAGTACTCAATTTCCACTTATTGGTGCCCAGAGGTAGCTGATTTCCAGTTTTTACGATATCCAAGGGGAACTTACCTGCAAGGCATTCCACTAGTGATTAAGATCCTGATGGTAACTTTGAATTTGGAGAGTAAACTGATGGCAAACTAAATCCCACCACACGTGGGGGCAGGAGTAGGTTTGGTGAAATATGGAAGACCTTGCGGAAGAAAGGTAGAGAGGGAAAAGGTGGCTTAAGTATAATGAGGCATGTTAGAGGGAGGTAGAGAAGCAACAAGAGGTTACAGAGCAAATGACGTTATAGAGAAAGATAGTTCAGGAAGGAGTGGAAGTTCACATAGAAGACATGAAACCTGAGCCTCGGGAACTCCCCCATTTGGGAAAGCATAACAGGGAACCCTCCTCAACCTCACATAGAAACACACCAGCAGAGATGACCTGGGCCGCAGGTGCGCATCTTGGAAACCTTTCCCTTGCACTTGGTTTTCCAACATCCAGTACAGAAAACAATCAACAAGCTAATTTAAGTAGTGGGAGAGTAGGAGTGAGTCTTATAAGAGGCACAACAATGGCAGCACAAATGGTTTATTTGTTATATGGGAGTACCTTTTCAAGTGTATCATCTACACAAAATTCAAGCTCACATATTTTTGGACTATCTTCTAGGAGTAGTATGCTAGGATAAAATATTAATTATGCATTATATGATTTATTTAATTTATTTTTTAAATAATCATATTATATGGTTATATTATAAACCATAAAATAATTGTAAGTTGTTATATGGTTTTAAACCATACTTGTATTTTTTTCTCACAGGGATAATTGTTACATTTATTATAACAATGTATATGCTTCCCGGATGTATTATTAGAAGCAGTTTTAAGTATGGTTTTACCTATGCAACATATTTGTTTGTCTGCACATTACTGTCCAATATGTATAAATATTGCAGCACTCCATTGTAATGGTTAATAAATTTCACATTAATAAAATATACAAGCTTCCGTCCCTGTTTGTGAAATTACATTTGGTACCAGAGTGAAAATATGGACCTGTGATCCTATGAAGGTGTGGAAAGAGAGAGCAGCTAAGATAGAGGATTTTTGGAGAAGCGTTTCCAGCACCAGAGATCCTGTGAAGCCTCCTGCAACCTCCCAGCCCCATCCCTACCTCCTCACACCCTCCCATTTGTTCCAGGTGTATGGAACACAATTTTTTTTTTGCACTGGTGCACCCAGCACCAGGAAAAATTTGTTGTAGGCTGTTGTATTTGGAGGTCAGGCTATTTGAGCTATTCGAACCATCCTGTGAAGAACCTATTTGAAGGACCGGGCCAAGGTATTCATTGAGGTCAAAAAAATGTATATACTCTAGAGATATATTAGTGCAACTATTCTCTGAAATCCCTGTAATTTGAGAAAGGATTGAGACATTACACATTGGGTTGGAAGCACTCCACACAACCGTTGAAATCTTCAGTCTACCCTATGCGTCCTCCAAGCCAAAGCTCTCCTCTAGCCATGTGTGGCTGTACAAATCAATAAACATTGAAGCAATCAGTGGCCACAACCTGCAAAAGAAAAAAATAAAAAGAAAAAATAGTGGTCAACACAATAGCATAAACAAAAAAAAACTGCAGAACCTACAAAAGTATCAAACGGTGGCCATTGTCAAATGGTAGCAGAAAATTCAAGTCAAAATGACCTGTACCATGGTCAAGCCAAAGTTGAGCACTATGGTCTCTCCTCCAGCCACACATACCTACGCAAATCAAAAGCAGTGCATCAATAATAAAAAAAACGGTGGATAGAAAGTTGTGGCCAACAAAGAAAAGGCGTTCACAAGAAAAAGAAGATAAAAACATTTCAAGATCTAGATTTTAAGCATGGAGAAAACCTAAATCCACATTTCCACGCATGCAGCCACGTGGAGCTTCATTCAAATCACATTTTTTAAAAGGTTTCCATAGTCAACTACAAACTTTGAATTGCTCAAAAACTGGTAGAAACTTGTAATCAAAAACATAGTAAAAAAATTGGTTATGTAATACTTACATGAGATCCTAGATCTCATTCGCAGCGTTCGGTATATATGATGCCTCTCGGAATTGCACTTACAGGTAAAGCCATTGCGACTACTACTGCACTTAACGCCTAATATAGCTGCAACAACGTCGTCTGGGCATCGTCCCTTTAAATTGACGGGGAGTAATAAGGTCACAGTGCACACACTATGAACCATCCCATCCATCTGTGAATGATTGCAAGACATAAATCTGGACTGAGAAATTATCCAAGTATATAGCGAAGTTACGCGTGCGTATGAGGATATTTCTTTGAGCCGGTGTCAATAATCGCACAGACCCCATCAGTACTGTCTTGGTACCACGTATTGAATTCTTTCACGTACGTTAACGCCTCTTTCATGTACCGCCAGGTATATAGAAAGGGTGAGCTTCTTCCACGTACCACCACGGGTATATCGAAAGGGCATGTATATAGAAAGGTTCGGTATATCAGACTGACGGTATATAGATTGGGAGACCTTATACCTGGAGTGATAAGAGCCAAACCCTGTCAGTGATCTCTACAAAATGGGCACCAATGCCCCCAAATTTTTTCTTCCCAATTCACAATTACTCAGAGGAAGCAACTATGCTGCATGGAAGACAAAAATCAAGACACAACTTGAGTTTGAAGAAATCTGGCCTGTTGTGACTGGTACTCTGACCAGATCAACCAACTGATACAACACAACAACGACAGTTTGATAGAGTAGATCAGAAAGCCAAAGCTCATCATCTTGTTTGGAGTGTCCGACGATGTGCAACCCCACATTCGAGATGCCACAACAGCAAAAGAATGCATGGGATAAATTGAGCACGGTATATGAGGCCAAGAACAAGAATGTCATACTGAATTTGCAGAGTCAATTACATACGTTGAAATTCAAACAGAATGAGAAAATTGAAGCCTTCTTAAGAAGAGTTGCAGAATTGAGGGCTTCACTTCTAGCCCTAGGAGAAGCAGTCAAAGATGATGCTCTCGTTCCCATTGTTCTGAGAGCACTCCCTTCTTCTTACCGAATTTTTGTCACAACACTAAACTTGTCAGATACGACAATTAGTTTTGACAAACTGGTAAACCTACTGCAACAAGAGGAAGCAATGCACAATAAGGATGATGAAGAGGAGCAAGGCACTGTCTTCACATCAAAAATGGAAAGGAAAAGGTAAAGGAAAACCTAAATCCTATCAGAAGTCCCAACATCAGAATCAGTATCATGGGGACAATCAACAGAAGAAGCAATGTCCAATTTGTAAAAGAGGACATGACTTAAAAGATTGTTGGTATAACACTTATAAGAAAGGTTCATCAAGCAACTCTGGACCACAACAACAACAATCTTACAAGGGACATTCTAACAACTATCACGGGCAGAAAAAGGGGAACTGGAAAAGAAGACCCCACTAGCAAGGTAATATTGCTGAACAACAAGAACAGTCAGACAATGAAGACTTCTTATTCACTGCTCGATCAAGTGAACCATCCACGTCATCTAGTGATGTCTGGTATGTTGATTCAGGAGCCACTCGACACATGACCGGCCACAGAGACTGGTTCATTTCAATGAGGGACATGCCATCGAAAAATCATGTTTCTTTGGGAGATGATTCTTCATATACAGTTCAAGGGATTGGGAACATTTCTCTACCCCTTGGTTCACGTAACTGCAGACTATCAGATGTCCTATATGTCCCTGGGTTGACAAAGAATCTTCTTTCAGTCAGTTCAACTCCTAGATCACAACCTAAAAATTGACTTTGATAGTCAATTCCGGCAAGAAAACGTGTTTGATTCGAGATAAATCACAGAGGCTCGAAAATAATTGCAAAAGCCTCCAATGTGGGACACATGTTCCAACTTGATTTTGTTTATAGAGATGATCAAGCACTTGTGGCTAAAATTCCACCTCAGCACAATTGTGGCATCAGAGATTTGGTCATGTTAGTTTCAAATATCTCGAAACACTTCACCGACATAATATGGTACATGGGCTACCATCTCTTCAGAAGGATACAGACAAGTGTCCTCACTGCCTAGCAGGAAAACAACACAGAGATTCATTCCAAAAGAGTACTTTTCGAGCTCATGGTAAACTTGACCTGGTTCATACCGATCTTTGTGGTCTGATGCAGCCAAGTCATTCTTGGGTTCCAGTACTTCATGCTTTGTGTTGATGACTATTCAAGGAAAATGTGGATTTTTTGTCTTCGCAAGAAAAGTGAAGCGTTTGAAACCTTCAAAAAGTTCAAAGTAGTAGTTGAGAAAGAAATTGGTCGTCACATCAGAACTCTCTACTCAGATCGAGGGGGGGAATTCACCAGTGATGAGTTCAGAGACTACCTACAAACTCATGGGATTCGTTGACAAATGCCTCCTCCACACACACCGCAGCAAAATGGTGTTGTTGAGAGAAGAAATCGTACTATCATGGAAATGGTGCGATGCATGATCGATGATTCTAGACTTGCAAAGACATTTTGGGCAGAAGCAGCAAAAACAACAGTGTATTTGTTGAACAGAGTGCCCACAACTGCTCTTGATGGAATAACACCACAAGAAGCATGGTCAAAAAGGAAACCATCCATTGCACACCTCAGAGTATTCGGGTGCAAAGCAAGCATGCACATACCCAAATAGAACAGAAAGAAATTAGACATGAAGTCACAAAAACTCATCTTCATTAGGTACAGTGAAGAGACTCTTGGGTACAGATTGATGGATCCTAAGACCAGAAAAGTCTACACAAGCAGAGATGTTGAGTTTTTTGAGAAGAAGGAAGCAGAGACTCCTCCTCCAGACTCGCAAGATGTAGATTTTTCACCTAGTTGTAAAAATTGAAGCTGATGTTCCCTCAGAAGATGAAAGTGATGATGGGGATGATGGTGTTGATCAGATAGAACCACGACCCATGGGAACAGTTCAGACGTATGCCTAAATGGTGTACAAGCACATTACAAGATGCAAGATTGGATGCTCCACCAGATACATCCACCCCTGGACCATGGACTCGCAGTAAAGCAAGAGAAGAAGTTAACTTTGCTTTGATGAGTAGAGTTATTGAATCAGATGAGCCCTCTACAGTCCAGGAAGCCCTACAGTCAAAAGCTTGGAAAGATGCCATGGATTCTGAATATCAATCAGTAATGAAAAATAACACTTGGCAGCTTGTCGATCTTCCACCAGGGAAGAAACCCATTGGATGCAGATGGATATTCAAAACTAAGTACAAAGCAGATGGGACAGTGGACAAAGTACAAAGCAAGACTTGTAGCAAAGGGGTACGCACAAAAAGAAGGCATTGACTATGAGGAGACATTTGCTCCCACAGCTAAGATCAAAATGATCAGGATGATCTTTGCTCTAGCTGCTCAGTTTGGATGGAAAGTTCACCAGATGGAAGTAAAAAGTGCCTTCCTGAATGGATATTTACAAGAAGAAGTCTACATGACTCAACCTGAGGGATATGTAGTACCTGGTCAAGAAACAAAGGTATGCAGACTCAGGAAATCTCTGTATGGCCTCAAACAGGCACCCCGGGCATGGTACATCAAGATTGATGAGCATCTCGTACAACATGGATTTGTTAGAAATCCATACGATCCCAATCTCTACCTCAAAAAGCAAGGGGGGGAGATGGTGATTTTTGTTGTCTATGTCGATGATCTAGTCATCACTGGTAGTTCAGTGAGGATGATCGATGCAATGAAGAAAGATCTTAATCGATCATTCGACATGACAGATCTCAGGCTGATGCACTATTGTCTTGGATTAGAAGTATGGCAGAAAGAGAATCATATCTTTGTTTCTCAGATGAAATATACCAAGACTACACTCGAGAAGTTTAGGATGATGGATTGCACACCAATTGCTACACCTATGGAGAACAGATTACAGTTATCTCGTTCAGATCCATCTCCTGAGGTAAGTGCCACTCTCTATCGGTAGCTGATTGGGAGTCTCATTTACCTGACCTACACTAGACCAGATATCAACTTTGCAGTGAGCTATCTATCCAGGTTCATGCAGGAACCCAAATTTTGTCATTGGAAAGCAACAAAGTGCATTTTAAGATATCTCAAAGGATCAGTGGATCTTGGTCTAGAATACAAGAAGAACGAAAACTTCTTCTTGACTGGATATTCAGATTCAGATCATGTAGGTAACATTGATGATAGAAAATCCACTTCTGGATTTGTATTCTTTATGGGATCTGGACCAATATCATGGGGAAGTAAGAAACAACACTTTGTTTCTCGCTCTTCCATAGAAGCCGAGTATCGTTCTACAGGAGAAGTTGTCTGTGAAGCGATTTGGCTACGTCGCATACTAGAAGGACTTGGAATACCATAGGACAAACTGACCACCATGTATGTTGACAATGAAGGTGTTCTCAAACTTGTTCGCAATCCAGTTTTTCATGAGAGAACAAAGCACATTGAGGTTCAGGTTCATTTCATACGCAAACATGTGTTGAAGCACAACATACAGCTTCAATTTTGTCCAACAGCTGAACAACGAGTAGATATTTTCACAAAGTCACTTGCACGTGACAAGTTTCGAGTTGTTCAGAGAGTTCCTCTCCTCATCTCTTCAGACAATGCACAATTAAGGGGGGGAATGTTAGGATAAAATATTAATTATGCATTATATGATTATACATTAATTATTTAATTAAATTATTAATGATTAATGTTATATGGTTAAACAACCATATAATTGTTTGCACAGTTGTTATATTGTTTTAAACATATTTGTCTTTATTAATTTTCTTCACAGGGATAATTATTAAGATTTGTTATAACAATGGTATTTGCTTCCCGGATGTAACTATTGGAAGCTAGTTGTAAGTATGGTTTTGGCTGTTGCAACTCATCATTTGTTTGTATTGCAGCCCATTCTCTGTACAATACTGTATACTGTATTGCAGCTCATTCATAAAATGTAATGGTTCCATCAGATGTTCACTAATAAAATCTACAAGCTTTCATCCCTGTTTTGTGCAACTCTAGAACGTGGGTGTGCATACCTGTTGCGCATAACATCTTCAGGTGTAGTAGCTCAACTTCAGGTTAGATGATGTGGGAGTTCAGTTTAGCCAAGTTATTGGGACATAAGGCAGTACATCTAGGTTGTCTGGTTCTATTTCCTGAGACCTCAAGTTCAGGATCATGAGGTTTCAGGTTGGCTCTAGCATACTGGTGGATCTAACAGTGGTTGAGGAGTGGAGGAAATATAGGAGGAACAATACGCTCGGAGGTTCAATCAGGTGGGCATAGTCCTGCACCACCCCAGAATATTTATATGGAGATGTCTCTTCATCTTCTTTGTTATCTATATAGAGGGCATAAAAGATGCAGCTGGTTGAACATATGCATATATGTGAATATTGAGGTGTCGCATGTGAAGGTTAAGGAATATGCTTATATGAGTTGTAGGCAAATCTAATGTTTGCTACTTGGTTTTACAAGGGCATGCACACATATTTGTTTTATTTCTTCATAGAAATTTTGATCTGATAACAACTTATGTAGACTATACTGCACTGTAAAGAAGATGGCTTTACTTAAAGAGTTTTGCATTGTAATCCCTGAACTTTGAAGAAAATTTGATGGCTATAAGTGCACTGCAAGGAGTATTAAGCAAGGCACCATTGAAGAGTGTTCAGAGAGTATGATGCATGGTTCAAAACCAGGCGGCTTAATACTGAATGAGGCTTATCTTATGATATACAGAAGCAAGTGATCATGCAGACAATGGTTGAGGAGAGAGATGGCTCGTTAAGGATTAGCTCAAACCTTTTAGATTATGGATATAGATTATCATAAAACTTATACAATGATCCATTTGTGCAAGCACTTGATAGCTACTCTACACACTTGAGGCACTAGTGGGAGCATGCCATTAGACACATAGGGTAGAGCCACATTTTTAATCTAAGTGCTCAGCAAAATAGCTGGCCAAGCAGTTGGAGAAACTATCAACCAAAGTCAGCACATGGAGACGTAGCAGACAAGGATCTTGGTGTATCAATTGTGAAGAATAAGGGCATCTATGGTAAGGATACGTTTATCCTACATAAATCAATGTATGTTCACTGTTCAGCTGGATTGTGAGATTATTCCACGCACAAATCATGATGGACTAACTTCTGGGATGTCCTGTACTACAACGCGTAGATAAGGAAGAACAGTTTCAGTAGCTACTGTTCAACACATAGGCAGATACTATCCACTGGAATGCATCAACTATAGGAAGATTTATCAGGGGGTTGATTGGCTCAGATTCATGATGTCTATTGATGGTTCTGGTGTATGAGGTAACATAGGAGTTTTAGGATAACTCTAAAGGAAAGCAAGGTGAGCATCATGATCATGGGATCACAATTATGTGCACTTCGTCTTCCAGAGTATGAGGGGCATTTTAGAAGGTGTTGAACACGGCATATGATGTGAGGATACCGTGGTGGATTCACAGGAGTTAGGCTTCATGGAGGTGGAAGCAAGTGAGTTTACAAATACATGGAACATGTTTATACATTTGGTTCAGGATCTCCTAACCACTACAGACTTGTGTAGAATGCCTCATTAATAGTACATGCTATTTCTTTATGGAAATATTCACAGTTTGAGCTATGAAGAGTTCCCAGTACTTAATGAACATTGAGCAAGCAACATCTTGAAGCAAGACAAAGGGTGCATAGGGATAGTTAGAGTATCAAGTACACTATTTTGGAAAATCTTATGGATTCCTGCAATTTAGCATGCACAGTCGGTTTGTCCTGGAGGAATTGTAAGTCACACCTATGAAGAGGGCGTTACTACATGCACTGAGGCCATACAGACACCAGAGAAGCACTTACAAAAGTAGAATCCTACCATAGCACTAAGGAGGAGGTTCATTCATGCAGTGAGTACATCCACTAACCCTACCGGCATTAGAAGGAGGTTTATCAGGAGACCATGGTGGTGACTAGTGAATCTTGTCAGGGTGAGGCAGATACAATGAGGTTTAGAAGGAGCAATCATTTGCAGAAGACCTGGAGAAAAATGGAAAGAATGATTCATGAGCTCCAAAGTATAGGGGATATAGATGATGTTAAAGAGAAGTGTGCAAGATGCTGTGACTAGGAGAATATTATTGCACTTTATTGGGGAATCATGGTTAAAAGGAAACACTCTGCACATACTTTGGAATTGAGATGCGCAGGAATAGTTGGTACATGCTAAATATTCCCCCTCATAGCCTAGATTATGACAAGGAGATACGAGAATGAATTTATGTTGTGGATGGATGGCATATTGAGTAATATTACTATGTGATATAGAGTGCATGGAAGTAAATGTATTCACTTTAGGCGCATGTGATACAGAATGGGGAATAGACCTCCATTTTACAGGCATCCTGTCTAAGTGTATGTTTCATGGAAAATCCATGACTAAAGGCCACATCCCATTGGAGTTTTAAAAGATGATCACATTACTAGGGTGTTGTCACAATGAGCCAAGTATCACTGGAGACTTTGAGCGTTCTTACTTGCTACGGTAGATTTAGAAATTTTCTAGATCACTACTTGGGGTACCCTTAGTGTTATGAAAATGAATTGATCAGTCAGCTTCAACAAAGGGTTATATCGAGTTTTGAGAACAAGGAGCAGAATGCGATTATGTATCCCTTTAGATATATGGAAAAGTTATGCACCCTATGTTAGAGCCCCTTAAGTGAAGAATATTTAAACAAAATTTTGTACACACTATTAGAGATCTAGTCATTTCTTGAGCCATCCAGGATGCAAGGTCGCTTGACTCCATTGTAAACAAAATGTAAATCCTTCAGTGGGAGGATACACAATCTATTAGTGATACTACAAGTGTTACTTGTGATAATTGGTCCACACTGCACAATTATGAAAAGTTAGTAGGGGTATGAAGTAAGAAGATCCATATTCATCGATATTGGTAGTGCCACAAACATGCATTATTGGGTCAAGCGAAAAGATAATAAATGGTACACCATGATCCGTGGATCAGATAATCCAATGGCATTATTACTACTTGGAATGAGGGAATTTTAGTGGTAATAGGTCAGTGGAAAGAAGAAATATGGTAGCAATTATACTTTACGTGGGATGAGCATCGTGATGGTGGGTGAGTTTCCTCATAACGTGATAATATTGTAGGATGGAGATGAACTTAGGTGTGAATCACCTCGGAATATGCTACTAGGTTCCTATTTGGGAAGCAATGCACCTACTCAAATGCTGCACTTAAATCATGGTAATCAACCTATTTAGCACCACGTTCATCAAGGATGGTGAGAGACAATGCGTCATAGACAAAGGGGCATGGAAGATTTACCACCTTTTTTGTGGGTAGTACATAATTTCTATTCTTACCTTACACAGGTTGACATGCGCGTGCATAGAGTATGTATATGCAAAACCTTCATAGAGAGACTGGAAATTGGCAGGATCCTACATACCAGATTGTAGGTATAATTCAAGAAACCTTTGACTATATTCTCTACTAAACCTCCAGGGTGAATGAATAATTATAAATTCATACAATCACTTAACTATGGGGAGAAGTGCCAAAGGATGAAGAACTCATTATAGGAGTTATTAGGGGATGAAGAACTCAGGAGTGCATGTTTTGATGAAGTGGATGAAACTAAATTGATGTAGAACAACTATTTGCGTGCACTTTCCTTGAGAAAGAGAAAAGGGAAAGATTGTCTACTGTAGTGGATGATGAAGAAGTAGAAAATTTAGACATAAATCATTCAAAAGTATGCGTGAGGTCTTAGATAGTGTAGATAAGAACTCATGTGCTTATCATGAACCTATGAAGACCAAGAAAGTGAACATTGGAACAGATGTTGAACCCAAGGAGGCCATAATTGGAGATTATTGGTCATGACTCTGAAGTAGCAAAGATAATTGAGTTACTATACGGAATTCCAGGACTTATTCCCTAGGGGCTACCATGAATTAAAGGGTGTGCATGAATCATTAGGGAGAGATGAATATCAAGCTAAAGAAGGTGCATGCCTGGTTAGGAAGAGACCTTACAGGATGAGCCCCTGAACCTGTGCGTAAAAGTGAAAGAATAAATTGACAAAATGTCTAAATTCTGGGATCATCAAGCCCCTTGAAGGAGTCGAGAATGGGTGAGTCCCTATGGTAATCAGTATCAAGAAGGATGGTCGGATTAGGATTTGTGTGGATTACAGGGATTTGAATGTTGCATGTGTGATTGATCCCTTTCCTACGCCGTTTCACTGAGGAAATATTAGAAGGCATTGTAGGGTGTGAAATCTACTCTTTCACAGATGATTCTCTAGGGTATCATTAGGTTAGAATTACAAATGGGAGGATCAAGAGAAAAACTGACTTTCACCACTGAATGGGGAATTTTTGCATATACCGTTATGCCCTTTGGGTTGAAAAATGCGCCTGCTGTATTTTCGTGCATAGTTGTTCAAGCGTTCCAAGAATTTATTCACAAGTTCTTACAGGTTTATTTGGATGATTGGATGGTGTATGGGCTTTGTTAAGGATCATTGTGATAATCTTGAGGCTTAATATTTTGAAAGATGTAGATAGTTGAACATCTCTTTAAACATCCAAGAAGTGTGTATTTGCTACACCATTTTGGAACTACTATTAGGACACATCATTTGCAAGGAAGGTTTGTTAGTAGATCCATGCTAAGGTTGTAGTTATTTTGGGCCTAAAGGAGCCTACAAGTCAGAGTGAGGTGCATGGATTTTTTGGCCACATAGGGTATTGCAGAAAATTTATCAAAGGGTATGCCAAAGATTGCCGCACCGTTGGAAGAGTTACTCAAAAGAAAAGGATACATTTTATTGGGGAGAACCACAATAGTGCGCATTCAAGGCGTTGAAGGAGAGACTTATTACTGCACCTATTCTATGTTTTCCCTCATGAAACTAACTGTTTCACGTACATGTGGACACCTCTGGCACGGCCATTGGCGCAGTGTTAGCTCAGCCTAGAGAAGGTATTATAGATCATCCTATCTTTTTTGCTGGTAGAAAGTTGACTCCTACAGAACAAAATTATACAACTATAGAGCGTGAGGCCTTATCAATGATCTACACGCTACATAAATTCAAATAGTACTTGCTAGCAACACCTTTTGTATTTTATATATATCACACGACATTAAAATACTTGGTAAATAAGCCCATTTTACAAGGGTGCACATATGTCAGGTGGGTGCTCTTATTCCAAGAATTTGACTTTCACAGTCATGGTAAAACTAGGTAAAAGTAGTTATGGCCCAGACCACTTGTCAAGAATTCAATCAGGGGAGGATGCACAGAGCAATTGAGTATATAATGTCAGATGCACAATTGTATAGGTTATAATCATGCGCCTTTAGAATTAGAGGATATCATTGTCTTTCTTACTATGAACAGGTATGGCGCTAGAAGGAATAAAAGCCTTAGAGAAGAAACAAATTTCAATTCGCGCTGCACCCTTTCAAGTTAATCAATGGTGACCTGTACAAAATAGGACAAGATGAAGTATCATACACCGGTGCATACTGGAACATGAGTGCATGGATATCATGGAAGAGGCTCATGGTGGTATTGGAGGTGGGTACTATGCAGGTGACACCACTGTGTGCAAGATTCTTACTCGCTGGATTATGGTGGGAGACCCTATATAAAGATTGTAATGAATATTGCAAAGCTTGTGATCATTGTCAAAGTCTTTGGAAACTAGGTCAATGAGATGAAATGCCTCTAAGACCTATTACTAGTGTAGAGTCATTTGAGAAATGGGCTATAGATTTTGTGGGTCCTATTTCACCAGTTGTGCGTAGGACTTAATCGCACTATATCATAACTTGCATATACTGTCTGACAAGGTGGGTAGAAGAAGTAGCTACAAAGGATTGCATAGTGACTAAATAGCTAGGTTTCTATTATGTACTATAAGTTTGACCATTGATAGGGGCACACACTTTCTGAATGAGACAATCAGAATTTAATTAGATGAATTCATGATTACACATTATATAACTATACCCTATCATCCATAGGATAATGTTACTGTTGAGGCTTTCAACAAAATTTTAAGCCAGACATTGACAAAAATATGTGAAGTTGGATGAAAGGATTGGGATGATAAAGTATCTACAATACTTTGGGCATATCGAACAACATATAAAAGGTTGAACAAATCCACACCATTTTAGTTAGTTTTTGGCACAGAAGTAGTTCTTCCTATAGAATTCATGCTACCTTCTTTGTGTATTACATGTGCTGGAGGTCTTGCTGATGAGAAAGCATTAAAAGAATGGATTGAAAAGTTAATAAAGTTAGATGAGTGAGAAGCCATAGCACGTTGGAGTCAACAACAAGAGAAGGCCAATAAGAAAGCATGGCATGATAGGAATATTGGGGATAAAAATATTGAGATAGGACAGATGGTGCTCCTTTATGATTCTAAATTTTTGTGCCATCCAGGAAAACTCAAGGTATATTGGTTGGGGTCATATGTTATCACTCACATACTTGAAATAGGCACTTTTTAATTAGAGGCGCTTGATGGAATATGGTTACCCGGTTACTTCAACGGGATTAGGTTGAAGCCCTACTATAAATAAGTCTTCTTTATGTTTGTAATAAGGTAGTATTACCATTTAGATTAGGTTTTCAATTTTGCATTTCCGTAATTTGTTTCCTTCTTTGTCGCTATGCTTTGTCAATTTATTTGATATTTTTGTGTAATAATCAAGTTTACGTGCTAGAAGCTAATTACTATTTGAAGAATTTTTATGCGCAGAGGACTGCACATACCCTTATTATGGGGTAGGTTATTGATATCTAAGTATAATACTATTGAAAATAAGTCCACATGAAAGGAACAAACTACTACGGGTTCTTTTCAAGTGGGAGGACTGAAAAAAAGATTGCTTCTAGACATGGGGAAAAAAGATGGAGGTAGATGAAGAACTAAGTATAACATGGGTTAAGCAGAGGCCATGAAGACTACCAATGGAAGGTGTAGTGATGAGGTACTCAGGCACATGGAGGAGTGTTGAAGAGAAGTCTGCAGCTAGAGGGTAGGAGGGTGCACTAGAAGGTTATAGCTTGGGCGCGAAGATGTACCACACGAAAAGAATGAAAAATGGTCGATTAATGAGAGGATTGTTGGTAGGTGGAGGAGTAAAAATTACACTAACTTTTTGAAATTATATATAAGGATGGGATGCGAGTTCATTTTTACCATTGTAATTGAGAGAATTTGAAAAGGGATAATTACAAATGAGCCAAGCAATCGTGTTGAGGTGCAAAGAGTGTGAAACCAGACATGGAGAGATGGTTTGTATGTAGGAGAATCTTGCATTCCCATAGGTGACGGGTTTGAGAAAAGCAGATACATTAAAAAAAAACTAGGGCATGTGATTTCCACTAGGGTATAGAGATTTGAACTAGGGTTTCAACTTTCTTGATTACATAGGAAATAAAATAGAGATTTTCCTGATGGCACTAAAGAAAGTACCCGTAACAGGAGTAAAAGGGAAGAAGAAGTTCGAAGTGGAAGAAGAAATTTCTCCCAAGACTAATTTCTCATAAATGTAAAATCCAGAGGGCATAATTGTGGGACAAGAATGGGATTCCCACATTTGTCATTGTAAAATAAATGATTACAACCATCAAACATCAGATAATAAGGATATCGATGCGTTGCTAAGCACAAAAATTAACAAGCACACAACAGATGATATGCCAATATATAATGATGCTGGTGAGAAGTTACTGAAACATAATGGAGTCTACCAGTTGTACAAGCTGCCATAATTTGGGAATTATGATCCATTGTATCAATGGTTGATGAGTAGAGTCCATGAGGACTTCTTCTACTTTTCCAAACAAAGGTTAGAATCAAAGCTTCCTTGATTTCAATAGTAATAGGACTAAGGGCCTTAGGAGTATATTTGGAGAGTGATTTAACTGATAAGGCTGCAATCCTAAAGAAAAGGAAGGAGATGGGGCATACCAAATGTATGCGAGGCATGGACATCGAAAATTGAAGAAGTACCCAGTAGTGCAGGTAGCTGCACATCTTGTAACAAAGTTGAATGACCAAGGAATATGGTCACAGGTAAACACAATGTTGTTGTACATCACAAAGAAGATGTCTCAAAGAGTGGTCTACAATATTGTAGATCACATAGCAAATACAATCATTGAAGAAGTGTGGATAGGTAATAGAATAATTTTTGGTGTTGTTTTATTGTCTTTTTTGTTTATGGATATTGGAGTTCCCAATGGGACAAAGGAGAATATTTGGGAGTACCCCACGGAACACAAGTCACCTATGGAAATATTTAGAAATTACTTGTGTGATGGATCAATGAGTGTACCATTCAAACAGAGGGTAGATATGTGGTATGATAGACTCCACGTGGCATTCGAAGAAGAATGGTGCATACCCAAGGAGTTTCCTTCAGTGGTGGGTAAGGCAGTTTAGTTTGTAGCCTACCAACATTTTTTCATCATGCGATTTATGATGAAAGATGGAGCTTGGAGCCCATGGTACAATCTGTCTTATGTCTTCATAGCAAGAAAATTCTAGGCATAATTTCATCAGTTTTCAGATGTGCACTACCTAACCTTCAATGTAGAAAAGGTAGATTGTGACTTCCACACTCTGAGAAAGAAATATGTATATCTAGGGTGGAACGCCTACATTGAGAGGCTTATCTCAGATATTATAAGCATGAAGTTTGTAAGCTTGGTATTTGGGGACATCGAAGAAGCACTTGTATAACTACAACTCAAACCCAAGATGGAGAACACTAAGTATGTGGAGAATGATTTCATGCTCCCAGGGCCGCCAAAAGGTAAGCATACAATGGAGAATGTTCAAGTGCCTAATCTCATAGAAAAAATTAAAGTATATGATGAATACGAAGAGCATGAAGATAGTGGTGGTTTGGAGCACAGAGGAAGAAGAAAACCTCCAAATACAGAAGAAGCTGAGCACATGAATACACCACCTCAGCCATAAGAGGGAGATGATGAGGACTTGGATGCATTCCAAGGAGAGCGTCATTTTAAAAGATTATTCAGGAGAACAAGGACCCAGGGTGCTACTGTAGACACTCAAATTAGGTCATACTCCCCTTGGTCCCTCGTCAAATAAATACCTTGAACACATCCACCTAGCCATGGCCCCCTTCACCCCATTCAATTAATTAATTATTAATTTAATTAATTTAATTAAATTAATTCATTATCCTCACAATATTTATTATTTAAATATCCTAATTGGGATAATGCCCACATATCCACCTCACCTAGACACCTCATCCAGCCACCTCACCCTAAGACCTATTCTTAGTAAGTTGCCATAACTAACTAAGACCTACCCAAACCCTAAAAATCAATGCCTACATTCCCTATAACCACATTCCCACCCGTTAGAAGGAAGCTTCCATGCTAATCCATGTGGAGTAAACGAAACGAGATCCCAGAAAAATCAAGGGGATCTACCTAGTTTAATAAACCTAGGAAATCCCACCCTAACCGATGTCTAGTTACCCTTAACCACCACCGGTTAAGTCCAAAACTGCCGTTGGTTACCATTTAACCCCCCAAAAACAACCTTATTTCAAGGTTGGCACATTTTTGAGAGATAATCACATCTTTTGAGAACAAGTGACGAAACCAGAGCTACATGCAAGTAGAACTAGCATGTTAGTATACACATCAGAGCATCCATAGCCAGTACGTGAAGACAATCACATAGCCATCTACCTTCAAGGGAGCATCTGGGGAAGTGTCATCACACTACATCAAGTTCATTCCATTTGATCACCCACCATTACCAACCAGGCATCAAGCTCATACAAACAGTAAGTTTTATTAACCAACACTTATCCATTTATCATTTGGTAGATCCTTTTACATCTGTTATTTAGCTTTTTCTCTCATTTCCATTCCCCCATCCTCTACCTCCATGAAAAACTTGACCATCTTTTTATCCACACCCTTACATTTCCTATACCTAGACCTTAATCATTCTATGTGCATATCTCAGGATCCACATGAATCTTTCCATTTCCCTTATATCTTCATCCAACCTCAGATCTATCACCTATACCAGTTTTTATTGAGTTTTCCTGTACCCCGACCATACCGACACCAGTTACCGACAACCATTTCCGGTTAGCCTAAACCAATATCCGGTCATACCAGACCAACGACGTTGGTCTCTTTGTCTTTTGAACAGAATCCCAGATCAGAGCTCCTAAAACCTCCACCAAATATCCAAAACCCAGTCTAGAACCTTACCCAGACCAATACCAATACCTTGACTGTGACCTTGACCTTCAGATTCAATCATAACCTAGCATGTTGTGAACAAATTTGTATTATTTTAGGTGAACGAGATACCTAAATCATTTTAAGTATAGTATGATTTCATTTATTTCTCGCATTAATTTACTTTAAACGGTGGATTGACAGCCGTATAGGAAGTATCACACTTTTCGGATCTAGCACACACTAGGCAGTCCACTACATATATTATTTAACTTTTATTTGGTGGTCTTATGTTCCATCTTAGGTATTTCCTCCAAGCAAAAAAGGAAGCTCTCACAATTAGCTATGGATTTAAAAGTCATACGCGCACGTAACAACCTATTAACCAACATTTCAACAGGTATTCCTCCTAACCCATTACCCTTATTTGTTTCATCAACATTCAAAGAAATGATCTAGAATCAGGTGAAACATTTTGGCACGCCCGGTGGGACCCATTTAAGGTTCCTTGCATTCTTTCATTTCTAGGTGAAAATGTTGTATGTTTGTTTCTTTTCTAAAAAGTTCTTACATTAAACTTTCTCCTCTAGAATCTTCTTCTCTTCTATTGTCTAAAAGAAATCATATTTTGGTGCTTAAAATGAATATTTCTTCCCTTTCATTAGTATCACATTAGTGAAAGAGCATCCCTTCTCTTGTTCATCTATTTGTGGCATCAAATTCTACATTTCGATTTGGGTTTAAAAATCATTGCATTTCATTCTGATTTTTTGCATTAGCTCACATTAATTGAGGGCAACCTATATGCTGGAAGTCATTCCCAGCTAATGGTTGACAAAAAAATCATGGAGAAAGCACTTTATTTCTTTTTCTCTCTCTGAGTCTTACCCAAACATCAAAAATTGAAAATATATACACATTCTTAAATAACATCTCACCTTGGAAGAAGTTGTAGGTGATCAACACAATCACGACACAGTGGGGCACCCCAGCTTGTTATTCTGTCCAGTCACCCCCTTCAGAGAAAATGGCCTGCCCCCACCATAACATACCTGAAACCTCTCCTTGTAGATCTCCTTCTTTGTAGGAAGCCATCCTCACCAAAAAACTCTATTCTACAGTTCATGAGTCAGTCCTTAAATAGCATAAGCTAAACAAACATAATAGAAAAAGCACTCTTAGGATCATATTTTTCTTAGTGTTTCTACTTGGCTTGCATTTTGAGGTGAGAGGTCATGCTCTTCATTTTTCTTATTTCTCCTTACACGCTCCTCATCATAGTTGGTGTATTCCAGCTTCATCTAAGTGTGCCTGGACCATATTCTCATCATTCTCAGGATTCTAGGTTTGATTCCACATTAATTTTAACTCACAACCACATTTTCTTCATCGTTATTTCAATTTCACAGTAACCGGTGTCGGTCCAGCGACCGTCGTCGGTTACCCTCTGACCATCATCATTTTTACCCAACTGGCATCGGTTCCCTATTCTTTTGGTTAACCTACCCAAAAGGACACCTATTCACCTTCTTTGACTATTCAGAGTCTCTGTCACTCTTATCATATCCATTGACCTGGTAAGTCCCATCAACATCTTGCATACCTAGAAAATATTGGCCTTATACCTTGTTTTTGACCAACTGTCCACTTTCCACAGTGACCGGCAGCGGTTACCTGTGACTCACATCAGTTTAACCTAACTGGCATCGGTTAGCCTGTGTCATTTTCCAGCTGAAATTTTAACCCCAATCCACCTACTACCACCTATCTCTCCTATTTGTGTTGTATTTAGTTGTGTCATTTACAGAAAATAATCCTAACCTGATTAGTACCTATTCACATGGTGCTAACCCGAATCCAAGCAAACACCCTCATATTCCATGCCAATTATCAACCACTCCCACCTAGTCCTTCACCACCTTCTATTTTATCACCCATGGATCCTACCCAACCTATCACTATCACCACCAGGAGACGAGGAGTTCACATGAACTCCTTGACCAAAATCTGCCACCTTGTAGTTTTACCTTTCCCACTCATCCACTCGAGATGCCTCGGGTTAGTTGATATACGGCATGCCTGTATCTATCCCCATGACTCTCATTCCCACTCCTGCGTTCAGCCCCATCTGGCTCCGTGCTTCCCGCATCTACCTTACCCCTAGTCATTTTCATAGCTAGGCCCTATACCCACTATGACTGTCACATCTACTACCTCCGTTGCACCCACCACATCCACTATACCTTTTCCAACCACCCAGAACACAACCTCATCTACGCCTATTGTCTTGCATATACCTGTAGCTACACAACCACCCCTGTATGTCGGTGACCCCTACCCCTTTTCAAAATGTCATCCTTTCTATTCTGCAATCTTTAGCCCCCATTTCCACTAGGGTCACCATGACCCTTCCACCTCCATATACATACTATCAGCAGCCTCTTGTTTCATCTATTATTCACTCTAGGTACATAACCCCTATTTCACTACCTTCTTCTCAATCTACCTATATGGTAGCACCATATATTGGAATTCCACCCTTATTATATGCCCAACACCAACCCTCTTACGCTACAAGAGTCACCCATCCATCACAACCTACCAACAACCTAATTAAGTTAATGATGGACAAGATGCAGACATTGGAGGCATCAGTTTCTGGCTCCCACAACACTCTCACCTATGATGAGATTTGTAATGAGCCTATACATCCATCCATTCCTATCCATCCATATCCCATGCATTGGGAAATGCCTAAATTCAACCGTTTCAATAGCAAAGAAGACCCACAACAGCATTTGTAGTCTTTCAAACATGGGTGTTATCTGATCACCCATGATGATGCTTTGCTCCTAAGGACCTTTCCCATGTCTCTGACTGGACCCGCATTAGATTGGTATAGTGGGTTACCTAGACACTCTATATTCTCATTTAATTAGGTAGCCCAAGCCTTCTTGGATCACTTCTCCATTAATATCATTAAGAAGGTTACCATGACTGACCTATACTCTATGCATCAGTATGACGGACATGAATCTATCATAGATTTTGTACTCGTTGGCATAGCCTAATCAATCAACTCACATTCCAACTACCACAAAATCAAACTCATCAAACTCTTCACACGGGCTTATGCTAGGCATATCTCACCAACCTTGCAGGTCCAAACCTTCTAAACCTTCGACGAAGCATTCACCATGGCACAAAAGCTAGAGATTCAGGTCATTGAAGAGAAGAAAATCCAACTACGTAATAAGAACTCGACATTCAAGTCAAATGATACCTATTCTTCTTCAAAACCAACATAGAATAATTATTCAAAAGCCAAGGGAACCGCTAACACAGTGGTACTCAAAGTTGGCCCAACTCATCTGTCAAATCAGGCTAGCCCCTCATCTAATCTCTCACCCATTCAGACTTTTCAATTTAGACGGGAACAACGGAAATATACCCCAATTGGGGAACCTTATTCTTCTGTCTTGGAGAAGCTCATCAAAGCTTAGGGCCATCACCCTTCCTCCCATGAAACCACACACTGGTTTTGACCTTGCTCGCCCCCACACCCACATGGTATAAAGAGCACGACTTCTGTAACTACCATCGAGTAAAGGGTCATAGTGATGGCAATTTCATCACCTTCAAAAACATTGTCCAAGAAATGCTCGAGAAGGGTGAGTTAACCATGGATAATCCTAATGCACCTACCAATCAAAACCTACACATCTTCAAGAAACCCTTTCCTAATCATGCCCCTTCTTCTGATCAAACTGGAGAGACTTCAACTCATGATAGCCATACCCATGAGGTCCATGCTATTTTCAGTGATACACCTGATGCTGGCCCAATTACCTCATATTCCTTCCATAGAGGAAATTCTAGCCCAAAGTCCTCCTTCTGCATTGGAACCCACCTCACCTATTCCTCCACCCACAGAGGAACACCTTTCACCTCCTTCATCACCCATGGAGGATCCCTTCCGTTAATATCAAGACTATTTCACTCTTGGCTTCTCCACCTAGAGAGCCATCACCCATAGTACCTCTCCAAGCCTGCAGATAGAGTACCCACCATCTCCTCCACCCACAAAGGAGCACCCATTATCTCCTCCACCCATGGAGGAGCACCCATCATCTCCTCCACCTATCAAAGACCCAGTAGAGATACCTTTACCTCTAGGTGATCATTCTCCATCAGCTACCCAAGATCCTGTAGACTTACTTTCGGCTCTCTTACCCATGGAAGCCTGAAGCTAGAAAATTCCCCATTTCTAAGACAAATTTTATGGAATTTCCATTAGGTCCTCATCAACCTCACCTACAGATCCGTGTCATTCTCACACTTAGCCGATCGCTTAGATTATGTGGATAGAGCCTTACTTTGGGGGCATCTTTTGCTTCCTATCTCAACACAAATGTAGATGTAACTTGCTGACACTTCCACTATCTACCCAAAGATATTTCAGCCAATTGAACCAAACACAACCTCCTCTATCACAAATTCTTCCATGACACCCATCATAGCTCAACACACACCCTTACCCATAACCCAACATACACCTAAATCCAAACCCACACCACATCATCTTCCTTGACTAAACCCATTACTACCTTGGGGGTCACCCCAACCACCAGCCTTATTCATCCACCTATCAAACTAGATTTAGCTACATCCTCCAAAGTCAATACCAAACCTACTTCGACACCCAAACAGAAGAACCAAGCCCATAAATCTCATACTCCAACCTCACCAGATCACACCTTCTTCACCTTCACCCTCTTTGTCCGTCTTAGGACCTCAACCTTCTAACACAGTTAAGAAACCTCCACCCATCAGTAAACTAAAAACACAACAGCCCATTCCACCATTGCAAACCTCAAACATACCCAAGTGCACCCGACCATTACTTCCACCCACATCTGCAACATCTTTACCACCCATACCTCTAATACCATCGGTTACCCCTTCACTACCCATGACACTTCAGTCTCTTTCCCTCACACCTCCTAGCATGACCTACACCATCTACCTTCACAGCACCTCTTTTATCCCCGTGGGTAACTCGCCCTCTTCCCCCATCCTCTTTTCCCTCTAGATCTCATACATCCATATCACCTTTACCCAAGAAGGTGGAACCCAAAGACAAAAATTTGCTACCCTCCAATAAGGTAGTCAAAAAAACCACACACCCTCCTGCCAGTTCATCTACCATACCCCTACCCAAAAAAACATGACCAACACTAAGATCACACGCCAACACCCAAAACCATAGCTCGACCCACTCCCCCTCCTGTAAAGACCATTCCTTAACAATCAACTCCATGCCTACACCCAAACCCACTTTCACTTCCCATTGTGATCCACTAACAAGGTCCTATGCCAAAATTTTAACCAACCTCCTTAAAATTTTTTTCATCACATTACCGCCGCTCAGACCTTATGACCCTCTCAAACCTAAACCAAAAGGGTTTGATGACACTAAAATTTTTGCCTACCATCGTGTTCCAGGACACGATGTGGAGAACTGTAAGGCTTTGAAAATTGTTCTTATCCAGCTGTGTCCTTTTGAAGAAAACTTTGATGATGATGACCTTCTTGATGAGGACCTCATTTCACCAACACCCATTCCCACAACTCCTTCCCTCACTGCCTACTCAACAATCAAGACCTTTCCACCCCCACAGCTCCTAGAACCACCTCTGAGATTTGAAATTAACATGGTTTGCATTAATGACCTTGCCAAACCTCCACCCAAATGTCGATGTGCCCAGCTCATCTCACAAGGCTCCTTCCCGCCATTGGGATTTTTCCCTTCATGTCGTTATACCTTTCATGGCTCACCTACCTACCTACCTCCCCACCTCAAGATCAACATGATCCATGTTGCTACCTATGCTCATAAGGAGAAAGGAAAGGAAAAGGCAACTGACTCACCAACCAATCCTATACCCAACATACCATCTGCACCCACACCTAAAATCACTATCTGCATGGCCCCACATATCCTATTTCTAATGGGGTCACACACCGTGCGATGCTCAAACAACTACACCAATCCCCCCTCAAAATGTCCTTATATGACCTCATCTAAACCTCAGAATCCCATCATCAAGCTCTCATGGAGGTCTTGCAATCTATTGAGGTTTTACCCAATGACCCTACACCCGTAGCCTCCATTATGACACCCCATCATGTAGCCTCTCTCACCAAATTGTCCACCTTTATCCACACCTCAACCTACTCACCAAGTAGCCTCCCTTAGCTTCTCAGAGGAAGAGATCACACCACACCAAAACAGATGATCCAGACCCAACTCTCTTCATCTCTTTCCACATCGATGATATACATGTACGATGTGTCATGATTGATGGGGGGCACTAGCATTAATATCATTTCATCACATGCATTCGCTCAAATGTGCATACCCAACAATTGCATGCATAAACATCATGTCATGTTGCGTTCATTCAATGATGCTATCACCTCTACACTAGGCACTATCATCCTCTATGTTTACGTGGGCCCCCACACTATTCCAGAGTTATTTTATGTCTTGGAGGGGGAATTTAAATATAAGTTGTTGCTTGGAAGATCCTGGATTTGTGTCATGGGTTATGTTCCTTCCACTTTGCATCATTGTGTAAAGTTTGAGCATGAAGGACACACCTATACTATTCTAGCTGATCCTTCACCTTTTAAAACATGCAACATGCTTTACCAACCCAATGACATGCTTATACCCATTAAGGCATCTACCTCCATGACCACTACCACTTCACCTACACCTCCACTTACCAGTACAGTCACTACCTCAACCACACATGCCTCTCCATTCCTACCGCTACCACAACCTCCACGGTCAAACCATCAGCCTCCCAATCCATTAGCTCCACCTCCACGTCAACCTTTGACACATCATCTATTCTAGCTACCCACATACCAACCACCGATCCCTTAGAAGGCATTTTTCAACGCCTCGCTCTGGGGGAGTATCACCTATATAGTGTCAACACATTCCTTACTCCACAAGAGTATGGAAGTCTTCACCAACACCCTCGTTATGATCACCGTATAGGAGAATGCCTCCTTTATGGTCCTCCCACCTTGATACTAGTCTCACCTATGGGGGACTTGATACTACCACTTACACACCCAAACCACCGTCACAAACCCGCCCATTTTTTGCTGACTTCCAGTCACTCACCAATCGTCATTTTTCCCACACCTTCCTACACCGATGTGCATGGAAGGTTTTAGTTTTGGATTTTATGAGCAAGGTCGCCATACTATTATTCCTTGTATTACCCAAAAACATAACGACCACAGTGGTATTGGCTTTGTTGAACCACCTACCAAGAAGGACCACATTGAGCTCATTGAAGACATCAACCCTTCTCCACCTTCTTCACAAACATCACCACCTTCATCGACGAAGTCAATGAATCCAAAATCCATTCCTCCTAACTTTTTTTTTCATAAACACCATCTCCTTGGGGCCTCTGATTATCAACGCGAGGGCGAGGCTCCTTCCTCTCTTCCCTTCCTATATCCTGAAATGATCAATGATGATACACCTTCGATTAATGTCATTAAATGTCAGGATGATGAATCTATACTCACCTACCTTGGTGTAGAAGACTCATATATTCATCGATCGTTACCCTCTAAGATGCAAACCATGTTGAATGAATCAACTATCGAGATCAACATTCATACTAAGGATGACCCCGCACATCCTAAAGATTGGTCAATCTTTAGATGTTGTTGAACAGGAAGCCATCACCTCTTTTCTCAAATATCATAACCATGTTTTACTTGGTCTTACACAGATATTCCTAGTATTGACCCCACCATAGTGGTCCACAATATCATAACCATTCCCGATGCCAAGCCCGTAAAACAAAAGCTGAGGAAAATGCACCCTCGCATTGCCCTTCTTGTCAAAGAAGAACTTTGAGCGCCTTCTTTCCATTTCCTTCATATTACCCATTGATTATCCTCATTGGATTTCTAACATTGTCCCTGTCACTAAGGCAACAGGGGGACTCTACATTTGTACATGGATTTCTATGACCTCAATCTAGCTTTCCCAAAAGATGACTTTCCTCTACCTGGTATTGACCAACTGGTTGACCTTACTGCTGGTCATGAGATGCTATCACTCATGGATGGTTTCTCAGGTTATAACCAAATCTTACTTGCCCTGAGGATCAACACAAAACCACATTCATCACCCCTTGGGGGACCTTCTGTTATCGATTCATGCCTTTTGGCCTTAAAAATGTTGGTGCCACATATCAGCGGGCTATGACTTACATATTCCATGACATCATGCATCGTATATTGGAAGATTATGTCGATGATCTCCTTGCCAAATCTAAATGCCACTCCGAGCACCTCACCATCCTAAAAACCATCTTTGACCGCCTCATTAAATATTGCATTCACCTTCAGCCCAAGAAGTGTGTCTTTGCGGTCCTCTCAGGAAAACTCTTGGGATTTATCATTTCCCTACATGGTATAGAAGTTGACCCTGCTAAAGTCAAGGCCATTCTAGAAATTCCTCCACCCACTAACCTTAGGAAACTCCGTAGCCTGCAAGGTAAGTTGCAGTCTATTCGTCATTTCATTTCACAATTGTCTTATCGGTGTCAACCATTTCATCACCTTCTCAAGAAGGATGTCTCCTTTAAATGGGATGATGACTGCCACAAAGCTTTTTGAGGCCTTAAAACAATACCTTCTTCAACCCCCCATACTCATTCCACCTAAATATGATCAACCTTTCTACCTATACATCTCAACTACCAATCACTCTTTAGGGGCCATGCTCGCTCATCGTGATGAATAACACAGGGAGTCAGGCAGTTTATTACATAAGCCGTACTCATTTTGGACTATGAAACCTGATACACCCATCCCAAAAAACTTTACTTATCCTTAGTTTTTCAGTCGCCACAAAACTCCTCCTCATTACCTACTTAACCACAAAACCTATGTACAAATGACCAACACCGACCCCTTACACTTCATGTATGCCAAACCTTTTCTATAAAATCAATGTGTTACAACATGACTGAGGCTTATGCTTTTGGCAGAACCTCAACCTTGCAGAATTCATCCATAACAAAATTCCATTAAGTATGCCAAGTTATCACTGACCAATTGATCAATGCACATATTTAAGATGGATTCAACCCTCTAATTTTGACTTTCCAAATGAGTCAATTGCCTACCCTTTCCCTGGACAAACCCACTTACCAAATGACACTCTTCACGATGGTTCCAAGTGTCAATGTGGGGATGGGGCAGGAGTTATCCTCATTCCCCTTGATGGTGAACCCATGCCTTTGTCTTTCAAACTATGATTTTGATTGTACAAACAATATTTCAAAAAATACGAAGTTCTCGTATTAGGTCTCCAAGATGCCTACGCCATTAGATGTTAAATCAATCAACATCTTTGGTGATTCTTCTTTTCATAAACCAAGTCAATGGTATATACCAATGTCAATAATGAGATATTTCAAAAGTATAAACATCATGTAGACATACTTTTGACCACCTTTGACCATTACGCCCTTCAAACCATCCCACGTTCAACCAACAAATTTGTAGATACCATGGCCTTCTTGGCTTCTTAAATACCCGCTATGCCTGCTGATTCTAAAATATTTGTTCACCATACAATGACTCCAATCACCCCTCTTATTTACCTCGTGACATTTACTCCATCGGAACCGTCAACCCTAGACCCGAGTGACCTTTGGTATAAACAATACTCCAACTATCTTTCTCTCTCCATCTTACCTCCTTGATCTCACCCGTAATGGACAACGGAGCCTTCCTTAAAAAGGTCTCTCATTACGTCATCATGGGGGGCCTCCTCTATAAGCACGAAATTTGATGGTATTCTCTTACGATGCCTCACGAGTTATGAAATTCCTTATACCATTAAGGAAGTTCATGATGGCATATGTGGAGGTCACTTCAGTGGCCTCACCCTGTTGCTAAGTGTATTCTTCGCCTAGGCTATTACTGGCCAAACCCTTAACCATGATTGTTGTGACTACGTCCAAGTGTTGTGTAAAATTCCAACAACATGCCAACCTTCATCATACACCCAGTCATGCCTTACAGGTCACCCATGACCTTTGGCCATTTTTTCTCAATGGGGTTTGGATCTTGTCGAAGAGATCAATCCCCATTCTTCCCAACGACATCAATGGATCATCACCGCTACCAAATACTACACAAAATGGGTTGAAGCCATACCACTCATCTCCATGAAAAGCTGAGAAAATATGTGAGTTCATCAATCATCACATCATTTTTCACTTTGGTGTTCCTCATCACCTCATCACTGATAATGGAAAACAATTAAAAAATAAAACATTGCAAAAACTTTGTGATGCCTTCGGCATTCAACTAAGTTTCTCATCACCTTATTACCCACAAACCAATGGCCAAGCTGAATCCACTAACAAAACCTTGAAAAAAATTCTCATGAAAGTGGTTAACGATACTGGGAAGGACTGGCATACACACATTCCTTTTTCCCAATGGGCATACCGCACTAGTATTCGCACTTCCACTGCCTCTACAACTTTTTCTGGAGGTTGTGGTCTATGGTACAGAGTATGTTCTTCCTCTCGAAGTCTAGATTCCCTCACTCTACATTTCTCTTCATGACATGCTCAATGATGATGAATTTCGTCAGGACTGTTTAGCACAACTTGAGTTATTAGATGAATGTCGTCTTAATGCTCTTGATCATCTTCAAGTTTACCAAAAATGTATCAAACATGCCTATGATAAACGTGTCCATGAACAAACCTTTCAAGTTGGTGATCTCATCCTGAAAGAAAATCAACATGTAACTAAAGTAGAAAAAAGTAAACAGGGAAAATTTTCTCCTAATTGGCTTGGACCATACATCGTGACCCATACTTACGAGATCAGGTGCTTATCGTTTATCTTCACTTTATGGTAAACCCGAACCTGATCCCCTTAATGCCTTGCATCTTCAACCATTCTATTATTGACTTTTAGTCCTACCTCACCTTTTTCCTCTTTCCATGCTTGGTCCCTTGAGCGCATTTATCCACTTCTTACACATCACCAATGATTAAACAAGAATCATGTGTGTACCCGTCACTTGTTATCTTCTCTTGAATATGTGTACCATGGCTCCTGCACATAGCATGATTCTCATGGATACTTTTTGTCTACCTTTAGATGAGATCCCATGGTCGTTTCACCTTGCTTTCTGAACAAGAATTCTATTTTTCACCTTGGTCTTGTCCATGACTTTGAAGCCCTCACATGGGATCCAACTCCTTGAGTTCAAAATTCCAATAAAAATATGACTCCCTCAAAAGGACATCTTCCTCTCTACAATCGCTGCTATAAATAGACCTTCTCCCTCAAAGGACAACTATGTAAATCTCTTTCAAAAAAAAAGCTGAGAGAATATAAAGCTTCCCTATTGATCAGCTTCACGAATACCTCAAGGAGTTAATTTCCTCATCCCATATAGACTTCCCACATCGATCAGTCTATCTCAAATATCAGTCAACACAGAAGTCCTTATCAGGTCATGGACTTGCCCATTGTGACCTTGAATCTCTTTCCCAAAGAGAACCTGCCACCTCTGTGGTCCTCCTTCTAGGACTTTCAAGAAGAGCAACAGTCAGGGGACAAGAAGTCCCTCCTCTTTAATGGGAGAGGTTCCCTTATTCAGAAACGAACTTATTTACAAATGTACAGGACATGATTTGTTGGTTGAACTTGGATAGTGATACGAAAGTGTTTTCTATGAAGGTCATCAATTACAAAAGGACTGAGGAAATGAGAGTGCGGGAAATGAGCAGAAAGGCAACATGCAGAATTATAGATATCAGAGTAATTCTTTATGTATGCGAAAGTCACAGTGAACTTTGAAACAAGATCATTCGTATCGTATAAATAAGATGGAATTTAAGACACAAAGTTCTGTAAATAGCCATCTGCCAGAACACAAAGTTTCTTAACGTAACACAAATTTATTAATCAAGGACACAAAGTTCCTTCTTAGTTATACAAGATCACCAATCAAGCAAGACTAACAAACTGGAGACAAATGATCTTCACAAAGAAATTAAATGAAATCTCAGAGATAACTGGAGATCAGATAGACAAAGAATAGAAAGCCCTTCTGTATTGATTTCTTTATGATCTATTTACACTTTCAGAAAATAAGCCAAGTTCTTCCTCCTTTTCTATGGATGGCGTAGAAATGCCATTATATAGTTTACAGATGTAGTTACTCTTCGTAACCGCTTCTTTAATCAAGAACAGTTAAGGACCGCCAATCGTAACGCCTTAACTTCTAGTTACAAAGAAAACGGAAAAAGAAAGGGAAGAAGAGAAAAGAACAAGGAGAAGAAGACAGGTGGCCAGTCACTGAGAGGGACCCACCGACTTCAGAAACTGCTGTCATTGAAATTTCTCTAACGCCTCAGCTATGTCTCTGCCATAGAGGACTGACGTGTTGGTTTTTAAGCCATGACTGCGTCCAGAATCCGGGACACACCAGTTTCTCATTGAAGATAGGGCCTGTGCTTGATCCTGGGAAACAACTGGTATTATCCTAAAAATTTCTGGGATCCTCAAAGTAGTGCTAATGTTCTTCAGTGGCAACATCCAACTTGGCGATGATCTTTTCCGTGACATTGGATCATTCCTTGACATCATCGAAAGTCACCAGCAAGATGCTCGAGCAAGCACTGATAGCACATTGGACCGATATGTAAGAAATGCAAAGGTCCAAACTTGCTCGTTATATAGCGGTTGAGAATTTCAAATGCGCATTACATTCATCTCCATCAGTTTGAAAAATCAGCATATTCGGGTAGAGCAGGAAAAACTAAGTATGAATGGCATTTGGTTCACTTGGGACATTTGAGACGCGAATGCCCGAAACACGCGGATCGGCATGATTCGAGTGAAACAGGGAGAAGAGACGCACAAATGCATTTTGGGACATTTGGGATGAAAATGTGCGAAGGTTTTGCGATTCGGGTGTTTCGGCCGATAATAGAACAGCTTGCAAATTTGACTTTGGGACAGTTGGGACAAAAACGTCCGAAGGCGCGACTCGGGCGTTATATGGCCGAAAATGGAACAGCTTATACAATTTGACTTTGGGACATTTGGGACATAAAATTCCGAAGTAAGCACGATATTTAGGTAGTTTCGGCCGAAAATGGAAGCAACAGCTCACACTTTTGGTTCATTTGGGACATTTGGGACATGAAAGCGCGAAACACGCGGTTCGGCCGATTCGGCCGCTATTGGAACAACTTGCACTTTTGACTTTTTGGGACACTTGGATGAAAAATGTGTGAACACGTGACTCGGATGTTTCGGACGAAAAGGTGACAATAGGTCCGGACAGAGTTTGGGACATTTGGGACAAAAGTGCTCTGAAGTACGCGGTTCGGGTGAATCGGCCGAAAATGGAACAACTTGCACTTTTGACTTTGGGACAGTTGGGACAAAAAGTTCCGACGGGCCCGAAAATGGAACAACTTCGGGGATTTCGGCCGATCGGGGAACAGAGCGCACTTTGGAACTTGGGACACGCGGGACAAAAATGTCTGACAGGCCCGAAATACACACAAAATGACCCAAAAACAGAGATTTTCTCAATTTTCACCTTTGACTTGGTACATTAGAGAAGACACTTGAACTCAAAATTTTTGAAATTTTACTTTCATCAGAGCTGGGAATTTTGAGTGGACAACAGCTGGCTCCTTCTGGGGATGACTTGGCATAAATTCAAGGAATGAGACAAGGCAAGAACTTAGACAAACTCAGGGGAAGTAGACCAGTGCCTTATCCATTGGGCAACGGAGTCAAAAAGCAAGACCAATACAGAGGGCAACACACCAAAACAAAAGGAGGAAGGGAAACACACCAAAACACAAAAGCAAAAACACTGTACAGAATATACAAAGGACTCCCTAATCACCTAGGACTTGAACAACTTGAGATACTGCCCACTATAAGGAAGTGGGAGAGAAGAACCATCCATGTAATCAAGATAAAAGGAATTCTCACCAGCAAAGTGTCTGATCTTGAAAGGTCCGAGCCACAGGGAATCGAACTTTCCATGGCTGCCACGAGGTTCATGCCTTTTATCCCATAACAACACAGTGTCTCCAACTTGGAAATCTCTGAACCTAGCTTTCTTGTCAAACAGGACCTTTACCTTCTGCTGGTGAACAGATATCCTATCAGCAACCATCCAATCTGTCCTCATTCAGTTTGTGCAGGTACATAATTCTCTTGTCCAAAGCATCTCTGAAACTAGTATCTTCAATGGCCTTCATTAGATGCAAGGCTGGCAGTTCCACTGTTACTGGCAATTGAGCTTCTACTCCATATACCACTTGAAAAGGAGACATTCCAATAGCTCTCTTTGGTGTAATCCTGTCTGCCCAAAGAGCATCATAGAGCTTCTTGTGCCAGTTTCGTTGAGACTCATTGACTAACTTCCTTATGATAGTCACCAGATTTTTGTTAGTGGATTCTGCTTGCCCATTTCCCTGAGGGTAGTAATCTGAAGAGTGAGCCAAAGAAATGCCATACCCATAGCAGAAATCCATTATCTCAGCTGAAGAGAAATTCGAAGCATTATCTGTCACAATCTTGTTAGGTACACCATACCTTACCAAGATGTTCTCTTTGATGAAGCTGCATACCACTTCAGAAGTAGTGCTCTTAACTGGAATAGCTTCCACCCATTTGGTGAAGTAGTCCGTGGCAGTTAGTACATGAGTGTGACCAGCACTAGAAGCAGGATTAAGTGTTCCAATGAAGTCCAAACCCCACTGTTGAAATGGTTCCTCAATCACAACTGGCTTGAGAGGCAAAGAGGCCAATTTAGGTCTTCCCACAAAGGTCTGACAAGCCTCACATTTATCCACCCACTTGGATGCATCTCTGAACAAGGAAGGCCAGTAGTATCCTCCACGGAGTATCTTATGAGCTGTAACCATTGATGAATAGTGCCCTCCACATGCCTGATCATGAAAAGCTGAGAGTAACTTTCTCTGTTGTTCCTTGTCCACACACTTCAAAAATCTCCCATCTAAGCCACGCTTGAACAAAGCATTTTCCCACAATACATATTGCACTGACCTCAATTTAACAGTCCTCTTTTCTTTGGCAGTTAAATGAGAGGGGCATTCCCCATAGGTGAGAAAATGGGTGATGTCAGCATACCATTCGTCAACTGAACTAAGGAACAGAACGGTAGGAAGGTCAACTTTTTCTCCAGTAATTCATGCTTAGCTCCTTCAGCAATGAGCTCACAAAGACCTTTTCCACGAACCAGCTTGGTCGGCTTGATGTCAATGTCATACTCTTGGACCTTAGCAACCCAATTCCCTCTCTTGGATCCAAATTCTTGTTGTGTGAGAATTGACTTAACAGTTGTATCTGGAACCAACACCATGGAGTGAGAGTTGAGGATGTAAAAACGAAACTGCTTGACAGCTTTGACCACTGCAAAAGCATGCTTCTCCATCATGGTGTATTTTAACTCATGATCCTTCAGAATATAGCTCATGAACGCAATTGGGAGCTCATGCTCATTAGAGTCTTCTTGAGTTAAGACAGCAGCCAAGGTATTATCTGTAGCATAGCAATAGATGATAAAATCTTTGCTGAAATCAGGACAGGCTAAAATAGGAGTTTTAGCGATAGCTCTCTTGATACCTTCAAAGGATTCCTTTCCTTCAGAAGACCAACCAAATGTTTGTTTCCCTTTCATCATCTGAGAAATATTCAAAGTTAACTCTGCAAAATCAGGGATGAATCTTCTCAAGAAATTGATCTTACCAAAGAAGGAGTGCACGCCCTTTTTACTGGTTGGGAGAGGAATTTGCTGGATAGCTTGTACTCGTTCAGGATCAATCTTAATACCATCCTTGGAAATGATGTGCCCTAATAACCTTCCCTCAGTGACACAAAAGACAGATTTTTTAGGATTCAAAGAAATCCCATGCTCTCTGCATCTTAGCAGAACTGTCTCCAGGTGATCAAAATGATCCGCCCTTGTCTTGGAAAACACTGTCAGGTCATCAAGGTATATGACAATACACTTCCCTTTCAAAGCTTCCAAAATCCAGATCCATAGCTCTCTGGAAAGTGGCACCAGCATTAATAAGCCCAAAAGGCATTCTCTTGTAAGCAAAGGTACCCCAAGGAGTAGTGAAAGCTGTTTTATGTTGATCTACAGTATCAACCTCTACCTGATTATATCCAGAAAATCCATCAAGCATAGATAACATTTCAGATCCTGTTACTGCTTGCAATACTTGATCCATCATGGGCAAAGGATAATTATCTTTCAAAGAAGCCTGATTTAGGTTCCTGAAATCAACACAGATGCGGATCTCACCATTTTTCTTCCTAACAGGCACAATATTTGCAATCCATGTTGAATGGTGAATGGGAAAAATAATTTTAGCCTTCAACAACTTCTGTATTTCCTGAAAGATGGTGTCAGCTACTTTGGGGTTGTATTGTCTCTGTTTCTACTTGAAAGGCTTAATTCCAGGCTTGAGTGGAATAGAGTGTTGCATATCTTTTGGTTTGAAAGCTTTCAAATCTTCATAAGAGTAAGCGAGAACATCCTTATACCTCTTCAAAAGATCAATTGCTTTTCTCCTCTCATCTGCTGTGCAACATTTTCCAATGTTCACGAGCTTAGGGTCAGAAGAACTCCCAATATCAATCTTATCATACTCAGCTGATTGTTGAGGTCCAGAAGAAGCTCTAGATTTCACATACCTGTCATGCTTATCAAATAGTTCCTCCAAACTCACCAACCCTTTAGGAATCTTGTTTCCTTTGAGATTGATGCATCCATCCTGATCTGTTTCTTCTCCTTGGGTGACTGCTTTGTCAAAGGGCACACTTTCACGAGGCAGGTTGTCACTTCCCTCAAAATACAGTTGCTTCAAAATTACCCTTGAGTTCCAGGAAGGAAAGCAAATGTTGATCATCATTGAAAACCTGCCAGTTATTGGTATTATCAGGTACACTAGGCCGATGGACCATTTCAATAGTGAACTTATCCTGAGAGAAATCAGGATGAGGAATTAGTAGTGACCCTGAGACTGCTAGCGAATCAGCCCTGCTGTTCTTCTCCCTAGGCACTGCTTCAATGGAGAAAGCATCAAGGAATTCAATAGAATCCCAAACTTGATTCCGGTAATGCTTCAGCCTTCCATTTTTTACTTGATAAAGGCTCCTGACTTGCTTTACAATTAATTCTGCATCACCACGAGCCAGAAGATTCTTCACACCTTGTTCTTTGGCCACTTGCAGTCCAAGAATGAGAGCCTCATACTCTGCTGTGTTATTAGTGTTTTCGAACTGCAACTTAAATGAAAAAGGATGAAGGACACCTTCCGGTGACACCAGCAGAACACCAGCTCCAGAACCAGCTGAGGAACAACTTCCATCAAACTCTAAAATCCAAATACCATTAGGATCTTTAGGTGACATTCTAGGAAGTTGGATTTCATCAGGGGACATAATCATGTAATTGCCATGACCCATATCCTCATAGAGTATTTGTGCTCTAGGATCATCCGTTTTCTGCACAATATACTCAGACTGCTTCTCAGGCAACAACTTCTTCATTTGTCCATTGACAGGCACGAGTGCATGCGACCAGTCCATTTGGATTTCTCCACCCACATCTTTGCAGAAGTTCCTACTTAGCAACATCCCGTATGAAGGAGGGATATCTGCTACTAAGATGGTAGCCAACACTTTCTTTTCAGGCAAGGCAGCAAAATCCACTTGTGCATCTTTAATCCTCCCGACCAGGGGCACTTCTTTACTTTCCATGGAGTAACAGGATCCATAAGTGTGAGTGAGGGTCAAGCCTAAAGCATGAGCTACTTTAGCAGGCATTACATTATCTGAGCTCCTGAGTCAATGACACAATTACTGAGCCTATGGCCAGCTATAAGAAGTGTTACATAAAAAGGTTTAATTTTGTCACCAGGAGAGGTGACAGTAGCTACCAGACTAGGCTGTGGTGCAGAAGGAGGAGTAGGTAGAAGGCCTTTAGAAGTGGTCTTAGAGTGGGAATTGACAAAGTGGATCATTTTGGCAAAGGCTTTGGGATGGGTTTGATAGTACTCAGCTTCTGAGATTTGGACCTTGGTCTTTTTCAGGTGATCAACAATATCAAAGGATCCAGAAGTGGACGGGCCATCATCATTTGGTACTCTAGGCTTATCAACTTTAGGAGAAAAAGAAGAAGCGACTTTGGTAGCAGGATTGATAGGACTCACCTTTGGTGTAGACGAAGTAGGGATAGGAGATCCTCTTTTTGCAATCACGGGAATAGTTGCCGACTGCTCCTTAGATTTCTTGATAGGCTGTGTCACTTTCTCCCTCTGACTTGTCTGCTCTCGAGTCATGACAGCAAATGATTCGCTATTCATGTCTGCTACCACTTCATCATAATCATCTCCATCATCAATGCCCTCAGTGGTGAAGAAATTCACTCGAGATCCCGGGTAAGTGCAGGAAGTTGATGGACAAATATAGGGTCATCCGTGGACATCATATTGCAAATAACAACATAATATCAACTTGTAGGGATTATTAACAATACATACACTCAAAATTAGACAAAATTATATCAATATTAATCATAGCATCCGGAATCTAGTTTCTAAAATACTAATTTTTGTAAAAAATGGAAAAGATTAGCTATCTTTAATCACTCAAAATTCAATGACCAGGGGCACTTCTTTACTTTCCATGGACGCCTATACAGGATCCATAAGTGCGTGTGAGGGTCAGGACTAATTTGCGATGAGCCAAACTTTAGCAGGCATTACGTTATCCTAAAGCTCCCGAAGTTCTATGACACTAGTCTATCTTGAACCTATGGCCATTTTATTAAGTAAGTGTTACAGTAAAATGGTTTAATTTTATCACCAGGTGATTTTGACAACAGCTGACCAGGCTAGTGGTGCATGAAGAAGGAGTAAGGCAAACAGAGCACTTTAGAGGTGGTCTTGGAATGGGAACTTCAACAAATTGAATCATCTTGAAATCAAATAGCTTTGGGATGGGTTTGATAGTACTCATGCTATCTGAGATTTGGACCTTGGTCTGGGATGGTTTCAAGTTTGATCGACAATATCAAAGGATCTAGAAGTGAAACGGGCCATTCATCAATCTTGACATTCGTAGGCTTATCAACCTTCACAGGAGAAAAGTGTCTTAAGAGAGCAACTATTGGTAGCAGGATTGATAAAATGATACTCATCCTTTGGTGCAGATGAAGTGGGGATAGGGAATCCTCTTTTTGCAATCACAGATAATAGTCTGCCGACTGCTCAATGGTACCATTATCTTGATGGGCATAGTGTCACCTTCTCCTTCTGCTTTGTCATGTTCTCGAGTCGCGGACAGACTAAATGATTCGCTGTTCATGTTGTTTCTACCACTGTAAAATTCCAGGATTTCATCTCCATCATCAATTGTCCCCTTACTTGGTGAAGAAATTCACTCGAGATCCCTCAAGTTCCTATGCCTCATCATCAAATTCTCTCGCAAACTCTTCGCAAGCTTCGTTATCTTCATCATCATCTGGTTCTTCTACCTCACAGGTCGCATTGACAGGGACTTTAACAGGAGGTCCTTCAAGTGCTAGTCTTGTTTGAGAAGCAGGCAAACGATTCCTGGGCTGGAAATTTCTCCTTGGAACATCTGCATAAGGAGCATGCTGAGCCAATTGTTTCTTTATAGCAATAAGATCATTTGCAAGTTTCTGAACTAATGGATCAGTGTTGAGGTCCAGGGGTGGAAGAGGAAGAAGCAGCAGACTTAGATTTGGGAGGGTCTCTTCTCAACTTCCCTGACATGATCAAGTCATCCTCGATACTAACAGTCGAGAGTTTGATCCCTCCACCAATGTTGCGAGATTATCCCTTCTTAGTGCATAACTAACTTTGGGCGATGGAGCATTTAGGAAGAAACACTTTTGAATTTGATCAACAGGTCGAGTATTTGCAGGAATTTTGTTGATCAGTTTGTTGAATTGGGCCACAAACTCTCTCATGGGTTCTTGATGAATCTTTCTTTATCTGAGAAATTTGGGCAAGCAAGGCATGCACATCTTCTGCCCGGCTTGAAATGGTTTTCGAACTGAGTTCTCATTGTGTTCCAGTCAGTGATAGCGATTAGCCGGAAGGTGGTAGAACCAATCAGCAGCATTATCTTGTAACGTCTTAATGAATAGCCTCACGGAGACGTCTTCATGTTCGACTCCCAGAACTCCACAGGCAACAATGAAAGCTGCGATGTGTTCATCAGGATGCACTTTTCCGTTGCCTTTGAATTTGGGGAAGTTCTTTCGGTTACCTCTAGGTAACTCATAGCAAAGGCTGAGTAAGGGCCAGGGGCCCCGACACGATGACCCCATGGTAATGGCACCACCATTCTTTGAAAAACGGCTTGGAGAGGAACTGCAACACCAGCAAGAATCAAAGATTGAAGATTAGGGCTAGCTGGCTCTGAAGGAATACCACCCGTAGGACTTCTATCTTGAACAGGTGGGGTGCTCGTCGAACGAGTCCTTCTATTTCTTGTTGAAGGAAGAGGAAAACCCTGCTGCTCCAAAAGCTGAAACTGAGAGTCTTCAATACCAAGGGTCCTTCTCCCTCGAGTAAAACGTGGAGTCACCAGATCAAGATGATCAAAAATTACAGAACTGGAATGTGATTTTCCCCAGCGGAGTTGCCAAAAACTGTTGGTCGTCAAATAGGAATTTTAAGAAGAGCAACAGTCAGGGGACAAGAAGTCCCTCCTCTTTAATGGGAGAGGTTCCCTTATTCAGAAACGAACTTATTTACAAATGTACAGGACATGATTTGTTGGTTAAACTTGGATACCACGAAAGTGTTTTCTATGAAGGTCATCAATTACAAAAGGACTGAGGAAATGAGAGTGCGGGAAATAGCAGAAAGGCAACATGCAGAATTATAGATATTAGAGTAATTCTTTATGTATGTGAAAGTCACAGTGAATTGAAACAAGATCATTCGTATCGTATAAATAAGATGGAATTTAGAGACACAAAGTTCTGTAAATAACATCTGCCAGAACACAAAGTTTCTTAACGTAACATAGATTTATTAATCAAGGACACAAAGTTCCTTCTTGGTTATACAAGATCACCAATCGGCAAGACTAACAAACTGGAGACAAATGATCTTCACAAAGAAAATAAATGAAAGCTCAGAGATAACAGAGATCAGATAGACAAAGAATAGAAAGCCCTTCTGTATTGATTTCTTTATGATCTATTTACACTTTCAGAAAATAAGCCAAGTTCTTCCTCCTCTATGGATGGCGTAGAAATGCCATTATATAGTTTACAGATCAGTTACTCTTCGTAACTGCTTCTTTAATCAAGAACAGTTAAGGACCGCCAATCGTAACGCCTTAACTTCTTTCAAAGAAAACAGAAAAAGAAAGGGAAGAAGAGAAAAGAACAAGGAGAAGAAGACAGGTGGCCAATCACTGAGAGGGGCCCAGCGACTTCAGAATCCACTGTCAAAATTTCTCTAACGCCTTAGCTATGTCTCTGCCATGAGGACTGACGTGTTGGCCATCGACTGAGTCCAGAATCCGAGACACACCAAAAGTTTCCTCTTGAAGATGACAATGAAAATCCTTGAAAACTGATATAACCAGCGTCCTGAAAATTTCGTCCTTCTGCTAGCTGTTCTTCAGTTCTCCCCAAGCCCCCCCAAGACTCTGATCTTCATCAGGATTTTGATAGATCATTCTTTGACATCATCGAAAGCTCTATTCGCTAGCAAGATGCTCAAGCAAGAGATAGCAAGGAAGCAGTGTAAGAAATGCAAAGGTGACTTGCTCATTATATAGCCGTTGAGAATTTCAAATGCGCATTACATTCATGTCCATCAGTTTGAAAAACAGCATATTCGGGTAAAGCAGGAAAAACTAAGTATGAATGGCATTTGGTTCGCTTGGGACATATGAGACGCAAATGCGTGAAACACGTAGCTCGGCCGATTCGGGCGAAACAAGGAGAAGGCGCACAAATGCATTTTGGGACATTTGGGATGAAAATGTGCGAAGGACACGATTCGGGTGTTTCGGCCGATATTAGAACAACTTGCACGATTTGACTTTGGGACAGTTGGGAAAAAAGTTCCGAAGTGCGCGACTCGGGCGTTTTCGAGCCGAAAACGGAACAGCTTGCACCAATTTGACTTTGGGACAGTTGGGACAAAAAGTTCCGAAGTGCACGACTCGGGTGTTTCGGCCGAAAAATGGAACAGCTCGCACTTTTGGCTTCGGGACAGTTGGAACATGAAAGCGCGGTTCGGGCGGATCGGCCGATATTGGAACAACTTGCACTTTTGACTTTGGGACACTTGGAACAAAAATGTGTGAAGTACGCGGTTCAGATGTTTCGGCCGAAAATGGAACAGCGTGCACAATTTGACTTGGGACAAAAATCTCTGGAGTACGCGTTTCAGGCGGATCGGCCGATCAGGGAACAGAGCGCACTTTTGACTTTGGGACAGTTGGGACGAAAAGTTCCGACGGGCCCAAAAATGGAACAACTTCGGGGATTTCGACCAATCGGGGAACAGAGTGCACCTTGGAACTTGGGACACGCAGGAAAAAAATGTCCGACAAGCCCGAAATACACACAACATGACCCAAAAACTGCAGAATTTTCTCGGTTTCATGACTTGGTACATTAGAGAAAACACTTGAACTCAAATTTTTTTGAAATTTTTTACTTTCATCAGAGCGGGGAATTTTGACGTGGACAACAACCTCATACCATATAAAAATTAACCACCTTTCACCCCTCTCACCATTCGCACTCCCATTTCCCTACTACCTCAAGGGACCTCTTGTAAACCATGACATTTGGTGATCATGTGACTACTTTTCACCCTTAGAACAATCAATCATGCAATGTATTTTAGGGTCTTACATCCATCACCTACTCCAAGGTATGACCTATTCGGTATGATCCTAACCAATCAAGTGGCTTTCTTTCCCCCTCTTATCTTTTAGCCTTCTTTATTAACGTATTGATTACCTTATACAAGACTTAGTCCTCGATACTTACCTTTGGGGTAATCTTCTTCTTCTACCACCATCAAAATCACCTATACGAATTTTCCCCCAACTCACCCACATCCTAACAAACCTAAAACCCAAATCATGCCTAAAACCTACCTCATCTCATTCTCATATCTCCTCACATTCTTTCCTAGCTTATGGGGAGAACTACATTAGCCTGAGGTCCTTTTTCACCGGGACTATGTAGGCACTCCGAGGGCATGGGGCCCTTGGAGGTTAGCTTAGCCACTCTCTACCCTAACCAATTCATCTTTCCTAAATCACATTCCACCCTACTTCATTTCCTTTTTATATCAAAAATTGGAAATTAACCCAAACAAATGAAAAATTGTTTCACGTGTTTATCATCATCAAAACATACATTTATTTTGAATACCATTTCTGTACCAACATCATGCAAGTATTATAAAAACAACCTATAAAATGACCCCATATCATCATTCATTGAAAATATTAATGAATTAAAACCAAAACCTAACTTCATCCATTCCTACAACCTGACTAATCCATGCCTAGACCACAACCTAACCCGAACCATGCCTATGACCTAACTCACCCATGCCTAACACCAACCTGACTCAAACATGCCTATGACCTGACTCCACCATGCCGATGACCTAACTCCACCATGCCGATGACCTAACTCAACCATGCCTATGACCTGACTCAACCATGCCTAACACCTACCTGACTCAATCCATGCTTAACACACCTACCATAAGTCCATCTATGCATAATAATAAAATTTTATCAACACAAACACATAATGCCCATGATCATCATCATCTATATAAATACAATATCCATATACATAACTGTCAAATGTCTTCAGCACGTAAGCTAGTATATGCTCAAAAATAAAAAAACTCTTGTACAACCTCACCATCTTCAGCATGTAGGCCATTGTATGATCAAAAAAATATATAACAACTCACAGCACGCAAGCCGGTATATATCAAAATCAAAACTACATCAAAATCAAGACTCATATATCAAGCATCATCTTGGCAGACATCCTCCATATCTATCTTGCATGTCCCCTCTATCTCCTCAGCCCCTATCTGGTGACCTGCTAACATCTCCCCACCCATCGTGGGTGGTGGTTGGGTCCTTGCTGGTACATTAACTAGAACTAGTCTCCATGAACTGGTGGCCTCACCCTGACCATGTCTTGGGGCCCGATGGCCCCCTGTGCTCTCCACGCTATGGGTGCATGATCTGGTCCTCTTGCTAGAGGCCTATTATTCCCTGTACTCGGCATATGATAGACAATCTATCCCTACCACCATCAGCTCATTCTAATAATACCTAGCCTCCTCTCTCACCTCCCGTAACCTAGATACAGGAACTGTCTGTGGTGGCCCCATTAGCCTCTTCTTCTGTGCCTGTAAGGCCCCAATATATCTATGTGTTATGGCTAACTAGTCCTATAACCCTATCACCTGTTCCTGTAGGGTGGTAACCTGACCCTCATCATCATCTCCATCTCCACCCTAGGCCATCTGGGCCTAAAGACTAGCCACCTGTACATGTAACTCGGCCACCTCCACCTTTGAACTGGCTAAACTGTCCCTACACCATACCTAACTGGGTAATAAGGGTCACCACCTACCCCTGTAGGGCATCTCTCTACATCGTGATGATGGCTAAATCTGACTACCTTAGCCTGGGTGGTACTACTCATAAATGAGTTACCCACCACTGTCTATATCTGTCTGTCACTCTAGCATCATCGATCTACCAGTCTACCACCTACTCCTCCTACCCCTGTGGGCACTATTGGCTATGGTAGAGGAAATGGCCTCTCCACATCATCTCTCCTATACTGCAGGAAGGGTGGAGGTATTCCATGTAGCACCCTAAACTACCATTTAACCCTATCAAATGGGATCATCTCGTGCTCCCTGACATGGTTCCCCTCTATCCATCTCAGCAGCTGAAGGCCATCTAGCTCATCATGCATATGCATGTATGAGGGACAACCCACATATAGTCTCCATATGATGTCCACCCTGAAAAACCCCTCCAATAAATGCCTGTAATACGCTACATCATGTGTAGCCCTTTCTGATCGATGCTCTCCAATAATGGGCACCCATCTCCTGTACCCCACCTAAAACAATCTCAATGGAAATGCATATTCTCAGGGCATACCCACTGGGTGCACAAAAACTATGTTCTCATAGGCCCAGTAGTGTAGTAAAAACATACAACATAAGCTTAACCTGTGTAGACACCCATACACCCACAGCTCTCTGTCTAACTACACCAGGAATGTTGGCACCCAAGCAAAGCAAGTCTGATCCATCACCATGTCATGTAGTACCCCCCATCAATGAGTGGGGAAACCTCCCACCCTCTGCATTTGGAAGTGTGAAAAAAAAACACTGCCTCCATTAGTAGCACTACTAGCCTCATCTCCCTAGATGGGCTAGGTACATCCCTCTGTAACTCAAACTGGCACTATGGAATGTCATGTCTACCAGTCCCTCCCCAAACACTATCAGCATCAACTCCTTTGAGGCCTTCGAGGAGATCGAATACACCTACGTCCCCAATATCGATAACCACATGATCCTGAACATGTTCTCCAGAGTGACTGTCATCTCACCCATCGGTAGGCGGAACGTGTTGGTCACTGAATCCCATCTATCGATGAGATCAACCATTAGACTCAGCTACTGAACTACATGCCGATAGCGTCGGACCCTAAGCAGGCCCACCTCCTCCACGTGCCATCACTCCTCAATGGTTTTCATGCCTCGAACTCTCAAGAGCAAGGGTGGCACCGTATCTCTCATCTGCAGCTGATCTCTCCCCTACATCTAATACAAACATCAAATTAATCTACCTTCATCATACCCATACTCACCCCCAACACCTCACCTATACTCACTATCTCACCTCTTTCTATCTTCCCAACCTACCTTCCTATCACATTTTCTCTCCCTGCCCCCCACCCTCACCCACTATCATTTCCCCATACCCATTTTACACCCCGTCTACACTAGGTTTTTCACCAAAACACCCTATTCTCCCATTCCCTATCTCACTCACTTGACCTAGGGCCCTTTCAACCCATTTTTCTCCAAAAATTAACCAGTTTTGGTTATCTCTAACTGACTCCAGTCACCCCTCAACCAGCATCGGTTAATTGTTTTGTGACCAATACCAGTTTGACACTACCAATGCCAGCTAACTCCAACCGACGCCGGTCACTGTCGCAGTAAAAACCACAACTTCTAAACCCTCCTCTCTCAAAAAAAACTACCTCTCTTAACCCTTCTACCCACCCATTCTCACCTACACTTCCCCTTAACCACATCCCACCCCCCTATTCACCCACTTACCTCTCTCTTGGATCCTTCTACCCAATTCACCCTCCCGCATTTCAAATTTCATTCCCCCCCCCCCCAAACCCAAATTTTGACCACCCGATCTCTCACCTACTCTATCTCATAAAACACAAAAAAGGTTTAACGCTTACCTCATCATGCTACTGTCACCATGGTGGCACATCTAGCCACTACACCGGTGGCCCACCTGATCCCTCTCTGGCCTTTGCCAACACCAATATGTCACCTCCCCTCCAACCAATAAAATCAACCAATCTAATCTCATGGACCCACCTCTTAACTACCAATCACCCACCGTTCAGCTTGCCAACTCAGCTTTCCATTCCATCCAGACACTTTCCAACTTTCTCTCTCTCATGTCGTTTTCCTCTATTTCGCACAGGACAAATGATTCTGAAAAACACGAAATTTTTCTTTTTTGATAACATCCCTGACCTAACTGACACCAGTTTTAACTTCACCGACATCGGTCACATGGCCCTACCTTATCATGGTCAGTTACCCTATACTGGCATTGGTCACCCTTGACAGGCATCGGTCACCCTTTCTTCCACATTTCCCACAATTTTTCCCTATTACCCTTCCCGTCACTCTTTTTTCCCTCACCCAATGCTTACCTTGACCATTCACCTCACCCTCCTAACCTCATCATTTACTACCTAACCTTGTCCTCATTTGGGGACTTATTATTTTACCCACACCTTAGCCCTATGCATGTCGTGACCTATATTCTTGGACCTGGAACATCGCTAGTGACCTTTGACCCCATGTGTTTGTTATACCTTGTGACACTGTTACCTACATTGTTGACCTAATGACCTTACCTTACCTCTTACCATGACCGTTTATCCTGACCCTACCTTGGGTGTACTAGAACACACCTAAACATTCCTACACCTTATCTATGTCATGTTTCCTGACCATATCCTATACCTTGGATACCAGAATCACTTCAACCTTGTTTGGATAAACCTATTGACCTTATATAATGTAGATTTTTCCTGCTCTTCAACTCAGTACTTTGTTGTAGTTTATACATGTGTGTGCATCTGACTATCACTACCTTTAACCCTCACCCATTACCTAGATTACCTGAGTAGACCATTTTCCTTTTTCTCTTGTTACCCACCTTCCTCTTCATCACATTCACCTTTTAATCAAACCACTCACCGCTTCTGCCTTCTGCCTCATTAGTTCCTAGTTTGAGGGGGATCAACTTCACCCACACCTGGGGCAACCACATCCTATTTTTGTCAGTGTCGCTTACCAATACAACCTACATGACAAAAAGGGGTAAAATGTATACACTCATATTAGGTCACACTCTGCTTGGTCCCTCGTCAAATAAATACCTTGAACACATCCACCTAGCCATGGCCCCCTTTACCCCACTATAATATTAATTGAATTAATTAAATTAAATTAATTCATTATCCTCACCATATTTATTATTTAAATATCATAATTGGGATAATGCCCACATATCCACCTCACCTAGACACCTCATCAAGCCACCTCACCCTAATACCTATTCTTAGTAAGTTGCCATAACTAACTAAGACCTACCCAAACCCTAAAAATCAATGCATACATTCCCTCTAACCACATTCCTACCCGTTAGAAGGAAGCTTCCATGTTAATCCACGGGGTAAATGAAATGAGATCCCAGAAAATCAAGGGGATCTACCTAGTTTAGTAAACCTAGGAAATCCCACCCTAACCGATGCCAATTACCCTTAACCACCATTGGTTAAGCTGGAACTACCGTCAGTTACCATTTAACCCCCAAAATAACCTTATTTCAAGGGTGGCACATTTCTAAGAGATAATCACATCTTTTGAGAACAAGTGACGAAACTAGTGCTACATGTAAGCAGAACCAGCGTAAGTATACACATCAAAGCATCCATAGCCAGGACTTGAAGCAATCACATAGCCATCTACCTTCATGGGAGCATCTGGGGAAGTGCCAGCACTACATCAAGTTCATTCCATTTGATAACCCACCATTACCAACCAAGTATTAAGCTCGTATAATCAATAAGTCTTGTTAACCAGTACTTATCCATTTATCATTTGGTATATTCTTTTACATCTGTTACTAGTTTCTACTCTCATCTTCATCCCCCCATCATTTACCTCCATGCAAACTTGACCATATTTTTATCCATACCCTTGCACTGCCCATACTTGGATCTTAATCATTCCTGTGCATACCTCAGATTCATATGGATCTTACCATTTCCCTCCCATCTTCATCTAATCTCATATCAATCACCCAACCAAGTTTTATTGATTTTCTTGTACCCCAACCATACTGACGTCGGTTACTAACAATTTTCACTGGTTAGCCTAAACCGATACTGGTCATACTAGACCAGCGTCGGTCTCTGTGTATTTTACCAGGAACCAAGAATAGAGCTCCTAAACTTCCACCAAATACCCAAAACTACCCAAAATCTCACCTTGGCCAGCATCAGTACCTTGACCTTGAGATTCAATCATACCCTATCCTTTTGTGAAAAAATTTTCTTATTGTAGATGAATGAGATACCTAAATCAATTTAACTACAGTAGGATTTCATTTATTTCTTGGATTAATTTGCTTTAAATAGTGGACTGCATATATTGTTTAACTTTAATTCAGTGGTCTTGTGTTCCATTTTAGGTAGTTCCTCCAAGCAAAAATGAAGCTCTCACTATCAGTTGTGGATTTAGAAGTCATATGCGCGCAACAACCTACAACCAGCATTTTAACAGGTATTCCTCCTAACCCATTACCCTTATTTGTTTTGTCAACATTCAAAGAAATGCTCTAGAATAAGGTGAAATAGATACTCCACAATCAGTGCATAGATCTCCTCGACTCTCTCCACAGAAGGATACAACTAAGAAAAGACGAAGGAAATTGAAGCTGAATGAGGAGGTGGAAGAGTTTGAGGAAAGCATGCCTAATTCTCCTACACCTCTAGAGAACATGTAAGAACAAAAAGATGAATAAATGAAGGATGGAGAAGAGGGAGAAAAAGGGTCAGATGAGATAGCGACTAAAACTACTCAGGGTACAGTAGAACAAGATCCAAATCTTGAATCCCAAGTTCCTAAGGGGCCAAGAAAAAAGAGAACAAGTGGATAATATGTTCCACCAACCATGGGCTACACCAAGGAAATAGGTAAAATTTTCCATGCCCATTTTCAAAGAATAATGACACAAGATGAGTTGTATGGATAGGAGTTGATGGATGAAGATATGAAGATCATACGCACAAGGAAGTAACTATCATGGTGGATGCACATGCACATGGATGAAATGTATTTTTATGTATGTGAGAAGTCATGTGTTTCAAGGAGGTTGAAGAAGACACCTCAGGCCAGACCCATAATAGTAAAGCCTACTTTTATGTCAGATGAACAAGTGAGCAATGCTTTCGTGAAGGTCTCGACAGAGGTGGCATGAAGAAATATGGATAAGGCTGCAACAATTAGGGTGCTGAGGGAGGATATCAATAATAAGGATGCAAAAATAGTGCACCTAAAGCAATAAAAAGATTTGGCACAAAAGAAAAACATTATTTTCATCAGCATGGCAGAGGAAGTTGGGGACAACATCATGAAAGAAAAGCCACACTTAGAGCCAAAGGTAACCAAGACATTTCCTTCAACAATGTATTATGTAAGTACCTTGGTGGAATTAGTGCTTGAAGATGAACCTCTACACATTCCAAAACCAAAGGATCTAGCACAAGAAGTAGAGTGGGAAAAGGATTTGATGATGAGAAATATTACATCATATGAGGGTTTTCTTCAAATATTGCAAGAGGAACTGAAGAAAGAAGACCAAGCACTAAATATTTGTATAGACCTAGAAGTAGTTATAAGAACCAGGACCATTTTGGAATACAATGAAGTCCTGAAGGCTATGAAATATGAGACATTGGGCCATGTAGAATGATTAGCACTTTTTAGGAAGATGTGCAAGGCCTTTACAATAGCTCAAGCACACAAGGAAAGGTTGGATGAGCTTGGAAAAATTGTCACGCAAAATATGGAATTATTAGAAGTGATAATGACTGCCATTTCCAACATTGTGTTGGTCTTGCAGAATGAGAAAGGAGAGATTGCAAAATATGAGTTAGAATCAATTGCAGTGGATATCCCAAAGAAGGAATAGGTTGCACTCAATGATTGGCAGACTCTAGAGGCAGAAATAAAAGAATAATATCTAGAATTGATTCTTCAAGTTGCAGCGGAGGATGTTGTAGGGTAAAGACATTCTTTTATTAATCAAAATTATGTCTAGTCTTCTATTCATATTCTTTGAATCATTTTGGAGACAACCATTGTCGGGGTGGCAATGCAACTAGTGTGGGGTAATGTTGGTCAATAAAAATATGGCACTTAGAAAAGGACATACAGAAGGTTTGTGTGGAAGAACAGAGCACGTTCATATGTACAGAAGGATTGGGAAAGGATCATACGTGAAGAAAAGAGATAGTTTTGGGACTTAGTCGTTTTCATGATGAGGATATTTTTTTAGAGATAGCATGTAGAGCACACAAACCAGTCAGAGACTTGCGCAACACACATTGGATATTTTTGGAGGGTCAGCTATGAAGTGCTATGCATGGATGTGGGCTAAAGATAGAATTTTGAATTGATAGTTGACTAAGAGAGATCTATTGTTAGCATTCTTACATCCAAGCCTATTTTTGTAACGGTGCGTGGCTAATAATAGCATGTGACCTATTTTGGGATTAGATAAGTGGTGAAGGGAATTTCCCCACCCTTATAAATATGTAGTGAACTGTGTAGCATAGAGAGAGGGTGTGAGAACTGAGTTATAGTGAGATTATGCTGCCAAATCTGATACGCACGTGAGTGTATACTACTCTTATTATAAGGAAGCTTCTGTGTATTACTGAATTTAATATAATGGAAATTATGGACTGAATCAAGGTTTTATCATGGTTATAGTTCAGTATTGCATGTTTGATTTCATCATGGTTATCTTTTAAGTTTGTTATTCTCTAGATCTAGATCTGAACATGCACTGTAGAATGATATATTAGTCATAGATCTGAATGCTTTAAGTCTTCATCATGCTAACATCCTGAAATAACAACCCTAAAGAGGGGCTTGGTACCTTTGCATGCTTTGGGTGAGCACTCAATCTAGGCTGAGTGATTTTTCAGTGCACCAAGGCTTATATTGGAGAAATCTAGGCTACATCACTATAACATGTTGTGTGGTGGCAATAAATCTTCCTTGTATTAGTATGCATGTTTTGGGCACCCCAAAATTTCCATTAGAACTTGACATAGTTCCAGTAACTTTTTATATGGATGCAATTCCATGCATTCCAACTAGAGCTTGTGCTGCTAAATTGGTACTCATCATTCTAAAGATTTATACTTTTGGAATATTTGGATTATATTGTATCTTTTGTAGTGTTGGTGTTGGTGATTGAAGTACATGAGTAAAAGTATAATTAAATGTCCCAGTTTCCTTTGCTTCATCTACTTCTTTATCATTTTCAATTTCAATCAATACTTGAACTTCTATACATGGTGGTCCAGTTACATGAGAACATGTAGTAGGTTAGATTAATATTATATTGTCCTTCTTCATCCTTTGGATTTATCATTATCTCCTACCACACTATTCCTTCTTCCTATAGCTATGTGTCTTCTTTTCATTCTCCCTGTATTAACCAATGTTGTCGGTATGCCCTTGCAGTTCCTGAAGTTTAATCTTCTAGATGGAGCATATCCCTATCTTCAATTGTTTTTTACCTTCATTATTCATATTTCCTCCTTCCAAAAGTATGTTTATCTAGTGGACTCATTACTCAAACCAAATTTTATCATATCCTCCCTACCTTTACATGTTACTCACACTTGAGGAGTGTTTAGTCATCTATAGATAAATTCTCAATACCCAAATCTACCATCAACTTCTTGATTTATAGTAAGAATTTCCTTAAGTATGACCTATGAGGCTCTTGAAAGAAGTTGGAGTGGGATTTTTCTATAAAATAAAACTTAGAGACTAAGTATTCATTAATATAATTATGGAGTTTTCCCTTCCACTAATAATCCTTGGTGCATATCTAAGTTTTTTCATGTCATGCAATACATTTTTTGCACTTAGGAGTCCAGGGGTACTTCTTTCCTAAATTCCAATTATTTCCTAGACAATAATCTATTAACCAAGCATGCAGGTGTATAAGGATTTCATATAAAAATGTCTCATATAACTCATCATAGAGATTCATTTCTACCCAAGTCCTTGGAGAGCAATCCTTTTGTCTTATATGTTTTTATGTGAAGGCATCTTTAATAGTTTGTTTCTAGGCCTCAATATTTTTAATGTGCATCTAAATATATAGTTCCCACTTCATCTTTGCATAGTTATGGTGTCCTAGAAATGGAACCAAAAATTTATGTATCTAGTTGTATTTTATAAGCATACACGTGTGCAGGAGTGTAGGAATTTGATACATGTAACTTTCTCTACTCTTCATACTAGCCAATCATGCCAAACTGGAATATTTGGTGAGGCATGGAAGAATATGGTTTTCATCAAGGTAATCATTACACTGAATTGGAAATAATAGTTAACACAACACATGAATAACTAAGGAAATATTCTATTTTATCATGCACACACAATACTATTTCTTTAAATCCATGTTCTACTCTTTATATTGATCATTCATTATATAAGTGCATTACAACGCAATCTCTTTCTCAGACCTACTTAACTCTTCTCATGATTGACCTTATTCTAATCACACACATTCACTCACATAAACATCACCCAAATTTACCCCCTTACAATTAACCCTACATATGCTATATATACTAATGGGGACTTTCCCTTCACTAGTCTTCCAAGAGGTATTTTTAGCCCTTGATTTATTTCTATCAGTTAACTTTTACATCGTGTGGTGGCTAGGACACATGTCACCACTTGTTAAGTCATGTAAGATGAATGCTTCTAATATTGCATTGGCTATTTTTATCCATATCCTTTATTTCCCTCCTCATGAATTATCCTTGCGGTATTATCTCCATTCTACTTTATCTATTCCTACATCACTTCCATGTCAGTGTTCCAAACTGTTAGTTTGAGGTCTATTTAAATATTGTCTAAATCCAGAACATCCTTTTGTTCTTGCATGTCCATGCTCTAATTTATTTATTCTTTATGTTGCATGTTATCCCCAATTATTTTGTGTCCTTTCTGTGTTATCTTTCCTAAAAAAATTCTAGCTATTCCATTCCTCCTATGTGTGGATCATTCCCCTTCTACCTACATGTATTTCCTTAAATTATTTGTGTGCTCACATCCAATATTATTATGTGCTCCTTCCCTTTCCTATTGTGTGCAACCTTTCTTCTTCTTTTTTCATCACTTACAGAATTATTTTAAATAATAAATAATGGTTTAGCCCTAAATATGGGACACAAGAATAAATGATATAATAATTTACAGGGTCCAACATAGACTACTTTGTGAAGGGAGGTTTTTTTTTCAAAGGAAAATAATTATGCATCATGATAAGATAAATTTGGGAAAAATTGGTTATAGAAAAACATTACAGAGGATTAAAAGATCACTTTTGATTGGATAAAACCTTAGCATATCTTGGGGAGAATTACTTTTGGCCACAAATGAGTGTGGATGTACACAAGTTTGTGCAAACTAATGGGCTTGTCAATTTTATTTATTTATTTATTTATTGTTCAGGAGGCAAGGTTGTGGATTTTTTTAATCCTAGAGGTAGAAACTAATCACTTAAATAAAAAATCTATCTTATTTGTTTGTAAAGGAAAACACACCTGCTAACTTGAAATACCTAGAAGGGAAACACACTTTTGTTGGAATTTGAAATGAATTTTGAAAGAGACAAACTTATTGTTATTGATATTGTTGTTACAATAAACACACCATTACTCTAAATTGTTGAAATAAAATTTCTTGGAAAAGAATCCTTATAACTCAAAATGTTGAAGGTAAACTTGATCAAAACACACATGCATAATACACATAATTGTAGGTTAGAACATCACATATGTATTTGTATATATAAAAACTAGAAACACATAATAAAGAAACAAATACTACAATAGATCATGCCTCCTTGGTCAATTTTTCCCTTTCTCCCCCTTAGGGTAAGATTAGATCAACACTATATTTGTAGGAATCTCATAAAATCAATTCTTCATTCATTCTGGAGAGTTCTTACAATGTTGTAAATGGAAAAAATTGTTACTATCTATAATCTTGTTCTTCTTTTCTTCTACTACCCCCTTTTAGTAGTAAAATGTTGCTTATATGTTACCACATTTGTACAATAGCATCCAAAAATAGATTAATATCATAAGAAATCACACAAAATTAGTTCATTTTTTATAGATCTTTTTAACCTAACAAGACTGGCCTAGTTTATTATATATTGTTAACAACCTAAAAAAATTGGCCTTATTTATCGGAACAACCTTACCATGTTTTAGGGAAAAAATTGATGGAAAAGCCTTGGCATTAATCCATGTGTAGCTACCTTTAGGAAAACTACCATAAATACCATGGCTAAAATTAGAAATACTATCTTTGGAAGGTTTCCCATAAATTATATAAATGTTCCATGTTGGCAAAATAATTTTTTGATGTGAAAAATCAGGTATTTCCACCAACGCTCATGGGAGTAGGTCCTTTTTCATTGAATTGGGAAGCTCCCATTTATTGAATGTAAACTAATCTACTCCTATCTAAATAATGTGGGGGTGGCCTAGATAGGCCGAGGATCACAATAGGAACACTTCAATGAACCTACAAATAAGTTCTTGTACATGGGGTACAAGGGAGGAAAATACAGCAATGATGAGGGGTGAAGGAGATAAATTAGGAAAGGTAATGTTATTGCTGTAAGTAGGCCAATTTTAGATTTCACACCCAATAAATGAATGAGTTTTACATTCAATTAGAGGAAATCAAACATGAAGCCATTTAGTGGGACCAATGAATTAAAGCCAGACAGATAGTTCCTTACATTCATCTATCGAGGATTTAAAGTCTCCTTCTCCATCGCTATACTTACAAAGTGCATACAAGGGAAAATAGAAGAACAAATGAAAAAGAGAAATGGAAGAAATGTAAATTTTATTTCTTTTTTTGGTGATTCAAATCTCAATACCCAAGTCACAATACAAAATTTCCACAACATAAAACTAACATTAAAAATATTCAAGATCTTTGGAATGGAGAATCCATCCCAATTTATAGCAATGTGAATTGACCTTTCACCTACCCCCACATGAATCTTCATGATTTTATTCACTTGTGAATTTTCATCTTCCTAGGACATGAGAAATAAGTTCCCTTTGTATAAATTAAAGGTAATTTTACAATATAACTTTGGTAATTCACTTAAGTGAATAAGATAAAATATAATGATTACAATTAATGAATAATTGGAAAGGGGATAGAAGGAATAGGGAGAAAGAGAGAAGAGGAGAGAAGTTTCCAAATCTAATGAAGAAAATACTTGCGATGAAGAACTTTGCTGATTCATACCTCTTGATGAGAATCCTTTAGAAAGGGTTCTTGTTCCTTGAATTCCTTTCTAAACTAAGCTACAGAAAATGCCAAGTTATTTGCCTCTAGAATGCAAATGCAACCCAACATCTTGGTCCATGTCACAAGGATATCATTGATCTTCTTGAATCGACTGAGCCATACTTCATGATCCATTGTAATTGCAGCAATGTAACTTCTGATATTGGCCAGGCATTCTAAATTATCTTCACTGAAGGAGAGAGTCACCTAGATCTTTCTTGACCAACTCTTGGAAGTAAACACTAAGTTCTTTAGATGACGAGTCTTCATTGAGCAGAGTGATATCAAGATTGTAAACACATTAATATGCCTCATTTAAGATCTATAAATCATATTTTTCACATGAATCAAATTCATAGATTGTATTCAAAGATAATATGCCAAGTCAGGTCCCATCTAAAAATGGCTGAATGTATGTACTAAGAGATTGCATCTAATCCTCCATTTGTATAATTATTTTCCTATATTATTTGTTCAAGGAAAAGAGGAAAGAATAATATTCCTTGAATAGATGAGAGTCAACCTTGTGCGAGGATTGGCCCAATAATATGTGTGTCAACTCATAATATAACAAATACATGTCCTCGATGGGATTTTTGTTCTTAGGCATCGAAATCTCAACATACTGATTACCCAAAGTGCCACTGAAGAAGTAAGATGTTGTCTGAGATTTATTTCTTCTCTTAGACTTCAATGTCAATGAGATTACTGCAAGTCTAGGAATGCTATCAATATTACTTTTCCTTGTCCTATTCTTAAACATTTCTTGGATCCATGGAAAAGGTTCCTCATGAATTTACATGATACCCATCCTTGGATTACCTTCAGTAGCTTGCTTTGGAACTAAATCTTCAAAATTATGAGGATTATTTTCCATAAATGAAGACATAAATAGATACTTGGATTATCTAAAATGAACCAATATTTCTTGACAACTCCTTCTTTTAATGCGTACCTCAACCAACTTTCCTTGGTTGACTCACTAAGCTCATTCATACAACTCAACTCACTTTGGCCAACACCTCTAGCTCACTAAGTTCACTGAGTAAAGATGATGAGGAATTCAACTTGATTGATAGGTTGTGATGACTACCTCAGCTTGAGTTCAACCGAGATTCTAACTCTCTCTTCTGTCTATACAATGCTTCTTGTTATCAACATCTGTGTCTTGCAATGTTCTACTTAATTCTTATACACATATTTTACAAGAATGATGCCTCAGAATCCTTGTGAAGGATGAATTTTCTTATTTGATATAGGAAACCCTCTTAAAATCCTATGAGGATATAAAAAAGTAGAGAGATGGATACAAATCTAATCTTTTTGTAAATTTCTGCACTCATAATGAAGACTTTAAATTTTTAGCAGGTACAACCAAGACATTATTATTTTAAGATGTTTTTCCTATTTTTCTCACAGGTGAATTTCTTGATCATCTAGCCTGCTTAGTTAAAATAATTTGATGATGCTTTTCTATTTTGGTAACTTTCTATTTTTAGACCGTGACTTTTTTCTTTTTACTTTTTAAACTTTTTTTCCTTTTTGACTCAAATTTCCTAATTTGCCATCTCTTTTATTTTCTGAGTTCACTATCTTGCAAGGTTTTACTATTTATGGAAAGTTTCTATTTATAGTAAGTGAAGGCACTAAGTACTTAATAATTTTATAAACCTTGGATAGTGACAAAAATAGATTCTCTGGAACATGCTCACCTTTTGTACTCCGTGTTCAAAATTCTATCTTGAACCGTCTGACGGAATGGTGGGAATTTGAAAAAAGTAAAATAGGGCAAAAAATAGGGGCTTCCTACCATGAAAATATAGGAATAATTTAATATGTTTTCATTTTATTCTTGAAGGAACCTAGGAAATAAGAAGGCTATGAAAATTTCATTCGATTTCGTTTGCTGGTTTGGGAGGTGTGAATTTTCTCGTTCTAGGGCACAAAGTTTTATGGAAAAAATATGGTATGGTGTTTGGATAAAATGTAATTTTTTGGGTTGTTTTTCAGATATGAACATGAATGCATGGATGAAAAATGGAGTGGATAATATTTTCAATGGTTTCTTGAATCATTTCGGTGACATATCTCACACACACTCATGGAAGGAAGAAGCATGACAGTTAGAAAATTTAGAATTTTTTAGTTTTAAAATATTCTTGGAAGGGAGAAGATTTTTATATTAAAAATTTCAAAATGGGATGGGAATAACGGGGCAGAAAATTTGTCCTCAAATCAGCTTAAAAAGTGGCGATGTGTGGTTACTTGACGAAGGAGAGAGAAAAAATGAGTGAAAAGCACCCTGGGTGTTAAGAATGGGTCATATGAGTAACCTAGGAAAGGGCTGGACATGGGTGTATTTTAGTGTCCCTACTATCCCAAGGGGATGGGATAGATGGAGAAAAAAAATTTTCCTTCACTTGGGAGTTAAAAGTGGTAAAATCTTATTTGATGAGGTAGAGAGGAGATGGGGCTAAAAATTGGCCTGTGGAGCCTTCCCGGGGTCACATGATGAATAAAGGGATAGCATGGGAATTAGGAGAATTTTTGTTCCCAAACTATCCTGAGGGGGTGGTATAGAAAATAAAATAAAGTGTGTCCTCACCTAGGAGTGACAAGTGTCACTTTACGATTGCGTGATGGCAAGGGCTAGGATTTGGTGAGAAGGGGCTTATCGGGCATTTTTGGGCTTCGTCAGGGTCACTTGATGATCCAGAGGGATAACATGGGAATGGGATAATTTTTTTGTCCCAAATATGATAAGGGGATGGGAAATATGTGACACAAAAAAGTGCCATCACCTAGTGATGACATGTGTCCACCCTTAAAATCGGCTAAGTTTTGGAAGCTTACCTTGGAGAGAGACTTGACGACAAATTTTCTGGAGCTCCAAGAGGACTTTTTAGGAACTTATTAATATGAAATCGAATCAATTTTTTTTTTATAAGAATAGGATGGATCCCATGATCCAAGTCTTCCTAAAAATCCTAAACAATAGCCTTGTTTCTCAGCACTGCAGTTTGTATTTGTTGTAAATAGACTATGGAAAGAGGCACCTCTTTCTTATGAAAAATATGAAATCAACATCATTTAGATAATCGAATCAAATTTCCAATGGTATCTTGTTTTACCTCGAACCCATTACAAATATCTTAGAATTACTTCCTGAATCTCATGTGTTATTTTGAACTACAAGCTCCTTCACCTTCAAAAACATGCTTTCATTGAACTTGTTCCCAAACCTTAAAATTTTCCCTAAATATTCATAAACCACTTGAAGCAATTTATTATCTCCTAAAAAAAATTCCTGATGAATTTGTGTCTTTAAATATCTTCTAGAGGATGCATACCTATCCTAGAAAGGCTAAATATAATCTCAATAGGTCTCCTAAAGAATCTGCCTTAAGAAGCACTGCATCGGAAGAACTTCATGAACTTATTTTCATATTCAAATCACTTGGGAGAGGATATCACAACACATGTGAGTACTTGGTGGTTGAGGATAGGCATGATACAAAGGAAAATATCATTCGGGGAAGTTCCTAAGAGGGTTTACAATTTTTTTTATTGAAACTAGGGTATAGTTTTCATGTTTTCATCATTGAGTTTTTCCCTTGCATAAACACATGATAAAAAAATTGCTCTATCTTGGGGAAATGTTATAGATAAAGTGCAACAAGTACAAAGAAAGCATGAAATAAATAATTTAAATATAGAACATGGACCAACGCCTTATCCATTGGGCTACGGAGTCATTTATTCCACAAACACAAAAACAAATAGACATAAGAGAACCACACCAAAAGCAGAAAAAACACACATCATAAAAGGGAAAATATAGATAGGGTAGGGAAACTTACAAAGGAAGGGAAAGAATGTACATATATATGGAAATAGGTTGGGAAAAGTACATACCATCATGGAACAACGGGATGAAATCTTATCTTTGAAGCAAAAAAATCACTATTGGATTGTACCATGATCTTGTGATGGCTTTGCATGGTTTGAAAATAAGGATACATGCTAATATTCCATATTCATACTCAGAATGCATTGAAAACATTGTTGCATCCAATGAAAACTTTGTTACCTTCTTGGAATTCTTGCATCTTGCTTCTTCCACTTGATGTTTTGTGATCATGAGACACCATTTATCCATGTTATCAAGAGTGGAAACCATGATATTTTCATGGACACATACTTCATCCTTTAATTGCAACATGGAAACATCCCTTGAATCAGTGAGGAACTTAGAAGGAGTGAGCACAAACTGATTTTCTTCCCATGCAATAGCTTCTCTGAACATCTCACTTTCTGGTTCTAAGAAAGTGCTTTCCAAAATAGATTCCACATCATTGACATGGAGGTCCTCATCATCCTCGAGAAAATGTTATAGCATGAAAACATGTTTAAGAAAAATAGGATCTTGGGAAATGGTGAGTGTAATCTGATTTTGAATCCTTTCGCAAAAATCGTGCATATTCTTTCTTTGTTTCCAGGAACAATTTTTGTCAATACTTACCAACTCCAAATTGATCTTGGCATCATTTTAAAAATTACAACCCTCAATTTTTTCATAAAATCATTTATCACCCTTGAATGAATTTTGCAATGTGGATTATTGTCTTAAATTGGTAGGGCATATGACGGTGATGAGAATGAGTTGATCTCAAATACATTCACAAGACTCCTACAAATTTTCTTCTTGTTTTGAATCATTATATTTAATACAAATCAACTCAAAATTTTCCCTAATATTATCCTCCATGGTAGATATGTTGTCTTAAAAATTGGGAATATTCAATGGGGATTCAAGAATCTCGTTTCTTTTTCATTCATGATCTTCTTTACAAAACACAAGAGATAAATTCTTACCTTCACCTTCACTTCCATTCATCCATGCATTGAGGAAGACATTAAGATCTCTTTTTTTCTCTATATCATCATCAAATATTTGTGCATGGAAAGAATAAAAACAACTTTCGTCATACCTATCTTACATTTCCATGACCCGAATCAGGATCTCAAGACTAAGTTGGGGTTCTTTAGTTACTTCTACAGACTTTAAAAATGTATTACAAGGATTTATCTTCCAGTTACTTCATACACTCATTCTCACCTTTACTAGAAATTTCGTTACATTAAGATTAAAGGAGATGATTGAAAATATGATCCACACATGTCCATGATTCATTTGGAACATCTGTTTTGATCCTTTTTGTGTAAAATCAGAGACTGAAATAGATAAGGGTGTAGGAGGTTTACCTGTTGTTGGGTTGAAGGTGGAATGTGCGTGTGTTGACTTCCGATATCCTTCGATTGTGTGAAATCATTTTTGGTTGGGAAGGACTACCCTGAAATAAGAGAGCAAGACCACAAGAGAGAGTTAAATAGTATATGCAGTGGACTACCTAGCATATGCTAGATCAAGAAGTGTGGTACTCTCTAGAGGTTTTTCAATCCACTATTTTATAAATCAATATTAAACTACAAAATCATGTAAATAAAAGGAATCTAGTGCTAGTGTTCTGATTTGGGTTCCTCAGGTCAATATCAGTGTCAATTCAATTAAATACTAAACTATGTAGGTAAAAGGTATTTGGGTCAAGTTCTAGGTAGGTTGGGTGGTCTACGGGTCACATATCGGGTCTGGTTAGGGTTGGGTAGGATATTCTAGGTTATTTGGGTGAAGAAGTAGGTTGTTGATCAGCTTTTTGTTAGTAGGAAAAGAGACTGATGTCGGTTGAGGGTAGACCGATGCCGATTAGGGTTGACTGGTATCGGTCACTGTAGAAGTGACAGAGGTCTAGGTGGGAAGTGTTTGGGTCCCACTGTCTCAAGCTAGAGTTGAGAGAGTATGGGTGAAGGTTAGGTGAATGGTGGGTTCCAGGTCAAAACCTAGGGGTTTTATAAGGTGGTTTTGGGTGTGTTTAGGTAGAATGTGGGGAGCTGGTAGATGGCAGGGTGACCAACAATGGTCAAGACAGACCGACCATAGTTAGGGTTAACTAGTGATAGTCACTGGTATTAGGTCAGAGTTTTGTATTAGGGGTTAGGGTGCTCTATGTGATTGGTCAGAGGGTTGTTAAGGTGTGGAATGGGGTGAGATAGGATCCCAGGTGTGGGTGTGGGTTGGATATGTGAGGTTGGAGGGGTAGGGGAGAAGTGTTTGCTCTTGGGTAAGGAAATAGAGAAGTAAAGTACCAAAACATGAGTGAAGGATACAGTGATCCACTTACCTGAAGTATGATGCATGTAGAAGAGTGATAGACTTTGGTGAAGGCTGGTAGGTTGGCTGGAGAGCTATTGCTTGAGATCTATCTGATTTAGGTTCCTTCAATGGTTGTGCTCACAAAGGTTCTTTTGAGTGATTCCAACAATGGTCTCTTCTGGTAGGTCTGATGGCCTTGTTGTTTTAACTAGTTACCAGTGTCTAATGTCTAGTTCTAGACAACAATGATGAATGAAGTTAGCTCAAGAATATACACAAATGCCAACAATGAACCAACAATAAATACCAACCCTTTGGAAAGAGTCGGGACTAGGTATTTGTAGGTGACCGACATCAGTCAGACTATAACCAACACCAGTCGTGTCGGGGGCATTTTTTTTTAAAGGTGGGGAATATGCCTTCCCCACTTGATTTTGAGTGGCGGAGCACATGCGTCATCTGTCCTTAGAATGGTTAATAGGACAAAAGGGATTCCTATGAGTGGGGTGGCCACTATTAGGGATTTTTAGAAGGGTATGGGCTAGGTATGGGCAAGGTGGAGAGTGGGATGGTGAGGTGGAGGGGCAAGTGGGGTAGTGTAAGGGTGAGCTGGAGGAGCAAGTGGGGTAGTGGAAGGGTGAGGTGGAGGGGTAAGTGGGGTAGTGGAAGAGTGAGGTGGAGGAGCAAGTGGGGTAATGGAATGATGATGTGTTCAGGTGAGGTGGCTAGTCCAGTGGCATGGTGAGGTGGAGGGGCAAGTGGGGTAGTGGAAGAGTGAGGTGGAGGAGCAAGTGGGGTAATGGAATGATGAGGTGTTTGGGTGAAGTGGTCGGTCTAGTGGCATGGTTAGGTGGCCTTGATGAGTGAGTAAAGGGGGAATTTAATTAATTGATGTTAATTAAATTCCTAGGATGATTGAATGAGGGTCATTGTGATGTGTAAAAGGGGTTGTAAGTGGCCGAATTAGGTTTTAATCCATCACCCGTGTAGAATGTGGTTATTGGTTTATTTTGGAGGAAAGTGATGAAAGGTGACGTGTTTTTGGTGTCTACATTTTGCCCCTTTTTGTTGGGTAGCCTATAGTGGTAGGTGGTGTGATAAAAAGGAAGGTTAGTTTTGGCCCCATGAAGTTAGGGTGAGGAGGTAAAGGTTGGGTGCCCCAACTAGGGGCACGAGTGATCACCCCCTCAAATTGGGCACCAATGATGAAGAATAGAGAGATTCGGTGGGTGGTTTGATAAAGTATGGTGAGAGGTGTGAAAGAGATGAGGTACATGGGTATGGTGAAGGAAAAAGGGAAGGGTGGGTGAGTAGGTAGAGCATTCAAACATACACACACATTGTAAAAATGCAATGAGGTACAAGGGTTTCTCAACATAATAAATTTACATCAGCTAAGGTTACACGGGTCATCCAAACATGGTTTATTGAGGTCTAGTATCTAGGGTAAAGGATACGGTCTGGGCACTCAATGAGGTAAGATACAGGAATGAATAGGGTGGTTCTGGTACATCCAAAAGGTTGAGGTTTATTTGGGTAAAGGTCACGACCATGGGTAAGGTAAGGTCATAAGGCTAAGAAAAACAAGTACCATCATCACAAGATGTAACAAGTGAGGACATGAAAATATCCACATAATCAATGGGTGGGGTAGGTAGGCATAGGTAGGTGGGTAGGTATGGGTAAGGTAGACTCAATCAAGCATACATACATGCATAGATTGTGACACGGTACCATGGTGAAGAGCTTTCAAACTCTACATCGTCCAAGGTCAATTGGTTTATCCAAATAGGGTTTGTTGAGGTCTAGTATCCATGGTGAAGGATATGGTCCAGGCACTCAACTTGGTAAGATGCGGCAATGTGTAGGGTGGTTCTAGAACATACAAAAGGTCAAGGTTTGTTTGGGTAAAGGTCACGGCTATAGGCAAGGTAAGGTTGGTAAGCTAACAACGTGGTATCACAAGGTAGAGTGAGTGCGTTAGGTATATAGGCACCCCAAGGGGGTAGGTGTGGGTAAAAAGGTGAGATCAAGGGTCAGGGCAGGCTACGGGTGAGGTGAAAAATGTTGTGGGCTAGTTGATAGGGTGAAAGTGGTGACAATGTGGTGATCAAAGGTAACTGATGCTGGTCAAGGATAACCGATGCCGGTATAGGTAAACCTACCATGGTAAGGTAGGGCATGTGACCGATGTCGGTTAAGGTCAAACCAATGCCAGTTAGGTTAGGGTTGTTATAAAAAAGGAAAATTATGTGTTTTTCGGAATCATTTGTCCTGTGCCAAATAGAAAAAAATGACATGAGAGAGAGGGAAAGGGTGAAAGAATCTTAAAGGAATGGAGAGCTGAGTTGACAAGCCACATAATGGGTGATTGGCAGTTGAGAGGCTGGTCCATGAGATTGGATTGAGTAATTCAGTTGATTAGGGGTGAGGAGGTTGATTGGGTGATGGCAGAGGTAGGAGAAGGATCGGGTGGACCACCAGTGTAGCAGCCCAACGTTTCACCATGGAGACGGTAGTATGATGAGGTAAGAGTCAAACCCTTTTTGTGTTTTGTGAGGTAGATTGGTGTAGAGGTCGGGTTTTGAGAAAAATAGGTTTTGGGGGTAAAATGAAATTTGAATTTGGGGAGGTTAAATCAGTTAAAATAGGAATGGGGAGTTAGGTGGGGGGTGAATGAGGTGTGGAAGGAGTTGAGGGGAGGTTTGGATGAGAATGGGTGGGTAGAAAGGTCAAAAAAGGGGGATTTTTGGGAAAATTGAGGGTTTGGGTGTCGCGGTTTTCACTGTGACAATGACCGGTGTTAGTCGGGGTTCAGCCAACATCGGTGGGGTATAACTAGTATCAGTCATGAAATAGGTGACCAATGCCAGTTTAGGGGAGACCAGGGTCAGTTTAGAGATAACCGGTACGTTTTGAGGGAAAAGGGGCCAAAAGTGCCCTAGGTCAAGTGGGTGAGATAGGTAAGGGTAAAATAAGGTGTTTTGGTGAAAAAGATACCATGGGTGGGGGGTTGAAATACATATGGGTAAATGGTAGTGGGTGAGGTTGGGGGTGGGTAGATAGAATATGTGAGGTGAAGGTAAGTTGGGAGGGAAAAAGAGATAGAGTTAGGTATAGGTGAGGTGTCGAGGGTGATTATGGGTATGAGTAAGGTGTATTAATGTGATGTTTGTGTTGGATGCAGGGGAGAGATCAACTACGGATGTGAGATAGGATTCCACCCCTACTCTTAATAGTTTTTGGGGTTGTGACAGTCAAGGAGTGGAGGCATGTGACAAAGGTGGGCCTGAATGGGGTCAGATGCTACTGGCATATGATCTAGAAGCTAAGTTTGATGGTCACCCTCATCGATAGATGGGATTCAGAGACCAACACGTTTCACCTACCGACAGGTGAGATGACAGTCCCCCTAGAGGATGTGTACAAGATCCTATGGTTACCAATTTTGGGGATGCATGTATACTCAATCTCCTCGAAGGCCTCTGAGGAATTTATGCTGATAGTGTTTGATGAGGGATGGGTGGAGATGACATTCCACAGTACCAGCCTGAGTTATGGAGAGATGTCCCTAGCCCATCCAGAGGAGACTAGGCTAGTAGTATTATTGATGGAGGTAGTCTGTTGTTTAGCACTTTCAGATATAGAGGGTGGTAGGTTCTCATGATCACTGATGGGGGTGTTACATGATATGGTGATGGATAGGATGTATTTTACATGGGCGCCAGCATTCCTAGTGTAGTTATACATAGGGCTATAGGCGTATGGGTAGCTGCACAGGTTCAACTTATGTTACACATTTTTTCTACACTATTGGACATACAAGCACATTGTGTGTGTTCGTCTGATTGGTATGCCCCAGGCGGATGCATTCAAGCTAGGTTTGGAGCAGGTAGGTTACAAGTGATGGGTGCCTGTGATTGGACAGCATCGAGAAAACAGGGCTACTAAAGATGTAGCATATTACAGGTGGTTACTGGATGGGTTTTCCAACATGGACATTATATGGAGACCGTATGTAGGTTATCCCTCATACAGACAGATGGCTGAGGAGTTAGATGGATTACAGCTACTCAGGTTGATAGAGGGGTGTCGTGCAGGAGAGCATGAGATGATTCCTATAGATAGGGTCAGATGGTAGTTTGGGCTGCCACAAGACATACCCCCACACTTCCCACAATACTGGAGAGATGATGTGGAGAGACCACTGCCACTACCATATTCAACAGTGCCTACAAGGAAAGAGGAGTAGGTGATAGAACAATAGATTGATGATGTCAAAGTGACTGATAGGTATAGATAGTGGTGGGCAGCTCATTTACGAGTAGTACCACCCAGGATGGGGTAGCTAGATTTATCCACGATCACTATTTAAAGAGATGCCCTACAGGGGTAGGTGGTGACCCTGATTACCTAGTTGGCGATGGTGGAGGGGCAGTTGGAAAGTTTAGAGGTAGAGGTGGCCGCATTGCATGCACAGGTGGCCATTCTACATGCCCAGATGGCCTAGGGTGGAGATGGAGATGATTAGCAATTGGCTTCCCTCCAGGCATAGGTTATAGGTTTGCAGTGCTAGTTAGCCACTACACAGGCACATGTGACAGGTGTACAGGGCTAGTTAGTCATTGCACAGTTGCAGATTGAGGCATTATAGGCCCAGATACAAGCATGGGGGTAGAGGCAGATGGCACCACCATAGGCACTGGGATAGGGTCTCAGTTCACAAGTAGGGGTGGGACAGGGTCCCATAGGATATATACAAGGGTAGAGACCGATGGGGCCACCACAGGCACTGGGACAGGGTCCCATTTTACAGGCATAGGGTAGTATGTTTAGGGTTTAGGGTTTAAGGAACTAGACATAGCCCAAATAAGAACCCTCCAACTAACCTACCAGCCATAACTAACACCTATCACTCATCTACACACATCAAACTCCAGGTAAGTGGATCTGTGTATCCTTCACTCGTATTTTGGAACTTTACTTCTCTATTTCCCTCCCCAAGAGCAAAAACTTCTCTCCTACCCCTCCAACCTCACCCATTCAACCCATATCCATACCAAGGACCCCCTCTCAGCTCATTTTGCACCTTAGCAACCCTCTGACCAATCACAGAGAGCACCCTAACCCCCACTACCAAATTCTAACCCAATACCAGTGACCATCGCCAGTTACCCCTAACCATGGTCTGTCTTGCCTAACTGTCATCAGTCGCCTGACCATCTGCCAGCTCCCCACTTTCTACCTAAACACACCCAAAACAACCTCCAAAAACCCCTAGGCTCTGACCTTAAACCCATTCTTCACCCAAACTTCACCCACATCATCCTAACCCTCTATTCTAAGATACAGTGGGACCCAAACACCTTCCACCCAGACCTCTGTCACTTCTACAGTGACTGATACTGGTCAACCTTAACCGGCATCATTCTACCCTCAATTGGCGTCAGTTTCTATGTCCACTAACATAGAGCAAACCATCCACCTACCTCCTCACCCAAACAACCCAGAATACCCTACCCAACCCTAACCAGACCCTTCCTATGACTTGCAGGTTACATGCTTGCAGGGCCAATTAGCCACTACACAGGCACAGATTGAGGCATTACAGGCCCAGCTACAGGCATAGAGGCCAATGGCACCACCACAGGCATCGAGACAAGGTCCTAGTTCATAAGTAAGGGTAGGATAGGGTCCCATAAGATATGTACAGGGTCAAAGGCTGATTTGGCCACCACGGACGGTACCCATATCCAGATTACAGAATGCCCAAGATGAGGCCAGGTATTATCAAGACCAGCTGATGGTGGCATAGATAGATTATCTATCATATGGATAGTACAGGACACAACAGGCCTTGAGTGAGAGGACCAGATCGTGCACCCATAGCATGGAGAGCACATGGGGCCATCGAACCCGTAGACAAGGTCAGGGTGAGGCCACCAATTCACAGAGGCTAGCTCCAAGCAATGTACCAGTAGGGACCCAGCCACCACCCATGACAGGTGGTGAGATGTTAGCAAGTCACCGAACAAGAGCTGAGGGGGAGGAGGAGACATGAGAGACTAAGATGGAGGATGTCTAGTAGGATGATGCCTGATGTATGTCCCTCGATTTTGATGTAGGTGTTTATTTTTGAGATATATCGGCATGCGTGCCAACAAGAGTGAGGATGTACATGAGATTTTTTGTATATTTTTTATCATATACTGACCTACATGTCGAAGATGGTGAGGCTGTATATGAGGGTTTTGAGAGATGGATATTATTGGATATCATTGTATATTGTATGGATACACAGATTTATATGATGAGGTGGATGATTTGTTGATGATGTATTTGTGTTGGTAGAATTTTATTGTGATGCATCGATGGATGGATGATAGGTTTGTTAGGCATGGTGGAGTTAGTCATAGGCATGGTGGAGTCAGGTCATAGGCATGGTTGAGTTAGGTTACAGGCATGGTTGAGTTGATTTCTCAGGTATTTGATATGATGAAAAATAAATGATGATGTATGCATGTGTTGGTTTAATTTTTGGTATGTATGGTAACATGGCTCATGTTGTTATGATCGCAAGTAATGTAGGAATATGGTAAATGTGATTAAATGAATTTTTTAAACATGTATTAATTTCCACTTATTTGATGATAAATTAGGAACTAACTAGAGTAGAATGTGACTGGAACAGGTAGCCAAAAGGTGAGAGGGGAACGGTTGCGAATGAGAAAGGGGGGAGAATGTGATGACGATGGTCGAGCTAACCTCAAAGGGCCCTATGCCCTCAGAGTGCTACCTACATAGCCTCGGCAAAAAGGGGCCTCAAACCGATGTAGTTCTCCCTTAAACTAGGGAGGAAAAGAATAGGTATAGAGAGAGGTTGGTCATGTTGAGGTAGGCTGTGTGTGTGGGTACGTAGTGGATGGGTAAATAGGTAAGGGTCAATGGTATGATTGAGTTGGTACGAGTCATGGGTATGGGTAGATAGGTGAGGTCAATGGGTGTGGGTAGATAAGAATAGAAAAAGGTATGGGTAGATAGATAGGGTCAATGGGTAGGGGTAAACAGGTAAGTAGGTAAGGTCAATGGGTATGGGTAAATAGGTAGGGGAAATGGTATGGGTCATGGGTATGGGTAGGAATGGGTAATGGTACGGGTCATGGGTATGGGTAGAGAGGTAGGGTCAATGGGTAGGGGTAGATAGGTAAATTGGTAAAAGGTATGGTCGAGTAGGTAAGGGTCATGGGTGTGGATAGATAGTTAGGGTCAATGGGTAGGGGTAAACGGGTAAGTAGGTAAGGTCAATGGGTATGGGTAGATAAGTAGGGTCAATGGGTATGGGTAAATAGGTAAGTAGGTAAGGTCAATGGGTATGATTAGATGGATAAATTGGTAAAAGGTATGGTCGAGTAGGTGCGGGTCATGGGTTTGGGTAGCTAGGTAGGGTCAATGGGTATGGGTAGATAGGTGATGTGTGTGAGTGAGAAGAAATGGGTAAGATGCTAGGTCGGAGGTATGAGTGTGTGTAGGTAAAGTGATGAAGGTTAGGTGTGGTGTGAAATAGGGATTGATAGGTGAAGATAGGTGTGGGTGAGAGATAGTTGAAGGTAAGTGGAAATCATTGTTTTAGTTAAAGAAGGTAAACAGTTCAAAAAGTAGGGAACTATAACATGGTAGATGATGTGGTCGGATTGGCAAGGACCATTGATGTGCAAACCAAGGGTAGAGGTGATGAACCTCAAGCCCCTAAAATACCTTGCAGGTTGGAATGTTCCAAAGGTGTATCAATTTTTAGGATCACGACAAATCGTATTCGTGGCAGCATCCCATGGTAGGTAGGAAAAGTAGGGTAATGTGGTAAAATGGTGATATGGTGAAAGGTTGGAAATGTAAAGGGGAATAACGCACCTCTTGTATAAGATGGTTGATAACCCAGATAGGCGATTCCATGGCAAAAGGGTGTGTTATGTTTGTTGGATAGACTGATCAATGTTGGAAGTCTATGTGAGATGATTAGATAGTCTCCTTGAGTTCTTTGTGAAGCTAATCGATGTGGGAAGCTTTGAAATGGGCCTAGTATTTTTTTAATATAGGTAGAGTATGGCTAGTGTAGTATAGTTGTTTCTCAAGGGAGCAGTCTATTTATGGTGACTAGATACAAATGGTAGTTTTCCTTTTGAGAGATTCATCTTTATGTTTGGAAGTTTGACTCAAGGAGGGTTATCCCATTTTTGATAGATGAATTTGTTTTTACCAATTAAGCCATAGACAAGGCTATAGAGGAATACAAACATGGTAGATCAAAAGGTGGAGTGGAGGTGGAGGTAAAGGTTGATGTTTGTGAGGTAGATGAGGAATGGTATACGACCATGGGATTCTGCCTATGAGGGGAAGAAAAGTATCCATGAGAATTATGTCATGAGTAGAGCCGTGGTACTCGCATTGAAGACAAGATTGAAAAAGTGATGGACAGCCACATGATCCTTGTTTAATCGTAGGTATGTGAGGTGATGATAAGAGGAATGGGTGCTCACAGGATGAGCCAGTAATATTCAATGGGTGATAAAGCACTTGGTTCAATAGTAGAATGGTTGAAGATGCAAGATGTTAAGGGGCTCAGGTTCAGGTTTACCATCGAGTGAAGATAAACGATAAGCACCTAATCCATAGGTATGGGTAACGATATAGGGTCCAAGCCAATTAGAAGAAAATTTACCCCATAGATGTTTCTCAGTTTTGGTGATGTGTTGATTTTCCTTCAAGACGATATCTCTGACTTGGAAGGTTCAGGGGCAGACGCACTTGTCATAAGCATATTTGATGAATTTTTGGTATATTTAGAGGTGATCTAAAGCATGTAGACATCGTTCGTCTAACATCTCTAATTTTTCTAAATGATCTTGGTGAAAGTCATCATTTGTGAGCATGTCTTTGAGTGATATGTGGAGAGATGGGATCTGGAATTCAAGAGGTAGGATAGCCTCGGTATCGTTGACCAAAGAGAAAGGTGTAGTGGTAGTCGATGTATGAATACTAGTGTAGTATGCCCATAGGGAAAAAGGAATGTGTGTATGCCAATCCTTCCCAGTATTGTTGACCACGTTCATGAGGATTTTGTTCAGGGTTTTTTTGGTGGATTTGGCTTGGCCGTTGGTTTGCAGGTAATAAGGTGAAGAAAAGCTAAGATGGATACCAAAGGTATCATAGAGATTCTAGAGGATTTTGTTTTTGAACTATTTGTTGTTATCAATAATAAGGTGATGAGGAATACTGAAGTGACAGATAATGTGATGGTTGATGAACTCACAAATCTTCTCGGCTTTGGTAGAGATGAGGGGAACGGATTCTACCCATTTGGTTTAGTATTCCATAGCGGTTATGATCCATTGGTGGCATTGGGAAGAATGAGGGTTTATCTCACCCATAATATTAAGGCCCCATTGAGAAAATGGCCAGAGGTCTCATGCAACTTGTAAGGCATGACCTGATGTGTGATGAAGGTATGAGTGTTGTTGACATTTTACACATCATTTAACGTAGTCACAACAATCGTGGTTGAGGGTAGGCTAGTAATAGCCAACGTGAAGGATACATTTAGCAACAGCTAGGCCACTAAAGTGACCTCCACAAATGTCGTTGTGTATTTCTTTGATGGTATAGGGTATTTCAGAGCTAGTGAGGCATCGGAGTAGGATCCCATCAAAGCCATGCTTATAGAGGAGACCTCCCATGATGACGTACTGGGAGACCTTTTGGAGGAAGGCACGTCAGCCATTGCGGGTAAGATTTAGAGGAAGGATGTAAAGGGAGAGATAGTCAGAGTATTGTTTGTACTAGATGTCCGATGGGTCAGTGGTAGGTTTCTCAATGAGATTGACCATGTGAGAGAGGTAGGAGGGTGATTGCAACCTTCACACAACAACAAATATTTGTGAATTGGTAGGTGATGAGGGTACTTGTGAGGTGAGACAAGCCATGGTATCCACAAACTTATTCGTAGAGTGGGGGATGGTTTGTAGGTTATAGTGGGTGAAGGTGGTTAACAAGAGGTCTACATGGTGTTTATACCATTGTAATTCTTTATTGTGACATTGGTATAGTCCATTGACCTGATTTACTACCAATTGAGAATCACCGAAGATATTAATGGATTTAACATCTAGGGTTCAGGTGGTTTGGATACCTAGTATGAGTTCTTCGTATTCGGTGATGTTGTTGGTACACTCAAAATCAAGTTTGGAAGAAAGTGGGATGGGTTCGTTGTCGTGTGGAATGAGGATGATTCTAGCTCCACCCCCACGTTGACACTTAGATCCGTCAAAGAATAAGGTCATTTAATAGTGTGCAAGTTCCTCATTAGGTCCATCGAGGGAAAGGGTAGAGATGGATTCATCAGGGAATTCAAAGTTGTTGGGTTGGTGGTCAAAGAGTGGGGCATCAACTAGTTGATCGGTGATAGCCTGACCCTTGATTGATTTTTGGTGAAGAAAGGTGATTTCCAGATCAACGAGTAGCATGAGCCATCGTGAAATGCGTTGGTTTTGGAATGGTTTAGAGTACATGTAATGCAAGGGGTCGGTGTTGGTGATGACAAAGTTAGTGTGGTTAAGTAGGTAGGGCAAAGTTTGGTGGCCACAAAGACTAGAACGAGACATAGATTTTCTACGTGTGTATATCTAGTTTCGTAATCCACAAGGGTACAACTTATGTAATAGACCATTTGTTCCATGTGTTGGTCATCACAGTGAGTGAGCATGGTGCCCAAGGAATGGTCGGTGGTGGAAATGTAGAGGTAGAATGGTTGATCGTCTTTAGGTGGGGTAAGCATAGGTGGCTGTTGTAACACCTTTGACAAACAGTTATATTTCTCTTTTGCATTACAAATGTTGGCATGTGATTTTATTGAATGAGGTGTGTTTCCTTAATTGTTGAAAATCATGCTTGTTATAAATAAATCATATTTACTCTTGGATTCATTAGACTGAAATGATATGGCTTGAAAGAATCCAATTTCACTTCTTGTAGGTAAGTTACAATCTGGTTTTGAGAGTTTCAAACTTATCTCTTTTACTGACACATCCTTGGATCAATTCCAGTGATCCAATGAATGTTTTAAATCTCCTTACTGGACTGAATGGTAAAATTGACATTCATAGGTGGAGAGACATACTAGACTGAAATTTGTATGTTACAAATTCTTTGGTCTTGTATGAACATGCCTTCATTCGGTTGTATGTTTGTGCTTGGGTCTTTAGGATTAATATCTTCAAGACATTAATGGCACAAATGACATATAGCCTACTTCATGACTATGAAGGGAATCTAAATCCTAAAAACTAAAGGATTATCCTAACGGTACCCAAAACTAGTAAAAAGCACCTACTTCCTAACTATGTCTACTTATTTGGGTTTCAATCTAACCTAAGCTTCTTATTCTATTTCGTTTGGATAGTGTCCTAACCTAAGTTCTTGTGCTAAACAAATAAGGGAGAAATTACTAAATTAATGCTAGGCTATTTTAACATAATACCTAACACTATATGGTTGTGAATTTGATCTAACCTAAGGTGGAAATTACCTATGTCAATTTTTTAAGACCTAAGGTAATTATTATTAGACTAACCTAAGTTTTGGGAAATCTATCCTAAACTATTAAAAGGGAACCTAAGGGTCACATGGAATTATGGCAATGGTTCCAATGGCATTTAATTGATTTGATTTGGTTAAATGAATGGAGGTACAATTAGTTTGGCAAAGGCAAGTAGACTTTAGTGGAAGCATATGTAGAGGCTTCACTAAAGATGGAAATGCATGTTAAATTAGAAATGGCATTTTCTAGTTTTGGGATGCGGTGGCAAGGAGAGATAAGTATGAGATTTTAGAGTAATTGCATTAATGGACCTCAGTTTTTGTGTGCAAACCATCTTGGAAACATGGAAGGAGGATTTGTGAGAGGTTTTTTGGTATTGCATGCATTGTGATTTTTTCTCTGCATGGAGCTATCTGGTTCTTTGAACCAGCAATTCAAATTTTACTTTGTGGCTATTTTTGATTTCTCTGGCCTATTTTTGATCCAAGGAAAGTATATAAGGCCTTTGAGGAAAATATGTTTGGTTTTTGATCTTTCATGGAGAATAAAAAGAGTTGGAAGCTTGGCTGGAAGTATCCTTCGAATTGGTAGAAGCACTATTAGGCATGATAGGCTCTACCCATTAAGATTTCTTACTTTCTTCTAAATGATTCATTAAAATAATTCTGATCTCATGAGATAAATGTTTTCATGATTTGTGTGGTTATTTAATTTCATGGTTTTATGAATCTCTGTGGTTTTTGGATGTAAATCCATTGCAAAAAAATTTTAGCCTTTGGAAACTCTCTCTGTACAATTTCAGTGGTGACATGCAAACCTTGTACTTGAAGCTTTGTATTTTGTTATGAACATGTGTTTGAGGCTGGTATTGTTCTGAACTTGTATATGATGCCTTATGTTTTATTCTGAACTTATATTAGAGCTTTGTGTTGCTTAGAACTTGTGTTCAAAGCTTCGTGTCTAGCACTGTACTTGTATTCAATACTTGTGTGTTCTAAACTTGTATTTGAGTCGTTGTGTTTGGTTATGTACTTGTATTCTGAGATTGAGTTTTACTTGTATTCAAGGTTTTGAAATACTTAGAACTTTTTATGGGACTATCTACTCAAAAAATCTTGGGAGATTAGTTTTGGTTTGAGTTGATTCGGTTATCTCTTTTGAGATCTTCCCCTTGTAGCTTCTTGAGTTAGAATGGTTGTGGAACTTTTGTTTTTGAGACTATACCACCTCCTTTGAACTTGTAAGGACATGTAAATATGGAGGATATTCTTTTCTCCTCTACTTTGAGAAAACCCACTTCTTGTTGAAGTCTTGACTATTTTGTTTGAAGGTTAATGGAATGGAACCATAAATTGTTGAGGGATTAAGGAACCTCTGGTTTGTTATTGTACTGTTATTTACTCTTTGGTTGATATAGAGCTTGTTTGAAACAGTCGTTATTAGTTTTTTTGAATTTTTTGGAAATGTAGTATTCATACTCCTTGTGATTGATGTTTGAAACAAATACCTTCTCTATCACAATCTTTATAGATGGAGTTGTGAGAGTCTTTATTGTGTCTTCTATTTTAGTCATGATTGGAGGTAAAGTTGAGACATCGCTTGACTAGAATGTATTGGGTTTTCTTACTCACTTTTAGAGCCTCTTAAATTTAATTTTAGGTTTTTAAGGAAAGAAGAGTTGAATACTCTCTCATTTTGAATCTTGTTGATTAGGATTTATTTCCTCTAATTCAAGTTTGTTTCATTTAATTTGTCCTTATGATGACCACAAACTATATGTCTCTTTTATATGGATCCATGTAAGACCTTGAAGTTGGGAACATAGTTTCTATTGATTTTGTGAGTTTTATTGAAACTTTTTTCTCTTAATTGTTTTAGGTATTCTATTCTTTTTTGGATTCATTGAATGAATCTCTAGGTCTTCAAACAAAGAAAGGAATATGTTCTCTTGTGGATAGTATATTGTTTTTGGGATTGTACTATGTACTCCTTTCTGAGATCTAAATTTGAACTTGTGTTTAATGAATTGGAATATATAAACCAATTCGTATCATTTTGTAAGGGAAAACTAGAGGTGTGCTTTCTTTTGACTGTGTGTTTGGTTTTGTATTCTATTTTGGGATCTAGTAAAGAATTTATGAGTTTGGAAATAGAAATGGGAATTCATGTGATAGTTCAATTGAAATGAATTATTGATTAGACATTTTATATTTGAGATCCTTTAACTTTTGAAAAGATAAGTTCTTTTGATTTAACTTCTCTATTGCACGACTCTCTTCTTGGCTGTAGAGTGATTGTTCTCTTAGGCCTGTTTAAATTTTGTGTTCGGATTTCTGTCTTTCTGTTTTATAGGAAATAGTGAGAAACCACTCTTCTGAGATGGAAATTTCCTTGTGGATTGTTTAGTCTAATTTGTACTAGTCATTTGTTGTAATGATGTGGAGAGAGAACAACTGAGTCGGTTTAGTAGAAGAGAAAATGTAAACATGTTTAGACCGACTGCTATGTTTGACTGAGTCATACTTCATTTGGATTTGGTATTGGAAGGTTTTCTATTTTTATCTTAATATGAATCCTCTCTTGGATGGACATGAGACAAGATTAATCTTGTGTGCATCTAGATTTGAGTTGTGGAACGTCTAGTTTCAAATATATGAATTATATCTTCTAACATGTTGAAGTTAGTTAAGACTTGTAGGTAGATTGTTTTGACTCTATACCCCTTCTTGGATTGATTTAGGATTCTTGTTAGATGTTGTCTCTTTAATGTTGAATCCTTATATTGTTATCCTTGAACTGAAGCAGTTATGTGTGTTTTGAACCTGTTTCTATCTTTCAATTTATTAGTGTAAGGGGTTAACATTATGAATTGATTCTTCTTCTTTGCTTATGTGGTAGGATGAATCATCCAAATATGAGCTATATTGTAAATAACTTCTTTTGCTACATAGTAAAGATAAATGGTTTAGCTCTATTATGATAGAAATATGAAATAATTGGATGACAAGACCTATTTTTTTTTTAAAAGTAATTAATAGGATAAATTAAACTATATGTTATAATGCAAATGTTGTGGATTATATTATGCTCTTTTCTTAAAAGTGAATTCAGAATCTTTATTAGTAGTTCTTTTCTAGTTGTTATTACTTATGCTTATTTGTATGATATATTAATTGTTTCATTAAAGCAGAGTTGTTTTAATGGAACAATTAGTGGAATGCACTTCGTTTCAATGCATAGTGCTTATCATGCTCATTTCATTGAATTGACCCATGCTAGAAATTTTTGTAGATGGACATCATAAGTGATAAAAGAAGGAAATGCATTGGCTTTTTATGGATCTTATGTAAAGAATTTTGATTCATTTTTGAGTTGTATTGGAAAAGAGAAGTGATGTTATTTTGTGATCTTAGTGATGATTGACATGTAGAATGTCTGAAATGCAGAGTCTTGTAAATGGTATATTTTATCATGATGAATTGAAAGGCTTGGAGACTGATTCCAATTTATTGTGTAAATTCTCTTATACTTTATATGATGGAAATAGTAGTGATATCTTGTCGATATTCTTTATATTTGATTGTGTACTATTTTTTATATTAATTAATAAGTTAGATTAAGGGGATAGTACAATCTCCCTTACTATAATGAAACTTGTTAAATTGCAAAAGATATCATTCTCTAACTACACAACTATAGTTTAATAATGAAATATGCATTGGTTTTGATAATTAAACTATATGAGTGAGAATGATAAAAAGGTTCTGTTAATCCTAACATCTATCCATGAAGAGGAAGACTCTTCCTCTCTCAAAGAATGAAAAATAAATGGAATGGTGGTTATGATCTTTAATACTTGTACTTTGTTTATAAAAAGTAAACACTAGCTAAATCTAGGTGAATGATACACCTTCTTGGACAGTTAGGTTACATTAAGAATTAACTGTTTGATGTTTGCTTCCCTATTTTCAGGGATAACTGCTTGTTAAGCCAAATTAATAAACATCAATGCAAGCATGAGTTAATGACAGTTCTTAATATGAATTCAGATTAATTATGGATAAAGAACTTAATGAATGTTGGAATTAGAGTTAGGCATGAATGCTGTAATCTGGAATCTTAATCCAATTTAATTATGAATTGATGACCACTAAGGGGTATGTACATCATGATGAATCGGTTCTAACAGATGTTGGCACATGCCAATTGTAAGGACTGTACCTTTGAGAAGTGCAGGGACTTCTCAAGGATACAATGTTGTAGTTGACATGTGGCAACACCCTTCCATATTTGTTCATCTAGATCTACACACATCTGTACTTGAAATTAGTTTCTCTCTAGGTTAAGTTAGTAGCATGTTTAAGATAGGGAGTAGATTTCTATGACTCAGGGTTACCTTGGCGCATTCAATTGACTTAGGTCGACCGAGTATGCCCATATACCCTAAGTCATCGTGAGCATCTTCATATAACAAATTATGTTGCTAACCTAGGCTAGGGTCAAACCTTGGGCAAGTGGACTAACGGTAGTCAATAAAGACCATTTTAGATAACAAAAGAGTGAGGTGAAGGATGTATTCTGAAATGACGAGTATGTCATCTAGGAATAGTAACATGAACAATATGTTTAAAATCTTTGGCCAAAGTATTGCAAGTTGTTGGTTACGTTTTCCTAAGTCACCTAGTTTAAAGCAACATGATGTCAAAGGAATATTGGTAACAAATACTCAAATAGGTTCTTTAAATAGATCACTCAGTACCCAGAACAGGGTAAGAAAAACCATGTATACATAGTACACATAAATTATTCTGTACTTTAAGACAAACATGAGAGATCAGTTGGTAACCGATTCATGGAATGAGAGATCGGTAACATATCGAGTCATTACAGCTTCATATGGTTATCTGTTATGAGATTGATTAGCATGGAATGTGTGTTCTAAATGATGTTTTATTTAGAATAGAGAACATTGTGTTTCAAAAAAAATTCCCTTATTTCTAAAGTCTTAAAATGAGAATGTTACATCTCGGTATTAGATATAAAGGTTGTAACTCTTGGACCTATTGTATCCATAATCTGATGAAACTTAAATTTTCTTGTTAACAAAAAATGGTTAGAACAAGAAAAAATGTTGCAAATAATCCTCTACCTAAGGAAGGAGCAGTAACCACCCTAAAAACTTGATGAGATCCTTGCCTCCCTATTGGACACAAGAGAACATTTGGATGTACTTGAACAACAAGTAATGGGAAATTAGGAGGAAGAAGATGCTAGTAATAATAATCAGCCACCTCCTGAGGACAACACCAATTTAGGTGTTGATAATAACAATGTGAACATACCTAATCATCCTGAGAACAAAAATGTTAGGCTGGAAGCTAAACTCACTAATGATATAAAAAGGATAAGTCCACCCAAGTTTGATGGCACCACATTATGAGATGGAGCTAAGAATCGTCTCAGTGAGATGGAGAATTACTTTGCAATAAGGAATTTCTCAGAAGAAATAAAGGTGATATGAGGAGCATATCAGCTTTCCCATGAGGCATCCTCATGGTGGGACAGGCGTAAGGATGAGTTAAATATTGATGAAACTAATATCACATGGGATCAATTTAAAGGTTAATTTAGGCAACCTTGGCTGCCGCAACTTTATTATGATCAGAAAATGACTGAATTTCAAAACTTAACTCAAGGAAAGCTAATTATAACTTAGTATTGGGAGGGTTTACTAAAATCCTTAAGTATGTACCTCAGTATCAAGCTGATGAGAAGTTCAGGATACGTAAATTCATCATGGGATTGAATCCCATTATAGGAGGAGAGGTGGATGTTCACAACCCAACCATGATGAAAGGGGTTGTTGAAAAATCCATAAGGCAGGAACAAAAATTGAATCTAATTTCTTCTCATAAGGAGGAAGTAAGGAAGAAAGTTCCCAACTCCTCTTCATCATCTCTTTCACCTAAGAAAGGACCATGGAAGAAATTTGGAATGAAAAGTAATTTTTCAGTTGATAAATAGTAAGAAAGCAACAATGAATAAGACTATTAGTAATGCATGGAACAACTTTGTCAAGAATAATAATAACAAACATAAGTCCTATGGAGGTCAGAATGATAATTCTAGGGTTGGAAATAAATCTGATCCTAGAAAGGGACCCATAGGAGGCTATTATAACTATGGAAAGATCATTACGTAAATCAATGTCCTTTGAAAAAGGATGATCGTAATCAGTAGCATAAGATACACACTGCAATAGCTGACAAGAAGGCTGAAAAATAGGCCACACCCATAGAGGTTATGGGTAAGTTATTTAGCATACCTATAACTATTCTTTTTGATACCAGAGCTACAAAATGTTTTATTTATAGTAAATTAGCTTCAAAAATAAAAATAAAAGATGGAAACATGGATAAAACATGGACTGTACATTATGGAAATAATGTTGTTCATACTGTTAGTATGTGTCTTTTTGGAGTAGTCCTTGACTTACCTATTTTTTCTACAGAAGTTGATCTTTATGTTACACCTTTGGGGTCTTATGATGTAATCATAGGTGTTAATTGTTAGCTGAACATAAGGTAAAAATTGGATTGTTTTGAAAAATATATTAGTTTTCTAGATGATATGCAAAAAATAATAGAGATTTAGGGTGTGCAAAAAATGAGATTTCTGTTAGGAAACTGTCAGTTATGCAACTTAAAAAGGCCAAAAATAAAGGTTGTACCTTATATGTAGTAAAAATTACAGAAATAGCTGAAGAGAATAGTGATGTCATGGAATGATATCCGATGTTACAAAATTTCAATGACGTGTTTCTAGAAGAGTTACCAGGTCTACCACCCAAAAGGGAATTTGATTTCATAATTGAAAGCAAGCTTGGAATCAAGCCTATTTCTAAGGCACCATATCAAATGACTACTATAGAATTAGTAGATCTTAAGGCTCAATTGCAAGAAATTTTGTCTAAGGGTTTTATTAGACCAAGTGTTTCACCTTAGGGAGTACCAATAATTTTTTTGAAAAAGAAAGATGGAACACTTAGATTGTACATTGATTAGAGGATGTTAAACAAAGAAACAATCAAGAATAGATACCTACTCCCTATAATTGATGATTTATTTGATCAGATGCATGGAGCATCTGTATATTCTAAGATAGATCTTCAAATTGGATATCATGAATTATGGATTAAGGATGAGGACATTCATAAAACAATTTTTAGAATAAGGTATGGACATTATGAGTTCACGGTTTTACCTTTTGGATTAACAAATGCACCTGCAGCTTTTATGAATTTAATGAATAATATCTTTCAAGAATACTTAAACAAAATTGTGCTCGTATTCTTGGACGACATTCTCATATATTCTAAAAGTATTGAGGAACATCATGAGCATTTGAAGATAGTTTTGGAAATTTTGAGAAAGATACGATTATATGGTAAGCTATCTGAATGTTATTTCTATGACACATAAGTGCACTATTTGGGACATGTAATAAGTAAGAATGGAATTGTTGTAGATCCTTCTAAAATTATAGCTATAATTTAGTGTCCTACACCAAAGAATGTACATGAATTTAGAAGCTTCATGGGACTTGTTGGCTACTATAGAAAATTTGTAATATATTTTTCTAAGGTGGTTGCACCAATAACTTCATTACAGAAAAAGGATAAGAAGTTTGTTTGGAATGAGAAATATGAATATGGATTTAGAACTTTGAAGGAACAGTTAACTGTAGCACCTATTCTAGCTATACCAAAACCTAATGGAGACTTCACAGTTGTAACAGATGCATCTGGGGAAGGTCTAGGAGGTATTTTATTACAAAATGATCATGTCATAGCTTATAAAAATAGAAAACTAAAGTTACATGAGTTGAATTATGATCCAAATGATTTAGAGTTTTCTACCATTGTTCATGCACAACAAGTTTGGAGGCATTATCTACTTGGTAAACCTTTTGAATTAAAAACTATTCATCTTGGGCTGAAGTATATTTTCACTCAGCCAAATCTTAATGCAAGACAATGAAGATGGTTAGATTTTTTGTCTCGATATGATTTTGATATCAATTACATCAAAGGTAAGGAAAACATAGTGGTTGGTGCTCTAAGTTGTAGGAAGCACATTTCTACTCTTATAACATTGAGAACTCAGTTTAAGGATGAAGTAAAAAGTGTTATGGAATCTGATTCTTACTTTCAGAAAGTAAAAATAGCATTTGTTGCAGATCCAAATGATGTGAGGTATAAAGGTTTTTCATTTTGACAATGAAGGAATCTTAAGATTTGAAAAAAAAGTATACATACCTTCACTAAATGAATTAAGAAATAATTTACTTGAAGAATTTCACAATTCACCTTTTTCAGGACACCCTGGTATTACAAAGATGCTTGCTGATATAAGACAACAATATTTCTGGAAGGGGGTGAAAAAGGATGTTATTGATTTTGTGACACACTGCCTTGAATGTCAACGTGTTAAAGCTAAACATATGCACCCATCCGGTTTATTGTATCCTCATAGCATACCGCAGTACAAAATGTAAGTAATAAACATAGATTTTGTACAAGGGTCACCTATGTCAAGAAATAAACATGATGTTTTTCTGGTAGTTATTGATAAACTAACGAAAGTAGCACATTTTATTGGTGGTAATCTGAAGAATGATTCTCCTATATTGGCTAAGAGATTCATACATGAAATTTTCAGATTACATGGAGTACCTAAACTAATCATATCAGATAGAGATCATAGAATGACATCAAGGTTTTGGAAAACACTTAATGTAGCTCTAGGAACTAAGCTAAATTTCAATTCTACGTATCACTGGGAAATGGATGGATAGACTGAAAGAGTTAATCAAGTTTTAGAGGATGTATTACAAATGTATTGTATGGATCAACAATATAAGTGGGAAGAGTACCTTCCACTAGTTGAGTTTGCTTACAATAACTCATATCATGCCTCTCTTAAGATGGCACCTTTCAAAGCATTATATGGAAGAAAATGTGGAACCCTCGTTAGTTGGGAAAACATTGAGGATAGAGAGGTAATTGGACCTGAAATTCTTACGGAAATGGAATAGTAAGTTAAAATGATTCGTGAATTATTGAAAGAAGCAACAGATAGGAAAAAGAGTTATGCTGAATTTAAAGTGGGTGGATAGGAAATTTTAACTTGGTGAGAAGGTCTTTCTTTGGGTTAAACCAAAAAATAGCTCTATAAATTTTGGCAAGGCTTCCAAGTTATCACCTCGTTATGTGGGACCCTTTGAGATAGTTGAAGTAATCAACCGTCTAGCTTATCGTTTAGCATTACCTCCTGATTTGTCATGAATGCACGCTGTTTCCCACATTTCTTTGCTTAAGAAATATGTTTCAAATTCATAACATGTGTTAAATTGAAAATCCTTATAGGTCCAAGACCCAATAAAAATCATGGTTAAACCCATACGAGTGCTAGAAACTCACCAGTTACATTTAAGAAATCATGAAATAAGTCAATGTAAGGTCCAGTGGGATCAATTTAATGAAAAAAGTGCAACTTGGGAAAACCTGGAAGATATGAAATTGCTTTTCCTTATTTATTTGATCAGAATTAACTATGATGACTGATAAAAATTTGTGATTTTATCTTTATATGTCAATAAGTCTGCCATTTTGGGGAAAATAACTATTTATTTTTAAATAAACAACTATGTGAATGTTGATTGTTGGAACTTTAAATTCTGATATTGTTGCAAACATAAGTTAAGGAAGTGAATAAATTGATTTTCCTTAATGCAATGGTCAAAATAAGATAATCATCGGCACGTTGATTCTTTTTAGGAGGGAATTATGTAACACCTTTGACAAACAGTTATATTTCTCTTTTGCATTACAAGCGTTGGCATGTGATTTTCTTGAATGAGGTGTGTTTCCTTGATTGTATAAAATCATGCTTGTTATGGATAAATCATTTCTACTCTTGGATTCATTAGACTGAAATGATATGGATTACAAGAATCCACTTTCACTTCTTGTAGGTAAGTTGCAATCTAATTTTGAGAGTTGCAAACTTATCTCTTTTTACTGACTCATCCTTGGATCAATTTCAGTGATCCAAGGAATGTTTTAAATCTCCTTAATGGACTGAATGGTAAATTGACATTCATAAGCTTGAGATACATAGCAGACTGAACTTTTTTGTTTTACAAACTCTTTGGTCTTGTATGACATGCCTTCATTCAGTTGTATGATTGTTCTTAGATCTTTGGGATTGATCTCTTTAGTACATTAATGGCAGTAAATGAAATGCAGTCTGATTCATGACTAAGAAGGGAATCAGAATCCTAAAACAAAAGGATTATCCTAACATTATCCTAAACTAGGCAAAAGAACCTATTTCCTAGCTATGTCTACTTATTTGAGCTTTAATCTAACCTAAGCTTTTTATACTATTTCATTTGGATGGCATCCTGTTGTCCTCTCAAAATTTCCCCCCTCTTTTGAGAAGTTCAAAATCAAAAATTTTGAGGTTAATCACCTTTTCTGTGTTTTTGGTAAGAGGAAAATTCAAAAAGTTGGAAATAATCTACATTTTTTTGGGTCATTTTGTGTGATTTGTGGGTGTGTCGAACATTTTTTGTCCCAGATGTCCCAAGTCACTTGGGCTCGTTGTTCACCTTTCGGCCGCATCGCGCACTTCGTGTACAGGCGTCCTTATGTCCCATAAACTTTTGTGCATTCTGTCCCTACATTCCCCGCATCAGCCGAGTCGCTCTTTCGCATCCCACATGTTCCAAATGAACCAAAGGCCATTCGGGCTATTTTTTCCCGCTCTTTCCAAATATCTTGATTTTTAAGTTGGTAAATGTGTATTTAATGCACATTTATTACCTTTCTCTCTCCTAAGCGGCTATTTAATAAGTTACCCCGCTACGAACTTTTGCACGCTGCTTTCTTATCAATTACTCATGCCCTCGCAATCAAAAATTTTGTGCACATACCCATTCCCACTTCATTTTCATCAAGAGTACAGATTGTGACTTTTTTAGATTACTATTAACATGAAGATCAAATTCCAAGGTCAAGAGCAAGGTTTCACTGCTTGAGTCTGCTCGTTCCCGATATCGGGGATAGTGAACTTCGTCACCTGGACCTTGGGGATTTCTAGACTAGGATGACAGACTCGAACCCCTCTCCTATGGCAAAAATTATTCATGATAGTGGCTTTGGCATTCGCTATCGGTTTCCCAATCTTAGTGCAATGTGGCAGATACAGTGCTCGCCTGTGGTGCTAATTTTAATCCCAACTCGAGTGAACTAATGAATGCACATGGGGAGCTAAATGCCAAGCTCGACATTGCTAACCACCATTAGCACTGCCCTAAGGATTCCTAAAATGGATAATTCTATAGTAATCTCTCAAAACCAGGCACAAGCCCTCTTCGACCAGGAGACTGAAAAATACAAGGCAAGGGTGGTGAAGTCTTAGCTTAAAAACCCGTAAAAAGGGGGTGTCCCGTCTGTCCAAAGCTTTGTTTCATGCCAATTTCAATGAGGACGCTGTCTGATTTTATAATCCTATTAGCTTGGGTCATGGGCTTACACTCTACCAATGAGTTCCATTTTTGGATGTACCCCCTTATCAACATGGTGTGCTAAGGAACTAATAATATCAACTGGGTAGAAATTATCAGCATGAACTTATCAGAACAGCTATCCAGTGTACAGCAAACAAAGAAGTTCTACATGACTTCATATTTTATGTACATCCTAGCATCATCAAGGCAATGGTTTGGATTCTCATACATTGGTGCTCATAAGAGTGGCCCTATATATGCCTACTGCCCTCAATTTACTCTAGACACTAGAAATCACAACTTTAGGAGGGTAAATGATGCTTTCACCATGTACAATCATAAGGTTCCTAGAGAGCGACACTGCAAGGAGGTTCTCAGATGAAGCCATGAGGGTAATAGCAAAGAACGGTGCTTACTTCATCCAATTCAGAAAATTCTCTTATATCAGGCTTGCAAGCTATGAGAGCATCCCTCTCAAGCTCCCTATGTTTTGCAATGATAAAATGGCCTTGATCGAAATATGTAGGACAATTGGATAAATTACATATGAATCTACAAGGATAAGAAAATCACTGACCTGCACTTCCCTATATCTTTAGGAAACTACACCTGCAAGACGACTCTAGATGCATAGAACATAGAGAGAGCCCTGGCCCCCATCACCATCCATCTTCTTCATGCCAATAACATGTTTTGGACTTAACGAGATTTATTGAATAGAACCTCAGAATTGATTATCATCATATGGCAGAAAAAGAAGACTATTGGGCTGATTGTGCTAATGATTTTGAGCCAAGGAGGAGACATTATGGCAGATTTTCTCTCCAACTGATCCAAGAGCTTAACTTGTACCAAGTTCTTAAAGGGCTTAAGGATGATAACTTTGACCTGTATTCATATGAAATATGATAACTTGGTCAAAACAAACTCCCTTGGAGGATTTGGATTTTTTCAAGAAGGAGAAGGATGATCTAGCTTGAAATCTTAGCCCCTGTCCTAGTAAGAACAAAAATCTGGTTTGACAGGAGAGTTCATGAGCTTAGAAGGCATTCAGGGGAATCCTCCTCCAAGGATACTTCAACTCCAAGAAAGGAAGCATTGACACCCTAGTTCAGAAGCACCTGTACAGACCCCTCCTACCTCATCAACTAAAGGTCCTACAGCCTCCACTCCTTCCTCATCCACCCAAGTATATCAGAAGAAAATCAAAGAAGTCAAGAAGGAGCCTGTTGAAGAAGATCCCATGATGAAGCATTTAGAATTTCCCTCAGGTCCAGAGAACATTATTATTCTCAGTGAAAGTGAAGAGAGTGAAGTGCCAGTCTCCATAAGTGCTCCAGAAGCCCAATGGATAAAGACAAGGAAGTACAAAGCACTGAGCTTCCGAGCGCCATTGACTCCTTTGTACCAGAAGCCCTCGAGCGCCCCACTCATATCTCAACTAGAGGCAACAGCAGTGCACACTTTGAGTGCCATGAGTTCCCTTTCTCTCTTGGTTCCTCTTGCCCCATGCCTTCTTCTTCCTCCTCCTCTTTTGCATGGGTACAAGCCTTTTGTTGATAGTAGGAAGAGAAAGTCTTCCTCTCGAATCTCAGGACCCAATTTTGATGTTGTGGCGGCCTTATTAGGCACTACTCCTCCTACTCCTGCCAAGAAGGCCAAGACCACCTCTAGGATAGTATCTGATGCTCAGGGCCAGTAATTCCTAGAGATAGCCAAGCCCAAAGTAGACAATCCAGAGCATGATTTGCAAGCGTCTGATCTAGAGCTCTCGAGGATTCCCATGGGAGAGTCTACCCCTGAAGGTGAGATTCACAATCTTCAAGAAATAGTCACCAGGGTCATTGGGAGAGTTGAAAAAGGGAAACAAACTATAGAGCAGCTGGAAGAGCAGGCTCAGGTTCTTGCAGGTTTTATCAAGTCACTGTTGTCCAAGGATAAAGTTTTAGACCCCACCCCACTGACCACTCTTCCACCACCTGTAATCCTCAGTCAAGATGAAGTCCAGAGTATCAAAGATATACACAGATATTCCATCTATGGAAGAGCTATGGAGGCCATGGTGGATGATATGCTTGTTGCAGGGTTGAATTTCATTAGTGAAGCCTTCAAACTCAATGAGAAGGTGAATAATCTGCAACAGAAACTCTCCTCCACTATTGGAAATATAGATAAAGAGCTCAAACTCTGGAGCAGCTATATAGTAGACCTTCACCTTATGGGGTAGACTGATGAAAATATTTTAATGGCAAGCAAGGTCTTTGATGATGCAAAAGATAATTTGTCAAAATCATGGGTATACAGTGTGGAATGGAAAATCAAGGTGCTGGAGGAGGCTTTGGGAGAATTGAAAAATAGCTGGCAGAAGGGTGAGGCCTTCAAGACTTTGGTGGTATCTACTTTTAAGGATATACATTGTCACCTCCAAGATGAGACCTCAGGTGTGCCCTTCTCCTTGCAAGAAATCAAAGCTCAATTCAAAGCTTTTGTTAAAGATAATCTGTTCAAAAGAAGATTCCATCACAAAGGAAAAGATGAAAGAAATATGCTCTCTCTAGTCTTGCTATCGAAGAAGCAAGCAAGGATTATCATACACACGTCGAATTTGACAAAGAGATGGAGAAATGTCTCAGATTTTGGACTCAGTCCACCACCAACACATCAGTTCCACGTGGCAGAGACATAGCAGAGGTGTTAAAAAGATTTAGACAGTGGATCCTCAAATCAGTGGGTCCTCCTCAGTCATGAACACTTGTCTTTTCCTCCTAATTCTTCTCCTTTCTTCCTTTCTTCATCTCAGATTTATTGTAATTAGTTGGGGTATTGTGATTAGCAGCCCTTTTAACTAAACATTAATTAAAAAAGTAGTTACCAAGAGTAACTGATTTGTAAACTATATAATGGTCTCTCTTCACCATTTTGAAGGGGGGGAACTTGGCTCATTTTTTTGAAAGTGTAAGAAATACTAAAGCAATCAATACAAAGGGATCTTCCTTCTTTGTCCATCTGATTCTTTCATTCGCAAGCTATCCATTGAATATTGTTAGATCATTTGTCTGCATTATGCTGAGAAGCTTTGTATTCTTGTAGATGTTATTTATGGAACTGTGTGTCTTTTCAAATTTCATCTTATTAATTCAAGTACAAATGATCTTATTCCAATTCACTGTATTTTGGCACGCATAAGGAATTATTTTGTCATCTATAATTCTGGAGAGTGTTTTTCTACTCATTTCCACTTCTTCATTCCTCTGTACTTTTGTGATTGATGATCTATTTAGAAAATGCTTTCATGATATCCAAGTTCCATAGTGAAACCATACTCTGTACATGTGTAAATAGGTTTCATTTCTGAATAAGGGAACCTCTCCCACTAAAGAGGAGGGACTTCTTGTCCCCTGACTGTTGCTCTTCTTGAAGTTATTTTTCAACGACCAATAGTTTTTGGCGACTCCGCTGGGGAATCATTTTCCAGTTCCTTAACCATTTATCGATCATTCTTGATCTGGCGACTCCACGTTTTACTCGAGGGAGAAGGGCCCTTGGTATTGAAGATTCTCAGTTTTAGCTTTTGGAACAGCAGGGTTTTCCTTTCCCTTCAGCAGGAAGAAATAGAAAATCTCGTTCAACAAGCACTCCTCCTATCAAAAATAGAACCCCTACGGGTGGTATTCCTTCAGAGCAACTCAGTCCTAATCTCCGAGCTCTGATTCTTGCTGGCATTTCAGTTCCCCTTCAAGCCATTTTTCCAAGAATGGTGGTACCATTGCCTTGGGGCCATCATGTTGGGCCTCTCGCCCTTCCTCAGCCTTTGCATGAGTTACCCAGAGGTAACCGGAAGAACTTTCCCAAGTTCAAAGGTGATGGCAAGGTACATCCTGATGAACATATCGCGGCCTTCATAGTTGCATGTGGAGTTCTGGGAGTTGAACATGAAGACGTCTCCGTAAGGATTTTTTTTGAGACTTTACAAGATAATGCGGCTGATTGGTTCTATCACCTTCTGGCCGGAGCTATCACTAGCTGGAACATGATGAGAGAAAAGTTTGAGAATCATTTCAAACCAGCAGAAGATGTGCATGCTTTGCTGGCCCAAATTTCTCAAATAAAGAAAGAATCACAAGAGCCCATGAGAGAATTTGTGGCTCGATTCAACAAGTTGATTAACAAAATTCCACCAGACACTCAACCTGTAGATCAAATTCAAAAATGCTTCTTCCTGAATGCCCAATTTCCTGAAGTTAGTTATGCATTGAGAAGAGCTAATCTTGCAACGTTGGCTGAAGATCAAACTCTTGTTGTTAGTGTCGAAGATGATTTAATCATGTCAGGGAAGTTGAGAAGAGATCCTTCTAAATCTAGGTCTTTTCCTTCCTCCTCTTCCACTCCTGGGCCTAATACTGATCCATTAGTACAAAAACTTGCAAATGATCTCATCGCCATTAAGAAACAATTGGCTCAGCATGCCCCCTATGCAGACGTTCCAAGGAGGAATTTTCAGCCCAGAAATCATTTACCTGCTTCTCAAACAAGGCTAGCACTTGAAGGACCTCCTATTAAAGTCCCTGTTAATGCAACCTGTGAATTTGAAGAGCCTGGAGGATGAAGAAGTTAGTGAAGATTGTGAAGAATTTGTTGAAGAGGTTGATGAAGAAACAGAAGAACTTGAGGGATCTTGAGTTAATTTCTTCACTACTGAAGGCGTTGATGAAGAAGATGATTATGACGAGGTAGTGGCAGACATGAATAGTGAATCATACACTGTCATGACTCGAGAGCAGACAAACAAAAAGGAGAAAGTGATGCAGCCGGCCAAAAGATCCAAGGAACATCCAACAACTATTCCTGTAATTGTAAAAAAGAGGATTTCCTATCCCCATTGTGTCCACACCCAAGGTGAGTCCTATCAATTCTACTACTAAAGTTACTTCTTTTTCAACTCCTAAGATTGATAAGCCCTAGGGTTCCAAGTGAGGATAGCTCGTCCACTTCTGGGTCTTTCGATATCATTGATCACCTGAAAAGGACCAAGGTTCAAATCTCAGAGGCTGAGTATTATCAAACCCATCCCAAGGCTTTTGCTAAAATGGTACACTTTGTCAATTCTCATTCCAAAACCACCTCTAAAGGTCTTTTACCCACTCCATCTTCTGCACCACAACCCAATCTGGTAAGCCTCTGTCACCTCACCTAATGACAAGATCAAACCATTCTATGTAACCCTCCTTATAGCTAGTCATAGACTTAGTAACTGCGTCATAGACTCAGGGGCATCAGACAATGTAATGCCTGCTAAAGTAGCCCATGCCTTAGGCTTAACTCTCACACGCACTTATGGGTCTTGCTATTCTATGGAGAGTAAAGAAGTGCCCCTAATCGGAAGAATTAAAGATGCACAAGTAGCTTTTGCTACTTTGCCTGAGAAGAAAGTTTTGGCTACTATCCTAGTAGCAGACATTCCTCCTTCATATGGGATGCTGCTAAGTAGGAACTTCTGTAAGGATGTGGGTGGAGAAATTCAAATGGATTGGTCACATGCCCTCATACCTGTTAATGGGCAAATGAAGAAGTTGCTGCCTGAGAAGCAGTCTGAGTATATTGTACAAAAAATAGATGATCCCAAAGCACAAATACTTTATGAGGATATGGGGCATGGCAACTATATGATTATGTCTCCAGAAGAAACCCAACTCCCCAAAATATCACCTGAGGATCCTAATGGTGTTTGGATATTAGAGTTTGATGGAAGTTGTTCCTCAGCTGGTTCTGGAGCTGGTGTAATATTGGTGTCTCCCAAGGGAAAGGTCTGCCCTTTCTCATTCAAGTTACAATTTGAAAATACTAATAATACAGCAGAGTATGAAGCTCTCATTCTTGGGCTTCATGTGGCAAAAGAAAAGGGTGTGAAGAATCTTCTAGCTCGTGGAGATGCGGAGCTGATTGTCAAGCAAGTTAGAAACCTTTTCCAGGTAAAAAATAGAAGATTGAAACATTATAGGAATCAGGTTTGGGACTCTATTGAATTTCTTGATGCCTTCTCCATCGAAGCAGTGCCTAGGGAGGAGAACACCAGGGCTGATTCACTAGTAGTCTCAGGATCATTGCTGATACCTCATCCTGACTTTTCTCAAGATAGGTTTACCATCGAGATGATCCATAGGCCCAGTGTACCTGATAATGCAAGTAACTGGAAAGTTTTCAATGATGATCAGCATTTCTTTCTTTCTTAGAACTCAGGGATAACTTTGAACAATTGTACTTTGAAGGAAGTGACAATTTGCCTCGTGAAAGTGTGCCCTCCAACAAAGAAGATGTCAAAGAAGAAGAGACAGATCAAGATGGATGTATCAAACTCAAAGGGAACAAGATTCCGAAGGGACTGGTGAGTTTAGAAGAATTGTTTGACAAACATGACAGGTATGTGAAGTTTAAAGCTTCTACTAGATCACAACAATCAGCTGAATATGATAAAACTAATATTGGGAGTTCTATTGACCCTAAACTCGTGAACATTGGAAAATGTTGCACACCAGAAGAAAAGAAGAAAGTAATTAATCTTTTAAGGAAGTATAAAGATGTTCTTGCTTATTCCTATGAGGATTTAAAAGCTTTTTCAACCAAAGGAGATGCAGCATTTCATCCCTCTCAAACCTGGGATTAAGCCTTTCAGACAGAAACAGAGGCAATACAATCCTAAGATAGCTGACACCATCTTTTAGGAAATACAGAAGTTATTAAAAGCCAAGATCATTTTCCCTATCCACCATTCAACATGGATTGCCAACATTGTGCCTGTTAGAAAGAAAAATGGTGAGATTCGTATCTGTGTCGACTTCAGGAATCTGAATCAAGCTTCTTTAAAGGATAACTATCCTTTTCCCATGATGGATCAAGTCTTACAAGCTGTAACAGGATCCGAAATGTTGTCTATGCTTGATGGCTTCTCAGGATATAATCAGGTAGAAGTTAATACCACAGATCAACACAAAACGGCCTTCACTACCCCTTGGGGTACCTTTTCCTACAAAAGGATGCCTTTTGGGCTCATTAATGCCAGTGCTACTTTCCAGAGAGCTATGGACTTGGCCTTTGGAAGTTTGAAAGGAAAGTGTATTGTTGTATACCTTGATGACTTGACTGTATTTTCCAAAACAAGGGCAGATCATTTTCAGCATCTAGAAATAGTTCTTTTGAAATGTAGAGAACATGGGATCTCTTTAAATCCTAAGAAATCTGTCTTTTGTGTCACAGAGGGAAAATTTTTAGGGCATGTTGTCTCTAAAGATGGTATAAAAATTGATCCTGAGTGAGTTCAGGCTATTCAACAGATTCCCCTTCCAACCAGCAAGAAGGGAGTGCATTCTTTCTTTGGTAAGATTAACTTTCTGAGAAGATTCATCCCTGATTTTACAGAGCTAACCTTGAATATCTCCCAAATGATGAAAGGAAAATAGACGTTTGGCTGGTCTCCTGAAGGTAAAAGAGCCTTTGAAGGTATTAAAAAGGCTATTGCTAAAACTCCCGTCTTAGCATGTCCAAATTTCAGCAAAGAATTTATTATCTATTGTTATGCCACAGATAACACCCTGGCTGCTGTTTTGACTCAAGAAGATTCTAATGATCATGAAATCCCAATTGCATTTATGAGCTACATTCTAAAAAATCATGAGTTAAAATACACCATAATGGAGAAACATGCTTTCGCAGTGGTTAAAGCTGTCAAGCAGTTTCATTTTTACATTCTTAACTCTCACTCCACAGTATTTGTACCGGATACAACCATCAAGTCCATTCTCACACAACAGGAGTTTGGATCCAAGAGAGGGAACTGGGTGGCCAAGGTCCAAGAATATGACATTGACATCAGACCAACCAAGCTCATCCGTGGAAAAGGCCTGTGTGAACTCATCGCTGAGGGAGCTAGACATGAGTTACTAGAGGATAAAGTTGATCTTCCTACCATTCTGTTTCTTGGCTCAATTGATGAATGGTATGCTGATATCGCACACTTTCTCACATATGGAGAATGTCCCTCTCATTTGACTACCAAAGAGAGGAGAGTTGTTAAGCTAAGATCAGCCCAATATGTGTTGTGGGAGAATTCCTTGTTTAAGCGTGGGTTGGATGGAAGGTTTCTAAAATGTGTGGATAAGGAACAACAGAGGAAGCTACTTTCAGCTTTTCATAACCAAGCATGTGGAGGGCACTACTCATCAACTGTCACTGCTCATAAGATTCTTCGTGCAAGATATTACTAGCCTACCTTGTTCAGAGATGCATCAAAGTGGATTGATAAATGTGAAGCTTGTCAGACCTTCGTGGGTAGACCCAAATTGGCCTCTTTGCCCCTTAAACCAGTTGTGATCGAAGAGCCTTTTCAACAATGGGGTTTAGATTTCATTGGAACACTTAATCCCTCTTCTAGTGCTGGTCACACCCACGTATTAACTGCCACAGATTATTTTACTAAGTGGGTAGAAGCCATTCCAGTAAAGAGTACTACTTCAGAAGTAGTATGCAGTTTTATCAAAGAGAACATCTTGGTGAGGTTTGGTGTGCCAAACAAGATAGTGACAGATAATGCTTCAAATTTTTCTTCAACTGAGATGATGGATTTTTGTTATGGATATGGCATCTCCCTGGCTCACTCCTCGGATTATTATCCTCAGGGTAATGGACAAGCAGAATCGACAAACAAAAATCTGGTGGCTATTATAAGGAAATTAGTTAATGAATCTCAGAGGAACTGGCACAAGAAACTCTATGATGCTCTTTGGGCAGATAGGGTCACACCTAAAAGAGCCATTGGGATGTCTCCTTTTTAGGTAGTATATGGAGTAGAAGCTCAATTGCCCGTAACAGTGGAACTACCAGCCTTGCATTTAATGAAGGCCATTGAAGACACCAGTTTTAATGATTCTTTGGATAAAAGGATCATGTACCTTCACAAATTGAATGAGGATAGGTTAAAGGTCACTGATAGAATATCTGCTCACCAACAGAAAGTAAAGGCCTTGTTTGATAAAAAATCCAGATCAGGGATTTCAATGTTGGAGACATTGTTTTGCTGTGGGATAAAAGGCATGAACCTCGTGGCAGCCATGGCAAGTTTGATTCTCTTTGGCTTGGACCTTTCAAGATCAGGCACTTTGCTGGTGAGAATTATTTTTACCTTGATTATATGGATGGTTCTTCCCTCCCACTTCCTTATAGTGGGCAGTACCTGAAATTGTTTAAGTCTTAGGTGATCAGGAAGTCCTTTGTATATTCTGTATAGCGTTGTGCATGTGTTTTCCCCCTCTTCATTTTTGTTGTTTTGTTCATTTTGTGTGTTGTCTCTTCTGTGTTGGTTTGCTTTTGACTCCGTGGCCCAATGGATAAGGCACTGATCTACTTTCCCTAGATTTTTTGAGAGTTCTTGCCTTGTCTCATTTCTTTAGACTTTAGCCAAGTCATCCCCAGAAGGAGCCAGCTGTTGTCCTCTCAAAATTTCCCCCCTCTTTTGAGAAGTTCAAAATCGGAAATTTTGAGGTTAATCACCTTTTCTATTGTTTTGGTAAGAGAAAAGTCAAAAAGTTGGAAAGAATCTACGTTTTTGGGTCATTTTGTGTGATTTGCGGGTCTGTCGGACATTTTTGTCCCAGATGTCCCAAGTTCATTCGGGCTCCCTGTTCACCGATCACCGCTTTACCTGAAAATTTGTTTCCTTACGGGCCCATCAGAACTTTTTGTTCCAAATTTCTGAAGTCACTTGGGCTCAACTGTTCACCTTTCACCCGCGTCGGCCGCATCGCACATCGTCACTTCGCGTACTCGCGTCCCTCATGTCCCATAAACATTTGTGCATTCTTTACCCGCGTTCCCCGCATCGGCCGAGTCGCTCTTTCGCGTCCCGCATGTTCCAAATGAACCAAAGGCCATCTGGGCTATTTTTTCCCACTCTTTCCAAATATCTTACTTTTTAAGTTGGTAGATGTGTATTTAATGCACATTTATTACCTTTCTCTCTCCTAAACGGCTATTTAATAAGCTGCCCCGCTATGCATTTTTGCACACTGCTTTCTTATCAATTGCTCATACCCTCGCAATCAAAATTTCTATGTGCATACCCATTCCCCCTGTAATTTCATCAAGAGTACAGATTGTGACTTTTTCTATGAGTTGCTATCAACATGAAGATCAAATTCCAAGGTCAGGAGCAAAGTTTCACCACTCGAGTCTGACCATTCCTGATATCAGGGGACAGTGAAGTTCATCACCTAGACTTTGGAGATTTCTAGACTAGGATGACAGACTCAAACCCCTCTCCTATGGCACAAATGATTCACGATAGTGGCTTGGCATTTGCCGCCAGTTTCCCAATCTCAGTGCAATGTGCAGATATGGTACTCACCTGCGGTGCTCATTTCAATCCCGACTCGAGTGAACTAATGAATGTGCATGGGGAGCTCATTGCCAAGATCGATGCTGCCGCCATTAGGCACTACCCTAAGGATTCCTGAAATGGACAATTCTATAGTAATCTCTCAGAACCAGGCACAGGCCCTCTTTGATCAGGACAGTGAAAAATACAAGGCAAGGGTGGTGAAGTCTTGGCTTAAAAACCCTAAAAAGGGGGCGTCATCATCTGTCCAAAGCTTTGTTTCATGTCGATTTCAATGAGGAGCTATCTAATTTTATAATCCTATTAGCTCAGGTCATGGGCTTACCCTCTACCAATGAGTTCCATTTCTAGATGTGCCCCCTTATCAACATGGTGTGTGAAGGAACTCAGAATATCAACTGGGTAGAAATCATCAGCATGAACTTAGTAGAACAGCTGTCCAACGTACAACAAACCAAGAAGTTCTACATGACTTCATATTTGATGTACACCCTAGCAGCATCAAGGCAATGGTTTGGATTCACGTACATTGATGCTCATAAGGGTGACCCTATATATGCCTACTACCCTCAATTCACCCTAGACACTAGCAATCGCAACTTCAGGAGGGTGAATGATGCTTTCACCATGTACATTGTAAGGCTTCTGGAGAGCGACACTGCAAGGAGGTTCTCAGATGAAGCCATGATCCTAATAGTGAAGTACGGTGCTTACTTCATCTAATTCAGAAAATTCTCCTATATCAGGCTTGCAGGCTATGAGAGCACCCCTCTTAAGCTCCCTATGTTCTGCAATGATAAAATGGCCTTGATCGAGATATGCAGGCAATTGGAAAAGTTACACAGAACCTGTAGGGATAAGAAAATCATTGGCCTACACTTCCCTATATCTTTGGGAAACTACACCTGCAAGACGGCTCTAGATGCACAGAACATAGAGAGAGCCCTGGCTCCCATCACTGTCCATTTCTTCAGGCCAAGAACTTGTTTTGAATTGAAGAAATTTATTGAACAGAACCTTAGAATCAATTACCATCATAGGGAAGACACAGAATACTATTGGGCTGACTGTGCTGATGATTTTGAGGCAAGGAGGAGACACTATGGCAAGTTTTCTCTCCAACTAAATCCAAGAGCTTAACTTGTACCAAGTTCCTGAAGGGCTTCAGGATGATAATTCTGACCTGTATTCATATGAATATGACAACTTGGTCAAACACACTCCCTTGGAGGATTTGGATTGGTTCAAAAAGGAGAAGGATGATCTAGCTGAAATCTTAGCCCCTGTCCTAGTAAGAACCAAAATCTGGTTTGACAGGAGAGTTCGTGAGCTTAGAAGGCATTCAGGGGAATCCTCCTCCAAGGATACTTCAACTCCAAGAAAGGAAGCATTGACACCTAGTTCGGAAGCACCTGTACAGACCCCTCCTGCCTCATCAACTAAAGGTCCTACATCCTCCACTCCTTCCTCATCCACCCAAGTATATCAGAAGAAAATCAAAGGAAGTCAAGAAGGAGCCTGTTGAAGAAGATCCCATGATGAAGCATTCAGAATTGCCCTCAGGTCCAGAGAACATTATTGTTCTCAGTGAAAGTGAAGAGAGTGAAGTGCCAGTCTCCATGAGTGCTCCAGAAGTCCCAATGGATAAAGAGAAAGAAGTACAAAGCACTGAGCTTCCGAGCACCATTGACTCCTCTGTACCAGAAGCCCCGAGTGCCCCACTCATATCTCAACTGGAGGCAACAACAGTGCACACTTTGAGTGCCATGAGTTCCCTTTCTCTTGGCCCTCTTGCCCCACCTTCTTCTTCCTCCTCTTTTGCATGGGTACAACCTTTCGTTGATAGTAGGAAGAGAAAGTCTTCCTCCCGAATCTCAGGACCCAATTTTGATGTTGTTGGTGGCCTTATTAGGCACTACTCCTCCTACTCCTACCAAGAAGGCCAAGACCACCTCTAGAATAGTATCTGATGCTCAGGGCCAGCAATTCCTAGAGATAGCCAAGCCCAAAGTAGACAATCTAGAGCATGATTTGCAAGCGTCTGATCTAGAGCTCTCAAGGATTCCCATGGGAGAGTCTACCCCTGAAGGTGAGATTCACAATCTTCAAGAAACAGTCACCAGGGTCATTGGGAGAGTTGAAAAAGGGAAACAAACTATAGAGCAGCTGGAAGAGCAGGCCCAGGTTCTTGCAGGTTTCATCAAGTCACTTGTTGTCCAAGGATAAAGTTTTAGACCCCACCCCACTGACCACTCTTCCACCACCTGTAATCCTCAGTCAAGATGAAGTCCAGAGTATCAAAGATATACATAGATATTCCATCTATGGAAGAGCTATGGAGGCCATGGTGGATGATATGCTCATTGCAGGGTTGAATTTCATTAGTGAAGCCTTCAAACTCAATGAGAAGGTGAATAATCTGCAACAGAAACTCTCCTCCACTATTGGAAATATAGATAAAGAGCTCAAACTCTGGAGCAGCTATATAGTAGACCTTCGCCTTATGGGGCAGCTGATGAAAATATTTTAATGGCAAGCAAGGTCTTTGATGATGCAAAAGATAATTTGTCAAAATCATGGGTATACAGTGTGGAATGGAAAATCAAGGTGCTGGAGGAGGCTTTGGGAGAATTGAAAAATAGCTGGCAGAAGGGTGAGGCCTTTAAGACTTTGGTGGTATCTGCTTTTAAGGATATCCATTTTCACCTCCAAGATGAGACCTCAGGTGTTCCCTTCTCCTTGCAAGAAATTAAAGCTCAATTCAAAGCTTTTGTTAAAGATAATCTATTCAGAGAAGATTCCATCACAAAGGAAAAGATGAAAGAAATCTACTCTCTCCAGTATGCTATTGAAGAAGCAAGCAAGGATTATCATACGCACGTCGAATTTGACAAAGAGATGGAGAAATGTCTCAGATTTTGGACTCAGTCCACCGCCAACACATCAGTTCCACGTGGCAGAGACATAGCAGAGGCGTTAAAAAGATTTAGATAGCGGATCCTCAAATCAGTGGGTCCTCCTCAGTCATGAACACTTGTCTTTTCCTCCTGATTCTTCTCCTTTCTTTCCTTTCTTCATCTCAGATTTATTGTAATTAGTTGGGGTATTGTGATTAGCAGCCCTTTAACTAAACATTAATTAAAAGAAGTAGTTACCAAGGGTAACTGATTTGTAAACTATATAATGGCCTCTCTTCGCCATTTTGAGGGGGGGAACTTGGCTCATTTTTGAAAGTGTAAGAAATACTAAAGCAATCAATACAAAGGGATCTTCTTTCTTTGTCCATCCGATTCTTTCATTCGCAAGCTATCCATTGAATATTGTTAGATCATTTGTCTGCATTATGCTGAGAAGCTTTGTATTCTTGTAGATGTTATTTATGGAACTGTGTGTCTTTTCAAATTTCATCTTATTAATTCAAGTACAAATGATCTTATTCCAATTCACTGTATTCTTGGCACGCATAAGGAATTATTTTGTCATCTATAATTCTGGAGAGTGATTTTTTCTACTCATTTCCACGTCTTCATTCCTCTGTACTTTTGTGATTGATGATCTATTTAGAAAATGCTTTCATGATATCCAAGTTCCATAGTGAAACCATACTCTGTACATGTGTAAATAGGTTTCGTTTCTGAATAAGGGAACCTCTCCCACTAAAGAGGAGGGACTTCTTGTCCCCTGACTGTGGCTCTTCTTGAAGTTCTTTTTCAGTGACCGACATGTCCTAACCTAAATTATTTTGCTAAATGAATAAGGGAAAAATTACCAAAGTAATGCTAGGCTATTTTAACCTAATACCTAATACTATATGATTGAGAATTTGATTTAACCTAAGGTGGAAATTACCTATGGCAATGTTTTAAGACCTAAGCTAATTATTGTTAGACTAACCTAAGCTTTGGGAAATATATCCTAAACTTTTAAAAACGTAACCTAAGGGTCACATGGCATTGAGTTTATTTTGGTTAATTGATTTGATCTTGCATGCATTGCAATTTTTGCTCTGCATGGAGCTATTTGGTTCTTCAAACCAGCAGTTTGACTTCTACTTTGTGGCTATTTTTGGTTTCTCTAGTTTATTTTTAATCGAGGGAAAATATATGGGGCATTGGAAGAAAACATGTTTGGTTGTTGATAATTCGTGGAGAAGAAAAAGAGTTGGAATCCTGGCTAGAAGTCTCATTCGAATTGGAAGAAGCACTATCAGGCATGATAGGGTCTACCCATTAAGATTTATTTCTTTCTTCTAAATGATTCATTAAAACAACTCTTCTCTCTTGAGATAAATGTTTTCATGATTTTTCTGGTTATTTACTTTCATGGTTTTATGAATCCTTGTGGTTTTTGGATATAAATCCATTTTTAAATAATGTTAGCCTTTGGAAACTTTCTCTCTGTGCAAGTTCATTGGTGACATGCATGTGAAACTATATTTCGAAGCTTGTATTTTGTTTTGAACTTGTGTTCAAGGCTCTTGTTGTTTTGAATTGGTATATGATGCTTTGTGTGTTTCATTCTGAACTTATATTGGAGCCTTGAACTTCGTTCTGAGCTTGTATTGGAGCTTTTTGTTGCTCAAAACTTATTTTCAAAGCTTCATGTTTAGCACTGTACTCATATTCGATACTTGCATGTTCTAAACTTGTATTCAAGTTGTTGTGTTTGGTTCTATACTTGTATTCTAATCTTAAGTTTTACTCATATTCAAGGTTTTGAAATGCTTAGAACTCGTTTTTGGGACTGTCTGCTCGAAAAATCTTGGGGTAATAGTTTTGATTTGAGTTGTTTTTGGTAATCTCTTTTTAGATATTCTCCTTATAGCTTCTTGAGTTGGAATGGTTGTGATACTTTTATTTTTAGAGACTGTACCGCCTTCTTTTAACTTGTAAAGGCGTGTAAATATGGAGGATATTCTTCTCTCCTCTGCTCTGAGAAAACCCGCGTCTTGTTGAAGGCTTGACTATTTTGTTTGAAGGTTAATGGATTGGAACTGTAACATGTTGAGGACTAAGGAACCTCTCGTTAGTTACTATACTATTATTTACTCTTTGGTATGATTTAGAGTTCATTTTAAATAGTTGTTATCAATTTTGAGGATTATAGAAATGCAATATGCATACTCCTTTTGTCATCTATGTTTGAAACAAATACCTTCTCTGTCGCAATCTTTATAGATGGAACTATGAGAGTCTTTGTTGTGATTTCAGTTTCAGTCACGTTGGAGGTAAGTTGAGACATTTCTTGACTCAAACATTTATTGGGTTTTCTTACTCACTTTTAGATCCTCTTAAATTGACTTTTGGGTTTTTAAGGAAAGAAGAGTTGAATACTCCCTCATTCTGAATCTTGTTGATAGGATTTGTCACCTGTGGTTTGGGGTTGTTTCACTTAATTATCTTAATGATAAACACGAAGTATATGTCTATTTTATATGGAGCCATGTAAGACCTTGAAGTTGGGAATACTGTTTCTATTGATTTCATGAGTTTTATTGAATCTTGTTTATCTTATACTGTTTTGGGTTTTATATTCTTTGTTGGATTCATTGAATGAATCTCTAGGTCTTTAAAAAGAGAAAGGATATGTTCTCTTGTGGACAATATATTGTTTTTGGGATTGTATTGGGTATTCCTTTCTGAGAAATGAATTCAAATTTGTGTTTAATGAACTGGTATAGATAAACTAGGTTGTAATGATTTGTAAGGGAAACTAGAAGTGTGCTTTCTTTTGACTATGTGTTTGGTTTTGTATTCTCTTTTGGGATCTAGTAAAGAACTTCTGAGTTTGGAAATAGAAATGGGAATTCATGTTATAGTTCAATTGAAACAAAATCTTGATTTGACCTTTTCTATTTGAGATCCTTTAACTCATGAAAAGATAAGTTCATTTGTTCGAACTTCTCTGTAGTAATGGTTCTCTTCTTGGCTATAGAGTGATTGTTCTCTTAGGTCTACTCAACTTCTTGGGTTCAGATTTCATTCTTTCTGTCTTATAGGAAATAGTGACAAACCACTCTTCTGAGATAGAAATTTCCTTGTGGTTTGTTTAGTCTACTTTGTAATAGTCATTTGTTGTAATGATGTAGAAAGAGAACAGCTGCATCGAATCAGTAGAAGAGAAAATGTAAACATGTTTAGACTGGCTGCTATGTTTTACATAGTCATACTTCATTTAGAATTGGTATTGGAAGGTTTTCTCTTTTTTCACTCTATCTTATTATGAATCCTCCCTTGGATGGACATGAGAAGAGATTAATCTTGTGTGAGTCTAGCTTTGATTGTGGAACTATTAGTTTCAAATCCTTGAATTATATCTTCTAATAGGTAGAAGTTAGTTAAGACTTGCAGGTAGACTATTTTGAATCTCTTCCCCTTCTTGGATTGACTTGGGATTCTTTTTAGATGTTGTCTCTTTAATGTTGAATCCTTACATTGTTATTGTGTAACTAAAGTAGTTATGTGTGTTTTTAACATGTTTCTGTATTTTAGATGATTAGTATATGGGGAACAGTATGTATTGATTCTTCTTCTTTTCTTAAGTTATAGGATGAAACATCCTAATATGAGCTATGTTGTAAATAACTTCTTTGCTACATAGTAAAGATAAATGTTTTATTTCTATTCTGATAGAATTATGAAACAATTAGATGATAAGATTTGTTTTTTGTTTAAAAGTAATTGATAGGATCAATTAAACTATATGATATAATTCAGATGTTGCAAATAATTATTATGATCTTTTCTTAAAATTAAATTTAGACTCATTATTGTACTTCTCATTTGGTTGTTATTACTTATGATTTTTAGTATGATATATTAATTGTTTCATTAAAGCAGAGTTGTTTTAATGGAACAATTAGTGTAATGCACCTTGTTTTAATGCTTAGTGCTTATCATGCTTAGTTCATTGAACTGACCCGTACTAGAAATTTTTGTAGATGGACATCGTAAGTGATAAAAGAAGGAAAAAACTTTTATGATGCATTGGCTTATTTAATTTTTGATCTCATGTAAAGAATTTTGATTCATTCTTGAGTTCTATTGGAAAAGAGAAGTGATGTTCTCTTATGATCTTAATGATGATTGACATGCAGTATGTTTGAAATGTATAGTCTTGTAAATGTATATTTTATCATGATGAATTGAAAGGTTTGGAGACTGACTCCAATTTGTTGTGTAAATTCTCTTTTACTTTATATGACGATAATAGTAGTGATATCTTGTCGATATTCTTTATATATGTTTGTTTACTATTGTTGTTATCAATTAATAAGTTGGATTAAGGGGATAGTACAATCTCCATTATTATAATGAAACTGGTTAAATTGCAAAAGATGTCATTCTCTAACTACACAACTATAGTTTAACAATGAAATATGCTTTGCTCATACAATTAAACTATATGAGTAAAGAATGATAAAAAGGTTATGTTAACCCTAACATCTAACCATGTAGAGGAAGACTCTTCCTCTCTCAAAATAATGAAAAATAAATGGAATGGTGGTTATGATCTTTAATCTTTTTGCTTCATTTATAAAATAGTAAACACTAGCTAAATTTAGGTGAATGATAAACCTTCTTGGTCAGCTAGGTTACATTAAGAATTAACCGTTTGATGTCTGCTGCCCTGTTTTCGGGGATAATTGCTTGTTAAGCCAAGTTAATAAAAATCAATGCAAGCATGAGTTAATGAAGTTCTTAATGTCAAATCAGATTAATTATGGATAAAGAACTTAATGAATGTTGGAAATGGGTTAGGCATGGTTGCTGCAATCTTAATCTTAATCCAACTTAATTATGAATTAATGATCACTAAGGGGTATGTACATCATGATGAATCAGTCCTAATGGATTTTGGCACACACCAACTGTAGGGATGTACCTTCAAGAATACCAAGGGATTCTCGAGGATACAGTGTTGCAGTTGACATGTGGCAACACCCTTCTGTATTTGTTCAACTATATCTACACACATCTTTACTTGAACTTAGTTTCTCTCTAGGTCGAGTTAGTAGCATGTTTAGGATAGGGAATATCTTTCTATGACTTAGGGCACCTTGGCACATTTGGTTGACTTAGGTCGACCGAGTATGCCCACATACCCTAATTCATCGTGAGGTCTTCCTATAACAAATTATGTTGTTAACCTGGGCTAGGTTCAAACCTTGGGCAAGTGGACTGACAGAAGTCAGTAAAGACCATTCTATATAATAGAAGAGTGATGTTAAGGATGTATTCTAAAATGAAAATTATTTCGTCTAGGAATAGTAACATGAACATTATGTTGAAAATCTTTGGCCAAAGTATCGCAAGCTATCAGTTGCATTTACCTAAGTCACCTAGTTTAAAGCAATGTGATGTCAGATGAATATTTGTAACAAATATTCAGATAGGTTCTTTAGACAGATCACTCAGTACCTCGAATAGGGTAGGAAAACCAAGTATAAATAGTATACATAAAGTATTCTATACTATAAGTCAAACATGAGAGATCAGTTGGTAACTGAGTCATGGAATGAGAGATTGGTAACATACTGAGTCATTACAGCTGCATATGGTTATATGTTATGAGATTGATTAGCATGGAATGTGTGTTCTAAATGATGTTTCATTTAGAATAGAGAATGTTGTGTTAAAAAAAATTCCCTTGTTTCTAAATTCTTAAAATGGGAATGTTACAGTTGTAATAGGTACACTTTCAAGGCTTCAAAATCATTGTGACATTTCACATTCCAATAGAAGGTGATATCCTTTTTAAGGAGGTGGTGAAAGGGTTCACAACGATTTGATAATTTAGAAATGAAGTGACGAATAGATTGCATTTTTTCCTGCAAGCTATGAAGTTGGCGAAGGTTAGTTGGTGGAGGCATTTCGAGGATGGCCTTGATTTTGGCTGGGTCAAATTCAATGCCTCGCAAGGAAATAATGAAGCCCAAGATTTTACCTGATAGGACGGTGAAGATGTACTTCTTAGGTTGAAGGCATACACAATATTGAATGAGACGGTTGAAGATGATTTTAAGAACGGGTAAATGTTTAGCATGACTTTTTGATTTTCCCAAAAGGTCATCAATGTAGTCTTCCAAGATATGATGCATGATGTCATGGAAAATATAGGTCATGGCTCATTGGTAGGTGGTGCCTGCATTCTTTAGTCCAAAGGGCATGACATGATAGCAAAAGGTCTCCCAAGGGGTAATGAAGGTAGTTTTGTGTTGATCCTCGGGGGTGAGTAATATTTGATTATAAGCCAAGAACCCATCAATGAGAGATAGCATCTCATGTCCGGTAGTGAGGTCAACCAATTGGTTGATTCTGGGTAGAGGAAATTCATCTTTAGGACAAGCTAGGTTCAGGTTCCGGAAGTCGGTGCATATGCAGAGTCCTCCTGTTGCTTTGGTAATGGGTATGATGTTGGAAATCCATTACAAGTAGTCAATTGGTAGGATGAAGGAAATAGAGAGGAGGTGTTAAAGCTCTTATTTTATGAGAAGGGCAATGCATGGGTGCATTTTATGCAGCTTCTATTTTATGGGTTTAGCATCAGGTAAGGTGACGATATTGTGGACCATGATGTTGGGGTCAATACTGGGCGTATCAGCGTATGACCAATCAAAATCATTGCTATGATCATGGAGGAACTAAGTGTAGGCTTCTTGTTCAGTAGAGTCCAAAGATTGGCCTATCTTTAGAATGTGGGGGTCATCTCATGTATGGATGTTGATGTCGATGGTAGATTCGTTTAGCATGTTTTGGGTCTCAGACAGTAGTGTGAAGTGGAGATAGGAGTCTTCCACACCCAAGTAGGTGAGAATGGAGTCATCTTTATTACACTATACAATGTTGATAGAAGGGGTGTCCTCATCAATCATATCAAGATAGAGGATGAGAAAATAATTAGGAGCTTCACCATCTCCTTGAATGGTGAGTGGGCCCAAGGAAATGGTGTTTATGGGGAAAAAAAGGTAGGAGGAATAGACTCTGGGTCTATAGACTCCACGGGTGAACTGGGTGAACTGGGTGGAGGGTTGTGAAGTTGAGGCACCTCTGTAATGAGGTCAACATGGGATTATTGAAGCATGGGCTCAACAAATCCCACCCCGCTGTGGTCGTTGTGCTTGTGAGTAGTGTAAAGAATGATAGTGTGGCGGCCCTACTCATAAATGCCAAAGCCAAAACCCTTCCAAGCACATCAGTGAAGGAAGGTATGGGCAAAGCATAGATTGGTTAACGAGGGAAGGGTGGTGGTAAATGGTAGGGTTGGGTAGGTGGTTTGGGTGTGTAAGTGGGAGTTTTAATGCCTCCATAGGTCAGATTGGTGCGGAGGTGTGAGGGTACATAGGAAAGAACTTCACCAATGTGGGGGTCATAATGAGGATGTTGTTGAAGGTTACCATACTCTTGTGGAGTACAAAAGGTATCGACGTTGTAGAGGCGGCACTCCCCCAATGTCAGGCATTGAAAAACACCTTCTAGTGGATTAGTATCTGGGATATGGGTAGCGGGGATGGATGTTTCCACAGGGGTTTGAGATGAGGAGGTTGTAGGTTATGGAGCAATGGATGGTTCTACAGGAGTTGTGGTGGTTGTGATAATAGGTGATGTAGGGTTCATAGAAGAAGTGGTAGGGGTGGTGGTAGTAGAAGTGGATGTGGAGGTGGGAGAAGTGGTGGGAGCGGTGATAGGTATGAGGACATCGTTGGGCCGGTATAACATGTTACATGTTTTGAATGGGGAAGGGTCAGCTTGTATGGTGTAGTTTTGTCCCTCATGTTCAAATTTGAGACAACAATGAAGGGTGGAGGGGACACATCCCATGGCACAGATCCAAGGTCAGAAAAGTAAAATGGTGTATTGGAACTCTCCTTCCAAGACATAGAAGATTTTGGGGATGCTACGGGGACCAAAATGAATATGTAGGATCATTGTCCCCAAGGTAGTGGTTATGGCATCATTGAAACAACGCAGCATAATTGGGTCATTATGCATGCAATTGGTAGGAATGAGCATTTAGTTAAATGCATGGGAAGATATGATGTTAATGCTATCTCTGCCATCTATCATAATACGTTGAACACGTATATTGTCAACAAAGTCAGAGATGAACAAGGTGGGATTAGGGTCCTCCATTTGGTGAAGTGTGATTTCATCATCAGAGAAGGTGAGAGCAGCCACCTAAGATGAGGCATCAGGCTTTGAGGTGGGAGGTGAAGAAATAAGGGAGGCCATGTGGTGTGGTGTGATGATGGATGCAGCTGGTGTGGGTTCATTAGGTGGGACCTCAATGAGGGCTTGGCGATGAGATTCAGAAGTTTAGATTAGGTCATATAAGGACATTTTGAGTGGCGATTGGTGGAGTTGTTTGATAATGGTGCGATGGGCTCTCCCATTGGAGATAGGGAAGGTAGGTCATTAGATGGTGATTTGTGGTGTAGGCGTGGGTGTGATGTGAGGTATATGTGAGGCAGTAGATTCATCTGAACTAATTTTCCCTTTATCACGTTTATCCCGAGTGGTTATTCGAACCATATCAATTTCAAATATCTGTGGTAGGTAGAAAGGTTATGATGTCTAAGGTGATGGTGGTAATGGTATAGAAGGGGTGAGCATGGTCGTGGGAGGAACATGATCTTTGTCTAAAAGATCATCCTCAATGAAGAACTATAACAAGATTGCTTTAAGAGCTTGGCAATGCTCCATGTTATTCCCTAGTGCATGATGGTAGGTGTGGATCTGGGAGTCGTCAAACCATTTTGGTTTTGGTTTGAGTGGGTTGTAGGTTCGGATGGGTGTTAAGGTGATGTGGGAGGAAGCCAGTAGGTTAGCCAAGATAATCACATAGAATCCTGCCATTGGGTCACATTGTGAGGTGGGTATGGTTTTCGGTGAGGCACTCAATAGTGACTTAGAAGAGGGTGCCACGGGTCACGTTGTGGGGATGGTCTGGGTAGTTTGGGTACATTTAGGTTTGGGTTGGGGTGTGGGTCGCACCTTGTTAGGTAAGATTGTATTCGGTGATCTGGTTTTTGTTTTAGGTGTCACTTTAGGAGGTGGGGTAGTCAGCAATGCAAAATGATGGTGAAACAAAAAGGGTCATGCTAAAGATGGGAGAGGACAGGTTATCTAAGGTGAGAGTAGTGGCATTGTGGAGGTAGGGGTAGGCGATGGTAGAGGTGTTTGGTGGTGCCTGGTAGGTAAAGGCAATGTCGTAGGGTTGGGTGGTAGAGGAGGTTGCGATAAGTGGGGAAGGTGACGAATTTTGTCTATACTATGGACAATCAATTTTGTGGTTAGGGATGATGGATGATGACCTAAGAGGGATGGTAGTGGTGAAGGGGACAAAGAGGTAGTGGATGATGCTAGTACTAACATCTGGGGTGGTTTGTGTTTTAGTTTTGGTAGGGGTGTATTTTTAGTGAGGGGGTGAGAGGGGTTAGTAAGATCAATTTTGATTTCCAGATGGGTAAGGCATGATGCAGGTCGTACCCCTAGGATACGAGAGATGGTGGAGGTTGATGGGGGGTTGGGAAGTGAGGATGTAGATGATGCAGATGATGAAGGTATGTGTGCGGTCAGAGGAAATTTGGGAGGTGTTGCACGTCATTGTGGGTGGAATAGGTGTGGAGGGTACCACTATTGTAGGGTAAATAGTGGGTGATTCAGTATGTAAGGTCTGCATTTGTGTGGAGATGGGGATTTGAAGATGTTCCCAAAGTAACAAATGATCAACATACTCTGGAGGGTCCGTCGAATGAGGACGATTAAGAGAGGAAGGGGATGAGGGTTGATTTGGTGGTGATCCCTATAAATGGAATTGATATCTATGAAACAAGGAAGCCCTCTACATCTGATTATGTAGGAAGGAGAGATGAGAAGAGATCATTTAATGTTGTAGGGGATGGTAGAGGGTCATTGTTACATTCAGAATGGGCTCTTCTTTGTGGTGTAAGTGTGGGTAAGGTAGATGAAGAAGGATATTCCTCAATGTGTGGTGAGGTGGAGGAAGAGGAAGGTACTTCCAACTCCTTGGAGAGTATGGAAGTAGGTGTCGATGGCAATTCATCAAGTATGAGGGTAGGAGGAGTTAATGACATGGTCAGGTATGGTAGTTATAGCATTTGAAGAAGATGAATCCATTTGCACTAGATCTATCCTCTATTGGTAGTGGTGAAGAGGGTGAAGATGTTGGTACAGGTAAAGGCATTTCTTTGAGAAGTTCTTCTATAGGTGCGATTGGGGGGTATGGTGCAAGTGGTATGGGTAGGATATCAAAGATGGCATGAACCTCCCGGGTATTGTCACTGTCGACTGGAAAATGGTTGTGTTGGGTGGGGGTGTATTATTAGGAAAAAAAACTTTGGAAGATGTGAAGGTTTTGGTTTACAAGTGCATTGGGATTGTCCAGAATGAGATCTCCTCTATCTAACATTTCTTGGACAATGGTTTTTAAGGTGATGCAGTTGTTGGTGTTGTGCCCTCAGGTATGATGGTAGTCACAGATTTCGTTCTCCCTATACCATGAGGGTATCAGGTGGGCAGGATCAAAACCAGGGTGTGGTTTGATAGCTGGAAGAGTAATAGCCCCTGTGTTTAGGATTTTTTCTAAAATAGGAGGGTATGGTTCAGTAATGGGGGTATATTTCTTTTATTCATTTTTGAAGAGGAATGTTTACACTTGCAATAGGTTAGGCGGGGGTTTTGGTAGGTTGGATGGGTGAGGCGGGCCAGCCTTCAGGACTACCGAATGGGAAGAGCCTTTGGCTCTAGGAGGGTTGAGAGGAGTGGTTGGTGGTGTCTTGGTGGTGGAAGCGGGTTCATGTGGTTTAAAAGGAGCACCTTTGTTGCACAATTGAATTTGTTTCTCTTCGAGGGCTTGGATTTTGAGCTTTCGGGCCATGGTGAATGCCTCGTCAAAAGTGTGAAAGGTTTAGATTTGTAAGGTGGATGAGATATGATGAGTAAAATCCCATGTAAACATCTCTATTAGTTTGGTCTGCGGTAAGGGGAATGTGAGTTGATTGATCAGGCCATGCCAGTGAGCAACAAAGTCTATGATTGACTCGTCATCAAATTGACTTGTAGTGTACAAGTCATTCATAGTGACTTTCTTGACTACATTAATGGAGAAGTGATCCAGAAAGGCTTGATCCACCTAGTTAAAGGAGAAGATAGAGTGCTTAGGTAAGGTACTATACCAGTCTATGGTGGGTCCATTGAGGGACATAGGAAATGTTTTCAATAGCAAATCATCTTCATGAGTTATGAGGTAACACATGTGTCTAAAAGACCTCAGATGTTGCTGTGGGTCCTCTTTGTTGTTGAACCGGTTGAATTTCAGCATTTCCTAGTGTGGGGGGTATGGGTGGATAGGAATGGAGAAATGAATAGGCTCATTACAAATCTCCTTGTAGGTGAGAGATGTGTGTGAATCGGAAAGATATTCTTCTAGCATTTTCATCTTATCCATCATCATTTTGATAAGATAATGGGTAGGTTGTGATAGAGGTTAGCTTCCCATATGAGGGGGAGGAAGGTAAGAATAATATGATGTGGAAGGAATCATGTTGTGTGAAGGATCCGCTTATGAAAATTGTGGTGGTATATGTGAGGAGAAGGATGAGGAAGGGTAATATATTGAATAAGAGGTATATGCTACTGGTGGAGGTTGAAAGTGGGTCTATATAGGAGGGGCTGGGGTGAACACCCAAGTAGCAACAGGAGGAAGTGATTGGGGAATAGACAGAAATAAATTCTAAAGGGGGGTATAGTTTTTTTATATTGGCGGTGGTTGAGACGGAGCGGGTGTGTAGTTAGTGGATGACACGAGGCCAATGGGACTAACGGTCACAAAGGTGGGCATGGGAGATGCCATAAGGGGTGAAGATGTCAGAGGTTTGGTAAACGCCATATAGGGGGTGGATACCATCACGGTAGGGTTGAGTTATGACACCACTAGTGGTAAGGTAGGAGTAGGTATAACCAAGCTAGAAGTAGCCGACATGAAGGTAGGTGTGAGAGCAAGAGGAATGGACATGGGCATACCATAGATAAGTTGGCCCAAGGAATCCCAAATGGAAGCATCGGAAGGATAGCATTGTAAAGTGGTAGGGTTTTGGTCTAGAAATTGTACGAAGTCTGCGTCACCCATACTAACAATGGTGGGGAAACTGGGATCCATAGGTGATGACATGGAAGGGGGTGATAGACTAGGTGGAAAAGGTTGAAGGCTAGTGTGGAACACAAGTGCATTGGCTTAGTTACATGTCAACACCATGTGAAGGGGTGTATATCAAGTAATGTTCTACTTTGCAGATGACACAGAAAGTAACAGGGATGAAGAGAATGGGTATTTGTAAGAAAATGTGTGGATGTGCTAATTAAGGACCAGCATAGGATAACCAACATTAGTTAGGGGTAACTAATTCCAGTCTAGGCTAACTGCTACCGGTTACTGATAGATAAGAATGTTTTAGAAAACTGAGATAAAGAACTGATAATGATCATATGGAAAGGCTCTGTGACTACTTTTTAGTAGGAAACAAAGTGTTCAGAATGTTACAAGAACTGTGATAGCAGAGAAATTGAAAGAGGGGTCTTTTGGACAAGTTAACCCAAAATAACAGAGACCAATGCTGGTAGGTTATAATTGATGCCTGTGAGGAGTAAACCGATGTCAGTTACTGTGTAGATTGAAAAATTGTAGAAAATTGTATTATGGTAAGTTTGAATCAGAAGAATGATCAAACCAGAGATTGGTAGATGATATAATGAATCCTCTGCACCCTTAGAAAAAGTTGGAATACACCAACTATGATTGGGGAGTGCGAAAAGGAAAAAGAGAACAAGAATGGAGAAAACGGAATCTCACACCTCAAAACTCACTTCAAGAAAAATGCTAAAAAAAGGTGTTACCTACCAAGTGATTTTAAATGTGTTGATCTTACGCTATTCAGAAGGACTGGCTCATGAACTTTAGAACAAATTTTTTGGTGAGGAAGGCTTCCTACAAAGAAGGAGATCTAAAAGGTGAGGTTTCAGGTTATGTTATGGTGGGGGCAGGCTGTCCTCTGAGATAATGACTCGATAGAAGTAACAAGTTGGGGAGTACCTGCCAACCTGATTATGTGATCACGGACAGATGTTCCCGGGAAGATGTTGTTTAAGAAGATGTGTCTTTTGAATTTTTGTGCAGTTTGGTAAGACTCAGAGAGAGAGAAAGAGAGAGAGAGTGCTTTTCTATGATTCATTTATCAACCATCAACTGGGAATGAATTCCAGCATATAGGTTTCCCTAATTTAATGTGAGCTAATGTAGTAAAGCAGAATGAAATATGAGTGTTTTAAACCCAAATTAAAAATATGATATTTGATGTCATAACTGATGAACAAGAGAAGGGATGCTCTTTCATGAATGTGATACTAATTAAAGGGAAGAAATATCAGTTCTAAAGCACCAAAACATGATTGCTTTTAGACAATAGAAGAAGAAGAAGATTCTAAAGAAGTAGATTAATGTGAAATCCTTTTAGAAAGGGAAACAGACACAAATTTTCCTAGGAATGAACAAGATGCAAGGAACCTCGAATGGGTCCCACCGAGCGTGCCAAAATGTTTTGATCCTTTTTGTGTACAATTGGAGACTAAAACAGATAAGGGTGTAGAAGGTTTACCTATTGTTGGGTTGAAGGTGGAATGCACGCGTGTTGATTTCCGATATTAGTTGATCATGTGAACTCCTTTTTACCTGTGAAGGACTACCCTGAAATAAGAAAGCAAGACCACAATAGAGAGTTAAATAGTATATGTAGTGGACTATCTAGCGTATGCGAGATCTAGGAAGTGTAGTACTCCCTAGAGAGTTGTTAATCCATTATTTTATAAATAAATATTAAATGAAAAAATCATGTAAATAAAAGGAATCTAGTGCTAGCATTATGATTTGGGTGCCTCAAGTTGTTATCAGCGTCGATTCAATTAAATACTAAAATATGCAGGTAAAAGGTATTTGGGTTAGGTCGGGTGGTTTGTGGGTCACAGACAGGTTCTGGTTAGGGTTGGGTAGGATATTCTAGGTTATTTGGGTGAAGAAGTACGTTTTTTATCTACTCTATGTTAGTAGGCATAGAGACTGACGCTAGTTGAGGGTAAACCAATGCCAGTTAGGGTTAACCGATATCAGTCACTATATAAGTGATAGATGTCTAGGTGGGAGTTGTTTGGGTCCCACTCTATCTAAGGACAGAGTGTTGAGAGGGTATGGGTGAATGTTGGGTGAATTATGGGTTCCAGGTCAGAACGTAGGGGTTTTAGAAGGTAGTTTTGGGTGTGTTTAGGTAGAAGGTGGAGAGCTAGCAAATGGCAGGGTGACCAATGGCGATTAGGATAGACCGACCACAGTTAGGGTTAATCGATGATGGTCACTAGTATTGGATCAGAGTTTTGTAGTGGGTGTTATCTCTCAATGATTATTCAGAGGGTTGTTAAGGTGTAGAATGGGGTGAGACAGGGTCCCAAGTGTGGGTGTGGGTTGGATACGTGAGGTTGGAGGGGTAGGGGAGAATTTTTTGCTCTTGGGGAAGGAAATAGAGAAGCAAAGTACCAAAACACAAGTGAAGGATACAATGATCCACTTACCTAGAGTACGATGCATGTATAAGAGTGATAGATGTTGGTGAAGGATGATAGGTTGGCTAGAGAGCTCTTGATTGAGCTCTTTCTGGTCCAAGTTCCTTCAATGTCTATTCTCACAAAGGTTCTTATGAGTGATTCCAACAATGGTCTCTACTAGGAGTTCTGATGGCCTTTTTGTTTCAACCAGTTTCCAATGTCTAATGTCCAGTTCTAGAAAACAATGATGAATGAAGTCAGCTCAAGAATCCACACAAATGCCAACGTTGAACCTATGAAAAACACCAACCCTTTAGAAAGAGTCGGGACTGGGTATTTTTAGGTGACCAACACCAGTCCCACCTGACCGACATCATTCAAACTTTGACACCGGTCATGTTGAGGGGATTTGTTTTTTGAAAGGTGGGGAATATGCCTTCCCCACTTGATTTTGAGTAGTGGAGCACCTGCATCCTCCACCCTTAGAATGGGTAATAGGACAAAATGGGTCCTATGACTGGGGTGGCCACTATTAGGTATTTCTAGAAGGGTATGGCCTAGGTATGGGAAAGGTGGAGAGTGGAATGGTGAGGTGGAGGGGCAAGTGGGGTAGTTAAAGGGTGAGGTGGAGGAGAAAGTGGGGTAGTGGAAGGGTGAGGTGGAGGGGCAAGTGGGGTAGTGGAAGAGTGAGGTGGAGGAGCAAATGGGGTAATGGAATGATGAGGTGTTTGGGTGAGGTGGCCAGTCCAGTGGCATGGTGAGGTGGAGGGGCAAGTGGGGTAGTGGACGAGTGAGGTGGAGGAGTAAGTGGGGTAATGGAATGATGAAGTTTTTGGGTGAGGTGTGTTGGTGTAGGTTATTTTCTATGTATTTATTTTAAATACATGGAATACCTCCACATAGGTGATTCACCATGCTTAGGTGTCCTAGGGTGTCATTATGGCTCTTACACACATTATAGAGTGTCATTGGAGTTACATTTGACCAGCTATTCTGGGAATGTAACTCCCACTTCTTGAAGTGTACTTTTGTGGGGGAGTTACACACCCCACTAATATTTGTACACCCTTTCATCTTGAGCAACACATGGGGAATGGAATAGAGTTTGTTTTTTTTAGCTTTTTTCCTCAATGCATGCACATTGCTTCCATGAATGATTTATTGCCTTGATCTTGAAGCTACATCATTTTGCAGTTGATTGCAACATTTTGGTGCTCACGGATTCCCTCTAGATCTTCGTCATTCCTCCGACATGGTATCAAAGCATAGGGATCGGAATCGTGTTGCTCGCAATAGTTGTTTACTACTCTCCATCTCATAGTTTCTTGTGCAAGCTATCATTTGCATGTGCTCTTCTTGCATTTATTTTAGGGCCTTATACCTCTTGCATGGGTTTGATCATGGTTCATTTGGTTGTGTTCGAGTTTCTGGTGTTTTTAGAGTTTGGTGTCTTCTTGGGCTCGTCATTTCCTTGCTTGCATATGCTTGTATTTGCATGCTCTACATCGGGTTATGTTATGGAATCTTCGATGATTCTGATCTCGTGCTGTGAATCCTTCAAATGACTCATGCATTGATTGTTTTTTAAACATCTGCATTTTTTCATGCTCATCAATCTCTGCACTTTTGTTGGCTTGTATTATTTGGAAACATCCTTCCTTGCAACCTGCATAAAGGAACCATATCAAATCCTTCTATGCACACCTTATTTCTACCTCATTTTTTTCCTGTTGGCACTTTGGAGCAATCCCCACAGTCGAAGAAGGTAGATCCAGAGGTTGTATAGAGGGTGGAGTCTTGTGTTGGATTTCCATAATATATTGAAGGGTTATTGAATCCTTCGATAGTGGAGCAACAAGACTGATTATTTGGGCTACACATGAAGAGGTTGAGAATGAGAATGAGATAAGTAAAATGAGAAAACAATAATTTACACGAGGGCGAGGAGCCATGGATAACGAATGCAGCTACTTTTACTCGCAGGACTTGGTGACATTATTATCAGAGGAAGGCACATCCTTGGTTTTGCCTTTCCCATTCATGCCTGCACCACATCCCTTGGCTCAGACCATTCTCTGGTTGACCTCTCACCAGAGCTGCACTTCCCTCATGGCCATTTCACTATTGAATACTCCACTCAGACCCTGCACAGCGCCCACCGTGATCTTCTTTGCTCGGCCTTGGCGGTTATAACCTGCAACGACTGACAACTTTGTGCCCACTCAGCCTTTGACCATTCGTGGTGAGTCCTTTGTGCTTAGTTTTTTGAGAACTCTCAACCATTCCACCCTTGGTGCCTATCTCTCCACATGGGCCTTCCACCTGCCTCCTCACCTTGTGCAGACCTGCAGCACCTCCCAGCTTGACACAGTCCAACAGCAGCTCGGTCTAGCAACTTCCACCACCTGGCTTAGCACATGGGTCCCCCATACATCCCTTTTAGACATTTTTGGGTGGTTAAAACAATCCCATTTTTTGATGTTTTTAGGTTAAAAACATTCTATTGGCATTGTAATAATTTTTAAGGTTGTTTTTTGGCTTGTTTTATCAACCCTCCTACGAGTGTCGAAGACGTAGGGCGAGGTCCAGGGTTGGCAGGAGGCTAATTCCCCCTCGCAGTCAAAACAAACCCCTACTAAAATTCCATGCCATTTCCAACGAGTACCCACACAATACCCTTTGCACCCATCTTGTGTACCCTTTTAATGTGTTTACATCATTTAGTGGCATTTTCCATCAATTGCGGGAATCGTTTAAATGCCATAACTTTTGACTCGCTGCTCATTTTTTTGCACTTCCTTAGTCAAAGTTACATTATTTTTTGCACATTACGTGATGGAATTGTTATTTTTGTAAACACACTACTTTATAAAGTGCCACATTCTAGGGGGGTTGATTATACTCTTGGGCTTTCACATGCAGACGCATTATCGGCCGAGTCTGACATCTTGCTTTTGTGCATCTAACATTTTTCATCATGGAGAGTGATCTTTCCAGACTTGAGCATCATAGGATCACTTACAGCCTCCACCACTTCTCACCGGGAGAGGGAACTATTCATCTTGGCGTGCTTCCATGGAATGTTACTTTTCCCACGAGGGTCTTTTACCCTTCTTGCTTGGGCCAGTTCCTGCACCCGCTGATCATCGTCATCTAGAGGACTTCCTTGACACTTGTGACCATGTCTTTGGTCACATGATGATGCATGTCTCTCATTCTCTCTGGTTTCACATGGCAGACTCAGATCCACCCCACCGTGTCTGGAGCATTCTTCATTCCCTCTATGGAGACCCTTCACATATTGTTGCCATTGTTGTTGTCTGTTGATTCAGTTGTCTCCTCCATTTCTTCGTGTGATGGCCATTCCACTGACATAGACTCACTTGATTCTACTTCTGATGACAAGGATTGTGCACCCTGTTCTGATGTCGAGAGTACTACAGAGGACTCTTCTCCTCTTTCTCTCACTATTCCAGACATTGTTGTCACCCCCCACATCTCATCAGATATCGAGCAGTCTTCTACTCAGCCTCATACCGTCATCACACCCACCTCCTTTCCACTTCCAGTGTGTGAGGCCCCTTCCACTCCTCTGCCTTCATTGGATGACTCATACCTATCTGACATCGCTCTTCTGTTTGTTGAGCCCCCTCATTGGGATGAGTATCTGCCTGACCTTGGTCATCTTTTCACAGAGTCCACTTGTGATGCTCTATAGGTTCCTCATCCATCTACAGGTATTTCAGAGGAGTTCATCATCTCTATTGTTGGGAGTGCCCCTTCTGGGAATCATGTCATGTCCACATTTCCAGAGACCTTCATTGATCCACCCTCAGCTTTGGATCCCTTTTCTATTGTGGAGGATGTTTTTTTCCCTTCACATCACTTGGACATCCTTTTTATGCAGGTGTTCCTCTTTTTCACTCTGATAGTTCTACACACGTGGCATTACCTTCGATTCCTTGGCACTCACTTGCTAGACCTATGTCACACTTCCAGTGCACCAGACTCAGAGTTCTTCGTGTTGCTTCCTTCAGTTTCCTTTGTGGAGTTGGTGGACTTCTAGTACATCATTTCTGTCCTTCCTAAGGGTAGGCACATAGTTTGGTGTAGGTGGCTCTTCTTCAGTCTAGAGGCAGAGGATCTCATGATCGACATTCTTCTGGGAGACCTCCTAGAGCTATAGAGTTCAGATCCATCCATGGCATCTTCTGCATTCCTCTCATCTCCCTCTTCTTCTCTCTTCTTCTTCTTTCCGAGAGATTGCCTCTTTGTACATGGGTACCTTTACAGGATCTTCTGTGGCCGGGACCCATATTTGGCATCTTTCTTAGATTAGAGAGTGGTTTTGTCTCTCTTTTGTGGGGGATGTTTTTTCCCACTGGGTTTTCTCCTTTCACTCCACTTTTCGAGAATTCTTTCTTGTACGTAGGTACCTCATTAGGCTTCTTTCCAGGACCCACTTCTCTCCTTGTTTTCATCTATGTCTCCACCTAAGCTATGCTTCAGGGGGGGTGTTGGTGTAGGTTATTTTCCATGTATTTATTTTAAATACATGGAATACCTCCACATAGGTGAATCACCATGCTTAGATGTCCTAGGGTGTCATTATGGCTCTTACACATGTCATAGAGCATCATTGGAGTTACATTTGACCGGCTATTCCAAGAATGTAACTCCCATTTCTTGATGGCTACATTTGTGGGGGAGTTACACACCCCACTACTATTTGTACACCCTTTCATCTTGAGCAACACATGGGGAATGGAATAGAGTTTTTTTTTTCATTTTTTTTCCTTAATGCATGCACATTGCTTCCATGAATTATTTCTTGCTTTGATCTTGAAGCTACATCGTTTTTTGGTTGAGTGTGAAGTTTTGGTGCTCATGGATTTCCTCCAGATCTTCATCGCTGCCGTTCGCATGTCCATTGATGTGTCACGTCGTCCCTTGTCATCCTCACTTGCGTGGTTTTCATGACCCTCCTTCAAACAAAAGAATGTGCTAATTAATGTAGATGATATTTCTATTTTTAGGATGAAAAACCTCTAAATGAGGGTGGAAGTAATGTACGAAGGTGTTTTTTAGTGACATACAAATTAGGGTTGAGTTGATCAGCTCGTGTACAAAGAAGAAGATATATATGCATAGTAGTGTTAGATCAGAGTTTATGAAAGGTGACATGTTTTTGGTATTTGCAATATCCTCATTCATTTTATTTTATTTTTTAGTTATCATTTAATTTCTTACCTTTCTTGCAAAAATATGCGTAAATACTGATCAGGGCACAACATTCTCTAACAAGGACAAGTGTGTTTCTAGCTTGATCCCCTGGGATAGATAATTGTGAGTTCCACATACATTACATTATCTGGGTCAGTACTTGGTGACCTCATTACACACAAATGGTGAGCCTCCTAGAATATTCAATTTCCCACCTCTGATCATAAATATGGGGCATTCTCATAATATCACACGAAAAACTATAGGTTATCTACTGTTTTATGAAATGCTCATCCATTTTTCCAATCCTTACAATCGAGTGACACACTGCTGGTGAAATTATTTCTTCATGTGATATCATGTTTTCAAAATTTATTATTATCCTCGGTTTTATAGCTCCATACAACCACCTGAATACTTCAAATATTTCATCCAGGATGTCAATTGGTAGGAAAATTGGATTCAGTAGACAGACTATTTGTAACACTTCATCAATTAACAACTTCTAAATCACTTACGAGTTATCCAAAACCTTATGAAAGGTAATATTGTCCAAGCTTGACCTCGAATAACATAATTTCGAGTGTCTCCAAAGAAGTAGGATTTATGTCTCATACATCTGACATGATAGATGGAGTTTTGAAGCATTCCTCTGTATATCAAGAATCGTCCTCAGTAGAGATTTTAAGTTTCATCAGCTGGAAGTGCATACTCGAGCTTCTATAATCTAGTTGAAACCAAATATTATAAAGAATGAAAAGATTGGAAAACATTGGGGGTCACTCATGGAATCAGATGAGCATCGACTATGTAAAAATCTGGTAGGTGTTTGCCTCCTTTTTTGTATAAAGGAGTAGATCTCTCAGACCATAAACGTTGGCATGCAAGGATCCAAGAAGAGGGACATATCTCATACAACGAAAACTTATAGATGTAGATGATCAGCAGTAAGGGGTACATAATAGGGGGTGTTGGAGAAAACAACAGTACTCTAAAACGGTTAGTCACCTCTAACAAAGTTGGACGAGGAGAGTTGAACGATATCCAATAAATTTTAAGTATATGTTCTCCATATGCCCCCGTATGACGCACTCGAATGTCAAGGAATTTCTTCCTTTCCCTCTATTTCTTTTTTTTCAACACATAGAACTTTGAGCTCCATTTTTTATCGTTAGGTGACCTATGACCTTATGTGCAGAGTTAATTTCTTATATTTTCTTCCCTTCTTTCATTTCATCATCCCCATCTAAGATTCTGTCGTAATTGCACTTTTTTTTCCTAATGGGTCTTTTCAGAACTATCGTTCTAGTGAGATAATCATGCTTTTTGATCAGTGGAATGTGTAATGAAATGTTTTGTTAACAGTTATAATACCCAATATTAAAAACATCCACCATAATAGTTTTTTCAATAATATGTTAATCTAAGAAAGTTACATAATTGTTAACTAAATCCCGGCCACTAGATTGAATCTTCTACTTAATGTACTTCGCATGTCAGCACAATGGAAATAGTATATGGCATGCATGAAGGAGTGGGAGGAATTTTTTGTGGCAGACAAGTTTTGAAGGGCTATTAATTAAATGCCCAGTTAATTTTTTACCTACCACCTTTCTGCTACTTTTGGCAGTGACCAAGAAGAGTCTTTATTGTCATGGCTCCCACCTTACACCCAACGTGGAGGAGATTACCTTTGTTGGGCATTGTTTCACTTACTTTATTTTGAGTAGAATTTTTGGACCCACATTAGTTCACAGTTGGGTGAAAATTATGGTCATTCCTTTAAATGAGTTCTTCCAATGTTTATTGATGGACCCTGTCCTAGTGGCACACTTTGATGGGTTTGTGTGCACTTTAGAAAGAAAGCTGCATTCTTGGTTTTGTTCCTTATTCTCATCTTTTCTAACTTTTCCCCTTTTGGTTTAAATGTTTATGAAATTTTGTCATGTCTGCGTGCATGGTGGCGGAGGTTACAGAAATTGATAAGGTGAAGAAGGCATTGAATAGGTCCTTAGTTTAGTAATGGTTGTATAGCATGTGTTAAGTCATGCATCCATCGAATGTGAAGCCTTTCTCAAAATGGCTGTGTGCATTAAGCACTGCAAGCACTGTCGTGGTGTTTTTTGGGTACCCAGCAAGTTCATGGCAAAAAAATTCAGACTTTAAGGTTTTGGTTTGTAGCCATAAACTCTAGTAGATGGCTGATATCTGTGGACCATGCTCTGATATCAGGAATCAGATGAAGCCTAACGGTTTGCAATGTTTACTATCACTTAGCAATTTCATGAAATGAACGGATCTCTTTCACTGAAAGGACATATTGTATTGGAATGTTGTTTTGATACAAAGTATGTGGGATTTTCTTAATAGTAAATCCTTGATCAATGATTTGGTAAAATTGTCCCTGTGTTGTTTCCTTGATTTTTAGGTTCGAATGAATTTGACTCAAACATAAAAAGGGGAAAGGGAGTTAATAAATACATTGGTCATAAAAAGAGGGGGGATTCCATTATTTTGTGACATAGTAGTAGGATAAGGAGATCTTTCCAGGGGGAAATTTGTCACAGGGAACCTCCGAGAGAGAGAAATAACCCAAATCCCCAATGATATAACTTAGGAATCCTAATACTAAAGCACGTATGTTTGGATTAAACTAGTTGTTCTAGAAGCAAGGGACCCCCAAGACACCTAAAAAAAAATCACTTGTTTTGGTATATCAGTGAGGAATTTTATTGGATCAAAAATGATACCCCAGAGTACCCCTTTAGGACTTCACTATTTTTCCATCCAAACCAATGAACCATTACAAAGTGTTAACATATAATTTCCAGTCATATATCACACAAGATTCTTGAATAAAAAACACATCATTCTACCTCCAAACCATTTGATAATAAAGCATGACAATTTTTTTAGTATATTTCTTGAAACGAGTCCATTTATTTTAGGAAAGAAACAAGCGAGACATATAAACATGCTCTCAAAGTTTATCAATGGTTGTACATCTGCAACCACCTTGTCATGAAATTCAAATAAACATAAATCCCAACAATGCTTACACAAAATGGGTGTGAATTCCTATAGTAGAGACACATTTATAACTCCTTTTGAAACATTTCTAGTGAGTCCTTCCTCTACTCCAAAGGGATTTCCCTTTAAAGGAATTGTCTGCTTTTTTTCTAAAACCCCTCCTTTCTTCTTATACAACCTTATCCACTTAAGGGTTTTAGGGAATATCCCATCTAGATAATAATTCACTCATGCCCAGGTTATCTCTCGAAGACTCCAAGGAATATGAAGAAATATTCCTCCACAACAGGCTTTAACTTTTCCCACCACTAGCATGTCACCATCATGTCAATGTGACGAGGTAAAATATTTTCCACACCACATTGATTTACGATTATATTTTCCGCATGAGACTAAATGTGACCTAGAAAATAATAATAAATTGACAAGATGTATATTTGAAAATGTGATCATTTATTTAACCTTTGGTGACATGCTTCAAATGAATGTTTAATTTTGATTTAAATCCCACTCATGCCTGTTAATCTGAGCAAGATATGAAATTTATGGTGACACGATATTTAAAACATGATACCATAGAGAAACCTACCTATTTAAACATGACTTAATGGGCCTCAAAATACCATCTGAATTTCATAGAGCCTCCCACATTTAACTTCCACACATAACCCTTTCGTCATGGCTTCATCGACCTTAGGATTGAATCCCAAAGGAGAAGAAATGACTAACCTAGGTGAATTCTTCTAACTGACAGGTCCCAATGAGGCTTTTATCAAGCATGTTTGTAGTGTATCTAAGGTTTGAGCTAATCCCCTAGATGAATACCCTCAGGATGCCCTAATTTTTATTTTTTGAACCATTTGGCCAAATCTTGTGCTTAATTTCCTATTTTCTAAACCCTACACTTTCATCTCATCCACTCTGAATATCATATGAGCATGGATTGTTTGAAAAAACATTGGTCCCATCATTATCTTCTTATCCATGATGATAACTAGCACTTGTATAAGGATTAATATGATCCTCCCTTATCAGATATAAAGCTTCCCATTTCATCCACAATGGGTGTGCCAAAAAAAGAAACACTTCCTTCAGGATTGCATGTAGATGAGATAGAAAAGTGGATCATAGCACTCAAATCTTCCCTAGTTGAAATCCAGACCATGATGGGTATACAAGATTCTCTCCCAAAGAAATAGAAAGTTGGCCTTGATGATCTAGTTAGTGGAGCAGCACAACTGCTCATGACTCGGTCTTCCACCAGTTAGAGGACTAAATCATATGTAAAGGGAGGGATCCCTCTCTGCGAGTGGGTGATATCACTCAAAATTAAAAGGTAATTTACCCAAATTATTAATGGGAAATGAATAGGGTTCCCATAATTTCTAGAAAAAGGAATTTCGCAAGGCCTAGCTAGGGATGTCTTATTTGTATTCAGTATTATGGATCATGAGGACTTCATATGTTGTAGGGATCAGCTTCTAAAATGCATGCCAACATTCTCAGAAGAAGTAATGGACATATGAGAATTAATTTCCTCATTGCATGAAAATATTTTTCCTTTTTTGTTTTAGCACCACTGAGATGCATATTTCATACATGCTTACATTACACCATAAAAAAACCTGCACAATTAATCCTCTCACACAATTCCCACAACTACATACACACATTTCACACAATTATGAGCTATTTTGTATGATAAACCTAACCACTCACTACTTAATCAATCTTGGGTTTTTCAAACAGAAAATATTAAATACTTATCCTTAATTTTATTATACATCGAAGCAACCATAAATATACACCAAAAATTAACCAATTACACAACTGGGTGCCCGGTCCCGCGATGGAAAATTCAATCCATACTTAAAACATTTCTAATTAAGGTGAAATGTAAAGTTAATTTTGGGCTTGGAATATCTTCCACATTGCAAGTTAGTCAAACATACCTCTTCGGGCTTCAGGGCCAAACCATCAATTTACACATTTGCAGGCATAAGGCACACTTTAACATCACTAGTTATTCCTCCAAGAATTTACTTTATGTTTTCTTTCACATCACGGGGTCAAGAACCCAACCCTCATTCCACACGAATGCCACAGAAAATATAAATACACTTTATTATGCCTTCACAGTTTCCAAAATACTTCCTATCCTCGAGTACTAAGGATAATTAACATTTCACACCCAATACTTATACTCTACAAAAGTAACCAATTGTCTTGATAGCACATCAAAGCACCTACTTCCTTTTTAACTTCAAAACCCTTGAAAACCTTTAAAATTTGAACAAGAACATAATCAGGTGAGGACTTGGTTTCTCCACCAAATAGAATGATTTGAAACTAAAATTGGAAATTTTTATACCAAGTGTAGAACTGAACTTAAATATAGAGTGCATCCAATGATATAGAATTGAAATAAATCATAATGATTATATGCACCAACACCAAACCTATACCTCTGGAATGAAGAATAGCCACCCACACTGAACTATGTTCCTTCCCTTAGGAAGGGCATACAATGAGATTATTGGAAGTCTACCCACTCCGCGAAAGAATTTGCCAAAGACAGCAGTACGAAGAACTATGAATCTGGTCCACAAAAATGTGACATAGGTTTGACAAGTAAGTGTACATGAGTTGAAGGTAATGCCAAAAACGTAGAAATGTTAGATTGAATCAGAGGAAAATCCGCCAAAATGATGCCTGAGTGAAGTGAATTCAATGCAACAACCCTCAAAACAGAAGGAGGATCCACAAGTAAGGGTGGATTGGTGAAGATATCCTGAAAAGTGGAAGTGATAAGAGTCCTAGAAGGGGAAATCCCAACAAAGGAGATGAAAACATCCTCAAAAACACCTGTAGAAGGATGAGGAACTTTTACTACATCACAAGTAGGCACTATGAAGAGACAATGAAGGTCTGGAAGATATTTGTTCAAATGAGGGGGATTGATAAATAGAAGAGTGATGTCAGACATGTATGAATCATCCATGCATGAAGGAAGAGGAGTAGAAATGGCCTGAAACACTATAAGTGGAAATGAGGTAGATGTAATGATGGTATGAGATTGAGAATGGGACTTCTCGATGTCTGATGGAAAGGGAGGAGTGTCAACATACTCTAGAAAGCTAAGAGAAGGAGGAGAGGAGTCCTCAGTACTACTCTTGTCATTATAACTATAAGCACAATCCTCTTCATTAGAAGTAGGAACAAGTGAGTCTATACTAGAGGAACTATCATCACATGAAGAAGAAGAAGATGAGACAATTATATCAGTAGCAGTAATAGCAGTAGTATGTTAAGGGTTTCTAAACAAGGACTAAAATACGCTCTAGATGGTGTGGGGAGGATTTAAGTTTGTAACATGAAATTGGATAGGTGTAGAGACAATCAACATCAAGTGACAAACAACATGGTTGCATGTCTTGAGAAATTCCTCAAGATGATGATGATCAGTGGGTGTAGGAACTGGCCCAAGTAGAAAGTGTGAAAGACCCTCATAGGAAAAGTAGCATTCCATATAAGAACGTTATGATGTGTAGTTATATCTCCTAAGAAGAAGTGTTAGAGGCTATAAAGAGATCCTATGATGCTCAAGTATGGAAATATCATCATCCATGATGCAGAAGTAAGAATTACAAGGTGCATGAAAATAGGGTGTGTGTGTGGATACAAAAAAGGTGGCAAGACTTTGAACTTAGCCGAGAATGCATTTACGTGCAATAAAACACCTCAAAAATAGCAATAACCCCATGTTTGTAGTACTTTATAAGTAGTGCATGATTACAATAAGGTGTGTTTGTGTGATCTTGGACATTTGACCACTCACTTTGCAGTAGGTGATGATTCATGCAAGAGTGGAGGCCACAATGGGTCCTAATCAGAAGTAAAGGAATGACATGCAATCAAGCACAAAAGGAGAAATCAACACAAGGGTAAAAACACTGCTCAGTGTGAAATAAGGCATTTCACATCGCAAAAAGGAAGGATCTCTTACTGTAAGTCTATGGCAGATGTGCTCACTAGCCATAAGCGAAGAGGATTACTACAATACAATGAGCTAGAAAAGGTGGCCTAGAAAGCCCAGTAACCCTATACAGAGAGCCCAAAAAAATATCCCCTTATTACAATGATGAATTTTTAATTTTCCCCCTTAAATTTCTTAGACAATGTTTAGAAAAAGAGAAAATGCAGAAAAAATTCAAAAATAGGGTTAAAAGGGTTCTGGGAGCTCAAAGGGTGAGATGGCTAGGACAGCTCGGAGGCAGCTCGATGAGCTTCTCGGTGAGTTGGAGTAGCTCATGTAGGGTGAGTAAAGGGGTGAAACACAGTGAGTTGGCTGAATGACTTGGCAAGTCGGGTTGAAGAATTTCTGGTGAGCTCATGGATTAGACCATCGAGTTGGTGAGTGGTTGATCGTTGGAATGGTTTAAGTGCAGAGGGAACCCAAGTCTATGTGGAGGAACATTGGCTATCTGATTGGGAGTAGGTCACTGTTAGAAGTGCCAAGTATTGAGTAAACCACCTAGTAGAAGATTGAGGTCTATGCCATGTCAATCTATGGTAGGTACATAAGGTGGCACGTGTAATGGTAATGCACCAAACCAGGGGCGCTAACGGGCTCGGGTGAGTTGACATGTCGCAGCACAATCTATACGGGTAAAACATCTAAGGTAGGGGATCCCATGCATTACGAGGTTTCATAAGATTCCACGTAGGGGTCATGCCATGATTAGCAAGCTAAGTGCAAGAGTCGGCATGAGGATCCAAGGGTAAACATCATCAAGCACATGCACCAGGGCGAGTATGATGTAAATGAACCAATCACACGATAAATGCAAGGTCATGTTGGTAATGCATGAGTTGATTAAAAGAAAATTTTGACAAATCCAATGGAGGTAGATGTTAATCAAGGCCATGATGAGTGAGCTTGGTGGAATGGCCAATGCACATGACCAAGCTTTGAATAGCAATTAATAAATGGCCAAGGTGAGATGGAAGGGTGAGATGTTGTAGGCACATGGGTGAGCAAAGGTATAGAGGATCCCAAGGAGAAATCCATAACCTGTCAAACGAGCAAGGCCAGGATAAAAAAAAATGCAAAGACCAAAGATAAATGCCAATTCACAGAAAAATTCAGTAGCCCTATGTAGACATGGCCTGGGGAGGATGCAGAAATGAGAATTCAAAGGTCACAAAGGAAAACTTAATGTAGCCATGAGAAGGTGGAGTTAGAGTGCAAAAGGATGAGTTGGGGGAGCCAACTTGGTAATATGGGGCCTAGTTGGGCTTCTAACCAGCTCAAGAAACCCTAAAAATAACTCAAAATAGCACTTTAAACCTTAAAAATTACACTGAACCTGATTTTAAACCTTTGAACATGCATGTAAAATTTAGAGAGCCACAAACACCATAAAACCTGAAAAAACACCTCGAAAGAGATTGAAAACCCATAATCAATGCAAGTAGAGCACTTATGGAATATCCAATATGATAGATGCACAAAAAACCTAAAAAACACAAATGGAGAGTAAGACAGATACGGTGGACAATGAGTAACACAAATCCACATAATGTGCACTCTGATACCTTGATAAATAATGTGAAAATGTGAAGCATGAGGATCGTGTGGGATATCGTGAACATTGACTGAGTTGCACTTTAGCACCATGATGAGGTCTCATGGAGGAGTGAGCATCAACCGTAAACGTACATGCAAGGATTCAAAAAAGGTAAAAATATCATAAACCATCCTCATAGATCTAAAAAAGATAAGGGGCGTTGTGTAACCCCCAGTTCTGCAATCATGGCCTCTCAAGTGGATAAGGGGATTTAAATTCTAGAAATGGAAGTAACTCCCATATGACACATATGACCTACTGACACATAAGGAATCTCATGATGACCCCTATGACACCTAGACCTATGACCCCACCTAAGTGATATGACCTGCCACGTGATGTGGAAAATTACTTGCATCAACAAAACAAAGGTTCAACTATCATGTCTCCTTCATCATCTTCCAATTTTTTGATGTGATTTTACTGAGAAGGTTTGAGGATATGGAATTCATCGGAATTGTACAATAATCTTCTGGGGATAAACACCTCATAGTGTGGACAGTCATTGGGTTCTTTTTGAGTTTCTTCTTCCACAAAATTATGGAGTGCTTTAAGATGATCATACCTTCTTTACAAGGCCACTACATACTTCCAAACTTCATCATAGGATTCGAGATCAGAATTTCCTTCTTTCGCACTCATAAGTCTTTGCACATACTCTCTTCTCAAAACATCCATTTCTTCATCTCTATATGTAATAAAATCATTTAGAGGAAGGGAAATGAAATACAATGTCATGAGTTTCTTGGTCAGCTGCGTGAAGTTGAAAATATTACCTTCGATGGATTCTCCCCCCTTGTGCCACTCATACAACATGTCATATCTCTTGTGAATCTTATTCATTCATGTCTTGGATTATTGATCATCTAAAAGTGAGATTCCTATTTTATTTCTTTCAGCAGCACTCTTCTTGAATTTTAGCCACCATGATTTAATGACGGGGTCTTCACAAATATCAATCTTATCCATTCTATAAATTTCCATCAACTAATTGCAAAATTTTGTTTTTGTAAGAAATGCTCCAGAATGATGGCTGATCAAAAATTTGCATTTCTTGGTAGTCATTTTCTTCTTCTTCACTATCACTCATTGGTACCTCACTCCAATCTAGAAAAAATTTCATTGTGTTTCATGAAACAAATGTGACATGGATTCGTTCCTTGATGGATTTTCCTTCAAAATTTTATTTTTCTTTAAAATCTGATATTTTTTATTTTTATTTTTTTTCACATATCTTTTTGGGTGCACTTGGGAAAATGTCTCCCTAGCGGAGTCATCAAAAATTGTTGGTGAATGTTACGCCCTTAACCTATTTATTGTATTAGGATATTAGTAGCCAACTTTTGGGTTACCATATCATTTTATTATGTCATTTATTCTTTATCATGCTTAGTAGGTCGGCCTAAGTGATGGACATAGGTTAGAAATGGTATATATAGGTGATAGTGAGTAGTAGTTTAGGAGGATATTGAGTATTGAAGTGTTATTGTTTGGTTTGGAGATTGCCCCCTTGAAGTGGATAAGTGATCTATATATCATATTATGATCTTATCTCCATATATTTGAGTTATATTCATGATATTATTCTGAACTCTATAATAAATTTCATTACAAGTGGTATCAGAGCAGCGATCTAGGCCAAAAATTAGGTCAAAAACCCTAATTTTGTGTTTTGTTCATATCTTGCAGAAGCTTGTGAATTTTTCATAGATTTTTTTACCACGGTTCAAAAACATCTCAAGTAAAGTCCTCTAAAAATTTCAATATATTTTGAACTATTTTTCAATAGTTATTTCCATTTTATGATTTTTCCTAAATTCTCTCTATAAGCCACATATTTCAGAATTTTTCAAAATAATTTATATTTTTGGAAATCTCTCAAAAACATATTAGTAGTATTTTTTCTATGTTTTTTCCTATTCATCTGAATTTTTACTGAAACCCTAGACTCTAGGGTTTGACATCATGGTGGGGCCTTCCACAAGAGCTAAAAAGAATCCTATCACTTTGGGTAAAACCCCAGATAAAGGTGGGTTATTAATTGGAGAGTTTGAGTCCTAAGGGGTAACTACAAATTCCTCAACACTAGGGTTTACCTTGGTTGATCATAAGATGAGCCAACTCGAGTATGATCTGCAAAATCTACAATCTGAGGTGGCTCGTAAAGGAGACATAGACCAAATCAATCAGTGATTAGATGATATCATGCAACATATAAATAGTAAACAACATGTTCCTAATCAGCCCCAACTCAACCAAGGAGGATCTTTGGTTCATACTAATGGGAAATATAACCAATTTGGATCACTTTTCCAGCCCAATCAGATTCCAACTTATTCACAACCATGGAACATGATGTCAAAAGTGGAGATGTACAAATTTTATGGGAAGGATCCACTGAATTAAATGAATCAAATAGAGAAATTATTTGATTACATCAAACCCCATCAGCACAAAAGGTAACCTTAGCATCCCTATATCTTGAACCAAATCAATTCATCTGGTATCGTTGGTTATGTGCTCAGAGGCAGAAGAATGGTCTTGATGTAAGTTATAAAAATTTTACTGAGGAGTTACAATTGCACTATATTTATAGTGTTTTAGATAACTACTTTAGTCAATTAGAAAATTTACAACAAATAGCATCAGTTAAATATTATGTGCATCAATTCCAGAACCTATCCTTAAAGGTAGAGAATATTACATAATAGAATCTAAATGACATGTTTCTTGGGGGTCTTAAGGACCACATTGAGCATGAGATACGTATGTTTAATCCACTCAAGGTTTTTGATTCTATTGTCATGGCACGTATGGCAGAGGAAAAATTTCTTTGTAGTAGGAGGCAGCCTTTAACACTAACACCAGAGACCGTAATACCTCTTCTCCATCATTCACTTGGCCAATTAGACTGACTCCTCAACAAATGGAGGAAAATGAGAGAAAAAGGATTATGTTTTAACTGTGACACCAAATATGGACCGAGACACAAATGTGCTGAGAAGAAGTTCTATATTGAAGGAGGAAATGAGGATGAAGAGGAAGCTAAAATTATAGGAGAGGCTAAGGAAATCAATATAAGATGAAGTAGAGGATCACCAACCTATAATTTCTTGCCATGTGTTGTCAGGTATTATTGCTCCTCAAATAATCAAGGTTATCAACTATCTCAAAAGATAGAAGGTGACGGTGTTGATTGAATTCATGGAGTACTCAATGACTTCATAAATAGTAAGTTAGCTACTTGCCTCAAGTTGTTTAATTTACTTAGCACTAGAAATGTAAGTTATGATTATGGATGGTGGGACAGTTCAAGTGCACAGGAAAGTGTCATAGTATCAACCTTTCCATGGGAGACTACATGTTAGACTCCCCTATGTTTGTTATTTCTATGGGAGGGGCATATATTGTTTTGGGCATTCAATGGCTCAAAACCTTGGGTACTATAGAAATGAATTTCCAAGAATTGTTCATGTGGTTACATTTGGAAGGAAGAAAAATACAATTGAAAGGGATGGTAGCTAAGTCTCCACATATTATTATCTCTCATCAGATGTAGAAGATTCTTAGAAAAGGAGTATATGGATTTTTAGCGACGTTATTTTCCATAGAGGTACAAAATACAGAATCTCCAATGTCACCACTTGATCTTCAGAAGATTGTTGATGCTGACTCGTTTATTTTTTATGCAATTCCAAAGGGACTACCACCATGTTAGGGATCATGATCATGTTATTTGGCTGATTCTAGGTAGCCCACCACCTAACATCATACCATATAGATACCCATATTCCCTAAAAAAGTGAGATCGATAAAATGGTGCAAGAAAATGTTAAAGACAGGTATCATCAGGAATAGCCAAAGTGCATATTATTTCTCCATTGGTCATGGTACGTAAGAAGGATGAAACATGGAGGATGTGTCCAAATTACTGAGAACTCAACAAGTACAACATAAAAGATAAGTTTCCTATTCCAATAATTTATTATTTAGTTGATGAATTGCATGGTGCTATTTATTTCACAAAATTGGATCTTTGTTCGGAGGTACCATCAAATTAGAATAAGAGAGGAAGATGTTCATAAAACAACTTTCAGGACTCATGAAGGCCATTATGATTTTTTTGGTAATGTGCCTTTGGTCTTAAAAATTCTCCCTCAACATTTCAAAGCTTGATGAAACACTGTTTTAAGGCCATTTTAAAGGAAATTTGTATTGGTTTTCTTTGATGACATATTGATTTATAGTAAAACATGGGAAGAACACTTTGCAACATGTAAATAAAGTGTTGGAAGTTTTGGAGAAACTATAAGCTTTATGTAAAGCCATCCAAATTTTATTTTGGTGTACAAGAGTTAGAGTACTTGGGTCACATTGTATCCCATGAAGGTATCAAATTTGATCCTCATAAGATCAAATATATGGTGGAATGGCCTAGGCCTAAAACTCTCAAAAATATCCAAGGGTTCCTAGGAATAACAGAGTACTCACAAAATATTTGTGAGGGGATATGGTAGAATTACAAATCCACTCACTGCATTGACTAAATAAGGATGCCTTCCATTGGAATTATGCAACCATTAAATCCTTTGATAATTTTAAAGGAATCCATGTGCACTACCCCGGTTTTGGCTACTCTTAACTTCTTACAGACCTTCATTGTTAAGTGTGGCGCTTCAAGATCAAGATTGGGAGTAGTTATAATGTAGGAAGGAAGACCAATTGCATTTGAGAGTCAGCCAATTCAAAGGAAAAGACTCCACTCAGAAATTTTTTATGAGAAAGAAATGATTACTATTCTTCATGCTGGTTAAGCAATCAAGGCCCTATCTAATGGGTATACACTTCAAGGTGAAAACTGATCATGATAGTCTCAAATAATTTTTGGAGCAAATATTATCATCTGAGGAACAATAAAAGTGGGGTAACAAGAATGTTAGGTTATGATTTTGAAATCATATACAAAAAGGGTAAAGAAAACTGTAGTAGTTGATGCATTGTCCAGAAGGGATACAACCACAATATGCATTTCTATGTGCAATGTTCAAGTTGAAGGTAGATTGGGTGGTTGAAGCAAGATTGGGATGGGATTCTAGAATAAGGACACATAAGATCTAATGGGATCAAAATATCAAGCAAGTTTCTGTGAACATATAAAAAATTTGAGTGGAAAGGTAATGCCCTATGGTACAAGGATATGTTATACTTGTGTAAATATTCTGAGTTAAAGCATAATATTCTTGCAGAGCTACATGCATCACCTATTGGAGGACACTCTAGGTTTTTGAAGACATATCATAGAATAAAAATAGAATTCATTTTGGGAAGGAATCAAAGGTGATGTGCAAAATTTTGTATCAGAGTGTTTGGTGTGCCAACAGAACAAAGGTGAAACCATTAAGATACCATGGGTCTATTGCAACCATTACCAATCCCCAGCTAGAGGTGGGAGGAGGTTTCCATGGATTTCATTACAAGTGTTGTCATTGTTCAAATGGTAATAATGTTATTTTGGTGATTTTGGATAGGCTCTCAAAATATGCCCATTTTTGTGCCCTGTCACGCCCATTTGCAGCTCAGTATAGTCACAACTTGTTTTTTATAGATAGTTCAAAAGCTACATGGAACCCTAAAGATATTTGTAAGTGATCGTGATCCTATTTTCACGAGTAATTTATGGACATAATTATTAGTGATTTTTGGGTACTCATCTAGCTCACAGTTCATCTTACCATCCTCAAATTGATGAGCAAATAGAATTGGTCTACAAATTATTAGAGGGGTATCTACAATTTTTTCTATCAGATAAACATGAATGTTTGTGTTAAATGGATACCACTTACAGAATGGTGGTATAACACATATATTCATACCTCTTCTCTAATGAACCCATTTTTAGCATTATATGGTTACCATCCACCGTCTATCACTTCTTCCTTGAGGGTGACAAACTAAGGTTCATAGATGTTGAGGAGCACATTTAACATCAACAACAGGTTTTTGGTTGGTTTGAGAGAAAATTTGGTGATTGGCACAAAACAGGATGAAACAACAAGCAGATCAACATCATAGTGAAAGACATTTTGAAATTGGTGACTGGGTTTTTGTACGTCTACATGTAGCCTTACAAGAAGGTGTCCCCAAAGTCAATAGAAAAAGGACAAAAAAACTTGTTCCTAAATATTATGGTCCTTATCAGGTTCTAAAGAAAATTGGAACTATTGCTTATAAACTAGAGTTACCTCAATATTCACACATACACCCAAATATTTCATGTTTCCTTCCCTGAAGAAGGTTATTGGGAAAAAAATTTGCAGCCCAGAACAGAGCTACTAGAACTATGATGAGGAAGGAAGAATTATTTTGGAGCCAGAGAATATTCTATGCAAACACGTAGTAAGAGGCTGAGAACCAAAGAAATTAAGGAATATCTGATTAAGTGGGAAGAATCTGAGCATAGAGGATGTAACCTAGGAGGACTGAAGGTTTTATGCAAAAACATCTAAGATTATTCAATGTTGAGGACAACATTGGTTTGAATGGTAAGGACATGCTACTCCCTTAACCTATTGTTTGTATTAGGATATGAGTAGCCGACTTGTGGCTTCCCATGTCATTTTATTATGTCATTTATACTTTCTCATGCTTAGTAGGTCAACCTCAGTGATGGACCATACATTAGTAAATGGTATATATAGGTGATAATGAGTAGCAATTTAGGTCATCATATTGAGTATTGAAGTGTTATTGTTTAGTTTGGAGGTTTCCCCCTTGAAGTGGCTAAGGGATCTATCTATCATATTATGATATTATCTCCATATATTTGAGTTATATTGATGATCTTATTCTGAAGTATCTAAGTAATTTCATTATTGTGAAATAATTTTTTGATATGGAAAATTATGTGTTTCCACCAACACTCATGAGACTAGGTCCATATGCATTGAATGGGGCATCTCCCATTTATTGAATGTAAACTAATCTACTCCTATATAAATTCTATGGGTTGGCCCACATAGGTCAAGGATCCAATAAGCACACTTCAATAAGCCTACGGAAAGTACTTGCATGAGGTACAAGGGAGAAATTTGTAAAGATGGAGGTGTGAAGGAGATAAATTATACAAAGGAAAGATTATTGTTATGAGTAGGCCAATTGCATAGTTCACACCCAATAACTGGATTAGTTCAACATTAAATTGGAGGAAAGTACAATGAATTCATTTAGTGAGAAGAAAAAACCCAGACACATGGTTCTTAAATTAATTTATCTAATATATGCATCTCTTTCTTGATCATTATACTTACAAATTGCATATAAGATAGAAAATAGAGGAACATATGAGAAGGGAAATGGAATAAAAGTAGCTTTTATTTCATGAGTTGGTGATATAAATCTCAACACCCAAACCACAATTCACAATTGCTAGAAAGAACTAAAATTCAAATTTTTAGGATTCATTGGAATGGAGAAGCCATCCCAATTTATAGAAATGTGAATTGACCTTTCACCTACCCCCACATGAATCTTCATGGTCTTATTCACTTGTGACTTTTCATCTTCCTAGGGTATGAGAAATATGTTCCCTTTTATAAATTAAATGGACTTTTACAATATAATTTTAGAAATTCACTTAAGTGAATAAGACAAAATACAATGATTACGCTTAATAAAGAATTAGAAAGGGGAGAGAAGGAAGAGGGAGAAAGAGATAAAAGGGAAGAAGTTTCCAAATCTGATGAGGAAACTCCCTATAGTGAAGAAATTTACTGATTTATGCCTTTTGATGAGGGGCCTCTAGAGCAGATTCATGTTCCTTGAATTCCTTATTGAACTTAGCTACAGTAAATGATAACTTATTTGCCTCTAGAATGCAGACGTGGTACAACAACTTGGTCCATGTCCAAGGACATCACTGATCTTCTTACATACCCCGATCCATGCTTCGTGATCCATTACAATTGCAGAAATGTAACTTCTGATATTGGTCAGGGATTATAAGTTAACTTCACTAAAGGAGAGAGATTCACCTGCCTCTTTCTTGACTAGCTCCTAGAAGGAAACAATGAGTTATTCAGATGTTGAGTCTTTAGTGAGTGGAGGGAACTCAAGTTTCTGAACATAATAGTATTTCTTGTTCAAGATATCGGAATCATGTTTCCCACAAGAATACAATTTAGAGATTGCATTCTTGAGCATTGCATCCATGATGCAGATCCAAACTTGAGACAAGTTCTTAGGGGCTGATGTGAACACGTTCTTACACACGAGAGTATGAGAGTCGAAGGTGCTCATCTATAACACCAATGGGAAAATCTCATCCAAGTGATTTATCTCTTTTGCAAACTCATCTTTTTCTTTATTTACTTCATACAAGGTTGTAAGAATGTACTTGATGAGAGAAATGACATCTAGAAACAATGCCTTACCTTGCTTAATGATTTTATGAATCCACTTCTTGTTAACCTTCCCCTGTATTATGTATCCTTCTACTTTCTTGATTTCCTCAGGATCAATACTGATGGTCATAGGAATGTCTTCAAATGAAATATAATATGTCGAGTTAGGTTCCAAAAAGGGTTGAATGTATGCACTAAGAGCTTTTATTTGATACTCCAATTGCACAATTATTTCCATGTATTATTCATTCCAAGTGAGGATGCAAGAAGTGGATTCCTTAAATAAATGAGATTCACCCTCATGTGAAGCTTGGCCCAGTGAAATGCAGGTTAACTCATAGTCTAACGGAGTCATGTCTTCAATGGGGTTTTCATTCTTTGGATTGGAAACTTCATCATATTGATTCCCTGAATTGCCACTGAAGAAGTGATATGTTTCTTGAGATTTCTTTCTTCACTTGGACTTCAGTTTCCCTGAGATTACTATGAGACTGAGCATGATAGAAATTTGTGTTGTCCTTATCTCACTCTTGAGCATTTATTTAATCCATGGAAAAGGTTCTTTAGGAATTGAGATGCCTGTCACTAGAGAACCTTCAGTAATTTGTTGTGGAACTAACTCTTGAAAATCATGAGGAGTATTTTCCATTGGGGAAGACATACCTGTATACCTTGATGCTCTGTAATTAATCACTCTTTCTTGAAAAATCCCTCTTGTAATTCTTACCTTGACTAAATTTCCTTAGACAACTCATTGAGTTCATTAAAACAACTCAACACACTTTAGCCAACTCCCATAGCTCACTTATATCACTGAGGAAAGACGATGATGGATTTAACTTAATTAATAGGTTATGATGACTTCCTTAGCTTGAATTTCAACTAATATTCTGAATCTCTCCTCCTTCTATATAATGTTTCTTGTTTTCAACTATTGCATCTTGTGATGTTCTGCTTCACTCTTGTACACAACTTTGACCAGAATGATGCCTCAAAATCCATGTGAAGGATGAATTTTATTATTTTATCTAGGAAAACCTCTTGAAATCTTATGAGGATATAAAAAATTAGATAGATCGATAAAAACTGAGCCTTCTACAACTTTTTGCACTCATAATGAAGTCTTTCTATTTTTAGCAGGTGCGACGGAGACCTGCTATTTTTGAATGTTTTACCTATTTTTCTCACATTTAAACTTCTTGATCATATGACCTAATTGGTTCAAATCTATTGAAGATTATTTTCTATTTTTGGAAACTTCCTATTTTTTATACCATGGCTTTTTTGTTTTTTTTCTTTTTCATCTTTTTTTGCTTTTTGACTGAAATTACCTAATTTTCCATCTTTGTTGTTTTCTAAGTTCATTATCTTAAAAAAAAATTCTATTTTGGGAAAGTTTCTATTTATAGTAATTACATGCACCATGCACTTAATATTTTTATAAAATTTCCTTCCACACCTCAAATTGTGATGAAAACAACTTCTCTGGAATAGGCTCACCTTGTGGACTCCATGTTCAAAATTCAAGCTCGAACCATCCATCGAAATGGTGGGAATTTTAAAAACCTTAAACAAGGGCACAAAATAGGGATTTCCTACCATTAAAAATCTATGGAATCATTTAATATGTTTTCACTTTCTCCTTAAAGGATCCTAGTAAATAGGAAGGTTGTGAAAATTTCATTCATTTTTGTCTGTTGGTTTGGGAGATGTGAATTTTTCTCATTCTAGGGCATTGAGTTTTTCTGGAAAAACTTTGTCATTGTGTCTGGAAAAAATGAAATTTTATTGGTTATTTTTCATAGATGAACATGAATTCATGGAGGAAAAAAATAGTGGAGAATAGTTACAATGGTTTCTTAAATATTTCCAGAGGCACCTCTCACGCACACTCATGGAAGGAAAAAGCATGACAGTTAGAAATTTTACAATGTTTTGGTTTTCAAATATTCTTAGGAGGGAGTGTAATTTTTTGTCCCAAATATCTCAAGGGGATGAGATAGATGGGGCAGAAAAATTTTCCCTCACCTAAGCTTAACAAGTGGTGATGTGTGGTTGCTTGATGGAGGAGAGAAAAAAAGTGAGGGAAAAGCACCTAAGGGCTGAGACTAGGTCATATGAGGAACTTGGGAAAGGGGAGACATGGGAATTTATTTGCATCCTAACTATACCAAGGGGATGAGATAGATGGGGTAAAAAAAAATTCCCTCGCCCTGGAGTGATAAGTGGCGGAAGCTGGTTTGATGAGGCGAAGAGGAGAGGGAGCTGAAAATTGGCTTGTGGATCCTTCCTGAGGTCACATGATGAATCAAGGGCTAGCATGGGCATGGGGCACATCTTTTTGTCCAAAATTTCCCAAGGGAATAGGATAGATGGGATAGGAAATTTTTCCCTCACCTGGGAGTGACAAGTTTCATTTCGTGATTGTGCGATGGGAAGGGCTAGGATTTGGGGAGAAGGGGCTTATCTTGCAACTTTGGGATTTCTCGAGGTCACATGATGATATAGGGGATAACATGGGCATGGGAAAAAATTTAAATCCTAACTCTCCCAATTTCATGGGACTGAAGAGACATAAATATTCTCCATCACCTGGTGATGACATGTGTCCACCCTTGAAATTGCTAAGTCTCAGAAGCTTACCTTGGAGAGAGATTTGACGACAAAGATTCCGGAGCTCCAAGAGGAATTTTTGGAACTTATTTATATTAAATTGACTCCAAAAATCATTTGTATAATAATGATATGAGTCCCATGATTCAATTATTCATGAAAATCCCTTAAAAAACCTTTTTCTCAGGATCGTGGGTTGTGCTTGGTGAAAATAGATTATGGAAAGAAACGCATGTGTCTTGTAAAAATGTAAAGTTCCATAATTTATATCATTGAATAATATTTCCAATGGTATATGTTTTCATCTCCAACTCATTATGGAGCTCTTGGAATCACTTCTGGAAGCTCAGGTATTATTTTGGACTGTAAGCTCCTTCACTTTCAAAAGCCCTCTTTCATTGAGCTTGTTCCCAAACCTCCAAATCTTCCCTAAATCTTCCTAAACCACTTCCTCAATGTTCTTAGATCCTCAATACTACTTCCCAATGAATTTATGCCTTCAACTCTCTCCTGGAGGATGCACACATGTCCTGGAAAGGCTAAAAATATCCTCTCTAGGTCTACTGAAGAATCTACATTGAGAAGCACTACATTGGAAGAACTTCGTGAACTTATTTTCATCTTTTAATCTCTTTGTTAAGGCTATCACAACACATATGAGTACTTTTAGGATAGGGATAGGCTTTCCACATAGTAAAATATAATTCGGGGGAGTTCCTAAGAGGTTTTACAAGTGAAAAAATTGACACTAGGGTATAGTTGTCATGTTTTCATCACTAAATTTTGCCCTTGTAAAAACACATGAAAACGGCTAAAAATAGATTAATAATTTTCCATTAAGGAATATAAGGTTTTATCACTTATGCACATGGCTCAAACATCTTCTTTTAGGATCCTGAGACTCTCCATAATTGGACTGAGCATTTATGAAGCCAAAATGGCGGTCTCTGAAGCCAGTCAGGGAATATCTAGAGATAGATTGTGATCTCTGGAGCTAGATTGGAAATATCTAGAGCTATACTGGAGGTCTCCAAATGTCTTCTTACTTTCCAAAACCATAATATTATTACTTGTAGCATGTCAATATGACTTGTATACCTTAAACTAGTGGCTTTTCATGCAAAAATGTTAGAACAAAGTGGAAAGATTAGATAACATTAACCTACACAAAATAATCAAGGAAAAGTACTCATTTTCTACTTTGAATTAGTAGTGAGTTGTAGAATACGCATCTAAATCCACACAAAAGGAAGGTTGTTAGAGGGGAAATGGAGTCATTACTTGGATATAATGAGCCATTTTAGGGACTCATCACTAACATGTTGTGTCTATTATGTGGCTAAAGGAAGATCTCATAATGTGGCATTTTATCAACCTTTTCCCATTTTATAGATGCATTGGGGAGACATAAGTATGGATTTTTTTTGGGGTTTTCCCAGGACAGAGAGGAGAGTTAATTCAATTTTTTATTCATGGACATATTTTCAAAGATGGAACATTTTATTTCTTGCAGGAATACTAGTGATGCAATTCATATTAAAAATATTTTCTTCATGGAGATTTTGATACTTATCACACCCCATTTTGGGAGTCCCAAATCTGACGTATGTGCAGGATTTCAGTAGGCTTGTTTTATTTATTCAAGGTGATATTGGATAGTTGACCAAGTTCAAGGTTGGTGTATGATTTGCTTAATACAGTTTTATTAACCATCGAGAGTGTTAACTCACATCATCATCGTCTATAAACTATTATAACATTATCGTGGAATTATAATATTTAACAATATAAAGGTGTTTAGTTGATTTTAGAGTATGTTACTAACCATGAAGGTCTCTCATTAGTGTTTAATCTAAAATTATGTTTATTAAAAGTTTCAAGTATGATAATCTCGTTGGAGAGAGACCTTACACTTGTAAATATTCATTTTATTTTTTTAACAAGCTACGTTCTTGGAAGAGCTATTGTCAACCACAGGAAAATTATGATGTCGGAGGATAAATGGTTATGTTGTTAATTAATTAATTAATTAATTTAATGTATAATGTGTGTGTGTGTTATACTTTTTACATTTATACTAGATGATAGTAGACTGCCTAATTTTTAATAAGGTAGTATGGTAAATTGAAATTGTGTGCATTGTATTCATTATTATATGGATCTCCTAGATCAATAAATGATCAGCATAATTGTTAGCATTGTTATTATAAGGATAATATTTTTGACCTTACATGAGGGTATGTGAACATATGTATTGTCAGGAATTGGCACAATCACTTATTTACTATGGTTTTACATTATCAATGGAATGACTTGTCAAAATATGTATGATAGTTATAACTTTGAAAGTCAGTATTATTTGTTTGATTTATATTTTGGGTGTTTAGTCTTGGAATATATGGGCATGTAATCCCTTGTTTGATTTTAAAGTTATGATTTAATGATCATTGTATTAAGATGTTAATTATGAAATTATCTTGGCATTAAAATATTATTATTAGTAGTAGTATTAGTATTATTGTAATGGTCGACCTAGGGACTGTTGTAATTTTAAGCATTGTTTTTAAAAGGCATTATTATTATTATGTTATTTGACATGGTTTTAAACAATGATTAAAATAATGATGGGAGGAATTATGGTAATGGGTGTTAGGTAAAACATAGTTTACCTAGGTTAATTTAGCATAAGTAATTTAATTATTATTATGGTAAGTTGTTATAATTTGGTTATAAACCATATTTCGTTTGTATTTGGGAATAGTATTCCTATGTCATGTTTTTGTTCTTATTTGTTTAATAGTGGGTTATATTACTTCCCATATGGTTTTTGGTTGCACATGTGCAACTTCTTATTTTTTTATACTCATCTGTGCAATATCTATAAATATTACAGTCATCACTATTGTAAGTTGATGGTTGAACATTAATATAATTTTGAGGCTTTCGTCCCTCTTTCATCATTTGGTATCATAGTGGGATAGAATATCATGTGTGAGAAAAGAAGGTGTCCATAGAGATTGCAGAAGAGATAGAGGATCTTGGAGAAGCATTTGGAGAGCTTGTGTTAGAGTAGGTATTTACTTTAGCTCATGTTCACGTAGGTACTTTATTTACCTTTATTGTATTTATCCTCACCCACTTATGTGTGTGGATATTTATTTTTTATTTATTTAGATATTAGGGGGATATTATCTAGTTGTTAGGTATAGTTCTTTCCTTGATCTATGGTATTAACTATTTCTTTCCTCGATCTATGGTATTTACTAGATCTGTGATGTCTAGTTCTCTCATAAATCTATGGTCTTGACTAGTTATTTGATGACTAGTTCTTTCCTTGATTTATGGCTTGATCTACGACCTTGACGGGTTCTTAGATTGTTATTCCTTACCTATATAAGCAAGGCTCATTCTCATTGTATTTTATTGAGTTCCATAATAATATATGATATTACTGCTCATTTGTTTGTAAATTTTTATGTAAAGTTATTCTAGTGAATTACTTTCATCTAATTGATCGTGTTGTTTGATCAACATCTATGTTCTTGGCTTGGTATGATCTAGTTATCATTCTTTTTTATGGTATCAGAGTAGGAGATTGTTGCTGACATCCATATGTAAGTTTAGTTTTACAAGCATTTTTGTATATTCATATATTCGGGATTTGTTTGTATTTTGTTGCTGCATAACATTCTCGGTTGGCATGCAACAGGTGGTTTTTGAAAATACATTTCTTTCCTTTTGGTGGAGGGATCCACAGGTGGATGTGCATGATTTACTATTTCAGGAAAATCCACAGACTACTATTTTAGGTAGCGAAGGTCGTTTTCGACACAGTCTAAAAATAACAGTAACCCATTAAAATCCTCAGCCCTTGCTCATATGGTATGGTCATATGAGGGCTTAAAGCTTGTGATTACTAGTAGTAGGTGCTTAACTCCATCCCCCTTTCATTTTATTTGTGTGGTGAAGGCAAAAGCATTTTATTCTATTTTTTTGACAACTAAAATAAATAGTAGAGCATAATATTGAAAAGCTTGTATCTTTTGATCGGTAACTCAGTTTTTAGTGTCATTTTTTTGTAAAAGTGCTTTGTTTTTGTGCTCTTTCCATTGGAAATATTTATTTTTAGAATTTCAATATAATTATAAAGTGTCATATTGTAACACGCACTCATTATAAAGTGCCAAAAATTGGGGGGGGGCTCTTGTTGCTTTGTTTGGGGGTCTTGTTGCATTGTTTGGGGGTCTTGTTGCATTTCTTTTGGTGATTTTTTTAGGATGTCATCTTTATCTACTTATGCATTAGATTATGTTGAGCCATTAACAACACATAATTTCCACACATAGAAACTAAGAATGGAAACAATAATTAAGCAAAAATGATTATGGGCTTTAACTTCTTCAGAACAACCAGTGTTCAGTAGAGAATATGAGAAATTTCAGTACCAGTGTAAATTTGATGACTGTATGGGTTTGATAGGAACTTATGTAAGTGACAATATTTTGTTTTATTTGGGAAAATGTGACTCTCCTTTCAAAATATGGGAGAAATTAGAGGCTTTATTTGGCAACATGGATCATATGAGAGCCATGAAACTTGAAATTGAGATCACCTCTCTTAATCTTGAAGATTTTCCAACAATTATAGACTATCTTACCAAGTTCAAGAATTTATTGACACAGTTGAGGGGGAGTGGAAGAGATAAGAAAGATGAAGAGTGTGTTTACTTGATTCTATCCAAGTTTAGAGGACCATTTCAAATATTTTCTTCAACCTTTTTTTCTAGCATGGATGCCTTAGGTGACAAATTCAAAATGCTTGACTTAGAAAATTTTTGTGAAAGACTTACTAGGGAAGAATCAAAATTGTCTCACCTTGAGCCTTTCACCTCTCAAAAGACATTAGTGGCATCTAATCCTAAAGGCAAGGGAAAACCAAAAAGTAAAACCAAATCCACCCCTTCTCCATCTCAAAGTAATCCTAAACCCAAATAAAGAAACTCTAAACCCAAGGAGTCTTCTAAATCCAAGAATAAGCATGTCCTTTCATGTTCTTTTTGTGGGGGTAGTGGTCACAAAGAACATAGGTGTTATAAGTGAATCCAAGCCTTCAAGGATGCAGTCAAGAAACATAAAATTTCTATCTCCACTCCACCTCCTTCTAATCAGCATGGAAAAGCACTTAATGTTTTTGGTAGATCTCAGTCACCACTTGTAGACAGTTGGGTTATAGATTTCGGTGCTTCTCATCACATGACCTCTTCTAATTAGTCTTTTGTTTCTCTAGGTTTGATTTCTTCTTCCAAAATTAAGGTTGGAGATTCTTCCTTTCTTTCTGTCGAGGGAAAAGGTGATATATAACTTGATGGTGGTAGTATCCAATATGCACTATATTTTCCTAACATCACTACAAATTTGCTTTCTGTATATCATATTTTTCATTATGGTCAAGGGAAAATAGTGACTTTTACACCACATGGGGCAGAAGTAAGAAATTTTTTGGAGCCTTATTCACTTGTTTCTCAGGGTATTGTTGATCATAGTTCTATACTATATCAATTTGAGGGTTTTAATGACACTTATTCTATAGGGATAGGATTGGTTTCTCATGCAGATTCAAAGAGTAAGCTTTGGCATGAAAGATTTGGACATCTTAATTAAATATATTTGAAAAAGTTGAGCACTCATGGTATGGTAGATGGTGTTCCTAGAGTTTATTGTCTTGAGTGAGTTTTCTCTGGCTATGCATTAGGGAAACAACACCAAGATCCATTTCCTAAGAATTTTTCCAATAGAGTTTTTTCACCACTTGAGAGTGTGCATAGTGACTTGATGGTCTTTCCTACCCCCTCTTTGAATGGATCTAAGTATGCACTTACCTTTATTGATAATTTATTGAGGTGTACTTGGGTTTATTTTCTCAAGTAAAAAAGTGATGCTTTTTTCACACTTCAAAGTCTTCAAGGATTTGGTTGAGAAACAATCTTTGAGTTGCATAAAGAACCTTCACACTGATAATGGGGGGAGTACTTCAACAATGAGTTTTATGATTTTTGGGCAACTCAAGGTACTATTCACCAGCATTTTATTCCTCATACTCCACAAAAAAATGGCTTAGCAAAGTAGAAGAATAGAACTTTTAAGGAAATGGTTAGTTGTAATATGCATTCTAGACATTTACCTCCTATCTATTAGGCAGAAGTAGTTAATTGTCCTAACTACATCCATAATCGCACACCATACAGAGCATTTGATCATTTGACTCCAGAAGAAGCTTGGTCTAGTACTAAGCCAAATGTCTCATTTTTTCGAGTATTTGGGATCCATGCTTGGGCATTTGTGCCAAAGAAGAAAAGGAAATATTTGGATAAGAAAATAAAACCCTTGATCTTTGTAGGATATTGTGAGGACATGAGAGATTATCAAATTTTAGATCATGATACTCATGACATTATTTTTCAAACACATGTTCAGTTTGATGAGCGCTTCACTCCTCGTGATTATTCATCTTCTTACATGCCTCCTTCTTTTTCATCTCATCTTAAGGATCCTTTCTTTGAGGAGGTTATAGATGTCATTAAGGATCATATTCCCACTGATGTTGTCACTATGCCTAAGTGGGATCATACTACATTTTCTGAGGAAACACCTTTCATACAGGATCTTCCACCCACTAAGCATCATCACACACATTCTACAAGTTCTGGACTTTTGTTTCAGGTAGTTTCTGAGGATCCACGGTTTTTTTCAAAGGCTCAAGGAATACAGGAGTGGGATGATGTGATGGCAGCTGAGTATTCTTCTTTGATGAAGAATCATACTTAGGATTTGGTCTCTCTTCCTAAAGGAAGAAATATGGTTAGGTGTACGTGGGTATACCAAACCAAATACACAGCTGATGGTTCCATTAACAAGTATAAGGTGCGTCTTGTTGCAAAGGGTTTTTCACAAGTTTAAGGTATTGATTACTCTGATACTTCTGTACCCATTTCCAAGATGTATTATGTATGCCTTGTGCTTTTTATTGCTGCATCGCAGGGGTGGCCCATATACCAGATGGATGTGAAGAGTTCCTTTTTACATTGATATTTACAAGAGAAAATATACATGGAACAACTATCTGGATTTTTTCAGGATTCTTCTCTTGTTTATAGGCTCCGAAATTCTATCTATGGTCTCAAACAAGCCCCTCAGGATTGGTATGAGAAGATGGAATATTTTATTCTATATACTGGTTTTTTTCATTGCCACTCTGATCATACAGTATATCTCTAGCATGTTGGTGAGGATATTGTGATTCCTGTCTTGTATTTTGATGATCTGTTACTTATTGGCTACTCTTCTTCCCACATTCATACTATTTAGAGGGATCTTTATACACAATTTTTCATGATAGATCTTGGGTTATTGAATTATTTCCTTGGTTTGTAGATTTCTCAGGTAGATTCAAGGATTCATTTAAGTCAGCAAAATTACACCCATGATCTTCTTAGGTGCTTTGATATGGCTGATTGCAAGCCAATTACATCTCCTTTTCAGTCTGGGGTTACTCTTACTTCCACATGTACCAATCCACTTTGTGATCCTACATTGTATAAGTAGTTGGTTGGGAGTCTCATGTACTTGACCCATACTCACCCTAATATTTCATTTACAATAGGGCTTGTATCTTGGTTTTCACATTCTCCTCATTGTAGTCATTGGAAGGCTACTAAAAGTAATTTATGTTATTTGCAGGGCACTTCCCACTTTGGCCTACACTACACTAGGGGTTCTACTCAATTGGTTGGGTATACAGATTGAGATTGGGCAAGTTCTATTGATGACATGCATTCCACTTCTAGCTATCTTTTTTATCTTGGTTCTTCTCCAGTTAAAAACAACCCACCTGAGACCTATGGACAACCTAGGTTTAATTAGAAAATTATGGGAAAAAAAATTGATTAGGATTTAACGACCAAAGTCTCAAAGACAAATAAATTCAACTGATAACTTTTCCCATTATAATAATTACTAATTTCACATTATAAAGCAACAAGTGTAATAAGTCCACACCTAGCTCAAATCTCCCTAGGGATCAGTTTAATTATTGATTACAGTGACATTAAGCTAAATATTTCCTTATTAGAATTTTAGGGTTAAGGGACTAAAACAATTAAATACCCAAGGTATTTAATTCCACAAGATCAAGATAAGAGTAGGGTTAAATTACATTGGGGAAAGGAATACATATTTAAAATCAACAGAGTAAGGTCTCACTTACCCACTCCCAGAACTTGATTGAGAGTTTCAACAACCAGGTTGCAAGGCAACAGTTGCCACTACTAGATTTTCGAACAATTCAAATCCACTACAACAAAATTTTCCTTTATTTATATTAATCATGGGTCACAAGGCCCAAATTTTAGGGTTAGAAGTCTCAGTTAGGTTCATGGGGTAAATTAAATCCTTACCCACTCTCTAACAGGCTCAGTTTCAACTTGATTTTTCTCATACTTAACATATTCAAAATTTCCCTAAATCATTTCCATTAGATATGTAATTTTATCACCTTTCCGGTGATATAAATAAGTCCTCCTAACTCCTTCAGGAACTCAAGATATGGGCAAGCGGACTTTAGAGGTCAAATTTTCCCCCAAGGAGCGGATGTGCGGGCCCAAGGAAGAAAATTTACCCAAAAGGGCGGGTTGGCAGAGCGCGGGGAGGTTTAGAAACTTTTTCCTTTGTGTGGGGTAAAAATGCAAGTTGCACCCGTGTGCCCATGGGTCCGCCAAGGGCATGTTTCGCTTCACGAGCCAAAGCAGGAAGGAAGAGAGGGAAGGGCGGGGCGGTATTGAAATTTTTCCCTACGCGGGGAAAATTTCACCTTTTTGCCCGCACCTCCGCTACGCCACCAGAAGACATGTGGCATTAAATGAACTAATGTAGGGAAGAATTTAGGGAGGAGCGGGGGTAGCGAGAGTCTTGGAGGGAATTTTCTGAAGGGGAGATAAGGGAAAAAGGCACGCGTGGGTCCACATGCGCCAAGGGTCCATGGAGGAGAAAATCCCAAAGCGAGGGCGGGACTACGGGACCGTAGGAATTTTAAGAAATTTTTTCCAAAAGCCAAAAACTTCAAAAGTGATAAAGTTATCCCTCCTTTGCTGACCCCCCCAAGGTGCCATGTGGCACCCTTTGGTTGGTTGCGGGCCAGTGGGGTAAAAGTCAAAAAATTTCCCCAAAACTTTTTAAAAGGCACAAGGGCAAAAATGATGTTGTGCCTCCGCCGCTACCCCATGAGGACACGTGGCAACCCCTGGTTGGCTATAGGCTGGCGGAGGAAAAAGATAAAATTTTCCCAAGAAAAATTTCTAAGGATTATCTGACGGGAAATTTTCGGGCCGCAAGCCCACCAGGGAAAATTTTCCCAAATTTTCCTGTCAAGGCAGAAAAACTTTAGTGCCATAACTTTTGCTAAAAAGATATTTTTTGGGAAAATGAGGACTTTTTGGAAATCTCTCGATGCCCTCTTTTCATAGGAAATATAAATTTTATGTTTTGATGAAGTTTAGGGGGTAAATTTTTCAAAAATGATCTATAGGCTTTTAAAAAGCCAACTGGTAATTTCCAACTTTCAAATTTGATTAAATTGGATCTCCTCCTTCACTCAACATGCCAAACAGACATGGATTTCTCTAGGGAGGGTTTAAAGTGTTTAGGGAAGGTAAATTTACTTGTTTGAGTTTCAATAGCATTTTTCCATCATATGTTGTGGGAGAGATTTGGCTTGTTTTAACAATGTTTAAAATTGTTTTCTTAAGTGTTCTTTGTCAATTGAGTTCCTTGATAGCTTAGCATGTTAAATTATACCAATTCCAAGTTAATTATTTAAGTGCAGGTCTAAACTATACATTTTAATTAAATTTACTTGCCAGCTTTAAAGTTTATAATAGAGATCTATTTCTTTTAAATCTGTATATCAAATTTTATCCTTAAAATGTGACATTTCATTTGTAAACTAATCTAATACATTCATTTGTTTATAAACTACCATTTTGAATCCAAAGCAAATACTAATTTTCAATCATACACATTCCCAAAATACAAAAAAAAATACAACATTGTTTCACGTACATTTTCTCTTTCCAAACAGAGATCTAACTATCTCTTTTGTCATAAAATGAAACATTGAATTCAATCCTACAATGCATATAAAAAAAAATGTCTTTCAACTCTTTATTAACTTCAATCATAAATCTTTACATTTTTCCATGTTGAATGCAATAACAGAATTTTGTTTCTTTCCAATAACAGAACAAGATATAAATGTCTTTCACACTTCAAATATATAACTTCATAATCAAATTACATACAGCTTTCCTCACAAAATACATATTACAATTTCATCCACAACAAGTGGGAAAGGATTACAAATGAAGTATATCTCTCAAAGGGCTGGCAAAAATGCATTTTCCCTGCTCCAGAACTGATCCATGCAAATTTCCTTTTTCTTCCAGTTTGATCACAACAAAAGTGGGGGAAAGGCAACGCTCTCCACCCAACCAAGACATCCAATGAAAGGACAAGTCTTCCTTCATCATTGGCCCCCGAGCCCCATAAAAAATACAATAATAGATGTAATTCAACTCATGACAACAACTGGCTTCCACAACATACAACATTCTTTCAAACATGCACATTTTAATATAAAACATAGTTCAACACAAAACAACAGTTCACAACTACAATTGAAAACATTCCAATCAAAAATCAAGCTTGATCATGCAAGCCAAAGGAGCAAGGTCTATGGGGGAAGCTACTTATGCCTCCCAATTGGGAATTGGGCATCCACCAGTGACAAACTGGAAAAATAATTCATCACACACATATCCTTATGCCCCCCACAAATCCCTCCTTATGCCCCCCATAGATTTCCTTATGCCCCCCACAAAGTAAGAAATGCAAGCTATTTCTTTTCCATAGTGGATCCCAAACCCAAACTCCCTCCACAATTTTTTAAGCCAATGGCATTCCCTTATGCCCCCCCACATGGATTCCCCGTAGCCTTCTCCTACACCATTCCTATGGCAGTCTACCCAACCAGCCAATAAATAAAATAAAGCATGCACCATTCATTCTACACAACCAGAAAATCATAGCATAAAAGAATAGTTAAATTCCTACCTCTCCATGGTAGATTTTGTTTCCAAACAGCAAGCTTCAAATGCCAAAAACACAGTCCAAAATAGAAATCTCCAATCATGCAAGGTTTCTCCAAAACTCCTTCCAAAAGCAAGAGCTCCAACCCCAGAAAATGTACCCCTAAATAAGTTGCAAAATGATTCAACAACCCCAAAACAAACAAAGAGTTAGAATTATATAGAGGGAAGAAGAGAGGATGATGTGGATCCATGTAGGATGCCACATCACACATTCTCAAATTCAAATAAAAAAGACAAAATCCATTCTCCCAAGCACAATAAAGAGGTGGGTGAAAATATGACAAGTTACTTGCACACTCCAAAAAGCCCACACCTCAAGGGATAGAATAAATAAATAAAATGTAAGAGAGTGCAATCAAAACAAGGCAACATGATTAACAAAATTCAGTATAAAAGTCACAAATCACTTCTCCAACCATAAGTATGGTTGGTAAATTAAATTTAGAGGCATGGGACAAGTTTTACTTGTCCCACAAGCCTCCAAAAACAGCCCCCAAGGACAATTTCGAATTTGTCACGGAGGTGGAGTATTTCATACTCCAAAACTGACTTACACAAACTCTTACACAACTTACACATCCCTTACATATTTAATACAAATAGCCAACAACTTCCATTATTATATTCTCATATCCCAATTTAATTTATTTAAATTTTAACCATATGATTCTTCACATTATTCTACCACATTTTAATTAATTAAAAGAAACAAACATATTACTAATAAAATACATACAACAATAATAAAAAGAAACACATAATAAAATACACAAACCCATGGTCACATGTAAAGTTGATCCCCCCATGGGAATCCCTAACAAAACAACACACAACACAATAAAACAAGTTGCCATGGTGACCTTGTCAAATTCACCTAGAATTCCATTGTGGTTGGTCTCCAATCCCCCAATGTTTTGTTGTGATATTTTTAACCTGCAAAATATAAATACCTCCTTCAGCCTTGTGGCCATATCAAAACATCCAATATGATACAAATAAAATCACAAAATCATCTAAGTATGTCACAACAACATCAAGGAAATTTAACATTATCACATAATTTATATCAACAACTATGTCATCATCAAATAATTTCCATTTTCTAGGTCTACTCAAAATATCAAATATCACATGTCTGAAAAACATCTACAATATACCCATGTCTGACAGCATGTCAACATCTATATAAAATGTCTCCAATAATCATCATGCATCATATATGAAATCAAATTCAACAATAATCCAGGATCTGACATCTAACACCATACTAAATCCAAACTATAAGAATGTCCATCATAGAGTCTATAGTATCATGATCAGAATAAAATTTTCAAAGGGAGTGGGCACTACATTCCCCTCCCCTTAGACTCGACTTCCTCTTGGAAGTCACAAGAACCGATGTGGAAACAATACAATAGAGAAAGGATCATGCCCTTTTTGGAATTGTTTTGCTTCAACAAGTGTGGGTCTACAAAACTCAATTCTGGTCCAATGTAATTCAGCAGAAGAAGGGAGATTATAAGGGATGAGTTCCAAACTTTCCACATGCAAGGCTATGAAGATTTAAATCTAAGGAGTAACTTTATGCTATCAAACCAGATACAACACATAACAATATAACATAAAGAGTTCCAAAAGATTATTAAGAGTAACCACCAAGAGAATTACAGGAAGAATTTCATGAGTTTGAGAATGACCACAAAGTTTCCCCTTGATACACATATCACATTAATAAAAGTTAAGGTTTATACACGTTTAAGCCATGATTTCAAGGTTCGTTGTCTAGACAAGGCTAGCGAACTCAACTATGACCAAATTTCACAAGGTACAAGTCTACTCAAGGTCCCACAATTTAAGGTACCACACAATGAGGTTAATCCACAAGGAAGGACTCCCAAATAGAAAAACATTTACAATTGAGGAATTATTCAAGGAAAACACTTATATAATATCTAGAGGGTACAATCAAATTTTCATGGTAATACTAAGCAAATTCATGACCACAAGGTTTCATATAGTCTGATTTTTACACTTTTGTTTTAAGAATTGAACACTCCAAACAACTAATCTAAAGAAGTCAACCGTTAGAAATATATATATATATATATATATATATATATCCCCTAGCAACTAACATATCAATACAAGCACCATAAATTATATCACAATGAGATTTATTTATTTTATTTCCTACCCAAGCTCAGAATAACCATAAAGAGAGCACAAGAAACACCAAGGACCACTCAAGGTCGCTAGGGAGAAGAACAAGTAACAAGTGGTCCAATCATAATCCAAGGGTAAATAACATCATCTTGTACTTTCCATCCTAATGGGAAAAAGGGCTATAACAACAAGGTGACCCAAGAAAATATGAAGAAAAGAAGACTTCCCAAAATTATTTTATATCCTTAACATATTTTGCCTTAAAATTACAATACTTAGGTCTCCAAGGACAAGATAACACGCAAGGAGGTTGCTTCTCAAACAATAGATAAGTCTCAATTCGAAAGGACCACAACTCACATCCGTCGAGCTACGGGACGATAAGGGTGTGATGACCCAAAACTCCCACAAGAAAGGCACATACATCTATGGAACAAGAATTAATAAGCAACTAGAACACATTACTTTCCACCAGGGTTTCACAATTTTGGGTAGACGACAGAACTTCAGGTTCAACTATACAGTGCACTCAATACACATAAATCTTACTTATTTTATAAATCATCTTATTAAGTCAACAGTTATAGGTTTGCTTGTTAAGATCATTCCTTTCATGTTTCCTTAGTTACCATCTTCCTTCTATTATGACATCACCAGTTTATGTTATAAATAGCACCACTAAGGTGGGTGTGATGTCTCACCATTCTGTATAGATAGAGAGCATTTAGTTTTAATTGTAAGGAAGGTGGATGGACAAGGTTTCCTTTCTATTCTTCTACAGGGTTTTTTTTTATTTCTTCTATTAATCTACCAAGGGTAAAACAAGGATCACTTCCCTTTTCTATGCTCCAGTTTATTTATTTAAGCTTCAAGGTCAAATCTCCTTAATTATAGTTTTATCGCATTCTGGTTCAGTCACCTTATCAATCAAATTTTAATGAGAAGGAAGGTTTGAACATACCAGATAATTACTTCTATGAGAAAGAGATATAAATCAACACACCACATTTTTAATTCTAAAAGAACAAGAGACATTCGTCATAGAAATCACATCATTATTTTTTTTTGTAAGAACTAGGAAACAATAAACCAACATGAATCACACCAATATTTTAAATATTCACCAAATAATTTCAAGCATCATTATACATTCTTAGTGGGCCTCCACAAGTCTCACAAGAAATTTTCAAGGAAGGCTCATTAAAGAGGTATAATCTTACTTTTACGAATCTATTAAGGTTTAACAATTTTTGTTGTTTAGGATGGAAACCTTTTTCTCCCCTAATAACCAAAGAAGATTTTCCAAAAAAATTTCATGTCCCCACAAGATACCACCAGCCAAGCCACCAGATGACAATGCAACTTTACTCCAAGGACACCACATCCTCACTAGAAAGCATCAAATGCAATGGGGAAACCTAATAATTTACCAAATCAAGGACTTTACAGCCAAGAGTTACAGTTTTTTAAAAGAGGAAATACAATATAAGCACCATCGAGATTAACTATTAAGATCTACCAAACTAACATCTCTAAGAGAAAGATCCAAAAGACCCAAAGCGTCCATAAGTGTTTCCAAGTAACCCAAAGGTTAATAGGTCATATAATGTTATTCATAGTAAAGGAAATTTAAGGTAAGGGTAGACTTATTTATAAGTCAAGAGAGTAAAACAAGTACACTTAAATAACACACTACTTGAAAGGGCTTAAATCTATCCATAATTACCAAGATGCATACATTCCACGAGTCAAAACTTTCTATGGTGCAACCAGGAACCCATGATACAATTTAACATGTCATTGATGAAACAACACTTTTCCACCAATATTTATAGTCAACCAAAAAGGCAATCCACTCCTAACAAAATATAAAATCCCATAATTAAACACTTCTACTCCGACAAGGGTCAAGCTCTTACCAAATTGTAAGAGAACCACCACTACCGCTGTCAGACTGTCATCTAGACCGCTCTACACAAAAAAATTCCTTTCTAGCAAGGTCAAGCAACAAAAGGGTCACTCTAAGATCTTAGACACACTCCAAGTTCCATGCATTCATGGCCAAGGCATAACTTAACACGCCTAAGAAGACATTCCAAGCACCTAGGGTGTACCCCCATATGACAAAATATTACGAGACAACAGTGTAGAACCAGCTCGATAACAAGCAAGTGAGAATCACATAACATTTGGCTAAGTAGCCAACAACATAATGAGCTCTGAGTCACTAATCAAAATAAAGTCCAAGAAATATCGGCAACCAAGAAAAGTGGCTAAGTAGCCACATTGCAAAGTTTGAAAATTCTTGCAAAAATCATAAATAAATAAAATATCCTCAAAGCTTCTCAATTTAATCATAAAATAATATACTGGTCCTTGATAAAATAATCACAAGATTACAAATGTACAACACAAAAGTTAACACCACATTCACTCTGCAGCCTTTTATGGTCACCAATAGGGGTACTCTACCTCAAGGTTAGTTCTAAGAACACATACATAGGATTGGGTCCTAAACGACACCCAAACTTAGTGTCCACCCTCTCCTACGGGTAACAAAATGGAAGACTAACAACCAGACCCTTTTTCCTAACCACTCAAGGAAGGAAGCTCTAAACAGCTTCTAATTAACTCTTCCTGACCCATAACACAACCACTACTGTCCAACCACAAGAATCACATCATACAACTTATCATTCCAACAACATCAATAAAGAAGGGTCTCAACAAAGGGCTTAACGCATCATATAATTAAATCAAGTTTTAGGACTTGTAAAACAACACATTTTCAAAGGGGAACCAAGTTTCCATTATATTAGAAGTTCACAAAATCAATTTAATCTGACATTCTTAGTTACCCCGGGTTTAGACAAAATGTCACTAAGCAAGCACAACAACTCAACAACTTGTTATTTTATTATGATTTTAATTCTGGCAGTTCAAATGTACAGAGTAATGTAATATTTCTCCATACTTATTTCTTCTTCAATTTTCAAACAAGTTTGTTTTTTTTTCTTAGATTAAAAAGTGTGCTAGGTTTACAGTTTATGTCTCAAGTTTTTCTAGTGTGCCCAATGGCCCAAGCTTTTGAACCACTGCTCTGATACCAAGTATGATGCCCAGTTAAAAATAACCCACCTGAGACCCATGAACAACCTAGGTTTAGTTAGAAAATTATGGAATAATTTTTTTTTTATTAGAAGTTAACGACCAAAGTCTCAAAGACAAATAAATTCAACTGATAACTTTTCCCATTATAATAATTATTAATTTCACATTATAAAGCAACAAGTGTAATAAGTCCACACCTAGCTCAAATCTCCGTAGGGATCAATTTAATTACTGATTACACTGACATTAAGCTGAATATTTCCTTATTAGAATTTTAGGGTTAAGGGACAAAAATAATTAAATACCCAAGGTATTTAATTCCACAAGATCAAGATAAGAGTAGGGTTAAATTACAGTGGGGAAAGGAATACATATTTAAAATCAACAAAGTAAGGTCTCACTTACCCACTCCCAGAACTTGATTGAGAGTGTCAACAACCAGGTTGCAAGGCAACAGCTGCCACTAATAGATTGCAGAACAATTTGAATCCCCTAGAAAAAACTTTTCCTTTATATTAATTAAGGGTCACAAGGCCCAACTTTTAGAGTTAGAAGTTTTAGTTAGGTTCAGGGGGGGTAAATTAACTCCTTACCCACTCTCTAACAGGATCAAATTTTTAATTCAATTTTTCTCATACTTAACATATTCAAAATTTCCCTAAATCATTTCAATTGGATAGGAATTTTTCTCACCTTTTTGGTGATATAAAGAAGTCCTCCTAACTCCTTCAGGAACTCAAGATATGGGCAAGCGGACTTTAGAGGTCAAATTTTCCCCCAAGAGGCGGATGTGTAGGCCCAGGGAAGAAAAATTGCCCAAAGGGGCGGGGTTGGCGAAGTGCAGGGAGGTTTAGAATATTTTTCCTTTACGTGGGGTAAAAATTAAATTTTCACTCCACAAGCCAAAGTGCTTGCGGATCCGCCAGGGGTATGTGTCGCTCCACAAGCCAAAGTGGGAAGGAAGAGAGGGAAGGGCGGGGTGGTATAGAAATTTTTCCCTGTGCGGGGCAAAGTTCACCTTTTTTCCCACGCCTCCACTACACCGCCAGAAGACATGTGACATTCAATGAACCAATATGGGGAAAAAGTTAGGGAGGAGCAGGGTAGCGGAAGTCTTGGAGGGAATTTTCCGAAGGGGAGATAAGGGAAAAAGGCACGCGCGGGTCCACGCGTCTGCAGAGGAGAAAATCCCAAAGTGAGGGTGGGAGTGCGAGGCTGCGGGAATTTTAAGACAATTTTTCCAAAAGAAAAAACTTCAAAATTGACGAAGTTCTACCCCCTCCACTGACACCCCAAGGTGCCACATGGCACCTTCTGGTTCGTTGGTTGCGGTCCGGCGGGGGTAAAAGTCAAAAAAAATCCCCAAAAATTTTTAAAAGGCCCCAAGGGAAAAAATGATGTCATGCCTCCGCCGTTGCCCTGTGTCCCCTAATTGGCTGCATGCCGGTAGAGGAAAAAGATTAAATTTTCCCAAGAAAAATTTTTAAAATTTTATTAAGGATTATCGGATGTGAAATTTTTGGGCCGCAGGCCCACCAAGCAAAATTTTCGCAAAACTTCCTGCCAAGGCAGAAAAACTTCAAAGTGGTTATAACTTTTGCTAGAAAGATCTATTTTGGGAAAAAAAGGACTTTCTGGAAATATCTCGATGCCCTATTTTCACAGGAAACATAAATTTTACCTTTTAATTAAGTTTAGGGGTAAATTTTACAAAAAGGATCTGCAGGCTTTTAAAAAGCCACCTGGTAATTTCCAACTTTCAAATTTGATTAAATTGGATCTCCTCCTTCACTCAACATGCCAAACAGACATGGAAGATTTCTCTAGGGAGGGTTTAGAGTGTTTAGGGAAGGTAAATTTACTTGTTTGAGTTTCAATATGCATTTTTCCATCACATGACAAAAAACGGATGTGGGAGAGATTTGGCTCGTTTTAACAATGTTTAAAATTGTTTTATTAAGTGTTCTTTGTCAATTGAGTTCCTTGATAGCTTAGCATGTTAAATTATACCAATTCCAAGTTGATTATTAAGTGCAGGTCTAAACTATACATTTTAATTAAATTTACTTACCAGCTTTAAAGTTTATAACAAAGATCTATTTCTTTTAAATATGTATATCAAATTTTATCCTTCAAATGTGACATTTCATTTCTAAACTAATCTAATACATTCAGTTGTTTATAAACTACCATTCTAAATCCAAATCAAATACTAATTTTCAATCATACACATTCCCAAAATACAAAAAAAAAATACAACATTATTTCACATACATTTTCTCTTTCCAAATAGAGATCTAACTATCTCTTTTGTCATACAATGAAACATTGAATTCAATCCTATAATACATATGAAAAAAAAGTTCTTTCAACTCTTTATTAACTTCAATTATAAATCTTTACATTTTTCCATGTTGAATGCAGTAACAGAATTTTGTTTCTTTCCAATAACATAACAGGATATAAATGTCTTGTTAGTGCAAAATCACAGCACCCCTGGACGCACATCAGGCTTCTAGGTTGATGTTTCAGGCATCCAGTGTGATTGCAGAACATGGAATCCTTTCTCCAAGTGTGGGACCTGTCAAAATGAGAAAGGAATCTCCAGAGAAGGCTGGTTCCTATTCCTCTGTTCAGATGCACACGAAAAATGCAGAGGGTTCACTCAAAACCTAATCTAATCTTGCCAAGGAGACAGGGTTAAGAAGATGCATAAAAAATAAACCTAAGCTAACAGAGGTGATGCACCGAGGAATGAATAACACCTATCTTGCCAATAAACACAGACCATTCAAATGTGATGCAAGATCATGCACAGATAACAAACTTCACAGTGAAAGATCAGGAGGATGCAAATGAACACAGAAAGGGTTAAGAATCATCCACAGACATGCATTACTTGCTCCAAATATTGATACAATACACTACAAAATGCCAAGAGGTAGAGTCGCATTACAGTTTCAAATGGGAGGTTCGAACTCCACAAATTCGCCTAATAGAGAGAAGAAGGGAGGAGCAAAACAGAAAATGTTCGACCTTTAGAAAGAAGCCCCTCCTTACAATATATAGGAAGAATGAGAGAGGGAAGAGAGAGGAAATCCAGATCTACCCCAACCACTTCTAGGTTGCATTTAACTCATCTCATTGTGGCAGAAGCGGTGAATCCTGGCAAAACGGCGGACTGTCTGTTGTATTAAAGCTGGTTGTTAAAACATCACTTCTGTCTATTATTACGTGCCAGAGGTGTTTCTCAATTTTCTCACTCCAAACTGAACCAAAATGCAATATTGAACCCAGAATCGTACAGATAATTTCACCAGCTTTCCATTGATATAAAGAACGTGAAAATCTGAGCTCTAAATCGAAAGATATGGCGATCTGAAGATTTAGGGCAAAAATAGGTGAAAAACGGGTCGGTGGGAAAATATTTGAGTTTTTCCCGTGCACTGCCACTTGGATGACACGTGTCAGACTCTGATTCATCCACGGGTTCATTCTCTAAAAATAACTTTCGGGCCTTTAAACTTGGACACATGGCAATCTTTTATTGGTTCGGGCCTGAGGGGCGCACTTAGTAACTTTTCAACCTTCTGACACGTGGCACGTTCTGATTTGTTGGTGGCTCTTTCAGCTTTTCGCGTCCTTCATGTACCTTTGGCCCAGATATCCCAAACGAAATTTCCCTGTTTCATTTGAACCGGCCGGTTCGCGTCCTCTGCGTACTTTTGTCCCAACTGTCCCGGACTTCCTGGGACAAATTTCTCCGAACCGCCCGAAATGGACTGACTTGCGCCAAACCGGCCGATCCGCGTCTTTCGCGTACTTTTGTCCCAACTGTCCCAGACTGCGCAAAACAATACTTAGGCAATTTTCTTCATTTTTTCGGCTGGTTCGACTTTTCGCGCCCTGCGCGTCCCGATGTCCCAACTATCCCAGATGCTGCGCAGACCGCCTGGCGGCTTTTTGGTCGATTCGCGCCCCGACGTCCCAACTGTCCCAAGTGCTGCCTAGGCTAGGACTTAGCCGATTTTCTCTGTATTTTGGCACCAGCTTGATTTTTTTGCAATTTTTTCACCTTTTCTCAACTTGTTGGGATTTCTTCTTGGACAGGAGAGTTAGAAAGAACCCGAGGGGACCCCAGAAACACGATTTTTGTCTTGAATCAATATACTTTCTCAGGATTGAATAATTTGATGCATGTTATCAAAAATTACCCTGGGGGGTGAATTTTGGATAACAATTTGGTGACTCAGCGGGGTCATCTGTCTGCTGGATGAAGTTACCAGTTGCCTGAAGCAGTCTATTGGGCATGGAGTCATCAAATATTCTGTTTAGAATGTCAACTGACTTAGAATGTGCAAGGAGGAAGATGGAATATCATCTGATGGAAGCAAGGACTGCAAAACATCTCCATGGACAGCAAGCTATGCCAAAGCACTTAGGGAAAACAAAACTAACCTACAGCAAAACAATGTGCACAAGCACTTGGAGGAATGAAAATCTAATCTAATATTTACAAGGTGGTAAATTTCACTCTAGAAGCAACGCTTGAGATAGATTCCATTGACTGGAATCTGCAATTCTTCACCATCCAATGAGGCCAATTGGAAAGCATTGTTGTTCTTGCACTTCATGACCATGTATGGGCCACTCCAAATGGCATCAAATTTTGAATGCCTTCCCGGTTTTTCTCTATCCACATCCCATTTCAACACTAGATCTCCAACTCGGAAGGATCTATCCTTGGCCTTCCTATCAAAGGTCTTCTTGATCAAAGCTTGATCTTTTTCCATTGCTTGGGATGCCTAATTTCTGATCTCTTGCAGCTCCATCAACTCTTCATACCTCACCTCCATGGGCTCAAACTCTAGCAACTCTAGCTGTTGCATGAGTTCCAATGTTGGCAACTCAAGTGACATGGGCAATATTGCTTCTCTTCCATAGACAAGCCTGAATGGAGAGTTACCTATGGATCCCTTGGGAGTTATCCTATCAGCCCATAAGGCTGATTTCAGTTTGGTATGCCAAGACCTCTGATTCTCGTCAAGATTCCTCCTAATGATCCTCAACAAGTTCTTGTTTGTAGACTCGGCCTGGCCATTACCTTGAGGGTAATAGTTTGATGAAGTGCTTAGGTAAATCCCGTTCTTGACATCCCACTCATTCACCTTAGATCCAATGAATGCCAATGCATTATAAGAGATTATTGTAGTAGGTACACCAAATCTGGTTGTTATCCCCTCATAAAAGTCTAAGATGCTAGACTCATTTGCCTCTTTGAGAGCTACTGCTTCTGTCCATTTGGTGAAATAGTCTATGGCTGTCAAAATCCATTTGTGCCCTTGGCTTGAATTGGGATTAATGACTCCAATGAAGTCCAAACCCCATTGCATGAATGGCTGGTCAACTGAGATTGGATGTAATGGAAGGGCAGCAAGTCTCTCTTTTCCTATGAAGAATGCACAATTCTTACACCTCTTGATCCATGCGTAGCAATCACTGAATATTTTAGGCCAATAATAACCAGCCTTCATGATTTTTAGAGCTTTACTCTTGGTGCAAAATGACCACCAGCTGGTCCACCATGGAACTCTTCCAACACCCTTTGAATCTGATTTGTGCTAATGCATCTCATTAGCACTCCATTCACATCTTTCTTGAACAAAACTCCATCAACAATGGCATACGGGACAGCCTGCAATCTGAAGTGTCTCTCCTTTGGGTCTTGTTCATCTCCGGAGGGCATAGGCCTATGGCTAGGAAGTGTATAATACCTTGGGTCCAGCAAGGAGTGGGGGCAGAATTGTCTTCTTCTTGATTGCCACTTGGCTCATGGTTGTCCTGGACTGTCAAAACAGCCTCTTCTTCATTGCATACTTCTTTTTGCTTCCCCAAAACCAGTTGCTCACACAATCCTTTCCCTCTTACCAGCTTGGTGATCTTGATCTCAATGTCATACTCCATGACACGGGTGATCCAACCTGCCCTTTTCTCATTCAAATCCTTGTTGAGGAGGAAGTCCTTAACCCCATCATGTGAGACCAACAACTGGACCTTGTTGTTTTGAGACTAAATGCTTTGAATTTATTCAAGCTTCTGATTACTGCAAGTACATGCTTCTCAATAAAAGAGTACCTCACCTCATAGTCATCTAGGCTCTGGCTAAAGAAGGCAATTGGCTGCTCATCATTATCCTTGTTCTGTTGTACCAAGATGGCAAGAAATAGTGTCATTACCTCCAAATGCATAGAGGATGAAATCCTTGGAGAAGTCCTGGGTTGATGAGAGTTGGTGCTTGAGAGATGGTTTCTTTGATTGCTTCAAAACTCTCCTTGCCTTCTACTATCCACTTGAAAGCCATGCTCTTCTTTAACATTTTGGTGATGGGCTTGACAAGGGCTTGCAAAATTCTAGGACAAACCTCCGAACAAAGTTTATCCTTCCCAAGAAACTCTGAAGGGCTTTCTTGTGGGCTCGGCAATGGTAGTGCTCTTATGGCTTCAACCCTCTTTGGATCAATTGCTAATCCTTCTTTGGAGATAATATGGCCAAGGATCTTTCCTTCATGTGCAAGAAAGATACACTTCTTAGGATTCAAAGACACTCCAAATCTCCTGCACCTCGTGAAGACTTGTCTCAAATGAGAGAGGTGGTCTGCTGCATTTTTGGAAAAAACAGTGATATCATCAATGGTAGATCAGCACCACATTGTTAATCAAACCTTTGAATGCCATGTCCATTGCCCTTTGGAAGGTGGAAGTACCAGCGTTGGACAGCCCAAATGGCATTTTCCTGTATGCAAAAGTTCCCCATTTGGTTGTGAAGGCTGTCTTGAACTGGTCCTCTTCCTTCACCATAATCTGATTGTAGCCTGAGTAGCCATCAAGTAGATTGGAAGGGAGTGGGTAATGGTCTTGTTGATGGTGAATCACAGCACCCCCTAAATGTCTGCAACTCGATGGGTTGGGACTCTCAGTGCGATTGCATAACATGGAGCTTTTCCCAAGTGTGGGACCTTGCGAAATCGGAAAAACTCTCCAGATGAAGGCCGGGTTCCTATTCCTCTGTTCAGATGCATACGTAAAAAATGTAGAGGGTTTACAAAAAACCTAATCTAACTTGCCAAGGAGACAGGGTAAGAAGATGCATAAAATAAAACCTAAACTATAAAGGCGAATGCACCGAGGAATGAAGAACACATGTCTTGCCAATAAACACAAACCATAAAAAACGCAATGCAAGATCATGCACAGATAACCAGATTCACAGTGAAAGATCAGGAGGATGCAAATGAAACACAAGAGAGGGTTGAGAATCATCCACAGACATGCATTAATTTTCTCCAAAGATTGATACAAACACACTGTAAAATGCCAAGAGGCAAAGTTGCATTACAGTTTCAAATGGGAGGTTTGAACTCCACAAGTTTACCTGCCAAAGAGAAGAAGGGAGGGGCAAAACAAGAATGTACAACCTTTAGAAAGAAACCCCTCCTTACAATTTATAGGAAGAATGAGAGAGAAAAGAGAGAGGAATTCCAAAACTACCCCAACCACCTCTAGGTTGCATTTAATTCATCTCATTATGATGGTAGGTGAGAACCCCAGCGAACCCAAAAGTGGCAAACTATATTTTTTTATTTTTAAGCATTTTTTCTCACCTAATTAAATATATCCAGGTCGTAGTTGGATAGACGACCTCGTAATATTTTCGAAAAGTCCAACCTTGCATGAATCTGAGCTCCTCAAGTCAAAAGTTATGGCCATCGGAATATCTGCACCAGGGTCTGCTTCCTGTCAGCGCTCAAAATGTTGCGCCTCCTGAAGGTGCGCCAAAGGCGCATCCGTGTTTGTGTCAACATCCTCTTACATGCGCCAAGGTGAAAATTTTTTCCTTGTTGACACTCTATGTCATGCACCATTTCTGTGCGCCAAGGGCGCATCCTTTACCATGTCGACATCCATTTCTGTGCGCCACTTTCCTGCGCCTTGGCGCATACATTTTAGTGTCAACACTCATTGTCATGCGCCATTTCTATGCGCCAAGGGCGCATCCTTTACCCTGTCGACATCCATTTCTGTGCACCACTTTTGTGTGCCTTAGTGCATACATTTTAGTGTCAACACTCATTGTCATGTGCCATTTCCATGCGCCAAGGGCGCATCCTTTACCCTGTCAACATCCATTTCTGTGCACCACTTTCGTGTGCCTTGGCGCATACATTTTAGTGTCAACACTCATTGTCATCTGTCATTTCCATGTGCTAAGGGCGCATCCTTTACCCTGTTGACATCCATTTCTGTGCACCACTTTCATGCGCCTTGGCGCATACATTTTAGTGTCAACACTCATTGTCATGCGCCATTTCCATGCGCCAAGAGCACATCCTTTACCCTGTCAAACATCCATTTTTGTGCGCCACTTTCGTGTGCCTTGGCACATACATTTTAGTGTCAATTACTCATTTTCATGCGCCATTTCCATGCGCTAAGGTGATAAATGTCAGGGATTTGAGCTTCTTTGATTTCTATAATCTTCTGCTTGTCTATATCTACCTGGGGGAAGATATATACAACAGGTCTTTGAGAGAGGCTCTATTCAAGTCTCTGAAGTCAACGCACAATCTGATCTCTCCACTCTTCTTTCTAACTGGAACTAAGTTTGGCAACCCAACTAGAATGCTTGATTGGGAATATGATCCTTGACTCAATCAGCTTGTCCAATTCTTTCCTCATGAGAGGCTCCATGTGTGGATTGACTGGTCTCTGTTTCTGCCTGACAAGCTTAGTATTTGGATCCAATTCGATAGTATGCTGAGCTAAGTTGGGATTGAAACCTTTCAAGTCTTCTATAGCTCCAAGAAAAACACATCAGGGAACTCTTGACACAGCTGTATGAACTCATACCTTTCTTGTTCAGTTGTCATCCTTCCAATTTGCAATGGTTTGTTCTCTTCTACCAAGATGGATACTGAATCCTCTCTCTTGACCTGAATGTTTGCTTTCTCCTTCCTAAATTGATCATTGGGATTAAAAATGGACTCCAAAGTGATAAGTCCCTTGGGAAGCTTATTAGTTCTTAGCTGTACCACTTGGTCACCATACTGTTGTTCCAATTTTTTCTTGATTCTTGGTTGAGAACTCAGCTTCTTCTTGCAAGAAATGGATGATTTTCTGGTCATTCTCAAACACTTGCGAACTGACATTGTTATCTGGCACTGAAGGCCTCATAATCATGTGGATGTTTGGCTATACCTTGTCTTTTTGAATGCTTTCCACAATGTCAAAGGCTTGCCCCTACTGCTGCAAGCCTGTCAGCAGCTTGATTCTCTTTCCTAGGAATGGATTTGATGCCAAAACCCTCAAAATATTCCATGAGGTCCCACACCCTGTTCTTGTAGCACTTGAGTAGATCATTCTTGGCAACATGCTATCCCCTGACCTGATTTACAATCAATTCACTGTCCCCAAAGACTTGCAGGGTTCTTTATTTTCTTCTTGATTGCCCAATGCATCCCTTGCACCAAGGCTTCATATTTGGCAGTGTTATTGGAGCATGCAAACTGAAATCTAAAAGCTGAATAGTACTTTACTCCTTGAGGTGAAAACAAGCAAGGCTCCACCTCCTGCACCTTGTCTACTCCTTGATCCATCAAAAAACAGCTGCCATACCTCATTGTCATCCTTGTGGTTTGGCTTGGTGATAGCTAGGAATAGGTTGATTTTCTTCGTGTATACAATAGACCCCTAGCTCATATTCTTCTACTTCTTGATAAGGATCAAAAGCATGTATCTTGTTTTGCCCATTCATCAAGAGTTAGATCCGGGATGCTTCCAACCTTAGTGTTAGCTTCATCAAAGCTTGGGTGATCTTCTTGATCAAATGCTGAGCAATTGGCATTAATCTGACTTGGAGTGTAAGGCTCAATATGGAAGTTTGCAATAGGTTCTGACCTAATTGTAGCTTTAGTTCCATACCTCGTTCTGAACAACATGTGTGACCAATCAGCAGAAAGATAGCCTCCAATTTTGGCTATGACATCTCTTGACAAACATAGGGCAAAGAGTGGTGGAAGGTCTATGACTGATACATCTTGTAAAACAACAATGTTTGGACATGCTATGCAAGGTAAGACTCAAGTTTTTAATCACTCCAACTGTTGCTACTGCTGTCCCATCTAGCTACACTACCCCTTTGGATATTGTTTCATACTGGAGCCCTAGCCGATCAGCTATTTGTTTAGGCATTACTAAGCTACTTGCCCCGGAGTCTATCATGTAATTGTGCACTAGCTGATTTCCAATGATCAATGAAACATAGAAAAGAGGGTGGTTTTCAACATTTTACCTTGTTGTCCTCCATGATTTCCCTCAGGCTGTGCAGCATTTGTAACTACCTTCTCTTGCCTTTGGACCTGTTGATTTGAAGTTGACCAGTCCTTCATGGCAGCTTGTAGCAGATCTCTTTGGCCTGGGATAGATAGGGATTCCCACATTGATATATTAACATTTGTCTTCTTCATCTGATCAATGATGTTGAATGGGGATGAAGTATCCTTTTGCTGTCCCTTTGCTTGTACATTCACTCCTTGCACGTGGGCAGCAATAACTGGTATTTGAGTTGGTCTAGGAGCTGTTCTTGGCCTGCCCTTGTGCATTTTTAAATTGGATTTTGCTTGCCAATCATTTTGTGGAGCCATGGAAGGTTGTGGATTGGTTGGGGCTAATGGTTTTTCCTTCACCAAAATTCCTCCTTTTTGACCTTGTGTTGGCTGCAACACCTTGAGAAAATACCTGGTTCTTGCCACAAAAATCCTCTGCTTGCCAATTTACCAATGTGGTGTCATTTGGGGCTGATTGCTGTTGGAATGTTTCTTGTTGTTGGTTGTTTTCTTGACTGCTCTCACCCTCCACACCAGTAGTTGTCACCATTAATGCTTGAGTCAAAGCACCATTGAAGCACATGGATTGATTATGAGGCTCATTGCATGGAAAACACCAATCGTACTCCTAGGCAATGTTGTTTTGTGTTGGCACCAATGCCTTAGAGGCAGATATGACATTTGGATTATAGGGCTGAAATGGTCTATTGGCAGGAGGCCTTGTTTGATTCATATTTGCAGCTGGATTAGGTGGCCCTTTGTGGTTGGTATGGCTGCCTTTTAGGCTGAGCTTGGGGTTGATAAGAAGGTCTAAAACCTTGGGCCTGCTACCTTTTGAGAGTAACCAGCTCATTGCCTAGGTTTTGCAATTGCTTCATGACTTCTTGAAGCTCATTTGGGGCACTTGGAGATGAAGTGGAAGCTTCATTTGAACTCTGATTTATAGGATTGGGAGAAGGAGCCAAATTAGGTGCTTGATTGGTGTTTGGACTCTCTAAACTTGGAAACAATGGCATGGGAGGTCTAGGGGCAAGTTTTCCAGCTTGGATCAAACAATTTTCAGCCCTAATGGAAATGCTATAAGCCATAGGGATAGTTATGCCTCCCATGGACTGAATCAACATAGAAATATCATAATTTAGAGCTTTGAGATAGTAGAGAAAAGCACCTTCTTCTGTTGGCCTGACTGCCACTGGAATTCTCTCCCAAGTCTTTTGAAATCTGAAGTTGAAAATCGGTTAGTTGCTCATTGGGAGCTCTCTTGATGGTTGTCATCTGCTCCAAAAGAGACAAGTTGTCTCCCTTTTCTCCAAATTGCTCATGAAGTGCTATACACAGCTGATTCCATTTTGTGATAGAACCAGCTCCAAGGCTCCTAAACCATTGCAATGCTTTCCCCTTGAATGAAGATGTCCAGTAACTTGACAGCCACTTGCATCTCATTGATTTCATGGATTGCACAAAGGGTTGGCAATGTCTTTAACATGATCACCTGGAGTAGTCTGATTTTCTCCAGTGAAGTATGGAATGTTCTTCAAGGCTGCAATAGGAATTAGATGTTGTGCATTGAGGGCAAGTGGGTTGTTGCCTGTGAAGTTGACATAGGGGTTGTTTTATGCCATTCTAATTAGTCTTAAACCCCTTGTTGACTGAATGAAAGGCCTAACCAGGTGAAGGAGTTGAGAGAGTTCTGTTTGGTGGAGATGGAGACCTTTGAATCCTTCTTCCTCTTTGCCTTCTTCTTGGAGATAATTGTAGGTATTCAAACAGCACTTCTTCTTCTCCAACTCTTGACCTTGTGGCAGATAATAGCTCTTTTCAAGCAAGAAAATTGCAGCAGATGCACAACAACTTTGCTGCAATAAAAAATTAGACCTCTCAGTGTCCCACCAGGCATGCCAAAACTGTTAGTTCAAAATCACAGCACCCCTGGACGCACATCAGGCTTCTAGGTTGATGTTTCAAGCATCCAGTGTGATTCCACAACATGGAATCCTTTCTCCAAGTGTGGGACCTGCAAAAATGAGAAAGGAATCTCCAGAGAAGGGTGGTTCCTATTCCTCTGTCCAGATGCACATGAAAAATGCAGAGGGTTCACTCAAAACCTAATCTAATCTTGCCAAGGAGACAGGGGTAAGAAGATGCATAAAAAATAAACCTAAGCTAACAGAGGTGATGCACTGAGGAATGAAGAACACCTATCTTGCCAATAAACACATACCATTCAAATGTGATGCAAGATCATGCACAGATAACAAAATTCACAGTGAAAGATCAGGAGGATGCAAATGAACACAGAGAGGGTTAAGAATCATCCATAGACATGCATTACTTGCTCCAAAGATTGATACAATACACTACAAAATGCCAAGAGGTAGAGTCGCATTACAGTTTCAAATGGGAGGTTCGAACTCCACAAATTTCACCTGATAGAGAGAAGAAGGGAGGAGCAAAACAGGAAATGTTCAACCTTTAGAAAGAAGCCCCTCCTTACAATATATAGGAAGAATGAGAGAGGGAAGAGAGAGGAAATCCAGATCTACCCCAACCACTTCTAGGTTACATTCAACTCATCTCATTATGGCAGAAGCGGCGAATCCTGGCAAAACGACGGACTGTCTGTTGTATTAAAGTTGGTTCTTGAAACGTCACTTCTGTCTATTATTACGTGCCAGAGGCGTTTCTCAATTTTCTCACTCCAAACTAAACCAAAATTCAATATTAACCCTGGAATAGTGTAGAGAATTTCACCAGCTTTCCCTTGATATAAAGAACGTGAAAATCCGAGCTCTGAATCGAAAGATATGGTGATCTGAAGATTTAGGGCAAAAACAGGTGAAAAACGGGGTCGGCAGGAAAATATTTGAGTTTTCCCGCGCACTGCCACTTGGATGACACGTGTCAGACTCTGATTCATCCACGGGTTCATTCTCTAAAAATTTCTTTCGGGCCTTTAAACTTGGACACGTGGCACTCTTTTATTGGTTCGGGCCTGAGCGGCGCACTTAGTAACTTTTCAACCTTCTGACACGTGGCACGTTCTGATTTGTTGGCGGCTCTTTTGGCTTTTCGCGTCCTTCACGTACCTTTGGCCCAGATGTCCCAAACGAAAGTTCCCTGTTTCATCTAAACCTGCCAGTTCGCATCCTCCACGTACTTTTGTCCCAAACTGTCCCAAACTGCCTGGGACAAATTTCTCTGAACCGCCCGAAATGGACTGACTTGCGCCAAACCGGCCAATCCGCGTCTTTCGTGTACTTTTGTCTCAACTGTCCCAGACTGCGTGAAACAAGACTTAGGCAATTTTCTTCATTTTTTTCAGCCGGTTCGGCTTTTCGCGCCCCGCACGTCCCGATGTCCCAACTGTCCCGATGCTGCGCAGACCACCTGGCGGCTTTTCGGGCCGATTCATGCCCCGACGTCCCAACTGTCCCAAGTGCTGCCTGGGCTAGGACTTAGCCGATTTTCTCTGTATTTTGGCACCAACTTGAATTTTTTTGCAATTTTTTCACCTTTTTCTCAACCTGTTGGGATTTCTTCTTGGACATGAGAGTTATAAAGAACACGAGGGGACCCTGTTAGGAAATATATCTTAGTGCTCCATTTGTATGTATGGGTGAATAATAATTACATGTGTAATTATTATTATGGTAAATTAGTGAAAGTACATTTACTATGTAAATGTAAATAGTAAATGTAAAATGTGGTTAGTATGTGGTAAGTTAGTAAGTTAGAATAATAAAACAATTAGTATTGTTTTATTATTATATTGGTGAGAGGTTGAAACCATATTGGTGTATGGTTGTATATGAAAACAAATGTTGTTGTAAGGATTGTTATTTTACATCTCCTATATAATGGAGTGTATTGAAATAGTGAATTGATGAAAATATAATATAGAGTTGTTGATTTCAATTATTGTCTGTGTATCTATTTCATGGATTCTTTGTATTAGATCAGATTAATTTCTACATTTGGTACCAGAGCAGGTTAAATCTGTCTCAAAGATGATCTCGTAACTTTAGTTTTGTGATCTGGGTTTCTCCAAAATTTTATGTGCGGAATGATCTATTATACAGGAAGCTACAGTAGAAATTTTAGCAAAACCTAGTTCACAGTTTGGGAGAAACGTGCAATTTACTATACAGCACATTGATCACTGCTGTTTTTTTGAAGAAATCAGAGAATCAAAGGTAATTCAAATCTACATTCAATTTTTTTTGGATATTTAGATTCAGTAAAATGGATACACCATTAGATAAATTTAATGGGCTGAACTTCCATACATGGAGAGTAAAAATCCAGATGCAGTTAATGAATAAAAATCTATGGAGGATAGTAGATGGAAAAGAAAAAAAAACCTACAGATGTAAGCAAAATTGTAGAATGGGAAACTAGAGATGACAAAGCCAAAGCAATAATTGGACTTGGTCTTTCAGATTCTGAATTACATCATGTAGATTTAGAAAAATCTTCTACAGAAATATGGGATTTACTAAACAAACTTTTGGGGCTAAAGCGAATAATGTAAAATTCTCTTTAAAGTTGCAATTATTCAAATTGAAAATGAATGAAGAAGTCACAATGTCAAGTCATATAAATGAATTGAGATCTCTTCTTAGACAAATAGCAGAAGTTAAAGCTCCTGTTGATAATGAAGATGCAAAAGCCATATTATTAAACAGTTTGCCATCCAAGTACAATAATGTTGTCTTTACTCTAGGGCAAATGTCTTCTCAGTCATAGAGGGCATGATTTCAGCTCTCCTAGCTGAGGAAAAAAAGGACTAAAGAAGATGTAGAAGAAGAAACTGCATTGTACCTAAAAAAAAGTACAAGAATTTCTCCAAAAATAAGGAGGAAATTGAATGTTTTTACTGCAGAGAGAAAGGGGCATAAAACTCCATTTTGTAAAAAACGAGCTCGTGATCTTCTAAATGGAACAATCAAAATGGAAGAAGCAATATGGGCATAGATGATGATCTGATTAGGAGGAAGAACAAGTAAATAAGACAGTGGCTCTGAAGACTTCTTGTTCTGAGCATGAAACTGGAGGCAGGAGGCATCGGAGGTTGGAGGTCATTCAGCGACCTCTCGTCAAATAATCGCCCAACGATGAGGCCGCATCTCAACTTCGCACTAAGGGGGGGAATGTTAGGAAATATATCTTAGTGCTCCATTTGTATGTACGGGAATAATAATTACATGTGTAATTATTATTATGGTAAATTAGTGAAAGTACATTTACATGTAAATGTAAATAGTAAATGTAAAATGTGGTTAGTATGTGGTAAGTTAGTAAGTTAGAATAATAAAACAATTAGTATTGTTTTTATTATTATATTGGTGAGAGGTTGAAAACCATATGGGTGTATGGTTGTATATGAAGACAAATGTTGTTGTAAGGATTGTTATTTTACATCTCCTATATATGGAGTGTAATGAAATAGTGAATGAATAATAAAAATATATATAGAGTTGTTGATTTCAATTATTGTCTGTGTAGCTATTTCATGGATTCTTTGTATTAGATCAGAGTAATTTCTACATTTGGTACCAGAGCAGGTTAAATCTGTCTCGAAGAAGATCTTGTAACTTTTGTTTCGCGATCTGGGTTTCTCCAAAAAATTTTGTGTGTGGAACGATCTGTTATATACAGAAAGCTACAGTAAAATTTCAGCAAAAAAACCCAGTTCGTAGTTTGGGAGAAAAACGTGCAATTTACTATACAACACATTGATCACTGCTGTTTTTTTTTGAAGAAATCAGAGAATCAAAGGTAATTCAAATCTACATTCAATTTTTTTTGGATATTTTTAGATTCAGTAAAAATGGATACACCATTATATAAATTTAAATGGGATGAACTTCCATACATGGAGAGTAAAAATCCAGATGCAGTTAATGAATAAAAACCTATGGAGGATAGTAGATGGAAAAAAAAAAAAGCACCTACAGATGTAAGCAAAATTGTAGAATGGGAAACTAGAGATGAACAAATAACAGATGAAATTGACTATAAATATGAAGAATTTCTATACTAAGTGAAGTTTCTTGGAGGAAGGAGGCACAGAGGTTGGAGGTCATTCAGCGACCTCTCGTCAGTCACCAACGACGGGGCCGTATCAGCTATGGTGATTATTTTTTTATACAGTGTGTTCTTGTTGTTTCTTTGTATTTTTGGCAGAGTGTTTTGCAGTGTTCCTATTGTGGTTTGCAAAATAAAGGAAATTTCACATTGAGGGGGAAACATGATCTCAATGTTCCATTTCTAGTTTTCTACATTTCTGGTATTTTCTATATATGCAGCAGATTTCAGCAGAATTTCCTATGTTTCCCTGGAAATTGAACCTTTCAAGTTTAAATGTAGCTCCAAGAAAACACATCAGGGAACTCTTGACACAGCTGTATGAATCATTAACCTTTCCTGTTCAGTTTGTCATCCTTCCAATTTGCAATGGTTTGTTCTCTTCTACCAAGATGGATACTGAATCCTCTCTCTTGACCTGAATGTTTGCTTTCTCCCTTCCTAAATTGATCATTGGGATTAAAAATGGACTCCAAAGTGATAAGTCCCTTGGGAAGCTTATTAGTTCTTAGCTGTACCACTTGGTCACCATACTGTTGTTCCAATTTTCTTGATTCTTGGTTGAGAACTCAGCTTCTTCTTGCAAGAATGGATGATTTTCTGGTCATTCTCAAACACTTGCGAACTGACATTGTTATCTGGCACTGAAGGCCTCATAATCATGTGGATGTTTGGCTATACCTTGTCTTTTTGAATGCTTTCCACAATGTCAAAGGCTGCCCCTACTGCTGCAAGCCTGTCAGCAGCTTGATTCTCTTTCCTAGGAATGGATTTGATGCCAAAACCCTCAAATATTCCATGAGGTCCACACCCCTGTTCTTGTAGCACTTGAGTAGATCATTCTTGGCAACATGCTATCCCCTGACCTGATTTACAATCAATTCACTGTCCCCAAAGACTTGCAGGTTCTTTATTTCTTCTTGATTGCCCAATGCATCCCTTGCACCAAGGCTTCATATTTGGCAGTGTTATTGGAGCATGCAAACTGAAATCTAAAAGCTGAATAGTACTTTACTCCCTTGAGGTGAAACAAGCAAGGCTCCACCTCCTGCACCTTGTCTACTCCTTGATCCATCAAAAAACAGCTGCCATATACCTCATTGTCATCCTTGTGGTTTGGCTGGTGATGCTAGGAATAGGTTGATTTTCTTCGTGTATACAATAGACCCCTAGCTCATATTCTTCTACTTCTTGATAAGGATCAAAAGCATGTATCTTGTTTGCCCATTCATCAAGAGTTAGATCCGGGATGCTTCCAACCTTAGTGTTTAGCTTCATCAAAGCTTGGGTGATCTTCTTGATCAAATGCTGAGCAATTGGCATTACTCTGACTTGGAGTGTAAGGCTCAATATGGAAGTTTGCAATAGGTTCTGACCTAATTGTAGCTTTAGTTCCATACCTCGTTCTGAACAACATGTGTGACCAATCAGCAGAAAGATAGCCTCCAATTTTGGCTATGACATCTCTTGACAAACATAGGGCAAAGAGTGGGTGGAAGGTCTATGACTGATACATCTTGTAAAACAACAATGTTTGGACATGCATGCAAGGTAAGACTCAAGTTTTAATCACTCCAACTGTTGCTACTGCTGTCCCATCTAGCTACACTACCCCTTGGATATTGTTTCATACTGGAGCCCTAGCCGATCAGCTATTTGTTTAGGCATTACTAAGCTACTTGCCCCGGAGTCTATCATGTAATTGTGCACTAGCTGATTTCCAATGATCAATGAAACATAGAAAAGAGGGGGTTTCAACATTTTACCTTGTTGTCCTCCATGATTTCCCTCAGGCTGTGCAGCATTTGTAACTACCTTCTCTTGCCTTTGGGACCTGTTGATTTGAAGTTGACCAGTCCTTCATGGCAGCTTGTAGCAGATCTCTTTGGCCTGGGATAGATAGGGATTCCCACATTGATATATTAACATTTGTCTTCTTCATCTGATCAATGATGTTGAATGGGATGAAGTATCCTTTTGCTGTCCCTTTGCTTGTACATTCACTCCTTGCACGTGGGCAGCAATAACTGGTATTTGAGTTGGTCTAGGAGCTGTTCTTGGCTGCCCTTGTGCATTTTAAATTGGATTTTACTTGCCAATCATTTGTGGAGCCATGGAAGGTTGTGGATTGGTTGGGGCTAATGGTTTTTCTTCACCAAAATTCCTCCTTTTTTGACCTTGTGTTGGCTGCAACACCTTGAGAAAATACCTGGTTCATGCCACAAAAATCCTCTGCTTGCCAATTTACCAATGTGGTGTCATTTGGGGCTGATTGCTGTTGGAATGTTTCTTGTTGTTGGTTGTTTTCTTGACTGCTCTCACCCTCCACACCAGTAGTTGTCACCATTAATGCTTGAGTCAAAGCACCATTGAAGCACATGGATTGCTTTATGAGGCTCATTGCATGGAAAACACCAATCGTACTCCTAGGCAATGTTGTTTTGTGTTGGCACCAATGCCTTAGAGGCAGATATGACATTTGGATTATAGGGCTGAAAATGGTCTATTGGCAGGAGGCCTTGTTTGATTCATATTTGCAGCTGGATTAGGTGGCCTTTGTGGTTGGTATGGCTGCCTTTTAGGCTGAGCTTGGGTTGATAAGAAGGTCTAAAACCTTGGGCCTGCTACCTTTGAGAGTAACCAGCTCATTGCCTAGGTTTTGCAATTGCTTCATGACTTCTTGAAGCTCATTTGGGGCACTTGGAGATGAAGTGGAAGCTTCATTTGAACTCTGATTTATAGGATTGGGAGAAGGAGCCAAATTAGGTGCTTGATTGGTGTTTGGACTCTCTAACTTGGAAACAATGGCATGGGAGGTCTAGGGGCAAGTTTTCCAGCTTGGATCAAACAATTTTCAGCCCTATGAAATGCTATAAGCCATAGGGATAGTTATGCCTCCCATGGACTGAATCAACATAGAAATATCATAATTTAGAGCTTTGAGATAGTAGAGAAAAGCACCTTCTTCTGTTGGCCTGACTGCCACTGGAATTCTCTCCCAAGTCTTTTGAAATCTGAAGTTGAAATCGGTTAGTTGCTCATTGGGAGCTCTCTTGATGGTTGTCATCTGCCTCCAAAAGAGACAAGTTGTCTCCCTTTTCTCCAAATTGCTCATGAAGTGCTATACACAGCTGATTCCAATTTGTGATAGAACCAGCTCCAAGGCTCCTAAACCATTGCAATGCTTTCCCCTTGAATGAAGATGCCAGTAACTTGACAGCCACTTGCATCTCATTGATTTCATGGATTGCACAAAGGTTGGCAATGTCTTTAACCATGATCACCTGGAGTAGTCTGATTTTCTCCAGTGAAGTATGGAATGTTCTTCAAGGCTGCAATAGGAATTAGATGTTGTGCATTGAGGGCAAGTGGGTTGTTGCCTGTGAAGTTGACATAGGGGTTGTTTTATGCCATTCTAATTAGTCTTAAACCCCTTGTTGACTGAATGAAAGGCCTACCAGGTGAAGGAGTTGAGAGAGTTCTGTTTGGTGGAGATGGAGACCTTTGAATCCTTCTTCCTCTTTGCCTTCTTCTTGGAGATAATTGTAGGTATTCAAACAGCACTTCTTCTTCTCCAACTCTTGACCTTGTGGCAGATAATAGCTCTTTTCAAGCAAGAAAATTGCAGCAGATGCACAACAACTTTGCTGCAATAAAAAATTAGACCTCTCAGTGTCCCACCAGGCATGCCAAAACTGTTAGTTCAAAATCACAGCACCCCTGGACGCACATCAGGCTTCTAGGTTGATGTTTCAAGCATCCAGTGTGATTCCACAACATGGAATCCTTTCTCCAAGTGTGGGACCTGCAAAAATGAGAAAGGAATCTCCAGAGAAGGGGTGGTTCCTATTCCTCTGTCAGATGCACATGAAAAATGCAGAGGGTTCACTCAAAACCTAATCTAATCTTGCCAAGGAGACAGGGTAAGAAGATGCATAAAAAATAAACCTAAGCTAACAGAGGTGATGCACTGAGGAATGAAGAACACCTATCTTGCCAATAAACACATACCATTCAAATGTGATGCAAGATCATGCACAGATAACAAATTCACAGTGAAAGATCAGGAGGATGCAAATGAACACAGAGAGGGTTAAGAATCATCCATAGACATGCATTACTTGCTCCCAAAGATTGATACAATACACTACAAAATGCCAAGAGGTAGAGTCGCATTACAGTTTCAAATGGGAGGTTCGAACTCCACAAATTCACCTGATAGAGAGAAGAAGGGAGGAGCAAAACAGGAAATGTTCAACCTTTAGAAAGAAGCCCCTCCTTACAATATATAGGAAGAATGAGAGAGGGAAGAGAGAGGAAATCCAGATCTACCCCAACCACTTCTAGGTTACATTCAACTCCATCTCATTATGGCAGAAGCGGCGAATCCTGGCAAAACGACGGACTGTCTGTTGTATTAAAGTTGGTTCTTGAAACGTCACTTCTGTCTATTATTACGTGCCAGAGGCGTTTCTCAATTTTCTCACTCCAAACTAAACCAAAATTCAATATTAACCCTGGAATAGTGTAGAGAATTTCACCAGCTTTCCCTTGATATAAAGAACGTGAAAATCCGAGCTCTGAATCGAAAGATATGGTGATCTGAAGATTTAGGGCAAAAACAGGTGAAAAAACGGGTCGGCAGGAAAATATTTGAGTTTTCCCGCGCACTGCCACTTGGATGACACGTGTCAGACTCTGATTCATCCACGGGTTCATTCTCTAAAAATTTCTTTCGGGCCTTTAAACTTGGACACGTGGCACTCTTTTATTGGTTCGGGGCCTGAGCGGCGCACTTAGTAACTTTTCAACCTTCTGACACGTGGCACGTTCTGATTTGTTGGCGGCTCTTTTGGCTTTTCGCGTCCTTCACGTACCTTTGGCCCAGATGTCCCAAACGAAAGTTCCCTGTTTCATCTAAACCTGCCAGTTCGCATCCTCCACGTACTTTTGTCCCAACTGTCCCAAACTGCCTGGGACAAATTTCTCTGAACCGCCCGAAATGGACTGACTTGCGCCAAACCGGCCAATCCGCGTCTTTCGTGTACTTTTGTCTCAACTGTCCCAGACTGCGTGAAACAAGACTTAGGCAATTTTCTTCATTTTTTCAGCCGGTTCGGCTTTTCGCGCCCCGCACGTCCCGATGTCCCAACTGTCCCGATGCTGCGCAGACCACCTGGCGGCTTTTCGGCCGATTCATGCCCCGACGTCCCAACTGTCCCAAGTGCTGCCTGGGCTAGGACTTAGCCGATTTTCTCTGTATTTTGGCACCAACTTGAATTTTTTGCAATTTTTTCACCTTTTCTCAACCTGTTGGGATTTCTTCTTGGACATGAGAGTTATAAAGAACACGAGGGGACCCTGTTAGGAAATATATCTTAGTGCTCCATTTGTATGTATGGGTGAATAATAATTACATGTGTAATTATTATTATGGTAAATTAGTGAAAGTACATTTACTATGTAAATGTAAATAGTAAATGTAAAATGTGGTTAGTATGTGGTAAGTTAGTAAGTTAGAATAATAAAACAATTAGTATTGTTTTATTATTATATTGGTGAGAGGTTGAAACCATATTGGTGTATGGTTGTATATGAAAACAAATGTTGTTGTAAGGATTGTTATTTTACATCTCCTATATAATGGAGTGTATTGAAATAGTGAATTGATGAAAATATAATATAGAGTTGTTGATTTCAATTATTGTCTGTGTATCTATTTCATGGATTCTTTGTATTAGATCAGATTAATTTCTACATTTGGTACCAGAGCAGGTTAAATCTGTCTCAAAGATGATCTCGTAACTTTAGTTTTGTGATCTGGGTTTCTCCAAAATTTTATGTGCGGAATGATCTATTATACAGGAAGCTACAGTAGAAATTTTAGCAAAACCTAGTTCACAGTTTGGGAGAAACGTGCAATTTACTATACAGCACATTGATCACTGCTGTTTTTTTGAAGAAATCAGAGAATCAAAGGTAATTCAAATCTACATTCAATTTTTTTTTGGATATTTAGATTCAGTAAATGGATACACCATTAGATAAATTTAATGGGCTGAACTTCCATACATGGAGAGTAAAAATCCAGATGCAGTTAATGAATAAAAATCTATGGAGGATAGTAGATGGAAAAGAAAAAAAACCTACAGATGTAAGCAAAATTGTAGAATGGGAAACTAGAGATGACAAAGCCAAAGCAATAATTGGACTTGGTCTTTCAGATTCTGAATTACATCATGTAGATTTAGAAAAATCTTCTACAGAAATATGGGATTTACTAAACAAAACTTTTGGGGCTAAAGCGAATAATGTAAAATTCTCTTTAAAGTTGCAATTATTCAAATTGAAAATGAATGAAGAAGTCACAATGTCAAGTCATATAAATGAATTGAGATCTCTTCTTAGACAAATAGCAGAAGTTAAAGCTCCTGTTGATAATGAAGATGCAAAAGCCATATTATTAAACAGTTTGCCATCCAAGTACAATAATGTTGTCTTTACTCTAGGGCAAATGTCTTCTCAGTCATAGAGGGCATGATTTCAGCTCTCCTAGCTGAGGAAAAAAGGACTAAAGAAGATGTAGAAGAAGAAACTGCATTGTACCTAAAAAAAAGTACAAGAATTTCTCCAAAAATAAGGAGGAAATTGAATGTTTTTACTGCAAGAGAAAGGGGCATAAAACTCCATTTTGTAAAAAACGAGCTCGTGATCTTCTAAATGGAACAATCAAAATGGAAGAAGCAAATATGGGCATAGATGATGAATCTGATTATGAGGAAGAACAAGTAAATGAAGACAGTGGCTCTGAAGACTTCTTGTTCTGAGCATGAAACTGGAGGCAGGAGGCATCGGAGGTTGGAGGTCATTCAGCGACCTCTCGTCAGTTGCCAACGATGAGGCCGCATATCAACTTTGGTGACAGGTGTGTGTGCAGTTTGATTTTAGTGCTTCCAGTGTGGTGTGCCTCAGTTTGCAGTGATCCTGTTTTCAATAAGTGGAAATTTCACATTGAGGGGGGAACATGATCCAATGTTCCATTTCCAGTATGTCAGCTTTTTCTATGTATGTATGAGCAACAAATTTTAGCAAAATTTCCTATGTTATTCCCTGCAGTGAGATAGTGATGAGTGTTGTTGATACTACTGCATCATCATGATATCGTGGTTGTTAGTTATCCAGAAAAACTATCCAGAGGTTGTTGGTACTGTCCTCAAAAACCATCTGTTGTGTGGTTGTTGGTTAACCACTTGGAAAACCATCCAGAGGTTGTTGGTATTGTCCTTGAAACCATCCAGATCATGAGCATGCTACGTAGCGGCACGTTGCAGTACAAAGGCAGGTTTTCCCCATGTTCGCACTAAGGGGGGGAATGTTAGGAAATATATCTTAGTGCTCCATTTGTATGTATGGGTGAATAATAATTACATGTGTAATTATTATTATGGTAAATTAGTGAAAGTACATTTACTATGTAAATGTAAATAGTAAATGTAAAATGTGGTTAGTATGTGGTAAGTTAGTAAGTTAGAATAATAAAACAATTAGTATTGTTTTATTATTATATTGGTGAGAGGTTGAAACCATATTGGTGTATGGTTGTATATGAAAACAAATGTTGTTGTAAGGATTGTTATTTTACATCTCCTATATAATGGAGTGTATTGAAATAGTGAATTGATGAAAAATATAATATAGAGTTGTTGATTTCAATTATTGTCTGTGTATCTATTTCATGGATTCTTTGTATTAGATCAGATTAATTTCTACAGACCCCAGAAACACAATTTTTGTCTTGAATCAATATACTTTCTCAGGATTGAATAATCTGCTGCATGTTATCAAAAATTACCCTGGGGGGTGAATTTTGGATAACATGTCTTTCACAATTCAAATATATAACTTCATAATCAAATTACATACATCTTTCCTCACAAAATACATATTACAATTTCATCCAAAACAAGTGGGAAAGGATTACAAATGAAGTATATCTCTCAAGGGGCTGGAAAAACTACATTTTCCCTGCTCTAGAATAGCAACATGCAAATTTCCTTTTTCTTCTAGTTTGATCACAACAAAAGTGGGGGAAAGGCAATACTCTGAAAGGAAATCCAATGACATCCAACCAAGACATCCAATGAAAGGAAAATCCTTCCTTCACCATTGGCCCCCGAGCCCCAACAAAAATACAATAATATATGCAATTCAACTCATGGCAACAACTGGATTCCACAACACAGTATTCTTTCAAACATGCACATTTCAATATAAAACATAGTTCAACACAAAACAACAGTTCACAACTGCAATTGAAAACATTCCAATCAAAACTCAAGCTTGATCATGCAAGCCAAAGGAGCAAGGTCTATGGGGGGAGCTACTTATGCCTCCCAATTGGGAATTGGGCTTCCACCAGTGATAAACCACTAAAATAATTCATCACATACATATCCTTATGCCCCCTACAAATCCCTCCTTATGCCCCCTAAAAAGTAAGAAATACAAGCTATTTCTTTTCCGTGATGGATCCCAAACCCAAACTCCCTCCACAAATTTTGATGCCAATGGCATTCGCTTATGCCCCCCCACATGGATTCTCCGTAGCCTTCTCCTACACCATTCCCATGGTAGTCTACCCAACCAGCTAATTATTAAAACAAAACAAGCACCATTCATTCTACACAACCAGAACATGACAGCATAAAAGAATAGTTAAATTCCTACCTCTCCATGGTAGCTTTTGTTTCCAAACAACAAGCTTCAAATTCCAAAAACACAATCCAAAACAAAAATCTCCAAGCATGCAAATTTTCTCCAAAACTCCTTCCAAAATCAAGAGCTCCAACCCTAGAAAACATGCCCCCAAAGAAGTTGCAAAATTATTCAACAACCCCAAAACAGGCAAAGAGTTAGAATTATATAGAAGAGGGAAGAAGAGTGGATGATGTGGATCCATGTAGGATGCCACATCACACATCCTCAAATTCAAACATAAAATAAAAAATCCATTCTCCTAAGCACAATAAAGAGGTGGGTGAAAATATGACAAGTTACTTGCACACTCCAAAAATCTCACACCTCAAGGGAGAGCAAAAATAAATAAAATGTTAGAGAGTGCAATCAAAACAAGGCAATATGATTAAAAAAATTCATTATAAAATTCACAAATCACTTCTCCAACCATAATTATGGTTGGTAAATTAAATTTAGAGGCATGGGACAAGTTTTACTTGTCCCACAAGCCTCCAAAAATAGCCCCCAAGGACAATTTCAAATTTTTCATGGAGGTGGAGTATTTCATACTCCAAAACTAACTTACACAAACTCTTACACAACTTACACATCCCTTGCATATTTAATACAAAAAACCAACAAATTCCATTATTACATTCCCATATCCAAATTTAATTTATTTAAATTTTAACCATATGATTCTTCACATTATTCTACCACATTTTAATTAATTAAAATAAAGGAACATATTACTAATAAAATACATACAACAATAATAAAAATAAACACATAATAAAATACACAAAACCATGGTCACATGTAAAGGTGATTCCCCCCATGGGAATCCCTAATAAAACAACACACAACACAATAAAACAAGTTGCCATGGTGACCTTGTCGAATTCACCTAGAATTCCATTGTGGTTGGTCTTCAATCCCCCAATGTTTTGTTGTGATATTTTTAACCTGCAAAACACAAATAACTCCTTCGGCCTCATGGCCATATCAAAACATCCAATATGATACAAATAAAATCACAAAATCATCTAAGTATGTGAACCACAACAACATCAAGGCAATTTAACATTATCACATAATTTATATCAACAATTATGTCATTATCAAATAATTTCCATTTTCTAGGTCTACTCAAAATATCAAATATCACATGTCTGAACAACATCTACAATATAACCATGTCCGACAGCATGTCAAGATCTATATAAAATGTCTCCAATAATCATCATACATCATATATGAATCAGATTCAATAATAATCCAGGATCTGACATCTAACACCATACTAAATCCAAACTATAAGAATGTCCATCATAGAGTCTATAGTATCATGATCAAAATAAAATTTTTGAAGGGAGTGGGCACTACAGTTTGGATTCCCATAGGAGTCATCGACTGTACTTTGGTGTGACAACCAAAGTGAAATTCACATTTCTCACACCCCAGTTGAGCACCAGTGGACAAAGAATATTGAGATACACATCCACTTCATTCGTCAGCACATTTAGGATGGATTTATTTTCTTAGAGTACATTTCAACTCACCAGCAGGTTGCGGATATATTTACAAAACCTTTTGCATCACCTCACTACCTTGAGTTGCGTGGAATGCTTTGGGTTTCAGAAGTTGTTCTTGGGGGTGTTCGTGAGAACATCTTCCTTATTCTTCTTCTTCTTCTTCTTCTTTCCCTTTCCTTCTAACAGGATTATTTCCTTCTTTTGGTTTAAGATTTCTTCATGGATATATTGTATATGAGTACCTCATCAGGCCTAGTTTTTGGGATTCATATTGTGGACATGCCACTTCTATTTTGGTCCCTAGCTTCAATTGATGGGGGGTGTTAGAGTAGGTATTTAACTTATCTTATGTTCACCTAGGTACTTTATTTACCTTTATTGTATTTATCCTCACCCACTTATGTGTGTGGATATTTATTTTTATTTATTTAGATATTAGGGGGATATTATGTAGTTGTTAGGTAAATTCCTTTCCTTGATCTATGGTATTGACTAGATCTTTGATGTCTAGTTCTCTCATAAATATATGGTCTTGACTAGTTCTTTTCTTGATTTATGGCTTGATCTATGACCTTGACTAGTTCTTAGATTGTTATTCCTTTCCTATATAAGCAAGGCCCATTATCATTGTATTTCATTGAGTTCCATAATAATATATGATATTGCTACTCATTTGTTTGCAAAGGTTTATGTAAAGTTATTCTGGAGAATTACTTTCATCTTATTGATCGTGGTGTTTGATTATCATCTGTGTTCTTGGATCCGTATGATCTGGTTATCGTTCCTTTTACATTTGGTATCATAGTGGGATAGAAGATCATGTGTGAGAAAAGAAGGTGTCCAGAGAGAGTGTAGAAGAGATAAAGGAGATTGGAGAAGAATTTGGAGAGCTTTTGTAACCTTCTATAACTTACCAGCCCCATCCCTACATCCCCATAACCTCATGTTCAATTCCACGTGTTTGAAAAGAAAAAGAATTCACAGGTGCCTCCTGCACCAAGAAATATTTACTACTAGAAGAAATCAGATTAGAATTTTTAAAAAATCCTTTCCCCAATTAGGGTTTTCTAAACTAAATTTAGTTGATACTTTAGTCTCTACTAGAATTAGCAGACTGTGAAATTTGGAGGCTACCAAGCTCTGCACACTTAGTTGTGTTGGCAATTTGGGTAGCTCTTCTTGAGCTAGAAGGTGAGTTACATCAAGCGGATCGAGTTGGGTAGTGTTTCATTTGCATTGGTAGTCAGAGTTGAAAGCAATTGAGCCCTATTTTTCATTAACCAAGCCAAAAAAGCTCCATGTTTGAGAAAACCATCACATTTTCTTCTATCAACGTTGCGTCCAATTTAAGTTGTTATAACTGACCCCATATCCTTGTTCTTCATTGAATCTAAGCCACTGTATTGAATGAGCTGAATTATTGTTTGTTGGATGTGTTAGAGTGATTCAACATCTTAAATGGCCACACCATTGACTAGTAGGTCGAGCAGATCCATACCATGACTTTGCAAAAACAAATCAAAGTTCAAATACAAAACAATGATGTAGAAAATAAGCGGCGAAGGCATAAAGAAAATATTCATTTTTCAAGCAGAGTGGTTTTCTTGCAAAACCTAAACCATCCATGCACCTCCATCTACCACATGGATCATCTAGAAGGGGCCACAACATCATTTTTTAAAGGTTATCCCTCTGTTATACAATTTAAATATAAATTCCTTCAAATTTTAGTCTATGCATTATAAGCGCTCTTATGGCCAGTTAGAGGGATTTAGGAGAGTTTGGTATAGGGTTTGAGGCCCCTCCAAAGCATTTTTTATTTTAAAATTGATGGAATATTACATTTGGTGGCATTTATATGTGAACTGCTAAATCTAGTAGCAAAAAACCTCCATTAATCCACTAACTGCAGCCAAAACCCCCACCAAATTTAGCGGAGAAAACCCTATAGAAGGGGGAAAATTATTATTTTTTGCATATTTTGATGTAATCATATATTTTTAGTGGATTGTACTACTTTTCAAGTTGCCATATTCAACCACAAACATTGTAATTAAAAAAACTGGTAGAGATTTGAAAACAAAAAATAGTTAAATTTGGTAACACTCACGAGATCTTTGGATCTCTTTCATAGCGTTCGGTATATACAGTGCCTCTGGGAAGTGCTTATGGGTAAATTCATCACAAATACTATTTCACTTAATGCCTAGTATAGCTGTAACAACATCATTTGGGCATCATCCCTATAAATTGATGGGGAGAAATAAGGACACAGTGCACACACTTTGAGCCCTCTCATCTGTCTGTGAATGATTACATGACATAAATGCAAACACTAAAATTATTTGAGTATATAGCGAAGTTACGCATATGTATGAGGATATTTATTTAAATCAGTTTCAATAATTGCACAGACCACTTTCAATATTGTCTTAGTACCATGTATCAAATTCTTTCACATACTTTAATGCCTCTTTCACGTACCATCAGGTATTTTGAAAGGGTGAGATTCTTCCATGTACCAATGGGTATATCGAAATGGTGCATATATAGAAATTTTTGGTATATCATACTGATGAGATATAGATTGGGAGACCTTATACCTAGAGTGATAAGATCCTTACCCTTTGTAATTTGATTCAAAAAATGGGAACCAATGGCCCTAAGTTCTTTCCTCCGCACTCATATTTCCTAAAAGGAGATAATTATGCTCTATTAAAGACAAAGATCAAAACACAACTCAAGTTTGAAGAGATATAGCCTATTGTGAATGGTACCGTAACCAAATCACCAGATGATACAACCTAACAGAGATAGTTTGACAAGGCCAATCAGAAGGCCAAAGTCATAATCTTGTTCACATTTTTTGATGATGTATAACCCCACATTCGAGATGCCAAAACATCTAAAGAACTTTGGGATAATTTGATCACTATGTATAAGGCCAGAAACAAGAACACAATATTGAATTTGCATAGTCAATTACATACACTCAAATTCAATCCAAATGAGAAAATGGAAGCTTTCTTGAGGAGAGTTGCAGAATTGAGGGCTTCACTTCTAGCCCTGGGAGAGGAGGTTACTAATACAGGTCTAGTTCCCATTGTTCTAAGAGCACTTATTCCTTCTTACCACATTTTTGTGATAACATTAAAATTATCAAGATCATATAGTTACTTTTGACAAGTTAGTGAATCTACTGCAACAAGAAGAAGCAATGTATAACAAATATGATGAAGAGGAGCAAGCACTATCTTCTCATCATAAAGGAAAAGGCAAAGAAAAATCTTCTCAAAAGTCCCAATATGGTCCTCTTACCATGGAAGCAATGTTTGAAAAGGCCATTAGGAAGGATCAAAATCTCTCAACTATTTCTGCTCATAGGGATGAGAAGTGGAAGATGATATATAACTCACCTTCACCATTATCACTAGGAAATACATGGGGAAATAAGGGTAAAAACAAATCTCAAAATGGTAGAAATGACATTGTTGCAAATTTTAAAAATGGATAGGAAACCACTACTGGTAAGAATAACAAATTTGAAAGGAAGATACCTTTCGTGGGTTGCTTCAAGTGTGGTGTTAGTGACCACTATTGTTGATAAAAGAATACTTGGAAAATATCACACAAGTATTCCACGTGGGGTAGAAGGCCAAGATCGAATGCATGGAAAGATAGGAAGGACCCATGTGTGGAAGGAAAATTCAGATTTTAGGACTTAGCCGATTTTGTGTTGAAGATCTATATTTAGGAGATGGCATGCAGAAACACACCAACAAAGTAGGGACATGGGTGTCATGCATAATCTATATTTGGAGAAGTGGTTCAAAGCGTCAATGCATGAAGACAAGCTAGGAATAGAATGAACACTTTAGTTATCTGTAAGAAAACTCTAAATAGCACACTTGCATGTGTGGCTATAATTATAAATAGTGTGTTGATATTAATAGCATGCAAACTATTTCTAGGGTAGTTAAGTGGTGAAGGGTAATTCCCCACCATATATATATGATGATTAGGTGCATAGTAAGAGCGAGATTTATACATGTGATTCTGAATACATGTATCAGTATCCATATGCGCTTAGATTAATTGATAATATTGTAAGGAGATTTTATACTTATTAATAGATGAAAGATATTGGCTGGATCTAAGTGTTATTTTGTGTGATTGTGTAGTGCATTTTAGTATTTAAAGCATGGTTACCATTCAAGCTTATAATTTCATAAATTTGTGAGTAGCATGCACTATAGAATGATGGATTAGTTATGAATCTATATGTTCCCATATTCATCATGCTAACATCCTATTAAAGCAACCCTAAAGAGGAATCTGGTGCCTTTGCAAACTTCAGGTGAGCACTCAATCTAGACTGAGTAATAGGCCAGCATGACTAGGATATTATCTTGGAAATTCTAGGCTACATCAATGGTTCCATTGTTGGGACCTCTTTTTCAATTTGTTTTTAGGATGGTTTGTGAAGAAGACATACTGAATAACTCTAGCAAGTATTGAAGAATGGATACACAATCTAGAGGAAGAGTATGCACGTCGGTTCAACATTCTATTTGAGTTTAATGCACGAACTTGAGTAAAATAAAACCTATATGATAATTTATATTAGAGCTTATTCTGATATATTTCCAGTAGAACTATATTATTGGATTACAACTTATACATCCCAGCAGAATTGGAGATATTGCACACTTGTTTGGACACAAGAAGAATTTTAGGCCCTTTGTGATGCTGATTTGATTTGGACTCGCATGGTGGATACATGGTCTTATGGTGTTCTAAATAGTTATATTCTTGAATATTCAATTTCAACGTACTCTTGCCTAGAGGTAGCTGAATTCCAGTTTTTGAGGTATCTAAGAGGGACATACTTACATGGTATTCTGCTAGCGATTAATATCTTAATGGTAACTTTGAACCTCAAAAGTAAGCCGATGGCTAGCTAAATTTCACCACGCGTGAAGGCAGGAATAGGTTTGGTATTAAGATGGCAGACCTAGTAGTAGAAAAGTATATAGAGGAAAGGTAGCTTAAGTATAATGAGGTATGTGAGAGGGATATACAGAAGTAGTGTTCCATTGCAGAAAGTATGACATTGAGGAGAGAGCTGGCTCGTGAAGGATTTACGGCTCACGTGGAAGACGTGGATCCAGAGCAGTAGGAACTCCCCCATCTTGGAAATCATGATAGAGATCCATTCTCGGCCTCATATGGAAGTGCACTAATAGAGACTACTTGGGTCACAAGCACACATCTTAATCCACCTTGTGACCTAGCTTTTGCACTTGGTTTTCTAGTATCTAGTACGACAAGCTAATCAACAAGCTAATTTGGGAAGTAGGAGGATAGGAGTAAGTCAGGGATCAAGTACATCAATGGCAGGATAGATGGCTTTAATGTTATTTGGAGGAACCTTTTTAGGTGCATCATCTACAAAGAACGCGAGCGCACAAAATTTTGGATTCAACTTTGGAAATGGGACTTCCTCACAGACTATAGGGGTTCTGTATAGTACTACTATCGAAGCACATGGGAGTACATCCACAGGCCCTATTCCAACTATAGGTGGTGGAACATGAGGTATAGGTGGTTCTAGTTCTGGTGGATCTAGTGGTTCTGGAGGTAAAGGGAACACAATAGGTTTCGAGTTAGGTGGTCAAGGTTCGTAAAAAACCACAGAATATCTATATGGAGATGTATCCTTGTCTTCCATATTATAGAGGTATAGAGGATGCTTCCGATCATGTGCATATGTGTGAAATTTTGTGGTGCACTAAAGGGATTACAACTACTGAGTGAAAGGAAAGTGAATTTTCTACTACATTATAGGGGCACACGCACAACTAGTATAAGAAGTTTGACCCTAATCAAACTTGCATGGATTATGCAGCACTGAAAGATGCATTCTTAAAAGAGTTTCATATCCACGAGTTTGAGCAGAAGAGCATAAGTGCACTCAAGGATATAAAGCAAGGTACTATTGAGAGCATACATGAGTATGTTTCTCATTTTAAGTTACTTTTATCTAAGTTGTCTTATGATATCCATGCTAGCTAGCATGCATAATGGTTCATTGGAGGATTGATTACACCTTTTAGGAGGATGTTGTCATATAAGACCTACACGGACCTACGTGAAGCACTGGAAGTATCTTTGCGTGATGAGGTAGTCGAGAGCATTAACACTAGGGTCAATCCATTCCTAGAGGTGCAGATCACATCTATGGATAAGAAGTTAGAAAAGCTGTCAGAAAATTCAGCCCTAGAAATGCACTCAAGAATTTGGTGTACCGATTGTGAAGTGAAAGGTCACACTAAGGATAGTTTCCCTGGCAGATCTGTACACTCATTACTGTTGAACTGTGAAATTTTCCATTTAAATCATGATGTTATCCACTATCCTTTATTACAGCATGCAATAAGGAAGAATGTATCCTACTTTTGCAATATTTGCAGGTCCATGACCCATAATACTGAGGAAGCCCAAGATAACAGAACGACTTGAGGCATTAACAATAAAGATCACTACACATGCTGAAGCAACAATTGAGAAAGCACAAGAGGCATTGCATCAGAAACCTACGATTACTAAGGAGGACATTTTGCATGTGAGGTACCCAAATCTTTCTCATCATAAGGAAGTTTACCAAGATACTATTGAAGTGCATAGGAATCTTCAGGGTGAGATACAGTACCTAAAGGAATGGAAGAGAGCCTTGGAGATAGTTCAAACTAATATTGGCGATCTATGGGAGGTATGCACGATGTTGCGCCAGGAGAACATTATTTCACTATTGGGGAGTTGGCTGAAAGGGAACACTTTATGCGCAAGTTTTGAGACCAGAAGGTAGCTTCTTCATGCCAATCTTCCCCCTGATAGTATTGATTATGACAAAGAAATTACCCTGAATGTTGTTGTGGATGGGTGTGTGTTGAGCAATATATTGATTGATAAAGGTGCAGAAGTAAATGTACAGAACTTAGATGCTTGGTTACAAATGGGGAGGCCCCCATTATAGCCATCGTCTAATGTGTTGTTTATGGTAAACTAGACTAAGGCCACTCCCATAGGAGTGTTGAAGAATGCATCTATAACTATACAAGGAGCCAAGTTTACTAAGGATTTTGAGGTGTTAGCACTTACAAAGGTAGATAATTTTCTAGCCTTGCTTGGACACCCTTGGTGTTATGTGAATAATGCTGACTTGAGATTCAATAAGGGATACATCAACTTTGAAAACAAGGAGGAAAGGGTTGTGATACCCTTGACAGATGGGAATTCTACGCCCTATGTAGAGCCTCTAAGTGAGGAGGATTTGAATAGAGTCTATGTACGTGCTATTCAGAATCCAGAGGTCAACAAGCCATCAAAAGAAGGAATTCTACAGTGGGAAGATTCTCATTCTATTAGTGATACTATGAGTACTGCTTGTGAAAATTGGGCTCATGGTACATATGAACTCGTAGGGTGTGAGGTGAAAAACATGGTTGCGTGCGTGCGAATAAATATCACTCAATTCGACGGATCGATGGCACAATATTTTGGTATACAAGGAGAAAAGATATTTCTACCTTTTTGAAGGATGTGGAAACACAATGGGAAAATCTAGTAAAACAGAGGGATATGTTAGTGTATACGTTGCATGGGATAGTAGCACACTGGTGGGTAGTACATAGAGATAATCTTATAAACTGGGAAGAGATTGGAATAAATTTATCTACCAAGTTTATAAGACATAATGCACCTACACAAATCTATACTTATCATGGTAATCAACTTGTTCAACATCACATTCAGTAGTGTGAGAGACTCTAGACAGTAGGACAAGAAGCATTACCACCATCACTCTAGGTACATAAATTATATTCCACACTCCTAGGATGCGCATGCACTTGGTATTTATATGCAAAACTACATAGAGAAACCAAGAACTAGCAAATTTTGACAAGTATGACCCATACCTTTGATTATTTCTCATCTCAACCTCTGATAGCAAAGGCATTAAAAATTTTCAAGCGCTTAACTATGGGAGATAGTGCAAAAGTAAAAGGGCATATTCAGGAATTGTTTGGTGAGGTCAACTTCGGAGCATGTTTTACAAAATAAGAAGAAATAGACTCCTTACTACTTGAGTGCACTTTCCTTGAGAAAGAGAAAGGGAAGATGGTCTACCTCATGGACTATGAGGAGGTTGAGAACCTAGATATTGAACATTCACATGGGGTGCGCGAGGTCCTAGATGGTACAAAAATGGATATGCATGCCTACCATGAACCCATGAAGACAAGGAAGGTGAATATAGGTTCAGAGGCTGAGCTTAAGGATGCCATCATTGGAGAATACTGGTTAGACTTGGAGGTATAAAATATCATCGAGTTATAATGGGATTATTAGGGCTTATTTCTTAGAGGATATCATTAACTAAAAGATGTGCATAAATCACTTGGGAAAATGAAGATCAAACTGAATGATGGTGTGTAACCAGTTAGGAAGAGGCCTTATAGGATGAATCCTAATTTGCGTAAAAAGGTAAGGGAAGAAATTGATAAAATGTTGAAATCTGGAATTATCAAGCCCCTTGATGAGTCAAAATGGGTGAGCCTAATGGTGATCAGTATCAAGAAGGACGGGTGGATTAGGATATGTGTCAACTACAGGGAGCTGAATGCTACATGCATTATAGATCCTTTCCCTACACCATTCACTGAGGAAATACTAGAAGGAGTTGCAGGGTGTGAAATCTATTCTTTCACAGATGGATTTTCTAGGTATCATCAGGTAAGGATTGCATTGAAGGATCAAGAAAAGACAACATTTACAACTGAATGGAGCATTTTTTCCTATATTGTAATGCCCTTCGGATTGATAAACACACCTATTTTATTCTCACTCATAGTTGTTCAGGCATTCAAGGATTTTATTCATAAATTCTTATAGGTATATCTAGATGATTGGACGGTATATGGGCTTGTGAAAGATCATTGTGACAATCTACGCTTAATGTTTAAATGATGCAGACAATTGAGTATCTCCTTGAATATTAAGAAGTGCATATTTTCTACTCCATTCAAGATACTATTAGGGTATATAAACTGCAAGGAAGTTTTTCTAGTTTATCTAGCCAAGGTTGCGGTCATATTAGGCCTAGAAGCACCTACCAGTCAAAGTGAGGTGCACACATTTTTGGGTCATAAATGATATTATACAAAGTTTATAAAAGGATATGCTAGAATTGTAGCACCCTTGGAAGAATTTCTGAAAGGAAAAGGTACATTTTATTGGGGAGAACCGCAACATCATGCATTTGATGTATTAAAAGAGAGACTTACTATGACACCCATTTTTCACTTTCCCTCATGGGATAAACCATTTCATGTGCATATGGATGCTTCTGGTATGGCCATTGGCATTGTGCTAGCTCAACCTGGTGAAGGTATTGTTGATCATCTAATTTTTTTTGCTAGTAGGAAGCTAACTCATGCTGAAAGGAATTATACAACTACAGAGTGCGAAGTATTGTCAATGATTTATTCACTATACAATTTTTGACACTACCTGTTAGCAACACCAGTTGTGTTTTATACAAATCACATGGCCTTGAAGTACTTGGTAAATAAGCCATTTTTACAAGGGCATATATTTAGGTGGGTGCTTCTATTTCAAGAATTTGATTTCATAGTTGTGGTGAAACCAGGGAAAAGCAACTCTAGACCAGACCATTTATCTAGGATCAATACAAGAGAGGAGGCACAGACATTTGAAGAGACACTGTCGGATGCACAACTATATAGGTTGCAATTCACACCCATGGAACTAAAATACATTATTGTCTTTCTATGAATAAGTATGGCTCCAGAGGGAATGGCATCATAGGAAAATAAAGCATCTTATTATACACGCAACCTCATTTATGTTGATTAGTGGTGACCTTTACAAGTTAGGCAGAGATGAGGTACTACGCTGTTGTGTGTTGGAGCATGAGTGTAAGGATATCATTGAATAATCTCATGGTGGTATTTCCAGAGGCCTTTATGTAGGTGATGCAACTACTCGAAAGATCTTAATTGCTGGATTATAGTGGGATACACTATATAAAGACTATAAAGAATAATGTAAGGCATGTGACCATTGTCAACACCTAGGAAAACTAGTGTAGAGAGATGAGATGCCTTTGAGACCAATTACTAGTGTTGAACCATTTAAGAAATGGGCCATTGACTTTGTAGGACCCATTTTGCCAGCCGCGTATAGGAATGGATCACGATATATCATTACTTGCACATATTATCTCACATGGTGGGCAAAAGGAGCCCCTACCAAAGACTGTACGGTAGTTATAACAACTAGGTTTCTATGGGAGAATGTTCTTACACGACATGGATGCCCTTTAAGCTTGACAAGTGATAGAGTTACACATTTTTTGAATGAGGCCATCAGGATCCTATTGGATGAGTTTATGGTTACACACCACAAAAATACACCTTACCATCCTCAAGAAAATGGGACTGTTGAGGCCTTCAACAAGATTTTGAGTCATACTTTGACCAAAATATGTGATGTTGGGAGAAAGGATTGGGATGACAATGTATCAGCTTTGCTTTGGGCATATAGATCAACTTACAAAAGATTGAACAAAGCCACACTGTTTCAATTTGTCTTTAGCATGGAAGTTGTTCTTCCTATAGAATTTATGTTACCTTCTTTGTGCATTGCATGCGCTGGAGGTCTAGATGATGAACATGATTTAGAATAACGGATTGAAAATATGATTCAACTGGATGAGCACTGAGCTATAGCACGGTGGATTCAGAAGTAGGAAAAGGCCAAGAAAAAAGCATGGCATGAAAAAAATATAAGAGATAAGAAGTTTGACATTGGACAAATGGTTCTTCTTTATGACTCAAAGTTCTTGCACCATCCAGGAAAGCTCGTAGTACATTGGTTGGGGCCGTATGTTATAACTTCTATACTTGACTTGGGTGCATGCCAATTAGATGCACTTTATGGAACATGGCTACTCAGTTACTTTAACGGGAGTAGGTTGAAGCCCTACTATAAATAATTCTTCTTGGTGTTTGTAATAAGGTAGTGTTTCCATTTAGTCTAGGTTTTCAATTTAGTATTTCCTTAATGTATTTATTTCATTGTCGATATGCTTTGTCAATTTCATTGTTTTTTGGGTAATAAGCATGCTTGTGTGCATGAAGCTAATTAATGTATGAAGAATGTTTATGCACAGAGGACTGCACATACTTTAAGTGTGGGGTGGTTATCATTATTCAAGAAAAGGACTGAAGGGATACTTGGAAGGTAAAATAAATAAGTTGCTACATGTGTGATTTAATGAGGATTATGTATCAAAAGGTGACCAAGGATGAAGATGGATGAAGGAACACTATAACACAAGGTAAGAATAGGACATGTTAGTTATAGGAGAAGGTGTAGTAATGAGGTACTCAGGTGCAGGAGCATGCTCTGAAGAGAATTATGTGACCAGAAGGTAGGAAGGCATGCTAGAAGGTTATAGTTGGGCATGAAGATGTACCGCGTAGAATAAGAAGATTTGGTCAAATAATAAAGGGATATTTGGTAGGTGATGAGAAATAAATGCATCAAAATTTGAAAAATTTATATAAGGGATGTAGATTCATTTTTACCATTGCAACTAAGAGTATTCGCGAGAAGAGCCAAGTATAAAGAGTTGAGTGATCAATTTAAGGTGCGAAGGGTGTGAAGTCAAGTGTGGTAACTAGATTTGCGTTGTAAGAAGCTTGCATCCCTAGTGGTGAAGGGTTTGAGAAAAGAAAGGAGATAGAAGAGAGTTAGGTTACAAGGTTTTCACCTAGGGTAGAGTTGGATCAAGCCAGGGTTTGATTCGCGGAGTTACAGGTTTGAATAAGAAATATTTACAAGGTAAAAATGGCACCAAAGAAGGCATCTGCAGCTCAATAAAAGGAATGAAAGAGGTAGTTCTTGAGGAAGAAGAAATGGCACCTAAAATCCATTTCTCAGAAATGTAATACCTGGAAGGGGTTATTTTTGGACAAGAATGGGATTCACCCATTAGAAAAATCAAAGTGAGTGAATACAACCACAAGACATTGGAAAACAAAAAGGAGATTAATTCTTTACTAATGACCAGAACAAACAAGCACACGACAGATGACATGCTAGTGCGGGTGAGAAACTTTTGAAAAGAATTGGGGTATATCATTTGTATGAGCTATCATATTTTGGGAAGTATGAACCCTTGTACTAGTGGCTTATGAGTAGGGTACATGAAGACTTCTTCTACTTTGCAAGATGCAGAGTTAGAGTTTACTCTACACTCATTTCATCAGTAATAAGTCTGAAGGCCATGGGAGAAGATATAAAAAGTTTCCTTGTAGATAAAGTTGTGATTTTGAAGACCAAACAGGAGTTGGGATACCTGAAGGGTCCATGGAATGGACATAGATAATTTGAAGAACTGCCCAGTTGTACAAGTTATAACACACTTGGTTACCAAGTTGAATGATCAGGAGCGGTGGTCACATGTAAACACTATATGGCTGCACATGGTGTGAAGGATGTTGGAAGGGATGATCTACAACATTACAAGCTATATTGTAGAGAAGATAGTCGAAGAAGCTTGCACTAGAGGAAAGATAATCTTTGGGGCTATCTTACTGTCACTAGTCTTCATGGAAATTGGAGTACCAGATGGACCAAAAGAGAAGATATGGGAATACCCCATGGACAATAAGTCCCTAGCTGAAAGGTTCAGCAAGTACTTATGTAGGGGGGCCATGACAGATGAAGTAAGACAAAGGGCAAAGAAGTGGTATGACAAGCTCCACGCACGACATTTGGGGAGGAATGGCACATTCCAAAGGACCTACCAGTAGTGGTAGGAAAACAAGTTCAGTTTTTTGTATACCAGCACTTCTACATCATGTGCTTTCCTATGAAAGATGGAACCTAGATCCCTTGGTGCAAGTTGCCTTACGCATTCACCGCGAGGTATTTTCAAGCTTCCTTACATAGGTTTACAGACACACGAAGACTAAATTTCAATGCAGACAAGGTAGATTATGACTACCATACATTGCGAAAGAAGTATGTGTATCCTGGCAGAAGTGCCTACATAGAAAGAATTATTTCAAAGGTGTTGAACATCAAGCCAATAAGCTTGGCTATGGTAGATGTGGGGGAAGTGTTAGTGTATCTCTAGTTGAAGCCCAAAATGGAAAACAACAAATATATGAAAGGTGAGTTCATGCTTCCTATACCACCTAAGGGGAAGCATACAATGGAGAATGTCCCAGTGCCCAAGCCTATAGAGAAAATCGAGATACAGGATGAGGAGGAAGAGTGTAAAGATAATGGTGGTTTGGACCATTGGGGTAGGAGACATCCTACAAGTTAGAAAGATGTTGAGTGCGATGTGACACCACCTCAGCCACAAGAAGGGGATGAAGAGGACTTGAGTATAGTCCAAGGGGGGCACAAATTTAAAAGGGTATTCAGGAGAACAAGGACCCAAGCTGCTACCGTGACTACTATACGTAAATCATCCTAACTCTCCACACATAAGGAAGTAACCGCGCAGAGAAGGAGGAAGCTGAATTTGAGTGAGGAGGTGGAAGAATCTGAGGAGAGCGTGCATACATCTCCTACACCCCAAGACCACATAGAAGAAAAGGGTGAGGCATCAAAGGAGAAGGATGGAGAAGAGATAAGGCCAGAGGAAACACCTACATGAGAAAAATAGGACATGGAGACACAATGTCCAAATTGTGAGGCTAGGGTTCCTAAGAAACAAAGGTCTAGAAGGGTGAGTGGAGAGCACATTCCACTAACCATGGGGTATGAAAAATACATAGGAAATATTTTCCGTGCCCACTTCCAGAGCACAATCATGTAGGAGGATCTATTTGGATGGGAGTTGATGGATGAAGATAATGCGACCATGTGAACACGAAAGCAACTATCCTGGTCAATGCACACCCACATGGACAAGCCTGATTTCATGTATGTGAATAATCATGCATGTCAAGGTGATTGAAGAAGGCACCTCAGGCTAGACACATGACAGTAAAGCCTACTATCATGTCAGATGAAGTAGGTTAGTAATGCACTAGTAAAAATTTCTACTGAAGTGGCTGGAAGGAACATGGATAAAGATGCCACAATTAGAGTGCTACGTGAAGAGGTAAAGAAAAAATACGAGGAGCTAGCGTGCTTAACCCAGGAAAAGGACTTTGCAAAGAGGAATAATGACATCTTTATAAGCATCACAGAGGAGATTGGGGACATTGTAATCAAAGCAAGGCCACACTTAGAACCCAAGGTACCACAGACATTTCCTTCAATGATACACTATGTGGGAAAGTTGTTGAACTTGGTGCTTGAAGATGAAACTCTACATATGCAAGTGGAAGAACAATTAGAGAAGAATAAAAAGTGGGAGAAAGCATCTATGATGTGGAAAATTACATCTTATGAGGGGCTGTTACAGGTATTACAAGAATTCTTGAAAAAGGTAGATCAAGATTTGAATATATTCACAGCTCTAGAGGCACTCATCAACACTAAGAACTTAGAAGAGAATAATGAGGTCTAGAAGGCCATGAAGGATGAGACATTGAGCCATGCAGAAAGGTTGGCAATAGTTAAACAAAAGCGCAAGGCCCTAATAGTAGCACAAGAGCTGCATAAGACTAGGCTAGAAGATGTTTTAAAGCTGATTGCGTAGAAGATGGACCATTTGGAAGGAAGGATGACATCTATGTCTAGTGTTGTGTTGGTTCTACAAAATGAGAAAGGGGAAATTGAGTGGGATGACTTGGAATCCATTGTTGTGGACATTCCGAAGAAAGCAGAAGAGGCACTCACTAAATGGAAGGATTTAGATGAAATAATAAAAGAGGAGTATCCAGAGCTAATGCTGAAAACTGATACAGAGAAGGTTGCTTGAATACCCTCATATAAATTTGTTATTCTTCCACATTCTTCATTCTTATTCTTTCATTGATATTCTTTACTTCAAATTTTTGGCAATTTCCATTGTTGAGATGACAATGAGACTAGTGTGGGGTAATGTCGATCAAAGACTACTTGGTAAATGTCACACAAGGAGTCCACATGGGATAGAAGGCCAGGATCAAAGGCACAGAAAGATAGGAAGGACCCGCGTGTGAAAGGCTAGTTCAGATTACAAGACTTAGCCAATTTTTAACTGAAGATCTATATTTAGGAGATGGCATGCGGAACACAACAACAAAGTAGGGACACATGCCAACGCATTATCTATATTTGGAGAAGTGGTTCAAAGCATCTATGCATGAAGACAAGCTAGGAATAGAATGAATGCTTCAGTTATCTGTAAGAAAACTATATATAGCGCACTTACATGTGTGGCTATAATTGTAAATGACATGTGGCTATTAATAGCATGTGACCTATTTCTAGAGTAGTTAAGAGGTGAAGGGAAAGTCCCCACCCTATATATATGATGATTAGGTGCATAGTAAGAGAGAGATCTATACGTGTGATTCTGAATACGTGTATTAGATCCATACGTGCTTAGATGAATTGATAGTACTGTAAGGAGATTTTATACTTATTAATAGATGGAAAGTATTAGTTGAATCTAAGGGTTATTCTATGTAATTGTGTAGTGCATGTTAGTATTTCAATCATGGTTACCTTTCAAGCTTATACTTTCATAAATCTGTGAGTAACATGCACTATAGAATGATGGATTAGTTATGAATCTATATGTTCCCATCTTCATCATGCTAACATCATGTTACCACAACCTTAAAGAGGAATCTAGTACCTTTGCACACTTTGGGTGAGTGCTTAGTCTAGGCTGAGTGATATGCCAGTGTGACTAGGATGTTATCTTACAAATTCTAGGTTGCATCAATATCCATCCACAAATATCCATTGTATTAATCACTATAAAACACAAAAGTTGAATACATACATAAGAGTATCACCGTAAGTCATGCGAGCTCATAAACCAACATCATAACTCTACTACAAAGCAGGACTACTAAAACTATGCAAATCAGCACATACATATAGATGTGGGGACTTTCCCTTCGTCGCCCAAGCATCCTAAAAATAGGTTACATGCTAAGAATAGTCATGTACCATTTAAAAATATAACAAGATAGCATACAATCTCTTGTAACAATAGATTTCTTATAAATAACTTCATTTCCAATCCTATTTTTAGCCCAAAACATTACATGTCGCTTGTTCTTCCATTTGTCCCAAAATAGCCTTCTGTGTCCTCCAACCCTTCTACCAAAACATGTTTAGCACTCAATCCAAAGCATTCCTCACACTCCAACCTATTCTTATCCCACATTATGTGAACTGGCTAAGTCTGAATGCTTACTTTTCTTTTTACACCTTGTATCTATTGATCCTCCATGTGCACCTACGCGTTTTTTCCCATACGCCCCATCCTCATGCGCCTTTAATACTTAGGTTATATTTCATCAGCCCAACATTACCCCACACTAATTTCATTTTCACCCAGGAAATGGGGGATCACACCTTGTCTCTCCACCATCCATACACCAGACTATGAGTTTCCCTATTTCTTTTATTTTCTCCTTGTGAGAGTCCTGGGCTGCTGTAAGTGCATCATGCTTTTCTGCTACTAAAGTAAGCCTCTCCTTGCGCCCAAGCATCTTATCATTCTTCGCAGTAAGGAATGCATTATCCTCAATTAAAGTTCTTGTCTTGATGATCACCCAAGGGTTTACACATATATTCAATGTTGAATCTGTCATCTTCATTTCATACCTTAGCATCTAAAGTAAAGACTCATACCCAACTATTCTTTGTGCTATCATAGCATTTTCTTTCTCCCTATGTGCTGCAATATCTTCTTCTATCTATGCATCTCACTTCTCTCTTGTTTCCTCTAGCACACTTAACTGCTTCTTAATCAATAGTTGAGCACAATCATGGAAGAAGTGTAAGGAGGACTGGTATGTTCTATCCATTTGTTCATCAATATCTGGATGTGCATCAATTACTGCCTTGCCGACATCCACTGCAAAATATAAAATATTCTATCTTTTCTCCTTATCCTTCTCGCACGCTTTTGTCAACTTTTCCACCTATTATTTTAGGCTCTTGTTCTATTCCACTAGATCTCTCAGCACGGCTGACTTATTAATATTTATTCTTGTTACCTCTGTTGTTATCTTTTTCAGCGCATTACTTGCTTTCTCATTGGTAAAATCTGTAGGATTTACCTTCTAGTACAACTTCTTAGCCTTTTTCTTCATATTTATCTCAGCACATGCATCCTCCTTCACATTTAATTTTGGCTCATCAATATGTGTTTACATACTCAAGATAACTGCTTTCTAGTGCATAAATTGGCTACTTCAGGTTCCATAAGCTCCCATCCATATAGCTCCTTAGGTTTCAAATTACTTTGAAACCTAGCGCAAATGATCTTTTTGGGATCATCAACATATCCAGTTGTAGGAGTCTTATATATTTCTCATTTATCTCCTCCTGAGCACCTTCCTTTCGACACACGCACTCCAGCATCAAATATTCCCCCTTCACCTGTAGGTGTAACAGTTGGCTCACCAGATCATTCACCCTTATCTTTTTATTCATTATCACATGTATCTCTGCATTCCTCAAAGAGCTCTGTATCATCCTTCACTTCCTCCTTACGTGGTTCCTCTGCACCTATAGTAATCACAGGTGTCTCCTTAATTGTATGTGTGTTGTCATTCAATTTTTCACCCTCACTCTCCATAGTGGGAATATATTTGTGCCTTTTCTTCTCTAGCTCTTCCTTCACAAGAGAGTTTCTAGGAGAGCTTCTGAATAGTTATGAGGGCCCCGCACCTATGCCTTGTGGCTTTATCCTTCTAAAGACCATTTTGAACTAGTGTTCCTCAGTGCCCTCATCTATCCCTATATCCATAGTCCTTGTCTCCATTCCCACTTTCTCATTTTATTTTTTCATTGGAGGATTTGTCTCACGCGTTCTCTTCTCTTTTATAGTTGGTTGCCTTCTTCTGTCATGGTCTAGGTCACCACTGTCTTCTTTCAGTTCTTCCTCCTCCTCTTCTTCTTTCTCATGGGGCAAAGTAGACTCTTCATCCTGCAATGTGCCCACACTATGTTTCCCCTTGGGCAACTCAGGGAACCTAAATTCATTCTCAATGTACTTTCCATTTTCCAATTTTGGCTTAAGGTAGATGTATACCTTCATTGCTCCAGACTTCCCAATTTCTAAACTCATAGAATTGATGTTGATATCATTTGAAATTAACTTCTCAATGTAAGCATACTTACCTGGGTAAACATATGTCTTCCGGAGTGTATGGTAGTCATAATCCACTTTTTCTGCATTAAAAATCAACCTGTGCACATTTGATAACATGTGCACCGAGGCATGAAAATATCACATAGTGAAGGCATATGGGATCTTGCACCAAGGGTTCCACTTTCCATCCTTCATGCAAAAACTCCCTATGCAAAAATGTTGATGCTATCTAATTTTGCACACAAGACAAAATTGGACAACAAGGTCCTATTACGATTGAATTATAGCATTGGTCCGAAGGGCCCAATGTTGGGTCATCACAGAGGTAAAATTATTAAAATAATTAATAATTTGCATATGCGAGGTCACTTAACATTTAACGTTATCAAATTAAGCTCAATCGGTGACAGCTCGGTTGATAGCTAGATGATAGCTCAATCATCAACTCGGTGCATAGCTCCAGGAACAACTCGATCGAGCTAAGCCTTGAGGATGAGCTCGGTGAGTCTCAGACACGATGGCAAGTGAACTCAGTGACATCTCGGTTGTGAAATTTTTTGTAGCTCAGATGAGAGCTTGGCTAGGAGAAGAATGGCTCGGTCGATATAAAGGAATATCAGATGAATCTGAGTCATGGATTTGAAAAGAAGGTCATCTTGATGAATAGTAACTCACAAATAACACATGGTGAATAGGCTCAAAGTCATTTGAGCTCATGATCAAGCGAGGCAGTGAAATGTTTAGTTTCTAGGGTAACTCAGTTCAAGGCAAAAGTCACAGTGAGCTCGAATGGTATTGACGAACTGAGTATAAGAGTATTCAAGTAGCCCAAAGAACATTACATGAACGATAGTATCGGTGGACTGTGAGTTACTCATACATGTCGACATCATCAAGTTATTTCAGCATGCAGGAACCAAGGAATAATGAAATATCAACATCAAGCATGAGGAACACGAGCCTGGTACACAAACGTGTGAGTTGGAAGGGGTTTAGAGTCTTTATGCATTAGGTCTCAACAAGGTAGAATCAAGCGGATCAGCTTAGACATACCATTAAATAGATAAGCTTGGTACATGGTTGTATCAGGTGACATAGAGATGGAAGATAGATAGTGAATAGAGCTCATAAGGATTTATTGGAATCCATTCAGCATAATGAGGGATTGATAGATTCGAGTGAGTTCAAATTCAAAATAAATACAAAAAGCTCGTGTAATGGAAATGAACCTTTCATCTATTTAGCGAACCACGCATGATCACAAACAATTGTGGCAGCGATGTAACTCGATGAGCCACTCAGGAGTTTGAAAAAAATGGCATGAGCTCACATGGATGATCTCATAGATATGAAACCAAAGCCAATGTAATTACACATAAGACCTAGCTCAGTCGTGGGAAGGCCAAACCCAACAATCTCAGGCCTAGTTCTCAGTGTGCTCTGTAAGAAATGACTCGGTGAGTCTTACCTTGGAAGAGAAGCCAAAGTATTCAAACTACAAGGCAAAGGTATTAGTCATGGTAGAAGGGCCAAATAATTGTTCACAGAAGCATTTTTGGTGAGTTTGGAATATGGGTCATAGGATTCAGGATCGGTGATAAACGAAGTATGGCTCGATTATGTAGCCATGGTAAGCAAAGTGGCTTGAGGGAATCAAGCAATTTCGTAAGGTAATGAAGCATGGCTTTTCAAAATTAGCTAAGTGAACCAGCCACAAAGGGCTTCAAAGTTTAAACTGGTGGTACATCCAATCCCATAATCTCAAGCTTGGAAATCATGTCATACAGGTCTAAATTATTCAGGCTCGACGGTGAGTAGATCGGTCTGATATTTTAACAATCCAAAGATGATCGAGTTGTGTTGAAGGAAATTCGATACATAGAGCTCAATACCAAGAATGATGGAACATCATGTGGGATATCTCAAGTGATAGCTCGGTTTAGAGATCGAATAGGCTGATGTGAAGATAACTCATTCCATATAGAGGTCTTAGAAGGTGAGTTCATCTGAAAATGGAGGTGATTTGGTTTTAGACAGTGAACGCCAAATCGGCCTGTATGAGCTCAGTTGCAATTCGCAAGTCAGCTCGGTGGGAGAAGTACAAGCCATGTTGAGTTGGGAAACAAGGGTAGTTTCAAGGAATCCTTAGTCTTTCGTTAAGTGAGTAAGAAAGATAGGGTTTAAATCACGCATATCAGCATCATTATGGGGATTGTGGAGATTGAAAACCAAATTACCGAGCTTTAAAATGGCGTAGCTTGTGGCGATTTTGAGGTGCATCTGGCCATAGTGAAAATGTCAAGATGAAAAATCAAGCCAATAAATCCACATAGGGGAAGTTTGGGCAAACATGGCCAAGTGGGGTATTAACCGTGGAAAACCAGCATAGGATTTCCACATGAGCTGTGAAACAGGAGAATCAGAGAATATTGAAAAATCACCACCCAAGTCGGAGTGTCCATAGGAGGATTGAGTCAAATGTTGAGCTAGCTGGGTGGGAGTTGTTAGATCACGTTGGAGTGGTTGATGTACTGGTAAATGCATAATGCGGGAGACCCAACCGAGGTGTTCAGGATCAACTGAATCATTCAAATGAGTTAATGTGATGCTATGCGGAGAGTTCAATGGATAGCCATTAAAGTGAGTTAAAATATTCTACGTAAATATCTCGATCAGTACATATCTAGTGCTGAGATTAATCCAAGTGGCTCACAAAACAAAGGGTGGTCATAGAAATATGTAAAGGATACACGTTCAACATGGAGTGTGGATCTCGGTACTTGGTGCACGATGACTTGTCCACAATGAGCAAGTAGTTGAAAATGGAATGGCTCAGAACCGAACTTGGGAGTCGAAGCATCAAACATATTGGGAAATAGAGGTAAGCAAGATAACCCATTGGCATGAGGTGAGCTGAAGATTTTTAGTCACATTACATTCAATAGGTGCGGGTCGAGATATAAGTCATCGTAGGTTATCATAGAAAAGGAAGGACTTGCGGTGAGTTCTCACCCAAATCGAGTCAGCAAGGTGATGAAATCGATGTCGCATACAAGGTCATAGATGCATAAGGTGGTTGAGCTCATTCAATTTAAACAAGTGAAGTGCTCAATTGTTGGAATGTGTAGCATAAAATTCATAAGGCCAAGGTATTCCAATGGTGAGAAACTCGACGATGGCTCAGCCTTCACCTTCGACTCGGCGATGAGGAACTTGTGGAGTAACTCGACGCTTAGCTCGTGAGATTTAATGCATATATGAAGGGGATATCGTCAAGGACCAAGTGATTTGGTGGTGGGCACAACATGGTCAATTTGGTAGTGAGCTCAAGGAAATAATAAAGAGAGCTCAGAGAAGATGATAGATAAATTCTACGTGAGCTCATGTAGAGTTAGAGGTGAGCTCGATTCAAAGTGAGCTAGGTGCAATTAAAAATGAGCTCGGTGGACAATTCAGTACATCCCAATCATGTGGAGATCCACATATTTGATGACGATTCAGTCACCAAGAAGATGGAGATTGGTTTGGAGCTCAGTTTAGAGCTCGGTGGGCAGCTCATTTTTCGATCTTGACGCGGGGAGATCGGTTGTATGATGAATGGGGAAGAGTCACTGTGGCGAGTCATTGAACATGGAGATCGACTTTTAATACACATGAAGGTGCTCGATACTAAGTGAGCTCATGCAGAGTCAACGAAGAGCTCGATCCAAAGTGAGCTCATTTACTATTGTTGGGTTTTAGATTTACACTTGGAATGAAACCACAGTCAAAGGACAGCAAGTCCTTCCTCTTTAATGGGAGAGGTTCCCTTATTGAAAGCCAATAGCAAAACTTATATACAAATGTACAACTTTCAAAGTGTGGATTCCTGATACTTTGAAACATTCATATGCCCAAAGAACATCAATACAAAAGAATGGAATAAGAAATGAGATTAGAGAGGAAGAAAATAACAATACTTTTAGGTAATATAGATGGCAGAGTATCACCTTATATGTATTAAACCAGGGAGTTGCAAAATAGAATCATTTGCTTTCATAACCAATATAATTCCACAGATGCAAAGTTCCAAAAATCATATAAACAAGAACACAAAGTTTCCTATTTTAAAATATAGATGATTCTCAAGTTTCAGACATGGAAATAAGAAAAGCAGAGGAAGAAAGGGGAAAACTTTTGTATTGATTACTTCGAATCTATGACCTTTACAGAGTCTCAGGATCCAACCCTCTACAATCAGCCAAGCTCAGATTTTATAGATCAAGCCCTGAGAGAAGAAGAAAAGAAGGCGGGAAATCAAATTTGAAATTCAAACGCTAACCATCAGTGCTCCTACAAATTCACCCATAATCTGCCAGATCTAGTTCCCCATGCTTGTTTGTCATGTTAGAGAAGATGGCCGACCAAAATCCATAACCATATTGGTAGTGGAAGCAGTTAAATCCTAAACTAACGGAGTGGAAGACGTTTTTTTAGATTTTTTCCCATCAAAACCTGCCAAACATAATATTTTATGTTTTCATGGCATGGAGGAGGTTGATATCTTTCCAATGGTACCAAATTTGTTGAATTTCAAGGACTAGATCGAAAGATGTGTCCATTTGAATATTAGGGTCATGAGTGCGTAATATTTGAAAGAGTCTATCTGTACTGGGTCTACATGGCATCCTCGTGCACCTTGAAGATTCAGATTCTTCCTTACGTTCTTGAAATCATGTCGGACTAACACGTGGTAGCTTTTGCGAGCTCCTTGGGTTCTTTAGTATTTTTCCTCTGAGTCTCTTTACTTGGCGGGCCAAAAATCTGACCCTGGACACGTGGAGGGTTGGCGCTTGTCTAGGAACTTTCTCCAAATTTTACTCTTGAAATAGCATTGTGTTAACACTTGGCTTCCACTATTGTCGTGTCTCTGCTTTGACTATTCAACTCCGACCCTTTCTGCTTTTCGGACCTGGGATACGTGGAAGGCCCACACTCATTTGAAAACCCAATCAGGATTTTACCTTTGAAGGAGCGTCAGGTTGACACGTGGAAGCCTCTGCAGACTCTTGAATTTTTTAATGGCCACTTACTTTTTCGGGCCCTGAATACATGGCAAGCTGGCGCTCGTTTGGGTATCACCTTTTGGATCATGCTTTGAAATTGTGTCGAGTCGACACTTGGCAGCGTCTGCTAAGTCAAAGACTTTTCAACACCCAGTGCAACCATTGGGGTTCTGGACAAGTGGAGGGTTGGCACTTGTTTGAGAACTACCCTTGGCTTTGACTCTTGAAGTTTTGCCAATGAGGCATGTGGCACCATCTACAGAACCTTCCATACTTATTTGATTTTAGGCTCACCCTGTATGCCATTTGTGACTTTTAACTATTAAATCTACCCATTTTCTTGCCTGGAACACATGGAGGGCTGGCGCAAGTTTGATTCCCCACCTTGGGATTTAATCTTTGGAGGTGCGTCGTTTAGACACTTGGCAACGTCCGCTGAATCCCCATACTTAGCCAATTTTTTGGGATCTTTCTGAAACATTTCAAAGCCCGACGACTTTGAGCCTTCGCCATTTATTCTCCTTTGAGCCTCTGGTTCTTTAACACTGTTTTCTCCTTCCCTGACCATACTATTACATTTTAGAGCCCACCTGTAACTTTTTTTTCTAGATTTGAAGCATGGGTTCATTCGACAGAGCCATTTTTTTAATTTCTTCTTGCACGGGGTCGTTTGATCTTTCGCAAGCCCTGCCACTCCATTGTAGAGTCCATATGTTTCTTGATTGTAGGATTTGAATGTGATTTCTTTGGTTTCTTCTGTGTGGAGTCGTGGCTGACCAATTTATTCGGGGGGAAAAATATGGATAGCAATACCGACTCAAAACTTTCAAAACCTGACTTCAAAAGAGGGGAATTTTGAGGGCGACAATAGCTAGCTCTTTCTAGGGATGACTTGACATAGGAACGAGGCAAGATCAAGAACCATAGAAAAGCTCAGGGAAAGCAGACTAGTGCCTTATCCATTAGGAAAATAGATTCAAAGGAAAAACCAATACAAAAGACAACACACACGCAACAGGAAAAGGAAACAAACCAAAAAGGAAAAACAAAGATAAAACAAACACCACACACAATATATACAAAAGGACTGCCTAACCACCTAGGACTTGAACAACTTCAGATACTGCCCCACTATAAGGAAATGGGAGAGGAGAACCATCCATGTAATCCAAATAGAAAGATTTTTCTCCAGCAAAGTGTATGATTTTAAAAGGACCAAGCCAAAGGGAATCAAACTTACCATGGCTTCCTCAAGGTTCATGCCTTTTTTCCCATAGCAGAATAATGTATCCCACTTGAAAATCTCTGGTTCTGGCTTTCTTATCGAACAGAACCTTCACCTTCAATTGATGAGTTGATATCTTATCAAAAACCTGCAACCTGTCTTCATCCAACTTCTGGAGATACATGATCCTCTTGTCCAAGGAACCAACAAAACTTGAATCTTCAATAGCCTTCATTAAGTGCAGGGCTGGTAATTCCACGGTCACTGGTAACTAGGCTTCAACACCATACACTACTTGAAAAGGAGACATCCCAATTTCTCTTTTGGGTGTAATTATATCTGCCCAGAGAGCATCATAGAGTTTCTTGTGCCAATTCGTCTGAGAATCATTGACAAGCTTCCAAATGATGGTTACCAAATTCTTGTTTGTTGATTCTGCTTTTCCATTCCTTTGGGGGTAATAGTCTAAGGAGTTAGCAAGGGAAATTCCATAACCATAGCAGAAATCCATCATCTCAAAAGAGGAAAAATTTGAAGCATTATCAGTCACAATCTTGTTTAATACCCCAAACCTTATCAATATGTTCTCTTTGATGAAATTACACACTACCTCAAAAGTAGTGCTTTTAACTGGAATGGTCTCTACCCACTTTGTGAATTAGTCTATAGTAGTTAACATGTGATTATGCCCAGCACTGGAAGGTAGGTTAAGAGTTCCAATGAAATCCAAACCCCACTGTTGAAAAGGCTCATCAATCACTACTAGATTTAGTGGCAAAGCAACCAACTTAGGTCTCCCAACAAAATTCTTGCAGGCTTCACACTTGCCTACCCATTTGGATGCATCTTTGAATAATGTAGGCCAATAGTACCCAGCATGAAGGATTTTATGAGCAGTGACAATAGAAGATAAATGGCCTCTACAAGCTTGATCATGGAAAGCTGAGAACAACTTCTTCTGTTGCTCTTTGTCCACACACTTCAAGAATATTCCATCTATGCCTCACTTGAACAAATCATTCTCCCATAATACATATTGTGCAGACCTCAGCTTTATAGCTCTCTTTTCCTTGGCACTCAATTGGGATGAAAACTCTCCATAAGCAAGGAAATGTGCAATATCAGCATACCATTCATCTATTGAACTAAGGAAAAGGACAACGGGAGTATCAACACTTCTTTGGACAATTTTGCATTAACTCCTTCAGTAATAAGCTCACATAAGCCTTTACCCCTGACTAGCTTAGTTGGCTTGATATCTAGGTCATATTCATGGAATTTTTCTACCCAATTGCTTCTCTTAGTTCCAAACTCCTATTGTGTAAGGATAGACTTGATGGTTGTATCAGGCACAAGCACAACAGAGTGAGAATTGAGGATATAAAACCAAAACTGCTTGATAGCTTTGACCACTGCAAAAGCATGTTTCTCCATCATAGTGTACTTCAACTCATGAGCTTTTAGAACATAACTCATGAAGGCAATTGGGAGATCATGGTCTTCATAATACTTATGAGTTAGCACAGCAGCCAAGGTACTCTCTGTAGCATAGCAATAGATGATAAAGTCCTTATTGAAATCAGAACATGCTAAGATGGGGGTCTTAGCAATGGCTTGCTTGATGCCTTCAAATGCTTCCTTCCCTTCAGAGGACCAACCAAATGTTTTCTTTCCTTTCATCAATTGAGCAATGCTCATAGTCAACTCTGTAAAATCAGGAATGAATCTTCTCACGAAGTTGATCTTACCAAAGAAGGAGTGCACACCTTTTTTACTTGTGGGGAGAGGAATCTGATGGATAGCTTGAACCCTCTCTAGATCTATTTTGATTCATTCCTTGGAAACAATGTGCCCCAGAAATTTACCTTCAATGACACAAAAGACAAAAAAAATTGGTATTTAAAGAGACTCCATGTTCTCTACACTTTTGGAGGATTGTTTCAAGGTGCTGAAAGTGATCTTCCCTAGTCTTGGAAAACACAGTCAAATCATCAAGGTATACAACAATGTATTTTCCCTTTAGGCTGCCAAAATCTAGGTCCATTTCCCTCTGAAAAGTGGCACCAATTTGATAAGACCGAAAGGCATCCTCTTGTAGTCAAAGGTGCTCCAAGGTGTAGTAAAAGCAATCTTATACTGATCTGCAGTATTGACTTCTACTTAATTATACCTCGAGAATCCATCCAACATAGATAGCATCTCTGAGCCTGTGACAGTTTGCAATACTTGATCCATCATGGGGAGAGGATAGTTGTCTTTCAAGCAGGCCTGATTCAAAGTCCTAAAATCAACACAGATTTGAATCTCACCATTCTTCTTCCTAACGAGTACAATGTTGGTAATCCATGTTGAATGGTGTATGGGGAAAATGATTCTTTCCTTCAACAACTTCTGGATCTCTTGGAAAATGGTGTTAGCAATTTTAGGATTGTATTGCCATTTCTTCAGCTTGAAAGGTTTGATCCTAGGTTTCAGAGGGATAAAGTGTTGCATCTCCTTTAGTTGAAAAGCCTTGAGATCATCATATGAATAAGCAAGAACATCAGCATACCTCTTTAGTAGGTTTACTGCTTTCTTCTTCTCTTCTTGAGTGCAGCATTTTCAAATGTTCGCCATCTTGGGTTCATCAAGACTCCCAATATTAACCTTTTCACATTTGGCAGACTGTTGAGCTCCTTGAGAAGATTTAGATTTGATGTACCTATCATGCTTATCAAATAGATCTTCCAAGCTTACCATCCCTTTAGGGATCTTGTTACCTTTCAATTTGATGCAGCCATCTTGGTCCATCTCTTCTTTGATATCTCCTTCATTAGAGGATACATACTCTCTAGGAAAAGTATCACTCCCTTCAAAATACAGCTGGTCAAAGTTATCCTTAAGCTCCAAGAATGAGAGCAAGTGTTGATCATCATTGAAAACATGCCAGCTATTTGCATTATCTGGTACACTGGGCCTATGAATCATCTCAATGGTAAATTTCTCCTGAGAGAAATCTGGGTGAGGAATCAGCAAAGATCAACGCTAGTGTTCTTTTCTCGTGGCACGGCTTCAATGGAGAAAGCATCAAGAAATTCAATGGAATCCCAAACAAGATTCCTATAATGCTTCAATCTCTTGTTCTTAACTTGATAAAGATCTATGACTTGTTTAACAATCAGCTCTGCATCACCACGAGCACAAATATTCTTCACTCCCATTTCCTTAGCCATATTCAATCCAAGTATGAGAGCTTCGTATTCAGCCATATTATTTTTATTTTCAAAATGAAGCTTGAAAGAAAATGGATGAATCTTCGCTTCTGGAGAAGTTAGCACCACACCAGGCCCAGAACCAGCTGAAGAGCAGCGTCCATCAAATACCATATTCCAAATGCCATTAGGATCATGAATCACTTCCTTGGGAAGTTTTGCCTCATCTTCAGTTTTTGGATCATGAATTACAACATTAGTTTTTCCCAACAGTTGAACAACGAGCAAGTGTGTTCACAAATTCACTTGTATGTGACAAATTCGGGATGTTCAGAGAATTCCTTTCTACCTCACTTGAGACAATGCAAAATTAATGGGGTGTTAGCTAAAACATAGTTTACCTAGGTTAATTTAGCATAGGTAATTTAATTATTATTGTGGTAAGTTGTTATTATTTGGTTATAAACCATATTTCGTTTGTATTTTGGAATAGTATTCTCTTATCATGCTTTTGTTCTTATTTGTTTAATAGTGGGTTGTATTACTTCCCATATGGTTTCTGGTTGCACATGTGTAACTTTTTGTACTCGGTTGTGCAATATCTATAAATATTGCATCCATCACTATTGTAAGTTAATGATTGAACATTAATATAATTGTGAGGCTTTTGTCCCTCTTTCATCAATGGAATTGGTTTTTAAAATTATTATGTTTTGTTTTGAACAAATCCAGTAGAAATGCATGGGTCATGGACCTGATTGAGAAATGGAAAAGAGTTTATAAAAGTTGGGCTCCATTTTAAAAGGCTTTTGACTTTATAGTTAAATGATTGTTTTTTGTTCAAGGGAATAAGGGAAACCCTAGCTTTGTTAGCTACTTGTGTGTTTTGTTATGGTGGTGTTGGTAACCTATGAAGTTTTCTTTTTTAGGAGTGTGGTCTGTGGTGGAGCCAATTATTTTTTGTTCTTGTTTATTCTTTGATGCATGCATTTTTAACTAAGATTTTATAAAAAGGCCCTATACAGGGCAAAGTTGAGAGAAAAATGAGAGATTAAACCTCTCCCTGTTGGCATGATTTCACTAGTAGAAGTGGGTGTTCGAAGACACGGCTGCCATTATTATTTATAGCATGTTTTTCCTTTCCTTTCCTTGAGTAGTATCTAATAATAAAATGTTTCATTTAGATTTCTTGTTTGGATAGCATAAGCAGATCTTAAAATGCATTTATTTGTTCCTAGTTTTGGTAGAATGATTATGGAAGGCGTGTATTTTTGTATAATGTTGCATGTGTATAAACAAGGATATGTAATATGATTATCCCTCTTATGCATTTGTTTCGTGTTTATTCCTAAGTGTTAAACCCATTTGAGCATATTTGTAATTTTCTCTATCGATCTCTATTTTGGCTATTGTTGAATTCATTAGTGTTGTTTATCTCTATTAACTTAACCTAGTAATGTGGACATGATGGAATTTTGCTGGAATTTTTCCAAATTGTTGCACGTGGGTTCCTTGTTTGGTTAGCATACGCAATTTTCAAATGTGTTATTTGCTCCCGGTTATGGTTAAATATTTTTATAAATGTATGCTTCCCTAAATACGCCATTTTATGCATGTGTGCATACACTATTTTATATGGGTAAGTGTATATGGTTAATTGTAATCTTTTCTTCAAATTTTGGGTGATAAGCCCATTTGGCATTATGTGGAGGTTCTCTTTGGCGAGCCCTATTTTCCCGAAGTGGGGGTAAATTGTATGATTTTAAATTCATTGTGTTTCTTCTCTCTAAACTTGAAATCTAAAAAAAGTTGGCCACGTCTGCACTATGTTGATATACTTGGAAAAGTTATAATTCTGGAAAAGTTATCATTCCTTCTTCTTAAACCTGTATGATGGCACTCTTGCTAGCATGAAATAGAATGTATTTCTAATCCTAAAATTTGGGCTGTAAAAAAAAGAGTATAAAAATATGTGAACACCTTCGTTTATCTTGTTGGAAATACCTTATGCATTATTTATTATTAACTATTGCTTATTGAAAGGAAATGAAATTTGTACCATTTTATCCGGAACTGGCCCAATAACTGTTGTAGGTACTTTGAAGTTATAGGAAATAAAGAATGTTAATCTACCCAGAAGAAATTTTCTTTGCTGCAGTGAAAGAAGTTTATGATTTTTAAAAAATTATCATTATCTCTCTATGATTTGTACTTTCCTTAGCTGAAATAGAGAAGGAAATCAGGATTTACCTTTTGAGAATTAAATGTTTTTGGTATTGTTCTCCATTCAAAACATTTGAATTTTATTTGTCATGTTGTATATCCGGAATGAAATTCAATGACTAAGGTTTTAACAGTGTTTTTTTTGTATCATCCCATTTTGGTGAAAGTTATTTCTTTGTTTGTGTATTGTAATAATTGTGAGGACTTAGTAGTAGATTGGTTATGCTCGTCTGGAGTATACTATTATTCATATGGATATTGTAATATATTGGATCTATTATTGTCGTTGATTACATATAAAATGAGTACAACCCCCAATGTCTCTTTTATCTACTATTCTCTTTTCGTGGTTGGAAATTGTTAGGCTACTCAAGCCACCTTTTAGCTGGAAATAATAGGATTTCTTCTTCCCATAATGAGGAATAAGTATTATGGCATGATGTCTACTTTCGATTGAGGAAAGAATTTTTTTTTAAATGTTTAATGCAGCCTAAGCACTTACAACAGTGAATTTACACAATCCCATGACGATCTTAGATTGTGATGTGATATGGTAAGGTCTTGGATCAATCTTATTTGTGATTTTAAGCTGATGTACTTAAATTGGGCAAGTAAGTGATACCTTTGGTCGACTTATAAACAACTGTCATGGGATTTGGACTCCTTGCGGGTTGCATAATGAATTATCTTCATCAGTAGTTTAAATTGGATGCTTACTCTTGAGTCTCTAATCTAATTAAAAAAAGTTGTTTATTTTTGAACTTCAAAATGTGGCATTAAAACTTAGAAGGTTAACATTAACTTGAATCACTTCTATGTGCAAAATTCTTTCTAAATCAATTTGAATTCTTGTAAGCAAATAAAGTTTCCCTAACATGTACATGAAAGAGGGAACTGTTGGTAAATAAGTAATCAGATTCTTTAAATTTTTATTGTGTTAATTACGACACTATTGGTTGACCTTCTCTTCCAAGTCATTATTCCTAGGAGTTATGTAAGAAATACTGACAAATTTGGAAACTCCCTTGCTATTTTTAGGTGTGCTCCAAGGTTTTATCAAACCAAAGGTTAATTAAAAGGAAGATATTGATCCTAAAGTTTACAGATAATACAATTCTTTAATTTGATACAAAATTTTTGGGTACAACGGAATGGGGGAAAATAAATATACTTGGTTCAAGTAACATTTTTTATGGAATAATATTGATTAATTATAATTGTTGATATAACGCATCGTTAACCTATCTACATGAAGTTCTTGAAGTATAAAACAAATTTCTTATAATGGTTAAGTCTATATAAGCTGAATACAAATTTTGGAATAGTTGAGTGAACATCTCAGTTCAGTATTTTAGATAATGTCATTGCATTAGTTAACAAACCCAATAGTAAATTAAGTGACATTTTGGGAAGTACCATAACTCATCATGACCAGGTTCATTTTGGGTAATAAGAAATGGAATGAAGCTTGTCATGATTATAAGGAAATTGAAAGTAAACTAATTTTCTTTCCAACATGGGGAACATGCCTACCATATTATGAGGGTACAAAAGAGACATGAAATTTGTTATAAATAGTAAAGGAATTGTAATTAACATGTAACCTTGAGTAGTTAATTGAGAACAAACACATACTATACATATGATGATACTAGTAAGGGTTATGAGTAAATGAGAATATGTATTTATGTCAATTTTAAATGTAAATCATCCTTGAATTGTTTTTAATGAGGGTGGTAGCATTTTCTTTTTCCTTCGAACCTATAGTATTTGTTTCTTTCGACCTAAATATCGTGTTGAAATGGGATAGCCATTGTTGAAGAATATAAAACATAAATGTCATTATGTAATACGATATGAAACTGACTGGAGGAATAAATGAAAAGAATGAACTAACCAAATTTCTAATGTGATATCATGTTTGTAACTTTTACCCTGGTTGTTAAATTACCCATTAGCGGAAGTGCCTAATAAACATAATTAATTTACTTTAGTGAAAATAAGGACATGGTTAGTTTTATACTTTTTTTGGGGTTCATGTTTTATGTTAATAAGAGGTCACACATAGGTGATCATGTTTTACCTAACATATTTGATAGATAACATGATAATCATGTTACATTCACATTCCATTGTATTTGAGTAGTAATGTTTTATTCTTGTTTGATACTCTTCATCTATTAAAAAATTTAGCACAAATTTTATGAGGATATTTGTTTGCTCGTATGGAAATTTTGGGTCAACCTATTATGGGAATTACAATACTACATGCACTACCACTCAATATAATGTCTAACAATGATACAAAATTTATTGGTCATTTCTAGCAAACGTTGTGGAAGACATTGAAAACCAATTTGTAATTTAGTTCAACATACCATCCATAAATTGATGGATAAATAAAAGTTGTAAACATAATCTTTGAAGATTTTCTCATAATTTGGTCGAAAATAAGCCAGGAACTAGGGATTTGGATTTAGTGTAAGAAAAAATTTCTTATGACAATTTAGTAAATAGGAGTAGATAGAAAATACATTAGAAATTATATATGGGAGAAGCCCAAGAGGATTTGTAGAATTGAGAAACTTATTACGTAAATCAGGAAGGAGTACTGAAGAAGGAAATTTTGTAAAAAATATGAAGGAAGTGTACCAATAAGTGAGTAATAAATTATAACTAAGGAATTCCCATTACAAATCATGCATAGATAAGAAACAAATAGAATTTGAATATCAGATTCGGGAAATGGTCTTAGCATACTTACAAAAGGAAAGGTTTCCTAAAGGGACATACAATAAGCATCTGCATGTCTGAAGAAGAAGGTTTTCAAAGTGAGAAAGGTGTTACAATTGAATGTAATGATCCTCATTTCTCTGCAAGTTTATAACTTGTTGCACCTTTGGAAGATTGCAGAGAATCGCCAAGAACATCTTTAGTTCTTACATTTAGTCAAATGGATTTTCATGGAAATGAGGAAGAAGAAAATGAAAATTCAAGATTGGAAACAGAGTTACTTGCACAAGAAGAAGTAGAATAGAATTCAGATCATCTTGCAAACATCCACCATGAAGAGGAAAGTGTCTCTAGTAGCTCCATTTATGGAGCTGAATGCAAAGAAGATAGGGGAATTCAAAGGATCGGTTCATTGGCTCAAATAAATATATGTCCAATCAAATACCTGAATGGTTTAGAGCCAAAAATATAGTTATAACCGTTCAAGCTCACTTCAAAGCATGAGGAATAACTTCAAAGCATCAAAGTTTAGCTTAAATACCTCATGAACCCAAATGCATAGAAACTCGAAGAGGTAAACACTATTTTCTTTGCTAATAATTTTTGCAACAAGAAAGTGTGGGCCACACTTTCACTCCCATAATGTGAATTAGCTGAAAAAATGATCACATGGCCACATTTTGTAAGAAAGGGGAGCTACTTTTCCTAGCCTGTATCAGGATTTTTTTAGCTTGCTTCTATTTGGTTAGACTAGGATTAGTTTAGGTTTCTTATTGCAAAAAAAGCACTTGTGCACACTATGCATGTTTCCACTTGGAACATTTATGATTTTCATTCTTTGTATATAGTTTTTGTTCCCTTTTTTGGCTTTGCACAGTATAGTTCAGTGTTTCATACAAATTCATGGTTTAGTTTCAAAAGGTTAAGATCATTTTTCAAGGTATACGCTTGACTCCATGCCCAATGGATGCTTCAAGCCTACTAGTATTCATCATCTAGTACGCATATTTTCCCTAGAGGTCACTTTAAAATTGTCCAAAATTTATCCCCCTTGCAATTTTCAACAAAGCATCCAAGTTGTAACTTAGGCACTTTTTCTTAGGAAAGTCGCAAAACACTGACTCAGCGTTTCATGAAATGTTTGAATGTAGTATTCCACAAGTTTTCCTAACCTGCATAACAAAATAATTGGAGATCAAGACTTAGGCATATTTTTTATGGATTTATTACTTTACAGCGGCTAAAGTTAGATGTTAAACCTTTGTTGTATTAGTAAAGGAATTAGCCTTCTGAAAAATGAAGAAATCGAGAATCCAGTGTCCCACAATAGGGTAAAACTATTTAGTACTTTGCGGCTATGAAGTTACAATGTTAAGCGGACATGAAAAAATGGATTTTAAATGAGTTGATTAACTCCGCAAAGCAAAGGAAAAATTTTGTGAGAAGCCACAATGCATGGAAATTGTCGCGAGACACCACGAGGAATAGGCAAGCAAGTTCGGATACAACTAAGGTTGGAAGCCATGGAACATGAACTATTTGTTATGTGGATTATTAAGTGTAGTGTTCTATAGATTTCAAAATCAGCATAACAAAGGGACATTATCGCAAGGATAAAACCCATGAGGTGAAGAAATTGAACACTGCAGCAGGTAGGGGAGGAATGTAAAGTGTGGTGTAAAGGTTACACAAGTTCAAAAGTTATGATGCAGCCCGGGAAGAAAGGTGAAAGTTACAGGACACGACAGAGGACGTAGAGCTTGAAAAGCTACTAAATGAAATAAGAAAGAAGTGAATCAAAGTAGAATCATCTAAAAAAATTAGGCATGAAAAATTCACACTTGTTTTGAACCAAATGATCAAATACCTCAATGACCAGAATTTAATAAAGTATGGGTGTCATCCTCCTACATTGGCGATCTGATGGAATCGAAGCAATGTCATATGATTTTTCTATCCTCCCCTCTTCTTCTATCTCTTATGTTCTATAAAGAGGAAACTCATACATTTGGTAAAGGATCCCTCTTTTGATTGTAACGCACCATGTCAGAATGGTGGTAGACTTCCCACAAGTTTCAAACCTCGTATTTGAGTGTATGTGGAGCATTTAATGCCTTCTAAGAATTTGTAATGGACTATGCATCTCCCATCAATGATTTAATGAATATTGTGGCTCATTTCTACCCTTCTCCTTGCATTGTGTCTTATTTCATCTACTTTCATGTGTTTTATGTTATGTATGGATTTTACCTATGGATTCTTTAATTTTATGTGTTGTTAGAATGTAGAAGGGAATGGCTAGGAAATTTTTTGGTTTGTGGCACATGTTTTCCCTCTTGATTAAGCTAAATGTGAATTTATATGCCTAATCTGATTGATTTAGCAGTAGTAAATGAATAAATAGCTAATTACAGAAATTAAGCCAAGAAAACTAAGATGAAAAGTATGAAACCCTAAGTGCAAAGAGAGGATAAAAATCCTTATATGATTCACAGAGATCTCGAAGACGCACAGAGCTGGAAAACTGGAAGATCTAGAGCACTGGTTGTCGCAACGAAGCTCGATAAAATGCAGAGATGGAGGAATATAATGGATTGGGGCACCTTGTAACGCCATTTAACACACACAAATACAACACACATAATAAAAGGATAATTTATTTTGGCTTAAATTTCTCGATACATAACACCACATAGGCTCACTTAGGATAGTGTATAACACATGAGACATTTGTGTAACGATGGACCCACATATATAACATGATACATAGGATGTACATCAAAGCCACATTTCAAAAAATGACAAAAATACTACAACGACCCACAATAATATACACTTATTCATAGGAACTTCCCACAACACATCATTTTTCATGGTGAAATATTTATTACAATCCTATTTATATTAGTTGACAATAATTATATGAAGAACACATAACATGGGACCTTTTGTTCCTTTACAACTAGGCTGCATTTCTTTGGTTTAACATTTCACATATATTGGTTCCTTTAGAATTCACTCGTTTCTCTTGTTGAAATTACTTTATATAACATGATTGTGATTAGGAACATACATACACACATGAATCTTCTAATATTTGACTTAAGGATTTTTTTGAGAGAGTCGTGTTAACTTGGTTTGGAAAAATATTCTCATTACAAGGAGGAAAATTCACAGGAATAAAAAGGAAGGTTACTAGATCAATAGAAAACATATCCCGAGTTCATTTCATATCATTTTTTAATACTAACAATACACTCTTTTAATCTTCAAGTTAAAACAACCAACTATGTAGGTTAACTAATTAAGTTGTATCATTCTTGATTCAGAATCAGTTGCTCTAATTAGGGTTTCATATTTTAAAAATCATAGTGCACATGGAAGGGTACATGACACCGGTGTTCCTGTTATAGAGACTTTTCTTTGACTTTTAAGTGACGAATTTCACATTTCAAACTACTTCTGTTGCATCATCTTAAGGATTTACTCTCAATAATATCAGGTTAATTACATGTTTCAACCATACATTCTACTTCCTAAGTGATCCTAGATTTAATATATTCCTATCTACGCCAAGGATTTTACTAAATTTTACAAGTCTAACTTGAGTGCAATTTCCTTAACACGAAAGACCTTAGATACATCTGAAGTTATCCCATTCTCAAGGCTACATTTTATTATTTCATTAGCATCATCGTTTAACCACATTCATGCATAAAAATCATGTGATCATGCATCATATTTTGTTTTCCAATTTATTAGGTTGTGTTATTCATGGAGTTGTACTTTATCACATTCATTTTATGATCACATTTGACATTTTAGTTGGTTTTGACATCACTTAATGGTATACCATTTTTGTAGTGGTCATTTCTTAGTTTAATCTTATTTACTCTTTCAATAACTACATTTACACAATTACTTCGGTCTTGTATTAACATCACTTTGGAAAAAAATCAAATTCTAATAACACTTATGTAACAAAAAGGGATTTAAGAATATAATGAGTATGACCTCGCAAAATACAACTCATTTCATTTCTCTTAGACATGCAAGCAATTAGTGTATATTGCAAGAGAGATATATCAAATAATCTTATGTACAAAAAAATCCTCCTAAGGACATATTTCAATTGTTGGGTAAATACGCAAGTAATTTGACATGTAGTATCCACTCGCATAGTCTAGAGCTCACAAGAAATCAATCATAGGTTCAACCAAAAACTATCTTGCAAGGATTTGGCCACCCACTAGTGTACCAAGGAAAATTACGAACAAAGGGGTAAAACTTATTCATGATATGGTCAGACCTAACACACCTAGATATGATCACGTCACTTATCCCAATATGATAGGTTTCACAACATATATGCACCACCTCATAAAGTATTTAGGAAATGGAACTTTATAAGACATCTTGGGTGTGACACATGAAGGCGATTAATGAGATCAAAGTATTTCATTAACAAGATCATTGTTTTATACCCTGGAAAAGACTCAAATGAGAGGAGGAAGTACAATAGGCATTATAACTCATTATTTTATTTTTATTAGTTTTGATGAGAGGAGATTCTACCTAGCATTGTGGTTGTTAAGGAAATAAATCAATAATTATAATAGCAAAAGATTAGTTTAATATCTTTATAACATAGGTACAACATTGAGTATAACCTCATATCTAATTTGACACTATAAAATATAACCACATTGGAATTCTCATTTTAAAATATACAAAGATAAATTCTTTGAGCAACAATACATATCATTATTCTATGGTAATACACGTATTACAAGATGAATATAACATTACAATGACAACTCACTAATTACAACATATCCCATCCAAAAAAATCCTCTTGTTCAAATAACCTACAACCAATGTCGCGTCAGTACTAGGACTGAGTATGGAATTCCCCTACAATCAAGCATAAATTCCACACATCCATCATTTCAAACAATCGGAACAGACACTAGAGAGAGAGAGATAGAGAGAGAGAGAGAGAGAGAGAGAGAGAGAGAGAGAGAGAGAGTAAGGGAAGGAGGAAGAAAATATGGATTCATTTTCTTTTTAAATTATTGTAACATCCTGTATCCAATTTTCATTTAATTCAACTCATATACATACTAACCCATTTGTATTTTCAAAACCCAATCAATATTTTCATAGTTAGGCTCTAGAGCCAGATCTAGAGAGATAAAGGGGAAGAGAGAGAAAGTATGGATTTCTTTTTCCTTTCTATTCATCATATCATAATCACATACATTATCAAAATTTCATTTCATTTCCAACCCATGAACATTTATAACTCATTTACATTTCTAAAACCAGTCAAAATATCATATTGACTTCTAGAAAGAGAAAGGGGAAGAAAGAGAAATATCATAATTACCCCAAAAGCATTCATACAATAATTTGATCAATTCATACTCTATAAAGTTTGGAAATGATATGTACAAGGTTCCACAATTAGTTAGGGGTCAACAAAACCCTTAGAAGGTGTGTTTAGCATTAAAGTTGCGATTTTGGTGCAAGCTTGCTGAAACATAAAAAGTTCCTACAAAATGGGTGTTGAAACAATCGGTTTAAGCTTGATCATGAAGTTTAAAGATTCCTAATTAATCCCCCATATATAGTTAATTTGTTGTGTGTGACGAAAGCTGATTATGACAAGCGAAGCTCAAGTTACAAGGGAAAAATTCGATGTCGGTTATCATAATTACGTCAACAACTCTATTCACACAATGATAAATGGGCCACAAAATCCACTTGTAAAATTAGTTTTCGAAGGAATTTTCAATGAACTAAAGGTGGTTTATGATCTTTTTTTTATCAGTCTAGAGGTAGGACACAGTGGTTTTCAGTTTCACTTTAGCTAAGAGACAACCGTAAGCTAAAACTGATTGTGTTTTATTAAAATGGCCATGTCACTATAAGTGGCTGATAAGCTAAGAGGGTTTAGGAATATGACTTGTAAGAGAGATAAATATTTTCAATCAATTAAGGTTTCCAAGGTGTTCCATGTCATAAATAGTTTCGTTTTAAGGTATGTTTTGGTGTGGCGCTTCATGCGCATGACTTTCGAGATTTTTTATTTTTATTGATTTACTTATTTTATTTTTTTAATGTTTTAAGAGTTTGCATCCAGGTATTATTTTGTCAATTGTAGGGTGTACATTACCTATCATTCAAAATTTTATTTTAAAAATCTAGAAATGATGAAGCAAAATTTAGTGCAAGCAAAAAGTGGAAAATCGTACCTTTTTTGCAAAACTCATGATCCCTGCATTCAACATGACCACATAATCTTACCACATTCACCAAGTGCAAACCACGAGACCAAGCCTAATGAGCTCTACAAAACAGAACAACTAGCTATGCTAACACCGAAGTCACAGGATGAGATACAATACAAACTTAGCATTTCCTACAAATAACCAAACCCAACACAGAGGCATACATATGGTCATTTTAGATTCTCTAATGCACTATTTATACAAAACCATTAAGGCAATAGGAAAATGAAACTGATTTTTTGGGCAATCTACCATAGCCTTTACGTTAAAGTTTGTTGAGCCTAAAAAACAAAAACTTTTTCTTCGTCAATCCAATGACTAACACACTCCACAAACCACTCCTCTTTTCCATGTGCCAAAGACCAACTCTCTGTAATATTTTTATGCCCACTTACATCATTTTTATGCTTGTTAACTGCTATACCATTTAAAACTCTATAATAAACTCACCATTCTTTTGCTATAACCGCTATTGGAGTATCTGATGTGAATCCAGCTACAAGAGGTTGAAATACCAAAAAACACAAATAAAAGCTTTGAAAATAAAAACCAGGATTTTCAAAATAACTTTATTCTCATTCTAGAATCCACACTGATATTTTACATCATTACAATCCTCCTTTTATTTCAGGATCTACACTAAAAACAACTAAAATGCCAAAAACCCTAAAAAAGCAAAAATTACCTACTGGAAAAACAACTCAGACCGAGGCCCCAATGGTCATTTGCATACCAAATATGCCTTTGAAAATAAAGGATCACACGAAATTTTGACTTATTCTAACAAGTACAACAAAAGCCTTTACTTCAAAGTTTGTTAAGACCTAGTCAAAAGCCAAAAACAAATGGAGCCAATTTGTCAGATCCACTAGATGAAAGAATACAAGGCCACAACCAATCCTGCTTTGAAATGTGCCAAATCCCAACTCTTTGTAAAAAAATTTTTATGCCCTAGCATAGTACATGATGTATAGTCATTAACTGGCATACCATTGTAAAATTATCATACTACGATCCAACGGTTGGATCAAAAGTTATGGTCCACGCATTGGAGTATCCCCAAGCTGAAATCAAGTTTGACAAGGTAGAGCATTCAAGGTGAATATAGTCTGGAATTCTCAGACTTAGAATCACAATAGGAAACAATGCAAAGAAGGTTAGATACTGGTCTACTATGGTACAACTACTACAAGCATGACATGACTTGGGAGGGAAAAACATTGAAAAAGTTGAATAGCTTTAAAGGTTGTTGACTTCATTAGATTGAGGTTTCTAAATCATTATCAATACATCCCTTTTGATTCCTTATACATGCCTAAACTTTTATCTATTCTCCATTAATAGTAGATGACAATAAAAAACAAGTCTATTCCACAGTGGAGGAAGGGTAAGGGAGGTAAATCATGTAGACACATAAGTGGGAAAGAAGGAAATCATTTTCAACTCCATGATCTATAAAAAATTACACAGAATAATAGTCAAAGAGGAAAGGAAACAACATGGTAGCCATTGTATACATGGAGAATGGTGCTGCCCAAGTTTACAGTGTACGTGTAGCACAGGTGCACAGAAGAAGAAGAAGTAAAATCAATATAGCTAGAAATTATTCCCGAGAGCATCTCGTTATAATCCTCAATCTTCTTCCTTTTTTACAGCATAAAAAACAAATAAAACCACGGCAAGGGAAAAAAACCTCTTTTGAAAGAAAAAATATCTTGTTTCAAACGCATATACAGATCCATATCAGTCAAATTTGTGAATAGTAATGTGAGGAGATATTTAGGTTTTGCTTTATTAGCACGTGCATGAATGATTAAACCCATCAGTGGTAGTGATTGAAGGACGAATATAACTAGCAATGCATTTTCAAAGTTCCCTTTACATTCCAAATTCACTCAACTAACCAATTACAACTAGATTTACAACGTTGACATGGGTTTCACCTTTATTCAGGCTCTTGGATCCCAAATAAAGTGCTTACATCATTACCGAAGGAGAATGACAGGTCTAAAAAGGTGTTTAGGAAGTGATCCATTCACAGATGCCCACATGTCACATCTTCACTTTTAAATTTTAGTCAACCGTGTCACATGAAAATTTAAATTTTTTATTTTTTTGTTTCATCAAAAATATTATCTCTAAAATTTGACATCTAACTAGGAGAGAGGGCACTACACACCTAGAGAGGGACAAGGGCACTTTTGTGTGCCCTAGGCCTCTTTTTGGGCACTTGTGTCTATGAAAATGCTCAGAAAACCTCTTCTAAGTGGTTGCAATTAGTTTTCTACTCTTCACCTTTGTTCGCTAGTATGTAGCACAATGATCACCAAAGTCATTAGAAACCTGTTGTTTCACCTTTTTCTTTACTTTTTTTAATGATGAAACAGATAAGGGTAAGGGCTAGGAGGAATACCTGTTAAACGAGATAGTTGATGGTTGTTGCATGCATTCTGACTTCTTGATCTAGTGTTGATTGTGAGAGCTTCCTTTTGGCTAGGAGGAACTACCTATAATAGAAAATAAGACCACAAAAGAGAAGTTAAATGATATATGATAGTGGACTACCTAGCATATGCTAGTTCTAGGAAGTGTGATACTTCCTAGATGGTTGTCAATCCACCGTTTAAAACAAATTAATGCGAGAAATAAGTAAATTCCTATTGTAGTTGATATGATTTAGGTATCTCATTCAAGTACAATAAGAAAATCCAATCACAACAGGTTAGGATATAGTTGAATCTAAAGGATGAGGTGTCTGTCAAGGTACTGGGACTGGTTAAGATCTGATTCTAGGTTGTTTAGGTCAACTTGTAGGAGGTTGTTTGGCTTTGTTCTTGGTCAGGGTATAAAATACAGAGACCGATGTCAGTTGGGTATACCCGATGACAGTTAAGGGGGACTAACTACAGTTATGGGTAACCGATGTCGGTACAGTAGGGTGACAGTAATTCAATGAAAACCTTATTGTAGAGGCTAGGTGAGGTTAGATGGGGCTAAAGGAGGAGATGGCGAGGTATGTGGGAATACTGAGAACACTCAGAGAGGTGGAAGGGCCAAGATAAGTGATCTGACAAGTGGGTGGGTGATATTTTTGGGTTTTTCAGAAAGAAGGCTATGGAGGAATGGGAATATTAATAGAAGAATGATAAAAGAAATGATAACAACTCTATGAACAGAATAGCAATGGAAATGATTAATGATAAAACACTTACCAATGTTACAGGTCCAATGGTTGGGTGGTGGTGATGATTGGTTGATGGAATGGATCTTGGTGCAATAGTGATGCTTCCCAGAATGTTACCGTGAGTGTCAAATGCTTCTGCATCTATCCTGGTGCTGGCTATGGATGTCTGGGTGTGTGATAATGCTTTGGTTCTGCTTGCATGCAGCTCTCTTCTCCTCTTCTTACTCTTAGAATGTGTCAACCCAAAAACAACGTTACTTAGGTGAATAAATGGTAACCGACGATGGTTCCTGGTTGACCAGCGTCGGTTTAGGGGTGACCGGCGTCAGTTAAGGCAGGATTCCCTAGGTTTACTAAAATTGGTATATCTCACCTCTTTTAACTCAAGTTTTTTCCTTGATCCGCAGATTTGGAACGGACATTACATTTTTGTGAGCGGGAAGGTGGTTAGAGGGATAGTAGGCATTGATTTTTAGGGTTAAACTAATTCTTAGCTCATTAAGGTAAGTGGGACTAAGTCTTAGTTGGTTATGGAAACATGCCAAGAATAGGTCTTGGGTGAGGTGGCTAGGTGAGTTGTCTAAGTGAGGGGGAAATTAGCTTAATTAGAATAATTAAGTAATGTATATTGTGAGGGTGGGGATTAATTTAATTAAGTTAATTAAATTAATATTAATGTGGGGTGAAAGGGGCCATGGTTAGGTGAATATGTTTGAGTTGGTTATTCGATGGGAGGCCAAGGGGAGTGTGACCCAATTTTGGTGTCTACACCTGCAATGAAAGAATGACTTGAAAAACCCTCAAAGAGACATAGAAAGATGCAGAATGAGTGGTAATACTATCTTCAACTATCACAATGGTGATCATATGACTAAGCATTGCACTACATCTCATACCTAATGTAGTTATATGTGTGTGCAAGTAGAATTATGCCCTAAGTGGCTTTTGTACGTGTCTCACTTGATAGCGAGAAAATAAGATAGATGTAAAGAAATGCAATAGATGTGTGCATAGAATAGAATGAACTTCTATCCTATGAAGTGTATGCAGGATAACCAACACTTGTGTATCCCTGATGGTGTTATATGGATGCAGTGGAGCTCTTAGATGATTGATGGATGCAACCTTCGGTGGTGATAGCTAATGCTTAGTGTTTGGTCCTTTAGTATGATCACATAACTTTATATTTATATGATTCATTTGCTTTAATTTTTTAATTAACCCTGAAAATGCTAACTACCAAAAAGATAAGATGCTCAAATAGCTAGAAAGGACCCAAAAGATGTGAACAAATTATACTTAGGTCAGGGGCGCCCAGAGGGGACGAGGGCACCCAGCACTGGCGTCCTGGCAGGGTGTTGGTGTCCAAGATGATAAATGTTGGGCTATAAAAAGGAATATTGGGAAAGTAAGGGTACAAGACCAAAAATGGAAATAGAAAGCAAAGAAACGTGGCCAAAGACATGGCTTAATTAATACTTTTCTTACTAAGGAATCATATGAATAGTAGTATGTAATCATGATTAAATAGATATCTAAAGTGCATGATTTTCTATCTACATTTTCTCCAAATTTATGTTGTTGAGAGAAATCTTAATAACATAAAGTAGATAGAGATGCATACCTGATAACCATGTATGTCGGTGACGAAAGCATATCGAGGGACAAGGTAAAGCATGGAGTGATAAAAGTGTGAAGCATGGATGTTAAGGAGGAAAAAGTACAAAAAGTGAAGATGAAAATGACCCTAGGGTGGAAACGCATGTGTAGATATCATGATGTGCCTATTGTTGATGTCGATTGTTGTTGTTGATGATTTTTTGATGTTGTTGATGTTGACTACCACTTCCCATAAGGATGAACCTGCAAAAGAGAAGAATGAACAAGTAGTCAAATATGCATGTATATGATCAAAATATATAAAAATTATGTAAGGAAAGTATGAAAATGTGAAAAAGGAACATGTGCACCTAATCCATGATGAGGAAATATTGTAGAAAGGATCTTATATAAGTTATAGAAGAACGATTTTTTAGGCGATCTCACGCTAGTTGTTTTGGCCACGAGTTTTTGGGGAAATCTCACACCAAGTCATGGAAGAAGTGTAAGGATAAATTTCCAATGTTATCCTCTAACCTTTAACTACTTCCCGCAATGTAGAAAACCAATTCAGATGGTGTGTAATAATTAGAACAATATGATCCAATGTGAAAATAAAAAGTGTTGTGTAGTGTATGCATGTCAAGTGCTAAGGATTGTGTGCCCTATAAAATATGTTATTTTGAGTTTTGTATAGTATACTAAACTTCCAAATGTTTTGTAACTTCCCCCTAATCACAAGTGTCCAAGAAGGGTCAAGGGTGCTCAGGTGCTACTATCCTATTCTAGGCGCTAATATATGTGTCCTATTCTAGGTGCTAATGTATGTGTTTTGCTAAGGACCCAAGTCTGCTTCTGAGCCATGTCTGATATTGACGATTGTGTTGTAATGGTATTGTGTTGTGTTGAACAGTGACTGTATAACATTGTATGGGGTGAATGATTCACCAAAATGATTCCCCCCTCATTTGGGGTGCATGCGACATAGTTAAAGGAGTATGTGGCCCAAATTATGACCTAATGTTGTGTTGAAACTGTGCCCTGTAGGGGGAAGGGAATGTGCTTAGTAGAAACCAAGGCACACACAAACAAGGTGGATGCGAGACAAGTGTTAGTACAAGAAAAGACAAACATGCAAGTAAAAATAAAAGTTCATACAATTTGTAAGCTAAGACGCAAGACTATAATGTAAACATGCAAGAAAAAAATGTAGACCATGAAACGTAGATTGCAAATATGGGACACCACTCATGATGTTGCAAGACAATCAAGGCCGAAAAATCCAAAAGCAGACAGTGTGCACATAAGACCAAGGGAAAAGCCCATAAACAAGAGCATACAAATAGAAAGCAATGACAATTAATGTACTACATAACCATGGAAGTAAATAGCCCTGCATAATAAATGTTGCACATAAAGCACCCATTAACATGTTAGAAATATAAAAAGTATGTCAAAGCGTGTATAATCTGATATAGTAGTGTGCTATGAAACAATAACACTTATAGTGTACAAATTTGGATGCCCCCAAGAGCCGTTGTGGGACTAGTAATAGGTACCATGCTAAGCATCCATGTTGTGTGTATGGATCTATAGAATTTGTGATCACAAATAGAAAGAAATTCTATTCTACCTAGCATAGTTTTCTCTTTCTATACTTGGCCAAATAATTAAAAAATAGATGAATTTACGACAAGATCGGTTGAATCATCCTTTGGCAGAATACGGGGAACTATTTCTATGTTCCTTATGTTTTTTGGATAAGCGAATCGGTCGGTGGATGAGGTAAGTGAGCAGGGGTAGTGTTGTGGATGGGTCAGTTCTTTCAGGCACCAATGGAACAATCTGTCGAGTCAACGGTTCCCCAATCAAGCAACATAGCCGATGGGTAAATAGTAGGAAGAGTGTCACGTGAATTGGTTAAGTCGGGCCCTGCAAGTACAAAGCACATAGTTCTACACTTCCTCCAGTTCACTGACTAGATGATTATCTGCCCTTTGCACACAAACATCAAAGTGGTTCATCACATCCCATAGGGTAGCCCATTGTGTTTCTCCTGAGCTCTTGAACTTCAGATGGCCATTACTTTCACCTTGCAGCTCTAATTTTCACAAAATTGTACTTTTTAGAAATATCTCATCATGTACTTCAATATGAAAATGAGAAATCAAGAATTTGGTGGGGTTAGGTGGGTGGAAAAGAGGGAAAATAGTCCTATCATCAAAGGGGTAGTTCTAAGTAGCTCAAATACCATATTTGATGAGGTATGGTGCCCATTCCTTCTCCTACAAGTAAAGTATAATAGGGAAATGGTCTTGGAAGCATGCCCATGCCTATTTTAATACATTATGTTGATGGTTGAAGGTAGAAGTATGAGTTTCCCTCTCTTTTCCCTCTTCTCTCTCTCCCATCTTCTATAAATTGTAATATAATGCTCATTTTTAAAGGTTGGACCCTCTTGGGATGTTAATGCATCCTTTTACAAGTGATGCATGTGTATTTTTAGTTACAGGCCTCATATCTGGACTTTTACAGGATGATTCTTGCCTTCTTCCTTCATTGTAATGGACTATGCATATTCTTAAGGTAATAAAATATCATGTTTTATGGCTATTATCTACCCCAAGTTGTGTTTATTGCATTACCTTGCCTCTCTATTACATTTTTATTGTGTTGTGTATGTTTATTATCCTTTTACAGGGTTTATTTTTGTTGTGCTCCATAGAAATGAGAGTTTAAATGTTGTTATTAACTGTGGAACTCGTTTCTTCCGTCTCCTCCCTCATTTTCCACTAATTTTAACTCATCTAAGAGTGTATTTCCCCATATACTTAGTGATATCACCTCTCTGTTAGCCTAGGATTTCTATTTTTTATGCATTTTCATATCTCCTTGGTCCCTCTGGATGTTGGATTAGGAATAGGTAGTGGTATTTAAAGTTGTAGGATTAGTTTAGCATTAGGAATAGATAGAGAAACCAACCTTCTCTGGATGTCTATCTCAAGCAGCAAGTCCCACACTTGGAGACAATCCCATGTTACCCAAAAACATTTATTTCGCATTCATGATAAATGATAGGGTGTTGTTTTTCAGTGATAATAATTATGGCACGCTCAATGGGACATAATGATATTTTCTTGTTATTTCACTAAGTTTGGGTGTGTATCTTGGTGAACTCTAGCCTTTAGAGGCTTGCTTTGACACATCCAGAAACTCCAAATTTCAAATCGACTTGTTTCAGCAGCTAAAGTGCCCATTTCATGATAAGTATACAAACAAGACGAAGTGCAGCAAGCAGTGACCCTTTTGACTAATAGTAGATATCACCGAGAAGAAGAAGAAGAAGAGGCACATCAGTTCAAAGGTCACCATCACCACTAAACAGATTCCTCTCTACTCCTCCTCCCTGGTATGCCCTTCTTGTTTTCTTCTAGAGTTTTAAGACCCATTTCATTTATGTATCTTCAAAGAAATTTTCCATTTTTTAGCTTCAATGTTGGTATTCCTTTAGCCCTAAATGCACAACATTATGTACCAGTATCTGCACTTAAAAGTATCCCTTTCTTAACTTGTAAAAACAATACTACCCTAGCTAACCACATCCAAGATGTAGTAATGTTTGTTCAGTACATTCCATTACTGAGGATGATATAGTAGTTAGAATCTTGGATTCATCATTCAAAGGGAAATCCCTTCGATGGTATAGGATTTTGAGACCTACTTCCATTCACAATTGGGATGAACTTGGCACAGACCTTTGCAGCCCTTTTGAGGATAAGTCAAATCACATGTCTTTGATAAATCAACTGACCACAACGAATAGATCCCCAAATGAATATATGATTGATTTTAACATCATATTTCAAAGGACTTGGGATTGAATTCCTCAAGTGGTAATACCTGCACCCAAATATGCATTTCTCTATTATCTGAAGGCTTTGAATAGTGATATTTTATTCATGATTCATTTTATGGGGGGTAGAACATTACTAGATGCTTATGACATTGCTGCTAGGGATGAGAATAGCCTTATTTAGGTGGGGAAGCTTTCACCTAGACCTCCAATTCCTATATTCCCAGCGATGGAGATGTGTACCCCCATTATACTCCCATATTATCCCCTACTCCAACTTCAAGAAATCAAAGTTCTAGCTAGGCATCTACTTCCTCAAGTACCTCAACTGAGTAGCAAGAGGTAATGAAACAATTGAAAAATTTTGGGAACAAGTTGGTATCCTTAAAGAGACAACAAGCCCAAAGTATCAGACCATATCAACCTCCATACCAACCTAATAAGTCCCCTTATCAATCAATCAAACCTTCATTCCAAGTTGTTCCTCAGACTCAGAATCATTTTCCTCTTGCAAGACCATTTCAACCATATAATATGTGGCTAGCTCATCTAAAGCTTTGGTTCATGTTCAAAATAACCTTGTGCAATATTATGAGTGGTGTTTCCCTTGTCATATTCCATATAACCAACCCTAATGGAATTTTGAACCAAGATTTGATGGTACAAAATGCATATATTCCTCAAAATGCACCTACAAAATAAAGTCAGCGGCAAGGGAATATTCAAGAGACACCTCCAAGTGATGCTTCACTTGTAAACTAGCAAATAGATGACTTTTGTGAAATAAATCATACTCCTCTACAAGTTGTGGCTACCAATACTAGATCTAAGAGGATAGCCATGGAATAGGGGAAATCAGCTAATGTAAGTCCTTCCCAACCCTCTACGACACTCCAGGGAAATGGAAATTCAAACGTAGCTCCAAATGTGTAAAACCAGCCCAAGGGTCTTTCCATATAATCTCAAATACAAGAAAAGGTTGTTGCAAGTAAGGTACAACATAAGGATGATCCCACTCCTTTCAATATACTTTAACAAATGAAGAATACCAACGTGAATATATCACTGTGGGAATCATTGGTTATTCTAGGAAAAAGGGACCTTCTACAAGCAGTTATGTCCAATCTATCTTCAACAGATGAATCACCCAAAGAACCAATCAAGTTTGTGCTTACTAATGCACCTTAGCAAAAGGATGGTCAGCCAAGTAAGGATATCAAAAATCCACCTTTCTATGTATCCTTGATCATCGGAAATCATTAAGTTCACAACTGTATGATCGATTATAGAACAATCAGCTTTGTGATGCCTAAGCAAATTGTAGACCATCTAGGTCTCAAATATGTGTCTCTTTCTAAAGGTGTTGTGCAGTTATATGGGACAACATTAGGAATGGTTGGGGTCATCAAAGGTCTAAACCTCACACTACATGCATGCTCTAATTTCTCATTTCCTCGAGACAATTTCATAATTAATTTACCTCCATTGTTCACCCTCTGTCTGTTTAGAGACTTCACTGCCAAAATCAGAGGGTACTTATCATGTGATTGGTCTCATATGATTTGTAGGACCAGATATGGCACTAAGGCTACCATTAATTTTGAACTAATTGCTACATACCATATAGGTCCTTATGAACCCAACCCCATCAATGAAAATTACATAATTTTTCATCAAGAAGATCACCCAAGTACTCAAGAGTTGGATGCTCAAATCAAAGGAAATCTAGATTTACTACTCGATGAGTGGGGAAATCAATGTTATGGTTTTGATCCATATTAGTAGGTGGAGGAAACTGGATCTTAGTATTTACTGTCTACAGGAGGAGAATTCACCTCTACCTATTATTGTGAAATCAAATGATCCAAAGGAAGATGGTATGTGGAAAATATTTTTTGATGGATCAAGAAGTAGACAAGGAATAGGGGAGGTGTAGTCCTTGTGTCTCCTACGGGTATGAAATATTACTCCTCTTTCAAATTTTACTTTATCTACTCCAAAAACACAGCAGAATATGAGTCCCTTATCCATGGGTGCAATGGGAAAGAAAGAAGAACATCAAGAAATTACAGACCTTCAAGGATAGTGAATTGATAGTGAGCCAAATCGAAGGATCAAATGCATCCAAGAATGACTTGCTAAAGGCCTACAAGCATAGATTTTGGGACCTTCTAGAGGATTTTGAAGCTTTTAGTATCCATGTCAATCCAAGGAAAAGTAATTAAGATGCTAACATATTGGCTATAGTTGGAGCAATGTTTGATGTGGTTGAAAATGTTAAAAGAGACAAAGTGAAACCACATATCAGGGTAGGAGTAAGGCCTACTATATTATAGAATAACACCAATTGGCAAGTGTTTGAGAATGATCAGTGCATTTTGAACTTTCTCATAGAAGAAGCTGATTTTTCTTCCAGAAATCAGGATAAGTTAGAGCAGTAGTATGGAGATCAAATTGTCTAACTTAGATCAAATAAATTTCCTAAAGGTCTAGTAACCTTGGAATCTATTTTCAACCCCAACGACTAGTTTAGAAAAGAAAAGGAAAGCATAAAGGCTAAGGGTGAAGATTTAGAACCCATCTTAGTTGGTGAAGGAAAATTGATTCAAATTGGTAAAGTAAGCACTCCGTAAAAAAATATGCTTTTGTAGAACTTTGTCAATAATTTTTTTATATTTTTGCATGGAGTTATGAAGACCTAAGAGGTTTTTATTCTAGTTTATCTCAACACATCATTGAGTTGGATTCAACTACCAAGCCTATCAGACAAAAATAGATACCTGTAATTAAAATATTGATCCTTTGATGAAGAAGGAATTGAACAATTTGATTAAGGAAAACATCATATTTCCCATCAAGCTTTTATCGTGGGTATCTAATTTAGTCCCAGTGCGGAAAAGGAATCGAGAAATCAGATTATGTGTTGATTTTAGATATTTGAATAAGGCTTCCCTAAAGGATCATTACCCACTACCTTTAATGGAACAAATCTTACAAATGGTTGTCGGGTCAGAAAGGTTTTCTCTTCTAGATGGTTACTCCAACTACAATCAGATCATGGTAAAGGAGGAAGACCAATTCAAGACTGCCTTTACCACAAAATGGGGAACCTATGCTTATAGAGAAAATTCCATTTGGGTTGCCCAATGTAGGAGCAGCATTTTACAAAGCCGTGGATATGGCATTCCAAGGTCAAATCAACAATATTTTTCTTTTGTATGTGGATGATATCATAGTTTTCTCTAAGAATGTAGTTGGTCAGCTTCTTCACCTAAGGTAGGTTTTTGAAAGGTATAGACAGTTTGGTATCTCTCTAAATCCTAAGAAATGTATCTTCCTAACGCACGAAGGCAAAGTCCTCGAGCATATTGTTTCTAAAGAATGGTTAACCATTGATCTAGAAAGAGTTAGTGTCATTTGTGCATTTTCATTTTCTAGTCACAAGAAGGCACTCCAAAGCTTCTTAGGGTGAATTAATTTCATTAGGAGGTTTGTTCCAAACTTTTCCAACCTTGACAAGTCATTAACACTAATGTTGAAGAAGGATTTAGCTTTCAAATGGTCCATTGAAGGGAAATGCAGCTTTGAATCCCTAAAGTAAGCAATGGCACATGCCCCAACTCTCATTAATCTTTATTTTACAAAAGACTTCACCTTGTACACTTTTGGTGGCACTAAAACAATATTCGTCATACTGGTACAACTGAATGAAGAAGGCTTGGAACAACTAGTTGCATTTTTTATCCAAATTCTAGAGGATTATGAGGTGATATATTCATTTATTGAGAAACATGTATTGGTTGTTATAAGAATATTAAATAAGTTCAGACATTTGATATCCAACAACAAGATCCATCTACTAGTTTCACATGTTGGTGTGAAATACTTCCTTTTGAACAAGGACTTGAACAAGAAAAGAGTCAGTTGGATAACCAAAGTCAGGAAATATTATATCGACATTAAGGTAGCTAAGATGGTCAGAGGAAAGGGGTTGTGTGAAACACTAGTTTAAGACCAACATATTGATGAAGGAATCATCTTCATGTTGTAAGATGATCAAGAGAAACCAACCAGTGTCCTACCTATTCCTTGTTGGACTCATAATGTAGTCAAATTTATCCAAACAGGCCAATTAGGTTTAAGAAAATCCAAAAGGACGTATTTCAAACTTCAGTCCATTCCCTTTGTGTTTATTAAGGGAATCCTATTTAGGAAAGATGTGAATGGTGTTCTCTTGAGATGCATTAAGACAAATCAAATAGAGAAGATTTTGCATGAGTTTCATGATGGAGAAGCAAGAGGACACTATTCTCCAAGGACCAAAGCACTCAGGATCATGAATGTTATTTACTATTATCCCAATCTTTTCGATGATTTCTATGCATGGGTCAAGAAATGTAGAAAGTGTGTTCTTTGTAGACAAAGAAAGGTGTGCAGCCCTTTCATTCCACCCTATCTCTGTAAACCAAGCATTCGTGTAATAGGAATTGGATTTTAATGGAGTGATCAACCCACATTTAATTTCATGTCACAAGTGGATTCTCACAACTACCGACTACTTCACCAAATAGACAAAGGTAGTTAAATTGAAGCAAGCAAATGAGGACAACATCCTGAACTTCTATGAAGGCATTGTGACTAGGTTTGGTGTTCCTTGCACTATCATTTTTCATGATTATTTAGCATTCTTTGACACAACGATCTCTTATTGGGCTGTCAAGAATGGAATCTACTTAAGAACCTCCTGAAACTATTATCACCAAGCTAATGGTTAGGAGTAATCAACTAACAAGAACCTTTTGAGGATCATAAGGAGGACCTTAGATTAAAATAAAAGAACCTCACACACAAGATTGAAATCATCCTTGTGGGCTGGTAGAAACACTCCCAAATGATCAACTGGTAGTTCCCCTTACAAATTGGTTTATGGTAAAGAAGCAAGGCTACCAATATCCCTTGAATTTCCAGCATTGCAGCTCATCAGGAAGATTGAAATGTCTGAGTTTGAGGGCATGGAATTCAGGTATGTAAAACTCAAGGAACTAGAATAGTCGAGAAACCAAGTAAAATGGAGAAAGATCAAGCCCAGATCAAGAAACATTTTGACAAGAAATCAATGGTTAGGAGTTTCCAAGAGGGAACTTTAGTCCTAAAGTGGGATGCAGAAAGAGCTAAACCTAGAAGACACTCAAAGTTTGATGTACAATATGGAGTGGCCCCCATGTGATTCAAGTTACCAATCAAACAATGCTTTCCAATTATCAAGGTTGGATGGTGATGAGCTGCAAATCCCAGTCAACAAGGTATATCTCAAGCATTTTTATTGAACAATGCCATCTCTTGTACATAGTAGTTTAGTTTTTTATTCCTCCAAGTTATCTCGTCACATTGTCTTGTTGGTAGCATAGTTTCCTTTCCCTAAGTGCTTTGCATGGTGTTTTGTTGTCTCCGGATGACATGGTTTGTTACAGTGGTTTGTGGAGGATTCCGAAGAAGATATACTTCAGGAAGAGTTGGAAAGTGAGAAGGATGATTTTCAAAAGCAACATGACAGAATTCAAACCAGCTTGTAATCATTTATCACAGATAATCATTGTTGTAACCTTATTTGTGGCTTCCCAAGAAGATGGGGTGGAAATTCAAATTCAGGACAGTTTTCCACTCTCATTAAAATTCTATTTTGAACAAATCTTATTTTGGGAACAATCAGTTCTGGCACAACAAGTCAATGTTGAATCTAAGTAGTGCTTCATGAGGGTGTGGGTTGATTTCTTAAAACTTTAGATCATTTTCCAAGTCTTTCAAGTTGACTCCATGCCCAATGGATGCTTAAAGGTCACTGATCTTTAATCTAATAGGTAGATAGCCTCATTAAGTCGCCAAATTGTTATCCAAAATACCCCCCTCAGGTTATTTTGATAACTCACACTCCTACTTGGACTTGGGCATGTATAAGTTAATCAAAATGGAGAGAACCAGTGTTAGGACACTCTATTCTACTAAGCCTAGTTTCCCCTTTCCATATTTGGCCAAAAAATCAGATAAATGGATGAATTTGGGACAGGATTGGCCAAATCTGCCTTTTGCAGAATAGGGGGAATTGTTCCTGTGTTCTTTGTGTTCACCGCATAAGTGACTCGGTCGATGGACGAGGCAAGTGAGCGGGGAGCAGTGTTGCAGACGGATCAGGTCTTTCGGGCACTGACGGAATAGTCCGTCGAGTAGTTGATTCCCCGATCGAGCGACATAATCGATTGGTAGAGAGTGGGCGAAGTGTCAGGAAAATCGGTCAAGACATGCCCTGCGGGTACAAAGTGCACATGTCCACCCTTCCTCCAATTCGCCAACCAGACGATTCATCTGCCCTTTTCATACAAACATTAAAGAGGTTTGTTGCAACCCACAGGGTATCCCATTGTGTTTCTCCCAAGCTTCTAAACTTCAGATGAGCATAATTTTCACCCTACAACTCCAATTTTCACAACATTGGACTTGTTGGAAATGTCTCATCATGTACATCAATATGAAAACAAGAAATCTATAATTTGGTGGGGTTACGTGGGTGGAAAAGAGAGAAAAATGTCCCAACATTAAAGGAGGTAGTTCCAGGTAACTCAACTACCATATTTGATGAGGTACGATGCCCATTCCTTATCCTACAATCAAAGTATCATAGGGAAATGGTCTTGGTAAGGTGCTCATGCATATTTTTAGACATCTAATGCATGATGTTGGTGGTTGAAGCTAGAAATATGATTTTACCTCTTTTCCCTCCACTTTCTTTCTCTCCCATCTTCTATAAATAGTAAAATGATGCTCATTTGTAAAGGTTGGACCCTCTTCAGATGGTGGTGCATCCTTCTAAAATTGTTGCATGTGTATTTTGAGTTGCATGCCTCAGATCTGGACTTCTACTAGGTGATTCTTTCCTTCTTCCTTCATTATAATGGAATGTGCATCTTCCTAAGGCAATAAAATATCATGTTTTCTAGCTATTCTCTATCATAGGTTGTGTTTATTGCATTATATTTCCTCTCTAATACATTTGTGGTGTGTTGTGCATGTTTATTCTCCTTTTGCAGCGTTTATTTTTGTTGTGCTCCATGGGAATGAGAGTTTAAATGTTGTTCTGAACTATGACACTCATGTCTACCCTATCCTCATTCTTTTTCCTCTCATTTTCACTCATCTAAGAGTGTTTTTCCCCTCTTATTGGTGTTATCACGTCTCTATTAGCCTGGGATTTCCCTTTTATGCATTTCTCTCTCTCCTTGGTCCATGTGGATGTTAGATTAGGATTAGGTAGTGGTATTTCCAATTGTAGGAGTAGTTTAGCATTAGGAATAGGTAGATGAACCAGCCTTCCCTGAAGGTCTGTCTCAAGCAGCAAGTCCCACACTTGGAGACAAACTCATGTTACCCAAAAACATTGATTGTTCACTCATGATAAATCAAAGGGTGTTATTTTTCGGTGATAACAGGAGTTCCTTCTTAAGATTTTTGTCTTGAAAATGCATTAAAGGGGGTTGATGTGGGTCTTTGGGGATGCTTTTTCATCATATAATTTCAGTTTTTTGGGTTTTAAGATTGTGCTTCACCACTACAGCTAATGACGACGAAAAATCTCATTGGTATTCAGAATTTGGGGACTAAAACCATCAAGTTCTCATTGGTGATCTCATATAGAGGCCATACTTGAGATAACAATCAGTTTTACGGATCTAGAGAAGAGATTCAATGCTATTTTCAAGGATTTAATAGCTAGGGCACACACCAAAGAGCATATTTTTAGTCCTATTACAAATAGGGCATCAATCTAGTAGTGTGCGAAGCATTGGGAAGTATAACAACGGCATTTTTAGGCTACTTTTGGGTTGAGTGACCTCCTAGAGGAGCGTGGTGACCCCTTATGGGGATTGTTTGCAGGTATTTCAAGCCAAGAATTCAATGTTAGAGCTTTTTTAAGATCTTAATGTCCTAGGATAGCCTCTTCAGCCTTTCTTCCTTCAATTCTAGCAACATATGGTCAGTTAATTTATTGTTGTATATCCAGTTGCAAAATAAAATAAAATAAATTCATACTTTGGTGGGAAAAAATATTTATTTGCATATTCATGTTCCTAGAGTATTTCTAGATGTTTTGCCCCTTGTGGTATTTCTCGTTTGATAATATTTGAGGAATAATTGAAGATTTCAATTTGTTGTTTTTTGTAAGGGTTTTTTTAATTAAAAAATCAAATTGTTGTTATATGTCTATATAAGGGTTTGTGGGTATCCAAAATTTTAGAGATCTTTCCTATAAGGGATATTTCATAAACAATGACTAAATGACTGAAATAAAAAGGTGATTTACCTGATCAAATGTTGTAAGAAACCCAAAAAAATGACTACAAAATGATTCATGATTTTTTTGATCTATTTTGACTAATATGTAAATCACGTAGCAATCACAAGCCAATCACCTAGGAAAATAAGACCTATACATTTTTTTACAAAATATGATTGCCGCGGCCTATAGTTGTCCTCTACAATCTGTCTTCACCTTTACAAAACCTATGAACAAACAAACACATTTTTGAAGAGTGAAAGTCTAGGAGGAAGAAGGGACCAAAGATCTTCTTTTATAGATTTTAGAGATGCTAGTAAGTGGCTTTAATTATTGCTTTGTAGAGTGTGCTTGCATTTTTTGTATTTTTTATTATTTTTAAGAGTTTTATTGATTTTGAAGATTTGTATAATGTTCGATGATTTTTTAATTGTTTTAGATGTGTTTTATTGTTTTTATAGGGTTTTTAGGAATTCATGGTGATTTTCTATTTTATCATGTCTAAGGTTTTTTATAATATGACCTTACATGAAAAGTGTGTTTGTTAGTGTCTTCATGTTGCCTCTTTTTGAGATGCATCTTACAACACATAGGATGCAATGCAAAAAACTATAGATGAGATGGGCTTTTTGGTACCCTATGACAAGTATTTTCACGTATATGGGCTTGGATTAATGATTAGATAGATAGGGCTTTGGAAATGTTTATCAATGGGACATATTAGTGGACTTTTTGAAGGGATCGATAAGCTAAATTTTCAAGGTGATTATTATTTTGACTGTTTATAATGATAGATTGATTGTCATAGAATTGAAGAGCGAAGGATTCAGTTTAAAATCCCCTTTAAGTGAAAATTTTTGGCCACATCCTACCTCAGCTAAGTACAGGACGAAAAAGTGGCAATTATAATGCTAGACTAGAAGATGACCATGGGATAAGGAAATAGATTAGCATGTGGGGAGTATTACCTCAACTTGATGTACGGTAGAAAGTGACAATGGAAAATGATAGAAACGAACCATGCTAGATTGTTAGGGATGATAGAGCTTCCCCAACAAAAAATGAGAATGGGAAAAGATAGAGATAGATTGTTAAAAGGTTTGTCGTAAGTTATATAGGATGAGAAATGATGGGTATGGAAAGTGTTAAGGAATCATCACATACCCACAAATGTTCTTTCAAGATAATAGGGAGGTAGACGAAAAAAAAAGGTAATGACATGGTTGTGTATAGACATGGCCTAAAACAAGCTTGTTGGCGGTTATTTCAAGAAGAATGAAAGCACATAGTATAAGACGAGATAAACTACAATAGGGGATTGAACAAGATCTAGAACCTCATCTGGCAACATACTAGCCATGTTTCTAATTAAGGTCCAGTATGTGTGCAAGTTTGAATTAATTACCACTTGAGGTAAAGACTTGGAGGACAAAAGTACACATAGACTAGCCAATGTGTAGGATGTGATTTTGACAATTTATGGTGAATGATGGTGTGTGGAAGGGTAAATGGGCAGCCATATATTGCTCCACTACCAACTAGACATCTATATTTCTAATTAAGGTCCAGTATGTGTGCAAATTTGAATTAATTACCACTTGAGGTAAAGACTTGGAGGACAAAAGTACACATAGACTAGCCAATGTGTAGGATGTGATTTTGACAATTTATGGTGAATGATGGTGTGTGGAGGGTAAATGGGCAGCCATATATTGCTCCACTACCAACTAGACATCTATATCCCCGATGGAGATGCATTTGGTTCTAGTCGAAGCATTTTTCTACTTAGACTTAGGTGTTTATAGCCCCAATAAAGATACTTGAAAGACTGCAAAGAGATTTCTTGTTATTATTATTTTTACTTTGCTTTTGTTTTTTTGTTTTTTTAAAAGGCTATTGAAATTATTTCTCTCCATTGTTTTGAGGGGGTTAAGGACCACTGGTGATTAAGCTTAAGGAGTGGTAAATGGAGGTGTGGAGATGACATTGGCTAGTGTTTGCATTTGTGTCTTTTGATATTCACAAGTATTTAAATATTTTATAGTGCTTTGACATTGGTGAGAAAAAACATTCTTAAATTCACCAGGGGACGGTAGAGAAAAGGTGCAAACGGTTGTTGCAGGCAATTTGACTCATAAGACATGCCAAACAACTTGGAGAGAGATCATTGAAATCTATGTTTCAAATTAGGACATCGAATGTGAATGAATTGTGTGTGGTGGAAAAAAAAACATATAAGGGTGATGAACAATTAGGAAAGAACATCCACATATACAAGAGATGCTTTGGATTTTTAAGATTTTTGTTGTTATTTTTATGATTTTTTTGTTAGATTTTATGATGTTAATGTTAACAAGATGGGACATATGGGGAATTAAGACATGTTTCAAAGTTAAGATGGACAAACTAGAGAGGAATGTGCCCCTTGTTGACAAGTTGAGAGTGGAGACATATACGAGTCCCCCCAGTCTTGTGAGTGATAAAGTGAATGTCGGATGTGAGATGACGAACAAGTTGGAGAATGAGTTGTAAAATGCCATGGTGTCTGATGATGTGGGTGAAAAGTGTAGCAAAGATGTCAAGTATTGTGTGAAAGAGGGCAGTGATTGGTATGCATTCTTGGGGAGAGATGCGACAATTAAGATTGGATGAGAATTGGGAGGTGGAAAAATAAGAACATAGAGAAGTGTATGTGAGACAATATTAAGTGGAAGAGGACTTGAAAACACATATTTGTCAAGAGAAAGCATGAGAACAAGTGTTGTGGACTTGTGAGGAAGATTTGTTGTAACAGTACGAATGTGTATAATAGTCATGTTGTAACGGTTCGATAGGATGAAGCTTATGTAAGACAATGTGGGGAGGGCAGAGAATTGAGAACATGTCGATGTTCGTAGAAATCCTATGGCCAAGCGTTGAAGAAGCGTGAGGAAGACAAGTGGTAAGAAAACGAATGTGTTCGATAGGAGCAAGTGTAGGTAAGACTTGTGATGTCTAAATGGGTTCCTTGATAATGACGGATGAGATATGGTCTTGCAACTCATGATTGGGCAACATGGCCATGTTTGTAAGAATCATGTGTTGAAGTTGTGAGGAAGCGAGAGGAAAGACATGGTAAGAGGATGAAAGTGTTTGATAGGGTCGGGTTGCAGTGGTTTGACAAGTGAAAGTTTGTGTAAGTCATGTGGTTCAAGAGGATGAATGTGATCAAATATTGGAAAATTGTTCGAAAGAGGTGTGATAATAGGATGTGTGGAGAAAATAGATGTGTCTTGTGAGAATGTATGATGAGAAAGGGGAGCAAGGGACTCTTGATCAGGACTTGGAGGTGAAGATTAACTAAAATCCTTCACAGTAGGTAACTTCGACAAAAGGAAGATGGCATTGGACATGGAGTTTGCCCACACATATAGAATGGAGAAAAACTAGGATATTAGCCTTCGCACACGCTTGTAGCAACTTTCGAGAAGTGAAATTAATTGACAACTAATTAGTGTTTACTTTAGATGGGGGAATGGTGGACTTGGAAGAAGGGTTGATTCCCAAGTAGATGATGTTCTAAGTGAGGAAGGAGATTATGGGATTAGTGAAATGATATGTAGCTTTGGATTTGATGAAGATAAAGATGTGATGTCGAGTGATTTGATTGATGTGGTAATAGGAAGGAGTGTGGAAGCTAGCAATGATGATGATGATGATGATGTGACCAATGGGGATGACAAGAGTGGTAGACTGATAAATTGTTCTGGACTTGATGATGATGACGATGTGTGGGTAGATAATGATGGTGAGGATGATAGTTGTTAGGATAGAGATGGTGAATTTGACTTGAGGACGAGGATGATGGAATAGGGGTTCGTATGAGAGTTGAGAATGATGAGGATGTTAGACTTGATGAAAATAAAAACAATGACACTAGATTGAATGAAAAGTAAAGATGATGTTTGACTAGATGGAGATAAGGATGATGGCGCTAGAGGAGTGTGAGTTGAAGGGCGGGATGGGATGATGACAGACTTGTGTATGTGAGGAATGACGTTAGTCGAGATATGAGGAGAAAGGGGTGTGATGAGAGATGAAATGATAGCAACATGGATGACAAGCCCTCTATAGAAGACTTTTTGTTGGATGCACAAAAAGAAATACAGATGGATGTAGTACTACAACAAAAAGTGTAAGAGAACGAAAGAGAGACAGGAATCTTAACAAGCCAACATCAAAGGAAAGACACCAACACAATCATGGTGTTACCTCAAGGAGAAAGTAGGAGAGTTCTTCACGCATATCCTCGATCACCGAGTGGGACCAAAAACTTCCCATAATAGACATATGTGATCCATGAGCATAGAAAAAAGCAAACATCTACATCATTCAACCAGAGAGCAAGTTATGGTCAATAAACAAGAGTCAAATTGAGTATTGTAAACAAGAGTCAAAGTGAATATTTCTTGTACGATGATGAAATCCCCTTTGCTCACATGGGCATTTATGTAAAAACCGGTTGTCTTAAGGGGCAATTGCATAACTACTAGTCTTTGCTAACAACTTTTTTCATAACCATCAATTAACACAACAACTATGTAACCACCAATGGTATTGAAATTGTTGTTCTACTTAAAGCAACAGTTTCACTTGCATCATTATTATGGATAGATTTACGATAAAAAAGATGGTTTGTGTTCAATATTAGGACAATTGAGAACCCTTTAAAGGACACTCTTGGAGTTCGATAAGAATGAACAAATCCATCGAAATACATGTGTGAGTGATAAAGTTGATGTTCTATTGGTTAAAGAAAGAGGAAGAAATATTGCAACTAGGAGTCAAGTGAGCTCCATCTTGAGGTTTTCTACATCAAAAGTCTTGAGTCCAACTTAACCGCCAAACTTATGCACCTACAAAGTCACCCCTCCTCGTGTATTAGTTATCACAACCAAGTGTTCAATGAAAATGTTAGTTTCACATCCAACTTCACTATTATTTCTCTTCTTCAATAATTTGAGGTTGTGAATTAAGGAAACATAAACAATATCCGGAGACACTTTTCTTGTTGTTCATAACTCTTACCTGATTTTCACCCAAGCTAAAGAATTTTATCTTAAACTTTTTAATCTTTTTAACGTAGATCCTCTACAATCACATATCTCGTTGTCTCTTGCGAGAGGATTTTATTTACTTTGATAGCACTAGAAAGATGAATACTCCACTAATACTTTGAAACCATCCAATAGTGTTCTTCCAAATTATTCACAATGTACATTTTGTATGATACATATATGTTAAAAAGATTACCAAACTATGCATTTGATCAAGGTGGATCCTCCAAGAACAACTACAACATTACCTATATGTCCATGTTTATAGTTTATGCTAATGATAATTATTGTTCAATGCTTTGGGGTACTCTAAACCACATTTAGAGGTTTGTCGTTTCTCCAAGATCACTAATGTATTTTTCTACATGTCACATACTTTTTTACAATGGTGTAACGTAATTTGAGAAGATCGAACATGGCACCATTCCCATGCATGGTAAATCTTATGTGATCTTCACCAGTGGCTTCTTCAAAGTCCCACACACCACGAAGGTTAATTCACACAACATGTCATTGGTTTTATGCAGCTCTTTATGCTTTCTTGATTGTCTATATACACATATGTGTAGCATTAGTTGGTAACCATGTAGTAGAAGATGAGCAACCATACATCTTCCCCAAAAAGAATGTTATGTACAAAACATCACATATTAATATAATTTTTTGTTCAAGTTTTTATGTATTTATGCTAATTGAAAACATAGCAAAAAAAAATTTAATAATTGGAGCATGCAAACCAAAATGAATTGTCGACAAATCTAAGAGTCAACATATAAACAGGATGTCTCATAGAAATAATAAAACATGCACAAAAAATAAGGCCACAAACAACAAATATTGAACAAGGTACTAAAGCCCTTTTCACTCACTATGACTTAGCAAGTATCAATCTTAATTGCTCCACTAACAATAATCAGGATACATGATACAGAAGTAGACTTAGTATTTAATAATAATAACTCTTAGGACTCCTACCGAAATAACAATCCTTGTAACAAAATAGCTCGTACACACAATATGAACAATATGTGGTATCTAATTGCCCCAACGGGTTTTGTTGGGTGTAATGACAAAAGTGTTGCCCAAGTTTCAAATCCCTTCAATGAAGCCATTGAAATATCCATGTGAAGTAATTGGTTCTTGTAAACATGATTCAAAGCCCGTTTCAAGATGCTACAGTAGAACAGCGATACACCTGAAGTGTTGCATGAGATAAAAGAAATGCTGAAAAATTTATTTTATAAAGGCATAGGCATTCCTACGATTCATTTTATAGACATACATGTAAAAAATCACCTAGATAAAACTTGTAGAAATCATGACTACAATTAAACGGCATTCACATGACATGGTTTACAGTTCCTACTGCAAAGCATCTTCTTAATTAAGTATACAAACTTAATGTTTAGTAGAGCCAAAATTGTGTGAACTTTGATTTCATTTAAAAATACAACTGATACAAAACATTCTTCAAGGACAATTATCGCTTCAGCAGCATGTTAGGTGCTAGTCTTTTTTCCCGCTCTGTCCGAAATAGCTATGACCAATGCTCACAAGGGAATCAATTAGTCTTAATATACATATTTGTCCAGATTAAATAACCCAAACACTCAATAATAAATTTCAAGGACTACCATTTGCATTGCAAGAATGGAGTTTTTAGCCTGTCATTTATGCACGTTCATGTTAATGCCCTTTTCTCTCTTTGGACAATGACGGTGAAATTGCAAGAGATACTAAAGCAGATGGTGCACGACTGAGTATTCAACAATACACTTCAATGTTTGAAATAATGATTAACTGGTGTATATCAAATTTAGTTATAACAACATATCGATTGACATCTTGGGACTACATTTCTAACAATATTGATGGTTTGTGACATTAACTTATATCTTTTTCCATTTCAAATTTGAATTGAATGAAAAAAAGTACAAGCTCAAGCAAATGAATCACCCCTTCTTTTAACAAACAAAGACAAAATCTACATCAATTTTATCTAAAAGAGATGGCCACCAGTACTCGGCAGATGTTACAACCACCACCACAAGTGATATTGAAGCAATGGTGTCAGGGATCCTTATTACCACAAGTAACATATTCTCAGGTTTGTCAATAGCCTCCGTCAACAATTGAATTTATTTTTGATTAAATTAGGAGACCACAGTGATTATAAATAATCAAATTAGTATCAGTGAGCAGTTAAATACATCTGCAAAACATCACAAAATATCTGATGCTTAGCAATTTGCAATATTATTATTGTAGTTTGCAGTTTAGCATGTTAATCCTCTACAGTTACCTGTATTGTACAATCCGTTTCTGACCTCAAGAGCATCATGGAAGTTACCTGGCTTTCTCAGACAGATAATGTGTTAACAACAAAGGCCAATGTGGCCTTATCTTTCACATGGTACACATTTCAATTCATTTGGGAACAGTGAAAAGCGGTACTGGCATGATTTGGCTCTGAGTACCAGAAAATTCCCCCTAAGGTCCCAAATATGGAAAAACATACAGCTCAGAGAGATTGGACAGAAACTGAGAAGGCTAGTTATACAGCCTTAAATTCCTGCACATCAACAGTACAATTATATAACTGATATTGAACACAATTTTCTAGTTTAACTCGGAAGTAAGTTGGAATTATAAAAGCATAGAATTAATGTACATCACAGACAGGTCATACTGCTATCCAGATGACTTCTCATGTTGGATTCTGGCTCTGGACTTACCAGATAATTTACAGATGCAAAAAGGAGGTAAAAGCCTTGCAGTTTGCAACCTACATCACAAACAATACAGCATATCAAATGCTTGAATACAAAGGCACAGGAATACAAATGGGCATAAAATGATAAAAACGTACAAAGCCAAAAAGACCTACCACAGAGAAATGATACACTAAGAGATGTTTTGCTTAGCCATTCATATTATATATTCCAGCATTACAGGAAGGCTACAATTGATCCTCAATATCATCCGGTACATGCAGCTTCTCAATAGCAGACTGTCACACAAATCCCATAAACTGAGTGAGGAAATTAAATAAATCAATCCTAAAATGTTTGAAATATTCAAAATGCAGCGTGTCATGACATCAGAATAGCATAAAGTGTGATGGGTGCAACCTTTATTATAGCAACATCTGCAGTTGATGGCTTCAAATCCAAAGCAAGACCAAAATAGTACATTGCTCGTTCTGGCACATTTAACCGCTTGTATATTTTACCAATCAAGGAATACACACTGCTTTCACGGGGTGCAACCTCCTTTAGTAGCTCCAGCTCCTGAAGCGCATCATTGTATCTTTCATTGCTTACTAACACATTTGCCTTCTGATAGATAGGTAGAGGATTCTTTGGATCAGCAAAGATTGCTTCATCTAGCATTTGAAGGGCTTCCTCATTTTTCTTCAAGACAAAAAGATGCATTTAGCATTAATGAACAAAGCCTGAAACTCATAGCTACTTCAATCGCGTTAGCAGGATGCCTTTTCATTATCAAAGCATATATACTTGAAAGCATTGTTAACGATCTAGCAAAATAAAGGCTGAGCTGAAGATGCACCAGTAAAACAGCAGCATAACTAATTTTTCCACGGGCTAAGAAAGTGATGACAGGTGAACATTTGCATCTTATACATGTGACTTGCTGGACACCAATACCCAACCTTGTATATGCAAAAATTGACCATAATCAACAAAATAAAATAAATGCATATTTTGTTGCTGGATCCAGGCAATATTAAGCACAAACATTTCTTTTGTATATCCATAACAGGATTATCCTCAGATGGAAAGACAATCAGAACAAGTAACAATTTTAGAAAACAGATAATAACTTCAACCTTTAGAGCATGAAGAGCCATTCCAAGGTAGCACATAAGAACAGAGGAACGGGGATTTATAACACGAGCTGTTCGAAAATGATGCTCTGCAAAATTGTACTTTTCCTGCCGAAGATATATCGTTCCCAGGCCATACCTGCCAGGGAGAAGAGCACTAGTAAAAATCTAGTGGTTTAAGTCCCTAACTACACACAGCATAAAAGATAACACAAATAAAGTTCATATAGCAATTTCAAGTCATTCAGTTGATTATAAAAGCAATCTGGACGATCAAATTACCAGGCATTATAATGCCGAGGGTCAATTCGCAGTGCACTTCGATAACAGTTGATACCATTTTCAAACTCCTCCATAGCAACGTATCTGCAAAACAAGAAAGTGACCAATGATTTATTTTCTCCATATAATGAATATTTAATCCAAAAATATTCATGTAAACAAGTAATTTGTTCCAGACATACTCATGGCCACAAAGTGTATGTGCATAAGTAAAACGAGAATCAATCTGTATGGCCCGTTGAAATGTTTTCAAGGCAGTCTCATGATCTTTTTGTAAACTATAGCAATTGCCTAAGGCACACCTGCAAAAGATTATTCTCATCAACTAAAAGATCAAACCAACTTTGCCATTGTATATCTATAAGCAGCTTACAATACTTAAAAGAATAAGAAAATAGGATTTAGCAGCATAATCAAGGCGCATTCATCTCAGTCCTAAAGCACTGAACATTATGTAGATAATAACCCTAAGATTATAAAGGACAGATGATCCTCAAGCACTTAACATATGTACATGATAAACCTAAATTTATAAAGGAAGTTCAATAAACTTGGCTACAAAATTTTCAAAACAATAAAATAGAACATACCAAGCCTGAGGAGATAAACGATCAATTGCATTCAATTCCAGAGCTAAGTAACTCAACTTCATCTCGTCCTTCATATGCTGCAAATACAAGCAGATTATGCTAGTTGAGAAAAAATGCCATGTAAGTGACATTCACTATTAATTACTTTGCATCTCCACAACTGTAACCTTAATATGAAATGAAAACATAAATATGCTTGAAGGAGAGGACTGAGGATGATAAACATCTACATTTTTTCCCAAATGGTCATTTTGCATTTGCACAAAAGAAAGGAAAACGTTCAGAGGCCCTCGTGTTCTTAACAATGAAAATAAAACTTAAATAGCATAACTTACTGCTAATGTACATCAGAAAAGAACACAATAGGGTCTAAACACTTTAGAAGTTATAAAAGCACTTAACAATGAACACACCAAATATATAGGACTTTTTCTACCAAGGACATTTAACCAACATCATTTGATTTCTTCAAGGGATGTATTCCACCAGTAACCAAGGTGATTGTCATAATCCTAAGAAACTTTGTATCCATATCATCAATAATCTCAACGCCTAAGAACCTCGGTATGCATAATCCTAGGACTCCAGTCAAGAAAAAGTAAGAGTATATATGAGGTTGCAAAACAAAGCAAACTATTTTAAATCCATTCAAATGACAGAGCGGCAAAACTGGAAAATTATAAGCGGTTATGAGATTGATGATAATTAAATAAAAAAACACCGTGTTCGCATGAATGTACATGTGTCTTAGAGATGTGTTTGGGAACATAACCATTTATATTTTTCCTAGCAGCTTCCAGCACTGTGCTGTAGATTCATAAGCATGATGTTGTAAACACTCAAATTTGGTAATTTTCACTTTGGCGACTCTTGATTTGACTATGCACTCTAGCTATGATAAATACAACTTCTCCATTCCCGCTTAGCACTTTCCAAGGTCCATTGTTTAGCTAGTTATCCTTACACACTAACATGTCGACACATTTTGATAATACAATGCACAAAATCAATAGAAAAACATCAATTGACAGCTCCCAAACCTCACTTGGCTTTTCTGCTCCCAATCAAGGCCGTACAATTTGGTCAGAAATTTATATCTGGTCCTGACCCATCTATACGCCGACATGTCTTCCAGCTGCACTTTCAAATTAATATCTTTCGGTGCATCTTATACTTCATCTGGGTCAGCCTTTCTTAGAAAAATCATCTACAAAACCCTATATAAGCAAGTAAACACTACCTCATTTGCTAACCTGGAACTCCTAAGACAATGCACTAAAGAACTCACTTCATACACTTTCAAAAGGCATCCAAAGCTCCCTAAATCTCGCACTATCACATTTGAAATCATTAGGGCAGCACCAACATTGGGTCTAAAGCTACAAACCAAGTCAAGGCAACCATATCTCTCATCCACAAGTATTCAAACATTCTCTCTCCAAGTATTTTAACAAGAGCGAAGTCAAAGCAAATGCCAAATCTAATTGAACTATCTAGATATCATATGCTTGGTGGAGAACGACATGCGGTTTGAGGCATCTTCTAAGTAGTGCCAACATTGGCGATGCATGGGGGTGCCCATAACCCTTCTAATGTTTGTTTTGTAGGATTCTTCATTCATGGCTAAGGTTTGAGATGGCGATCAATCCATACAGAGAGTCTCATCGTATGTGTGACTAGGGTTTGACAATCACAAACAATTCCAAGAAGGTGAGCACCCCAGAAATTTACAGGAGCTGAATCAGAGCAGATCCAAGACCGTACAATTTGGTCATGATTATACGGTACAATTATGGCAGTTTGGTACGGCCCTGTCCCAAGTAGAGTCACAGTCACAGTTTCAATTCTGAAGGTCATTCAGGTTCAAATCACCCATTTCCAGCAATGTACAGTCCCAAATATCTCAAGAACTCATTTGTAATCAACTAAGTGTCTCTATACATCCGTTTTGAGCTTTCAATTGCATGTTAGGTTAATTGGTATATGCTATATTCTTTTTATTTGATCTAAGTTACAAATCTAAGTTATTATTTATGTTGTAACATCTTTGTAAGATTTGTAATCAACTCTAATCTAATTTAAACCTAATTAAATTGACCTAAAATTTAATCAAGGGTTAAACGGATGTACATTGCTAAATATCAAATATTGGACTACTCCAACTTATGAGAACCTGACCAATAGAAACTTTCATCCAAAATGACATTCAATTTGAGTCACAAGTATAAAGTTGTGCACATTGAATAAAGCAGCATTAGGGAGGGAATGACATTGCCAAAAAGAGAGACTTGCATTTGAGAGGATATTAACCAGTTTATTTGCGTCTTGAGGCGTAGGTACAACTTGTAATCAGTGTTTATCAGTATGTCTAAAATTGAAATTATAATTGACCTCCATAACTTTTATGATAGATATCATAGAACACAGGGAATTAACCCTAGAATCAGTGATGGTACTTTTCCTAGTCCTTGTTTTGGGAACCTTAGGTATATGACAACTAGTGATGATGTGATATTTGTTTTACTTAAAAGTGTAAATAAACCTTATTATCCCTTTAGAACTTGTAAAATTTTTGCTCTCCATTTTATTCTTCAACTCTCTCATATTTGTAAGTACTTGCCCCTTTCCTAATACTTACCCTAGGAGGAACTTGTAATCTTACGACACTTTGATGCAATTCTCATCTTAGAAAGTTTGAAAATTCGGTTACAAATCGAAATCGTTGTTGTTGTTCGAAGGTTTGTAGGCTTGTGGTTCCATTGTGTAGGAAAATATCATGTGGTGTGTGGAGGTTACAAAAGAAGTGAGCTAAAGTCCTAACATTGGATTACTAATGAATATCAAGTAGCACTAATCATATGCTCTATTGGCATAAAGAAATATAGCAATTGTATCAGTGCTAACTAAATCTGCCCTTGTTTGACATTCAAAAACATCTATAAAACATCTTACAGTGCAACCATTGTCCCATTGATGCAAATCTTACATAGGCCAAAAATCTATCATCTTATAGGAAGGAGAGTACTTAATGAAAATTAATTCCACCATAGAGAAATGTCACTGTAGTAACAATCACAAGCTAAACATGGTCCGCTGGGTATGAAACAAAAAGCACTGACAACATTAGTACCGACAAGAGGGAGAATGCTAACATCAACCTAGAGACTTGCACCCCAAAGCTTGTTGCCTAAATGGAAAAGTTTTTGGAGCGGATAATACTTTATAAACCACCTCTTTCACACAATTAATATCCTAGAGGGACTATTCACACAACACACACACACACACACACACACACATATCCAATGCACACAATAAGGGAGTGTTTGATCCACACCACAGGGCCCATGATGCCGATGTGGGGGACAACCATGTAACTTGGCTAGCAAACTACAAATTATAGAACCTACAACGGAGAACTATAAAAATAAATCAAAAAGTTAAAACAAATTCGAATATGGAAGTACTTAGTATTTGCATAATAGTACAACTTCTAATCAATTATAAAGGCCAATGTAGAGTACAATGGTGTACAATATTCAACAACATTGAGAATGAGGATTCCCATGATCAGAATGAGGTAGACACTTTGTATTGATTTTCCTACACTAGAATGTGGATACAAACCCGCATGTAATGCTAGATACTATAGGCATGACATATTACTATATGATCTATAGTCGTTGTCCCTTAGGTTCGAATGATATATATATAGGGAGACGATTATGACAGATGGCAAGAAGATGACAGTTTCGAAATGGTTCTTCTTCCCAAGTAATGGCTCTTCTTCATGCAAGTGTGGCAGATGGATTTCCAACATCATGGTATGTTGATGAGAGCTCTAACAAGTCACGACCTAGGAAAATACAACTTGGCATGCCAAGAAGCAGCGTGGGGCTTCCACAAGGAAGTGGAGTTCATGGCGTCCTACATGGCAGTAGAGTGTTATGTAGTATGCCAAAAGGCATTGCACGTGCACACTAGGATACTATGAGGTTGTGCATGTAGCATGAGGTGCCACAGGACTAAAAAGCTCAAAATCCTCAAGAGAAGCACGTGGATTGTTACACCTATGCTTGGATTGTGTCTTCAGTCAGCTATGGAAATTGACCCTCAAATTGTTGAAGGTTGTACCACTTGACCTGATTAGTGAATTGCCCCGCCTTGACCACTTAAAACAATTGATGTGTGCCTTGGTGGGAGCGTGTTGTTGTGACCAATTTGATCCTTTAGTGTTGTTTGAAAGTGGTCAAGATCCGAATTTGAATGATGCTTAGTTGTTGGCTCAAGCAACAATGGGAAGTATGGCATACGGGGCTCCACATTGAATGATGGATGTAGACCCAACAATTGTCACAGACCAATGACAAATGTGTTCTCTCCAATTATGTGTAGTATGGTCTAAAGACCATAAGAGAGGTTTAATCTTTTCTTATGAGGACCCCTTGAGGCATTCCTTCAAAAGATACAACCAGATTTAATCACCTAGTTGAACCCATGAGGTGTATGATGCGTGTCATGGCAATCTTTGCATTTTTGTTATTGGCACAAGAGTATTTGCCGAACTAGTTGTTGACCAATTTGTATGTGTTTTCACAAGCCCAAGTGCTTGTCCATTTCCCTTTTTTGCATACACGACTTTGTGTCAAGAGGCGTGTGGTAGGATATGTCAAGGGGTGCCACTTGAAGACATTATTGGAATGGACTATGCCCCATAGAACTGTGCAGATCTTTGTTGTAGGCATGTTGGATGTAAAGCAAATTGTCATCCCCAAGTGCACAGGCGTGCACTATTGTACATGCAGAATAGATAAACAAGAACGTAGTTCATAACTTTTGTTTACCCAGTTGTCAGACACAATAGATGTTTGTAGTGCAAACTGGACACAAACATGGTTAAAAATGGGCCCTCAATTTTCTTACTCGTGGATGTTCTTCTTCCAAGTAACCATGATGGGCCATATTTGAAAACTCTATCCACTAAAACGAACACAATCGTTTTGGTGCTTCGTAATAGGTAGTCCAATCATGAAATCCATGTTGATAGACTCCCAAGCCCTGGATGGAACCAACAAAGGTGCGTAAAGTTTTTTCATCCTATTCCTAGGCCTAGCGATGTAACAAAGCATGCAAGACTTGATGTGGCACTTAATACCTGCGAATGTGAGGCCAATATAAATGTTGTAGCACTGCAAGTGTCTTGGTAATGTCGAAGTATCATGTTGTCTTGGATTAGTGCACCACCCAAAGCGCCTTTCGTAAAGTGCACCATTAGGAACACAAAGGTGTCTAAGGTTGTAGAGAAGCTTGTCGTACATGTTGAATTCAAGAACATACTTACCTCATGCAAGGGGTAGTATAAGCTTTTACAAGTCACAATCTGGTGCGTGGAGCGTTCCCCAGTCAAATTAGTAGTTATGTATTAAGCATTGTGTATGCAAAAGCTGAAGCGGCATATGATCAGAATGGATGATTGTCCCCTTATCCAAAATGTAATGACACCATTTTTTGATCACTTACAAAATGGCATACAACTCTTTTTCAAAGGCGGAGTAGTGTTTAACTGTGTCACTGAATGTTTTAGAGTGATATGCTACCACATATCCACATATATGAATACCGTACCAAGTGCATAGTCAAATGCATCTTTTGAAGCTCAAAGGGTTGCACATAGACAAAATGAGTGTTGCACAAAGACGTTCAAGCTCCTCAAAGGCATGTTGTTCCATTGGTGTCCAATGGAATGTTGGTTTAGTGAGCATGATTTGGCTAAAGGACTACAATATGTGCAAAAAACTAAGGATAATCCTGCACTAAAAGTTAGCAAATCCAAGAAAACTCAACGCGATGAGATTGCACAAAGTTGGCCAATCTTCGTTGACTTTGATCTTCTTTGGATCTGCATGGATGCATGCACAATCGATGATATAGCCTAGATAATAAATGTATGGCGGTGTATGTACACTTGACTAAGTTGACTTGCAACTTGTGTTCTTGCAATGTATCCATGACGTATAGGACGTGTTCCACATGCTCCTCCCAAGTCTCATTGTAGATGAGGATGTCACCCAAGTAGACAATGATAAAGGAGTTGGCGAAGAGCCAAATTGTGTCATTCATAAGGGGCATGACTGTTGTTGATCCTTTGTTAAGCCAAAGGCATAACCAACTGTACATACAATCTGTCCTTTGTCTTGAATGATGTCTTCAAGATGAACTTGTATCTGACTTTAGGTTGATCCATGATGTCATCAATGCACAAGCACCATGTACCATCTTTCTTTGGTGTGTGGACTATTGGGCTGCCATAAGGAGATGAGCTTGGTCTGATCTTACCTTGATCAAAGAGCTCTTGTTTCTGGTGCCAGACTTCATCATTCTCCCAAATGGAAATGCAGTACAGTGGAAAGTTTGCAAGAGCGGATCCAGGAACCCAATCACTCTGATGTCTTAGGCACAATGTGTTGGAGGGCCTTTCAGTTCTTCTAAGATATCTCTATATTGCTGCAGTAATTTGTCGTGTTGTTGGCGCAACGATGATTGTGTGGATTGGCACACCACCAATACTCTCTTGCTCAACTACACTAGTACTTCTGAACAGACTATAAGGAGTATTAACTTGTGTGTGGAAAAAGAGCTTCAAGCATTATTTGGCTGAAATCAAAGTGAGTTTGATCACACATTAATTGCTTCTAAAGCTGGTGTCAAAAATCCCCATGGCACAAAAATGAGCACAGATGTTTATCCCCAAATTCCACAAGGAAACGATTCAAATACGTGCAACTGAGATAAAATGGCCGCCTTCACCTTGAAATACAGTTTTGAGACCCTCAATTTACCCAACCTATGACTATATCAACATGCCAAACCATTAATTCAAATACAAAAAGCATAGAACACATAATTCAGGATACTTATGACCTTAGCTCTTGGTTCAGCCTTGAACAAGGAGAATTAGACCACTGTGGCCAGAAAGTTCTGTCTGGCTTTTTCTAGGGCATTACTTCAGCATGTCTGTAGCTCAGCAGCTACTAGCAAATATATGCAACTGTTATGGTACAGAAAAAAAGAGTCAACATTCCTCCCTCTCGAAATCAGGCAAAAGTATAGTCTTCTTATGAGGAAGACCAGCAGGGCCTGTGGAAAATCACACATGAAGATTTGATACGAAAGAAAACAAGTTCACCATTCCTAATGCTTTAGAAATCTTGTAAAAATTGGTGGGAGGAGCATATAATCCTCGATCATCTTCCTCCAACATGGGAGCTATGCATTTGAAAATGACACCACAAACCCCTGCAGAAAATAAACTATGAAAAGCGTTATTTGCAAATCATTACTAATGTTGATTATTTATAAAAAGACCCTAGGCTATATAGATAAGAATTGCTAGTATTTGCAAAATAGCTTTCGATGCCGCTACCAAGAAATATAAGTATAACTATACCCAACAATATCTTCATTGGTTTGACATGCAGCTTTAGAACTGAGTAGCTGTTTCACCATGACATGAAAATTAATGAAGCACAAGAGGTTAAGGGTGTGCATAGGCAAATGTTTTGTTGTTCCAGATCGAAGTTAGGGATGGAGACTTGAAAATTTTCTTTGAGGCCTTGTAAGCCAAGCATTATGCTGAGAAAATCCTAGCAATCCAAATAGCATACAAGATGCATTATGAGCCACCCTAAATTTATGTCTCTTAAGGGCACATATATTAGGACAAATTTATATGTGATGTTTGCGAAGTGACATGGAATTTTGTAGGCTATGATATTCTTGAATCTTAAGAGCGCGAAGAAGTGCCTACACACTAAGTTATGAAATTATATGATACTCTTTCCAATATGACCAAATGCAAATCAAATTTTGTTTATTGATGCTTTTGTATTCTCACAATCAACAAGATGTAATGGAAGAGTTTTGGCCTTCTATGGGTATACACCTAAATTTCCACTTTTAATGACATTGGTTCTTCGCAGACACTATTGGCTCATTGGCTTCTTTGAAGCAATGTCATCACCGACATTGTCGGGAGTGGGAGTAACAAGAAATGGTTGCATCAAAATGGTCAATAGTGATACTTATGAGAGGGCCTTGATGCGACACCCTAGATGCTTTATATACCTCTATAGTCCTTTTGTAGTCCCTCTACAACATTGCCTTACCATCCTCTTACAATTGCATCCATATCTACATTCAGCACACACATACCTTCATCATGCCACCTTTCAGCAACTCCAAAAATTTCCTCCATCACCCAAGACTTCCTTTAGGACCCCTTGAAACATTGCCTATAGCCCACGATATCGACCATGGTTGAGGTTGTCTGGCTTACAAGCTTTTAAAATTCGACAGCATCGATCACGGTTGCTATCGTCGGGTAGTAAAGACTACAATGCTCAATCATGACCCCTACATATACACAACATTTATTCGGCCTGTTGGCACTCGCCAATCTGCCTTTGAGATTTTAAAGGTCTTGAAGTTAGTCTTACTTATCTTTTAGGGTCTACACTTGGAGCATTGGATACTTTGGATTCCCAAACATAGGAGTTGCACTTATGATGTTCTACCCACCCTTCGAAGTCTTTGGAATGTTCAACACGTGGCTTATCTAGGTCTTCACTTCTTTTTTTGTTATTTGCCACGTCAACTCTCTTATAAGGTGTTGTTAACCATAGGGGAAGTTAATGCATCAATGGTGTTTGCAATCAGATAAGTATCTCTAGCCTCTCATTTCCCTTATGCTTTTTCAGAGTTGATAGATTGTTTGATTGGTCGTGCATAAAATAGAGTAGAGTAGTATAGCCTTAATCTATTGCATTGATTATCTATTGGTGCTTACCTTACAATCCACCCTTTGGGCTTTACAATCCTTTACAACCTATCAATCATTACAATCCAAGTTTACAAACCTAGCATAAGAATCTCTCTTGTAACGACCTTCTTATTATCAATCTATTGTTGGGAACTAGTTAGATGGCACTCCCCTATCCTAAATCTAGGCTTTGGAACCCTATATCTTTCATAGAGTGTGGATTATCGTCTTTCCTAAATCCACATCTTTAGCAACCTACAACCCTATTCTACGAAACTTTAGTATGGCACCTTTTTAACGTAGTCTAGATTACACACAAAGAGAGGACATTTATTAGGCCATTCTTTATTTGAATACACTCGGGTGAACCCAACATTAATCTTATTCTCTCTTCCAATAGAGTACCCTTCACATTTATTTTATCTCTTACCCTTCACATTTATTATGATCATGTCATCACCTCTTAGGGCTTTTTTAGCAAGTCTCAACACATTTAGATTTTATACGGGGTGCTCCTTTCTCCCTCCAGTGCCCACCATTGATGTTAATCATTCATGGTGCACTTTTTCACAATTTCAACCTCATCCAACTATCCAATTTAACATGGACAAAGATCCACAAGATGATCTTCCCGTATTTGATATATATACGTACAAAGATCCACAAGATGATCTTCCCTTTCTCTATCAAACTTTCATGGATAAGATTCACAAGAGGATCTTCTCATCTCTTCTCATCCTCCCACGGTTGAATATCCACAAGACAATCTACTCATCTATTATCCATTTGAACATACCACCTTTTACCTTAATATTGGCGATAATCTCTCAATCCTTTACCCCTTGCACCCACCCTAATTGGAGAACACCGCTTGGGTCCTTCAACAAATTTTCAATTGCTTCTCTCACCTTACAAAATCAGACATATTTAACAGCATTGCCCACTCGGCAAAAAAGTTTAATGCCGTTTTGTAAAATTCAAACCCACACAACTGCATCGGCCACCCTGATTTTTCTATCATGGCCAATGTCATTCTGATGCCCACACTTCCCTCCTTTCATGCTTTGCGGCATATTTCGAAGCTTACATTTGCTTCTTAGAACTATTAGTCACTTCATATTTTTACTATTTTCTTACCTTTGAGACATCTTACGATGCCTACTCTCATTCATCCTCTAGCTTGGGGGCATCTTATGATGCTTTCCATCATCCTACATCTTACATTCCAACCAAAAACCTTATAATCATTACTACTTGCACTCTCCCACGAGACGGATTACAGCCTTCTTTTTGGTTCTACCCGCAGTTGGAGGAACTAAATGGCAGAGCCATTTTGACCCAGTTACAGTGCATAGATCAATTCGTCCATGGTTAGACCTTCACATCTCCCCGGGTCACCACCAGTAGGCTCGGCCGCACGCTCGTACCAGAGGGCAGCCCTACTCCACCCATCTCCTTGGACGTCGTTTTAGTCTCAAATCTCAGCAGGGGAGGGGGCCCTCGCCCCCTCTTCAGATTGTCATTCCATCAGGGGCTTCTTTTCGTCGGCCTCGCATGTTATGAGGGATGTGGCTACCATTTTTGAGTAGACTACTAGTCCTTGTTTGCCCCCTCCTTCATTGCCTTCTTTGCTTCTCCCCTGTTTGTTTCATTGCCCCTGTCTGTGGGGGTTTGGCTTCAGGGTTCTTGTTTGTTTGGTTTTTTTCCTTCTCTTTTTGGAAACTCATTTTGAGTTTTCCCCACTCGCACTTTGTATATTGTTTCGGTTGCAATCCCATTGACCTACTTTTGTGGTTATTCGTTGGACATTAATATATTTATCTTTACCTTTATCTGCTTTTGTCGCATGTCTATCTCTACTACCTTATCTTACACCAATATTTCTCACATTTCCTAGACAGCTTTTATTTCTTCTCTTGTTGTACTTAGAGATGTTTATCATGATTTTTCATTTAGCATGTTTTTTATTATAATTTTATGTACTAAAATCTTATGTTTGATCTTATAGTATCCTATATATATCCTTATGTATCTATGCTTCATCTTTGTATTTATTGTTAGTTTGGTTGGGCCCTTGTATCCCTTCTAGCACCTTACATCCTTTATTATCCTACTTACAAGTTAATTAGTCTGACACTCTCAACTACCCATTTACATCTTGTATTTACAATGCAACTAGTTAGGTTGAGCCCTAGTCTCCCAACTAGTCTCTTACATCCTATCTTACTACATTTAAATGCCAATTTAATTAAGTTGTGCTCTAGTCTCCCAATTAGTCCCTTACATCCTTATTATCCTAAATTTTTGCAAACCGATTAGTCTAGCATTCTCAACTACCCCTTGCCATCCTATAGGCCTATTAGTTAAGATAATACCTTTTCTCGGATAATACCTTACATCCTTATCTTTCCCATTAGTATTGTCTACCTAGGTTCACAGATTTACAACCTAATTTTTCCTATCTTTTGGTTTTTTGATGCGATCATGCATTTTTACACATTAAATATTACTACCTACCTTATGATATATATTGTCATACCATCCAATTCTTAGTCTGTGAGTTTGAATGGTAAGACCTTCAAGCCCTCACAATATTGGTTACCTTCAACTCCCTACCTTAGCTAAGCATCTTCTTAGAAAGGAATAGGAACAATCAATAGTATCATTTTGTTTCCTCAAGTCAATTGTGCTTCTTGTAGCTCAACTCTTGCAATCTATCTATTTGTTTGTCTTTCATCCACATTCCACCTCCTATAAAAAGTATCAAATTTATCCATCATTGTATCATCCCTTTTTACATCATGCTTAGGGCAACCCAAGGAATAGCTCAATATATACATTTTATCTCACACTTACTATCACGCCCACCAAGGTCATTATCGAGATGGCACTCTTTTCTAAGGTGCATTTGTAGTAGTATCTAAGTGCCATGTTGTATAGGCTCTCTTGTCTTAGTCTTTCTTACACAACCATTTGAACTACCTTCTGAATCCGTATAGAGTAGGAACAATAGAAAAAGCCAAAAGAAAAGATAAAAGCCATATTATCAAAGAAAAATCAAACAAAAGACAATAGAAAAAGGCGATTATAAGCAATAAAAGTCAATCAAAAAACAAAGAAGACATGATGTAATCATATCATATATGGCAATCTCTTATCATAATTGAAATCTCAAATCCATAGTTGGCTTCGTTACAGAGCTTGAGGTCCTTTAGGGTGCGGTAGGTTTTTCTAACTAGGGTAAAAGGTCTCAGATCTATCATTCAGTGCCCTTCTCTTTTCGCACCAATACCTAATCCTCATAGTAGGCCTATAACTCCTTAAGTGAGGGCTTGAGGAATAGGGAAAAACGACATGGGAAGGATGCATCATTTACTATCCGAGCATCTCATAGTTGACATGGGATATATTTATACTTCACTAGTTTTTCTTTACCAATACCTACAACTTCGGGTTCTCTAGTTTTTCTAGTTTTACTAATATGATTGGTGTGTCTTGATTTTGGTAAAGAACTTCATTTCGCCTAAGTGGCACCCAATTTTCCTTCTTTTATATCATTATATCCCTTTGTTGGACAAGCTAGATTCTAAGTCTTTCTGATCTTCTCTCCATCCTTTTTTTCATCTCTTTTTCAAACATGTTGAGAAGCATTAGGGTTTAAGGACATTCTCTTATTTCATCCCTACTTGAGCATCTCTCTGCTTTCACGATGTTATCTTGTGATCATTGTTATCTTCTCTCTTGACTCTCTCCTAGCTACCTTCAGGATTCTAAGTGTTACTATAAGCTCTCAATCCTTTACCCCTTGACTCTCTCCTAGTACCTTCAGGTACTATTGGTTTGGTTGACTCATTTTTTCAGCTAACACCTTACATCCTATTTATGTTTATAGGTTGGTCAGTCGACATTCTCAGCTACCCCTTTACAGCCTATACTATCTATTTACAATCCTCGGGCCTATTATTTCACTCGATACTTTTTCCAGCTAATACCTCACATCCTTTATATTTGCAGGCCAGTTAGTCTAAGTATTTTGACTACCCCTTTACATCATATATTACCTTTAGGCCTACTAGATTAGTTGATTAGTTACCCTATTAGCACCTTATTATCCCCTATAAGCTTTCTTCCCCTATTTTTTTTTATCTCTACTTATCATTTACCTATCTTTAGGATTACTTAGCAGATCAATGCCCCACCATGGTCAAGATGAAGTAACATGCACCCCCTGGTTTTGGAAAGGTAAGAATGAGGTATGTAGATTTCATTTGGGTTGAGCTCATGTTATTATCAATTAAGTTCATATTAATATCACTTATGTATTGCTATTTCATTTCAGTCATTTTAATTTTGGTGTTGCATTTTCTTTTCCCAAAAAACCATATCATGTACACTAGTGACATGCGATGATCTTTGATTGGGGCATATGTATACACCTAGTTTTTCACTTTTACTAACTATGGTTCTTCACAGGTGCTATCGGTGCATTGTCTTCTCTGAAGCGTTGTTCTCAGGAACATTCACAAGAGCAGGGGTAACCAACAATGGTTGCATTAGGCTGGTTAGCAGTGGTACTTAAGAGAGGGCCTTGATGTGCAGTCCATGTTATGACAACTTAGATGCTTTTTATACCTCTATAATTCTTTTTGCAATCTCCCTACAACATCAACTTGCCATTGTGTTACACTCGCCTCCATATCTACTTTCGGCACACACATACCTTCGTCATGCCACATTTTAGCAGCTCCAAAGTCTTCTTCCATCACCCCAGACTTCCCTTAGCATCCCTTGATGAAGCATTGCCTACAACCGATAGTATCAACCATGGTCAATGCCCTAAGGCTTGCAGTTTTTAATACCGTCGGCTAGCATAGACTTTCAGGCCCAAATTTGAAGAATTTGGATTTTCCCCGAAACCTAATGGAACATTGCCGGAAATGATGACAACCACATGTAAAGAATCTGATTTTTATGACAACAATCTGATTTTATGCAATTCAGATTTTTGCCTTTCCCACAAACAAATTTTCGAAAATTCATCAACAACCTAAAACCCTCGATGAAGTCATGCAAAATAAATTCTTCAACCATAAATTATAGACTACTGGAATTAATTAATGCTCAAAAAGAGCTAAAACTTCAAAATTTCATATCTTCATAAATACTAGGAGAAAAGATTCAAATGATAGCTCAAAATGATCATAAAAATAGCATATATCCAATAAAATTAAAATCAGATTTTCCAACCATGAAAACCCACTGAAAAGTGATCCCAAAATCTCCAAATGGGTAGACCAAGCTGGAAATGAATGTAGCAGCCCCAAAAAGGCGTGCCCTAGATGGAATTTGTGCCCTATCACTGATGGAAACCCTTATCGTTCTAAGATTTTGAATTTTGATGCCCAAATCTGATTCCCTGATGAAGCCACGGTTTTTGTCTCCAAGTGTTGTGATTGTTGAGGGTTTTCGTCCCTAATAGGATCCAATAAGACTTTTCGTCCTCCAAGGGAGAAAATGAGAGCTCAATGCTCCAATTTCTAAAAGGAAGTATAATTCCCAAGATGGTGATGCACAAATGAACCAAGAGAACCCCTTATATAGCTCATATGTGATGCCAAATCTCTAAAACATGATCCCCATGACGACCGACCTCCTTGGGAGTATGTTTCTCCTTTATCTTCAAGTATATGCTCCAAAGACTAACCTCTTTATGAAAATATAGGTTTCTTTTTCCCATTCCATCTCCTTCTAATTTTTTATCCTATTTACCGAATGAGTATTAAAAATATCTTTATATTAATATTTATATTACGTTGCCCCTAAAATGGAGAATTGATCGAGCCGAACTTCAAATATTATTAATTATTTTATTTTAGAAAAGGGGACACTACATCATGGCATTTGAATGCTCTTTTCATCGCATCATTATCATTCATTCGGTCTATTGACACTAGTCATTTTGTCTTTGAGGTCTTAAAGGTCTTCAGTTTATATCGTTAACTAGTAGAGACTACAACACTTAATCATCACCCCCATATATAAATGGCATTTGAGTACTCTTTCCATCACATCATCATCATTCATTCAATTTGTTGGCGCTTTCCAATCTGCCCTTGAAGTCTTAAAGGTCTTGAAGTTAGTCTTGCTTATTTTTTGGAGTCCACACTTGAAGCCTTGGGTACTTGGGATTCTTGAGCATAGGAGAGTTGCACTTACCATGGTCAGCCTAGCCTTTGGAGCCTTCAACAAGTGGTTTATCTAGGTCAACTCTTATTCATTTGTGATTCCCCACATCAATTATCTCATAAAGTGTTGCTAACCCTGGAGGAGTTAATGTGCCAATGATGTTTGCATTAGGTAAGTATCCCTAACCTCTAGTTTCCTTCATACTATTTCAGATTTGATTGATTGTTTGATTGGACGTGCATAGATTAGAGTAGAGTAACATATTCTTACTCTATTGCATTATTTATCTATCATTCCTTACCTTACAATCCATCCTTTGGGATTTACAATCCTTTACAACCTATCGATCCTTATTATCCAAGATTACAACCCTAGCATAAGAATCTTTATCTTATTACTACCTTCTTATTATCAATCTACTATCGAGACCCAATTAGACGCCACTTTTATATCCTATATTTAGGCTTTGGAACCCTATACCTTTCATAGAATGTGGATTATCACCATTCTAGATCCATGTCTTCAGCAACCTAGAACCCTATTGTGTGTAACTTTAGTATGGACCCTTTCATTATGCTAGTCTAGATTACCCAAAAACAAAGAGGACATTTTATTAGGCCATTCTTTATTTGCATACACTAGGTTCATTAAACAAGTTTCCAAGCTAGCTCTAACACACAAGCAACTTGTTGTGGAAGCATTTACCTATTTTCTTAGGCCAATATTGGTGGGTGTGGAAATGGAAAATGGAAAAGCTCTTTCTCCAATATAAACTTGGGAATGTAGCGGTTGACCCATACTCCCATTTATGATTAAAGAAAAATCACAAATGGAATCTACTCTTTTTGTTAGGTCTTTAAAGAATTCTTTATCTTCGCTTTTTAATTTTCATTAATAATGTCAAAGGATTAGAATTGATATTTTGTACTTGATCTGAAAACATCAAAATACAATCCTAAGCATTTTCAAGAGATTTCACATGGGTCAATAAAATTTGTCATTTCAACTTTGGCCACACAAATTCAATGCCAAACTGACTAATGTGATTATGGAGCAAAAAACTTTTGACGCAGCTTATTGCAAATTGAGCAAAAAAAATGTCGTTTGATTTGGCAAGTCCCATAATGATTCCATTGCAAGCAATGTTTTAAAACCAAGTCGCACTGAAACCAAAACCGGTCGTTTTGACTGGTTCATTCTTTTTTGGCAAACCGTTCAATGAACCGAACTAGTGACCAATTTTGTACGGAACCGATCAAATCATTTAGTTTTGTATTGAACTGGTCTAAACTAGTTTGGCAAGGATTTGCCTTATAAAACTTTTTTTTTCTTTATCTTACTTTTAAATGTCTTTCTTTCAACCCTAACCCTAAAGTGATGTTATATAGAACCCCCCCATCTCTATTTGTCTCACATCTCTCTCATTGAGCATTTGTGAGCATTTGGAATTTGTGGAGTTGCATTGAAGAGTTATAATTTGGAGTGGCCTTGGAGCAGATGAGTACAACATACAAGGATAGAATAGCAAAGTATGGGCCTATATGGAAGATCGTTGATAACATATGGAATAATCAACTCCATCATCCTATACATGCAATAGGGTATTTCTTAAACCCAGGCATCATTACAAAGCTCAACTTGGAGATGATCAAACTAGGATGTCAAAGATGGATTGTACAAATGCCTAGAGCGCATGGTCCCCGATGAGAATCAATTGTTGGAAATACACCAACAAATCGGTGCTTTAAGTAGAGCCACGGGTACCTTTGGCAAAAACCTAGCAAAGATTGCAAGAGAATTAGATCAACCAGGTTAGCAATTCCAAAGTTTTTTAAGATCAGTTGTTTAAAGTTTAAACAGTTGAATTTTTAGTCTAAGTCGCAATCTAGTTTGTTGAATTAACTAATGTAATTTTTTTTCCAAGTTTAATCATTTAGTGCAGCACATTGGTGGGAGTCATTTGGTAGCCAGTGTCCTCAACTACAAACATTTGCAATTCGGATCCTAAGTCAAACTAGCAGTCCTTTCGAGTGTGAGTGCAATTGGTTTTTTTTTTAGAGCATTCACACAAAGAAGAGAAATCGTTAAATGATATCCATCTTCGTGTAATATAACCTCTGGCTAAGGCGCAACCAATTATTGAATAGAAGACCGAATACAGATCCCATTGTCTTGGATGATATTGATCCAACCTCATAATGGGTAGAGGAGAGGCACTCGACAGAGTTTGAACTCGATGACTTGGGGTGAATGGCATTGAATGATGAACCACTAGTAGCACCACACGTCACTAGCCGTGCTACTACAGACGTCCCTGAGGAGTCTGACAAGTCCAAACGAGGAGAACATGTTGACATTGATGAGGATGAGGACCCCAGTATTAGCAGTGGTGTTGAGTTTGATGATTGATATCAAATATGTAGTAGCTTGTAGCATATTGTTTTTTGGACTCTATAAGCCATTTAGAGCCTTGTTTATGTATTTTGTTTCGGATATGTAGTGCACTTGGTGCCATTTTGCCATATTTACACTTACATGGTATATACATTGATGCAAGAGCATCAATGTAAAGACAAATTTTGTCATTTTGTGTTGATAAGGAGTGTGGTAGGCCTTAGAGGTCTTATTAGTGGTCATATAACCCCTACATGGTGTTTCAAGATCCTCCTTGTGTGTTAGGGGAGTTAACTTAAGTTTCCCTCCAAAACTAGAAATTCAAAATTTCAAATGTTTGTGTATGGTGCATAAGGTGTAAATGCTTGGTTAAGGGTTATAAAGTGTTTAAGAGTCAATAATTAGGTGTTTTAAAGTGTCATAACTGTTCACACTTGACTATGTTGAGTCATGGTAGAACTAGGGAGTCTAAACAATGGTGATGAGAGGAGTTGGTTGTAACTAATTCTCATTGTTTGAAACAAAAGGAGGTATTCAAATGAAAGAGGGAGATAACAATCAGAAGGAGAGAATAGCGAGTGTGTAGCAAAGCTTCATAGTTGGAGAAGCTTGGAATCCATGATGTCAATAATGAAGAGCTTCTTGAAGCAAACTGTGTATTATGCATTTGATTGCTTGAAAGTGAATAATAAGGGTTGTAAATGCATCATTCCTGTGTTTGAATGAATCTTTAAATTGTGGATACCTATGCAAGTTTAAGAAAGGCGTGCATTTAGTGTAAAGATGTTACAATGAATGTGAAGATCATACAGAGTAGCTGAGGAATAAGGTAAGCTTGAAAACTACAGGAAAACAGTCTTTTCATTATATATTTGATTGACTATGAATCTTCATAATGGCAAGACTATAAAAGTGGAATGTTCTGATAGTGTCAAGATCAAGTAAGGGTTTAGACCCTCGGAGAATTCTTGTGACATTTGAAATCCTTAAACTCTGCTCACTGTTCAATGCTCTGTTTTAGTGTTCTCAAGCATGGAAATTTGTGCATATTCCTATTTGCTAACCATGAGATATGATCATAGGGAGTTAAGAAGGTGTAAAGGGTTGAAGCAGAGCTTTTGAGTTTAAAAGAGAGCTTTGAAACAAGGGTTTGTATAAAATTTACTAAAAACTACCCTCTCGGGTTGTGTCACGGTGGTGAGGGTTTGAACTCAGGAAAAAGAGCATGAATCAAGTTTTAATCATTAAAATCTGAGGAGCCTTGGATCTCATATGTTGTTGTATGCAAGGTGGAAACATTAGATAAATGTTGTGATCATTGAGGGAGTATTGTCAAACTTAAGGGTAAACTCAGTTTCTCAGCCTTTCTCTGTGATGGATACCTTGGTTGGGGTTTGTAATCAAGGTTGATCAAGGAAAAGGACTACAACTATAATGTCTCAGTGACCTTACTCGAGTATAAGGTTGAATCAAAGTAAGTTTAGAGTGTGTAAAGAGTTTTTGGAGTTATTTGAATAAGTGTTATAGACTTGAATGAAAATTCTCATTGACTCCACAGTCTGCTTACCCTGTTCCAAGGGTTTGTAATCAAATTCAAGACATAGAATCAGGAAGAAGTCCTTTGTTCTACTGTTGATAAAAGCTTAACATGATAAGGAGGATGATCAATGTAAGTGGAAGTCAATTAGTCCATGCATAAGAGGGATCAAGAATAAGAAAGTCAGGTTTGAAGGTAATCAGTGAAGATATAGATTGACTGTGCATGCACAGAATCTTAAGGGTTTGTTCAATATTTCTTGGCATAAAACCTCTTGTTCTTGGCCTTGAAAGACTAATATGAATGTTGTAGAACAAAATGGAAAGGGTAAGAAGCCAAAGTGCTTAAAAAGTCGGTGAAAGTCATAATATGCAGTAAGAATGGATAACACAGTCCCTTGATAAACCTGAGATTATCTCCATTTGAAGAATTACAGTGGTTTGTGGTAAGGTGTTGAGGGTAATGTGGTTTTGATAGGTCTTACTAAGCATAAAAAGATTGAATTCAAACCTTCTAAGTCTCAGGAGGAAACCTTAGTGTGACCTAACTGTTGAAAGGAGACAAATTGCTTGGTAACTGTGAACTGAGTACTGAGGGACAGCCAAAGGAGTTGAAAGAAAGGCAAATATCATGTCATTTAACCACCTATGGTAAGTGGTAAATCCACCATGAAGGCAAGGCCATTATGAGTCTACAGTATAATTTTGGAGCTTCAAGTCAATCCATAGTGAAAATTATTGCATAATCTGGCTTCTCGGGTTTCTCAGAAGTGTACATTAGCACTGAGCTAGGGCATGAGATATGAAGCCTCAAATGGAGGAATTTTTACATGAAATTTTATACTAATAATCCTGAGGAAGTGTATTAAGAGATTCAACAAGAAAATTCAATTTTCATTGGAAGAATTATGAGCAGTTTTTGACAGTTTGTAGGTAACCTGAAAAGACAGTGAAAGGCCTAGTTTGGAAGATTGAATTACAAAGGAACTATCCTTTTTCCTTGGGATCAGCTCATAAAACTTGTAGGGAGTGTCAATGGGCTTAAAGGGTGCTCCAAAATACCTTCATTGAGTATCAAGACCCCCTGAGCAGAGAGGTATTCATGACAGTGGGTTTAGGAAGACCTAGTGAGGTCTAGGAAACAAAAACACAAAACAGGAGGGCATAGAGAGTTGTAGAGGGAGTTGGAACTTAAGATTTTGAGAGCATATCAAGATAGATAAAAGTGAACCAAAGATGTCTTGAAAACCTTTTGGATAGCTGTGGAAGTGTAAAAGTACGATTGGAACAAGGAGCATGATCTTAAGGGAGTGTGAGGACAGTTTTGCAAAATGAAGAAAGAATGATGAAATTGTTTGTCTTGAATGCACTTTGGAGGTATTCTAACCTTACTTTCATGGACCACACGGTGTAAGCAAATGAAGAATCCATCAGAGGCTAAAGAAACCTATTCTTGCTTTTGAGAGCTAGAGCACAAAGAGCTAGTGAAGGGTGCTTGAAGGAAAAATAGAGAAGTGAATGTGAAAGGGAAAATTGATCATTTTCAATGGTTGAATAGAAACACAAAGAAGGTAATTAGGCAGAGTATGGCATAATAGATAAGATGATATATTGTGAGCAAGAAAAAAAATTTACAACTTAAGTTAACCTTGAACCTAGAAGTTCCATCTTCCAAAATAAGAAATTAGGCTCATTGAATGTAATTGAAAGTTGCTAACTTGTGGATTGCATGAAAGGGTGTGGTGCACTACATCATACATGTGCAAACTTTGCATATGTTAGCAGAAGAAAACTCAGAAAGAAATGAGAACAAATCTGCACTACCCAGAATGGACGTGTCAGAGTATATTTATTATAGAGAGCTGGTTACAATCAGTTTTCAGTTTTCATTCAGAGACAATTCTTAATTGTCTCCCTGATGGCTTTTAGCATAAATATTCAACATCACCAAACTCTCATAGTTCCTCCCAAGATATGTAACCTAAACCCTATGAATTTAATGAATAAAATATTGTGTTTAAGTGGATATTCTTTACTTTGATTATTTATTCAAATATAATCTTTCTATAAGCAAGTCATATTAATTACTCATTATGCTTTATAAAAGATTAATTTAATGTTACACGAATCTAGGGTTTTTCGGCTAAGTTAATTATAATTATTCCACATAATATAGATATCCTTCTCCTAAAATAACATTAAGTTTGTCACAAAACTTTACAAATAATAAAAGGCCAAGGGGTTTAGTCATTAGATCGGCAGGTCGCTACTAAGAAGGACAGAAATGAAGAAAAACGTCACCCGAATGAACCAATTGTAAGATATAGTGATGATGGATTTCAATATGCTTAGTGCGAACAAGGTATATAGGGTTCTTTACCATTTTTAAGACATCTTGATTATCACAAAAAAATAAAAAGGTGTAGCAGTAGCTTAAGGAAGATGAAAATCAATTTGAATCCTACGAAGCCATACTGCTTCGCAACTAGCACTAATAGTTGCCTTGTATTCTGGTTCAGTGGAAGAGATGGCTACAGTGGAATGAAGCTTACTCTTCCAAGAAACAACTCCTAAACCAAAAGGGAAGATATAGTCAGTGGTGGATCTCCGAGTATGTGGGTCTCCGAGTATCCACTGATCCTCCCCAATCAGAATCGGTATACAATCAATTTGAAGTCTGCAACTCTCTAATACAAAATGCCAAATTCAAGAGTTCCTTTGACATATCTTAGAACTCGTTTTGTTGCTCCGCAGTGAATGAGTTTTTGTTTAGGAAAAAACCGAGAAAAGTAGCTAACAATAAAATATAGATCCAATTATGTAGTTGTGAGGTAGATTGGGCTACCCACCAACTATTTGTACAATGATTTGTTGACTGGTGATGAATCATCATGAGCTAAAAGTTTCAGCTTGACCTCCATAGGTGTAAAAGGAGGATTGCAATTATACATTTGAAATTTTTGTAAGAGGTTCATGGCATACTTGAGAAATGAAAACCAAGTGAGCACGTTGACAAAATTCTACACCAACAGAATAGTGAAGGAGGCTTAAATCAATCATCTCAAAAGCCGCACATAATTCTGATTTTACCTTATGAATCACAACATCTCGATTGCCTGTGATGGTAAGGTCTTCAACATACACAATAAGAATCAAAATGTCATCACCATTGCTTTTGACATAGAGATTCAGATCAGAATGACTTCGTTTGAAGCCCGAATCTCTAAGAGGCTTATCTATTTTGATATACTAGGCTCGAGGAGCCTGTTGAAGTCCATACAAGAACTTAATCAACCTACATACAATATGCTCACGACCACAAGCCCGAAAACCCTCAGGCTGTCTCATATAAGCCTCTTCCTCCAAATCGTCATTTAGAAAAGCACTTTTGACATCCATCTGATATACTTTCCAACCAAACTGAGCTACACAAGAAAGAAGTAACTGAAAAGTGACCATCTTTGTAGTAGGAGCAAAAGTCTCCTCAATAGTCTATCACCTTCTGTTACAAAAATCCATTCGCGACAAGCCGAGCCTTGTACTTATCCAAAGTATCATCTAATTTACACTTAATTTTATACACCCATTTAAAACCAATGGGATGTTTCTTTGGAGGCAACGATACCATCTTCAAGGTATTGTTTTTAATCAAGGCACTCTAGTTGCATGGCGGTTTCCCATTCTGGTATGTCTCGTTCTTCAGAGTATTTTAGTGGCTCATGAATATGAAGAAGATCATAATCAAGAGCAAACAGAGCATCTAAGAGAGGAAACAATTCTTCCTTCCGTAAATCCCAAATAGTGGAGTAAAACCACTTAGGCCACAGTTAAATTGAGGATGTGGGATCCGGTTATGGTGCCTCCCGGAGGCGAAACCAACACAAGTTGATTTCCTGAAGACTCAAAACTCTTAGTGGTAGAGTGCTTAGACTTTACCGAAGTCTGTGGAGTATGAGGACCAAACTCGTCATTTGGCAAGGAAAGAGAACCAATCTCCATTACTACCCCTTGCTAGTCCCCTTGTTGATTACAACCAAAGAAAGGTTGTTTCTTTTACATCAACATCCCGATTAACAATGCTTTTATTAGTGGAGGTATCAATCACTCTATAGGCTTTACAATGATCAATACAACCAGCAAAGAAATATCTAGAACATTTGGAATCTAACTTACTCCTCTTACAATCAAGAACCAAAGTATGAGCAGCTAAACCAAAAACACGAAATGTTGATACCTCAGGTTTGATTTTGGACTAAGCCTCTTCCAATGTGAGCTCCTGCAAGGATTTGCAAGGACTCCAATTGAGAATATATACCGTTGTGTTAACGAATTCTCCGCAGTACTTATATAGCACTCCTCGATTGTGCATCATGCACCTTGCCATCTCCATGATGTGTTTGTTCCACCTCTCTACCACCCCATTATGTTGTGGGGTGCATGGGGTTGTCAATTGTGACCCACCTTCCTATAACTTGACAGAGAAGAGCATTATGTTCAAGAATAAAACTTGGCCCTTCTCTGATGTTTGAATTTTTTCTTTTAGACTTGTCCACAACATGCTTGCCACAGTGGCATTTCCCCTCCGTTATCATATCATCTAACACCGACAACTTGAGAAGTAATAAAGCCTCTTTATGACGGTTGTCATAATCAGTGAAGTTTGTTGTTAGTCAACCTTCGCTACCAATGATTATCTTATCATAATCACGAAATTCTTTAAGTGTTATAATTTTATGGCTCCAAACATTGAAATTTGTGCCTGTTAACTTTTACAAGTCCGACAAAATCACATTCAATATTAAAAAAAGTATTAGCCCTCTCAAATGATGAGTTTAGATAAATATGTTATTACCAGCAGACTATAATGACGCAATTTTATGCCCTAGTCGCAACTGATAGAAAAGAGATAGACAATACCCTAGAAACTGGAATTCGCAACAGTGAAAAATGTCACCAAAATTGGCATGTTGGAAATTGCGACTATGAAAAACATTAAAAAATGCCTTTTGCCCTCGCTTTTCCCCTTGCGACTGTATTTTCTTTTGATTACCTCTGATGTGTCTTCAAAAAAAGGCTTTAAACTTCTAGTGCATGCATTAAATATAGGGGACGCATCCCCCGTGAAAACCAGACGTCCCAAACATTCTAGGGACGACGGGACGAGATGGAAACGTCCCCCCACTTTTCTGAAAAGGCAGAAAAAAAAGGGGGACATCCCTGAATATCAAGGGATGTTTTGGGGACGCCCCCATTTTTTTTGGGGACGTTTCAGGGACTTCTGGGTTTCTTCTTTTAAATAATTGTTTTTTAATTAATTTCTCTGATGTTTTCTCTTTAAAAACATTTACCAATTAACCATACTCGACTGTGTTGCATTACAAAGACATATTAAGAATCAAGAGTGATATATGAATATAGAATTTTTCGAGCACAAATGCACATGTATTGCACTATCACAGACTGCTATTCATAATTTAAAAAAAAGTTATTTGAATGTTTTTACTACTATAATTTTATGTATTATTTTAATAGAGAACCCCCCGCTGTCCTGAAATTTTCGATTTTTTTTGCTCTCCCAGAAACTGTCCTCGCACCCCCGCCAATCCGGAGTCTTAGGTAACACCGGGAGTTACAATTTTATATATTGATTTAATAGACATTCCCCCCGCTGTCCTGAAATTTTAGATTTTTTTTTGCTGTCACGGAAAATGTGTCCTCATATCCCGCCATCGCGGAGTCTTAGGTAACACTGGGAGAAAATGTCTTTGATATTTGTGCTTGCTGTCCTCTAAGAGATTTGCTTAAGAGAATAATAAATTGTTCAAGAAGTGAGTTGTATAAGTGCTAAATTTATTTTCTGCAGTTGTATGAAAGAAAATAAAAAAACACATAGCTAAATCATACAAAAGAACGAAGCTCATAATAAAATGATCACACTGGAGAACCCAATGCAGGCAGCAACTTCTGAAGAGTAAGATCTAAGCCTTCCTTCTCTTGTCACTATCTCTTGCACTATCACAAGGCAAAATTTTCATTGGGCCTCCAAGAACATCTAAAGCTGACCACAGTGCTCTGCAACTTGCTCTAACTCATTTCCAATTCTGCACTTTCATGGTACAGCTCTCAAAAACATTAAGAGCCTAAGATGATTTTACAATACTGCGATGGGGTGTATTTATTCTGAAGAATCAACCAATGAATTGAATGGAAAACTCAAATTGCACAAGCCTTAGAAAACACGGGATTGCAAACGTTTCAACTTCCTGTAATCTAGAGGTATGCTAATTTGTTTCCATGTGTACAGTTTTGACACTAGTTGAACTTGTCTAGGTAATATGCTTTGCAGAAGATGGATTCAACCCTGCTAGAACATTTTTTCAGAAGAGTTTGAACCTTGATGAACCAGTTGCATATAGCTCTGTTCATAAAAAAATGTTCACAAAAAATGTGATCTTATTTGCATATACCTCAGTTCCAAAAAGGTCAATGTATTGGCACAAACCTCTGTTCACCAAAAACATGAGTGTATATGCAAATAAACGAGATTTATTTATTTGGACTGAAGAGACCATCCCCAATGCTTCCCTTTATGTTGTTGTTCAATTCTACTCAACTTTTGTTGATACTATGCTAGCAATATGCAAGGGATGATCTAGTTTGTGCACCCAATTTATATGTGATAGATCGGGTTCGTTAACATTGTTTTTAATCTTTCAAAAGTTTTTTTTTTTGTTCCTCTCCCCAATTGAAAGGTACTTCATTGCTTAACAAAAAACCTACTGGGTGTGATAGTCCCATGAAATTCTCATAAATCTATGGTGGCATTCAATATCCTAAAAGATTATGTGGTTTGTAGCCACATGCTCTAATCCTCTGACCTACAGGTCCTCAAATACATGAGATTTGTAGAGAGGCCCCATATATATGTGGGGACTTATTTGCTAGGTAGATATATAGGCCAATTGAGGGGTGATCATTGCGATCGATTTATTCTTTCTGCCCATGTATATAGATTCTAGATACGGGCAATGGCCCGCCTGCTCATATATAGATATAGGCGAATCGAGGGGTGAGCATAGCGATCGATTTATGCTTTCTGCCTGCCCATCTATGTAGATTCTAGATACAGCCAACGCCCTGCCAACCCATATATAGATGGTGCATCCGTGTATATATCTATATAGGGGGTGTTAACTTGTCCAACATACTTGGGACTTGGAGATTCACTTATTGGTTTTATCTTGTCTAGGTCCATCTTCATACCAGATCTATACATCTCTTGTCGTAATAACCTCCCATTTTTTACTAACAATTGACACTTAGAATTTGATGGCAATCTTGCTTCCCAATATCTATGTTTGTAGGAAACGGGTACGGGTCGAGTTTGAAATGCAGAAACAACGATTTTTAAAAACCGTGGGTATGAAATGTTACGGAAATGTTTGTACAATATATTATAAAAATTAATGTGTGTGTGAGCATAATAATAGTCCATAAGAGATAAAACACTCAAAATATTTTGTATTCATTGAAGTTCAAAAGATTCATCATTCAACATGGTTACAATTTCAATGTTTCTTATATACATGATTATAATCTAGATTCTAGAATATATCATCCAAATTTTCCTCATAATCATCTCCATGAATATTGCTGATAGCTCGATTATCCATCCCTTGTGTAGAACTTCCCGGATTGTCATCATCAATACCAAGTAGTGAAATTTGGGAAAGAGTAGTAGCAGAAACATCGAAGTCACCAGCCTCAGGATTAATATCCCAAAGTTTGTTGGGACTTCTAGTATAGCCTTCAGTGTTGTGTGATATGATGCATAAATTGGAATGTACGTACACCAAATCCTCAACCTTCTATGGATGCTAACGTGGTCCGTTTCGCTGAGTGGATGAAGGTATATGTACGCTTATTCCCTAGCCGCCTGTTACAAAAAAAAGTTAGAAATTTCCAATTAGTAATAATATTAATATATCAATAACGTAAATTTTTAATTAATAAACAATAAAATTTTGAATTCATTTTAATATTTATACTTTTGGGGGGATTTTAACGGCAACATGTCAAAGGTACTTGGCATCATGGCCATGTACATACCACCACATGACTGGGGTCATGGTGTGCTTGTCACATAATGCCTCAATTTTACCCGCGTTACCTTTAGACACACAGACAAAGATTCCCATTTCATAGCGGAACGTACTAGCTACTGTTGGATTAGGAAAAAGCCTTTAGAAAGTTTTCGTAGTTCCATTTGCAACTTTTTGGTCATTATATGGTGGTTGTTTATCATGTAGCCCAAGTATTTCATTGCTATAATATTTGGGATTTAGGGCATAGGCCATGAGATGCAATGGGTTGGTCATTTTATTCCACCTCCTGATCACGCTCTTAACTTCATTGTAAAAGTTTTCTTCAGGATCTTGCTCTTTCTTTTGTATGATGTCTCTAATTTTTTCAAGCATATAGTTAGTGCCATCATAAATTTCCCCTATGCAAGCATGATTTTTGTCTACATATCTAATCATGGATAAAGTAGACTTTAATAAAACCGAGCAAGTATTCAACCTTTGCCTATTAATCATCATCATCAATGATTTGATCTTGATGGCTTGTTCTTTGTTTCCTTGCCTCCACAGAGACTAAACTTCATCAATGAGCATACTACTTGATGCTTGTTTTACCTTCACAACTTTCTCAAGACGAGCGTGTGCGAGGCAAATCTCGTTTTAGGAACCTTTTAAAATAAATTAAATCAAGGTAATAAAGTATAATATTAACTTTTAAAGAAATTCTATTGATAAATTCATAGAAGGTTAGAAAATAAAAATTAGAAACTAGTAAATTGTTCTCTTACCTTCAACAACTCCAACCTTGAGAACCTCCTAAATATAGCCTGGGGCATATGATGATTTGTGACAAACTTATGACTCTCATTTACCTCTGTATAAATCTCCTTTATCCATGGAATTTTGCCAATCTTCTGCAGCATCAAATTCAAGAAGTCCAAAATATGTGCTCGTCTCCCCTCTACAATCAACCATGTTGCTCTACAATTTTTTGCATTGTTCGTGATGACTTGGAAAACTTTTTGAGGGCCCGCCGACTCAATGGCCTCAATCAAAATATTAGCAATAAATTGTGCATCTTTCACTTCACCCTCACAATCAATGACCTTTAAGAACATTACCCCTTTAGGGCACACTACAACAATGTTTGTTAGGGGTCTATTTCAAGTATCTTTCTATCCATATGAAATAATAGAAACCCCTAAGTCCTTCCATGAATCCCTAATTGGTTGCAAAGAAGTATATATATGGTCCACTTCTTTCGCCAACAATGATGTTCTAACCTTCTAATAAACATGGCTTTTGTACCCATCTGGTGTCTCATTACTACCTCTCACCATTAGTTGCCAATAGGGTGACCGTGACACATTCAAGGGCAGCCCACTTACATAAATGTATCGAACAACCAACTCGTCTGCAATTACCCTTTTCTCGTTTGAAAATGCTCATTCTGATCATAGTTCAAGAAATCATTATCAGCAATTAATCGGCAGGCCATATTTTGACTCGGAAATCAGGAATCGGCAATTTCTCGACAATTTATTGGCATTAATCGGCAACTTTATCACTACTTTAAAAAACATTTAAATTCATAAAATAAACTTAAATTAAAATGATTTGTTCAACATTACTTCAAAGCTATGTGAAAGATCCCCAATGGGTCTCCCTAACACTCCGATGAATTTTAAACCAAATAAAAACAGCAACTACAGATTTATGGATGTTATGGCAATTACCCTAATGCAGATCTGAATTTAATTAAGAAAATGCGACTAAGGTTTGAGTTGGATCTCAATGCAAATAACACTAAAAAATTATATTGTCAATCCCAAATGATTACTGGTATTTTTTGACATCAAATCATGCAAAAACTAGAATTTATTACAGCCAAAACAACCTAGAAATCAAATCTGAAATCTGATTATTAATCTGCCTGAAACCCTCAAAATAACACTTCAGATAAATGTAAAATTATAGCGATCTAGTTTACAATAATATGGAGGATATTTGACAAATATTTTTGAAGGAAATACCTCTTGAAATGTTGCCAAAACCATCCACAATAAGTCGACCCAACTACTGTCATAAACCACTAAAAAACACCTTCACAAACACTATTGAAATTAACCTGAAAATCTGAATAAGAACGCTGAAAATTTCTGAGTGAAATCCCCTCTCAATCCCTTGGGGTTTTCGTCCACAAAAGGTTTAATTCACAAGGGTTTTCGTTCTTGGAATTTCTGATAAAAGCAAGAGCTCTTAACAATGCAAAATTTGATAATAAAAATATGGATGTCTCTAAGCAATTCGACTTGCCCATATAAAGAAAAAACAACCCAACCACCACCTCTAAACCAGTCAATCACATTCTTTCTTTTCCCTATGTTGGTTGCATTTTTCCCTATGGGCTTAATGATACATTTCCCTATTTATGACTCTCATAGGCAAGTCGCACTTTTCCTCTAATACAATTAATTTTAATTGTATTTTGATATTGACATTTTTAATTTATTAATAAGTTTTATTATTTATTATATGTGCAACTTATCATGTTATTTTAAAAATATGAGCACAATATAATAAAATAATAAAAACTTAGTCACCCTAGAAACCTCCTTTGGTCGTCGGGTAGACAGAAAGGGCCAAAGGTCTTCGTCCAAGCTCATTCGGAAAGAGGGGACATTACACTATGTTCCACGCGGACGCGTCCCCTACGTTTTTCAACTTGTACCCGTACCGAGGACATTTCAAAACCTCGGGGACGGGTAGGAAATGTCCCCTTCCCATCCCCAAACTCTTCGAAAAATCGGAAACGTCCCGAGGATGTCAAAAAAGCAACAGGGGACGGCTGGACGTCCCCAATATGTTTAGGGGACTTCTAGAAGTCCCTCGACCGTACCCGAGATGTCCAGCCATCCCATGTTTTCCCCTGCGCATAAAGCCTTAATAAAATATTTTATTTAAAGCACACTTTGAATTAAAAGTAAAGCAATGTGGGGGTCCACAAGGCCCCCCACTTGCATTTCTAAGTGCCCTAAACCTAAAACAAACATCAAAACAAAACAAAAAGAAACTCATTTGACTCATTTTCCATGTTGTGAAGGAGAAAAAGAAAGAAAAGAGCATAGAGAAGAATTGAGAGCAGCAGTCAGAAGAAGGCAAGAGAGCAATATTCTACTCCATTAGAGGTATATTTATCATCCTTTGTTCATTTCACAAATTTGCACAAACTATTTCTTCATTGTTTCATTTTTTTATTTTTTTAATCATAGTTTCAAGCTTCACAAACTTAGGGAAGTTTTTTTTTTTTCACTTGCAGTTGCAGGGTTGTTGCATTTCCAATACAAAACAATCCGCAGCAGTGAAGGTAGTGAGGGTGAAGAGATTCAATTGACAATGCAACATAGAGGTAGAACCAGAAATAGGGTTTCTTTAGGGAGTGAGAGTGTTGCACCAACAGTGGGATCAAATAATTTGTTTGATTGCTCTTCACAACTCCTCAAAATCTATGCAAAAGGGCCATTCAATGCTAAAAAGCCTCTTTCACAATTTGTAACAGACATTGACAAGGAAAAAAAAAAATTCAGGGGAGTAGAGTGTGGTTATGCCATATTTGCAACAAAGAATTTAGGGGCAGCTACACGCGAGTTTATTCACATCTTTTGGGCATAACTGGACAAGGGGTAAAAGGTTGTGAAAGAATATCATTAGCAAAGAAAACTGAGGTGACTAGGTTGCACATGGAGGGTGAGACAACGAAAAAAGGGATGCCATTGGAGACTACACAAGTGCGTGGTTGTTGAAAGTCAACGAGGAGGGGGTTATTCAAAGGGAAAGAGAAAGACTTCTACTATTACGGGTATGTTTAATGTGCAACCAAGGGAAGTAGTTGACTCTTCTATTGCCAAATTCTTCTTTGCCAATGCTATACCATTTCATGTGTCATGTTCCCCTTTCTTCAAACAAATGTTCAAAGATATAATTGTTGTTGGTTCCTCATATGTCCCTCCTGAAGAACACAAACTACAAACCAGCCTCCTGAATATTCTAAGGTGAGTGTGGTGATGGAGGAGATGAGGCAAACTTGGATACAGGTGGGTTGTTCTATCATCATGGATGGGTGGACCGATACTAAACATCGGCCACTCATCAATATCATTGTCACATGTCCTACTGGCCCTTATTTTCTTAGAGCTATTGATTGTACTGGGAAGAGGAAGGATGCAACCTTCCAATTTCGAATTTTAAAGGATGTCATAGAGGAGATTGGGACCTCTAATGTTGTACAAGTAGTGAATTATTCAGCCCGTGTATGTAAGTTAGCTGGCATGATGGTTGAGGGTGCTTATAAGCACATTTTCTAGACTCTTTGTTGTGTTCATGCGTTGAACAACGCATTGAAAGACATTGGAAAGATAGATTGGCTGAAGGCAGTGGTGGCAGAGGCTAGACACATACAGATGTTCATTTGTAACCATCACACCTCACTTCCCCAATTCAGGTCTTTTTCGAGGAAGGAATTCCTCAAGCCCGTGGACACTAGATATGCCAGCTATTTCATTTTGTTAGAGAGGATTCTTGAGGTGCAGGAGGCTTTGCAATTAATGATGGTTAATCAGGAGTGGGGTAGATGGCCAGAGGCAAACACTTCTGAAGGAAAAGGTGCGAAGCAAAAGATCCTCGACGATGATTGGTGGACCACAGTCAGGTAAGCTATTGCTGATTTTATATATGTAAGTTTAGTTTTTAATTTTTGAATATTTTTATCCATGTTTATAACTTGTAAATTAGTTTAGTTTTTCATTCTTGAATCTTAATGTTTTCTAATTTTTTTGTAAATTGTTTGCAGATATGCTTGCTCCTTCATCTCCCCTGTAGTGGGGGTCATAAGATATGTTGATACAGAATCTCCTAGTCTTGGAGAGATTTATGAGACATTTGACAGCATGCTTGGACAGATGAAGCAAGCCATTCATAGCAGGGATCCTACTTTGGGATTTTATGAGGAGCATAGTAGGCCCATTGTGACACGGCAGTGGAACACAATGAACACCACGCTTCATATGGCAACCTATGCTCTAAATCCCAAATGGTATGCAGCACAACCTGGGAGAGTGCCTCCATCTGATGATGAAGAGGTGAAAGAAGGGCTCATGAAGGCCTTTTGAAAGATGTACACTGATGAGGAGTCCACTTTATTGCGGACCCAATGGCTATCCTTTGTCAATCTCCGTGGACCAACATTTAGCAAGACAGAGGCAAGAACAGATACAGCTACATTAGCTCAAGTAGACCCTATTGGATGGTGGACATGGCATGGCAAGTATGCACTAGACTTGAGGATTCTTGCCACTCAACTCCTTTCACAGGTTGCTAGTTCCTTTGCTACAAAGAGAAATTGGTCCACATATGGCCTCATCCACACAGTGAAGAGGAACTACCTTACCTCTCGCCGAGCAGAGAAGTTAGTAGTCGTGCATAGTGCCTTGAGACTTCAAGATCAATAGACTCCTGAGTATCGTTAGACTCCAGCCACTCATTGGGATGTTGAACCCGAAGATGTTTCACAAATTGATGAGGAGGCACAGGTGGGATTGGTTGGGGTTCCATTGGATGAGGCAGCCCCTCATAGTTCTAGTGACTCAGAGTCTGATTTGCATACCACTTTAACGGAGTTTGATTAGGGGCAACTATATATTTTCATTTTCATTTTCTATGTTTCAGAAATTTTGTTGCCCTTGGGCATTTCATTGTAATTGAAACTTGAATCTTATGTGCAATCTCAATTCAGCTCCAGTTTTATGTATTAAAATCTAAAGTTTTATGATGTGTGTGATGAATGTTTTATTAAGTTTAGCAATGTGTTATACTTATCATTATATGATTATTCATATGAATATTTGAAATTTCCTATATTTTTAAGGTTAAATCTTATGTGAAATCTCAATTCAACTCTAATTTTATTTATTAAGGTTCTATATTGTGTGTGATGAATGCTTTAGCAATGTTATCATAATAATATTAGAAATTTCCTATATTTTTTAAATTTTTCCTTATTTTTTAATAGTCGTCCCCTAAATAAGGGCCTAAAAAAAAAATCCGTCCTGAAAACACGTCCCCCCCCATCCCCTGTCGTCCCCGTCCTAAAAACTTGGTGGAACATAGCTTCAAAGTAGACACAATACTCACATGCAGTTTAACATGGTCAGCCCTGGAAATATATTCATATGTTTTAACATTAAGATGACTTATGCAAAGCACTACCGCTAGCATTTAGCATTTAGTTTACCCACTTGACTTCATTGAAACATCTTGATTTTTGCTACAGTACACAAAATAGCCATGCAGAGCACTTTAGCTGACAAATAATACAACATGACAAGATGCAATAATACATCCCACCCAAATGACTAGTCGCAAAAACAATATTAAACTTTGCAGTCACCAAAACAAATAGGGAACCCTAGCGAAATATGGATGTTGAAAACGCAATAGTTGAAAATGGTAAAGTTTGAAACGCAAACCTGTTAATGGTGTAGGAACTCATTCCTCCCAGTCAAAACCCTAGCGAAACAGGGATGTTGAACTCGGGCAATAGAAAACAACCTCAAAATGCATAGAAATGCACACGTATTTTCTTGTTTTGACATTTTAAATATTTTCCATGATTTTATGGATGATTTTATGGATGATTTTTCATGATTTTTAATGATTTTAATCGCCAGAAATCGCCAATAAATTGCCAAAAGAAAAATCACGATTTTTGAAAGATAAATCGTTTTCATGGTTGTCTGCGATAAATCGCAATTTGTCACGATTTCTGCATCAGAGGTTCTGATGAACCTTTTGTTCTCTTTAGTGAGGAGCTCTCTTCCTCTAAGGGAGTTTCAACTTCAAGTGGTTGGGTTGGAGTTTGAATGAAAGGATGAGTTGATGGGGTGGGTGGTTTTCCTGAACCCCTCCTTTGCAAAGGAATGGCTTTAGATCTAGCTCTTGCAACTTGCATGTCAGCCTCCTCTTGCTCTTTCATGTATGCCAAAATGTGTCTTTTCAACCTTAGAACATTTTCTAATCCCCATTACCCCAATTAAATGAGCTTTGAGTGGGTATATGACAACTTGAAATGCATATTGCAATGATTACATATCCAAAATCGACTGCCACCTCCAACAAGGTACTCCCAGCACTTGCACGTCTCCAAAGAGGAGATTTAGGATCTTGTTTTGTGGGATTCACGCCCTCCCTTTGGCTTGTTTCCCCATGCCCTCCCCCTGAAGCTCAACTGGATGCCATTTATATTTTATATCTCAAAGTTCAAACCTACAATGAAAAATAAAAACAAAAACTTAGAAAACAATAATAAAAACTACACCCTACGTATCCTATTTTGCTTTTGATCACCAAGTTCACCATATAGGCGCAAGGTGAGAGCATACACAAAGTTCAAAAATTTTAATTAAAAAAAGTAAAATAAACTTTCAAAAAATAGCAAAAAGAATTAAACCCTATGCATCTTGTTCTACTTTTGATCACCAAGTTGAGCGTATAGGTGCGAGGTGGGAGCATACACAGAGTTCGGATTATTAATATTTATTTTAGTTTTTTTATTTGTTTTTGTCAAGGGAACTGAGAATATCATCCAACTCAGATCAGTTTTTAGGGATGAATAGGCCCCAATCCTGAATGTATTAATTTCTGCCAAATTAGATATCGGATTGTTGCAATCTGGAGATTTGAACTTGAGTCAATCTCTTTATGAATGCACTATTTTATCACTACACTGCAGTGGCCCCTTGCAATCAACAAAGAAATGGGCCGCATACACTCATGCCCACCGAATTCGTCAAGCTTGCTTCGCCATCAAGTAATATTACCCTAGATATTCCCCATCTCCCTGTCCCATAGCCCAAAGATTAAACACTTACAGATCCATTCTTCCTGGTGGTTGCAGCTCAAGCTAGTTCTACATCAAAGATACCCTGGAATTGTCTGCATCTAAAACCCAAAGCAGGCCAATTAGAGCCACAGAATTCTAGAAGCCCAAGTGGCGCTATCCCAAACTTACTCGAAACAACACCTAATAACAATATTTTTAAACACAGCAATCCATATTTCTGTAGGAAAACTAGCTGATTCCTCAAACTACAATCTTAGATTCTTATCCAAAAACGAAAAAGAAAAAAAATAGGATCAAGTATTAAACTTAATGTTCAATTTTTTATTTTATTATTATGTTTTTAATGTTCAATTTTATATTAAATATAACAGCTTGATCATTAATAATTATTTGGTTTTAATATTTGTTTTTGTAATGGAACTGAGAACATCACCCCACCAGGCTCAGAACAATTTTTGGGGATGAACGGGCCCTAATCCTGGATGTGTTAATGTCTCCCAAGTTGTTTATCAGATTGTTGCAATCTACAGATTTGAGCTTGAGTCAATCTCTCTATGAATGCATGACTTTACAACTACACCGCAACTCCTTGGACATTTGATTTTAATGAAGTTAGTTAATCAAAAATCACATGCATATTTTATCCTAGTCAAAGCATTTTAATTCTGTTGCTTTAAACAAAGCAAAGGTTCTTGAATGTATTATTGATAAATATCTGTAAACATTGCAATTCTAGTAAAAGAGTTTCAATAAACCAAAATTCAAAAAGTAATCCAAATACCAGAAATCAATTAAATTTTCAGGTATCCACATCACCCTTAATTTTTTTTTCAACAAACTCATCAGATTTAAATGGAATGTGTATGTGTCAGTGTCCAAATACATGGATCTAACCATTGTTAGAATTATAAACACAAACATAAAACATTTCCAAACACTTAAATAAAAATACACTGGATAATATCTGATGTGCAAAGAAGGATTTGAAGATGTACATAAAGAACTGTAGAGTAGGTATCCATTCCTTCCAGATTGTAAGGTGAGACACGTCGAGCCCAACTAAAGGCACGCTCTGCCTCGGAATAGTCCACCATTTCAAAATGTGCCTTCCCAACCTACACATCTCAATTATTTAAAAATAATGATAAATATTTTAGAAAAGGAAAACATGATAACATTTAAAACCAAATGAAATGTCAATTGTGTTCATACAATAACTCAAATACAAAGATACCAAAAAAGAAAAATAAAGAGATAGTAAATAATATCGAGAAACTCAAAAGGTAGACTACCCAATAAGAGAGACATTCTAAAGAGCTCAGTAGCGGGTGTAGAGCTAGCCTATTAGGCCATAGTTCCATTGTTTAGTTCTCTATAACTAGTACAAATATCTTAAATATATCTATTTGAAAAATGCCGATAGATATCAATTTTGAAAATTTTCTCTTGAATTTTACGCATATCACGTTGCTCAAAAAGTTTATTACATTCTCTTTATATTCTGCATTTACTGGCCAAGATATTACTATTCTTTATTGATTTTTCCAAGTTCACAAAAAAACCTTTACGTGACAATCAAATTTAATGTAGAGAATATATGTCGAAATGGTCACATCATTAGATCCAACCCCTGCTACCACTGTAGTAAAATATTACTTATTTTTTATTGACTTTTTAAATTTAAACAAAAAAAAATTGAAGTGATGGTTAAATGGATGTAAAATTAAATGTAGAGAATGATGGTTGACACAGTCACACCATTGGATCTCTCCCTTTGTTACTATTGTAGAATGCGCATAATTACTATTTTTTTATTGACTTTTTATAGTTTAAAAACAACTTTAAAAAGATGGTTAAATGGATGTCAAATTTAATGTGGAGAATAAAAGTTGACACGGTCACACCATTAGATTTCTCCCCTTGCTACCATTGTAGAATGCCTACCAGCATAAAAATTGTATATATGAGGACGAGATCAAGTTCATATCACCCCATATATTGAACATGCTAAAAGACATCGTATGCTTCAATAACTCCATGTAATTTTTGACTTCTATCTCTAATGAACTAAACTTTAGAAAACAAGCCTCAATAGTCTCCATTAACCCTTAATATCCGGCTTCGTAGCTAGTAAAGCATTTGCAATCAGCACAAAAAACAGAAGCTCATAACTAATACTTTATTCAAAGTGGTAATTGGTAAATGGTACGTGAAGAGTCTTGAGATGTGCCTCTATTTGATGATATGTCCATGAAGGGGGGTTCCAAATTACCATTTAGAAGATATATTCCATACTGATAAGAATAAGTTGAGTGGCCACTTGTTTTCAGATGATCAAGAGGGCATTGATTGACCATTGATCAGAAGAATTCATTTGAATAGCCAGAAATACGTGCAGACTAAGTTTTAAACCACACGAAGTTTATCATTGAGTTTTTGTGGCAGATTACCAGTTCATTTGCTGTGCAAAGGAACAAGTCTACTCTTTGGAGAATAGGCTAACCACTTGAAGAGCAAAGAAGTCAATTTTTATGCACAAAACATTCATCTTCATGTCCATTCAAAGAATAGGCTTACCACAAAGCTTACCGTTCACTTTTTATTGTAAATTGCCAGTTCATTTGTTGCAAGGAGCAAGTCTACCTACACATATATCCACTCTTTTAGAGGAATGCCCTTACTATTTGAAGAGCAAGGAACAAGTCTACCTACAGATATATCCACTCTTTTAGACAAATGCCCTAACTATTTGAAGAGCAAGGAAGCCAAGCTATACAGAGCCTCTAGTTCAGCTGTTTTTGTAACATTTTTTCCTCAAATACTATATCATAGTCATTTCACTTATTAAAAAGAAAGCAATCATCTTCAGGTGGAAAAACTCCATAGCATATCAAGGCATTAGCAACACTATGAAATGTAGTTCTAACGGATGGTAGGTGTATAGATCGATGACAATTAGGTTATACATGAGGGTAGTTTTGGTTGGGTATCACTGAATATATTTCATGGTCCCAAAGCAGGTAACAACAACGACAATGACAATGGTCACTCACCAGCGTTCTTGTGGCAACTGGAGCAAAATGATGCATTTGCATTTTTTCTTTTCTACTATTATCAATGAGAAAATAGATGATGTCTATTATACCAGATTTGTAGTGTCATGTGTGCTTAGTTTTATCATGTATGAACTATATAATTATACATCTTCTATAAATGGATCTTTTTGTATTTTCTAAATGTCTCGTTTTTTTGTGAGATAGCCCCCCTGGATTGTGTGGAGGGGTTCTCCGAACATCTCCTACAGCCACAAAGTGAACAAAAACATAATCAATAAGCCATGTAGGACCAAAATACTTTTCAAAAGACTAAACCCTAGTCTGGAAGGGACAAAAAAGGCACGCAAATATGAGTAGACCTTGTCAAGGAGACCTAGCAAGCAAAACAAATGTAGCAACTAAAGCAACCAAAAAACACAAAAGTGTCAACCCCAATTCAGCACATCAAAAAGAAGCAATTTATTATGATTAGATGAAACTAAGGAAAGAAAGAATTTATTTTATTGTTCACAGATAACAAAAGTAGATGAATGAAGTGATAAAAGATCTGCAACAACTAAACTAAATCAATCTAAGACTAAAACTAAATCTGTGAAGTAATGAAACCACGCAAGGATAGGGTAATACACAAATGAGTAAACCCTAGACAAGTCAAGATAAACAAACAACATAATACAAATCAATCCTCTAAAAGCAAGGTCCTTTATCAAAAGGAACCACCGAAACATGCAATAATGTGACAGATTTTTATTTCTCCATATAACTCCTTGATAATTTTCATTAGTATCTAGCTAAATACGACACCCCCCCGGCCAAGAAGATCAAAACCCAGTAGTCTCACCCCCTAAAAAATGACTGGGACCTCTGACTATGTAACGATTTTTTTTCTAATGTTATGAATTATGCTTTTTTCTATTTTCCTATGTTGTCTGTAAGATTTTGAAAGTATGATTCAGGCAAAAATAAATTTGCAATCTTAAAGTATATACAAATTTGACAACATCCAAATCATCACAGAGAGAAAACTAACCTGGCAAAGGACCCATCCTGTTGAATACTGTTGTTGTTGCAATTTACAAAATGCTTGAAGAGCCTCCTGTTTCACACACAGATCATGAAATTTCAGAGAGGATCCTCCACAGATCACATCTTACGGTGATGTTTTCAACTTATGCCTGACACAAAGAATAAACCAAATCAACATATTCCAAAATAATATACCGAAGCACCTTGCATCGATGCATGCAAGAATGCCTGAAAGCTTCCCCCAGAATCCGGAGAAGTCCTAGAAGCTCCAGTGAGCCCTCTGCAAATCTTGAACTGCGATTGGAAGTATTTGATCGATTACGCATGCGGGGTTCATCTTCCACTGGAACAGATCCAGGATGCCTGGCAGGATTAACTATCATATCTTCTGCCCCAGAATCTTCAAGAGCTTCATATTTCTTACCTGGAAACAGAGAGTTCCAAAAAAGCTAGCCTTCATGTCTTCTTCCCTCCAAAATGAAACATTACTAAACATTTAATCGATCATAAAAATATCTAATAAGGCTCACGATAGCAAAAGATGGAAGAGAATATAACTTATCAAGTATGGCAAAATATAACACTTGTATGGTCCAGGACATAAGAGAAACGTTACGGTCTTTCAACGTTTCACAATACTAATGAAAATAATGGTTGCAATCTAGAAGCATTGTATTTTTTCGCAATATCATAATCTAATTCTTGAAATTTAAAAGCAAACAAACAAAATGTTATACAATTTGATGTTCATGATGGAATGCAGACTTGCAAATACTTTTTTGATGTGATGAAAATAGGTCAAGAAATCATAAGCAATCTAGATTCAAAAAACCTACTCTGTTATAATCATCCAATCATCCTCCCAATAACAATTTCTTCTAGAAAGGCCAAATTTTTCAATCATTCACAATCCTCCATATCTCACATACCATACAATGTCAAAAAAGTCATGATGTGTGGAACATTGGTAATAAATCATAAGTAGTGTAGATTTTCCTTGCCTGCTCTGCAACAACCTTTGATCTTCCTCCCAATACAAATAACTTGAAGACTGGTCATGGGAGAAGCCTTACTTAAATCAGGTTGAAAATATGTGTTTGCTTATCATTCCTTATATTCCTTTTCCATTTTGAGTCAAATTATTCTCTAGAATGATATAATGCAGTTTTTTAACATATATGAACGTTAAGGTAATTTCAATATTTATTTCCATCAAATGTCTCTTTAGGGACTTCAATATGCATGGCTGAAACATTTGCACAAAATCCAATGTTGTGAATGCCTGTTGGTTGAAAAAATAGCAACTAAAAACTTTTACATTAAAATTGAGAACAAGGAAAACCAGATCATCTCCACCATGAGGGAATGACAAAAAAAGCATTAAAAATCTGTGTGGAATAGAACAGAAAGAAAGGAAGAGATTATATTAATGTCCACAGTGACCAGAAGTAGGTAAATGAGAATCACAAGCTAGGTCCCACCATGAATTAACTACACATTGCTATACTTGCATTTCAATATAGTAACTATTTTATCTCCTCTGGATACTCAGTTTGCTTTTGTGGTATCAAAGACATTACCTTGCATCTGGAACTGTGTACCATCTGCACATTAACATATTGGAGAGAGAAGATAATATAAAAATAATAGGGATGTTTGTCCTAATGAACATGGGGACAAACTGGCATGAACTTTGGCAAAAAGCATGTGAAACAAACAATTGGCAGAATATAGTGCAGAACATATGTTACAAGAAGAAGAGGGTAGTGTTCACAAGAAAACTGTGATGTTGTCACTCAGAAAACATAGAAAATGCTTCTGGTCTCTAAAAGGATTATATGCTACCTCTGACCAAGAGAGAACCCTGTGATTCATTAACATACAGACAACATAGGTGGATGAGAGTTTTTATGTTCCCAAAGTCCATGAAATTTGAGAGAAGATTTCTGGGATTTAACTGTGTCAAGTTCTTAATCAATGTGTTTCGAATCAAAGACCATGATTCATCATTAGGCCAAAAATCAAAAATCATGGTCGTGGTCTTTGATTTTTTTCCTCATGATGAATTGTGGTCTTTGAGTTGAAATGCATCGTTTAAAAACTTAACAAAGTTAAATCCCAGAAATCTTCTCTCAAACATTGATGGAATCAATTTGATGGTGGTGTAGGTTATGTAGTAGACACAAAACATTTTGATGATGAAATAGAGCTTGTAGCCTCACAAGCATCTGAAGAATCATTGAACATCTGGTCTTTTGCTTCTACAGAATTAAAAACTGTCACAAATAAAAACACCGATTTGTGTTCTTTGTTGCCTTAGAATCCAAGTCAAAAGTTGTTTCTGTTGGCGATGGACAGCCACGTTTAATGCTCAATTATCTCTGGCATACAGTAAGATGATTAAATGTTTGTCTGGAATGAGTATGGATCTTCCTTCTATAAGTCACTTAAAAAAACATCCTTACATTGACATCGTCTCTTAAGCTGGCAAATGCTTTGTTAAAGACTTTAGGAGTGGAAAATTTGTCACTATACAAGTTTGAAGAAATTAGTTTTGCATAACAGCAGGTGTTGGCAGCCAAAGTTCATTCTTGCAGCAATGCCATGTGGCATCAGCAGTGTGGTCATTTAAATTCTTTGCAGTTAGTGATCCATAAACTTCTATAAACTCCTTAGCTCTATGACTTAATAGAATTTACAGGGTAACAAGAACCCTGGGCTACTCTCAATTCACTTCAGAATGCTTTAGTGAACTTATAATTAATGTAGTGTGGCATTGGAAACATAAATAGTACTTGCAGAACTGAAACATGAGTAGTAATCAACATGAACAGTAAGCTTAAACCATGAAGCAGCAAGGACTCGGATTTTCAAATTTTGGGCTGGAAAACCACCAGGTGGGAAAAAACAGTTGTAAGTCGCTATTTCCAATCTTCTTATGGCCAGACAGTTGACAAAGTGATCCATAAAACATGTACAGCAAGCATCATGCTATCTTGCTTAGTCAGCTCCTCTCTGCTCCTTTTCTAGAACCAGCTCTATCACTCACGCTCCACTAACCTTCTCTGAAATCAGGCCTTACATGCTTGGGAATGATGTTTCATGCACCAAAGGATCCCAACTGTCTTGGAAAGTGACGAGACATCATCCCGTGCTGTTACCATATGTGTACAGATAAAACGAGGGAAACCGTCGATTAATGCAGGCTAGCAGTTTTGTAACAAATGTTCTACAGATACCAACGGCTACGCAACTGCCCCAACGGTTACATAATTTCCACTCCATATGAAGCAGCAATTTTGCTACCAGACAAGAAATACTTCATTTGAAGCCATGATGCTCACTGAAACCGGATTTGCTTTGGTTGATTGATGAATTGGATTGATTTTCTTGATCCCTATGGATCATACCTCCCTTCTGGAATGCTTTTGGTCCCACAAATTTTTTGGCACCTTTCCTTTGATGCCAAAAGAATGTTAGTAGGTTGGCATCAAAACAGTTTGTAGAGCATACTTATATCCATTCCAACTTTGAATGGCTGCTGAATTAGGAAAAAAAGGCACTATTACATGGCCGATTTTATATTACATAGAATAAATAGTACTATCATGCTCCTTACCTCCTTTTCTTAGAGGTGTTGCAATGCTAAAGAAAGCTCGAATAATCTTCTGCGTGTCTCTATGGCACTCCTAGGCGTGGGCCAATTAGTGATGACCTCAACCTTTGTTGGATCCACACTCAATTCTCCTCTTCCAAACACATGCCACAAATGAAAGTACAACCATTCATACAAATCTTGTTTTGTCTTGAAAGTTGTCTTCTGTACATTCTCCTCGGTTATACGAACTTGATGGAACCTGTATTTCAGATCCAACATTGTAGAGTACTTGGCATGCTAAACGTGGTCCAACAAGTCATCAATCCGTGAAAATGGAAATCTATTATTTATGGTGATCGTGTTCAAGGCTATATAATCTATACACATCCTCCAAGAGTTGTCTTTCTTTGGTACCATCACAATGGGTGATCCACATGGTGAAGTACTTATGACCACTTCTTCCAACATCTCTTGAAGTTGTTTCTTCACTTCATTACTATTTAAAAGTGACTGCTCCTATAAACTAATGTTATGTGCCTTAATGATGAAATTAATCCAATCCTTCGCCCATCTCCATCTATCGGCCATCATCATGAAAAAAGCATCCCTAAGATACACGTAAGGACTTCCAAACACCACATCAAATGCATCAAGAGGAATCACATTTGTTTCTATCCCATCAGTGCATTTTTAGTTAATACCAAAATTAAATTTTCAATGCTTAGTTACTTGAATCGCTATGCCATTCTTTACTGTATGGATGAGGATCATCATATGTTTGCAAACCAAATTTCTTTTAAAAATTATCTAAAATAAAATTGAATACAAAAACATTATCAACTAGTGCATTTACCTTGGTCTTTTTTAAACAAGATCTTGATTTAGAGAACTTGTTCATATCTACTCCCCTATTCCTCAAAGTTCGTGTTCGAAGCGGTGAAGCGTAGCTTCTCATCAATATCAAAATTGTCCTCTATCTCTACCTTTGGTATTTTTCTCAAATATGCCATTTTCCAACACTTAGCATCCGTATGTCTATCTATAACACAATGGCTACAATGGTTCTTTGGATCCTTACAACTACATAAAGTGGTGGTATTCTTCTTACCTTTCCACTGACCCATCTTGTAAGGCTGATTTCAGCTAATCTTTGGACTAATTTTTCATCAAGGCCTCTCCCTCTCCTTGCCTTTTCTATTCCTCAATGAAGCATGCTTGTATGCATGCCTTGTCAAGGTCCATTTGCTTACTGGAGATCGCCCATCTCCTTCGATGTGTATGGAGACCTCCCAAGTACTTGGTCAAGTTGTCATCATCTTCCAAGTTCAAGCTCATCAATATGGCATGTCTACAAATTCCATGATAGTCCTACAAACTTTGACCACTTCGACAGAAATATGGCCACTTAATTATCTTATCAGTATTATACATTCTATCTCGGTTGTTCTAAGTGCACCAACCAATCAATCAAAAGAGCGCTCAACCTAACAGTTTTTTGTTTAACTCTATGCGGTCCCCTGATCAGGAAAAAAAATCTTACAGAACAATTCTTTGAATTAATCTTGCGCGGCTACAATTGGCTTTCTCTCTTCAAACAATTCTAACTAACTTTCCCGTCAAATTAGAGCATGACCTTCCCATTTGAGATGTGATAAAAAAACTTCTACGCCTAAGTGACCTCTTGCACACTAAAAAATACCTCCATTCGTTTCAAGCATTTCTCTAGCAATTCAGCATCTACTTGTGCTTCAAAGGATCTAAGTTCAACTTTGGTTTCAAGTTGGAAAGGAGTATGAACAAATGATTTTACCTTAGCTTTACCTTTGTCTTTTGGAGGTTGATCATGCCTATCCGCAAACTTTTATTTCTCTTCATGGGGCTCTTCTCCTATGCCCAACTTCTTGGCTAGAGCAAGTCCATGGATTCTTGATTCGTAGTTGTGAGCTCTTGTGATTTGGTAATAGTATCTTGGGACTTAATCATGCTATCCATGCATGGCTCCAAGGCAACAACTCTCTCGAAAAGTTCGCCATTGTTTTCTTTTGCCATTTCTCACACCTTTTGATTCCACCTTATAAAAAATCAAGATCGCAAGGTAGCAGTTGTTACTCGCTCAATCTTGCCACTATCATACAAATCAATTAAAAACTCCTCCATGCTCTAATACAAAAGAGCTATGTAAATTCCTTAGTTCTATGATTTAATAGTATATAAAAGATCACGAGATTGTTGTGTTACTTCAAATTCAGTTCGAAATGACAGTTTGGAATGCTTTAATGAATTTAGAATTAGTGCAGTGTTGTTGTCAATGTTGAGAATGGAGCTTAATTGCTTCACAAGAAACTTGTTTTTATATGTTACTGGCTTTGACAGTAACCGGCGTCAGTCAGGGTGTAACCAGCATCGGTCAGTCCAGGTCAGGAAGTGATCGGCGCCGGTCAGGCAGTAACCGGCGACGGTTACTTTTGTGATGCAGTTTTTGTTTTTTGACGAACATTAGAATAAATCAATTATTTTAAAGATGATTTATTGATTGTAAAAGCAAAGTTAAGTTACCCAAAATAGATATATATACATGTATGCATTGTATGAGGGTAAGTAAGAAGGAGAGAATATATATAGCAATTGTTTTGCATGTAAGCTTTTTTGGTGAGAAAAAAAGAGGAGCTAAGTGAGGGAAAAGCATTGAACATCCTGAGAGGTGTTGGAAGACAATAGATCTTCATTGTATTTCCTCTGTAAAGCACTGAATAATAATATTGGTCGTTTCTTGGTGGACGTAGCCAACACTGGGTGAACCACATTAAATCTGGTGTAATTTTTCTCTTGTTTATTTTAACTTCTAGTTATTTCCGCATTCATTGCTTGTATGATTGCTCTGATTATAAATCTGTGCAACATTGTTATATGGTTTAACCCCAACAACTGGTATCAGAGCTTTGTTTGAGGGTTTTGTGTGTTGACAGATTTACTCACAGAGGGTTTTCTAATTGAGTGGGAGCTACAGTAATGGCAGAAGAAAACAAATACAAGGTAGAGAAATTTGACAGTCGTAATTATCAATTATGGAAGATGCAGATTGAGGATTATTTATATCAAAGAGATTTGTATTTACCGTTGGATGAGAAGTCTAGACCTACGAAAATGACTGATGAAGAATGGAAGATTCTTGACAGAAAAGCTTTGGGATCTATAAGATTAAGCCTGGCAGCATCCATGGCTTCCAATATTATAGAAGCGGCTTCTACGGTAGAGTTAATGAAATCTCTTGTTAATTTATATGAAAAACCTAGTGCTTCAAATAAAGTTTATTTGATGAAAAAATTGTTTAGTTCTAAAATACATGAAGGTGGATCTGCATCTAGTCATTTGAATGATTTTCGATCTATTGTCAATCAGTTAAAATCGGTTACAATACCATTTGATGATGAGGTAAAAGCACTTTTACTCTTATGTTCTTTGCCTAGTAGTTGGGATAACTTGGTAATGGTTGTTAGTAATATAGCATCTGCTAATAATGTTTTGAAGTTTAATGATGTGGTTAGTATAATCTTGAATGAAGAAATTCGCAAGAAGAGTACAGAAGAATCATCATCTGGAAATGCTTTGAATGTAGAAAGCAAGGGCAGGCAGAAGGAGAGATCCAAGAGTAAGAGTAATGGGAAATCAAAGTCAAGGGATAACAGATCTAAATCCAGAAGTAAGAGAATTACTTGTCATAAATGTGGAAAGAAAGGACAATGGTGGTTATTTTCGCATTCATTGCTTGTATGATTGCTCTGATTATAGATTTGTGCAGCATTGTTATATGGTTTAACCCCAACAAGCATAAAGAGTCAATCTACAAGAACAATAAATATAAACAAAGAACCAACAAGGACACAAATGATCTAGTCTGGAAGGCCCCTACGTGGGGAAAAAGCATTTTGAAGTGGCAATTGCCCAACTTCCCAATCTTCTTAAAGATATAGACAGGATATAAAGAGATCCATAGAACACGTACAACAAGCATCATGTTATCTTGCTTACTCAAATCCTCTCTGTTCCTATTCTTCAATCCTTTCTACAACCGACCGCCAACTCTATCTCTCACACTCTCCTTCCCTTCTCAGAATCTGTGCCTTTTACATAATATTCTTGGGAATTTTTTTCTATGAACCAAAGTATCCCCAAACATCTTGGAAACTAAAGTTTTTGTTGTTATTGTCCCTGTAAGGACAAAGTATAGGGGTCTGATGGATTCCATCCTTTTCCTTGCAGCCTTCCACAATACATACACAAAGATGAGACTATAAACCAAAACGCCCCCTCTTTATTGAAATTCTTGAGAAGGTATAGAGATTACACACACATACACTCTCATTCACTCCCCCTAAATCTACAACACAAGTGAAGAATGTTGCACAATCCTTTGTTGGACTCAACACTTATTGTTGCTCCTCTAAGCTTCCTCCTCGATCAACTCTACTCTCCTAGAAGATATCCAACTTCATTCTACCTCTTCTAACTCTTCCTTTATCTCTTTACATGCATGGATTGACTCTTTCCCCTTCCAAATTATCTCAAAAATGCTCAAAATAAGTTTCCAAATGTTCTCAACCATTGTTGAGTGTGTAATTACAGCAGGTAAAACCATCAATTTGTGCAAACCAGCGGTTACACAACCATAGCGGCAGTTATTTAATTGCCCTACCAGTTGTGAAACTGCCATGGCAATATCAACATGAGACAAAGAACATGGTCTCAGTGGTATAAACCATTCTTTCTAAACTCCAAAGACTTGTTGAAGGGTGTCTTCGACTATCGGAAGCCCATAAACAAAGAAAATATATTTTTAGGCAATGCAATATTGTTGGACTACCTAAATGCTTCTACATCAAACACCCCGGTAAGAGTTTGTGAGCATAGTGCTCTTAAATTTGGGTTGGTACAACCACCCTTTTGGCATTGTGGGTAAATCTAAGGCGTGTCATTCCACATTGTGATGTGATGCCATATTTTTCAGCCATGTTGTTGGACTATAAACTGTCCACCAAACGCGTTTTACACTATCTCATCCCAACGCACCACTAACATTGGGTTGACCCTTCTTGTCAGATCTCAACACCTACTACACCTTTTCCCTTGTACATCTTGGTTGTTCCACCCTTCTCCAAAGTGTTGTAAACAACTCTTCATCTTCCTTTGGCTCTAATTTACACAAGAATTTACCATTTATCATTCCTCTATCAACACATGATCATTCTTGTGCCCTTTAGCATCTTCCTTCCCTTCAACCCTTCAACGGGCTTAGGGTGTACCTTTGTGCATCCTTCTTACCACTCATTGTGTTAGCCTTTCCATCATAACATCTCCCTATCAAATCGTTCTCATCTTCCCAGCAAAACATAGCATGCATCCATGGGTAGAAAATCACACAAAAACTGGTCTCGATATCTACAAATTTGCAATTCCACTTCACAGCACTCCTTCACAATACCATTGTGCCCCTCTAATAACCAATACATTGTATATGTCCTTGGTTACATTATAAACACAAAAATCAGCTTGTGAACCATTTCAGTGGGACACTAAATTACTGCAACTCCTATCCACCACAACTCTACAGCAATTCCCCTTTGTCTTGCACTTGGATCTGAAAATATGGTTCCTTTGGCATTCTACTTCCTACCAATTCACAACCTTCAAGACTTCCTCCTTTCTAGCAAAAACTCCTCTTGTTCCAGTTCCTTCGTGCAATTGGACGATGCTACATATTCCACTTCCACTTGTGCAACTTGCACACTATCTTCAACCTTTCCTTTTCCACCATCACATTGGGCATGAGGACACTAAAAAGCACAGTGAGCAACCCCCCCACATCTGTAGCATGTTCCATTAAGCAACCTTCCTTTTCCTCTTCCATAATTGTCCCTTCCTCTTCTAGTGGTGTCTCCTTATCTTGTTTGTTGATTTGGCACTTGTGAAGTGCCAGATCCTTCCTCATTCTACTGACGATTATCTTTATGGGATGGATGTTCCCTACCACTGCTAAACATCCCTCTTCTTCTTGATGCATTTTGTTGCCTCCTAGACAACTTCTCGTGTCTGTAATCTCACTAGGCTGATTTCATCTTAAGCATTTAACCACAGTTCATTGATGTACCTCACTGCCTTTGCTTGGTCTATCTCACTGTGACCAGCCAGAATTGTGATTTTGGTAAAATTCTTCTTTATACTCATTTTTAACAAATTCAACTGATAATCCGCAAGCAGAAATTTGTCTTTCAGTTTTACAACCATCCTCTCCTGACATGCAATATTATCTCAGTCTGCACCTCTTTCCACCGTAGCACATGACCCTTGAGCTTGGTCTGGGATACCTTTACCTTCTTCACATCATATACTTCATCAAATTCAAAACACTCTTCCATCTCAATGAGCCAATCAATCATCTATTCTGGATTCAAGGATCCTGATAAAGGTTGTGGCCTTTATCTTTGTCCCTCTTCAAATTTCTGAGATAGCTTTAATGAACCTACCTTCACCTCCCTCTTATTTCTTTGGTGCGGGTCCAATTTCTTCTACTCCCAGCCATAGTTACCACAAGACGGGGACGACTATGCTATTTTTCATAAACATATGAGACTGGTACTTGGAGACAGTAAAAAAAATATAGTTTTATATAATTATTTAAATATCTATGTAAATTTTATGGAAAACAATAATATACGGCCTAATATAGTCTAAGAAAAACATTAATAACTTTTTAAAGTAAAGATATTGGATGTTGAAAAAATACAGAGTACATATATTGATATTTATCTTTGATATCTCACCCATCATATCTAGGGTCCAGAATACAAAACATAATTTAAAAAACAAAAAAAAAAACTGGAATGCAAATCTTCGAGACAAGTACCATCGAGCACCAATACCTGAAAACAATTCCAATCCCCAAGACATATCTCTAGTGGTAGAAGACGAGTCTCCATGCAACATTGCTCCCAGCTCTCCATTCTCTACATCACTCACATCATCCCTTTGGACAATTCCCTTTCTTCTATCTTCTTCAAATCAGTCAATCTTGTCTGTGCAATCTCAATATCTAAACAATTACATCTAATCTTCCTGCCATAGTGGCAGCCACTACTCCAGCTCTCCCCGCTCTTTTTCGAAGCATTTGAACTCTCTTTCAACCTCAACCTTCTGCTGCAATATCTTATTTCTAAACCTACGTAGGTCACACACTTCTCTAGACCACTCTCTCAATACTCGATTCTCTACCGACCCACACAAGATGGAGTACATCCAACCCCTACCTATCCCAAATTTATTACCAGCTCCGATACCAATTGATGCAGACAAGGATAGGGGGTCCAATGAAGGGCAGCCTTGTCCTTGCAACCTTCCACAGTACACAAACACAGAGATGAGAGTGGAAACCAAAACACACTCTTTATCAACATTCTTGAAAAGGTACAAAGCTTACACACAGATACACTCTCACTCACTCTCCCTAATTCTACAACACAAGGAAGGAATGCAACACACTCCTTTCCTGGACTGAATATTGATTGCTGCTCCTCTAAGCTTGCTCCTCAATCTACTCTACTCTCTTGGAAGATATCCTCCAGCTTCAGTCTGCCTCCTCTAATCCTTCCTCCATCTCTTTCTAAGTTTCTATCCATGGAGTGACTCTTCCAGTTCCAAATGATCTCGAAAATGCTCATAAGAAGTTTCTGGACATTTCGGGACCGTTGTTAGGTGTGTGTAACTAACTAATGGTAAAAATACTGTTTCATTCATGGAAACTGTCCTTTCTGAAATCCAGGGCTCTGTTGAAGGGTGATTGCATTCATGTTGAGTGTCTTTGACTGTGGAAAGCCCACAAACACAGAAAATATCTTTTTGGGAGATAAAAAATTTCTTGACTATCCGGATGCTCATACATCAGAAGCTAAGGCCTACAGACTTCTTAATCCTGCTACTAAGCGTATTACAGTTAGTAACAATGTTGGCATGGATAGAAGGGCAGTATTCAGTTCTGTTGCATCAGATTCAAGTGATGATCACAGGTAATGTCAAGTATGTGAAATAGTGTGATTACAGGTAATGTCTGGTATGTGAAATAGTGATATGTAAAACAAACTAAAGATCATTTGTTAGGTCTTCCAAGATTCTCTACATTTTGATAACTGTGTGAATGCTTCTGAAACATCTAGTGAAAGTAAACTCACTGGTACTTCTGCCACTTTAGGAGTGCAAGATGACAAGTCGCTTCAACCAAATGAAGACAAAATATGATGCTCTTATGCAAAAGTGAACAAGGGTTCTGCTAGTGTTACTACCTGGAAAGTCAACCATTGGCTGGTAGGTCGCCGTTAAAAGTTGCTATGAGGTTTGACTACTGGTGGAGTTTAGCAAAATATTATAGTCGTGCCTTGTGAAAATAGAATCATGTCAATTGTTATTTTATGAATTTTATATATAATGAATTTAAGCAAGACACAAAATGCATGCATTTCTTTTAATAGAGGACTGTTTTCATTTCTACGACTTTAGGAGTGCAAGATGACAAGTCGCTTCAACCAAATGAAGACAAAATATGATGCTCTTATGAAAAAGCGAACATGGATTCTGCTAGTGTTACTACCTGGAAAGTCACCCATTGGCTGGTAGGTCACCGTTAAAAGTTGCTATGAGGTTTGACTATGGGCGGAGTTTAGCAAAAGATTATAGTTGTGCCTCGTGAAAATAGAATCATGTCAATTGTTATTTTATGAATTTTATATATAATGAATTTAAGCAAGACACAAAATGCATGCATTTCTTTTAATAGAGGAGTGTTTTCATTATATTGGATTCATAAATAAATATTAGAGAGTCTTGACTGATAAACATAGTATCATTTTAACAACCTAAGGCATACGAACACACTTGACAGAGGAGTATTATTTTAACCGGCTAAAATTTTATGCTTGCATTGTCCATGCAGCACAAATTGATTTCATCTAGCAAGAAGGTGCTTTCATACACAAAATAGACGTGTTCCCCTACTTTCAAAAGGAAAGTTCACTCAAAAATTATGCCATGATTTGTATATATAATTCCAAGCCATGAAATTATAATGTACATAATCGACAAGTGAGTATTCAATACAATTAGTAATGTCATTCAATGGAGGGAAATGATTGTATACTGTTAGGTAAACATGGTGTAAGTTGTCTAGGTACTTGGAGCTTTAAATAATGTGACAAGCAATCATGTCAAGTACAGTTGGCCTAACTTTATATTATCATTAAATTGTCGAGGATGTTGATGTTTGTGCAAGAGCTCCATCAGACGTGGCAATTTTGTACCGATCTGTAAAAGTGCCTATAAATCAAAGTGTCTAAATCTCGAGGACACAGGGACAGGGTTTTGAAGACAAGAAAATTCCAATATTTTGGAGACAGCAGAAAAATGGGCATTAAAACACAATATAAATAACAATTTTTAAATATTTAAAATTTAATCACTAAAATTTAGGGGTTTAAACTTTATTTAAAGTTTTTCAAGGTACCTTCGGGATTAGGATTCAATGTTTTTGTAAAAATTACATCTTTTAGTTACGGTTCTGTTAAAAAGTAAAAAAGTCAGAAAAATGAAAAATATGTAAATAAATTGTGAATTGAATTCCCCTATTTTGGGGACAGCAGGGGAATTCCCATTAAAATAATATATCAAAAAATTAAATATTTCAACTTATTCGCTGAAATTTAGAGGTTTAAGCTTTATTTAGTGTTTCACAGGGTACCTTCGGGATTAGGGTTCAATGTTTTTGTAAAAATAACACCTTTTAGCAACAGTTCTGTTTTAAGTAAATGTGTTAGAAAAAAAGAAAAATAAATAAATATATCATTAAAAAAAAATTGGGGGTATCCCTTCCAAGTCCCTATCCCTAAAACGTATAGGATGTCGCCAAATTCTAGAGGATGTAACTTGTGTAATACTATTATCTCCACAATCTAGAGATGCATAGGAAGTCAACATCTTCATTAGTAATAAACTTAATTACATTTTTAGCCAATAACGTCGTCGATTCAAAACATTTAAATATGTCCAACACTGAATGAGGGGAAAAAAAATAGTGAATCGAATGGTGTAGATTTGTTCCAAACCATTTGGAATAGATTGACACACAAATTTACAAGTGTCACAAATCATACATAACAACCTTGAGTAAAAGAAAATAGTTTTGCATCTCTTTTCTATTCCAAAAAATCAACAAAAGTAAATTTGTAAACTCACTTTATTGCAAATTGTATACACCTAATTTTTCACACTTATTATTGATGTCTTCAGAAGATGTCGGCACATCAAGAACGGGGTTGTGTTGGTTGGCAATACCTAGTAAGAGAGTCGTCATGGCACTAGCCCTAACATGCCTTTCTACTACCACTTTACAACTACTCGATACTTTTGATATTACCACATTCACATCGTCTGCCCATAGCACCTTCAAATCATCTTCAGATCCTCATAACCTTTATAAGTGTTTTTGCTACCTCCAATCTCTCTTCTCCCCTTTTACCTTTTGTGGACTATCTGTAGCCGATAGCACCGATCATGGTCAATGTCAATTAATACACATCCCTATCCAGTCGATGATATCGGCTAAGTTAAGTAGTGATTTCAGGTTATGATCTATAAATAGGCAGAATTGTTGTCATTTCTCAAGGATAACATCACATAATCTGCTCTATTTGCTCACAAATTTTCCCTAGAAAGTTTAATAGGTTCAGGCTTTTAGTGGAGCTTGTACTTAAAGATCATCTTTGGAGCATTGCGTTACTAGGAGTATCAAAAAGAAGAGCTGCACCAACAAAGTCTACCTCAATCTCTAGAGTCCCCAACTTTAGTCTACTTAGGTCTCCTGCCTATCCCTCTTGTGATCTGCCCATGAAAACTCTCTCACAAGGTGCTACTAACCCTAGAGGAGGTTAACGCCAACAATGTCTTCACAAAGATAAGTATCCCTAGCCCCATCTCTTTCATTTATGTTGGTGTGATTGATTATGTTGATGTATCATGTATTACACTAGGATAGTATGGCATGTCTTTATCTATTACATTATTGTTCCTTTGCAGCACATGCTCACTAACTACTGGCATTACATCCCTTAATTTAGCTCTCGCTTACTACCTTATTTTTACAACCTTAGGATTTTAGTAAGACCCCATCACCATACCTTAGACATGGGCTTTGGAATCATACGCCTTTGATATGGGTGTGGATTTCTCTTTTAGATCCATGACAATAACTCTCCTAGGCTCTATCTTTGGCTTGTGTGTTGGCCCTAGAAGGGCCCTTTACTTATATCCACATCTATATTATTGAAGATAGAGGAAGGATAATCATATTGACCATCTTAGCTAAGATATACAAATCGCCACTTAACATATGTGGAATACAGAGGTCGCAAACATTAAAAGAAGAGCATTATGATTTCCACAACTTGGAGATGTTAAGGAAGCCGATGTTTCCATTATTAAAGGGCTTGGGCTAGTGGAGGGAAACAAGTAGTTTTACATCAATAACATAGGTTTTGATCCCATCGGGCCCATTGGACATTTCAAAAATGTGGCCAAGGGGATACCTTGAGGTAGGGGCTGAACTTCTCCATGTGAACCGCACGGAATACAGCCCAGATATCATGGACCTAAAACCACCCTCGTATCCCACTTTGAGGTGTGCTCCTGAATTAATCCAAACATCTAAATAGATGTCAAAGTTTTCCAGCAAGATGTAGGTGAGTTGGTTAAGAAGGTTGAGTGCTTTCCAACCCACCCAAGTTCAAATCTCACAAGGCACTTGCTGATTACAACCACTTGATTTGCAGCTGGTTGGAGATGTTTGATTGGCCTAAAATAGGTAGAGGGTTGCGTACATTTGAGTGGCAGTAGTTGCAGCTGTTTCAAACTGGCCCAGACAGGGGTGTCGGTCCAGCTGTGGGGCCATCTAAATCCCACATTTAAATTCATCAAAAAATAGTAATGAACGTCATTACATTTTCAGCCAATAACAACATTATCACTTCAAAACATTTAAATATGTTTGACACCAAGTGAGGAAAAAACAGTGTATGGAATGGTGTGTATTTGTTCCAAACCATTTGGAATGAATTGACACCATTCCTGCACTATTTTTTTCTCAATTAATCAAATAATTTAGATATTGACAATGTTAATCACAAATTTACAAGTGTCATAAATCATATGCAACAACCTGAGTAAAGGAAAATAGTTCTGCATCACTTTTCTATTTCAAAAAACAACAAAAGGAATTTGAAAACTCAATTTATTGCAAATCACCACTCAACATGTGGAACATGGAGGACAAAAAATTGAAAGATGAGCACCATGATTTCACTCACCATGCCTAGCATATTTCATTTCTATATAAATTCAGATTTGTTTCTAATACCCACATCTCAAAAAAGGACATAAATATGATAAAGTTTACAGTGGGGAAAACAAGTAAAAGAACTAAGATTAATCTTTGATGTCTTCTTCCACAGAATTTTAATATATAACAAACAAGACTGGGAATGTCTTCTTCCACATGAATTTTAATATACAACGAACAAGACTGGAAATGTCTTCTTCCACATGAATTTTAATATATAACAAACAAGACTGGAATCAAAATATTTAAAGTAGAATGAATGAGAGGCTGTGATCCACCTTTCCTTCTTAAGCAAAATTTGGCAGATCTCGTCAATTGCATGAAGAATACCTTGACACTGCAAGCTCCCATAATAGGTGTGAATTGGCTTATAGTGCAAAAGACACAACACATTGTAAAACATTATAACAAACAATAAAAATGCTTCATATTTCTATGCATGCAATGGAAATCAAAAAAAGATTTAAGAATTTCTTGGACAAGAAAAGGAAATCAACAGCATAACTGAGGCTCTATAGTTATTGACATAGTATTGCTATAGTTTCAAACCACGTGCTAAGAAAGGCAAAAAAAGAACTGGAAATTTGAGTAGGAAGATGGTGAGGGGCTGATTTATATAATCGTGGAGAAGGGCAGCATAAGGCACCAAAGTAGGGGTGGTGGGAACAAGGGGCGAGGAGACAAGATCAAATCTTTTGAGGAGAATTTTAGGGTTGTAAGACCTTAAATCAAATGTCATGTGTGACCTTTAATTTGATAGAAAAGACTCAACGTTATCACAACAACCTAAATGCATTCCGGTGTTTGCAATGGGAATGTTTGTTGAAGTACATAAACTATTTTGGTTCCATAAAAACTCCATCACCAGCGTCGAACAAAACTGGGTCTATCAAAATATTTAAAGCAGAATTTCCAATTTTCATTAACATCTCTTCCAAGCTTAATCTCTTCTATTAACTCATTAATTGACGTGTGAAAATGAAACTTAAGGGTTTATTTCGTCAAAGTTCTTCTCTTAACATGACAGAATTAAAATCTGTTCCCTCATTTCTTACGTGCGTAACGCCTCTCACCTATTTATCAGGCCTGCCTTATTTTGAAAATGACAAATATACTCTTAAGATTCAAGAAGGAATGAGAGGCTGTGATCCACCTTTCCTTCTTAAGCAAAATTCGGCAGATCTCATCAATTGCATGAAGAATACCTTGACACTGCAAGCTCCCATAATAGGTGTGAATTGGCTTATAGTGCAAAAGACACAACACATTGTAAAACATTATAACAAACAATAAAAATGCTTCATATTTCTATGCATGCAATGGAAATCGGAAAAAGATTTAAGAATTTCTTGGACAAGAAAAGGAAATCAACAGCATAACTGAGGCTCTATAGTTATTGACATAGTATTGCTATAGTTTCAAACCACGTGCTAAGAAAGGCAAAAAAAGAACTGGAAATTTGAGTAGGAAGATGGTGAGGGGCTGATTTATATAATCGTGGAGAAGGGCAGCATAAGGCACCAAAGTAGGGGTGGTGGGAACAAGGGGCGAGGAGACAAGACCAAATCTTTTGAGGAAAAGTTTAGGGTTGTAAGACCTTAAATCAAATGTCATGTGTGACCTTTAATTTGATAGAAAAGACTCAACGTTATCACGACAACCTAAATGCATTCCGGTGTTTGCAATGGGAATGTTTGTTGAAGTACATAAACTATTTTGGTTCCATAAAAACTCCATCACCAGCGTCGAACAAAACTGGGTCTATTACAGATAAGGTTTCCAAACTTCTGGAGAAAACTGTGTAGAAAACATTTTAAATCAATGTTTCAGATCACACTCCATGATCCATCATCAAGATACAAAATATATTTTAGGGTTGAGAACTTTGAGCTCCTTATGTAGATAACTTGAGATTTGTTCCATTGTTGCCATACAAGGACTCCATAACGAGCCAAAAACAATGAAAACAAAAGTAACAGTTATTATTAATTGTCTTATTAAATTGTTAACTTTGTATTCCATTAAACACTAAGAAGAAATTGTACACAACAATAAAATATTACTGTTATTTTAACCATTTCTTATAATAGGTTAGCAGATTCAATTAAAACAATATTTTATAACTAAACTAGTCATTATTATTTGTTAGGTTCTAAATTATTTATCAATTGACTAAATTATAACCTATTTTCTTTTTTCATTAAACAAGTTAACAATTGACTTATACATTATAAGAAAAAATAGCTAACAAGAATTACATTATTATTCTAACCTATTTTCCTATTTAATAAATTATTGAAAGAGTTAATATTACAATAATGAGAACAAGTTGTTAGCCAATTAAAAATATAGAATATATTATTGTAACCTGTACATAATTAAATTTACCCAAAGACACACCTATTGAGTCAAATTAAAAAAAAATTAAGTGAATCTATTTATTCTCAAGCACAACTGGTTTAAGCCTAATCCCTCGTCCTTGTTAAGATTATGGGGATACTAATCTCCACTACTTCCCTTAATCTTCTCTTATAGAAACGATCTTTCAACTGTTAGAACCTTCATATTATCAAGGCAAATGTGGTGTTTAGTGTTAGATGAGTGCCCCAACAAGACCGATTTTACGACCTGCCCATGCTTGATATCCGTATCATGCTCTTTGATCCTAGCGCGGATTGAATGTCAAGTTTCACCAATGCATGACGTGCCACAAGAACTGTCAAATTTACAAATTCCACTTTTTAGAATCAGCTCCAACTGGTTTTTGGAAGACCTAAGAACCCTCCTAAGCTTTTTATGGGGAAGAAAAGCCCTCCCAATATTATTTTTCCTCATAATTTTTAAGATTTTTTATAGGATTCCCTCAATGTAAGGAAGGTCTCAAGTACACCCAATGAATCTTCAATCACATGGGGTTTGTCACAACTCCTCGCTTGATGGAAAGCTCTAAAAATTTGTCTATCCATGAATAATTTAACTTAAACACTCTAGACAAATGATGAAGCTCTTGCTCAAGGTGTTCCTCATCACATATCCTAGGAGCCCTAGTTGGAGCCTTCTGAACCAAGTGGTGATGTGAGGAAGCATGTAAATAGAGATCAATATGGGTAGCCTTCCAATAAACTTGGCAAGAAAGAGACCCCTCTACTTTCCTTGATAGGAGGGCATCGAGAAAAGAAATCTTGCCATCAACTTCTAGCTCCTTTGTGAATGGCATGCTCCCAACACTATTGTTAAGGTGAGCATGGAACTGTTCTACTTTCTCCCTACCATAATACCAACACAAATTTGTATTGTCCACATACCTTTTCCACCACATGGCTTTTGAAGGAAAGGAAATGAGAGCTCATTCCTCAAAATCCTCCATGAAGATATTTTCCATAATAGGAGAAAGCAGATAACCCGCGGCTACGCCATATGATTCTTCATAAATGAAATTTGTAAATCTAAAGGTCAATCTAAGACAAATCTCAACAAAAGATGTCGTCTCCTCGTCAATGCATTTCTTAACCACCTCAATTGAATCCAAAATTGGAACCTTGGTACACAAAGAGACAACATCAAATCTCACTAGGATCTCATCATCCCCAAGTGTCTTATCTTTAAGGAAATCAACAAAATAGAAAGAATATTTAATGAAAGAACACATAGGCCCTACCAAAGGCTTAATTTTACAAGCTTACACATGAAATAGCCCTTGTGGGACACCACTTAAAAATGCACAAAATATAGATAATTTGCAGCCAAATAAAATTCTGATTTTTGCATAAATCAATAACTAGGGCAGCGAACAGAAATAAATCTATAACTCACAAACTACTCGTTCAAATCACTTGAAAATTTATGGAAAGCTTGCTAATATGATAACTAACACAAGAAAATTATTTTTGGAATTTTTGGAATAATATATTGCTGCCAGAAAATGACAAAATGCCCTAGGCAACTAGGAAATAACATCGATTAATATTGAGAATGGAAACCCAACCTTCAGATCTGAAAATGTCAACCCAGAAACCCTCCAAAAAATTGCTGCAACTTCCAAAGTAAGTCGCCCCCCTTGGAAATAAGCTGGAAACCCTCAAAAACACCTCTAATAATGGCACCAAACCCTGCTGAAGTCACTTCAATAAATCTGATCTGTAAACTCTTGAATCTTCCCCACAAAATGTCTCCAAAACCCTTCCTCTAAATCCTCTGAAAAATATATCTGTAAAACAGCCCTAAATCAGCTCCAAATTGACAAGCTAGGGTGGATCTCACACCACCAAAGAATGCCCTACTAGCTAAGGATGGATCTCTCACCACCGAAGCTAGGGTCCCTGTCAGATCTTACTCCACAAGCTGGAATTTTGCAAACGGCAATTGCACATAGAGAAAAAATGTGTATGCAAGAAGAATCTCTCTTTTCCTCCCCAACTCCTTTTATAATTTCTCCAAGGACCCAAAAGGCCCAAATCAACCCCCTCTAGAAATAACCATCAAATAATAAAGTAACTTAAGTTACTTTAACCCCTTCAAGTCGACATAGGACATAAAAGACCCCTAATGTAATATTATAACATTAAAGTGTTATGAGGTCCCCCCCTTAACGACAAAATAGAACATCTACTCCCATCAAGCCACTTTATGCCCATGTCAACGAAAAATTAAAACAAATGAACTAGGTGGTAATAGATATTCATACCCAATAGCCTCCAATGTCCTAAGCCCCTTGGGTATGACCAAGGCTAGGACTCGAGTTGGCCCTTAGCAAAGGAAAGGGGACATTAAAACACAATTCAAAAAGTAAAATCTGATTATGCATTGCTTTTTGAGTAATATTTTTGCAGATTAACAAGTACACCTAGGATTATAAATGTGCATCTACAAAATGTAGGTTGGACTGAAATTATCAGCCAACATTGACTCAAAACTGGTTGACATTTCGATTTAGATGCAAATATTTGGTAATTTGGTAGCAATTTGAACTCCAATATTGTGGGGCATAGGAGCCAGCTGCAAACATATTCACCTAGCAGCTTGTACCATACATATCATTCATGTGTAAAAACAAGCTTGGTGTCTTTACAAATATGACCATCAAAAGACTGTGTTGCATTAATTAATAGGCATATTTGTAGACTTCTAGTTTATGATTGGGATATTTACACTTTTTTAAGTCCGGAGTAACATAACTTGAAGAATTCATCTAGTGAGCTTTTCCAAAGAACTATCAAAATCTACATTTCTGAAACTTCAAAGGAATGTGTACCATCTCCTTTCTATACAACTATCACTTCTTTCAGCGCACTACAGGAAATGTAGGCATTAAGCGCCCCCTGGATACAGCTGATTCAAGCCCCAAGGGAGACCGATCAATTTATGATTGGGATATTTACACTTTTTTAATTCTGCAGTTAACATAACTTGAAGCATTCGTCTAGCGAGATTTTCCAAAGAAATATCAACATCCACATTTCTAAAACTTAAATGGAATGTATGTACCATCTCCTTTCTATACAACTATCACTTCTTTCAGCCCACTACAAGAAATGTAGGCATTAAGCGCCTCCTGGATACACCTGATTCAAACCCCAAGGAAGACAGATCAGTGAGATCGCATTCCGTTTTCCAGGTTACCACTTGAGTGCCCCAGACCCTTAATTCTCAGTCCAACCAGACTGGAATTGCTTCATTTTGGCATTAAGTTTCTTCTCCTTGTCCATAGTGCCTGTCTCTGATACTAAATGATAACAATACCTAGATGTTAGGAAAAGCATTAGGGAATCCTCAGTCCCAAACATTAGCCTATAAGCAGTCTTTGATGCTACTTGGATCCTTTTGCAATGATAGACAACGACATTGTTGATTCTTCTGCTCTAAGCCTTTTTGCAGAACTGTGAAAGCATTGGTCTGGTTTTCAAGGTCTCCTGCTTGATCTTCATCAGCTCCATGTTTCTTTGAGTCTAAATTCCTTTGCAAGGCTACTTGTACTAAGCCTTACACCTCGGGGTTTAACCACTATAGGCTTACTTTTACTTGCTTTGCTCATCTTTCTCTTGTGATTGGTATTTAGTTACTTTTCATAATATAGGGTCTTTTTACCTAAGTAGTTTTCTTTTATACTTGGTTCTACTTCGTGCCTCCCATTGATCTATTTTTGTTATTCTTTATATATGGTACAAAAATCAGTAGTCTTGGAAAACATCTAGGGAGTTTGTGCAAACAATTATTAACTTCCACATGGATGGACATTCAATGGAATGTATGCACCCTATCTTACAACTGTCTCTCTCCTTTGCACTCTCATTCTTTATATAAAGTACAAGCACTGTGGAAAAGACGACGATAGCAGCATTCCGCCCTTTCTAATGTCATCAAGAAGGCAAAATATGATTGCAATCAACATCTAAATTGACAAATGCCACAAGGGTTGTTTTTCATTATATCGCCTCCACACTCAATTTTCCAAAACTCGCCATCCCATGTGGCTTTTCTGCTGTCTAGCATATAAATCTAAAGCATTGTTGAAAAACTTTTTGAATAGAACACATTTTCAATGGGAGAAACTATTTGAACTATATGCCTCGATTAGCTTTTGAGACTTCATTTTTCCGAACTTCATTTGAATATTTGACAAGAATACACACTCATTCTTACATATATCATATATGTGTATATCAATACGTGTGTGTGTGTGACTACAAGATTGATACATCATGGAACGAAAAATCACTAATACGTCCAAAGTTCCACCACAAAAAAAAATTAAAAAATTATGTATCTTTTTTACTTTTTGATTTTTTCACCAAGATTTTCCAGAGTGCTGAGCCAGTCCTTCTCTTTGGCTTCCCAAGCTGTTTCTGAGACCAGGTCATGTGTCTTCTGCTATGAGCAGACACTGACACACCGAAGATGCTTTGAGCAGTGGCATATATTTGTTGAAAATTACAAAATTGGCTGCATTTGTTTACTTCTCATGATTGAAATAAACTTCATATTCATTTGCGTCATGCATTGTTCATGTCATTGTACAATATCCAATGATTCGGCCATCAGATCCAAAAATTGCAACTAAAATTATCTTCAACTAAAGCAAACTAAGGCAAAACCTGAATGTTAGGTTTCCAGCCTTGGAATAATTTTCCTTCTGATAGAGTAAACATGTTAAATCTGACATTCAGGAATCAGACTAATTATAAGTATAACCTCCTCCAATCTAATTCAAGCATAAATGTTCCAATCATTTGCATCATCCATACATTTCTCATATATTTGTGTACTATTGAATGCTGTCATTAACCATCTATTGGGGAAAATCTAATGAGCTAAGTTGGACTGAACCGATCTATGTTAAAATAGAGAAAATACAGTTACCAATCCGGTATACTTCCTGTTCTATGATTTGTCAATACACAAGGTAAAATAAGGTTGTATTCACGTACCATCTTCCAAACTGCTGTCTATAGCCAATGAATGCCCTTTACGAGTAGCAGTTGTACGAAAAGAGCTTGATGCATTTATCTTGTTTGTGGGGAGCAAGCCTCCACCGAACTTGGAAGAGGAATTTCCAGTTCCATTTCCCCCTACTGGAAAAACAGACGAGCTAACTTGTACTGTTGCATCCCCTGAAAGCCTTGTACTGCGGCGGGGTCCCGTCTCAGAAAATAACCTTCCTGATACCTGCAATAAATTGTCATATAGCTTATGAGATGAACCACACATCCAAAGAAGTGAAAAGGGACACAAGATGATATTGAATGGATCTTAGTTTCATGGTGTAACAGAAACTATGTCTAAACATGCTGTAAAAACAACTACGATAATCACCATTGCAAATTTCATGCACATTTCACATTGTGACACAAGCAAGCAACAATTCAACCATTCAATTAGGATTACAGTTCCACATAATGATGTAACAATAAATCCTGTACAGACCATACAAAGGCTCCCCAGTCTATATCATATGATCACAGTGACTGAACAAGACCTCAAATGTGAGAGAGGCATGAGCATGCACCTGGGAGTATGCAGCACGTGTGGAAGATGATCGAATGCTCTGCACTCAAACCCAATCAAAAGGAACGAATGAGATGGTAAAATACAAGATCTGAGATGCATTTGGCTAAACAAAACTGAAAATGGTTTCGGGGAGTCTGGGTTTTTGAATAGTAATATCTGGTAATGCAGAAATACAGGCAAAAGAGGATCAGGGCATCCAATGAATATAAGAGAACCCCCATTGCAACAAAACCAATTTCTAGATTCCCAAAAAAAGACGGATTCGGAAAAAAAAGTAAGGCATGTACCATTTGAAAAATGGGACATAACATTACACAACTCTGCGCAAGGAAAAGCAGCTTAGTATTAAGCCAGTTGATTGTATGCTTTAAAAATATGAAATATGCTAAGACATTTTCAAAAGAGGTTGCTTATGGAAGGATATAAAGATCAGAAATAGGTTCAAAAATAAATAAAGCTAAACAATCTGGTTCTAGAATTAAGTCGAAAAAAAATCAGTATATTTTTCTGATGATATTATTAACGGGCATGTGGTAACAGGCAGGAGAGGAAGTTTACACCTTACTCCCAATTTGTCTTCTTAATATATAAGAAGGCACAATTACGACGCAGGATATAGAAATGTAACTTAGCCATCACGTGCTTGCATATAAAACTGCAATGTTACCCGTGGATTACAGACGAGGATAACTACAAGTAAGCTGACCATGTCAGGGTGAAGCGTAGAAAACAGTCAGATGTGTGAATGGGAAAACCATACACAGAAAGGATATTGTTGAGGAAAATAAAAGCGTTCAAGATTGTTTACTGGATAAAATGAATGGTATATCCTATGATACAAAATTTATATAAAATAAGGTAAAATGAATAAATAAATAGTGCACAGTGCAATTGCAAATAACATTTGTGGCATAGATTCCCTATCATGGAAGCACTATCCAATACACAAATGTATCTAGTGTTGCATCTGTACATCATGCGGACTGTGACATTCAAACTAGCTAGAGATTTTGTACAGAAATGTAAATAAGAATTGAGTGAGAACCTTTCTTAATTTGCCTTCATCCATAAACTTCCTCCTTGGTGCTTGACCTGCAGCATTGACACCTGACCTTGGAGAGACATCCGCAGCAGTTACATTGGGATTTTGCTGGTATTGTATGTTTCTATTTAGAGGTGGAGGAGCTGCTGGAAAAACCTGTTTGAATTACATAGAAAATTAAAAACAAAGGTTTCTACTACAGACATGCTAAGTCATAATGCATAGGAGTGTAAAACCCTGAAATATTGAATTGAACATTGTTTTTTATGAATCAAAGTAATATTGATTGGAACTCAAAAAGCAGTCGTGGTATACAAAGGAAATAGATATTTGTTGAAATGACTATGGAGAAACTAAAGAGTTCTCAAGCAAATCTCTACTGATTTTCAGAACTAGACCACATCACAAGAAAACAATAATCCGAATTCCAATATTTATATATTTATCCAGAAACAGATTAAATTGCATTGCTTACTTGTGAGGCAACTGGAGAAGGAGTATTGTATGCTGTCATGTTCACTGGAAATGGTGTGTTATGAAGGGCAACATTCCCTGGCACTGCATAAGAAGGGTGGCCAGCCGGCAATTCTACAATATTACTTGCAGCTAATTGCTTTGCCTGTCTTGGACTTCGCTCGCCGGAGTGGGAAGACCGACTGGGTGGCAAAGTACGCTCATCACCTGCTGATGCTACGTATTGAGAACTTAACTCTAACTGCATTTGCTGCTGTTGCAGTCGGAAAACTGCTGAATCCCCAAAAAGCTCAGCCGCTTCTTCTGTAGCACCTGAACCACCATACATATTCCTTTACAGATGGCTTCAGATGCAAATAAATAGATATTTTTGAACAAAAATGCTGGAAAAATAAGTGATAATCAAATCTATTTACATCTGTATTTAGTATATCAGCAACAAATGACGCCTTGCAAAAATCTGATAATCCTTTGACAACTGAAATCAAATAAAGTAAATAACTTTTATTTTCGTAAACAAAAAGGTGGAAGATGATCGTGAAGGCATGTGAGTACAGGTATGGGGACCCAAAACAGTTATTGCATTTTTCAAAACAAAACCGGGTGCACATAGATAGATATGTTTGTTTTATATTTTAAAAGAGTATATATATTGCAGATTTTAAATTTAAAATAAGCATTTTTCACAATTTTCCACCGCTGCTAAAAATAAAAAATATCTTTAGATCTGCTTTTAACTTTGAAAGGTTTTTGACAGGCTGTGGATGGGTCCCATGACCTCTTAAGGGCTTTGTAAGATAAACAGTAAGTGTTTTCTTATCTCTTTTAGGGTACTAGCAAGTTTCCTACTTGAAACATCTGGAGATGGCAGGAGACAGCCATAGGAATCAAGAACATACTCGAGACATGTCTCATGTCTTTTTAACATGTCCCAGGTTCAGGTGACCTGACTCCCAGTTAAAAATTTGTAACTGTCAATTCACCACTTTCTTACATTCTGGGTTGGCAAAATTTGAACAGTGACAGACGTGCAAGCAACAATCCAGTAAGTACAAAATACAAAGATTCAAAAAGGAAATGGAGTTGAATTGTACCTCATAGTATGCATATGAGCTCTGGTATCCAAGGTTAATTATAAATTGTGATATGTGGTTATCAATACTGATAGATGACAAATCTGAGGGGCTTGAATTGGAATGATTAAAGAGGGAATTATAATTACAACAATGAAATAACAGATATGAAGATGTTGTGATTCTTGTTCCTTAGAATAGTGTGTGCATGCACACACTTCAGATCATGGTTAAAAGAGGAATAGTGTGTGCACACACATGCTTCAGATCATGGTTAAAAGATCATCTTCTAATGCTTCATCATAAATCATTGACCTACTTGTTACTCATTGCTTATATTTGTACCCCAAGGATGTGAGATTACACATCAGAACTTTTTGCTAGCACCTTTAGAAGATTCCTGTCCATTGGCACATTCTATGTATAAATGCTTCAGATTATTGTTGAAGCATCAACTTCCAACTCTTCCTTCATAAAGCCTTGACCTCATGTTGCTCAGCGCTTATATTCATGCCACAAATGTCTTCCTTCTCTACAGTATGCTCGCACAAAATTATTCCAAATAATGGGTTCCATGTGTGTTAATTTGACTACCTGATCTCACCCAATGTTCCTGTGCATTCGACATTTTCAGTTCCTACTCTACAGACATTCACATACCTTATTCGAATTTTATTTTATGCTCTCCCACATTTTCAACCCTCTTATATCCTCCTTCAATAGTGCCCTTTTTCTGCATGACCTAGCAAAAAGGCATGTACCTAGCATTCACTAGTCATCGCCTCCCAACACAGCTAAGGATTCAGTATTTTGAATTTTCTTATTCCTCTCTTCAATTCTGATTTTTAATCAAAATCTTCTGTCTACTTTACATTCACTGACATTTATTTGCTTGCAGATAAACAGAAAAATTTGAAGAAGAGCAAGCACGATCCAGAATGATGTGCAAGGTCCCCTTTCTTTCCTCGATGACCAAACAATCTGGATGACAAAATACAAGTTGCAGGCATGCATAAAAACTCATTTAGACCAGTTCTTGCTTTAACATCTTTCAGTTTACCCTCTCTTGAATTGTTTATTCACTTTCACTTTCATGTTTTTATGTTTAGTTACTTTCATAGCCTAATTTCATTTTAGGCCAGCTCTTCTTGTAACTGGTTATACTTTTGTGTCCCATTGACCTTCGTTGACCTTCGTTGGTCTCAGACATTACCATAACTTTTTTCTTTCTTTGGTAGGAGAGGTTCTCGGGGAAGCGCCTTGCTTCCTCCTAGGATTAGCCATCCTAGCCCCCTCAGCCATGCGCATTTTCTAACTCTTCATCATAAAGCATTGACCTACTTGTTACTAGTTGCTTATATTTGTATCAGAACTGTTTGCTAGCATATAGAAGATTCCTGTACATCAGCACATTCTATGTATAAATGCTTCAGACTATTGTTGAAGCGTCATCTTCAAACTCTTCCTTCGCAAAGTCTTGACCTCCTGTTGCTCACCACTTATATTCATGCCTTAAGTGGCCTCCTTCTCTACAGTATGCTCACACAAAATTATTCCAAATAATGGATTCCACATATTTGTTGATTTGACTGCGTGATTTTACCCAATGTACCTGTGCATTCTAAATTTTCAGTTCCTGATCTACCTGGAGGTAATCACCTTCCTAAATTTCACATACCTTATTCGAACTTTATTTTATGCTCTCCCACATGTTCAACATTTATATCCCCTCCTTTGATAGTGCCCTTTTCATTAATGACCTAGCAAAAAGGCATGTACCTAGCATTCGCTTGCCATTGCCTCCCAACACAGCTAAGGATTCATTACTTTCTTATTCCTCTCTTCAATTCTGCCTTCTAATCAAAATCTTCCCTGTCTACTTTACATTCACTGACATTTATTTACTTGCAGATAAATGGTGAAAATTGAAGAAGAGAAAGCCCAATCCAGAATGATGTGCAAAATCCCCTTTCTTTCCTCATCGACCAAATCTGGATGACCAACAACTGATTATACTTTTGTGTCCCATTGACCTTTGGTCTTGGACATTACCATAACTCTTTTGTTAGGAGAGGTTATAGGGGGAGTGTCTTGCTTCCTCCTAGGATTTCCCATCCTAGCCCCCTCAGCCGCGGACACTACACGATGAGCATTTTTAGGACCTGCATTGGCACTTTTACAGTGATAGAAGCTGACACGGATGATTCCTCTGGCTCGGGCCTTGACAGAGATGTATGATGAGACTAGCATCGAGTCATTCCAAATTTCATCAACCCACGCTCTTTGAGGGTTCTTCTTCCCACTCATGGCTATTTGTATTGGTGTCTTAATCACGTGTGATGGGGCTTTACTCTTTTGGGTTTACCATGATACATTTCAATTGTAACTGGATGCACCTTCTAGTCAAATTGACCATCTTTGGTGATTCAAGGAAGTTAATACAATTTCAACATTCTAAAACCATCCAATCATTTGTACTCAAAGAACCAAACTCCAAGCATTATATGATCGATAAATAATTAATTTAACTTTTGTGGGATTTTTACTTGTGAGCCTTGAAGTGATCACAAGATGACCTTAAAGGTTCATTTCTTATATATCAAATCACATGTACACTATGATTATCTAATCAATAATTGTCTTTGAAAAATAGTGGTTTAGGACTGTGCCGTGGCCCGTAACTACCATATTCTAAATACAATAAGCCCCAAGGGTGATCATACTAGCTGTCACATCAAAAAAAATCAGTCCCATAACAAGTCATAGCATTCTCAATTTTATGGATGCTTTCTCTATCTAAAATCAAGTCCCCATAGCCAAGGAAGATTGCTATAAAACCACATTCACTAACCCCAGGGAATCTTTGCCAAGAATTTTATGACGAATTAGACAACATTGTTGGTGCATTTGTAGATTCACCAATAACTAATCATCTAATAACATTATGGCACATCTCATAGTAACTACAATAAATGCATTATGATATAACGATCTATACCATTAATAATAAGACTTAAATCAAACCTTCTGCAATTAATCTATTTTCAGTTATTGCATCTTAGGTGATTACATATTTGGTGATCATACATTGGATGATTACATAGTCGTGGACATAGCTTAGTTGCATGATGAATTAGTTACAGCCTTACAGGATAGTTCAAGTACAAAAGATACATTACAGAATTATGAAACTCGTCTTATGCCTAAGGCCCTAAACTTGTAGGCTTAACCTTGCTGCTTTCAATGAGGTTAAGAATATATATACAAATAGAAGCAAAAAGCTTAAATTCATAGACTGCACATTGCTTTGCCAAAAGCATGGTTGAATTCCAAGTTGTTGCACATAAAATTCGTCTGCTTCACACTAACATAATTCTTTCTTTGTTCTCATTTTGGAAAGAAGATCTCTTTAGTTAGTAAATAAGTCATATTCAATGTGAAGATAATCTAAATAATGTGACTGCAGAACATTTACCTTTAAAAAAACGCTTATATTTCCTAGATGTCAGAAAGCAATGTAATCTTACCCCACTTTTATCCTCATATTGCATACACATAAATTATACCAGATCAACCGGTTTGCAGATGTTCTTTAGGATAGCTTTTGGCCTAACGTATACCAAATTAAGCAGTTGGCAAAAGTCCTTTAGGATTGCATTTTACCAAAATGTCTCCAGCCTTCTGGTAAAAGTTTGAACCAATAAAAAGAACAGGACCATGCAGTTGAGTCACGTAAAGACAGAATGAAATGTTTCCAACAAATGTATTAGTAGACAACCAAGGACTAATTCATTAGTAGACAACTAAGATATCACGTCAATCACTCCAGAAGTTCTACAAGGAGAAGGGGAGTACTAAAGGCAAATATGAAAATATGGACTCCAAAATGGTTGCCTTCCAACCATAGTTCAAAAAATCGTTATCAGCGATTAATCGGCAGGCCAAATTTTGAATCAGAAATCGGGAATCGGCAAAAAATGGGCATTAATCAGCAACTTTATTGCTACTTTTAAAAAAACATTTAAATTCATAAAATATACTTAAATTAAATGTAAAAACAATGTTAAATGATGCGAGAAGTATACTGTATATATATAAACTAATTGTTAAATATTTATTTGTGAAGTCGTGTTTTCAGTATTCACTGTAATACTGTATTGTAAATTTGTAATATAAATTATAATCACTGAGTTACAGGTCATGCTGTCAATGTGTACACGTGTGCGTGCACGTGCACATGTGTGATCTTCTATAATATTGAAATGATTTTGATTTGCAAAGAAACCTTTAATATGTGAATTTCCTTCAAAATTGCCTCTATTCCTCAGCTTTCAAGTAGCCCACAAAATTTCAATTGCGTAAAATGAATTATGCCCATAGGTCCCTTTACAATTCCTATCACCATAACCCTAGCACCATGAGGAAGAATTATGTATCTTTAATGAGATTAAAACACTCCATTTAAGCTATATTTTACATCAGGTTCTAAACTGACAACCATACACTGACTAAAACCTTGGAGTAGACGGTAGCTATAGTTAGCAATCCAAGCAATAGGATGACAGGAGATTCAGAATAGTGATATAGAATCATCAGGTCCATCGTCTTGGATAAAATAACTCGAGACTGAATTTGTTGCTATGAAACAAAACACTAACAATACAAGATATGCAAATAAAAGAAAGGGATGCATTTAAGAATTGTAAGCTTCTGAGATAAAGAATAACAAATGCAAATCCAATTAATAAAGGGAAATTGTGATTTATTGTAATGTTGTTGCCAATTACCTAGGATGCACAGCTCTTCATATGCAGACCAGAGAAATGGGTCTAGTGACACCGCTTGTACAAAATGCTCAATTGCAATTTTCCTTCGATCAGTATACCTGCAGAAGAAACAACCAATGATAAAAAATTATTTTAAATAAATGATATGGAAGTAACAAGAGCAATTTTGTATTTCGTTAGCATTTTGGAGGTGCTGATGTCCAAGGGAGCAAGACTAGTCATAGTGGCCAAACTCATACTCAATATCAACCTGTAGTGGTCAATGAGTAAGAGTAAAATAGTCATATTCATAAAAGTGAAATATGTTCAAGCAAAATAAAACAGGGAAAAAACATATAGAATTTTGTTTGTATAGAATATTCGATTGCAGGTCACCTGAGGATAGAGAGTGGGGTCACTATTACCCCAATCTCTCCAAAAAAAGAGATTTTAATACATACAATTGAAAAAAAAAAGGAAAAAAAACGTTTTTACCCAGGAAGCATGGGTACATACCCCCCCTCCAAACCCCCCCCCCAATACATAACCGGTACAGACATGTCTCGGGTACGGTATAGCTACGTCTTGGGTGCGTCCGGGTACATCCTGGCATCCCGAGTACATCTATGCCGGGATGTGCCCACACGTTTTTTTATTTTAATTATTTTGGCAGTGGAGATGTTTAGAAAATGTTTTTATTTTTATTTTTATTTTGACTTAGTCAATGACCAACAAAACAAACCCTAACTCAGAAATGAATAAAATAATAAGCCCTAAACTCCTCTAAAAACTATTAAAAGGCACTCAACCATTACAAACAATTAAAACACAAACAAATTCATTAAAACACAAACAATTCATTGTTGGTTTTTGCAAGTGTAAGAGCAAAGAGCCAAAGCTAAAGAGGAATTGAAGAGAAGGCAGCCATTGGAAGGAGGATTTGTTTGGAAGCAGCCATTGCGAGGACGAGATCAGAGGCAAGCATTGCTTGCAAGGAGTTCAAGTTTGTTTAAAGGCAGCCATTGTTTAGATGCAGACATTATTTTATTGATCATTCAAAGGAGGAGACATGATATTCTAGATTGATTGTATTCATATTGACATGATATTAATATATCATACGTATGGCAGCCACATGATCAATGAAAATGTAAAATTTTAAGCATATTGAATGTTTTGAACCTTGATCCTACTATATTTTTCAAGTGTTGCATTTCTTATGAACTAAAAAATGAGTGTTATATATATATATATGGACATACCCAAGACGTATTGTACCCAAGGGTTTTTTAAAATTGATGTATCTCCGTATTGAACCCGTACCCGTATCTTGGCAACCTAGGTCTTTACCAATTTGGAGGTTTCCTACTCTGCTATGAGTAACGGTGTTGCCCTCACTCAAGAAAAACTTGGGAAATTTTGGCATTTAAAGATTAGATAAATGTTAAGTTTCCCAAGGCAAGTAATTTTTTCATTTGAAGACAAAAATGGTTCATACATATCAAAATAAAAAGGCACATCATTTATTAAACAGAAATATCATAAAATTGTCAATAATATTATCGTAAACCGAGTAACCATTACAGTAATCTATAAACATTTATTTATTTTCAAATTCCAATTCCAAAATTTTATGGATATAATTGAATCCATTGGTGCCAATGAAGTGAGAGTGAGTTCGTTGGGTCATTTGGATGTTTCCAAGCCCACCAAGGTTCAATTCCTGCTCAGGCATTTGAGGCCAGTTGTGGCCGTAAGTATTCAGCGATGGATCCTATAGAACGTGTGGGCGAGTCCCGTGATGGAGGCAATTTCGATTGTGGTAATGCTCGAAGGTGAGGAGGCGATTTCAATTGTGGTAATGCTCGAAGGTTGGCACGGTTCGCAGTCTATGGGATACAGTGTTTTGTCGAGGTTGTGTGGTCTTGGGGATCTAGGGCCCCCGGTTGAGTCCCAGACCGGTTGTTGCTCTGGTGATTAAAAAAGCGATACATAGGGAAAGGGACCCTTTAACCCTTGTTTACCAATTAAAAAAAAAATTGAATCCATTGGTCCAGTAAGCAATACGTTACTGCATGCTCATATGCATATCCATGTAAATGTGTCTATATGTATCTACACATGCAATTATGCCAATTTTCTTATCCCCCAAACTTGTCTATGATATCAAATAAAAAGGCTAAATCAATGGGCATACTCTTATCGACACCATTAATGCATAATGTTAAGCGTCTTTCAGAAATTCTGAATGAATCCATCAATTCTAAATTCTAACCTGTATATTAGTCCAAGGAGGTAATGACCAGCGGCACCATTTGGAATCTACAAAACAGAAGCAAAGGTTTTATGTCCTTTATCTCTAAGAAATTTGCATGACAAAAAAATCAAGCGACAACAAGATTTCTCGTTTGGTTCCTGATAACCAATACTTTTATCCTTAAATATTAGATAATAAATGACTGGTGTTTAACAAATATTTTAAGATATTTTCAGTAAGAGCACAGCTCATGATCCTTTTAAATAGAAATAAAGAATGATAAAAAATATATATACAATAACATTTACTAAAGCATTGTTAACTGCAACCAAGATATGCCAAAACAAGAATAAACAAATATGTACCGACCTCTGTGCTAGGCTCATTAATAGGGCATAATGCAGCCTCTGCTTCACGATGAAGACCCATCTCAAAGCATGATAGTGCAAACAAATAACGGGATTGTGGCAATTGTGTCCCTTTAATCACCAAACCCGTGATATTAAGAAGTTAAAACACATTAGAATTCTTCAGAAAATCCAAAAATGAAAAAATCACAATAACCATGGAATTCTAGTCAACCTGGAAATATATGCAAGCCTTCAGACTCATACCTTTTAAGATGTGGTAAGCACGATAAGCTTGATTGCTCCGCAAGTAACAGCTTGCCAATAATTGAAAATTGCTCTGTTATTGAGAGCATCCGTTAACATTCAAAAAAATTACAAATCTCAAAATAACAAATGGCCCAGTATTTCAACTAATTGAGCATCTCGCCATTAACTGTAACTGTTAGTCCTCAAAAGAAATACAGATAACAATAATGCTACACAACCAAAAGTGGCTGCCTGGCTCAATCTCCAGATTTTCTAGTTCATCAGCCACCATAAACATGGTAATTGAAATAAATCACATGGTAATTGAAATAAATTACATGGTGATGGGATTAAATTATATAGCATGGCACTTTCTTTTGCACTCGTAAAGATTTTGAAGGGCATTTTCAATTTATTAAACGGCAGGCAACAGACAACTCTATTTCATCAATGTCCCTTGATATTGTCACCTTTCAAAGCATCCTAGACTAACTAAGATTGCAAAAGACAAGGAAGCGAGAGTGTAAGAAAAAGACAAAAAAAAGAACCAAGTGACCAAATTAGAAGAAAAGAGAACTCTCAAGATATATAATGCAGTTCAATAAACAACAAAGCAAGAAAGACGTATCCCAGAATTACACAGCAGATGCAGAAAAATTAAGTCAGAGAATAGAGTTGCCCACTTAGGCTGGGCTGAATCTAATAAAAACCTATTTCTTCACAGCTTCAAAATTGTAATTATAAAACTTCTGACATGTATGACAGTACTGCTGCCAAGACTAAAATCTAACTGAGGTTTAGGTCACAGCTAAAATTCGATTATTCATAACAATATCTGTCCATATAAGAAAAAGAAGAAAGAAAGAAAGAAATTAGATTAATGCCCAAAAACAACCAACATTGGTGGAAGCCACAAGTACAGGCAGCTATGAGAGCAGTAGAAGAGAGTGAATACACTACTTCCACAACAAAGCATTTCAGTGGCTACATAAGACTAAAGTATCACTGAAATGTAAACCCAAAACCCCCATGATATTTACGGGAGTATATGGCCATAGCTTTAAGAGTCCACACACCATGAGATATGTAAGACAAAATCCATTAGTCATCTTCACCAAAGAAAGGACGTAAATAGAGTTATCCACTGCTGTGATGTCACCAATAAAGAAATTACTTACTACTCTTCCCTGGAGAGTGGACAGGGCCACGAGGAGCCGGTGGCACCATCCTTGAAGGTAGCAATGTATTATAGGTCCAGATTCATGGCTAGACCCTGTAAAAGGAGTGGCAGCTGCCCAAGTGACAGCATGGTTCACAGAGGTTCAAATTGGAATGCTTGATTGCTTTTCCTTTTTGGCGTAGCATAATGAACAGTATAGACAGCTTGCCTGCTGTAGTTAGTTTTCTTTTTCCAATTCCATTGTTCTCTATGCCAACCAAGTGTTTTGTTAGAAGAGGGGATACTGGAATATATGCTTGTTTGGACTGCCAGTGCTAAATACCACCTTGCCACAATGCTTCGAACTTGAAATTGGCTCTCTTTAAGGTTCTTGGCTCAGAATTTCTCTATATCTGCTCAGCTGTATTTATGCTCTGTTTCACCACTTGCCTAGTTGTAGATGATAATGTATATGAAAGTCCAGAAGTAAGTCCCTACTCAGAAACAGTAATTCGTCAAGATTGTTTCTTTGGGAGATTGTAGTCTCTGCTTTCACAAGCTGTAGTTGTCTGAAATCCTATTGTATTTATTAATGCATACATTTCAATTACCAAAAAGAAGGAAAACAGAATTATTAGCTGTTTTCAACTCACTAACAAGATTAAGAGTTTGAGCAAAATACGTCAGCATATACAACAACCCAACTCTGGAATTGCGTATCACATAAAAAGGAAAAAGAAAAACAAATGTGATATTGATGATAGAAATAGAAATTTGACATCACTCAATTACAACAAAGAAAAGGTAATATGATAGCTTATGCAAACCAATCTGATCTCAAATAATAGCATATATACAGGATAGTTAGGAGACGGAGCATATTATTCTTTAGCTAGTTAACCCTATAAGAAAGCAAAGGCTCCGTCTGAACTCCTAGACTACTGCAAAAGTGTGCTGCCACTCTACAATAACATAACACACCAGCTGGCCCCTGTACAATCTCGAACAGCCTCGTGTAATCACTAAATCATGTGAACTGAGCATCATCTTGCAACACTAAAGGAGATGTTATTACTTGAGAATACTCCAGGTAAGCCCTTATGGAGGTCTATCCAAATGCAGTTTCATTTCACATCATAGGTAATATTCTTGGAGCTCTTATAGTAATAGATGATGAAGAAAATAGATCACGTGGATTAAACATATTCCACTGCATAGTAGCACAACTACTAATTTAAATGCCTTAGAAGCAGTATTATCTTCCCCAAAGTTTCATTTCACATCATAGGTAATATTCTTGGAGCTCTTATAGTAATAGATGATGAAGAAAATAGATCACGTGGATTAAACATATTCCACTACATAGTAGCACAACTACTAATTTAAATGTCTTAGTAGCAATATTATCTTCCCCAAAATATGATCTTATTTTGAAACTTATCACATTTAGAATTAAAACTATAAGTTGTGTGCGATCGTCCTTCTCTCTGCCATGATCTGCTAGTCCCATTAGCTAAAATTTTCCATTTCTATTAGTCTAATTATATTGAATTCTTTCTCAACTAATACATTCAATAAGCTCAGAGATCATTATATCTTTAAAAAACAATTGATGACGAAATACTCGATGAAAATTATATTAAAGACCATGGATATTCAAACAATGTTGGCTAGATTTTATGCACAGCATAAAACCTAGGCAATCATGAGATAAATCTCCCTCGTTTAAGGGTGAGGCTCCCGTGTAAGATGTTTATCAATTTGGTAAGGGTGAATCCTAATAACTACTTTCATGGGTTTTACTTTAATTCCCATAGCTGGGCAATTTTGCAGCAAGTAAGAAATTGTGTTGGAATTATTTGCAAAAGCGGGAAAACATAAGTAAGGAAAGAAGAAAGGAAGATATGTTGAATTTAACCAATAACTATCAGAGTTGGCCTCATCTACACAAATTAAATAAACAGACAAAAGTCACAACATTCAACAGTAAGGGAAAGAAACAACTTCTAACCTAGATCTAAGATAAACACAAAATTTATCTAAAACCTTAAATAGAAGTGATGAGCAAAGCACCGTAGACACAAAGTTCTCCGGAAATCCACCTTTTATTCAATCCCTCATCTTTCACAGAAATTACATCAAGGGTTTCAGCACAAAGTCTGAAAACTCAAGAATGCTCTACTGAACAAATTCCGATAAATAGATTGTGATGATTGATCTTTTTTATCCTAATTTTTTTTATCATTTAACCCGTAGACTCTTCCTTTATTTATAGTGTATAGAGGGCAATTACAAATAGGAAACTCTCAATGAATTGCCGCATGTGGAAGTCGTAAAGGAAACAGTTGGTAGTATTTCCCCTAGAATTCCTCTTTGCATGACATGCATGCCTTACAACTAAAAATAGAACCTTCTATTTTGCATGTCTGCCACATATTTCCAAGCAATTGACTTCTTCCAGTAACTTGAAGTAACAACTTTTAAACCAATCACTTAAGTTTTACAATTTAATTGATTACTCAATTACTTTGTCGAGGAAAATAAGAGAAAGAAGAAGAAAAAGGAAAAGAAGAAAAGAAGTTATTCCTATTGCAACCAGTGTTTTAAAAACCGGTCAAACCGGAACCGGAACCGGCCGATTTGACCGATGTGACATTTTAAAGCATGAACCGTTAATGAAACCGGATCGGTTTGACCGGTTTGGGCTAAAACCGGTCAAACCGGTCTGGTTTCATCCTAAACCGGCCGGTTTATGCCTAATTTGCCTTATACGGCGGCCACTTCAAAAAAACGTTTTTTAATTGTTTTCTTTTATTTTTTATTGTCTCTAAACCCTAATTTGGCGTTATAAATACACCCCCCCCCACCCCCCTCTATTCACTTCACACCTTTCTCATTGAGCAGCATTTGTGAGCATAAAATTGAAGAGTTTATTTTTTGTAGTGAGCTTGAAAGTTGGAGGCTTGGAGCTTGTTTGACATTGCTTGTGGGCTCTTTGCGGTGATATTAACATCCATTTGTGAGCACCTCTCTTATTTGCAAGGATTTGGAGGATTGGGGGCAGCATTGAATAGTGTTCATTTGGAGTTGTTTGGCATCAAGTGTGGGCTCTTTGTGGTGGCATTTACATCTACATTTGGAGTGTGGGCTCTTTGTGGTGCCATATACAAGCTTGGGACATTTCTTCACCTCATTTGTGTGCACATTAAAAGGTATGTTACATTTTAAACTTGCCCCTTATTTGTAAATTTTATTAAATATGAAATATGAAATTTATTTTGTTTTTATTTGCATTTTCAGATTTGTTTGCATTTGCAATGGCCCCCAAAACAAAAGACCCTACATGGACCCATGCAAACGTAACTGATGATCAACTTTTTTGTAAATATTGTAAAAAACACATCTGGGGGGGGGGAGGAATTCATAGGTTAAAACAACACTTCGCTGGTCAAAGAGGCCAAGTTACTCCATGTGATGCACCTGATATTGATGACATTAGATTGGAAATGAAAAACATAGAGAAGAGAAGGCTAGGCAAAAAGAGATGGAAGCTGAAATAGGGAGGAGGGGACATGCCTTCAGTGTTGAAGGATCTTGCTCTGACCCTTCTATGATTGTTAGAGACCCCTTTTGGTATATGCCTCCCCCATCCACTCATAGTCAAGAAAATCGACCTCAAAAAAGAAAAGAAAGACCATTCAAAGCTTTTTTCCATCTTCCACGTCTGCTACTGCTAGTGCCTCCATGCCAACACAAAATTAGCCTACCTTGGATAACCATTGGAAGAAGCAGTACAAAGAAGCAACTTTTGAGTACATTGCTAGATAGTGGTATGATGCAGATATCCCTTTCAATGCTACCTTCTCACCTTATTACCAGCCGATGTTTGATTTCATTGTTGTTGCTGGTAAGAGCTTCAAAGGCCCTAATATGCATGACTTGAGAGGATCACTTTTGAAGGAGGAATATTTGAAAGGTTGCAAAGTTTCATGGGCCAAAACACGATGCACTATCATGTCAGATGGGTGGAGTGATGGCAAGAACCGCACAATAATAAATTTTCTTGCCTCTTGTCCACAAGGTACAATGTTTTTGAAATCAGTAGATGCATCTGACAGGGTGAAAGATGCAAATTTATTGTTTGAACTTTTGGATGAGATTGTTTTAGAGGTGGGGGTGGAAAATGTTGTACAAATCATAACAGATAATGCATCTAACTATGTTCTTGCTGGTAAGATGTTAGAGGCTAAACACAAAACAATATTTTGGACTTCCATGTGTTGCACATTGCATAGACCTCATGCTTGAGGATATAGGGAAAAAAGATTGGATCAAGAACACTGTAGAGCATGGCAAAAGCATCACCAAATACATCTATAATCATTCATGGGTATTGAACCTAATGAGAAAGAACACTGAGCGCAGAGAACTTGTTAAGCCAGCCATCACGAGATTTGCAACAAACTTCCTCACGTTGTAATCTCTTATTTCCCAACAACAGAACTTGAAAAGGATGTTTTCAAGTGATGAATGGAATGCATCAAAGTGGAGCCGAAAACAGGATGGGGAAAAGACACAAAGAAGAAACTTTTTGATAATTTATTTTGTAAAAAAATAGCAGAGATTGTGAAAGTTGTTGAGCCTCTTGTTAAGGTGTTGCGGTTGGTGGATAGGGAAAAAATTAGCCATGGGCTATATTTATGAGGCTATGGATCAGGCAAAGGAGCAGATAAGGGCAGCATACAAAGACAGGGTAACTAAGTATGGGCCTATATGGGAGATCATAGATAATAGATGGAACAATCAACTCCATCGACCTATACATGCAGCTGGGTATTTCTTGAACCCAAAATATCATTACAGAGCTCAGCTTGGAGAAGATCAAAACAAGAGAAGTAAAAGATGGTTTGTACGAGTGCCTAGAGCGCATGGTCCCTAATGAGATGCAACAACTTGAGGTTCACCGATAGATCAGCTTCTTCAGCAGAGCCACAGGTACCTTTGGGAAAAACCTTGCAAAGATTGCAAGGGATGTGGACCAACCAGGTAAGAAATTCTAAGTTTTTTGAAGTTCATTTGATTAAAATTTTTAATGAATAATCATGAATTTTTAGCATAAGACAATATTTTTCTAATTTGTTGAATTACGCTTTAACCTTTAAGTTATAAGTTTATGTTTTACTTTTAATTTTTAACTGTGTTTTTTAACTTTCTATTGTCATTGTTTACTAATTAAACATTTACATTTTTTATCGCAGCACATTGGTGGGATTCATTTGGTAGTCAGTGTCCCTCAATTGCAAAAGTTTGCAATTAGGATCCTGAGCCAAACTTGCAGTGCTTCGGGGTGCGAGCGCAACTGGTCTGTCTTTGAGCGGATTCACACGAAGAAGAGAAACCGTTTGGAACAACAACGGTTTGAATGATCTTGTCTTCGTGCAGTACAACCTTCGGTTAAGGCGTAACCAGTTGTTGAACCGAAGACCTGATACTGATCCCATTGTCTTGGATGATATAGATCCAACTTCAGAATGGGTAGAGGAGAGTCAGCCTTGCAGAGTTTGATCCCGATGACTTGGGGTGGATGGGTTTGGATCAAGAATCTGATGAGCCATTAGCAGCACCGCCGCCATCATCACGAGACACAGCAGGCACTAGTCGCACTCAGTGCTACTCCCCGACCCCGTGCAGCTCCAGTTGTTGCAGATGTACCTGAGGATTTGGATGAGTCCGAGTCAGAGCCAGAGGCCGGTGATGATATTGATGAGGATGACCTTGAGGATCCCATTTCCAGCAACGGTGCAGAGTTTGATGATTGATCATTGATGTCATCTAGTTTATTCTAGAGTTTTGTAACTTGTAGTATTTGTAATGTATCAATGATCATATCATGTTTTTTTTGGAGTCTTGAACTATGGAGATTGATCATTGGGCCATTTAGAGCCTCATTGTTTATGTATTTTGTTTCGGAATTTTGATCTATGATATATGTATTGTGTATTGGACTTGGAGTTCGTGCCATTTTGCTATAAACACCTTTCTTGCATATATATAAGAGAAAACTTTGCATATTTTGTGTCCAATTGTTGGAATTATGGTTTTTAACCTTTAAAATATATTATTTTCATTAAAAATATAAAATTTTATGTATTTTTTAGTAAACCGGTTCATTAAGTTTGAACCGGTCCGGTTCTCCGGTCTGGTCCGGTCCGGAACCCTCGGCCGGTTCCGAGTCTGGTTCCGATTTTTAAAACATTGATATACAACCACGCCAAATGGTAGTAGAAAGAGCTTTCAGTAGTTGCAGAGTCAAAATGTTGATAAAGCCTATGGGTGAACAATATATTGCACTTTGCCTCATGAATGTATGAATGAATGCCTTGAATCTGAGAACACCACACGCAGTTGGACTTCTTTTCCTTTGATTCTCACCAAACTGTAGATCTGGGAGCACACTGATCGTTTTGATCCTTGCGGGTAGTTGCCTCTGATCTTGTCTTACCCTCTTATCCTTGAAGCTTCAATTGCATTCTTCTCAAGTATGTGCACCAATGAAATGTAATGCCTAAACAATATTCAGACAAAACATTCGACTCATCACTCTTTTAATTTTTTTTTAATTGCATAGGGGTCAATTTTGAATTCTGGAAATCACTCCGAGTGAAGGAAAATATAAATAGATTCAATCTTGGGCTTCAACTGTGAAGATTGGGAGCACATGCATGTGCTTTTGAAGGGATTTTGAGCATGCAATTTAGCACATGAGTTGCGTTGAAACTCAAGGAAGAGGATTTTGTCATTAAATGATTCTAGCTTATAGCTCTTCACAATAATTGCATGGATTTTAGAAAGGGTGTTGCTTCGTGGATTTGTATGAAGGCAAGCACTTTGAATTAGCACCTCCTAAAATCCACTAAAGAGTGCCTTCTTTGCGTGGCTTTTCATAAGACAAAGCTGAAAATCACAACTTTAACCGATTTTCTTTTTCAGGAATAACTTCACGGTTTTTAAAGGCTTATAAATAAAAGACAAAGTCCTCCAAATCCTTTCGTATAACTTGGCTTTAATGACCTGCATTGAAACTCATGAGGGAAAGCCTCGTGGATTTTAGAAAATTGGGCAGCATGCTTTGTAAAATAGAAATGTGGTACATGAAGAATCCATTTTGATTTGGCTCAAAGAATTCTCCCTTTAAAAATTGAGTTGAAATTGGAGGAGAAGGCAGCTGAAATAGAACGACTTCGCACTTGGATAACTTCTTCTGCTAACATATTTGTAAATTCGACAGATGAAGGCTTTATTGGTCTTAATTGAAGATGGTTAAGGGCAGCTATTCATTTAGTATTGTAATTTAATAGATTCCTCATAAAAGGCTTGCGTGGAAATCTGAATGTGGAAGGAATGAACGGAAAGGTAACATTAACCATTTGCTCTAGAGCGCTCGTCAAAGAATTGCATGGAAATCTCACATAAGTCAGGGCAGCTTGCTGTAGATGATGGAAGGTAAATTCACGATGACTTAATCCCTTTTGCACTTGTGCCTTGCAAATAGTTGGAGTCAAGGAATTGCTAGAACTTGGCAACTGCTTGTATTGCAAATACCTGACGGATTAGATGTAATGCGTGAAAGGGACAGCTTCAGGAGGACTTTCTTTTAAGTATTGCAAAAGTACATAGATGCACTGCTTCTGCAAAATCACGACTTCCTAAGTGAATTTTTGCATCTTGAGTTTGCGGGAAATGAGGGAAGCGGACTGGACTCCTAATTTCACAATGAATTAAAACAGCAGGATCCTTTAGCAAAATTACGACTTGAACAAAGGAATCTGTCCCTTAGGAAAATTTAAAATTAAGAAGTCAACTGCATTTCTAATATCCACAGACAACCTATAAGTGATTGCCCCTCCATTAAACATTGCGCTAAAACATGGAAGAATGACTGCTCCATGTTAATCCACGATTCCATCTTGGGTATCTTATGCCTTACTATTTTTAATACACTGAAAGGCGTTGAAATTTAGAAGACTTTGGCTGTCAGGCACCACGACTTAGCATTGAAAAAACACATTTGATTTGCACCAGAAGACTCTACTTTGATCCTTGCAATTTGAGTGATATTGCCCGTTGAATGATCCTCTAGAATGTTGCTTTTTTCTTCCTTGGCCCATGGCTGCTCTGCAAATAGAAGACAATGCTTTTCAAACTCCATGATCTGCTCGATCATTTATCTTGAATTTAACCTCAGACTAAGGCAAAAATAGAGTAAGCTAAGTTGGTCACCTTCAAAAACAAGCTTTGGCAGACACATTAATTGGCAATTTAAAAAGCTGATAGCTTTGCAAAATCCTGGCCCGGGAAAAGGTCTGGAGGAAGAAAGAATAGGCTACGAGGGATTGCCCAGACGGGAAAATGAAGCAAGACCAAAACCAAATTTTTCAGGAAGAAATCCAAATAAAAACAAAACCCGAAAGTCAGCTGCAGGCATATTGCTTGAAAGATTTCTCCAATTAGCTAGTCTGCAAAAACTCTTCCCCCTAGGTGAATGCTTTGCAGGTAATAATGATGGGGTCAAAAGTGTTCATAATATAACCCAAATTTCCTTGCTTTTTAGCTCAATCCATTTTTACAAAGAATTTATTTATTTCCTATAAAAATAAATAAAATGCTTTTTACAAAGTCTGATGCAAGGAATTGAGCAAGCTATTTGCATGTGGGTATTTGCATGGATGTTGCTTAATGACTCCATGGGCATATCCTTTGAGCAAAGCGAGCAATGCAAGTAAAACAGAACACACAAATGAACATGACATGTTACTTTAAAAAGAGTTTAAAAAATTTCAAAAATGGGTAACAGTATATAGATTTCAGGATGAAATCTATAGGGACACCATTCAACGATTTAAAAGAACATGCATTAAAATGAATTACTCATCTCAAATTAGATTAAAAAATTACCTCTTAGTCAAGAGTAAAATTTGCAAATTAGAAAATTCCTTTGAGCCCACTTTGAAAGTGGATAAGTTCGGAGGAGCATTCAATGGGCATAAATCAAAATCCAAACTCAACTTGGTGCCTAGGCTAATGGAAAATAGTTCCCGACAATTGTGCAACCTCAGAAACTGATGCAGTCTTCACAATGAATGTCCCAAAATCATGTCATGATCAGTGGCTAACAATTCTAGATGATTCAGACAGCTGACAATGTGATAATCTTTTAGGATGAGTACTGACTCAAGGGTAAAAGAAGATCCTCAACATTCTCATGTCTTCCAATTCTATACTGTAACATTTTGTAACTGGTGACAGTATAGAAACTCGAAGCTTGAAGCAGTCTTCGGATTAGCATCATTTTAGGTGCACAAGTTGTGTCTAGGATTTTTGTAACTTTAGCAAATAGACAAGCTATAATTCTTGGGGATAACTCATAGGGTTCGCCGAACATATTTACAAGACAGTACTTGTAGCCAAATCTCTGCAATTTTAAGTCCTTAACTGAAAACCCAACTACATGAATCTGATTATTCCCTAAAATTCCTGAATGGAAAAGTGATTTGGAACACATCATGGAGATCCACATGTAGGATTTGTAATCTCTTCATTCTTTTGTTGATGGCATCTAACGGAAGTGGTATCTTAGAGCTAAAGCATTATGGCAAGTGTTTGAGGAAGCAGGCATGGTAAGGTACAGTAAAATGGTATGCCTGACACAGATTGGCGAAGTTGCATGGGAGCCCAGAGGAAGCCGTGATTTCAAGGTATGGAGCATACAGTGAGGTGAATTTTATTACAGAATTTTTTTCATGAAATTACATTAAATTATTTGAATAGAGTAAATTTTAATTACTAATTGCGGTTTGTGCAAATTAATTTACTATAATTCAATGCCAAATGTTAGATAAAGTTCAAGGATAGACACCAACGAAAAAGCACAATATGTCACCAAACTTTTGGAAGGGCACAGCAAGATCAACACGAAATTGCGACCAGGGCACAGGTTCAGTGATATGCCCCACTTGGTCAAAACGGGATTGCCTAGGAGCTCAAGGTAGACTATTGAAAGGTCATCGGGGATTCAGTACGCTGGTATTTTAATCACATTTTTTAGCTTGAAGATTTCTGGTTGCCCATTGATTTTCACTTTGATTGGCACAGATCTGTGTTGCAATATATTCTGAAGGTTAGTTGCTAGTTGAGATGTTTTTGGAAGCCAATGTAGTTCAATTCAAACAAAAAAGTTCAGTATTTCACTTTATCTACATTGTTTTTCCCTCCTCTAGGGAAGTCAGAATTAAAATGATGGCCCCCTTTGAAATTTTAGCTTGCACATTAACATTTTCGAGTATAATTACAAAATGCATTTTGTCGTGCATTAATTTCCATTGATCAAAAGTTAGGAATCAGTTAATACACTGTTCATAACTCCTGAATGTTGAGAAAGTGCAATTTCCTAAGCAATTTAAATAGGATGTGAACAAATGGCCTAACATCCCGAACCTTGATCATTCTCCGGCGTAGTTGCTAGAAACTCCCATTCAAAACTGATTAGTGCTCGGAGATTAAGATTCTGGATTATTGTTGAATATTATCATCCTGCATTAAAGTTTTACTTGCTATTTGGCCATTTGAAGGCTAGTTGCAGGTTTTTGCGAGAGGAGCTCTGACATTACGTCAGAAGGCATCTCAGCTTGTTACTGAAGTTGAGTATTCAGCCTTGTTTCGGTAGGTACTTAATGTGATGTGCCCTTGTTCTATACCACAGTTGATATCATGTACGTAATCCCATCTATTGACCTAGGGTATTGACCCCAAAAACCTTAAAAGAAAATGGGGATAAAAATCATCCATAATTAATTTATGTACAGCTGTTTAATTTTACATGTGGGTACAGCCAGGGTAACTTCCATTTAAATACCTAGGGTTACGTCTGGGTACTTAGGAAGTATATATATATACTAAGGATCACTGGATCGAAGGTACATCACCCTGAGCCAATACCCTTAATATCAACGTATCCCTAAGGCCTAAGTTGTCTGCTTTACCAATACCCGTACCCATGCCCATGTAGGGAACAATGAGCAGTTACCAAGCATGGATTGCTATCCAGTGGCTCTTCAGGTCAAGAGGGTCAACACCATCATGGTTGGTTTCGATTAGCAAAGCCTGAAGCCCCTTCACAAGTTTCAGTGGTAATTTAATCCTGTGGGGTTCGAAATTCGCCATGCATTTTTTAAGCCTGTGACCCCCAAAATGAAATTCTTTCGATACAGTTCAGTTATAAAACACAATTGTGTTGGAACATGTCTCACGATGGGGTAGGGCTGAGCCCTCCCCACCCATCACATGTAATTTCAGCCAATATTAGATTAAAATCAATACAGACTTTTCAGCTGACATAAAACATGACCTACGTGTCAATCGCATAGAGGAGAGGGCAGATCTATCACTACTAACAGCACCCTGTTACTTGTCTCTTCGTCGTATGAGTAGATCGTCAGTGTGGTGCGGGTGATCTAGCTCTCTCAACTATGTGTGAGGGCTATTGATCTAGAGATATTTTCATGAAAACCACTCAATAATCTCTTCCCTATTGCGCCATACACTTGGGGCACATAGGATTTAATGCATACCCTCACAATTAATACATAATATGCATATACGTGCATATATGGGTATATACATATATATCTTTTTAAAGTGTTGTTTTATGTTTTGTCACCTTTGTCAAATTAATGCCAAATGGAGATTTCTTTCCATTCCCTTCATCGTGGCCAAGAAAAAATAGTGAACAAGGGAAGGAATATGAGTTATCGTTTGAAGTTTCTTATATTATTTTTAATGTATATTTAATATTTTTATAATTTATTGGTTGAATTTAATGACGATTTTTTCCCAACTTTATCCATAGGCATTATGAACCGAACTTTATCCTCATCAAACTCGAACCTTGTGACTTAGCCTCTTAGTATGGAGCATCTCATCTTTGCTTGAACTAAATCTTTGGAAAAGGTCTATTGACTATAGAATCAAGGAATATGTTCACCCATAGAATATTCCAATGGTTGATAGAACGTCAAAATATCTATACTGAAATCATTTTAGTCCTTCCAACCATGTCTTCTATTAAAAAAGAGGCCCTAAATCATCAGTCTGAATATCATGACAATACCAAATCCCTAACAGTGTTAGAGTTGTGTTCACACTAGGTAAGTTAGAAACTTGTTTGAGCTGTTTTCCAGCTATCTAGTTATTTCGTGTTCACATTGTAAGCTTGTTATGGGGAGATAATTCGTTTATTTGTTATAACCAAAGTTGTTATTTCCTCAACAACTTTGGCTGCACCCATATGAACCAATTCAAACAATATTTGTTTGAACACCATTGTATAAGCCTATTCAATAGGCATTTCTCTAATAAGAACTATCTTGGAGTAAGGAGGAGAATAATTTAAAAATTTGTTGTGTTGCTTTGTGCCCACGGTGTGTTAAGGAGATTCTGGATTTTTTTGTCAAATTGAAGGCTTAAGACCATTGCTGGTCTCTTGCTAGATCCTACCATTAATCCTCATATAGGATCAGAGCTGGGATTTGCAGAAGAAGCCCGATTTGGTCAAATCTGCACCGAGGAAGTTTGGTTAAGAAAAAAGCTCAAACAGGTTTCTAACTCACCTAGTATGAACACAACTCTAACACCCTCCCTTAAGCAAAGATGTAGGGAGAAAACCAAACATGAAAGTGGGTCTCATCTACTACGCCTGATAAGGTACCCATCCACAAACATGAAAAACAAGAGAAGGAAGGACTCAACCAGAATAATTAACACAATGCTTTGAACAAACTCTTAAGCAGTTCAATAGAAATCTCAACCTATGTGACATGGCACAATAGCCACAACAATTATAACCATTGAAGATACAAAGGAAATTACAATATACAGTGACATATTAAGCCTCCTAATATAAGGAGAAAACACCCAAATGATCTAAATGATAAACAAAATTTGCCCCATCTCCTTTTTGTGAAATGCAAAGCATGAATATCCAATATCAAGATGATAAGCAAATAATGTTTGCATTGAAATTTGATACTTTAAAGGCCTTTCTAGACCACCTTCTACTGAATCATGAGACATTTTGCCACTATTGTGAGGAGTAAAGAACACATTTGTACTAGCATATCTTGACAATGCAACAATTTTGATGTGAATATAAACTGAATCAAATTATCCCTCACTAGAAAGAAAAAAGGGTTGGGCACCAAATATTGTTTATAGATAATACCAGAAGGATTATGCAAGAGTGGAGCTACTTTGGTCTCAATGGCTGCAGAGAGTAAACTGTAAAGCCACGTTGACATCTATGCTTTTGTGTTTTGGCGTTGTGGCATTCATAGTATACTACCAAAGGCAATCATGGTATATTGGTCTTCTATGCTACCATAAGCATGGATGTGTGTTTTGATGCAAATACCAGATTTAGGAAGCAGGGATTTAGCAAGAATAGATATCTTGCAAAAATGTATCCATACCTGCATTTAACAACCAAAAACATCTTACAGCCAAAACACTCTGGGCAAATACTTCTTAATCTACGCAACATTTCTGTACAGCACTTTCTACCAGGCTAGAAAAAATGTAATTTATTTTCCTATTTCTCCATAAATAATTTACAGGAAAATGCTTCCACCGTACGGAAGCATTTCCTGACACTCAGTAAACAACCAGAAATGGTTACAGACCGCTGAAAGATTTCCATATGTTACATGGAGTTGCTGCTCCATGTGAATTGCCACATTTTAAATTATGGCATTTCTGAAGCATAAGTGAATGGATAAAGAGCATCATAGCATTCCATTTACAAGGCATTGACACAGCAAGGCAAAAGTGTATATGGAATATAATTATCCTGGATTAAAACGGGAAAATGTTGGCAAAAAATCAAGAAACTAAAAAACAATGTAATATTTGTAATAATAGAGAAAAAAACTGCTTTTGTTATTTAATGGCAAATATAGCACATAGAGATCCACCCCCCTTGGGTTCCAAAAAGTTAATTTCAATGGGGCTTCCAATGGAAATCCAAGTCTATTGGGGGCGGGATGTCTAGTTCGTAATGAGAAAGGGGAATTGATTTGCGCCAATTCAATACACCTGCAAGACGGGACTTGCAATATTGTCGAAGCTCAAGCCTTTCTCTTTGGTGTAAAGCTAGTTGTGGAAAATGGAAGCTCTCACCTTTTCATCGAAGGTGATCCCCAAGTCATAGTCCAGGCAATTAAGAATGGAAAATCTTCTCACTGGGCTTTAGATGATCTTATTTTCTAATAAAATGTTTTGGTTAGATAAGTTGGAAGAGTGGCATATTTGCCATATTTTTAGAGAGGGCCAACGTGGTTGCTGGCCTGCTAGCTAATGTTGGAGTGACGCAAGTGGGAGGACCATATATCTTCTAATGATGTAAATAAATGGCAAGGTCTGGGCAGCAATTATTAATGAGGAGACCCTCCATAATCATTCTGAGGCACTCCCAGTAGCACTCGTGTGAGCTTCCTTTTAGGTGTGGGGGGATCGGATCTTTTCATCCCAACATAGCCTCCTCTCTTTGCTCGTAACGCTTCACAGGTCTATATTTTTAGAGTTGTTTTCATCGCAAGTTCCTCCAGTTCCATGCATCTTTCTGCAGGGAGAAAGTAGAGAAATGGCTTTTCTATGGCCCCGTATCACTTGCTCGCCTCAAAAAGGTGTTTCGGATAGGCTCAAGCTCCGTCTGCAATGCAATCGAATGAATAATCGGCGAGAAGTATTTACAGGGGCCTAGCAGAGCCAGAGTCAATACCGAGCTCGCTGCGGCCTTTGTCACCGAATTTGCTCGCGATAGGCAGAAATAAGGAAGAGGCGTTGTTGATTGCCCACCATATCATCCTCTTGAAGCACGCGGTGGGGCTTGATCAAGTTGTTGCCAATGTTATCATGGATTCCGTTGAGGGGGAGAACGGCTCGGACCCAAGGGTTCAGTTGGCAAAGCTAGAAAGGAGGAATGTAGTCCTTTTGGATTTAGCAATTACTGTTCACAATATTTACAGGATAAAAGATTCAGGGCCAATGAATGTTAATCCCCTAGACCTGGATGCTCTGTCTTCCCCTATCAGCCCGACTCCTTCCATTCAGCCTAGTCTTTTGGCAAAGAGTAAATCGGCTTATGATTTCCTGCTAAAAGTTGCCAAGGTGGGAGAAGTAGGGCACAAGGTTGGACTTCGCAGGAGGAAAGCAAAAGATTCAGTGGCGGACGAGGTCTATGAGAAGAATCCAGCAACTTCGGTTGCCCATGTTAAAGTTGAGGTTATAAATGTATCTGAATAGTATGTCTATAGTAGTCTGTTACTTTCAGTATATAGTATAGTCTTTTTTGGAGTTTTGTTTCCAGGGTGGCAGTTTATAATGCCCTATGTTTTACCACCCTGTCATAAGATCGAAATATACTGTATGGGTGGGGTCCCCTCGACCCCCCCAGTTCATAGCTCCGGTAAAAAAGCGTTTTTCTTATCAAAAAAATATATATATAGCACATAGAGATAGAAATAAACATAATGCAATAAAAAATGTCAACCACAAAAAAAACATAGGGTTTAGAAAAACCTATTTTAACTTTACCTAAGAGGTTTATGTACATGTGGTCATGGATCAGGGCTTACTATTTTAAGGGCATGTGTGTTTTTTACTTAAACCCTCACTAGAGTTTAAAATTTAATTTCTGAAATAAATATAATCAAAGCAAAACTTAAAACAAATGAACTTACCTTTACCCTTAGTGTGTCTGTGCTCTGTATTTTTCTGCCCTCAGGAGTAAAATGAGCCAAAACAAAGACAGGTATTTATTAAAAAAATGCATAACCACTTTTGTAAAAACTTGGGAAAAACTCAGGAAAAGGCACGGCAAATTCAACAAATGCAAGGGGTCGTGATTAATCTAGATTTTTTCAAAATTAACGCTACTACGACAAAAGGTAAATCTGGTAACATCATTCGTTTACAATTTTGCCTCTGTTTCTGACAGGTTTTATATCCAAAACTTAAACTGGATTTTGTTTACTAGTCTCTTGGAATGCAAATACTTTCCTTCACGCTTACTTTTAATATAAGACAAATGTGCTTATTTATTACTAGTTATGCAAACTTGAGAATATGAAATAAAACAGAAACCTATCCACTGAGATATATACTAGCAATTGCAAGTGAGTTGCAAGTTACGCCGGAGAGGGCTTCAATTTTATGTGTATAATTTTACTCAAAGAACAATTCCAGTGTAAAGATAAAGAAGGGAAAGGTGTAGAGAGTCAGTTCTTCTGTCGGCCAGCTATGGCTGCCAGTAAAGTAAAATAATAAACAGAACCATGAGTTAACACCGCGGTCACTCATGATGTTCTCAGGTCGGCCACTCCCAAAAGCAAGGGCACCAAAGAATGGTTATTGCCAAGTCTAAAATGTCATTTAAAGGATGTGGAGTCAAAGAATAGTAAATATCTATGAGTTACAAAAAATATCTAAAATCCGGCAACCTGTAAAGTTAAGCCACCGGAATTTGACACTTTCCAGCAATGCCTTCTTCAAAGTAAACGCCTCTGGCGAATTAGGCTAAGTTAAATTGTGCTTGAGCAGTTTACTATTCACTTTATACCATGTTTTGCCAGCAACACCATTTAAGGAAAAAGGCCAAATGTCTGTGAAAACAAAATCAGATGACTTGTAATTCTCATTCAATTACCTTTGAGAGTCCCTTTGTCAATTTAATGACGAGTGGTTAATTTCATTGCAACACTAATAAGGTCATTTACTACAATATATAGATAAGAAGTAACCCTTAGACTGCAATAAGCCTGCATAAAATGTTTTTCCGGTCTTCCTCAACAAAACCAGTGCTTGAGTATTTTGATATTCACTTCACAATGTGCTTTGTCTGTGCAACTATGTTCCAGGAAAAAAAAACTAGAAACCTAAAAACCAAATCCAGTGGTTTCAATATTTCAACCAAATAACTTCTAAACCACCTTGATCCCAAATTAGTGGTCTCCCTGTTAAGCTTGTCACAACCAGTGCTTCAGCAGTTTACTATTCACTTCAAACCATGTTTTATACACAACTCTGTTGCAAAATAAAATTTAAAAATTTTCAAAACAAATGCAAAGGCCTGGACTTTTCATTCAAGCACCTTTGAAAGTGCCTCCGTATATTTACTGTCGAGTGGTTTAATCCATTGCAAAATAATAAAGTCATTAACTACACTATACAAGTATCAGATAACCCTTGCGCTCTGTTCTAAAGCATTTTTTTACAGTGATAATCCCCGTGTTTTACTAGACAATGCAAACAAACACTTGAACAACTTGACAGTGTATTTTTTTCGGCAACCCTGTTGAAGGGAAAAACCCAAAATACCTCAAAAAATATCAACTTACGAACTGCTTCTCTTTCGAGTACTTTTGAAATTATTCACTTCACATCGTGTTTTGTTGGCAACCCTGTGGAAGGACAAAACCTGAAATACCTTGGAAAAAACTTAAATGACGTGAACTTTCATTCAAGTACGTTTAAAATCATTCAGTTCCCACTGTGTTTTCTTGGAAATTGTGTATAACCAACCAAAAAAAAAACTTGAATAGAAATCGGATGCCTGGGAACTTATGTTTAAATATTTCAAAACTGTATTCCTCGCCATGATGCACGTGTAGTTTACGCCTTTGCAATAGTAAACAGTAATTTGCAAAACATCGCACTCCATTCTAAAGCATTACTCATAGACATGATTTCGCACAAAGGTTTTTTCAATGTTTAGCTCAGAAAAAAAACAGAGGACCACTCACTACGAAAGCCAGGACCTAACCTGAAAAAAGGGCTTCGCGAGGCAATCTCTTGCCACTTATATTCAAAATGCTCTGTTCACTTCAATAAAGGGTTCAAATCCGCAAAACATTATCTCACAAACCACAAAAAACTACAGAGAAAGAGCATAAACATCTAAAACAACGAGCATAACTCTGCTCTGCCAAAATCTTTCCTCTTCAAACCCTATTTAGAAATCATTGCAGTACTTCCCTACATAACTTCAAACCAATAACATTTGAAAAATGCCCTAGTTGCTGTGAAAAGAATGTTACCTCGGAAGGATACTCGGCGCAGAGGCGCTGGCAAATAAAAGTAGCATTGCGATACATGTACAGACGGAGGCTGGAGTTTACGCACTCCACCATTTTGGCCTCCATCTTGCATCAAAATTGAACCGCCAAATCGCTGCCAGCAGAGTGTGTATGGCGCGGGTTCGAATCCCACCAGACCCCAAAAAAATGCAGTAGTAAAAAGAGGGAGACTGTTTCTCCTTTGACGTTGCGCAGATCCTATCGGAACTACTTTGGAGCTGGAATAATCAAAATCAGGTGCGGCCTGTGTGGAGCCGAACCCTTGTTGTCCTCTTTTCCGGCTATGTTTACTTCATTTGAATATTTTTCCGTCTCTTGTTTTTATGGATTTTTCTTGAAATTGGGTAGAGCCCGGAAATAAATACTTATGTGGTGGTGTTTTCAAATGGGCAATGTCCGTTACGCGGATTCAAATTGCGAGATTTTATGATTTCAAGGTTCCAATACCCAGTGAGATATGTGTGGGGACAATGTGTGATAAGATTTGGTGATGATGTTAGCTCTTGAATTTTCTAGGTGTGGGATTAACTTCTTTTAGGTTTAGGAAGGGCATGGGCTCTAGGTATCGGACGTATGATGAGGACAAAAAGTTCTTACATATGCCCATGTTAGCACAAAGACTTCTTCCATGACATGTGACACCTCTTTGTTTAAACAACAAAAATATTAGAAAGTATAAAGGGTTCTTATAAATAATGTGTGTTCCCTTTTTCTATTGAAAGAATTTATGAAAAAAAATATTCTTCTTCTTTTGTCTTTTTTGTTTGTTTGTTTTTTAATTTTTTTTTTTTTTTGAAAAAGATTACCTTGACATAGTATCAATAAAGTAAGAGTAATATATGATAAAGTATGGTGTTATAAGTAATCTAAGTTGAGGAGTTTTGGTGTCAAGGTTATGTTGATAGAAATATTGTTAAATAATCCTTGCTTTTTCATTAATAGCCACAACTTGTGCTTAAGGGATCATTTGTGCAAGGACGTTAGATTAGGCAACTTTGCATAGTTTCTTTAGAATCTATTCTCAACCATCGTGGAGTTAAGCAGGAAAGGGAGTTGGTCTTTAGCCTAGTCATAAGATCTTTAAAGGAAAAGACTCGCTCTAAACAAAGGTGCTCTATTGATCACTAGCAAAATGCGAGACATTGCAAGTGAAGTGTTTAACAAAACATCTTGAAACATGTTTGTAGATGTTTTGTCTATGATCTCATTTGTTCCTCTCCACAAGTAGTGAAAAAGGTAGTAAGAGGGTGTGTAGGGAGGCGTGCATGCAGGAAGCCTAGGGAGAAAATAAAGTTAGATTGGGTAAGCCCTTGTTTCTCCTTTGATATGTCTAATGTCATTGTGGGGCTCAACCTCCAATGTGGGTTGGGTCTCAAGCTTCATAGAATAAGACCTTTACTAAAGCTATCAGAGTCATGGCTAAATCACAAAAGAGGAAAATGGAAGTTACTTCCCCTATTAAAAAAGGCAAATTTTGCTAAGCAAAGAACAAGTAAAATCTAAAAGTTAAGTTTGGTGAACAAAATGTCATCCCAGATTATGATGGTCTTTTGTAATGCAGCTTGATTTGTAAATTCCGTAAGTTGTGGTCAACCCTTAAGGGTATCCACTCGTGGGATACAAATAATCAGCTTCCATCTCCAAGGACATAGAGATGTGTTTTTTGGGAAGGCATTTTCTTATTAATCTTCCATACTTTACGAGATAAAAATGATTTAAGAAAGGGTTCTAGTTTGTAGCTAGAAGTGGGTTGTCCATGAAGTATCGGGGTGATGGTTTTGATACAAGGGAAGAGATATTAAATTCCATTCTAATCTATGTGAAGTTGCATTGTTTCCTATCTAATTTTGGAGGCAAGAATCTTTCAAAACAATAGGTGGCTCTCTTGGAAAGTATACCAAAGTTACATAAATGACTTCTCGATGTAGGCTAACTACCTTTTCATGAATGTGTGTAGAGATTGATGTCTTTAAGGGATTACTAGAGTGTGTTGAAATTGAGTTGCAGGACCAAATGTGGAAACAGGAACTTGGTTATGAGTGAATCCCCTTCAAGTGTAGTCATTACCATGAATATGGTCATTTTGTTCACAGTTGTCTAAGAAAACCCTAAGATTGATTTGAAAGAAGTTTTTTATACAATTTTAAAAAACACTATTGGTGTATTTAATTAACCATACACTATTTATTATATGTGATTAAGATGCATTTGCAATCTTTAATTTAATATAATGCTCGTCTTATCTCTCGAGAAGAGTAGCAATCAAGTTATTGACTTGATTGACTTTCACTATTAATAGATTAAATAAACTATTAAAAAATTAAAGCAACCTTTCTTTGCAAGTAATCTACTATCTAACCAAAACAATAGCCTTTACTTGGTTTTATAGAAGTATATAGAGGTGGTGTTTTATGTATTAATGTAGTGTGGAATAGATATTCAATGTAATGCTCTTATAGGAGGGTCATTGGCCCTCCCTCGCATTTGATCTTAATATATTGGTAGTCATTATACCTTGATCAAATATGTGTTTATATTGTTTTAATGTTTTATAGGTTTATGCACATAGGTAGGTGTTTGTCTTGGGGTTTTATGAACTTATTCTTAGATTTGGACATTCGAAGGCAAACACAAAATAATAATAATCACTGTGTATATTATTCTGCACAATAATATAGCCAAAAGTATAGCCAAACCACCTCCTAATAAATAGGGAGGTGTTACAACAAATAACCTGGAATAATATTCACGGCTAAAACATACTCTACGAATAATATATTGTTAAAACAATATATTATAACAATATAACAACCACACAAACTATAATGTAAACATTAATTTCCTAACATTCCCCCTTCATGTTTACATGATAGCAACAAAACTTTCACACTTCCTCTACAACCTGCCCCCCGTGTTTGCTCATGATCTCGGTACAACACTCAAATGAAAGGTAAAAGAAGGAACACATCAAGTTCTTATCAACCATGCGTTGTCAAGAACACATCTGACCGACGAGGATGGGAACACGCTCAGGAATCATTTTCTTATCAACCAGTCACTCTATAGAACACATCTGACCTAGCAGTGTGGGAACTCAAACAGGAACACGTCTGAACAACCTTCAATGGTTTTCTGGTGGCTAACCACAAATCTAGGAATGAACAGGAACAAATCTGACTGTTCAACCTCTTTAAGAATCACGATGATGTTGCCTTTCTTTGTGCTATTTGTTCTTCACTATGTTATTACATTGGGGAATAATGTAGGAATAGCCACATACCAGTGAACAAGAACAAACAACATTTGTTCTTATTTTTTCACACCAAACTGAAAATGAGAAATCCACACCACACAACTGAAAATCTGAAAAACAAGTGCTCACACCACAAAAAAGTGCCACCACAACTTTGTGCAGCCCCATCATTGGTGACTGGCGAGCAGTCGTTGATCGACCTCCAACCTCTAATGCCTCCGTCCTCCAGTAACATATTGCTAACTCGACTGATATTGACTTTGAGGCTCAGTAGTTTCCACATTGGGTTTATTTTGTTTCCCCCCGCAACGTGAAACACTTTATTTTGCCGGACGTCGGATAACACTGAAAATGTGTCCAACAATTTTTATTTTTCTAAAAATTTTACAATATTTTGACTTCAACTCACAATGACAATACTTGACTACAAATAAACACTAGACTCTTTTACAATAAATGAGGTATTTAGATAATGACAAAACTAATAACAATTTTAGATATAGTTAACACTTTACAACTTGACACAGAATGAACAACTATAACAATATTTATTGTTAACAAGAGGTAAACAAAACATTTTAAAAGTAATCAGTTTTATTACTTTTCAAATAACAGTACTTTATGGACTTGACCAATAGAACACATACAAAGAAACTAATGACTCCAACAGATTAAACAAAAACTTAATTGATACGACAAGTGAAAAATACCAGCAGAAAAACCAAATATATACTATAAACACGACCCTGATTTTTCAATTCATACCTAAATTGAATTAGATGTGACTTGACTGTATTGAGAGACATGCAATACGGTGCGACTTTGAAGGTGACTACTTCGACTAGGTGCTCGGCTACTACTTCGACCAGATGTTCGTAACAAAACAGATCTTAAACTCAGCTGCCAAATTGGAGGTTAACGTATGCAACCAACAAGACATACAAAGAAATTGACGTTTATGATAACCTTATGTGTCAGTCTGCAATGTATATTGGCACAATTTCCTTTCAAGAACCGTGTACAAATCGCCACCTTCTCAGAATCATGAGTGTAAGGGCATATGTTGTCAACTTACTTGTTGCATTTGCCAAATTTAGTAAACAATTGGAAATTTTGTTGTTTCGTAAACAAAATGGATCTGACAGAGTGTAAACTCCGTCTAACCTTTTGACTCGTTAAGGCACAACTGATTGTATTTAAATCTCTAACAAATTGGATCCTGTTCCCATCTTGTATATATCTTATCACTTTCAGCACAAAATCCTTGAGAAATCCATCACAAATAGGTGCTTTGGGATTGACATTGACAAGCCTATAAGGACAACTCTCATGCATACAAACTCCTAGTAGGAAATATGAACAATCTGGCATTCGTTCTGGAGACATTAGAAAATACAAATCCAATGAAAAGCAGGGAGATCTTGATCTGAATGCAGCTGTTGCAATCTATCCTCAATAAAAGTGGAAGGATTCACAAATGTTAATGTTGATTTTCTCTTCGATTGAAGGACCTGGAAAGATTTTGGAGAACAAAGAGAGACTCGATTGGATCACACAGGGTGCAAAGATGCAAGATTTTGTTTTGTTACTAACAATTAACACACCACAGGGCAATTGAGGAGGGTAACATGAATGCCAACGCCCTCAGGAACTGCGTATTCAATCACATCTGTCTTTTATGCAAATAAGATTCATACCAAATAAAAACTTCTTCCAACGCCTTTTGTTTAACAATAGGTGTAATATTTTACCAAGAATATACTAACTAAAAGAAATCAATTCTCTCATTCCCCAACATGATTATGGACAATAGAGAATGGAAAAGTTGCCCCTCCATAAACTTTTAAGCCATACTAATGAATAGTTTGCTCTGATACCAAATCTTAGATTTGGACAATCGAAGGCAAAAACAAAATAATAATAATCACTGTGTATATTATTCTTCCTAGTAAAAGGGCTATTATATAGCAAAAAGTATAGCCAAACCACCTCCTAATAAATAGGGAGGTGTTACGACAAATAACTCGGAATAATATTCACAGGTAAAACATACTCAATGAATAATATATTGTTGAAACAATATATTATAGCAATATAACAAGCATGCATACTATAATGTAAACATTAATTTCCTAACACTTATCCTAGAACTTGTCTAGAATTTCCAACTAAAACAAACAAAGCAAAGAGGGGTGTTGTTGTTGAGGATGGTGTGTGTTCCACTTAAAATCAGTTTGAGCTTTAGAAGAATTAAACGGAAATCACGAGAAAACGGCTCAAACATTATTTGTAGAGATTGTTGGAACAAATAAGAACCTTCTTGAAGTTAAAGGCAATGATGTCATATATGAGTCTTGATAGGGTTTATGTTGGAGAAGAAAGAAAATGCTAGATTAGGTGAGGAAATTTAAAGGGTGAAGGAAGTGGAAATTGGAAAAAATGACAACTTGGTGTCAAAGGAGACTAGTCTATAAACACTTTTGAGAGGACACGAGATAAATTAATGAGGATGATATTTTTTATGAAGGTTTTATTACCTTAAGCCAAATGGAAACTAAAATTGATTGTGAAATTTTGATAAAGAGGAGGGTAGGTTGACCTACAATTTTTGAGTCACTACAAAAATATTCCAAGAGGGTAGTTGAAGAAGGTTCCCAAAAGCAAATAGACCTTGACAATTATATAGAAGAGACATATGCAAAAGAAAAATAACAAATATAAATGGACGTTAAAGGAGAGGAAAGAAGGCTGAGTTAAAGGAAAGGAAAGGAAAAACGAGCAGGCGAAGATTTAGGTGGAAGAGCAACTCCAACAATGAAGCCAAAAACACAATATCTACAGAAAATAGAAAATATATTATAAAGAAAACTCTCTCACATACAAAATCAAGCTAGATCATCATATCGTAGGATGCCTCAAATGGGATAGAAGATTCCTTTAAATAGGCAAGTGAGAGGAATGTAGAACCTTCTAGGGAGAATTCTAGAAGATAAGGTTTCTAGAGAATTCTATATGTAGAAGACAATAAGAGGTTCTAGAAAGGATTCTAGAACAAGAAAGATCTAAAGGAAATCTAGAAAGAAGTGGGATCTAGAAGGACCCATTACAAGAAAAAATAGAGATGTGCACCCAATTAAATATTAATTACTAATTAAGATCTTAATTAATTATCCTAACACCCTCCCTTAAGCAAATAATTAGGAAGGTGAGAACATGAATATGGGTCCCGACTGCTAGGCCATGTTAGGTACCAATGCACAACAAATAAAAGAAAAGAAGGAAGGACTTCATGGTGAATCCCCCACAAGGAAAACTTCATTCACTCTAAGCAAGTCTCACAAATGAAGATAACGAGGAGCTGATAAAAGTTTGGTGAAGATGTTAGCAACTTGGTCAGCAGTAAGCACAAACTCAAGTTAAAGAACTCCATCCTAGATCAACTGTCGAATGAAATGCATGTGGATCTCAATGTGTTTCGTAAGTTAATGCTTGACCAAATTGTGGGAAATAGCAATGGCACTTTGGTTATCACACCAAAGAGTGGTAGGAACTATTTGTGGAAGAACAAACTCATCAAGCAACTGTTGAAGCTAAATAGCCTCCTCACTAGCTTTAACTACACCTCAATATTTAACCTCAGTAGAAGATAATGCAATAGCAGTTTAATTTTTGCATCCCCAAGAAATTGGACCAGAACGGATGATAAACAAATCCAAAAGTAGATCTATGAGTGTCAACATCACCTGCCTAATTTGAGTCGGTATATCCAATAAGTTGCGAAGAAATTTGTGGTGTATATTGTATGCCAAAGTGCAAAGTGCCCCGAAGATAGCACAAAATACACTTAGTTGTTTTCCAGTGACTCTCATGAGGCTCATGTACAAAGACAGAGACAAGGTTAATAGCAAATGTGATGTCAGGATGAGTGTGTGTCAATTAGAGAAGACTTCCTACAAGTTATCAGTATAATGTGGGATCAACTAGAGGAGTCTTACAATCAACAGATAAAACAATGCCCGACTGAAAAGGAGTAGGAGCAGGCTTGCAATTAGCCATATGAAATTGATGAAGTAAATCATGAGCATACTTTTTTTTTCTAATGGGAATCTCCTTAGAAGTCTGATGAACCTGCAAACCAAGGAAATAATGTAGAATTCCCATGTCGGTATGTCAAAATGATCCATCAACCTGTACTAAATATCCTGAATGAGGGAATCCAAATTTCTAGTAAGAATGAGATCATCAACATAGAGCACTGGTATCAGAAGAGTATCCCCATTCCATTGAATATAGACATTAGGGTCCGAGTGACACCGTAGAAAACCAAAAGAGAGAAAAAAAAATCCATCTTCTCGTGCCAAACATGTGGAGCTTGCTTGAGACCATAGAGAGAACGACGAAGTCTACAAACAAGTGAAGGATCCTACACAAAACCTGGAGGTTGTTCCTCGTGAAGATCACCATGCAAGAATGCACTCTTTACATCCATCTGGTATACAAGCCAATGATTAGTTGCAACAAGAGAGAGCACGACTTGAACATAATCCATCTTAGCTACATGAGAAAAAGTCTCAAAGTAATCAATCACCTCAACTTGTGAAAAATCCTTTACAACTAAAAGAGCCTTGTACCGATCAACATAACCATCTGTTGCATACTTGGTATTATAAACCCATTTGCATCGCACAAGTTTTCCTCCCTTAGGAAGAGGAACTAAATCCCAAGTGTGATTCTTCATAAGTGAATAATACTCCTCACATATAGCAGTCTCCCACTCTAGTTTGGCAATAGCATCAGAAAAGTGAATTGGATCATCTGAAATAGCATGACTAACAAGAGTCATACCAGAAATATGTGAGTGAGTTTGACGAGGAATTGAAGGATCACTAACCATAGGACCTGCTAAATCCAAAGTGGATTGATCCCATTTGGGCAGAGCCTAAGAAGCATGTGGAGGAGGGGGAGGAGGTTGTACATGTGCATCAAATGGATCCTCATCATCATTATTTGGAAATGTATTAGGAGAAGGAGAAGAAGGAGCAAAAAGTGATGGAGTGTCAAGAGATGAAGTCTCCATAGAAGAGTCGCTCTCATCAAAACAAACATCCCGCAAAAAAAAAACATCATTAGTGATGGGGTCATGAAGGTGATAAGCCTTAATAGTCTCACAATAGCCAACAAAAATAAGTGGTCGGTTTTCCTTCTCCATAGAATTGAGTTTTTCATCAAGAATAAATGCCCATGCCTTGCTCCCAAATACATGAAAATTTGACACATTAGGTTTCTCTCCAGACCAAACCTGCACAGGAGTCTTATTCTGCAAAGCTTTATGTATGGTCTAGTTCTGAATGTAGTTGGCATAATTGATTGCCTCAACCCAATAATGAGGATCCATTTCCTTATAATGAATTCTACAATTAGCCATCTCCTTCAACATTCTATTCTTCTGCTCAGCCACACCGTTTTGTTGAGGAGTATAGGGTATTGTAAACTAATGCATGATCCCATGTTGAGTGTAGAAATCCTTGAATGCATTGCTCACATATTTCCCCCATTGTTAGTGCATATCATCTTGATTAGAAGAGAGGATTGCTTCTCGACAAGAGCCTTAAAGGCTTTAAAATTCTCAAAAACATCACTTTTGGTCTTAAGAAAGTAGACCAAAGTGCGTCAAGAAAAGTCATCAATAAAAGTGAGTACATATTTGGCCCTAGAAAATGAACGAGTAGGAAAGGTGAGAAGATCACTATGTACTAACTCGAGAAGATCCCTTGCGCGAGATGCCTTGCCCTTTGGAAAAGGATCCTGATGTTGTTTCCCAAGCATACATATGGGACATACTCCATCTGTGCAAGAAATATTCGGAAGACCGAAGAACCAACTTCTGTGTACTCATCAATTGTAATTATTTGTAGTCCAGGTGGCCAAACCGCTCATGCCACAATTTTCTAACTGAATTAGCATGGGTAAGTAATGAAGCACATATAGAAGGATCAAATCCTTCAAAATGATAAAGACAAGCACTATGATCTGCAACACATGTAGCCATTATCTCTTGAGGATCTTGCAACTCTTTTATTATAACCTTTTGTGGAGTAAATTCCACAATCCTCCATTGTTCCTAAATTACAAATTTGATACATAGAAAACAAATTAGAAGTGATTTGGGGAATAAGTAGCACATTGGTAATATAACCAGCCATGTAGTTGAACATCACCGGTCCCTAAAACATTAACTCATGAAGAGTTTCCAACTTCAATATAGGAAGTACAGTAATCAAAAAGTGAAGATAAAAGATCTTGTGAATGACTGAGGTGATTAGAATCTCCTGAATCAATGATCCAATGGTCGTGATATGCATAAATAGTCCGAGCAAGAGATAATTTTCCCTTTGCTTGATGAATAAACTAGAGGAATAGTAATCTTGTGTTGCTTAATTGCATCCTTCCAAAACTTTGATCTTCTTAAAACATCCATCTTTATAATAATTTTCACCACCACAAAAGTTACAAGATCCCTTATTTTTTATTCTTCTTGGATTGTCCTTTGGGTTTATAAGGTTTAGTGGACCCATAGAATATTTAGAGGGCTCAAAAGGTTGAGAAGGAGGATGTGTATTAACTAATTTTTTGGAGGGCAACATCTTTGTTTTGGACTTGGGTTTTCCTTTAGAAGAGCTAGCAACTAGGGCGTGAGAGCTACCAGGAAGAGAATCCAAGGTCATCAATTTGTTTTTCTCCCTAGTAAGGAGATCACAAAAAATCTCAAAGGTGGGCCATTTAAATTTGTCACTAAGGGCATCCATAGTCAGAATAAAAAGTAGAGACAAAGACACTAAAGGGACCCTTTAACTTAGATAAAATGAGAAATATGAATTCTTGATTAGTATTATTTTTACCTCCTACTTCCAAATCAGAGCTGAATAGACTTAAACTTGGACAAAAATTATTCTATAGTGGCAAAATCAGATGCGAAAGGGAAGATAATTTTGCATCCAACTGTGATAGCTTGAATTCATTGACCTTACCGAAGAGTTCTACAAACTTGTCCCGTGTTTCCTTGGGTGTGCTGATTTCATAGAGATGAAACATCAAGTTGTCAAAGATATTTAACCCGATCAAACAAAGAGCCTCATCGTGCTTGCACTCGATCAAGTAGCGGTCTTTCTCAGAAGTAAAGTTGGGACCATTGTCTTGCACCACATGCGTCATAAGTTTTTTTATTACAATAATTGTTACATATTTTGTTTCCAAACATTGTAATTGGTAGTATTAATAGGCTCAAACAAGCATGGCTCTATGGGATAAAATGAGGACATGGCCTGGATGGACGTCGGGTACCACCGAAAATGCATCCCAAAGCACTACAAGTGGAGCCTCCCAAAAATGGTTAAAAAATCGACCCCCCCAGAATGTGATAAAAATTAAACCAATGGAATGGGGATTAAAAATCAACCACTTTTGCAAAAAGGGACACTCAAATCTGAGCTACTCGTGTAAAAGATATGGCCGATTTGATTTCCTGCAAAGTGGCCCCGATTAATTTAAAAAATGTTTGATAGTTAAAATATTAGGGCTATATGAAGGGGAAAGTGGTTGTATGACCACTCATTGGAATCTGGAAAAAAATTCAATTTTTCAAATATAAGCTCGGTTTTAAAACAAACACGGAAATAAGGTATTAATTTGACCAAAAAATAGTTTTTTAACCCCCAAATATGATTTATTTTTCACTAACTATAAAAAAATTATAAAATAAAAACCATAGTTAAGTGAAAAATAAAAATTAGCCAATGGGAGAGGGATGCTCTAATTGCAAAAAAAACAATAATTAAAAAACTCACGGTACAGTGGCAACAATGAGAGAGAAGCAACAATGTCAATTGCGTCAATGGTAGTAGATAGCGGCAATCGGAGAGAAATGGACAATGACAAAGAACTAATGATAATCATTCATAGAGAAATTGCATGTCATCTAATTTGCTAAAAATATTTAAAATAACTGCAATAAATAACAAATCTTAATTAAATAAATTTTACAATGAACTGTTTTGCAGTAATAAAGAGGATGCCAACACATTGCTAACTTGCACATTCAAATATTTGTATGGGATGTACAAAAATGAAGAACAACCCAGAAAATGACTTGAAAAAACCTAGCAAAACCCATAAAGGGTTTTCTGAAAGAAAAAAAATAGAGAAAAAAATCCGAAATTGTAGCAAGTGTAATAATGATAAAATAGTCAAAAAAACCCCAGAAACTGAAAAATTCATAACATAGGCTGTGCCTTATATCAAAATATAGGTTTTTTTAGGGACATCTAAACTCACCGGAGATGTCCAAAAAACTTTAAAATGTACCTTCTGAAATTTCTCTTATTCAAGGTGGGTGATCAAGCCATAAGCCGCCAAAATAAACCCTAAGAGAAAACTGTAGAATAGTGTATGCCTATTGTGAAGGAGCCTTCCAAAAATCAACCTTGCTCTTATACCATTAAAGGAAAAATGATAAGGCAAAGATATGGGTGGAAAATAAAATCCAAAAATGAAGCCAAGAAAACAATATTTGCAGAAAAATAGAAAATATATTATAAAGAAAACTCTCTCACATACAAGATCAAGCTAGATTATCATATCTTAGGATGCCTCAAATGGGAGAGGAGATGCCTTTAAATAGGCAAGTGAGAGGAGTGCAGAACCTTGTAATGAGAATTCTAGAAGAGATGGTTTCTAGAGAATTCTATATGTAGAAGACAATAAGAGGTTTTAGAAAGGATTCTAAAACAAGAAAGTGTTAATGTGAAATCACAAAACCCCCAAATGAGTTCTAAAAATCTGCTTTTTTAAGGCAAACGGTCATTTGGTGTGATTTACATAACATGGGGACCATCTCTCAAGTTATGGGACTTACAGAATTGAGATGGCCCTCCGGAGAAAGGTTGGTTTCTTCTTCCTAATCCTAGCATGCTAAACTAATTCATAAGGAAGGAAATGTGACTATCTACTCCTAATCGAACAATTCCAAGGAGACCAAGGAGAGAGAGAATTGCATAAAGAGGCAAATCCTACACTAATGCGAGGTGATAACACCAAGAGAAGAGAGTGAGATATTCTATTGAGGGAGAAAGAAATAGAGAAAATGGAGATGAGGGAGGTCAGACAGAAGTGACACGGCCTAGATCTGTCAAATTCATCCATAAAACTCCATGAAACACAACATCCTGCACCTACAAATGTGAAATACATGCACAGAAAAACAAGATCTTGAAGGGAGAGGCACGGAGGAAACAACAAAACAATGCAAAGGGTTGAAGAACACCACAAAAACACGTTTTTATTGCTCTAGAGGGTGCATACACCATTACATTTCTAGTAATAGAGGCACAAATACATTTTCCAGGTGTGGGAGAAGGTTTGCGGCTCAAAAATGGCGTCGAGAAACAAATTTGACAGAGTTTCTCTATGCCCAGAATGTCTCTCCTTCTCAAACGAGAAGTGTTACAGTATATATAGAAAGAAAAGAGAGAGAAGAGGGAAAATTCGAATCCTACTCCAACCACCATGAGATACACATTGAATCCTACCTTGAAAGCTCAACCACTGAATATCAATGCCTTCTACAAATCTGCCCACAATATGTCGCTTCTGGTTCCCCAGCAGATTGAATCGAATCAAATCTGGTAGTTGAAGAGATTGGATTTTGCATTAATGGCCTGGAAGACTCTTCTTCATTTTTCACCTACCAGGGCCACGTGACAACCTGGCACTCGTTTGGGCTTCCCTTTTGATATGGGACATGTGGCAAGCTAGATTAGAGCAAAAATCAGGCTTCGCGGGTCCGTAACTTATCTTTTTCCCTTTTACGCAAAAAACGTAAAACTCAAAATACTCCTGCAGCCCCAAAGCTCCGCCTTTTGACTCTGTTTGACCATTTTCCCCTACCTCCATTTCATCCTGAGACACGTGGAGAAGCGGCGCTTGTTTGAGCTTCTCTTTTTGGATTCATCTTTGGAGAAGTGCCGCTAGGACACGTGGCTCTCTTTGTTGGCTCTGCTATTTCATTTTTGAGCCCACCTGTAACCTGTTTGTCATCCTAGAATGTGAGCTTGTCACGGGTCTGAGTCATTTCCTTCATATTTCCCTTATGTGCAGGAGTTGTCTTGACCAAATTTACCTAGGGGGCAAATTTGGGATAACAATTTGGTGACTCTGGGACATCTTCCTGCTAGATGAAGAGACCAGTGGCCTTGAAGCATCCATTGGGCATGGAGTCTACCTGATAAATATGAAACTGATCTGAGCTTTGAAACTCTGACCTCTGAGCCATTTGGAAACCCACTGAAACTTGAAGTTGAACTTCATCAAAAGCCAACTGAATGCACTGTGCAAGAGCAATACAACAACACCAAAAACTATGTACAAATTGAAAATCATACATGCTCTAAATGGAACATGCAGAGTGTGCAAAAGCACTTCTTCTACTAAAAACAAACCTACCTACACTACTCTAACCAAGAGAAAAGGGAGCTCAAACAAAGCCTGCAACTGGCAGGGAGAAATAACTTCCCTTCCTCAAAAACGGCAGCCATGCAACTGATTTGGCACTGAACATGGCTGGTTGGATGAGTGAAAAACTAACCATAAGTCTGGTCCTCCACCCAAATCATCAAGGTATCAACATTAATGGAAAATACCTCCTCAAGCTAACCTGCATTAGACTCCTGGAGCTATTGGTGGTGACCCTTGGTACTTTGATGCTCATCCTCATGCCCTGAAGTAGGCATGACTGGTTTTGGTTTCTCCTTTGGCTCCAATGAAGCCAAGTACCTGATTGGGCACAGGTCTGATCCTTTAGATGTGCCCTTTGTTCTGAGTTTCAACTCCAAGAATGGAGTTTTCTTGTAGACCTTCTTGGATGAATGGTGTGGAAGAAGTGGTGAAACTCTTTTGCTCTTTCCCTTCCTCTTTTTGTGAAGAACATGGAAGAGTCATGTCTTCCAATCTTGGTTCTAGAGGGCCATTATGGAGTGCAGGATGCTGTTCCTCGAATGTTCTCCTCCATGGCAGTAGGTTCATGTGCATGGGATGTGAGAGATGGAGGGAAAAATGATGCGATCTCCATGGGTTCCCCTCCATCAAGGCAATCCCTCAAGTCTGACAAATGTTATGCCTCCTTGTTGTCCTGTTGCATGTGCTCTACCTCCTCCATGGTTCCTTCTTGATTTGCAACTTGATCACCATGGCTCCCTTCACTCTCAAACATGAAGTTTGAAAGATCAAACTCTTCTTCAACATCAGATCTTGAAGGGGATGAAGTGGGAGGAAGAACTGAAGGTTCTTTTATGGCCTGCTCCACACTTGGAGCCTCTAAAACTATATGGTCCTCCTCCATCATGGGTTCATCAATCAAATCAAGCCCTTGAAATGAAATCAAAAAAATCTTCAATGATGCCTTCTTCATTGAGTGGCCTCAACACTGATTTGATCTCTCCCAGCTACTCCTCTTCAATGGGGCTTTAGACTAATTGTTCCTCCTCTTGTTCTTGCTCTTCTTCTACTACAAACTCGACCTCAACCACCACTGGTTCTTCAATCTTGACCTCCTCTATTGGCTTGACCATCAAGGGGATCTTTGTAAACCCAAATTTGGTAGCCCAACTCTTCAGATTGTCTGTCATTTCTTTTCTGTTGGGCTCCTCTTCTTGTTGTTCTCCTTGACTGGATTCTTGAGTCTCTTCCCAACATGGGCTTAGGAAAGCAAGAGGAGTGGCAGGTTGGGATTCAACCAACTTTGCAATTGTTTGTGGTGGGGAGGGAGGTGGAACTTCTTGTTTGTTTGGAGGGGATGACTGTTTGGAAGGGAAAAGGACAGAAGAACTGAGATGAGGTGGAAGACTAGGGGATGGAGAAATGGATTTCACACTTGGGGCAGCATTCAATGGGAATCTTGGAAATTGAAGCCCAAATTGAGATGGTGCTGCTTGAGGAGTAGAGAGAAAATTACCAGATAATGGTGTAGGATTTACCCATTGACAAGGCTGTCCTGGCACCAAGTTCATAGGCCTCTATCTCTACTGCCCATTGTGCAAGTTGGGGCAACATTTCAATCATGAAGTCCAACTTCTCCTAAGGGTTGTAGTGTCTTGGAAAAGGGCCTTCCCATGGACAAGGTGCCCTGCAACCAATGTTGAATGCCTTCATTTGAACTATTGCCCTTAATTGAACCATGTTAGCCTCCATTTTTCGCATCTTCTCCAGTACAGATCAACATCCTTTGCATAACTATTGCCATTATATGCGTCCCCTTGCTCTTGATAAGCTCCATAGTCAAACTGACTTTGACTCTGTTCATATGGGTAAGCATAATGGTCCTGGATCTGATTATAATGCTGATATGGAGGAGTTGGGAAATACATTGGAGGTGGACTGTATTGTTGTAAGTGTGAGTTCCATGAAGGGAATGAAGTCATGATTGCACAACCTCATGGAATGGGATAAAATGAAAGAGATGGAAGAAGAAAATGGATGAAATGAGTGGAAATGGATGGAAAAGGTCTGCAACTCAGAGAATGGGTTTTTGACCAGATGGAGTCACCATATGTGCTTTGAAAGTGCCTCCAAAGGCTGAAATCTTCACCAAGAGCACATCGAACCTGATGAAGTGAAGTGGTAAGGTGCTTCAGACATGTCCCACTCGAGCATGCCAAAACTGTTAATGTGAAATCACGACACCCCAAATGAGTTATGGATCTACTTTTCTAAGGCAGGGTCATTTGGTGTGATTTGCATAACATGGGACCATCTCTCAAGCTGTGGGACTTGCAGACTTGAGATGGCCCTTCAGAGAAAGCTGGCTTCTTCTTCCTAATCCTAATGCTAAACTACTCCTAAGGAAGGAAATGTGACTATCTACTCCTAATCTAACAATTCCAAGGAGACAGGGAGAGAGAAAGTGCATAAAGAGGGAAATCCTACACTAACGAGGTGATAGCACCAAGAAAAGGGAGCAAGATATTCTGTTGAGGGAGAAAGAAACAAAAAAATGGAGATGAGGGAGGTCAGACAGAAGTGACACAACCCAGATCTGTAAATCATCCATTAAACTCCATGAAACACGACATCCTGCACCTGCAAATGTGAAATACATGCACATAAAACCAAGACTGAAAGGGAGAGGCATGGAGAAACAAGCAAAATGATGCAAAGGGTTGAAGAACGCCACAAAACACGTTTTTATTGCTCTAAAATGTGCACAGACCATTACATTTCTAGAATAGAGGCACAAATACATTTTCCAGGCATGTGTGAGAAGGTTCACGGCTCAAAAATGGCATTGAGAAACAAATTTGATAGAGTTTCTCTATGCCCAGAATGTCTCTCTTTCTCAAACGAGAAGTGTTATAGTATATATAGAAAGAAAAGAGAGAGAAGAGGGAAAAGTTAAATCCTGCTCCAACCACCATGAGATACGCATTGAATCCTGCCTTGAAAGCTCAACCATTGAATATCAATACCTTCTGCAAATTTTCCCACAATATGTCACTTTCGGTTCCTTAGCAGATTGAATCGAATCAAATCTGGTAGTTGAAGAGATTGGATTCTGTGTTAATGGCCTGGAAGACTCTTCTTCATTTTTCACCTACCAGGGCCACACGATAGCCTGGCACTCGTTTGGGCTTCCCTTTTGATATGGGACACGTGGCAGCCAGATTAGAGAAGAAATCGGGCTTATGGGTCTGCAACTTATCTTTTGCCCTTTTGTGCAAAAAATGTAAAACTCAAAATACTCCCGCAGCCCCGAAGCTCCACCTTTTGACTTTGTTTGACCATTTTCCCCATGCTATTCCATTTGAGACATGTGGAGAAGCGCATGCTTGTTTGAGCTTCTCTTTTTGGATTCATCTTTGGAGAAGCGCCGTTAGGATATGTGGCTCTCTCTGTTGGCTCTGCTATTTCATTTCCGAGCCCACATGTAACCTATTTATCATCCTGGAATGTGAGCTCGTGGGTCTGAGTCATTTCCTTCATATTTCCCTTATGTGCAGGAGTTGTCTTGACCAAATTTTCTGAGGGGGTGAATTTGGGATAACAGAAAGATCTAGAGGAAATCTAGAAAGAAGTGGGATCTATTAGGACCCACTACAAGACAAAATAGAGATGTGCACCTAATTAAATATTAATTACAAATTAAGAGCTTAATTAACTATCCTAACACCGAGAGGGTAGTTGAAGAAGGTTCCCAAAAGTAAATAGACCTTGACAATTATAAAGAAGAGACATATACAAAAGAAAAATAACAAATATAAATGGACGTTAAAGGAAAGGAAAGAAGGTTGTCTCATGTAGCCTTCAAAAATGATAATTTTCTCTTGAAGTATAAGTGGCATGGGTTCAATGTCGGCCATAAGAAATATTAAAGATAAAATTAAATATTCCTTACTTGATGTAGCTTTTTTGTAAGAAAATAAGCTATCATAGAATGACTTCTTGTGAATAAAAGGTATTTAATATGATAATAAACATTTTATAGAGTGCATGACATCCTAAGGAAAATTTTGAGGTATCTCCACGATTTGGAATATCAAAAAGTAGAAGATAGTAGAAGTTTTTGTTATATTGAAACCAGGGTTAGTATAATTAATACATTAGTAAATGTGCATAAGATAATCTACAACAATAAAAAATAAAGAAGACATTCCTATATTATGAAAGGATGATATATTTCACTCAAAACAACTTCTAGAAAGTGTATACAAGTAATTAGGGTTAGGATTTATAAAGAAGTCCCTATTTTAGAGGATGTACGGGTTGTGACAATGATTTAAAATTGGATGAGGATGTTTTGCACGATGTCATAAAGTTTCCTGTAAATTTGGGAGCCTCAAAGTCAACAAAGGATAAGTTTGTTCATTTGTGAGAAGGTTTGCCCAATGAAGGTGTATTAGGGCTAATGAATGTGTCCTCTATTATTGTGATTTGTAATTTGCCTTTGGTACCTACTTTGTGTCTCTATATCTAGATATTTTTTATGATTCTTTTGTACTTGTATATGTAATTTTTTCTTCGAGCCTTAGTTCTCCTCCTTTTGATCTAAAATGCATCAATACTATTTGAGATGGACCGACCTCACCCAACCCCCATTGGTGTGATTAAAGTTGCACTACGTACCACACATGTTAAAGCAAGATCAAACCACACATAGTTCTCCAAATCCTATGATGAAGTGGAGGTTAGAAAATAAAAATAAAGATGAAGCCCTAATTCAGCTCCCAACACTTTGGTAATGATGATTGACTTATCTTTGACAATGCAGTAAAGATATATGATATAGGGCAATAAGGTATATGTATTCAAATGTGAGTAGCTCTAATGTAATGTAATCTAAAGGAGAGATGTTTCAATGCTTGGCTTAAGGACCTTCTTATATTGTGCTAAGATATGGGATCCCTATATATCCACAATGAGTTAGGGTGTACATGTTTATATAGATGACTTATGGGAATGATTTCTGATGTAGCGTAAAATTCACCAGTAAAAACCCAAGCACGCTAACACATCACTCAACCTAGACTGAGCACTCACTCAAAGCGTGCAAAGGTACCAGGCCCCTCTTTAGGGTTGTTGTTGCAGGATGTTAGCATGATGAAGACTTAAAGCATTCAGATACATAATTAATCTAACATTCTACAGAGTACATTTCTTAGATCTAGAGAATTAAGGCTTATCATGAATCAAACGGAATAATCATAACAAAACCCTTTAGGTAGTAATGAACTATAACCATGTTTAACACCTTGATTCAGCCAATAACCCCATTATATTAAATACAATAATACACAAAAGCTTCCTTACAATAACAAGTAATATGTGTTCATGCGCGCATCAAATTTGGCAGCATAACCTCACAATAACTTAGCTCTCACATCTCCCTTATGCTACACAGTTCACTACATATTTATAAGGGTGGGGACTTTCCCTTCACCTGCTTATCTAATCCCAAAATAGGTCGTATGCTATTATTAGCCACGCGCCGTTACAAAATAGCTACACATGCAAGTGTGCTAACAATAGACTCTTTTAGTTAACTATCAGTAATAGATCTATTCTCAGCCTGTATCCATGCAAAGCACTTTGTAGCCGATCCTCCAAAAATAACCAATGCATGTCACGCAAGTCTTTAACTAGTTTGTGTGCTCCGCACGCTATCCCTAACAATAGATCCTTCATCGTGAAAACGGCTAAGTCCTGAATCTATCTTTGTTCCTAGTGCGTGATTGCCTTTCTGATTCTTCCCGTGCTTTTGAATGCGCTCTACTCTTCCTGACGTGAACCTTCTGTATGTTATTCACTAAGTGTCATATTTTAACTGATCAACATTACCCCACACTAGTTGTATTGTCACTCCCCGTCAATGGTTTGTCACCCAAAACGAATCAAAGATTCTGAATAAAGAGATAGAATGAATTTCTATGAATAAAAGAATGTCTTTACCCTGCAGTATATTCTGGCTCAACCTGAAGAATCAATTCTGGATATTCTTCTTTTATTTTCTGCCTCTAAAGTCTGCCAATCATTGAGTGCAGCTTCTTCCTTTTCCGACATATCCACTGTAATTGACTCTAATTCATCCTTTGCAATCTCTCCTTTCTCATTCTAGCAAGACCAACACAATGCTGGACATTACAGTCATTCTTCCTTCTAACAAGTCCATCTTTTACACGATGAGTTTCCCAAGCTCATCCAACCTTTCCTTGTGTGGTTCTTGTGCTGTTGTAAGGGCCTCACGCTTCTGCTTTGACAATTGCTAACCATTCTGCACGGCCCAATGTTTCATCTTTCATGGCCTTCAGGACTTCATTTTCTTCCAAAATGGTCCTGGTTCTTATAATGACTTCTGGGGCTGTACAAATATTCAACGCTTGATCTGCCTTCTTCAGTTCCTCCTGTAAGATTCTGAAACAACCCCTCAAATGATGTAATCTTCTGCATCACCAAAGCCTTTTCTCTCTCTGCTTCATACACTGGATCCTTTGGTTCTGGCTTATGCGCAGAGGTTCATCTTCCAGCACCAAGTCCACTAATGTACTTACATAGTGCATTATTGAAGGAAACGTTTTGGGTACCTTTAGCTTTAAGTGTGGCTTTGATTTCATGATATTGTCCCCAACTTCCTCTGCCATGCTAATGCAAACAACGTTCTTCTTTGTGCCAAGTCTTTTTCTTGCTTTAGGCACGTCTATTTCTGCATCCTTCGCCTTGATCTCTTCTCCTAACGCCCTAATTGTTGTAGTCCTTACCCATATTTCGTTGTGCCACTTCTGATCGAGACTTTTACCAAAGCATTGCTCACTTGTTCATATGACATAATAATAGGCTTTACCATTATGTGTCTATCCTGAGGTGTCTTCTTCAACCTCCTTGATACACATGACTCCTCACATACATCAAAGTCTGGTTCGTCCATGTGCGTGTGCATCGACCATGACAAGTTGCTTCCTTGTCTCCATGGATTGTGGCCTTATCTTCATCAAATTAGCTCTCCAAGATCCACTCCTGAGGCCCTTAGTCTGTCACAGTTGCAAACCAAGTAGTTACCGATTCTAACCCTCCGTTCTATGAAATAGAAAAAGTCCTCATGGACTTTGCTCATCAACCATCGATACAATGGTTCATACTTCCCAAAGCTATGTTCAGCTCGTAAACTGGTAGACTCCAATCGATGTCTCTTCTAGTAACTTCTCACCGGTGTCATCGTATACTGGTCATATCTTTGTCATGTGCTTGTTCATTTTTGTGCTCACCAACGCATCGAGCTCCTTCTTATTATCTGATGTTTGATGGTTGTAATCACTGATTTTACATTGATGGATATGGGAATCCCATTCTTGTCCCGTGATCACACCCTCTGCGATACTGCATTTCTGAGAAATTACTCTTGGGAGCAATTTCTTCTTCCACTTTGACCTTTTTCTTCTCCTTTTACACCTGTCCTGCGGTCATGCTTTCTTTCGGTGCCATCTATAACCTCAATCTTCCAACTCCAAATACTCGCCTTTTATCTCTTCCTCTATGTCCAAACCCAAACCCTAACTTGATTCAACATTCCCTAGTTGTATTGATTATGTGCCCTAGCTCTTTTGAACATTTGCCTTGCTTTGCTCAAACCCTTTGCAACTGGGGACGTAAGCTTCCTTCTGCACACAAATAGTACTCATCTCATCTGAGATTCACAACTCTTCTCACCTGAATACTCTTCTTGCAGCTTGGTCGCACTTCATCTTTCAAATTATCATGATTGCAATGCCTAAAAATGAACTCGCATCCCGTCCTTATATAGATTTTCAAAAATTGGTAGTGCATTTATTGCTTCTTCACCTACCAACAATCCTCTTATTAATGGACCATTTCTCGTTCTTTCTAGGCATATGGTACATCTTTGCGCCCAAGCTATAACCTTCTAGCGCACCTTCGCGACCTTCTAGCTGTTAAAATTATCTTGAACTGCATGCCTCCATGCCCTGAGTACCTTGCCACTGTGCTTTCCCTTGGTAGTTCCCACGGCCTTTCTTACCTCACGTTATACTTGTTTCTTCATTCATCTCCACTTATGGTCCTCATTTCCAGAAGCAATTTTTTCAATTCTCCAACTTGAATAACACCCGTAGCAGTTAGTTCCTTTCATGTGTACTTATTTTCATCAATCATGTACCAGATATCAATAACCTACCCCACACTAAGGGTATGTGCAGTCCTTTGCGCATAAAAATTCTTAAAAATAGGAATTAGCTTCTGGCACATAAATGGCGCTTTATTACAAACACACCAACTAAATTGACAAAGCATAGCCAATTGACAAAGAAGGAAATACATTAAGGAAATTCACTAATTGAAAACCTAATCTAAATGGTAACATTCCTTATTACAAACACCAAGAAGACTTTCCTTTATAGTAGGGCTTCAACCTACTCCCATTGAAGTACTCGGGTAACCATATTCCATCAAGCGCCTCTAACTGACATACACCTGTTTCAAGTATGTGAGTGATAACATACGGTCCCAACCAATGATACTTTGAGTTTACCTAGATGGCGCAAAAATTTAGAATCATAAAGGAGCACCATTTTTCCTATCTCAAGCCTTTTATCCTTGATGTGTCTGTCATGCCATGCTTTCTGCCTGGCCTTTTCTTGTTTTTGACTCCAACGTGTTATTGCTCGGCGCTCATCCAACTTGATTAACTTTTCAATCCGTTCTTCTAATGCTTCTCATCAGCTAGACCTCCAGCGCACCCGCAATACACAAAGAAGGTAACATAAATTCCATAGGAAGAACTGCTTCTGCTTCCCAAACACTAACTGAAATGGTGTGGCTTTGTTCAACCTTTTATATGTTGTTCTATATGCCCAAAGTACGACATATACTTTATCATCCCAATCCTTTCTTCCAACATCATAAATTTTTTTCAATGTCTGGCTCAAAATTTTGTTGAAAGCCTCAACAGTACCATTAGCCTAAGGATGATAAGGTGTAGTCTTATGGTGTGCAATCATGAATTCACCAATAAAATTTTGATTGTCTCATTAAGAAAATGTGTGCCCCTATCACTGGTCAAACTTATAGGACATCCCATACCTTGTAATAATATTTTCCCATAGAAACTTGGTTGTTGTAGCCACCTTATGCAATCCTTCGTAGGTGTTGCTTTTGCCCACCTTGTCAGATAGTCTGTGCAAGTGATGATATAGCGTGATCTAGTTCTGCATGCGGTTGGTGAAATAGGACCCACAAAATCTATAGCCCATTTCTCAATGGTTCTGCACTAGGAATAGGCCTTAATGGCCATCTCATCTCACGTTGTCTTGTTTCCTAAGATGCTGACAATGATCACATGCCTTACAAAATTCCTTACTAATCTTTATACAGGGTCTCCCACCATAATCCACCCGAGTAGAATCTTGTGCACAGTGCACATCACCTACATAGTGGCCACCTGCAATACCACCATGAGCTTCCTCTATGATGTCTGTGCATTCATGTTCTAGTACGCAATGACGTAATACTTCATCCTTACCTATGTTTTTACAAGTCACCATTTGATTAACATATAGGGTGTCACACGTATAGCAAGTTGTTTCTTCTCTAAGGATTTCATTCCTTCTGGTTTCATGCCTGTTCGTAGAAAGACAACAATGTCCTCTAATTCTGATGGTGCTCGTTGTAACCTATATAATTGTGCATTGGGCATGGTATCTTCAATGGCATGTGCTTCTTCTCCTGACTGTATTCTGGATAAATGGTTTGGTCCAGAATTACTTTTCCCTGGTTTTACCACGACTGTGAAATCAAATTCTTGAAATAAGAGTACCCATTTGCATATGCACCCTTGTAAAATAGGCTTGTTTACCAAATACTTCAATGCCATGTGATATGTATAGAAGAACAAATGGTGTAGCTAACAAGGTACTGTCTGAATTTATGTAGCGCATAGATCATTGACAAAGCTTTGCGCTCTGTAGTGGTGTAATTCTGTTCTGTAGGAGTCAACTTTCTACTAGCAAAATAGATAGGATGATCTATAATACCTTCTCCAGGCTGAGCCAAGACTGTGCTAATGGTCATGCCAAAGGCATCCACATGTACATGAAATGGTTGGTCCCACGAAGGAAAAATGTAGAATAGGTGCGGTAGTAAGTTTCTCCTTTAATGTCTCGAATGCGCGATGTTGCGGTTCTCTCCAGTAGAACATACCTTTCCCTTTCAGTAATTCCTCCAACGGTGTGGAAACTTTGGCATATCCTTTAATAAACTTCCTGTAATATCCTGTATGACCCAAAAATCCACGCACCTCACTCTGACTGGTAGGCTCTTTTAGGCCTATAATGACTGCAACCTTAGTTGGATCAACCAACAACCTTCCTTGCAGATTATGTGTCCTAACAGTATTCCAAATGGTGTAGCAAATATGCACTTCTTGATGTTCAAAGAGATACTCAATTGTCTACATCTTTCAAACATTAAGCACAGATTGTCACAATGATCCTTAACTAATCCATACACCATCCAATCATCCAAATAAACCTGTAAGAAGTTGTGAATAAACTCCTTGAATGCTTGAACAACTATGCACAAAAATACAACAATGTGCATTTTTCAGACCAAAAGGCATCACAATATAGGCGAAGCTACCCCATTCAGTAGTAAAAGTATTCTTTTCCTGATCCTCCCTGGACAATCCTAACCTGATGATACCTAGAGAACCCATCTGTAAATGAATAGATTTCGTGCCCTGCAATGCCTTCTAGTATTTCCTCAGTGAATGGCGTAGGAAAGGGATCAGTCACACATGCAGCATTCAGCTCCCTGTAGTCCACACAGATCCTAATCTGACCATCCTTCTTGATATTGATCACCATTGGACTAACCCATTCTGACTCATTGAGGGGCTTGATAATCCCATACTTCAACATTTTGTCAATCTCTTCCTTGACCTTTTCACGCAAGTTGGGGTTCATCCTGTATGGTCTCTTTCTAACTAGGCGTGCACCCTCTTTAAGCTTTATCCTCATCTCCCCTAATGATTCATGCATGCCTTTAAGTTCATGGTACCCTCGAGGGAATAAGTCCTGATAATCCCGTAGTAGCTCTATGATTTTTGCCACTTCAGAGTCTGACCAATAGTCTCCAATTATGGCTTCCTTAGGCTCAGCATCTGATCCAATATTCACTTTCTTGGTCTTCATAGGTTCATGATAGGCGCGCGTGGTCTTATCTGCACTGTCTAACACCTCACACCTACCTGTTGAGTGGTTTATATCTAGATCTTCTACTTCTTCATCATCCACTAAGTAGACCATTTTACCTTTTTCTTTTTCAAGGCAAGCACACTGAAGTAGTGTGGCATCGACCTCTATGTCTTCAACAAAATGCACGCTCCTGAGTCTCCTTCATCAAATAACTCATGAATGAGTTCTTCAGCCTTGGCACTATCTCCCATAGTTAAGCACTTTATGACCTTTAATGCTTCTTCCACCAGAGGCTTGGTAGAGAAGAAGTCAAATGTCTGGGTCATTCCTGCAATTAAATCCTGCCAATTTCCAGTCTCTCTATGGAGTTTCTGCATATACATACCAAGCACGCGCAACCTTGTAAAGTGGAATAAAACTTGTGCACCCAGAGAGAAGGTGGTAAAGCTTCTTGCCCCTCTATCTAGAGTCTCTCACACTTCTGAATGTGATCCTGAACAGGTTGATTACCATGATAAGTACATATTTGAGTAGGTGCATTGCTCCTAAAGAACCTTGTGTTAAGAACAATCCTAATTTCATTCCATCCTACAAGATTATCCTTGTGGACCACCCACCAGCGCGTTGTTGTCCCGCGTAGTGTATATGCTAACATACTCCTTCTTTCCAGTGGGTCTATCCACTGTTCCTCCATAACGTGCATAGGAACACCATAGGATCTCCTTCTCCAGTGTAAGAAGGTACCGAGTTGTTACCTATTCTCCTGACATAGTGTGGTTTTCTGCCCTTAGGAAATATGCTTTTTACCTCGTGCCCTACCAACTCATAAGTGCTATGAGCCCAATTATCACAAACAACACTTGTAGTATCGCTAATAGACTGTGCATCCTCCCACTGAAGGATTCCTTCTTTACATGGCTCAAGCACCTCTGGATCCCGGATGGCATGTACATAAATTCTATTCAGGTCTTCTTCACTCAAAGGCTCAACATAGGGCACAGATTTGCCATCTGTTAAAGGGATAATAACTCTTTCCTCCTTGTTTTCAAAACTGATATAACCCTTGTTGAACCAAAGATCAACATTATTTGCATAACACCAAGGACGCCCTAATAGAGCTGGGAAGCTATCTGATTTTGCCAGTGCTAAAACCTCAAAATCTCCTGTGAACTTGGCTCCTTGTATGGTAATGGATGCATCTTTTAAAACTCTGATGGGAGTGGCCTTAGTCCGATTAGCCATGAACAATACATTAGAGGATGGCTGCAATGGGGGTCTCCCCATTTGTTCCCATGCATCTAAGGTAAGAACATTGACTTCTCTGCCTGTATCAATCAATATATTACTCAATAGCCACCCATCCACAACAACATTCAGAGTTATTTCCTTGTCATAATCTAGGCTATGAGGGGGAAGATTCACATGCAGGATCTGTCATCCAGTCTCAGTACTTACGCACCAGAGTATTTCCTTTTAACCAATTTCCCAACAGTGGAATGATATTCTCCTGGCGCAACAATTTGCACACTTCTCTCAAGTCATCTATATCAGTTTGGACCATCTCTGATGCTTTCTTTTGCTCCATCTTCTGTGATTTCTCTTTTAAATATTGTATCTCCCCTTGAAGATTTCTGAGTACCTCCATGGTTTCCTGGTAAACCTCCTTCTGATGGGCAGGATATGGGTACCATGCATGTAGAACCTCCTCCTTAGTGATGGTAGGCTTCTGTTGTAATGCTTCCCTGGCGCGTGCTGCTTCAACGGGTCGTGATCTTTACCTACAATGCCTTGGATTCTAGTTCCAACTTAGGCATCCACTGATTCTCCACAGTGCATTGTATCCTAACCATCCCGTGCCTTTGTTTTCTTGTTTATGTTACTTGCTAAGATGCTCATACAAGTCTGGCATTCCTCATAACTATGATTCTTTCCACAGAAAGAACATGTAACATTATGAGGACATTCATGCCTGTAGTGGTCAGGAGATCCACATGTATAACATGTTCTGTGAGGGAACTTGCTTCTTCCACCACCACTAGCCTCATCCTCCAAATCCACCATGGTATCCTCGTCCTCGGCCACGGTTGCCTTCAAAACGCCCTTCATTCCAATCATAGCGTGCTTGATTGTGATCCCGATCCTGATGCTCATTCTTTCCTTTAGAGTTATCTGAAACTCTTGTCTGTTGTACACCAATATCTATAGCATCATGGATCTGACCAATCAGTCTGACAGTCTTCTATGTCATGAGTCGTGGACCTACAAATTTTGCAGTAGCATGAAATGTTCTTCCTTATCACGTGTTGTAGTAGTGGGCAATGGCTAACATCATGGTTTAAATGGCATATCTCACAATCCAACAACAATGAGTGCACTGATCTGCGGGGACAACTATCCTTTGTGTGACCTTCCACTTCACAATCTGTGCACCAAATCCCTGTGCATGTCTCATGTGCTGAATTTTCTGATAGTTTCTCCAACTGCTTTGCCATAGCTGCGATCTGTGCTTCTAAAACGGGCTCACCCCAGTGTCTATACTTCCAACTGCCTCAGTGCGTAAAGCTGCTTCAAGTGCTTCACACAGATCAGTGTATGTTTTATGTGATAGTGCCCTCCTAAAAGGTGTAATCAGACCTCCCACAAACCATTGTGCATGTTGGCTTGCATGAATATCATAAGAAAGCTTAGATAACAATGTTTTGAAGTGAGCATCATACTCTCTGACACTTTCAATAGTGCCTTGCTTAATATCCTTGAGTGCACTTATACTCTTCTGCTCAAACTCAGGGATGTGAAACTCTTTAAGGAACACATCTTTTAAAGCTGAGTAGTCTACGCAAGTCTGATCAGGGTCAAAATTTTGTACCAACTGTGTGTGCGCCCTTGCAACGTAGTAGCAAATTGACTTTCCCTACACTCAGAAGCCATGATTCCTTTTGCATGCCACAATATTTCACACATGTGTATGTGTTCAACAACATCCTCTATGCCCCTATACTCTGGAAGATGAAGAGACATCTCCATGTAAATATTCTGGGGTTGGTGCAGACCTTGCCCACCTGATCTAGAACCTCTTGTGTTTCCTCTACCTCCAGAACCACCAGATCCACTGGAGCTAGAGCCACCTATACCTCCTGATCCCAAACTTGTAGCTAGGGTCGGACCAGAGGATGTACTTCCTTGTGTCCCAACCGTAGTACTGAACTACACCCCAACAGTCTACGAAGTGTTACTACTCCCAGAAGATAGTCCAAAAATATGTGCACCTAAATTCTATGCAGATGATACACCTAAAAAGGTACTCCCATATAACAATGAAGCCATTTGTGTTGCCATGTTGTGCCTCTTATAAGACTCGCTCCTCTCAAAAAGTAACAACTAAGTCGTTACCGTTATAAACATCCACTGCTTGAATTAGCTTGTTGACTGTTTGTTGTACTAGATGCTGGAAAACCAAGCGCAAGGGCAAGGTTTCCAGGTGGATCCAGATGTGCCCATGGCCCAGGATGTTTCTGCTGGTGTGCTTCTACGTGAGGCCGAGGAGGGTTCCCTATCATGCTTTCCCAAATGGGGGAGTTCCTGAGGCTTGGGTTCCACGTCTTCTGCGTGAACTTCAACTCCTTCCTGAACTATCTTTCTCCACAACGCCATTTTCTCTACAACCTCCCGCTGCTTCTCTATCTCCCTCTCGTGCACCTCATTATACTTAAGCCTACCTTTCCTCTCTCTGCCTTTCTACCACTAGGTCTACCATCTTTCACCAAACCGGCTCCCACCCCCACGCATGGTGGGGTTTAGTTAGCCATCGGTTTGCTCTCCAAATTCAAAGTTACCATCAGGATCTTGATCACTAGTGGAATGCCTTGTAGGTAAGTTCCCCTTGGATATCATAGAAACTGGAATTCAGCTACCTCTGGGCACGAATAAGTGGAAATTGAGTACTCCAAGATATAACTGTTCAAAACACCATGGAACCACGTATCCACTACATGAGTCCAAATCAGGTCAGCATCATAGAGGGTCTGAAATTCTTCCTACATCCAGACAAGTGTGTGATACCTCCAATTCCATTTAGACACATAAGCAACCAACCACTCGTACAATTCTACTGGAAAAATAGCAAAGAAGCTCTCATACAAACTGTCATACAGATTCTATTCCACCCATGCATGTGCGTTAAACTCAAATCCATTGTTGAACCTCCGTGCATACTCTTCTTCCAGATCATGTATCCACTCCTCAACACTTGCTAGGGTCAACTGGTATGTCTTCATCACGAACCATCCTGAAAACAACTAAAAAAGAGGTCCCAGAACAATGGAACCAATGATGCAGCCTAGAATTCACCAGTAAAATCCCAGGCACGCTGGCACATCACTCAGCCTAGACTGAGTGCTCACCTGAAGCACACAAAGGTACCAAGCCCCTCTTTAGGGTTGTCTATTGTAGGATGTTAGCATGATGAAGACTTAAAGCATTCAGATCCATAATTAATCTAACATTCTACAGAGCATTTCCTAGATCTAGATCTTAAAGTATCATGAATCAAACAATAATCATAGTGAAACCCTTTATGCAGTAATGAACTATAACCATGTTTAACACCTTGATTCAACCAATAACCCCCATTATATTAAATACAAATAATACACAGAAGCTTCCTTACAATAACAGTAATATATGCTCATGCGCGCATCAGATTTGGCAGCATAACCTCACAATAACTTAGCTCTCATATCTCTCTTATGCTACACAGTTCACTACATATTTATAAGGGTGGGGACTTTCCCTTCACCACTTATCTAATCCCAAAATAGGTCGCATGCTATTATTAGCCACGTGCCATTACAAAAATAGCCACACATGCAAGTGCGCTAACAATAGACTACTTTTAGTTAACTGCCAGTAGTAGATCTATTCTTATCCCTATATCCATGCAAAGCGCTTCGTAGCTGATCCTCCAAAAATAGCCAATGCATGTCACGCAAGTCTTTGACCGGTTTGTGTGCTCCACACGCTATCCCCAAAAATAGATCCTCATCATGAAAATGGCTAAGTCCTGAATCTATCTTTGTTCCCAGCGCGTGTTGCCTTTCCGATCCTCTCGTGCTTTTGAATGTGCTCTGCTCTTCCTGCATGAACCTTCTATATGTTCAGGTGAAGAAAAATTCATGATTTACATGACATAAAGCATATGATTGAACATGATGCTTTAATTTTAGTCAATAAATAAGTAAATGGGATATTGTTAGGATAAATGCCAAGGTATTATCACCAGGTGCCACTAGACCAAATTTTAAGTACTACAATTGTCCCTTTTAGTCTAGTAATGAATGTGTTGGATTACAAGTAAAAGGAACAAGTGAATGTAAAGTTCTCACCCCAACCATATGTGTGCAATATGTGTAAACTAAAGAATGTGCCCCCACATTAAAAATGTGAATTTTCAATCACATGACAAAGACATGTATTAAATCCCTAAAGAGTTATGAATTAGCATATAAAAAAATTGAAGTGTGCAAAATGACATAAAAACATGAAATGACTACACCTAATTTCCCCCAGTGTGTTTGTATAGGGAATTTGTGCATATGTGAAGCGAAAAAAATGTTTCCTAATGTCAAAAATATGAAATTTATGATCACATGGCAAATATGTGTCTTGATACTCAAGAGAGATGTATAAACTTAGTGTAAGAAAATATAAATGTGTAAAATGACATAAAAGCATGAAAAACCTACACATGATCTCCCCCAACATGCTTGTACAAGGGATGTGTGAATATCTCATGTGAGAATTAACATTATGGCTATTAAGTCACCCAAACACTAGGTAGTTATGTCACCATAAAGTGTTAGGCAGTTATGTCATAATTAAGCATTAGGTAGTTAAGACACCATCTAGCATTGAGGAAACTAAGTTTCCATCAAGATTTAGTTAGTTAAGTCACCATTATATCTATCACAAAGATAATCCATACTGGTATAGTCAAATAACTATCATATGTGTGGTTGAATCTGTAAGATGAACTTGAGCTAAGTCCATTTAAACATTCCATGAAACTATAATCCATCATGACGAACCTTCCTAAGGCCATGCCAATCTGATGTAAAAAATTGTAACTTGTGATGAATCATCCCCAAGTCCACGCAAATTTTATATAATGTCAGTGTAGTATATTATTTATTTCATTTATTTATTTATGTAGATTATTCCAACACATGGATTATTCCTACACTTTAAACAAAGACATATAACATGCAACTATACTAAAAATGGACACATGTTTTGTCTTGTAAGCCTTGATATCATTTCTAATGACGAGGACTTCTCTTTTAGCATAGACAACTATAGTAGTGATTGATCCGTAAATTGCCTAACTTAACAATCGACGGATCACTATGCTCGTGAATACGAAAGGAAAATTGCTTAAGTTCTTTTAACCAAACTAACATGCACACTATTTTGTAGACACCATTTTTTGGTGTCGTTTCTCCCCTTCACCCCGTGTTTTCTCTCCTTCATTAGGCTTACCCATTTGAATCCCTTCCCCCCTATATTTGAATAACTCCCATTTCCTACCAATTAAACATATTTAATTAATCAATCTTAATTGGTTAATTGATCCCCTTTAAATCCCTAATCCTCATTATATGATAATGTGCTCCATATAAATCCACTTGATAATTAAATATTTTAAACTAATTCATATCACCCCACCTAATAATTAAATACTCCAAAATCATTCAAATCATGCACCCCACTCATGAATTAAATAATGCAAAATAATCCACACGAAATCTACTATTGCACATAATCATTCAAATCATGTCCCCTCCCACTCACCTAATCAGAGTTAGTTTTTCAAACCAGATTACCTGATAACCCCTAAATTAACTCCATCTCCAGGCTATAAATACATGCCTTCCCCCCTCTTTCAAACAAGTTAGAATTCATAGCAAACCTCTAACATTATAGCTCCCCACTTTTCATCATATCAACACAATGCCCTTGTGATGCCACTTGTATCACCATAATATCATCCTCATGCCCTTGTGGTTCTCTTAGTTTGGTTTTCTTTACATTTATTTTGATCAGATCAATAGCTCCTTGATACATCAACATTTTCAGGTTTAGTTATTTATCAGTTTCTGCATGTTATCTATCTATATTTCATTTATATCATTTTCTCTTATCTAACGGGGGTTGACATCCATGAAAGGAAGGTAACACTTCCTAGAACTGAATTCATTAGGCAAGCCCCCACATATACCATCTAATCCATTTTTCTCTTAGTTTCCTCTGTTTCGTAGGTCTATCCAGCTTGCAGCGAGGACATTCACTTTACGCCCATCCATTTGTAACCCTCTTCTCTCAAGGTACCTTAAACCCTTACATCTTTGAGGTTGTTTGATTTCTTTGTTATCTATGCTCACTAATCTAGACAGGGTGAAGAAAATTCAATCAACATTTAATACACCCAATGGGACCCATCCCAAGATCTTATTATTTTTTCTACAACTAGTTACTTTATCTTGTGCAGGTATTTGAAATATAATGGTTATCCTAATTCACAGTTGTCATCTATTTAGCTATATCTTACATTATGGGAATATTTTGTTTTGGTGTACTCATGGTGTCTATGCATGGTTTTAGCGATGGACAATCTATTCTTGTGAACCACTTTCAAGGGGAGTTATTCGTCTGGACAATATCTTTTTAGTCATGTCTTCAAAAGGTTTGTTTGGTAGTTTTATTTTGGGATAAATTGGTATTTGATTAATGTTGACTAATTAGTTTGAAGTCATTCGTTTTGTTTCATTAGTCTATTTTGTGTTGGTATCGAGTATGGTAAACAAGAATTGACTAACTTTTTGTTCTCCATAGTTGCATATAATGCCTTATTTTAATTATTATTAAATAATACAATGATAATTTAAATAAATAAATATCTTTTAATTTAAAATAATAATTACTATGATATTTTATCCTGAATATTTACCCCCTTCACCTATCCTCTAACTTGGTTTAGCTCAGCCAACTCGTCATTAATTTGCTATAAATCCCTGTTTTATCCCTCGACCATATCCCTAGAAAAATATAAATCATACTTTGAATTCCTAGCACGCGCACACCCAACTCATTATTCAACACCCCCCAACATCTTTAACCCATCTCAACACATTGGTTTGACTACCCTCAAAATCCATATTCCTAACCAATACCTTGGCATACTCAGTCTTATCCGAGATCACACCACACTACTCACCCAATCTGGTCCTATATTAATTTACCATGTTACATATAAACCTGCATGACAACACAACAACCACCAAACCCATATAGTTAATTGGCCACCCGAGCTCCCACCACATCAACCCACAAAAAATATATCCTAAAATTACATTAAGCCACCCCTCTCCATGTCACAACCCCTACTGTTTCCCTCACCGATCAAGTCACTATCAACTTCACCACTCGGCAACACCCCTACCGAAATGTTGCCATATACCCTAACATACTTTGACCCCTCATACCAAATTATGTCACATGGGCCTCTTTCATAGGGTCCCTAGTTCCGCTGGTATGAGGATTCCCATTTATCCATGGATTACCATTATAATTCCTCTATACGCCCTATCTCCCTAATCTATATCTCCTGAGCCCTGTCGGGGCTCACCATCCCACATCCCTAGATTTTCCCCGTACTGAACTTCAGCAGTAACCCATTCAATCACTCTTGTGGGATCTTTAGCCAACACCACTCTTAGTAATCCTTTGCTGATAGGGACCCAGGAAGACACCTTTTTTTATGACATTCCAAGTATATCTTGAGAGATGCATTCTTTGTGAATTTCCATACAAATGTGCATTATTGTGAATGAAACAATGTGGTTCGGATGCCTTGAGATTTGATATTATTGCCCATTTTCAGGATCCCAAACTTGAAATTCATTAGGTCCTTTTGTAAACACATGACTTCGTATACTTCATAGACCTCATACACATTTCTTGACTGACAACATTGTGGCCATTGACTCCCATGTCGATTGGATCTACTCTCTCCTTTATAATTGTAGTAATACACATGCACTAATGCATGTCTATGGCCATCCATTTCCAGTTCACTAATCTCTCACATCGCTATTCCCACTATAATCTGTCCATATGTATCTGTTAACTTAAAGGTTACATTTCAAGAGGGATTATCAGACATTCCAACCATTTGTTCTATTAGATCGATTTCAAATGACAGGAGTTGTTCCCGGTAAAAGCATCCATTTTGTGGATGAAGAGCATCAGGTGATGTTGTCACGGATTTGAGAAATTACCACGCACTATACCTCTTGAACAGAACAATACCATCAACTCCCATCCCTTGATACCAATCCCCATGATCTTTTACCTAGCTCAATTTTAGAGGCCTCCTCCTATATGCCCAAACGTTTAAAATTAAAAATCTCAATTTCCCTTTGCTCACTGAACTATTTTCTTAGTAAATTTATTTAGATGGCTCTTCCATATTGATAATAAATTATGTGCTACATGGAACACTCTCCAACTCATCATGATCCATGCATCAAGATCTGTACCACCTTCCACATGTACCATAAAGCACAGTAAACCATGTAAACCAACTCACTTCCCATACATGCCTGAGTTCCTCCCTGTCATAAACTCTCACATGCCCATAAACATCAGTTTACACACCATGACACCAAGTCACTTTCCCACTAACATGCCTGAGCTCCTCCCTATCGTACACTCTCCCAAAGACAAGTTCTCAACTTAATCAATCTTAATCCAAAACACAAGGATCTCCCTTTAAATCCCATCCTCATGTTCTCATCCTAGGATATAATCCATACTAACCATCACACTTAAAATATTATGACCACTACCCTACATTCATGTGGGGTCAAACCCTACCTATATCATTTAAATGACTCCAAAAGCGTTTCATTTCAAAATGCAAACCCATTTATCATTTCAAAAGATAGCATAATTTTATATTTTATCCTCGTTTATAAAATTTTTTATTGCACCTAATCTTATTTATAATTGCTTCACCACCACTCACCTAATCAGGATTACTTTTTCAAACTATTTGATAACCCCTAAATTAACCCCATCTTCAAGCTATAAATCCACTAGCCGCTCACCACTTCTTTCAAACAAGTTAAAATCAAAAGCAAAAACCTCTGACCTATTATACCCTCTTAATCATCCCTATCCCCTCCCAAATAATCCTTCGTAGTAGTAAAGTCACTATTATCACCATAATATTCATCCTCTGCACATGTGGTTCCTAGTTTGGATCCACATTGTTCTTTGATGAAAATCATGATGACCTCATCTTATTGGCATCTACTATCACACATCCTTCAGGTGTTCGATATTAGCAATCATTGATGCTATCGGAAAGGGATCTAGTCCTTCATTAATATAATTTTCAAACTAGAAAAGGAGGTTGACACCATTTTGCCAAAGAATAGCTCAAGTAGGTTGTAAGAGAGAAGGAAAAATGAAGATGTAAAGTGACCCTCACAGGATACCATCCTAACCATTCTTGAAATCTAAAAGAAGTTTAACGTCTATCTAGATAACAGACTGGGAACATTCATCTTAGCACCCATCCATATGACTACACCATTTCTGCTTAAGGTATCTTACAACTTCATTGAACATCATTTGAGCTTATGTGATTTTCTCAATTCTAACATTCCTCACTAATTTGGGACATGGGACCAATACGGGATTGAGCAATGATTCTCTCATAGCTGGATAAAGATTTGTTATCTCCTCACATTTCACTTTGACATTTGGTGCCTCCACTTTACCTCACCCTGGAAGGTAACCCTAATCCACTTGACAAAGTTTTCAATTTTAGATTCAAATCACATTTGTATTTTTTTTTTTCTACATTTTGATGTTGTCAGAAGTCGAATGTTTTCTCTATGTTAAGTCCACATTCCTGTCCTAAAAGTTACTCTCCCCACCCATGTTTTGGCTTGTCCTCTTCCACTTAAATACATACCACCCCCACATGTTCTGTATAATATTATGTTGATCCAAACTTGAATGTGGGGTTAGATCTCACTTTATATAAGGTGCATGCACTTTTTGGAAGTTGGTATAGTCCCTTGAAAACTATGGAGTTGGGCATAATTTAGTGGCCTAACTAGATGGGCCATAGATAATTTTTTAAAGGGTATAGTCCCTTCAAAACTATTTACCCCTAGAAAAAAACAATTACTGTTTGTTTGTCATAAAAAAATCAAAACATGACATTTCCCCCAGTTTATTTAATAGTTTATTTCCTAGATTATCCTATTTGTTTATATACGTAGTCTATAGTTTAATCTTATTTATCATTTCTCAGTTCCTTTAATAGTTTATCATTTCTCATAAGTTTTATTTCACGTTTAGTTTAGTTTATAATCTATTGATAGTTTTCATATATTTATTTACCCTTATTAAACACAAACGTTGGACTACTGATTTCTTTTAATTAATTAATTAGATTAATTATTTTTATTTTTGTACAACTGACACTTCTTTCGGATGCAAACATTAAAATACTTCTGTACATCTACATCTATTTAACTTGGCCACATCAACTAATTGTCATTTATTTGTTTTTGTAGGTGAACTCTACGAACTTGCGACCACCAAATTACATCGTCAAAGATCAATTGTTGAAACAAAACATGCCTCAAAATATCCCCTTTCACAGACCCTTATCCATAATCGTGAATGGTGTAACTTTAGGGTCTCCTAGACATTCCTGGTCACTGATTACCACTTTCCAATACGTTATCACGTGATAACCAGATAAAAAGGAAAAGTTCTCTCCATGTATTCCTCATTTTCCCTATTTTCTCCCTTCTGCATTGTATTTCCCTTTCCTGGTGATTGTCTGCATCAAACTTCACATTTGGGATTTGGTCTAAAAATAACCCCATGCATCCTACTTGCTCACATAGTTTAAATAGGGGTTTAACCTTTTGCATCTCACGTTACCACACATAACCTAAAATCACGCATCTAAATCAACACATCAAAACATCTCCTTACCTGGTTCACTGTTTGGGATTTCATCACCCAATAGGAAGTCACCTGAGACTCTCCCTAGCCAAAACTACCAGAAACCAGCCTTAGACTGTCGAAGTGTTCCTTAGGTGCCTTTTTTATCCAATTTTCTTTTCTTTTCACATCTTCTAATTAATCATGATGATAAGAAACTTGTTGCTTGATTTGTTTGTTAATAAATTACATAAACAAATGTTCATCTATTTCATGCCTATTGTCACTCTTTCTCAGGTCAAAAAAACACAACAATCCACTCCATCCAATGACATCCCTTCCCCTAATGATCTCTCCCAACAAGATTCCACACTTGAGACCACACCTTTGGTTACCCAACCCCTTGTCTCCATGGTCTCGCTTCATGAGGACCATGTCATCCAAAATTTTCCCTATCTTGAAACAAATCCTCATATCTCTCATCAGTCGTAACCTTTCTAGACCAACTACACACCCATCTCCCAGCTCCTTTAGAAACTCTTGGACCTCCTCCTACCCCATTTATGATTTCTTATTTTGTAAATCCCCTAAAATATTTCAATCCTATCAATCTACTCAATTGGTGGATCCTATTCCCCCCACTCAGTTTATGTCAACTTTATTCCATCCACACTAGTATGCCTATCCAACCATCTCAACCTCTTAACACTTACATTCCTACCCATCATATGCTCCAACCATCTCAAACTCTTAACACTCATATCCCCACTCATCATTTACCACAACAACCTACCAATCTCAACAATCACATCATGTCCCTATTTCTCAACATCAACCTGTGCAAGCAACTTACCCAATCTCAACCCATGACATATATTAATCCTTATCAAATGATTCCCCAAATCCAAATTAATCACATCTAAAAATTAATCAACCACCTTATCAAGCTACATTCCATGCCACACAATCAATCCAATCCCAACCTAACATCACGTCAAACGATCCTATTCATGCTCTTATGAATAGGTTGGCTAATCTAGAAGCCTGTTACCTTGGCACCCAAGGTTACTTTATCCTATGAAAAATTTGTAACAAACCGATTCATCCATGGTTCCTATCAAAACTTACCCTCTTCATTGGGAGCTTCCCAAGTTCATTAAGTTCAATAACAAGGAATATCCCACAACAACATCTTCGTGCATTCAAACATGCATGTTATCTTATTGCACATGATCAAGACCTAATGCTTCACACTTTTCCCATGTCCTTGGCCAGTCCTACGTTAGACTGGTACAATAGTATACCTCAATACATGATATTTTCTTCACCCAACTCAATTAGTTGTTCTTAGAACACTTTTCGATCAACACTGCACAAAAAATCACTATCACTGACCTATATGTCCATTCGATAGTTTGAAGACGAGTCCATCACATAATTTTTCACATGATGACGTGGTGTTATAAACTAACTATCCTTATCTCTTCTGTAAAACAAACTCATCGAGTTCTTCTGACATTCATGTGTGAAGCATATATCATCTACCTTGCAAATCCAATCATTTTGAACCTTTGATGAAGCCTTCACCATGGATCACAAACTCGAAACCCATGTGCCATTGAGCAAGGTCATCTTAAAATTAGATAAACCAAACCTAAAATTGAATTTACTAAACCATCCACACATAACGACACATTTATGGGTGTGGCCAATGCCATGGTTGTTAAGTCCTCATCCACACCTACATCTAGCACATGGCCTCAACAACAAGCCCCTAGACCATCTCCTAACTATACCCCCTTGGGAGAATCCTATAGTTTTGTATTTGACAAGTTGATGGCAGTACACTCCATCCAACTTCCTCCCATACGACCCATGGACGACTCATGACCCAAGCCTATTTGGTATCACGAAGCCCACTATTGTAAATATCATCAAGTCAAAGGTCACGACATTGAGAAATGTCATTCCTTCAAAGATCATATCCAACAACTTATAAATCAAGGGGATATCCAAATGGACAACTCCACCACTTCACCTAGCCAACCCCTCGATATAATTATGCAACCTTTTCCTAATCAACCACCAACAAATCAAGCCACCCCTTTTACATCTCAACTATCAAATGCTTACACCATTAACACCGTCAATCAAGATCTCATCTCATCACCGACTCCACATGTTCCTACCTTAGACATTATTCCCACTCCTTATTCAAAACCTATCGTATCCACAACTATCACACCTATATCAACTTTTACTACTTTTCCTATACCTATACCTACTCCTACCCTTACCACATCCACATCAACTTTGACTATACTATCTACTTCATCCACTTCGATCATGCCCCAATCTATCACATCATATTCATCCTTAGCACCTATTTTGGCCCCATTGATATACACACCTATCCCTACATCTCTCACATATGTTCCTTCACCCACATCTACATCAAACAAACCTATCCATACATCCACACCTACAACATCAACCCCATTCACAAACATATCATTCTTACCCCTCAAAACATTTATGAAACAACCATTCCCACCTACTTCTACACTTGATATTACTCCTGCCTACTGCATTACCTATCATATCTACTCCATCGGTTACCACATCCCCTTCATTGGGTATTTGACTACCTTACCTACATCCATTCCACCTTTACCCATTATACCATCCTTAGAGTCAATCCCAGTTCCTCCTTCCCCACTTTTTTCCATACCAACCACACCAACTACCTTTACCACATCCACATCGACTTCGACTATACATACCACTTCATCCACATCTATCGTGCCCCAACCTGTCATATTCAACCCCTTAACCACATCTATATCAAACATACCCATCACCACATCACTTACATCTCCAAATATCCCAATTATGCCCACCTCCCTATCCATCCCAACTACCCCTATATCTGTCATATCAACAAATCCACTTATCCCTACCTTGACATCTTCATCACCTATACCTATATCCTTTCCCATGGCCACATCACCCATTTTATCCCAATATTATTTACTTAATCCTTCTATCACACTGAATAAATCCTCTCAATTTGTAACTCTATCAATGATACCCCTTGAGAAATTTATAGAACAAACACCTCCACCTAAGGAAAACACAAAGGGGATTCACAAATCAACTACTTTTACATTAATCAACCAAAAACCTATATGATCCATAAACCCCATACAAACACATCTCTCTCCATTTATATCCACCCCTACACCACCACCTTTGGATCCTCCAGTTGAAATTATTGTCATCCCTGCCAAGAGTAAACTGTCTCGATCAAAATCTATGACTCTTGGTAAGCATCCCCAAAAGTCTCTATGCACATCCTCATAAGAAGTCAGGTCTTCCCTCTTTTCAGACAATCCAATGTTACAACATCTATTTTAAGGTCAGTCCCTTCATCTAATACACCTCATAATGATAAATCCCAATCCAAAAAATCTAACCTCCTCTCAAAATTGATTCATCTTTTAAGACATATAATTCACCCATCCGATCTATGTCCACTTCTTCCCTAACTCCAAGCCAAAATATTTTATCAAAACCCACAAGAGTTGCCTTCCCCATGACACTTCGATTGGGTCCTATGTAGACATCCTTCGACATTTAATTTGAATATCTGCCATCACACTTCCTCCCATTAAAGATTTTAATCCCCATAGTCCAAAGCCATCGTGGTTCAATCCCAATTGCATTTCAGCTTATCATCGTACCTCGAGCCATGACATTGAACATTGTAAGGCCTTTCATACAATCATCCATAACCTTATTAAGAAATATGATTTCCTCATTCAGGGGGAACATCCTTCTCCATCTACATCTAATCCAATTCGTATCCCATCCGTCTGGGTTTCCCATGATTCCTCCATCCACATCATCCCTTAACATCTCTCCTGCACATGACATTCCTCCTACGGAAGGTCCTTCATTGTTCATCGATATTGTTTATCTTGCCAATCACCCTTATGGTCTCCAACCATTTATCCAATCCAAATCCAAAACAATCCTATCTAAACTCCTTCGACATCCACTAACTCATCCGCATCTAATATAATCTCCCTCGCTAGGGGACATCCTCCCCTCATCCTTAGCATCCCTTCCACATCAATTCATCTCTTATCCATCCATACAACTTCCTTGATGCTGGGGGACTTCACTTTTGACATCTCCTTATTTAATCTCATCCAATCCATCTCATCCAATCTTAAATCCAAATTAATCTTGTCCAAATCTTCATCTCTTTTTACAACCCACTTTTGTGGCCATATTCGTCTCTCCCTTGAGGGACCATGTTTTTCATTTTAAGTCCACCATTGTGGCCATATGTGTCCCTTCCTTTGGGGCGTCATATTTATTTCACTTCCTTAAGGATATCGCATAATTTTTCTCTTCGCTCATCTATATCATCGTATCCTATCTTCCTCCCCTAAGACTTTATCCTATATTTCGATCATACTCTAGAAAGGAGCCAATGTGAAAAGTTTTCTCCCAACTGGATTGGGCCTTACATTGTCACACATAAGTATGGATCTAGGGTCTATTGTTTGGCTTCCCTTGATGGTAAACCAGAGACAAAACCTCTTAATGCGTTGCACTTACCACCATTCTATTATTATCATACCTACTAATGAGCACTTAGTTATATCCTTTGATCATTCCTCCATCATGAACCTCTTCCATCTATCACTATAATGATTTGGAATTATGTGGTCTACCGTCACTTTCCTCAGTCATGACCTTAAATATGGGTGCCACGAATCTGTCCATACAATTGTTCTTATGGATAGGTTCTCCCTTTTTGGTGAGAACTTTGCGATCCTTATATCCATCATCCTCCTATCTACCTATCAAAACCACATAAAGGGTCCAGGGGTGTCACTTGTATGATCATCGTCCCCTCCTAAAGTGGTCTACCTAGCTATACCCAACTCTTCCCCATCAAATGCAAAAAAATAAAAAAAAGAAAGTATAAATTATGGATGCTCTTATCTCATGATATCTTATCCAAAAACAAGATTGATCCATCGAAGGATAACTATTCATAAAATAACATATAATAAGTATAGGTTGATCCCCCGATGGACATCTATCATGCATATCTTATCCTACCATCTAAAAGATTACAAATCAAAAATCCCAAAGCAAAAGAAAAAAGTAGACCAGTACCCTCGAAGGATGGCTACTTTCTTATCATGGGTGCGAAGGCTTCCCACATTGATCAACCTTCTACTGTATTAACATCCTAAGAAAGCTTCCCGCTTTGATCAAATTTCTCTTAGCGAATTTCCCACATTGATCAATTTTCTCTCTTTCCCCTACCCAGAGCTGGGGCATAGTCTTAGGAACACCCACCTATGGAGAACCCTCTTCCCGCGTACAAGTTACATTTAGAATCCCCTTGTCATGTCGACATTAGGTTTATGAGCATATTTCATCTATATTTCCCTCATGGTCTTTTGGTATAACTAACTATCATTGGTTATGTGTTAACACCTGCTATTGGCTGCAAGTGTAATGTTGTCAATTCTTCTCTTTCTTGTTTACCTCTAATCCGGTTCGAAGCATGGTTTCCCCGTATGCCCTTTGCTATGATTATGTGTTGTTTATCTCATTAAGGTCATCTTTTATCAAAATTTCATTCTTATATATCTAATTTCCAACTTTGCCACCTATATTCATATGTTTACCTTTAAGGATGTCATATCTTACAATCATCCATAATTCCATGAATTCTGTTAACATCTATGAATGCTCTCGTTAATACACTTTTCAGTTTGGAAATTCTACTTGATCTCTATTGTAGTTTGCGAATCCTACTTGAGGATCCCTCTCAAGGTGAGTTTGTTATCCTAAAACTTCTTATCCCCCACTATAGACACTTATAATTTAGCTCTAACAATTTAAATACTTAAATTGTGCTAATTATCCCCTTTCCCGCAAATTGACAATATATTGTCAATATAACACATTTTCTCTTCTATTGTCATTAATTAACTACATTACGCTAGTTAATTAGCCCTTCTATCTAGCAAAGATGTCAAATTAACGACCTTCCATTAATTAAACCCCTTTCTACTTGAATTAATTAATTATTCTTAATTAATTAGCTTCCTCTTCTATTAGATAATAAATCTTCATTTATTTTATCAAATTCTATCCTATCCCCTAAATCATGCTAATTATTCTTCTAAAAATCTAGCCTATAAGTTTTCTCACCTATTAATTAATCACTTGGGTTGATTAATAAATGCACCCTCAAACTCCATGAGTCACTAAAGGAAAAAATAAACTCTCCTAAGGTTGACTCAACCCCCTTTCAACCATTCCTTATCCACAACTAACTCAACCTAGCTATTATCCACATGTAAAGGGATGTAGAGATTCTTTTATCCATTGTGCTATATAAGGAGCCCTCCTCCTACCTTTCTATTTACACCTACACACCTAAATGAGCATAGAGCCTATACTATAGCCATTTCATCATCTTAGGGAATTCTTCATTAGAGTGGAGCTAAGCATCATCCATTTGCATTCAATCATCCAAGCTATTTTGTGAAGATCAATGGAGTTAATCAAGAAAGGCCTTATTGTCATGGCTTGATGAACCTCCATCCTCAATCCTCTTGGATCAAGCAACAACTATCAACCCTTTGATAGCTAAAGGATCTACCTAGGTCCATTTCATTGATTTATCTTTCTAAAGAGTAGAGCAATAAGTGTTAGCATGTTAGCTTGAGGTTTATTTTCAAGGTTCTAATGCATAGTGTTAATGTTTATTACTTGTTTAGCTCTTAGCATGATGGTGCATAGATTTTAGTTTAGCATTGTATTGAGACTATTAGGTGTTAGTCTTGATTTTATTTACATAGTTAACTAATTCTTGCACACATTTGGCATGCCTGGTGGGACAGGTCCTTAGTCCCTTAACATTGTAGTTCAATTTTTGTTGTTATTTCAATATTTGGCTAACCCTTGATATGCACATGTGTGAAATAATGTTAAATTTCTTATGATTTTTCTAACTTTGCATGTGTTGAGTGTTGTTTAGGGGTTTAATTTTGATGGGTTATTGTCAATTTTGAGCTAACATGTTAAAATTTTGAGCTTTTTGAGATTTCTTATGTCATTGTGTCATATTTTGACATCATCACTAGGTACATTTTTTACAGGGGGCACACAGGCACATAAAGAGCACATGCACTTTCCTAGCGCAGACATCATTCTACCAGCACACACACTGCTACAGTATTGTACCATGTTTTTGTCAAAACTGTCAGACCAACGCAGAGCACATAAACTAGAGTGCAGGCACTCATTTCCTAGCACAGACATCATTCTACCAGTGCACATGCACTGTACTACAGTATTGTACCTTGTTTTCTGTCAAAACTGTCAGACCAGCACATAAACCCAAGCTCAGGCAACCATAGTGCAAACATCATTCTGATAGTGCACACACACTCTGTATTGTACCCTATTTTCTGTCAAAAAATAGACCAATGTGTGCACCTACAACCATTTCTTATATGGTGCAGACACTCATTCTGCCATAGCTGCACATATACCCATTTCACTGTGCATATCATTGTTTGCACACGCACTGTCATGTTTGTTTTTCTATTTTCTTCCCATGTGCACACATCTATCCACTAGCGTAGGCATGCTCTGAGGTAGGTGCATACATCTCTTTAGCAGCATAGGCACTCTGTAGCTCTGTTAGTCCACACAGAGGCATGTAGGCACCATAACCCACATGCATATACCCTGATCTAAGTGTAGGTACCACAGTCCGGTTTTGAATATCAGTTTAACATTTACAAAATCTTGTGTCATTAAAATACTAACATCTTATAGGTTTATTCTGATTAATTTCTATTTTGCAGGGTGTATTTACATGCTTTTGTTTAAATTGTATTAATTTAGATAAACATTGCATGCTTAATCATAAGAGTAAAGTCACGTATGCTCTTCCCTCGCACCTTTTTAGGTGATCTTGGGAATCAAAAATGATTCTTATCTCTTTCTTTTTCTTTGAAAAACATTGGGAATGTCAAATTTGGTTGAAATAAACATGTTTCATGTTTGATTTAAGTATTTTCCATTTGTTGATTTCTTAGTTGGATCTTGCGTCATGTATGCTCTTCTCTTGCATCTTAGGATGATCTTGAGAATAAGAAATGATCGCTTGTCCTCTTTATGTGCATGGAAAATTACTAATCCGTTGTGCAGGACCAAAAATGCTTTTCAAAGAAGGAAGTGAAATTGAGACAAAAAAAAACTACTAATACAGTTTTTGTGCAGGTTGCCAAAAGGTGTTCAAGCAAACCACATTAAGCTAAACAAGATAAAAAACACACCACAAACATCACACTGTATTTGCAGGTTTCAGAAAAGGGTACGTCCCTATCCGCTCAACTAGAACATAACCCCTTTGGCATAACACCTTAAGCTACAACAATGGGGGTGGTTCTAGGAACCCTAAAGTAGTCCACGCAAGAGGGAACCTTGTGGAAGAAACAGGAAGTGCTCCGCACACCTACTTGACTAGTTTTACCATTTATGAGATTTAGCGTCAAAGTTATCTGTATTGTGACCCTAGTGAGAGTACATGATGGATGCATTTATTGCCCACTGTAATTGAAGGGGGTAAAGTAAATCTGAGATAACCCAAGACTAGTCAGGGAAACTTTCTTGGTAAATCAAGCTCACTCTTAGATAACTTTTGACACCTAGTTGAGTGAACCACCTAGGAAGCTATCTTTGACCAAGAGCCAACTTTGACCATTTCAAAACCAATTTGAGTTAAGAGCCATTATTCATCACGAAACAAGTGAAGCGTTACTTTTTCTTCAAGTTTTTCACATCACCCTAAGGAGAGAGGTGAAACTCTGCCAAAGTGAGACCAACATTTTTCAACACCAATTGATCTACTTCCTTCACTTTCTTTTGACACTTTGTTGATAAAAGAAGAGTGACTACCCTTGTGTTGCTAATTGATTGTATTCACCACTTTTATGTCCCTTTATGCTCATCCATGTTTGCGGCTGAGTTATTAAACATCTAAAGTGTGTGGAACATTTTCATATCATTGGTAGCCTTTTTGATCTTGATACCCAAGTCAAGATTGTCATCGTAGTTAGGCTTGATTCATCACCTTGATTCTCCTTTGAACTGTTATTTTTTTGTATCGTATCACAACAATTTTGATACTTACGTCTTTTTTCTTGCAAACTTGACCTAAGTGTCTAGATTGTAAAGTTACGCTACATGCATTCTAACAATTCCTTGGTATACTCTAGCATTAGTTTTCTTTCAAATATTACCTTGATTTTGAAAGGTGTTGTTGTTACCTTTTGTGCATCATATCAATATTATTGCGATATTAATACCTTACTTTTCCATAAATTTTGGTTAACATATCTTAGTGGTATTATTGTGTTGTTCATATTCGTAACCTCTACTTTTTGAGATATAGGTCTTGATTGGACTTAAGCTTGCTTTTAGTATACTTTGTTTGGAAATTAATCATATTTCAACCTCTTGTTATTACTTATGCACCTTGTTTCATTTCTTTGAACTTGACATAAGTGGTGACATTTTGTTGATAATCTTAAACTTGTCCAACTACCATTTGAAAACAAACATATTTCTTGAAGTACCTCATTTGATTAATTGGTTTGGAAAAAACTCAATTTTGAAAGGTGTTGATTGTTTCTTACTAATTAATTTTGTCACTTTTGACTTATCCATTTAGGATTCGTAATCACTTTGATCCATTGATTCTTTATCATTCATTATTATTTGGTCATTAATTTGGATCATTTTACTCTTTGTGTTTTGAACTTGTGTGATTGTTCCTTGTGTTTATCATGTTTGCCTTATAAACTTGTTTCTAGGACAATCCTTTGGGTCTTTGATCCTCTTGATCTTCTTGTTTTTTCCTAAGTTCATGGTCATTTTTGAACATATCTTTCAAACCTTGGCAAAAACATTTCCTATCAAGCAACTTTTGCATCAATCGAACATTGGAAATATTTCCTTTGTATCCTTTATGTTGCTAAAATTTTGATCAATCCTTTGACATTTACGCCTCCAAAACTTGTTGTCCAAACCTTGTTGGATTATCAATCTTGAGTCATCATGATGTATGTTTTCCTTAGCTTCCCTTTTGGAAAATCACACAAGCATCCCCATATTTATGAAATGTCTAGTTGGTTGTCGTTATGTTACCCAAATTGACATGAAACTTCCTTCACTTTGAATGAAGTTTGATCATACAATCTAGGTCTAGGCCTTTGAACCCAACACATGCCAACAATGACTAATTATCACAAGGTCCCTTATACATACGACAATAAGGAATCAAAATTTTGGTGTTCACATCAAAATATGTCCCATCATGACTAAGCCTTGTTTGGTTCTTCACGCTAGAGAACCCATTTGGGTAACCCTGTTCCCCACCTTCATCTCATAGTCGGTGGTATGGTTTGGACACTTCTGATCCAAATTATTATTCGGGTTCCCCCCACTCTTCTTTTGATTCTAATCCAAACATTTCCTCTTCTTCTAAGGATTCAATCCAAATATTTCCTCTGATTCTTTGATGATTTGGATCCAAACTACTATTCAGATTCATCTAATTTGACTCCTAAGTCATGGTCCTCCCCTTCTTCACAAGGACCTCCTTCATCATACTTCTACTGTGATTCTTGAGTCCCCCCTTTCTTCGCGGGATCCTCTTCATCATCCATTTAATTTGACTCCTACGTTGTGGTCCTCCCTTTCTTCGCAGGACCCCTTTTATCAGTCGCCTCAATGACGTCTTCTTCCTTTGAAGATACACATGACTCAAAATCCCTCTAGTCAAACATCTAATACAATTCTTGAATTGCGGTCCTCTCTTTCTTTGTTGCTTGTTATTATTCATCCAATGAAATTTTGAATCAGGTCTTCCCCTTCTTCACGGGACCTTCTTCATCAATCACCCCCATGAATTCTTCCTTCTTTGAAGATTCATGTGACTCAAATTCCTTTTAGTCAAACATTTAAATTGACTCCTATGTCACAATCTGCAGACTTTAGACTTAATCCTACTAGTTTCAAATGATATACCATCATATAGGTAGGTCCACATTGCCTTCTTCTACTCCTGAGACATCTAGCTCCACATCTACTTCATCCCCCACATGTCACCTTCTTCTATCAATCATTGTCAAACATCTTCTCAATATTTCACACCAGTTGGCCCTTTTTCATCCAATCAAACCCTCATGGTTTATCAAAACCATACCGATTGATTTCTTTCAGAACGAAGGAGTGATCATGGCCTTTATAGGGTCACATGAAGATATCCCTCTAACAAATTATGAGAAAGGATTCTCTTTAGACTTTGATGCATCTACATATTGTGAGGAAAAGGTTTATTCCTTTTATCAAGAAATAGAGGAAGAGCCTCAGATCATGCAACTTGATCCTCCTCTTATTCTTCCATCTTCACATTCTTCATTATGTGATGAAACTCCTGGGTCTTGCATTGATCCATGGCCTATCTTCTCATCACCCAATCACTCTTTTTCTATCACAATTCCTCAATCACAATCTCTTATGGGGTCAACGCCAAGTAGCCCTTCATCTTTGTCTAGGTGTGGGTCACCTTCTAGTAGCCCTCCCTCTACTATTTGTGGGACATTTTTGAGTAGTCCACTATCTTCTATTCTTGGGGCATGTCCAACTAGCCCCTTGTCTTCTATGTATGGGTCACCCCTAGGTAGTCCATCATCTTCTATTCTTGGGCCACATCCTAGTAGCCCATCATCTTCCAGCTATGGGTCACGTCCTAGCAGCCCTTCTCCTTCTATTATGGGGCCACATCCTAGTAGCCCTTCATCTTATATCTATGGCTCACCTCCTGGTAGCCCATCTTCTTCAATTCTTGGACCATGTATCCTTTTCATCCATCACATTATTCTTCTACCAAATATTTTGGCAATCCCACCATCATTTCTCACATCAATTCTAAACATCCACGTTCTTCTCCCACTTCTCAGGATCAGACAAGTCAAGCATTAGCTTATAAGAAACCTAGACAAGTTTTTTACCAAGCTAAGACCAAAATGACGAAGAGCTCCAAAGCTCCCAACAACTCAAAATATTATAAAATTCAAAATCAAACGTGATTCCAGAATGCACACCAATGTACCCATCAAGTATGGTGCAAAGTGCAGAAACATATGGATAGGGAACTTAAGCTCCCACATATGAAACCCATGTTTCAAAACAAATCACAATCATTTGTTGAGTGTGAGCTCACCACAATCATCGAGATCAGGGATAATATTACACTTGATAAGAAAACACACTTAGTCTCTCTTATCAAAGAAATCGTGAACATCGTTGTTGGATCCTATCATGTAGAGTGACATGTTTCATTCTAATAACTAACAAAAAATAAAAAAAATCATAAAACAATTCAAAAATACAAAAAAAGAGAAAACATTAAAACATTACAAAAACAAAATCAAAGGTACAAAGATCAAACATTGCAATCAGGTATTGCATACAAATGGATGTTCTTTCTTCCCTTTCTTTCATATTCCTCTACAAGTCATCCACCATTTTCATCCCTTCGATGTTATTGTGGTTAGCCTATTCACACACATTTTGTGACATTTATCTCTATGGTATCTGTTTGACCTTGGTCTTTTATCACCTTGGTAAATTAAAGAACGACTGACCTCTTAGAGATCCTATCACAATTCACATTTAATAAACTTGTTGCGAAGAAATTTTGGATATATTTGTTGACACTAGCCAATGTCATCATCACAATCACTTCCATATCCTTCCATCAAGCCATCAGTGGTTCTTAACCCCTTATCAAACAAGAGAGCTGAAATAAGTTTTCAAAAAGCAAAAGAATCAAAATCAATCAATCAAAAATCTAAATCTAAAAGCAAAAGCAAATTGATATATAACTCTCTCTTGGGGTATTTCCAATAATCTCTATCGGGGCTATGGATGCCTGACTGGTAGTAGAGAAATGTTGTGATTAGAATCAAATGCATCTCCATCGGGGCTATGGACTCCTAGTTGGTAGCGGAGAAATGTACGCTCTCCTTCCACAATCCATTCACAAATCACCTTTCAAACTAAATCATTCCTACACATTGGCTAGTGTCTTCACTTGCTGTCTATCAACTCTTTCCTTCAAGAGGTAATTCATTTCCATGTGCACACATGGGATCTTGATGAGTAAATAGGATTAGTATGTTACCAAGTGTTGCTTTTTGGACCTTGTTCAAACTCTTTCTTTAGCGCATGTCTTGTCTCATGATTTGTGCCTTGGGCTAATCACTTTTTCATCGACCACCTTATAAATATTTTCATAACATCCTTTGTTCTTTGGAAATCATTTAGAACATCCATGTGTATAGGATGGCCTTTTTTCTATGTTTTTGGACACTTTTGTCCCCCTTTAATAAGACAATTTTCTACTTCCTTTCTATCATGTGTTTCTTGGCCAGCTTATGTTGGGGGCATCCTTGCTCCCTCATGATTGAACCTATTTTATATTGGCCTTGATCCCCCTTCAGTGTGTGAAGAGTTTTCCTTTGAATACTCCCACCTAATCACTGGGGCATTTTCACATCTTCACTTTCTTGCATACGTGTGGCATTTTGCCCTTGTACATCCCATCTATCGCTGGGGGCATCCACATTTCTTTGTCTTCCTGTACATAGCTTTCAAAAACAAAAAAAAATTTAAAAAAGCATTTCAAAAAGATTAAAATTTCAAAATAAAAAAATTCAAATATGTTTCTAAAAAATAAAAAACAATAAAAATCATCCTACAAAACATTGCTCTTTGGTTCTCGCTTGTTCTTGTGCGTGACTCGTGGATCATCTTGATTTACCTCCATTAACAAAGTTGGTTTGCTTACTATGTCTATACTTTGGGGCACAATGAGTTGCTTAGTACTGTTTCATAGTGCATGATTACTTTTCATAGGACCCAAGTGTCCTCTGTTATTCCCCTTGCATGTATCCTTGCTTAAGGCACCATATTTTAACCCTTGTCGATTAATTCACACAGGTCAGAATCAAAGCTTGATAACAAAAACATTGCATTATGTTTCTCTATTAGGTTAGCTTGTTTACTTTCTCATATTGCATTGCATTATGTATGTTGCATGGAGTTAAGCATCTTTTACTTTCTCGTATTGCATTACATTTTGTATGTTGCATTGAGTTGGTGTTTTCAACAATGGACAATTGTTTGTAGTATGTATTTTCATGTCATTCTACTTTTGTCGTATGCTTATATTTTTAATAAGGACCGATGATGTAGATCTTTGGCTATATGATGACAATAAGGTTGTTCCAATGCAATGGATGAAGGCTAGTTATTCTCTTTCTTTCTTCATATTTCTTCCTATATCATTCTTCTCTTGATACCATTCTTCCATTTTGTTTGGGGCATCCTGCCCTTACCCATTCTTCTCCTTCACTCAGGGGCATCCCCTCCCATTTTCTATCCATTTCTCTCATCTTTTTCGATTGTCGATCACCTTCTTTCATCACCCCATCAACACTCGAGGGGGCATCTCTCACTTCTACTAATTTTTCTTCTACCCCTTCAAAATTTTACATGTCTACTATCTTTGAAGTGGCGTCACTTACGCCACCCTAAAGAGGGGAAAATGTAGACACCTATAATTTAGCTCCAACTAATTTAAATACTTAAATTGCGCTAATTATCCCCTTTCCCGCAAATTGACGACATATCGTCAATATAGCACATTTTTCTCTTCTATCGTCGTTAATTAATTACATTATGCTAGTTAATTGGCCCTTCTATCCAGAAAAGACAACAATTAATGACCTTCCATTAATTAAACCCCTTTCTACCTGAATTAATTAATTAATTAATTAAGTTTTCCTCTTCTATTAGATAAATAAATCATTTATTTAATTTAATTCCTTCCTATCCCTAAATCATACTAATTATTCTTCTAAAAGCTTCTATAAAGGCTTCTCACCTATTAATTAATCAACTTTGGTTAATTAATAAATCCCCTCAAACCTCATGAGTCACTAAAGGACAAAATAAACTCTCCTAAGGTTGACTCAACCCCTTTCAACCATCCTTATCCAAACTAACTCAACCTAGCTATTATCCCACATGTAAAGGGATGTAGAGATTCTTTTATCCATTGGGCTATATAAGGATCCCTCCTCCTACCTTTCTATTTACACCTTTACACCTAAATGAGCATAGAGCCTATACTATAGCCATTTCATCATCCTAGGGCATTCTTCATTAGAGTGGAGCTAAGCATCATCCATTTGCATTAATCATCCAAGCTATTTTGTGAAGATCAATGGAGTTAATCAAGAAAGGCCTTGTTGCCATGACTTGATGAACCTCCATCCTCAATCCTCTTGGATCAAAAACAACTATCAACCCTTTGATAGCTAAAGGATCTACCTAGGTCCATTTCATTGATTTAGCTTTCTAAAGAGTAGAGAAATAAGTGTTAGCATGTTAGCTTGAGGTTTATTTTCAAGGTTCTAATGCATAGTGTTGATGTTTATTACTTGTTTAGCTCTTAGCATGATGGTGCATAGATTTTAGTTTAGCATTGTATTGAGACTATTAGGTGTTAGTCTTGATTTTATTTGCATAGCTAACTAATTCTTGCACCTCTTCCAATTTTAGCTTGACAAACTTACTTAACCATCCATATAGTCAGAGACTCTTAGTTAAGGTATACCTTCTTCCTTAGATCCTCCCATTGTAGAAACTTCTCCACCATTTCCTCTTCCATCGGATGACAATCACCACCACAAACATATTTTCACTCTGCCTCTTCTGCTTAAAATTCTTGCATCATCACTCCCACCACATGGGCATCCCACTTAAGGATTTCCCTTCCTTGTTATCACCTCCTTTCACCTCTTGTTCCATTTTGGCATACACCACTCACTCTTTTTTCATTCTTCCTAGTATTCATCTTCTGTTTGGTAATCTTACTTACACATGCTCGTAGTATGTCAAATTCACTTGAGGGTTCACCTTCAGTTCATCTTGTCATACCCTCTCCCCACCAACTCCATCAATCACTTACTTCTTCCCATCATTCTTCTTCTTCAGCTTAGCAATCCTACTTAACCATCCTCGTCGCATGATAATCTTACTTAAGAGTCCCTCTTAAGGTTGATTTTCCATTCGACCCCTCCCCCATCCCATCATATTTCCTCCATCTTATTTCTCCCACCCCTTGCCATATTCATCTGTTCCAACCAACCATTCCACCCTTGTACCCGATACACACTTGCCTTTCACCTTCCGTATCATCACTGTCGGTTTGGCGATCTTACTTAGCTATTCTTGCAACATGGCGATCTTACTTAAGAGTCCCTCTTAAGAATGATTTGTCATCTTACATCCCCCTATCACTCCACATTCTCACTGTCCACATTTTCTTGTCAATCCCCATCATCACATCCTCTCACCTCCTCTTTCATTCTCCCAAACACTACCTCCCGCTTGCCTACTTTTCATCTCCATCATCCCTTGCTTGACAATCTTACTTAACCACTTCTACCACGTAACTATCTTACTTAAGGATTTCCCTTAAGGTAGACTTATCATTTTGGACTTCTCCCTCGCCTCATTCATCATTCCCTTTGTTGATCGTTTCTTCCTCTTGGTCTTCCTTACCAACCACATTTTCATCCTACCATTATCCTTTCTCAACCTATCATATCACAAAATGCATCTCCTATCTTCCACTTATTACCACGTTCCTTTCCCCCATTTCCCCCTCCTTGATCCATCATCCTTCATACCATTTCCTACCATTTTTTTCATGTCTTGTTTCTTCATATCTACCTCATTCATCCTCATACACTACATCCTCTCCTCACCTTCATCTTTGCACAAATTGTTATCCCTCCTTTATTTAATCTTTCCACTCCATCTTCTCAAGTTCTCCCACATATCCACCCCCATGTCTAACTGTCAATATTGATGGTCTTCCCCTAACATTCTTTCATCATCATCTTCCAATTCCATGTTAATAATTATTGGTTGACTTCACCTAAAATTCACTCCTCCCCATTCTACACGGCCTTGTTCACTCTTTTTGACATCCTCCATTTTCTCTTCATTCCTTCCTTCCCTTGTGCACACCGATCATTTTCGGTGGACTTCTCCTAACGTCCATTTATTGGCATTTCCTCTTCCATTCCTCATTTAATTTTTCCCTCTTTTCACTTTTACTCCCATCCTTCCCTACTAATCATTATCGGCGGACTTCTCCTAACATCCCTTCACTGACATTGCCTCTTTTATCCCTCCCTCTCTTTTTCTTCGCCACCTCTCCATCTTCCCTTCTTTCTTGCCAATTTATTTATTGTCTCCATCATACATCCTTTATCTATTGTCTCATAATACTTTTATCTTCATCTCACGCATCTCTATATCTTTTCCAATCCGTGTCATTCCTCCCCTCTTTCTTCTCTTTACATTCTTGATATTACTAACTCTTCATTGAATATCTCCGTTCTTGGTTTACTTCCTTTTGCATAATTTTCTCTATTGTACTCCCCTCCTTTCTACTCCACATGTTATTTCATTTCCTCTGTATCATATTCTTCCCCTTTTTACTTTGCATTTCCTTCTTACTTCCCCATTGATAACCTGACTCTTCAGTGTTGTCCCATCTTTTTTATCATCTCACTCTCCACATGCATTTCCATGCGGTATGTTTCATATTCTTTACCTTGGTTTTCCTCACGGTACCATGTGCCCTTCAATCTTCTCCCTATATCCGCTATATAATCTCTTCTTCCCCCATCATTTGAGCTTCCTCCTACCCTCGCCTTCCTTTCTTTATCATCCCCACCTTTTCACTCATTCTGTACTAGTTTATATTCTTTTCTATGATCTTCTCCACATCTTCTTGGTCCCTCATCATTTTTTTCTGTTCTTTATTCTACCTCCTCTTTCATCTTATTTAAATTCTTCATCGTCCTCATCCCCTTCATTTTTCCATCCTTCTCTCCCCTTCTCTCTCATTTTTCCCTAGTTACTCTGGATGTCGTTAGACTAGGCTTAACTTAGAGGTAGTTTCCTCAGTTCCCTTAGGTAAGCAGAGGAATCTCTATTATTCTCTTCTCACGGAGGATGATATCAACAGTCAAGTCCCACATTCTAGAGATCATCCCATGTTTGACTAAAATGCTGATCATCTCTTGGATTTTCAAAAAGGGTACAAATCCCTTCATTTCCTTAACAATTCTTAGCACACCTTCAGTGGGACATATGGCTCTCCCCCTTTTTACATCATTTCAGCCAAGTTTGATGTGTCATTTGGTGATATTATAGCTCTTTAGAGGCTTCAATTCAGTACATCTGACAACTATATTGATCAAAAAATCCCATCTTTCTAAGTCTTAAACCGTATTCTCACCATCCTTTAAGTTCATTTTGATATCTCCTCCTCCATGCTTTCATGGATGCTCTAAGGAGCTTACCCTTTCCCTCATTTCACCTTGTGAACATACTCCATTTGTAGTAATGAGATGATATCCTCAAGATAGCCCTAAAATTTTTCCTTTGTTTCATAGAAATGGAAATATAATCCCTATTTATCACATCCAAGATGAAAACAACCATCGTGACATCCACAACATCATAGAAGAAAATGTTTGTCCTCCTCTCTACAACATTTACCTATCCTCTATATTTCAAAGCTTTTTTTCACAATATTGGTATCCTGATCATCCCTCTCGATGGGGCCCCATCATATCCATTTACACATGGAATTAGTTGGGATAATATGTTGAATAATTGGTTCAAGGAGAATGTACCATACCATATCATCTCACTACCAACATATACATCACAAGTACAATGCTCTAGATTTTTTCTTGACAAATGTTGATTGTATATCTTCCCCAAACTTCCATGAATCAAAGTTTGTTCATACGTTACTTGGCATACTAATCTCCTCAAGTCAATTCAAAACATCTGACCTAGGAAAATGGTGTCTTTTGTACTATCTGAGAGCCTCTCCTGATTCTATTTTGGCTGTATTTATCCAAAATATGGGAGACAACTCACCTTCTTAGCGGACTCTTTGGCATGTTCTATGCAAGCTGAGACACCTTTGTTCCCATTCTTGGGCTTGACAAAGGATAATTATTCCCCATAATTGCCCATGTCTCCCCTCACCTTGTCAAGTTCTCCAAAACCCTCATGTAATCAAAGAAAATCCTATTGTTCCACTGCTTATGATCTATTGAAAATTCTCTATCCTTCCTACATCCTCCATATGGTGCTTTAAAAACTCATCATAGCCCATAGAACATCTGTCTATCCGTCTCTGTTGAAATTCCGTCCCATCCTCAACCTAATGTGTTATTACACATCAACTCAAAAGTATTTTCATTATTATTTTGATCCTTTTTGCCTGAAGCATCTTTCCTTGGTTATGTGTTCACAAGCTATCTTTTCAACACCTCTATCTAACGTTCAATAAACCAAGTCTATCTCTTACAAACTCGTTGGTAGAATTCAATATTATGTTGTCAATCCCAAGTTTCATAGAGAGGAGGACATTGTAGGGATCAAAACATGTTTTGGAGGATCATTTTGATTGTTTTAAATGTCTTACGGATTAGACTTCTTGATGTCCAAATCATCTCTTTCTGAGAAGGATAATTAATGTAGACAACCTCATGCTTATGGTCTCATTCCTCAAACCATTTTCACCCCGTAAGTATGATAATCCGTCATAATACGCGGGGATCGGTGTCGAATTCTTATTGGGAGGACAATAATGTGAATAAATGTGCAAAAGTGGGTATCTAACATGAAAACAGATCATTTACATATTTAAAGGAATATTAGTTTTGGCTAAGGGATCCCTTTTAGATCCCTCATGCCTCATTACATGCTAATGAAATCCATATAAATCCACTTGAGGAATTAAGGTTTTCAAAGCTGAATTCATATCACCCTGTTTTATGATTAAATCACTGCAACAATCCTTCAAATCATGCACCCCTTTGCATGAATTAAATAATGCAAAATAATCTACACATTTGGAGAATCCATGTAATGATGCACCAAGAACATCTTCAATTGTCATGTCCCCCCAGTCACCTAATCATGATGGATTTTTCATGGAAGCGAGGATTACTTGATAACCCCTAAATGAGATTCCATCTTTAGGGTAGAAACACAAGCCTTCCCCCTCTTATACAAGAAGAAGCAAATTAAAAGTCTAGATTAGATTGCAAACATCCATCATGAAGATAAAAGTATCCCTAGTAGCTCCCCATTTATTGAGTTGAATGTAAGAAAAATGGGAAAATTGTAAAGCCACTAGTCCATCCAATCATAATATCATCCTTATGCCCTATGTAGGTTCATCTGTGATCCGTAAACTGCTTTGCTTAACACAATGAACTTTGATCATATCTAAGTGATATCCTGAATACATCAGACATCTAGCTAAGTTCAGTTAAACCAACATGTTTATGTATATTATCTAACTATCTTTCATTTATATCATTTACTCTTAAATACGGAAATTGGCATATGTACAAGGAAGATACAATAATTTATCCTGGGACTGACTTCACCGGGTGTCCCCCACATACTACTAGTTAGGTCCATTTTCAATTAGCTTCCTCTATTTCATAGGTACTATCTAACTCGCAGCGAATACATACAAGTTGTGCCTATCCACTTTTCACAATGACTTCTATCAAGGTACCTTAAGATTCTAACATCCTTATGAGGTTGTATAACTTGCTTTGCAACTCCTAACAAGAACTCAACTCTTCCCATGAATAGAAACAAAGAACATTCATAGTTTGTCCTCTTTTCTCACACTCGATTTCACTGCAAAAAACTTGTTTAGAATGATTAAGATTGCATACATAAATATATTTTCTCTGCCAGAAGCCCATGGATGGAAAGAAAAACTCCAACCATGGGTGAGAAGCCCAATTAGCTGTCCTTACATCTATGTAATCTCAAACCGATACAAAATACTACTAATTGGCCTTCAAGAAAGTTGAATAAACTTCTGTAAATTTTATCTACTTGCTTAATATTCTCTAGCACTTAAGAACTATGCACCATGAACATATACAAGAAGAACAACACTCCTCAAACTTTGCCCGGAATTGAATTCCTTCAAATTCACTTGCTTGAACCCCTAAACTAGAACTTGTATTTATATATGTTTAGCTTAGGAAGGCGTGAAAAGTCAAAATGAACCATTTTGGAAGCCCAAACATTTGAAACTTCTGAGATTCCAAGGTTCTGGAGTGTTAGTTACAAAACCGCCACTTTACGTAGACCAACAGTTTCGTAACCACCCCGGCGGTTACAAAACCGTTGCTTTTTGTAGACAGATGGTTACGTAACTGCCACTCTACACTGGGTGGTGGTTCTATTACCATACAAATTACATTACCTTCTCAATGAGGTCATAACTTTTACATACAAACTCGAAATCGGGTGTCGTTTTTTAATTTTAAACAAATTTTTGAGAGGAACAAAAATATGCAATCAAATTTGGATTTTGATGACATATTCATAATAAAATAAAACATATATGGCCGAAAATGTCATTCGGAGGTGTCCAAATCACCCCATCCTGACTAGACCATCTTGTGAAGAATGAAATGAGCTGAGAACTTATAGAGCAAGTACAATATATAGATTACATAGAATTGGTCTTTTCTTGATCCATTTTTGGATCATACCTCCCCAATTTGAACTTTTAAGTCCCTAAAAGCTTCAAGGATTGATGGGGTGAGGATAATTATTCCCCACATCCTCTCTAGAATACCACTCCTGCACCTAGAGGTGTATTTGTTGAATTGTCCTAATAGGCATATCATCTTTCTAGACTTCTAGTCCCGCTTTTCTATATGGTAATCAGAGAATAACATCGACTGCACTCCTAGGAAAATAACCATAACATGTCTTAAAACCCCTGACAAGGTTAACAACTGCTATCTACATGTTCAACTAAAAATCATACATGTATAAGTGGTCAATAGTCTCTATCACACCAAAGTGACTAGCCAACCCTGAAGTGCATGCTTTCTCAAACAAAGATTTTAATTGTTGTTTCTTTTCATAATCATCTTGCATGTACTGCCTGTGGAATTCCAAGTTTAGAAGCAAACCATAAGGTAATAGCTATATCACATGCTCAATTGGCTTATTTGGGGGAAGCCCCATAGGCTCTTCCCTGAAATGCTGAATAAAAACTCCCATCCGCTTCTTCTCTTTGTTAGTAATCATGCTATGAGTGGTTTCTGTGACAACTTCCTCAACTTGTCTATCCCTTAGAAGAAGTAAAGAAAATATTACACTAGAATTAAGTTTCCAGACTTCAGTGGAACTTACCAACAAAATCTTCGAGTCTCCTACAAAAGCTGAAATGACGTAGCTCTTACCATCCTTCACCAAACAGTTCTGGTTGGCTCTTCTTGTGAATATGACATCTCTGATAAACAAATATAGACTGCCAAACACCACGCCACACACATCAAGGGGAGAAACATCCACAATGAATTCATCAATAATTTTTTTATCAATACCAAAAGTAATCTTACACTATTTAGTAACCTTGACATCTACACCTTTCTTTACCCAACCTAATGAGTAAGGATTTGGATGATTGTAAGTTTCCAACATCAGTCTATCACTTAGCTCTTTACTAACCAAATTAGCTTGTGAACAAGAATAATAAAGAGCATCCACTTTGGTCTTCTTCAACTGATTTTTTATGTGAAAGATCTTAGTAATTTCATCCTCTTGAGCATTACTATTATTACCCAAAAAAACCTCTTTGTGGATGGAGGCACAACACATGGTTTCATCGACCTCTTCACTGCAAAACACTTCCTCTCCTTGGAGGACTGCCACGTCCTTCTTCTTATTCTTAAAGAGATGTAATTCCAGGTGGATATTCCAACATTTTCCCTTAGAATGAGTGTCAACATCACAATGCCCACAATGAATTTTAGTATCCTTAATAGAAGTAGCATTATTCTTACCTTTCCCTTTTTCCTTCCCTTTTCCCTTGATGTCATCTTCTTGGTCTAAGGCATGCTGAGAGGTAGATGAACTCTTCTTCTTGTCCATCTCCAAGTAGTGTGCTTGAGAACAAGCCTCGTCTACATCTACCAACTTGGCCAAGAGGACGGGTCTCTTCAAGTGGCTATGGAGTCCACCGATATATTTCATCAACATGTCCTGGTCCGCTACATCCTTTCCCATCTAAATAGATTTCTTCCGAAACTCACTGGTATACTCCTGTATAGACTGACCTTTCTTTTACCTAAGATACTGCCGATACATGGACCTCTCTTCCTCATAACAAATAGGATAAAATTGCTTTTGGATTGGATTCTTAAAAACATCCCATTTAGTAACTGGAGGAAGCTTCTTAACAACCAAGGTATGAACATAACTCTCAAACCAAGTTAAAGCATGTTCGATTAATTTTAACCAAGAAAAGGAAATCTTCCGATTTTCATTAATGTGATGCAAACTGAAATATACCTCTAGTTGAGCTAGCCAATGGTCTAGCTTCTTAGCATTCATGGCTCCATCATAAGGCTCAATCTTGATCTTTGCCTCTGCTTTGAACAGAGGAGGTTTGGGAATTACATGGGATGGTTCTTCTTCACAAACCTCTTCTTCATGGTCTTCCGAGGTCTCCTTCGAAACACCAAGATTCTCCATGAGTAGTCCCATGATGGACTCTAATTTCCCCAAGGATGTTGGAATGTTGCCCACATCTATTGACATAGTTGCCACATTCTCCTCTAGCTTGTAGAAACGTTCTTTACCATTATCATCTGCATCATCTCTTTGAGCCATCTCAGAAATTCCTTACTTCCACTTTCTTGTAGAAATATCTACTTCAAAAGGAATAAGACTACATTCACTGCTTTCTTTCCCCTTTCAGGTAAGGGGTATCTAACTGCAATCTTAACACAAGTTAAACCACAAAAAAGATTGAAATCTTAACTGCTCTGATACCAATATGATCCATAAATTTCCTAAATTCACTATCAAAAGATCACTATGCTTGTGAATACGAAAGGAAAATTGCTTAAGTTCTTTTAACCAAACTAACATGTAAATTATTCACATCATTAGATTGTAAAAATAGAGAACGACGATAATATTGAGACAAGATTTATCCTAGAGAAACCCAATGGGAAAACTCCAGCTGGGTGAGAAAATTAGCTCCCCTTCCACTATGTAATCTCAAACCGATACAAAATACAACCAACTGGCCTTCAAGAAAGCCGAATAAACTTCCTAAATTGTATCTATTTGCTCAATATTCTCCAGCACCTAATAACTATACACCATGAACATATACAAGAAGAAAAACACTCCTCAAACTCCGCCCACAACTGAATTCCTTCAAAATTACTTGCTTGAACCCCTAAACATGCTTATATTTATAGATGCTCAACTCAGGAAGGCGTGGAAATTTGAAACGAACCATTTTGGAAGCCCAAACATTTACAACTGCTGAGATTCCGAGGTTCTAGACCGTTAGTTATAAAACCACCATTTTTTTCACACCAATAGTTGCGTAACCGCCACCCTACACTAGGGGGCGGTTATGTCACCATAAAAAGTCCACTACCTTCCAGAGGTCATAAATTTTGCATACGAACTCGAAATCGGGTGCCCTTTTTTTATTTTGCACAATGTTTTCAAGAGGAACACAAATATGCAATAAAATTTGGATTTTGATGACATCTTCATCTTGAAACAAAACATATATGGCCCAAAACGTCATTTAGAGGTGTCCGAATCACCCCCATCTTGACTAGACCATGTTGTGAAGAATGAAATAAGTCGAGAACCTTTAGAGCAAGTACAATATATAGAGATTACATAGAATTGGGCTTTTCCTAATCCATTTTTGGATCAGTAATTGGGACCTACCTCCATCATCTCCTTGGAACCTTCCAAATTTGGAGGAGTTATGTCTTGATCCACCTACTTTTGGTCCATCATAGACATTTTAGGGAGTAAGAACCTTGATTCAGGACTCATCAAACATCAGGTAGTCTAATACACAATTGCATGCCTTCCACATTCCTTCTCTATTGTTGCATCAGATACACCATCCCTTAATGGAGCACTCGACTCTTCCACTTTGCACGAGGAGCATAGTTCCTTGTATAGGAACCACACCTTTATTAGAGATCCATTAGTCACTTGGGAGATTCATTCTCTTTTCCATGATGATCCATTCTTCATTGCTCCTACTTATTATCCATAATCATTCTAGGAGGCTCCTTTATAGGATATGGGGTGACTACACGACTTTATAGATTCGAGTGGGTATTTCTAGTCCTACATTCTTTTTTTTTCTCTTTTGGGGGGGATTTTTTTCCTACTGGGTTTTTTTCCTTTTCTCCACTTTATGAGAGATTTGTATTGTATGTGGGTACCACATTGGGACTTGTTGCTAAGACCCACCTTTTCTACTCACCCAAGTTATGCTTAAGGGGGTGTTGGTGTAGGATTTTTCTCACTATGTGGTTTACCTACATGGTCTAATTAACTTGTTTAGGTTAAACGATAGGTCATTAGGGGATATACTTTAAGTCATTTTTTAATTGTGAGTTGATTTAATTACCTTTTTGGGTGACCTAATTCCTCACTATATAATGTACCTTCCTATGCACATTTTAACTAATGAGATAATGAGATTTTGAATAGTTTCTTATTTGTTGAAGATTTTTTTATTCATTGAGTGTTTTTGGATTTCACTACTTCACGCAGGGTTTTTCTTTGTTCATTTGATCATATCTAGTCCCAATCCTCAATTGTGGCCCACTTCAAATATAAAACCTATAATTGATCTTGAATAATTGAATATGACATGTGTAATTACCATCAACCTATCTATCTTGTTGTACTTTGGTTGTGCTTTGAGTGAAATTTTGGAAGATTCTATGATATTTCCCCCTTTCATATGAGGATATTACAATGTATCACTTAGCTTAAGAGAGAAAGTGCTAAGCTATAAAAAGTGTACAATCAAAGCATCTAGGATTTGAACCATATATAATACATGGTGATTTTAGACACCAAATCATGCACTTATTATTTACATCATGCTGCTAAGTATGTCATTATATGCATGATTCTTAAGCAAGTAAACTAGATATTAACAACACTTGTTTTGCTTTTACATTACTTTTTCCTTTACATAATTTTATTATTTACTTTTATAGGATGACCACTTTGATTTTGGAAATTAGAAAACATGTGACCCAACTCTGTATTTTTTGTTATATCTTCCGAGCATTCCAGAAAGTACCGCCTATTAGGGACATGAGTGCCAAGGTGCTACTATCCCCTTTGGGTGATTATGTCATTTTCCTTCCTTTTCTCAAATTTGAAATGTCACATTTGTTGTTATCTTTTCTAAAACCTTTCTTATCACTTTGAGTCAACTTTTTAAGTTGTTAATGAAGAAATTCAAATAAGGGAATCATATATATACATGACTTATTATTGTTAGGGGCTGGGTAATTTGGGCTATTATTTCGTATCTACTACTTGGGAAAAGAGAAATATTAAAGGACTTCATTTGGGTTGCATTATTCATTGCATAAGAGGGGTTATTTCTGAATTCCATCTCACACATTCATCTTGGGGGAAAATTACTTGTAGCCCGTCATCTATCACATACACTAGAAATACATAGAGTATGAAATGTAGTGCAACAATTAGTGATAATCACATTTTTGGTGACCACAAAGGTCATTTCAAATCAAGTATATGCATTATTTGTTTCATCTAATGTTTGTTTGAGCCTTGTACAAATAGCTATGGTTTTTTTATAGGTTCAGGTGTGATAATGAAACACTATAATAGATCTAGAGTGAAAAAGAGAGAAGGGAATAAGACCTTATCAATCCCTAAAAAGATCAGAAGAGGGGAATTTTCCAAGATACTAGTGCCTATTTCGGACATTAGCACCCAAGGTACTCCTGTCCCCCTTTGGGTGGTTTTTTCTGAAGGAGTTTCAAGTTCCATTTTTCCAAAAGTAGATTACTCATTCCATATCCTACCTATTCCACTCAATTTCCATCCTATACTCAACCTAGATCTTCATATACAAGCTAAGTCATTCTTATCTCCCTATTGTACACACTTGTTTGTTTTTTTGCATGATAGATCTTTTTTATTACTGCTATATCTGTTTGATCTTAGTTGTCTTATAAATACTTAATTATGTTAAATCATTTGATTAACCCAATCCTTGCATTCCCATTATCAGATCTATTCTATCTAAACTTAAACCCTAGTTGTATTAGAGTTCAAATCTACATCTTATCTTCAGATTCACACCTAATTTTCATCTATCATCTGCCATAAATATGATCTACAAAAAAACTCCCAGGGTTTCATTATTGGTCCCACCCTTTGTGCAATTCCTCTGTTGTGTTGATATATGTACTCGTTTCTTTGAATGAGGTTGACAAACGTTGACATATGATTTTGTTCAGAGTTATTGTGCTCTTTTAAACTATTTGATTAGAATGATAATAATTGCCTATGAAATATGATTTTTAATCATTCTCATGGCAATGTTGTGCTCATTTTTATTTATCATGGAGTACTTGACTAGTTTTGAAATAAACTAAATGATTTCAGCGTGTGGAAAGTGAAATCGGATTCTTGGGACAGATAAATAAACAGGTAACCTGGTAAGCTATCTATGTTTTTGATATAATTTTTGTTCCTAAGACTATTTCATCGAAATTAGATGAAGGACAATACCTTGGATCAATTTCAGTGATCCAAGGAATTCTCCTTGATCGATATGTTATTACGATCATAACTGATAATTCTAATTGACATCCTAATGTTTTTTGATATTGCAATTCTATGCAAACTTGGTTGATTATAAGATAACATGAATTGTTTCATAACGCCTTATAATTTAGAGTCACACTACTACTTAATCTTATTCAAGTTTGATTATTGTAAAGATGATATTCTTGTCGATTGTTAGAAGGCCTAATCTAACCTATACTAAGGTGATGACTATATACTAAAGGACCTAGCTATATCCTATTTACATTGGATTAAATAATATCAACCTAAGGTAAGGTTGACACATTATGTTAATGGGATTCTAAACCTATCTATGGATCCTAAGTTCTAAACCTATGATCTAACCTAAGGACCTAACCATGTATGGTATTGTGTTAAAGGGTTAGAGTATGGTTAAGATGGTGATGCCAATCCATATTGGTACTTAGTGAATTAAATGTGATTTTATTAATACACACCGCCACCTTTGGCAGTGACCAAGTCTAACTTGGCCATGCACGCTAAAAAAGGACTATTAATGGCTTAGTGGTGGTATGCATAACTATTAGTTTATTTTCTATTTAAAAAATGGTGATTGGCAGTTGGCGAAACTGTGGGAAGTAACTGGCTGTCTTCCATGGTAATTAATGATCTTGGGGAAAATGAAAATCACCTTGGAAAGGGCATGATGGTTTTGGGAGATAAGATAGGGTTTAGTTTTCACTTTGCATTTGGTATTTCAAGCACTTTGGCTCTCAGCATGTTGATCTTTTGGTTTTCGAACGTTAGTTCATTTTTGGATGATTTATGATCTCTCCATTGCATGGAGGAATTAGTGAAGAAAAATTTATTGCTTGGGTTATTAAAATGAAGAGAAGTAGAAGGATGGGTTTTCTGTGGAATCCGTTTCGAAGTCTCTGTGGAAATTTTTGTGGGAGTTTGGAGAAGGACTTGGGAAGCTTGGAAAAGATTCACAGGAGCTCTACCAGGCATGATAGTCTCTAACTCCTTGAAATATTTTGCTTTATTTAATGGATTTATGAAAAGAACTCTACTCTTGCAATGTGATTGTCTTCTCTGGTTCTAGTTTTGTGTATTTGTATCATTGTTTGATTATATGAATTGTATATTAGAATATTTTTCTAAATATGGTCATATTGTGAATATAATGGATTTTTGTTGTGTATTCTTGACTATGCTTTTATGGCTTCATGCACAATAGTGTAACGTCATTTTTGGAAACATGAACACCTTAAATGAATTGTGTTCTTGTGCTTTTTCAAAGCATGGAAACTCTATTTTTTTGATACTCATCTCTGTAGGGTTTAATACAAGTGTTGCATGAACTAAGGTATACCTGGAAGTGGGTGTTTTAGGAAATATGTGTGGATAGAATTTCTGTTATAGATATACAATATACCAGCTTGGATGTTGGGTTCTAACTTAATAGACAATCTATCTCTTTCTTGACTTTGATTGGAAAATCGATTTGTCTAAATATCGACTGTACACTTAGTTGTTTGGGCTTAAGTTTTATGAAACTCTAATAGTGATGACGATACCTATATTGGTTGTTTGTGTTTTTCCTTCTGGCTATTTGACACTGTAAAGGTTTTTTGATTTGATAAATATGACCATTTAAATTTGTGGCCTTGGTTCATGTTAAATAAGACTTAAACATTAAGTCGATACTCTACTGGGTGTCTGATTTTTAACTCCATTATTGACACCTTTGAATTTGGTCTGTGTGCACTAAATTGGAGCACCATATCCATTTGAGGATTCTGGAAAGGGGGAACTAGTTAAGTAATTGGAAATCTTAATGAGCCTTAGGCTCACTCAGTTTGAATGATTTGTATCTATTCCCTTAATCCTTAGGTTGTTATCGAATCCTCTATGGACCAAAATGATTTTAAAATGGTTGCAGGATATTGGTGATGAGAAGTTGAGATGGCTCAACTTCACACTCCCAGACTGGTAGAATAACATATAGACTCTATAAGTGATGTTCAATTCAAAATGGTTTGTAACTAGAATGATATTCATTTATTCTTGTCATCTGATATAAACTAGTAAACCTTATATTGAGCTCGGTCTTAGATAAAATGTTAATGATATTTTACTTTTATAGAACTGTGTTCAATTAGAGGGTTTGACAAGCTATAGAAACCAACAGGGAACCTTGAATGAAGTAAACATACATGTCTACTTAAATTAATTCAAAGATTGTAAGCATATGGTGCTAAGTCCCTTAGACTACCTTATAGTGGCTCTATAGATTAGCCGTGAGGCCTCCTTAAGGCTAGGTGGAAGCACAACGGTGTTCACCAGGAGCATTCCCTAGAGACCCCCACCTGCATGGTAGGGTCGGTATCACTAATTGCATACAACAGACGATGTATGTTACTCAGAAGGGAGGTAACAGAGATCAGGTTTCACTGTTGTGTGTAAGATCAGAGTTGTAATCCGAAGTCGAGGGGTGATTCTTGAAGACTGTGCTTGCCCCTGACCGTCCTGAAATAGGAGCTCTTCCAGTTCAAGAAATCAGGAAATTTGGGCTAAATTGTGATAATTCGGTCCTAATAGGTTTCTGTAGATAACGTAGTGAAGTGTCTTGATCATCAGTGTTTTTAGTTACGTGGTTATTATTTGATTTCAAAGATATTTATGAAGTATAATTGTATACCTAATTAGATCAAGTTTGGTCAGAACCAACCCTTACTTGGAAGTTGATGTTATACTTGAGTTCATAAGTAAAGGAACTCTTTTGTAGTGTAAATGATTGAAATTTACTGGACTGCTATAACAAGTTAATGTATATAAGTTATATAAGGGTGGCTTGTGAATTATTACCTTGTATATTCATTGTTGGAATAAGTATAACAAAAGTTTGAATAAGATAAGTTGTATAAAATTATTTAAAAAGATAAAATATTACAGTCATATAAGTCTGGGCTTATTTGACCGCAATCTTATTAATCTTGTACTTATAAATATATGATTGATTAAGATCAATTACATTGTTTTTGATCACCTTTGTGTGACTTAAATTATTATCTGATTTGAATTACTTGAGTTAATTGCATGTGTTAAACTTGTCGTCTTTGATGGTTTTATTTATGAAGTTCTCGTGGCATGGTAAAAGAGTAGTGTACTTTATTTTGAACCTTAGGATAATTTCATTTAAAATAAGTGTTCTTTTTATGAAATTATTAAGTTAGAGCATGTTGTTATGAAGATTTAGTACCTGCCATGCTCAGTTCATATGAACTGACAAATGCTAACAATCTTGCAAATGGACTTTGTGAAAGATGAAAGAAGGAAGACTTATAAAAAGTTGCATTTATTCTATTGATTGAAGTTAATTGATTTGGCTACATGACTATTGTATAAACTCCTTGAAGTATTTATGTTTGAAAACATGAAAGGCCTATATCCCATTTATTGTAATTACTTGGAAACATGCTGATTGTGTAGGCATAAATGTGTTTGAGGATATTTAAAGTTGAATGAAATAAATATGTTTACTTGATTCATATTATTCAAAGAGGAATGAAAGAATATAAATGTTGGAAATTAGTTGTGATTCCTTTATTAAAAATGATACATATTGTATTCATAATATTTCTAAGCTAAGCATAAGTATGATTATTGAAATGCTATATGAATTTCTGAATGATTACTCTTATGAAATAAAAGAGACAAGGATTGCTGTCTATATAACTTGTTAATGTGTTAAGTGGAGGACAGCTAGATAAAGTTCGTTAGTTGACTGGATTATGCATTGTACTATTATGATCATATGAATATGATATTATGTCCTTTAACCTTAAAGTATGGGAATATACTTATATGATTGGAATGGTATTTAACTAATGATTCTTAAATACATACTTATTGTCTAAATACTTATTGCAGTTTGAAAAATAAATGACATAATAAAGGTATGTACAAAATGAATACTTATAATTAAACTGTAAGTAAAGAAAAGTTGTATGCTTATGTTGAAGTGTTTGAATAACTTTGATAGAATAAGTTACTTGAAAAAAGCATGATGCATACCTAAACTTATTAGCTATGTATAAATGAACTCAAGTACTATTAATGTGAAATGAAGAGGCAATGAATTAATGCTACCCTATATTTTCTATAACTAAATTAGGAGCATGACACTTAACGGAATTAATGAGAAATGTATGCTTAATTGATTAAGCTTAATGCCAACTTAAATATGCCAATCTTGTACTTAAATGAAAGAATCTTACAATCCTTACTTAAAGGAATATTCATTTTGAACTTGTAGGCACGAAACCTATCGATGCGAGTAATAAGGGTGAATTAACAAGATGTGAATTAAATGAATTAATGAACTTGTTAAGTTATGGTGATTCACTTAATGGAACTCGATGGACTGTCACAACATAGTTATTGCTAGACAATACCCATTCAATGATGCAAGCCATTATTTGGTTACTGTGGAGCTGCCACTATGGTGTGATTATCTGCCTTGCTCCCTTAAGTGTCGCTATCATAAAATGTGGATCTAGGTCTATGTTATACACTAATTAGTGATAACAACATGGCTTAGCGACAATGTCATCTTATGATGACTATGGGTGATGAAGTGGATCCGAAGCGACGCAAGTCGATTTGGATGTGCTTGTTTTCCCTTAGTCACCTTAAGCAAATTATCAACACTAGTCTATGCGTGCTAGCTCTACCTAGTATCTAACAAGGACATGGATGTGATTGACATGAGTCAATATAGTCTTATCTAGTTAATAATTTTTGAGTGTGGTGAAAAAAATATTCTTGTTGACGAGTATGCCATCTTGGAATAAAGACATGTCATACATGTATTAAAACTTTGGCTAAAGTACGTGCAAGATATTGATTGCGTTGTCTTGATTTCAGTTGGACTAAAGATGTGTGATATTAGATGGGCATCCGTAACAGGTACCAATATAGGCTCTTTAGTTGTTTACACTTGATTGAACCTTAATGGAATAAGGGAACCACAAGTATACTTGGTATACACATGAGAGATCAGTTTAATAGATCAAGTCATGGAATGAGAGATTGGTTTAGTACACATATAAAATGAGTAAGAGGCTATTACAGCTGCATATGGTTTATGTTATGAGATGGATTAGCTAAATGAATGTTTGTTCTAAATTATGTGAATTTGGAACAGTGAACGTTAATATTTATGTTGTATTTAAATATATGGGTATTTAGATTGAGAAGCATAAAGAAAAAAAAGATTTTTTTTCCCTTGTGATTGAAGTCTTAAAATGAGGATGTTACACTTTGGGTCACTTTCTAGGGCTCCTAATTTTCAAATCACCTTTTGTTTCATATCTTGAGCATGATGAATCTATTTTCAACTTCCTTTGAGGTTATTTTAATTTTTACATATCTACCGACAACCTCCTTTTGTTTTCCCTATTTTTTTACACAATTTCTGGAAATTCAAAACTACACGTTTTAGTAACTAAGGTATATTCATAAAATTAATGCTTTTCAGAAAATCCCTTGGAAGGTTTTCATTTTAAATGATTAGATTCAAAAAATCCTCTTTTTGTTTTGTAAAACTCAAATTCTATTTCAAGATATGGTCATTTTGTTCATTTGACAACAGTCATGTTTTTTTATCAACATCACTTTCAATACAAATCTATTTGTTTGTCTGGATTGCCTGTCTAAAGTTCTTTCATGGCTTACCATATAATTAATGACAATGCACATCCATTGTATATTCAGGTTCAAATTTGTAATGTGTTTGTTAAGTGTACTTTAGTTAATGGATTTGGTCTTAATATATGCAAGATTTCTTTTCTCCGTAAAATAAGACTTTTTATTGTTGATCTAACTCCATCTACTCTATGTATCCATATCTTTGATAACTTACCCAAACAAGTGTTGGGAGAAATATTTCTACATATTACTCTAGAACCATGCACTTTTAATGTTCTATGTTATGTCATGCCTAACAATCCCCCTTATAATATCCTTTTAGGTTGTCTTTGGTTACATACTGTGCATGCAAGTCTTTCTACCCATGCCCTTGTGATTAAGTAAATATTGAAGAAATAAATGCATAATTCTATATTATGTAATAATTCTGAATATAAACAATAAGGTACATATTTGATCCAAGCAAATAAACAATATAAATTTGAAACCCTATTTGCAAATGAAGGGAATAAAGTACTTAGATGTTTCACAATAATCCTGCAGGTATGTTGAGCTGGAAAATTGTTGGAATAGGAGCTCAAAGTGTCGTAATCAGACCCAAAAAATTGCAGAGGAGTCAAAAATGCTAGGAATGGGGTGCCTATAGAGGGTCAAGGATGCCTGGGGTGTCAGAGACTTGTTCTGGGCACCTATAACTCCTCAGAAGCTATAAAACTCAATTTCGTAGGGTCGCAAGATGTTTGCTACTTGTCACATTTTATTGCTTGTATGTCACTGCACTTCGTTATTATTTACCTGAAACCTACAATAAGAAGGCAACATCTTCAAAATCCTCAAACCACGTCAAATCCTATAAATAAAGATGTAAAATGAGGGGTCAGACTATCCTCGACTGTTAACAAAGTGAACTTATGACTTAGTGCTGCACTACATCTGAGACCCAATGTAGTTTTGTGTGTGTGTCAAAATCATGCCCTAGGTAGCTCTTGTGTGTGTCACACTTGATAGCGAGCAGTAGCTAGATGTAAAATATGTAGATAGATGTGTGTATGAAAGAATGAACTTCCCCACCTATGCATGTATGCAAAAATGGTAGTCCCTTGTCCCTTGTGTGGAGCTAGATTGATGCTTGAATGCTCTTGGATGCAACCTTAGGTGGTGATAGCTAATGCTTAGTGTTTGGTCCTTTATTATGATCACATAACTTTGTATTTATATGATTCACTTGTTTAAATTTTGTAATTAACCACTAAAAGTATGACTAGTAAAAAACAAGATGCCCAAACAGCTAGAAAAGACCCAAAATATGTGAACAAAGTATAAAGAGGTTGGGGGCACCCAGAGGGGATGAGGGCGCTTGACGTTGGTGTCTTGACTGGGCATTGGTGTTCAGAATGAGAAATGTTAAAGTATGAAAAGATAGATTGGGGAAGAAGTAGTGTAAGACCAGGACATAAAACACAAAGAAAGCAAAGATGACCAAAGAAATTGATCAATTAGTACTTTTCTCGCTTTGGAACTATATGAATAATGGTATGTGATCAGGACTAGATAAATACCTAAAGTGTGTGATATAGTGTCTACATTTACCCCCACTTTATGCTGTTGAGTGAATGTTGGATAACATAAAGTAGATAAGAGATGTGTACCCGATATCCATGTAGATCGATGATGAAAAGTGTGCCCAAATACATAAGGAAAAACACAAAGTGAAAAAAATTAAAGCGTGAAACCTAAAGATGAGGAAGTGAAAAAATGATGGTGACCCTAGGGGTGAAAGTGTGTGAAGATGTCGCATTGTACCTATTGTTGATGTCAATTATTATGTGATTGATGTGACTACTGTTTCTCATAAGGACATACCTGTAAAAGAGAAGAACGAATAAGTAGTCAAATATGTATGCATATGAAGAAACGTGTAAAAAGTGTGTAAAAATGAAAAAGGAACATATGCACATGATCCAAAATGACTAAAAGAGATAGAAATGATCCTGAAGATGTTGGAGAAGAATGAGTTTTTTGGGTTATCTCACGTCAAGAATAGAAGAATTGTAGGGAGAAAGTTCTAGTGTTATTCTCCAACCTTTGACTGCTTCCCGGAGTATAAACACCACTATAAATGGATTGTAAAAATCCGATCTAGTTTTATCCAACTTGAAAGTAGAAAAGAAGGTGTAGTGCATGCATGCTGAGTATTGAAGGACTATGTGCCCTATAAAGGCCAATGTGTGAACTGCTAAAAATCGTGTTGGACTAATAAAATCTGTGTAATTTCCCCTAGTCACAGGCGTCCTAGAAGGTTCAAGTGTGCCGAGGTGCTACTGTTTGGTACTGGGCATTGGTGACTATGTTGTGCTGAGGACCCAAGTCAGGTTTTCGGTCGTTGTTGAAACTAAAGATTGTGCTGTCTCTGTGTTGAATTGTAAATGTAGACTGTTATGTGGGGTGAATGATTCACCCAATGATGCCCCCTCGTTTGGGGTGCATGCGATGTCGTGAGGAGTATGCAGCCCGAAGGAGAACCAACCATTGAAATATAACTGATGCCCTGTAGGGGAAGGGAGTGTGCTTGGTAGAAACCAAGGCACAGAAACAAAAATGGTTCGAAACAAGTGTTAGTACAAATAAGATAAACATGCATGTAGAAGATGATATGTAAGCTAATTAACAAAAAGATAATACTCAAGCAAACAATGTAGACCATGAAAAGAGGGTTGCAAATATGATGCATCACTCACGATGTCACAAGACAATCGAGGCCGACATAGCCAAAAGAAAACAATGTACACACAATATAAAGGGAAAATCCCACAAACAATAGTAGACAATGACAAACAATAAAAAACAAAGTAACAAATAACCATGGTCGAAAATAGTTCTTGCAAAAAAAATGCTGCACATGAAGCACCCTTTAACATGTTAGAAAGATAAAAAGTATGTCAAAACATGTATAATCCGATATAATGTAGTGTGCTAGTATGAATAGGAAGTAGTATAAATTGAAACAATAATACCTAAAATGTGTATGAAAGCGGATGCCCCTAGGAGCCTCTGTGGGATTGGTAATATGTATTGCGCTAAACATCCATGTTGCTTGTATCGATCTATTTAAAGGCTGTGATCACAACTCAAAAGCAAGTGAACGTGTATGTGTATATAGAAAATATAATGACATACAATGTATCCAGCTAACATAGTCAGCAAGATGTATCGTGCAAGTATAAGTAAGTAAGAACAATGTGCAAAAAAGATATGTAGTATGTTGTGGATGAGTGAGATGGAATGGAATGTAAAATGGATGTGATAGGATCTTCATACACCCTTAGTGAATGTGAATGAGTATGCATGAGATGAGGTTCATTTATACATGGACCCTCAATAGTCAAGAATGAACCATAGAATAAGAGCGCGTCATCGAGAAATGGTTTGAATTTGTTTGCTAGAAAGATATGATTGATAAAGCATAGAGCATAAAGAGTGAGTGTGGGGAGGTTCATTTTAGATTGAGATCATCAATAGTCGAGTATGAACCATGGAACTAGAGTGTGTCATAGGGTAATGTGCACATTGTAAAAGTAGAAGCAAAAAATGTGTATTGTGAATGCATAGAGTGCACAATGTGTATGATGCGTAGAAAGAGATGTCATGAATGGGATATGTGTGAAGTTTGTAGTGTGTGAGGTTCATGTGTATAGTTGATTAACTAAAAATGGGATGATGGGGGATATCCTATAGTTAATCTAAGATAGAATAACATGTAAATGCAGTAAAACTATATATAAATGATCTAAGAAATTATGAAAAAGGAAATGATAAACCTAGTGTGCAAGAGAGAAGAGGAAAGAACTTAGGTGATTTGATGATCTTGTAGGACTGTGTCACAAAATTGACTAGAGGAACAAGAAACATGAATGACTTTGCGGAGGTCTAAAAAAGGATGGATCTGGGATGATTAGATGGACTGGAGTACCTAGAGAGGGACTGGGGTGCCTGTAGGTGCACTTTGGTCTACAGAATGGGCACCCCGATTTATGTAAAAGATCCCGAACCGAGTTTCACAGGTCTAGTAGGTGCTCTGAAACCCTCGTATGTTTGTCGCATCAAATTTGTTTTAGCTTTTCGGATGTCGCTGATAATCCAAGATGTATAAAAGACCTGTAAAAGACCAAGAAGATATATCAAAACCCTAAACAAAAGAAGAATGCAAATGAATGGGTCAAAATGACCTCATTTGCCAAAATAGTGGGCTTGATAACTGAGTGTTGCACTAGATTTCAGACCCAAATGTAGTTCTGTGTGTGTGTGCATAATGTGCCCTAGGTGTTCTTGTACCAGTCACACTTTGTGAAGTAGTGAGCAATAACTAAATGTAGAAAATGTAATAGAATGCATGCATGGAATAGAATAGAATCCCTCCCCTTATGAAGTGTGATGCAGATGAACCAGCCTTGTCCTTGTGATGGAGCTAGAATGGATGTAAATGATCTCCAAGTGGATGCAACTCTAGATGGATGATAGTAATGACTAGTGCTTGGTCCCTCATTATGGTCTCATAACTTTATATTTATAGGGTTATCTTGATCTAATTTCATAATTAACCCCAAAATGGCCGACCACCAAAAATATAAGAAACTATAAATGGCTAGAAAGAGCCCAAAAAGTGGCGGGAAAGATAAAAAAGGATCGGGGCATTGATGGTGGGACCAAGGCACCCATCGGCGCCCCAGTACTGTCTTGGGTGTGCCAGTCGAAGGCTAAAATAATGGAAAATGACTGAAACAGACTGGGTATATGGATGTAAAATACTGAGAATGATGAAATAAAATAAAACAAGATGGCCAAAAGATAGGGGTTAATTAGTACTTTCTTCACTCAAGAACCTTCTAAATAGTAGTATGAAACCGTGATTAAATAATATCTAAAGTGCATGATTTTATGACTACATTTTGTCCCCACTTTATGTTGGTGAGTGGAAATATTGATAACATAAAGTAGATAAAGATGCGTACCTGATGTCCATGAATACTTGTAGTAGAAAATGCATTGATGGACTAGATAAAAGCATGGAATGAACAAAAATATGGTGGAGTGTGGAAACTAAAGATAAAAATGTGCAAAATAAGTGATGAGAGTGAACCTAGGGTGGAAATGTGTGTGTAGCTATTGATGTGTGTGATGTACCTGACATGGTTAGTATGGTGTGTGTTGTTGTGAAGTGTTGTTGTTGATGTCATCATTGTTGTTGTTGTTGCTGCCCCCATTTGACTGCTTGTTTCTCATACGACCAGACCTACAAGGAGAAAATGATCAAGTAGTCAAATATGTATGTATGTATGTGTAAAAATGTAACATAAAAGACACATGTGAAAGTGTGTAAATGTAAAATACACAAATGAAAAAGTATAAATGGAAAAGTGTAAATGGAACATGTGCACTTGATCCATGTCGAGAAAGAGAGTGTAGAAGGATATGTTGTACTGCGAGTTTTTTAGGCAATATCATGCCACCTTGACCGAAGAAGTGTAGGGAGAATGTTGCATTATTCTCCTTCCTGTAATTGCTTCCCTGAATGTGTGTGAAGAGATCTCTGTAAGTCCTGGTTTTTTGGGTGACGATGACACCACTGGCCTAAGTAGTGTAGGGAAGCATGCCCACTGTAACCTCCAAGCCTGTAAATGGTTCCCAGAATGCTAAGGAAAACCATGTCCTATAAAAGTAGTTATGTATGGGGTTTGTAGATTGGTCTGAACCCACTCATTGTATATAACTGAACCGAAACTGATGTAGAATATATGTGTAGTGTGTAGAAAAACCTTAAATGATGCCCCCCTCTTTGGGGGCACATGTGACGTTGCTGATATGAGAAATGTGGCCCTAAAAGAGGACCAACCGCATGTACTTTGAAACTCTTCCCTGTAGGGGGAAAGGATTGCACTTGGTAGAAACCAAGGCATGCACAAAAAAGCATGGCTAGCCAAAAACAAGTGTTAGTATGAACAAACATAGCATGTAGACAAATAATGTATGAGCTACGCAAATAGTGTAAAAGCTACCAAAAAATGTAGTAATGTAAACACTCAAGAAGAAAAGTAAGCCACACAAAGCAAGATGCAAACATGGGACATCACTCATGATGTCAAGACAAGGCCATCATGGCCGTAAACAAAAAACAAGTGTGGACACCAAACATAGGGCAAGGCCCGCATACAAAAACAAACAATAACATACAATCTAACAAACAAGTATGGAAGTAAATATCCCTGCATAAAAAATGTTGCACATGAAGCACCCGTTAGCATGTTAGAAAGATAACGAGTATGTCAAAAGCATGTATAACCAAGTAATGTAAAGTGCTAAGTACAAAATGAAACAATAGCACCTGTGAGAGACAAATGTGGATGCCCCCAACGACCAGTGTAAGAAGGGTAAAAGTCGAGCATCCATGCTATGTGTAAGAGACATGTATATGTGATCACAACTAGAAAAAGATGTGAAAATTCATGTGTGGATGGTATAGAGATAAATGACATATAAGTAAGCTAACTAGCATGTGTAATAAAGCAACCATGAACAAGAAAAAGTAAGCAAGAGTAAGAGCAACCATAATATGCAACATTTTGTGGATGGATGTAATGGAATGCAAAATGGAGTGATAGGGCCACATGCCCCATGCGAGTGAATGGAAATGTATGCAGTGAGGTTCATTTTGGTTTTCCCCCTTAGCAGTCAAGAATGAATCTGTAAATGAGAGTGCGTCATCAGGAAATGGTCGAATAGTGTGTGTTGTGTCTAGCACGATGTGATGAGTATGTATGTGTAGTGATGATGATATGTGACATATAGAAGAGATGTGTGTGAACCCTATAGCCAAAGCGTATATCACGAAAAAATGAATTAATGAGTGATGATATAGCCTAAAGTGTATATCACTACAAGATGATATAATTAGGAGTGGTCGATGTAGCATATAGTGTATGTTATTACAAGATGAATAGTAGGGAGTGGTGATGTAGCCTAAAGCATATACCACTACAAGATGGATAAAGCAAGTGATGATTTAGCCTATAACATGTGTCACTATCTTAGAAATTTTGTATGACGAAAGGTTGAATGATGAACGTGTGATGAATGTAAGGTCCATTTGATTTGTAAACCCTCGTCAGTCGAGTATGGACCGAGGAACTAAAGTGTGTCATAGGGTAGTGAGTGCAATATGCATAAAAGATGATGTAGTATATGTAATGGAAGATGATAAATGACCATATGATATGCATTTAGTGAATAGTGTTGAATGCAATGTGTGTAGTGTGCCTAAGAGCGTATAGTATTGAGGATACAATGGTATATGAGTATGATGATGACTAGTATGATGTATGATGTAATGCATGATGTAGACTAACGAGTTTAAGATGCGTGATGTAGAATAAGTGTATTATGTATGATGCAAGATGAGTAAATAGACTAGGAATGTCATAGACACATGTTGTGTAGTAAACCTGGTAAGTGATATGTAATGTTATATGTAAGGGTAATAATAATAATGTGACATATGTATTATGAAGAGTAATATGGTGTACAATGTGTAGATACACAAATGTTGAAATGATGTGGATTAAATATAGAATGTATGATTTATGGCGTGCGGTATGTGAATTCAGATGTGATGTGTAAGACCTATTGTGTAATGTATGTAGATATATTAGTAATGTACTATATAGAAGGATGTAATGCTAGACTCATACATGATGTAGACTAGTATAGTATGTAGAATATGTATGTTATGGAATGTATGACGCAATATGATGCGAATAGACATAATGTGTAATACCTATAGTGCAATGTGTGGGTTTCGTGTGTAGTAATCCCTCAACAGTCAAGTGTGGACCGAAGCACAAGAGTGTGTGATCGGGTAATGACGTTGCTAAAATGTGTAATGAGTATGCAAAGGTGATAAATTCGTATATGTGGCGATGGGTGTGGGGATGTATTAAATGTTATGCCCCCTAAGTGTGTGTGAGAATATCATGTAAAGTCATCGAGAATATCGTCATCCTTTGGGTCATAATGAAATGGATAAACATTAGTAACTTAATAAGCAATAGTGTCTGGTTGATCACATAATGAGCCATTGAGGCACAAATTATACATACCCATGGCATATTCCTCATTAGTAAATGGAGGAAGAGGACAACCGTGTGCATACCAATAAGTAAGATTCTGTTTATGACCGAGGAAAGAGCTATTGTAGATGAAAATGCATCCAAAAGGCATAGGGAAAGGTATATTTGTATGATCAGGATCTAGAGTGCCCCCAATATAATCAAGCCATGATTTCCCTAATGTGAGTGGAGAAAAGTGAGGAGTTCATGATAGATATACCGTGAGATGAAAGACACGCAAGCCATAAGAAACAACAATATGAAAAAATCCATAATAAATATTAAGAGCATGTGGTGCAGGGTAGAAACCCTCGAAAGCAAACCCTAGGCAATCCAAACCCTCATGTGTACATATGGTGTTGTCACATGTAGGATAAAATGGAATATGTTTCCAATATGAATCATTCATGAAGAGGGTGTAAGTGAATGGTATACATGATAATGTAGGTGGTACATGTGAGGGTGTAGGAGATAGAGTGAAGTCCATAGGCTGGACATGCCCTTGATATGGAATCATAGTAGTAGTAGTAGCAGGTGACATAGAAGAAACTTCATTTATCACACAAATGGTACCATCAAGTGGTGGTAAGCGAGGTGGTTCTGCAATAGGTTGGGGCTCGTCTGTAATATCATTGCATGGAATATGAAGAATAGTAGTAGGAGATTGGTCACAATACTTGAATGGATCTTGGTCACAAAAAATAGTGTACTCAATGCTCTAGTGTAAGAATTTTACACAATTATGGATAGTAGAGGCAACATCTTGCATGGCATAAAGCCATGGCCTACTAAGTAGACAGTTGTAAGAAACTAGGAAATCAACAATGAAAAAGATAGTGTGGAAAGCCTTATGACCAATAGTGATAAGCAATGTCATGTGACCAAAACATGGATGTATAAAACCATTGTAAGCACGCAGTGAAACACTAGAGGGACTAACATCACGAGTGGAAATACCTAAAGCTTCAAGGAATGACATAGGACACAACTTAAGTTCAAATCCATTATCAATCAAAGTACGCTTAACAACAACATTATGAATACGACATATGATATGTAAAGGTGGGTCATTATCAAAAGTGTGAACATCAGCGAGAAGGTTATATTTGAAAACTAGGTGTGAAGAGAAAGCATCAAAAAATGCTTGATAAACCGAATTTGGATGCATGTTAGCATGAATGCGAGTAATAGTAAGAAAGTGTTGGACTCTATGCAGTAAGTCAAGATTTGCAAGCAAATAATCATTGATTGAAATACTCATGATGACCAAATCCTAGGATGACAAACAATGAATGAAGAACCTAAGGCATGAAAGATCGAGTCGGGTTCACCAAAATGATTAACTAAAAATGGGATAATAGGAGATATCATATAGTTAATCTAATCTAGAACAACATGTAAATGTAGTAAAGAAGTATGTAAATGATCCAATCAACTAAAAAAAAGGAAATGTTAACCCTAGTGTGCAAGAGAGAAGAGGAAAGAACTCAGTTGATTTAATGATCTTGCGGGACTGTGTCACAAAACTGACTGGAGGAACAAGAAATAGGAACAAGTGTGCATAGGTCCCAAAAAGGATGGATCTGGGATGATTAGCTAGACTGGAGTGCCTAGAGAGGGACTGCGGCACCTATGAGTGCTCTAGTCTACAGAATGGGCACCTTGGTCTGTGTAAAAGATCTGGAATGGAGTTTCACAAGTGTGGAAGGTGGTATGAAACCCTTGCCTTGTGTCACATCAAATTCATTGTAGCTTGCCAGATGTCATTGATAATCCAAGATGTATAGAAGACCTACAAAAAAATAAAATAAGTATCAAAACCCTAAAAAAAGAATACAAATGAATGGGTCAGATTGACCTTAGTTGCCACAACAACATACTTACTAACTGAGTGATGCACTACATTTCAGACCCTGTTGGGTTTCAGATTAGCACTTAGGATGAAACCACAGTTAGGGGACAAGCAAGTCCCTCTTCTTTAATGGGAGAGGTTCCCTTATTGAAAGCAAGGGCAAAACCAATGTACAAATGAACAATCTTTCATTTAATGGTGGTTTCCCGATATCTTGAAATGTTTTTTAAGCCTGAAAAGTTATCAATACATTGGGATAGAAGACTTTGAAGAGAGGAGGGAGGAAGAAGAAGACAATACTTTCAGGGAAAAGAGATGGTAGAGAAAACTCTTATATGTATTGTGCAAATGAGATACATAATAGAACCATCCACGTTTATAACAGACATAATTCATAGACTCAAAGTTTTGGAAATTATACAAACTAGAACACAAAGTTTCTAAACACGCAAGGATTAGATGATTCATAGATCAGAACCAGAAAGAAAAAGAAAGTAGAAGAAAAGGGGAAAAACATTTGTATTGATTTCTTCCAATTCGAAATTATAGTTCCAGAATAATCAAAATTCCAACCCCTACAATGACTTTGAAAGCCTATAATATAGCTTTCCAGAGATGGTTACAACTTCCTCGAGCAAGCAAGAAACAATTACAACTTATTCCAATCACTCGCGTCCTTATGAATTCTTTATTTGTAAATGAAATGTTAATGGCGGAAAAACCAGATTTTTTTAAATACACGACTGTTTCATTATTTTTCTAGTTAAAACATGGGCCATTTGATTCACTTTTACAACTTCAAATCTAGGCCACCCACATGGAAGGAATTGATTGGAATGGGCCTACAGACTCCTTGACTATCTACCTTCTATTTGGCAGGGCTGTATATCTGACCCTAGATGCGTGGCGGGCCAATGCTCATTTAGAACCTACCTCTAGATTTTGTCTTTAAAGTTACGTCAGGAGGAAGCGTGGAGGCCTCTGCCAATTCTTTAAACTTAGCCGATCCAGGGTTTGTTCCTGTTTGACTCATGTTGACCCCTAGACACGTGGAGAGCTGGCACTGATTTGAGTTTCCGCTTTGAAAGCACCTTCTAAAATTGCACCAAGCTGACGCATGACTCCTTCCGCCGGGCTTATACTTTTCAACGGCCAACTCTATCTCTCTATTGACTCTAACCATGTAGTGAGTTAGCACTCATTTGGAAATTGGCCCTTTTGTGTCACTTTCAGAATTACGCCATTGTGGCATATGGAGGCATCTGCCAACCCACCCATACTTAGCCAATTTTAACTATTGGCTCTATCCCTTTTGGACCTGGGACATGTGGAGGACTAGCGTAAGCTTGAGAACTACCCCTAACTTTGACCCTTGAAGTTGTGCCGATGAGGCACGTGTCGCTGTCCACTGAAACTTCAATACTTAGCCGATTTTAGCTTGTTTTACCTTCATTTTGAACCCGGGACACACGACGAGCTGACGCTTATTTGAGGACTGTCCCTTGGACCCTTCCCCTGGAGTTGCACCATTTGGACACATGGAGGCTTCTGTTGAACCATGAAATATGGCCAAACCACATCTAGTCAAAGATATTCACTTATTACCTGTGGACTCTGAGGTAAAATTTAACGTGGAAAATATGCCTATCATTCCTGACTGCGGGAAGAAAATAAAAAGAAGGAAAGGAAATTTACCATACGCTCAACTTTCAAATTGTTATCCATGAACAAGAAAACTAAAAACAATGCTAGGCTCGATGTGATTCGATACTCCAAGGAATAGACTCAAAATTTTTGAAACTTGACTCTAAAAGAAGGAATTTTGGGGCCGACAATAGCTGACTCTTTCTAAGGATGACGTGGCTTGCAACAAAGACACAAGGCAAAATCAAGAACTACAGATAACTCTGGGGAAAGAGGACCAGTGCTTTAACCATTGGGCAAATAGAGTCGAAAGCAAAACCAATACAAGGCAACACACTGTTGGTTTGAAAATCTGTCACTTGGGCAGATCTATGGATAAACGAGCCAACAGTGTGCAGGGCATAGCCCCTCTTCGAGTCAGCAAAGCGAAACTGGTTTATTGCTATTTTACCAGCAGGAATCTATGCAAGTCTCACAATATTTTGCCTTCGGGGGTTTAGGATCTCATCCCAGTAGGGGTGTTTCCAACTGTGAAGAGAAAGGAATGAAAGAGAGGATGAAGAAAGATCAGGTCCGAAGGGAGAAAAGAAATGAATTCCAAAGCAGAAAGGTCAGACGGTTTATGTTTTAGGATTGGTAGTAAACAGAGCCAAACCTACTTGCATAAATGAATAAAGTAATACTGATGAATAAATGACAAAAAAGTAGAGATAGATCCAACAAAATAAATGCATAGATATGACATAAGAAAGATCAGATGCCCATAACACACATATTCAGCACAAAGTCTCAATATTTGTATTACTATTTTCTTCTGTTATAAAAAGTACAAAGCCTTTTCCTTTCACTTTTATTTTTCATCTAAAAAATATCCACCACCACTCGAATACAACAAGTATTCAAGTATATATAGAAGGAGAGAAGAAAAGAAGACAGAAGCAAAACCAACCACTTAATTAAAAAAATATCTTACAATAGATTACAAAGTCATCGCTAACTTTTGACAACTTTGGTAGATGACATCATCTCATGGTACAACATGGATGATGTCATCATTTGTGTCAACACACTAGATAATTTACAAGGAGAAAGTTGGGAAGAAGGAAACTATTCATCGTCGTCCCACGGCTGAAAGGGGGTATCCTGTTTTTGCTGTTGCTCAGGCGATAAGATGTGGAACTGGGCACGGTATTCCATGAACTTGTTAATCATGGGTTGAAGTTGATCCTGGGAAGGATCCTTGTGTCGATCGCTGATAGCTTCACAAGTCTCCCACTCGTCTGTGAGCTTTTCTGGGAGTTTGGAATAATCATTTTCCACCTCTATCAGGTACCCAATGAAGTCATGACATGCCAACAGGTTGTTGATGGATTCGGCGTCGAACGTGACCTCTGGTCCCAGCCCCTGTGAAACGATCTCCTTGAAGATCTAAATAGTTTCCTCAACCTTTCTTAAGGTGAAAGAAGAAGTGAGCAAGCCTGGAGAAATTCTTAGGACAATCTGCTCCATTTGATGCATTGCATCCAGGGATTCCTCCTTTACTTTGTCGATCTTCTCCAGGATGAACTCTAGCTGATCAACCCGATAATCCAGAGTAGAAAGGATTTTGTTGAGGGCTCTGGGGTGTCCAAAGATGCTGAACTTGACCAGATCTTCGACTGAACAGTTGAGCATTTTCTGAAAGGTTTCATGCTGCATCTTGGCATGATCCAGCTCTTCGGAGATGGGTCCTGCTATTGTATGGAGTTCTCTATTCACCCGATTGATATTCTGGTATAAACTGGTGAACTTAGTGATTACTCCCTCGCTTTCCTTGAGGATTTGGTTCCTCCAGGTGGAAACTGCCATGCCCTGTTCGCCGATTTTGGCATACTCATTAATCTTATCCTGGCTCAGAGGCTCAGGAGTTTCGGCGGCAGTTGTAGGAGGTGCACTACCCATTTTCTGCAAGGCGTGGAGAAGATGTTTATTTTGCTCCTTTAACACCTTTTCTCTTCCTTTTCTTCCTGGAGCTTCTTGCAAAGGGCGTCAACTGTAGATAGGGCCTCTCCTTTAAGGCTTTCTGAAGATGTCCCCATTGTGACTTGAGTCACTGTGTAATCTATCGAAGACAGATCCTTTTTATCCTTTAAAGGATTGGGGTATGCAATCTCCATTACTCTCTCCCTTGACGCACTCTGAGAGAAGCGGGTTATAGGCTTTTGCTTCTTGACCCCTTTTGATGGGATGACGGAGAAGTCCATCGGTGTGATGGAAACTTTCCTCTTTTTTTGACTCAGGTGCTGGGAGATCCATGCTGGACTTATGGGGGAAGGACCAGAAATAGAAAAGGGAGCAGCTGCATTAGTAGAAGGAAAAAATGTGGAGACACTTGGAGGCGGCATTGAGAGGGAAGCTGAGAAAGTGCTCACGGGAGGAAGGGATACTACAGGGGAGGTAGACATAGGAATGGAAGGGAGCTGAGAGATGAGGGAAGAAATGGTGGGGGACAACTCCGCGAGAGAAGAGAAGATGGATGATGAAGAAGGGGGAACAATAGAAGATGGGGGAGAGGACACGACCAAAGGAATGGTCGCTTGGATCACTCGAGGAGGGGAAGGAGGAGAAGGAGAAGGGATAGAAGGGACCTCAATAGTTACAGTAGTGGAAACATCCTGAGTGGATGTGCCTATCGGAACATCTTCCACTACTTCTTCTTCTAAGCTTTCCGAGATTACAACCCATTCTTGTGAAGCGGAAGGAGGACTTTCAGGAGCTTCCTCTTGGGTGGAGCTTGACTCACCGTCTTTGCCTTTCCCTTTTCCCTTTAGCAGCTGTTTTTCCCGGGAAGGTGCGTTGCCCAACGGAGATGTAGTGAAATCAACTTCGAGGTAAATGAGGCCATTCATTCTGCACCAATGCTCCGTTCTCCACAAAGTTTCCTTGACCCTTTCCTCTATTATTTGAGGTGCTTTGGTTCTGTCAATTACAACGAAAGGCCAATCATCCCCATTTGTGTCAAGATATACCTGATCAACTTCTTGATCAGCAGTTTGATAACCTTTTGGGATGATGGCCACACTGTACTGGATGATTTCAGCCAAAGCCAAGTGGGAATGGTCTTTCCTCCTGAGCTCGACCTCATGATATAGGTCGATATAAATATCCTCGATCTGTGGGATGTGGATCGGATCGAGTTTGGCCCTGGGTAGACAATTCCTTGGGTCGAAATTGGGCCTTACCGGGAAGTTATGTTTTATATTTAGCAGCTTCAGTTCTACAAACATATCCTTTGCTTTGTGGTGAGAGAGACAAGTATACCTACCCACTGTGAGGGGGAAAGGAGTTCCACCCTTCTTTCTCTTGAGGCACTTTTCGTGGTAGGTTATAAGCTGTCTTGACAGCTCCAACAGGATCAACTTGGGGCCATCATATCTCGGTAATTTGGTTGGTTCCCCCAAGAAGTTGACTGCCCTCAGATAAGTGAAGGTGGGGAATTGAGTGAAATAGGCCCCCCATTTCTCTGTAGCTGCGACAATGCTCTTGGTCGTACGACCGTGAGTCATGTTCGGCCTCAAAAGGTAGATGATGCCGTAGAAGAAGGCATCGTTAATCTTTGTAAACTGGGGGATACTATTTTCCAGCTTCAGTTTTGGATAGTATTCATATATTTTAACTTGGGGCTAAACCCCGCACCACATTAAAGCTGGATAATCCCTTTCTGAGGCCACAACATAAACTACGTAGGAGTTCATATAGAACTTCCCCGTTGTGGTAAGTTGTTGGAGCTGCTCAGATATGGCGCTGCTTATGATCTCTGCCCACTCAAAGCGTTGATCTGGCACATTTTTGTTCATCGTCTCCAAGTATCTCAGCATCCATTTGTGAAAGTAGTGGCTATCAGGAAGCCCAAATACTCTGCTCAGAAACGTGATTGTATCACTGAGTTCCTCTGAAAAATCACTTCGATGAATGACTTATGGCCATCTGGTCACCACCTTCTTATTCTTCAGGTATACCTCATTCATCAACTGCATACACTGATCCTCATTATCATCCCAAGCCTTGATGCAATCTTCCCGGCTTACGGCCACAAAGTGCCGGTGATGAAGAATGCCAAGCATTATTTCGAAGTGTCGGGCAATGAGGTTGATTATGACCTTACCCTTCTCATTATGAACACATCTTGTATCTTTGTTGTAGCAGCGGGCTACTACCATCATGAACTCATTGTTTACAGCACTAACTAGGATCCCACCAGCAAAATGCAGCCCACTGCCCATCAGTTTGTCCATCCACGGACTTCCTGTGACCTTCCGGGTTCTGGCCCAGAAATCCTCCATATTAATGTGACCAAGTTCTGAGTCTCTGATATCCAGGTCACACTCTGCCTAGGATTCAGGCATCCTGACCCTCTGATATTTGTACTTCATTTCTTCCTCTGTGAGCTTGGCTTTGCCTTTAGATTTGGTAGGTCTCTTGCTTGATGTTCACATATGTAATTCTGAACTCAGTTGCTGATCTGCAAGAAGAAGAAGTGAAACCCAACGCAAGAAAGTCATATTAGCTGTTTGATCTTCCATTAAAGCGTTGACAGAAGGAAGAGTTAGCAATTTTAAGGCCTCAGGGCACAGGGTGCATGAATACTGCAGATTGCAGGGTTAAATAGTATGGTACACAGAAAAGGGGTGCCGCAAGGGATAAATCAGTGCTAAAGGGCACAGATGTTTTTCATGTTACACGGGTACAGGATGCGCCAAAGGGCGCAGGTTTAATGCATGTAACATCATTTTTTCATGTGCCATAGGGGAGCTTGGCACGACACATGGAAGGTCTGTATGACATGATGTTGTTGTAATAATAGATGCGCCTGCACTGTTAACGATTTTGTACTTGGCGCAAATAAAGTTGGTGTTACATGGATGCAAGGTGCGCCAATGGCACAAGTTTTAACAATGTTACACATGAGTTTGGTGTGCCAAGAGGGTGCAGGGAAAGCGGGTGTTGCAAGCAGGGGAAGTGCACCTTGAGGGCGCAGCTATTTTTCACGCAACAGGCATGGTGGATGCGCCATTGGCGCGACTGTATATCATGTTGCAAGGGTGGCGAATGTGCCAAAAGAGGGATAAATACAGTCTTACTTTTAAGCCTTGATTCTTTTCCCTGAGGGGTTTACATGTGTTAAAGCTTCTCTTGCAGGGTTCTTTGGGTGATGAAGAAGCTAAAAATCAAAGATTTAAGCAATTTTTTCCAAGACAGAGTCCTCTTCACCAGTAGATCTGGAAAGAGGGGGAAGTGCATGGGGAAGGATAGTAAGAAAAATAGTAAAGGGGAGGGTCCATGGTTTCACAGCTCTATTTAATCCAACCCCACAAACAAGCAGCCAATAAAAAACACAAGAGCAAAGGACCACTTACCAAGAATATATAATGTTAGAGGTGAAACTGGGTCCACGACGTGATACGAGAACGACAGGCACACTGACAGGTGCAGAGGGAAAATAATAATCACGTGATTCTTGTCTGATGAAATGACAGGGCGGATGTGCCTATATATATGCAAGGCTGTAATAAATGCGCCAACCACTTTTTGAAGTGGCGCACCAAAATGCGTGTCGACAACGAGAAGCTTGCACCCTTTGGCGCGTCAAAACACTTGTTGACACAAAGTTATGTGTGCCTTTGGCACACCAAAGGAGTTTTCAACATAGAAATATGTGTGCCCTTGGCACACCAAAACGCGGCGCAACAAAAGTATTGTTGACACAAAGGCGCATGTGCCTTGGCGCATGCAAGAAAGGTGCAACATAAAGAGGCACATCAAAACGCATGTCGACAACGAGAAGCATGTGCCAAAGGATTTAAAGGGGGTGCATGAACACTTTATGTTGCATAAACATTAGGTGTGCCCGACCAAAAAAGACCAAAAACGGCTAAGTTCGGAAAACTAGATTTCCCGGGAAGGGATTTTGCAACGTTCCGAAGGCAAGGAGTCCCTGACGAGGGACTGGAACAAAATTTGGTAGGGTTATCTGTAAAATTGCCCTTGCCAATTTTACGGGATAACACACACACAACAAGGAACATGAAAGAAAACAAGCCAAAACTGGGAAAGACCCAAAACAAAACATAAAAGAATGGCCGAAGCCAAAACACTGTACAAAATATACAAAAGGACTTCCTAGTCACCTAGGACTTGAACAACTTAAGATACTACCCACTATAAGGAAGTGGGAGAGGAGAACCATCCATGTAATCTAGATAAAAAGAATTTATTCCAGCAAAATGTCTGATTCTAAAAGGACCAAGCCAAAGAGAATCAAACTTACCATGGCTTCCTCATGGCTCATGTCTTTTGTCCCAAAGAAGCACAATGTCTCCCACTTGGAAAACTCTAGGTTTGGTTTTCTTGTCAAACAAAGCCTTCAATTTCAACAGATGAGCTGCTATCCTATCCACCACTTACAATCTGTCTTCATCGAGCTTCTGAAGGTATAAAATTATCTTATCCAAAGAGTCACTGAAACTTGAATCTTCAATGGTTTTCATCAGATCCAAGGCTAGAAATTCCACCATGACAAGTAGTTGAGCTTTTATACCATACACCACTTGGAAAGGGGACATTCCAATTGCTCTATTGGGTGTAATTCTATCAGCCCAAAGTGCATCATATAGCCTCTTATGCCAATTCCTCTGAGAATCATTTACAAGCTTTCTAACTATAGTTACCAGATTCTTGTTTGTCGATTTTGCCTATCCATTCCCTTGGGGGTAGTAATATGAAGAGTGAGCAAGGGAGATCCCATATCTATAGCAGAAGTCCACCATCTCAATAGAAGAAAATTTAGAAGCATTGTCCATCACAATCTTGTTTGGGATCCCAAACCTGATCAATATGTTTTCCTTAATGAAGTTGCAAACTACCTCAGAGGTAGTGCTCTTGACTGGGATGGCTTCCACCCACTTGGTGAAGTAATCTGTGGCAGTCAAACATGAGTATGTCTAGCACTGAAAGATGGATTGAGTGCTCCAATGAAGTCTAAAACCCATTGTTGAAATGGCTCTTCAATCACTACAAGCTTTAGAGGAAAAGAAGCCAACTTGGGTCTTCCAACAAACGTTTGGCATGCTTCACATTTACCAATCCATTTTGATGCATTTCTAAACAGAGTGGGCTAATAATAACTAGCACAGAGTATTTTATGAGTTGTTATAGTAGAGGAGAAATGACATCCACAAGCCTAGTCATGAAAAGCAGAGAACAACTTCTTTTGTTGTTCTTGTCTACACACTTCAAAAACCTTCCATCTATGCCTCGTTTGAACAAAGCATTTTCCCATAGCACATATTATGTAGACCTTAGTTTGATGGATCTCTTCTCTTTGGCACTCAAGTGAGATGGACATTCTCCATAGGTCAGAAAGTGAGCAATGTCAACATACCATACATCTATCGAGATGAGGAACAAAACAACACGGGCATCAAATTTATCTTTAGATAAATCCTTGGAAGCTCCCTCAGTAATGAGTTCACACAGGCCCTTACCACGAACTAGCTTCATTGGATTGATATCAAGATCATACTCTTGCACCTTTGCAACCCAATTAACTCTCTTGGTTCCAAGTTCTTGTTGAGTAAGAATGGATTTGATTGTTGTATCAGACACCAACACCACATAATGAGAATTAAGAATGTAAAACCTAAACTACTTGATGGCTTTGAAAATTGCAAAAGCATGTTTCTCCATCATGGTGTACTTATGAGTTTTCAAGACATAACTCATGAATGCAATTGGGAGCTCATGATCTTCAACATGATTCCAGGCTAACACAATAGCTAAGGTATTTTCAGTGGCATAACAATAGATAATGAAATCTTTGTTAAAGTCTGGGCATGCCAAGGTTGGAGTCTTTGCAATATCCTATTTAATGTCCTTCAAATTATTTCTTCCCTTAAGAGGACCAACCAAAATTTTGCTTCCCTTGCATCATGTGAGCAATACTCATAGTAAGTTCTACAAAATTGGGGATGAATCTCCTCAGGAAATTGATCTTACCAAAGAATGAATGGACACCTTTCTTACTTGATGGAAGAGGAATTTTCTGAATGGCCTGAACTCTTTCCAGGATCAATCTTAATCCCTTCCTTTGAAACAACGTGTCCCAAAAACTTTCCTTCTATAACACAAAACAAAAAATTCTTAGGATTTAAAGAAATCCGATGCTCTCTACACTTCTACAATCACTGTTTCAAGGTGTCGGATGTGATCTTTTCTTGCTTTAGAAAGCACTATCAAGTCATCCAAATACACAAAAATGCATTTTCCTTTCAAAATACCAAAAGCCAAGTCCATGGCCCTCTGGAAATTAGCACCAACATTGATGAGACCAAATGACATCCTTTTGTATGCAAAGGTACCCCAGGGAGTTTGTAAAGGCAGTCTTGTGTTGATCAATCAGTATTCACCTCTACTTGATTGTACCCCGAGAATCCATCTAACATAGATAACATCTCTGAGCCTGTAACAACTTGTAAAACTTGGTCCATCATGGGGAGAGGGTAGTTGTCCTTCAAAGAACCCTGATTTAGATTTCTGAAGTCTACACAGATCCAGATCTTACCATTCTTCTTCCTGATAGGCACTATATTGGCAATCCACGTTGAATGGTGGATAGGGAAGATGATCCTAGCCTTAAGAAGCTTTTGTATTTCTTGAAAAGTTGTATCAACTATCTTTGGATTATATTGCCTTTGCTTCTGTTTGAAAGGTTTGATCCCAGGCTTAAGAGGAATGAAATGTTGCATTTATTTAGGCTGAAAAGCCTTAAGATCATCATAAGAGTAAGCCAGAAACATCAACATACCTCTTCAACAAATTCACCACATTCTTTTTCTCTTCCCGAGTGCAACATTTTCCAATGTTAACCATTTTAGGATCATCAAGACTCCCAATATTCACTTTCTCAGTCTCAACAGATTGTCGGGCTCCTTGGGAAACTTTAGACTTCATATATCTATCATGTTTATCAAAAAGATCCTCCAAACTCACCAGCCCTTTAGGGATTTTGTTTCCTTTTAGTTTGATACATCCATCTTGATCCATCTCTTCTTTGACACCCTCTTCATTTGATGACACACACTCTCTAGGAAGATTGTCACTTCCTTCAAAGTACAACTGATCAAAGTTGTCTCTGAGCTCCAAGAAAGAAATCAAATGCTGGTCATCATTAAAAAATTGCCAATTATTTGCATTGTCAGGCACACTGGGTCTATGGATCATCTCAATGGTGAATTTTTCTTGAGGAAAATCAGGATGAGGAATTAACAAGGACCCCGAAACAGCTAGAGATTTAGCCCTAGTGTTCCTTTCCCTTGGCATAGACTTCAATGGAAAAAGCATCAAGGAATTCAATGGAATCCCGGACCAGATTCCTATAGTGCTTTAACCTTCTGTTCTTTACCTGATAAAGGTCTCTAACTTGTTTTACAATTAGCTTTACATCTCCATGAGCAAGAAGGTTCTTCACTCCCATTTCCTTCGCCATGCTCAACCCAAGAATGAGGGCCTCATACTCAACAATATTATTGGTATTTTCAAACTGAAACTTGAAGGAGAAAGGATGAACCTTACCCTCAGGAGAAATGAGCACTACACTAGCTCTAGAACCAGCTGAAGAGTAGCTCCCATCAAACTCCAAAGTCCACACACCATTTGGGTTAAGCAACACTCCCTTTGACAGAACTTGTCTCCTCTTGTGACATGATCATGTAGTTCCCATGCCCAATGTCTGCATACAATATTTGTGCTTTAGGATCATCTGTCTTTTGCACAATATACTCTACTTGTTTCTCAGGCAAGTACCTTCTTCATCTTCCCATTGACATGGATTAAGGCATGTGACCAATCCATTTGAATTTCCCCTCCTACCTCCTTGTAGAAATTTCTACTCAACAACAACCCATATGAAGGAGGAATATCAACTACCAAAATGGTGGCTAAGACCCTTTTCTCTGGAAAAGCAGCAAAAGCTACTTGTGCATATTTAATTCTGCCAACCAAAGGTACTTTCTTACTCTCCATGGAATAGCAAGAGCCATAAGTGTGGGTTAGGGTTAGACCCAAAGCATGGGCCACTTTTATAGGCATTACATTATCTGATGCTCCTGAATCTATGACACAATTACTGAGTTTATGGCCAACTATGAGAAGGGTCACATAGAATGGTTCAATTTTCTCATTAGGGGATGTGACTGTAGCCACAAGGCTTGATTGAGGTGAGGAAGAGGGAGTGGGTAAAAGGCCTTTGGAAGAATGGGCTGGGGTTCTAGATTTGGAATTTACAAAGTTAACCATTTTGGCAAAGGCTTTAGGATGGGTTTGATAGAATTCTACCTCAGAAATATGAATCTTGGTCTTCTTAAGATGGTCTATAATATCAAAAGATCCAGATGTGGATGGGGAATCACTACTAGGAGTAGGAGGAGCTTTTGATCTATCAGCTTTATCATTTGTTGGACAAGAATTCTTAGAAGCAGAAGTAGAGGAAGAAGGACTAGCAAAGCTTACCTTTTGAGTGGAAGTAGTAGGAATAGGAGCTCCTCTTTTTGCAACCACCAGGATGGTAATGGGGTACTCCTTGGATATTTTAGTAGGTTGCACCAACTTTTTCCTTTTTGTTGGTCTGCTCCCGGGTCATAACAACATATGACTCACTGTTCATGTCAGCCACTACATCATCATAGTCATCTTCATCATCTACACCTTCAGTGGTGAGGAAATGAACCCGAGAATCACCAGGCTCCTCCAGCTCTTCATCAGCTTCCTCTTCTTGTTCATCATAGAGTCCATTTTCTTCCTCATCATTAGGCTCAAGAACCTCACAAGTAGCATTGACAGGCACCTTGAGGGGTGGACCTTCAATGGCCAATTTAGTCTGAGGAGAAGGCAGGTGGTTCCTAGGCTGAAAATTATTCCTTGGAACATCTTGATATGGAGCATGCTGAGCCAATTGTTTCTTGATGGCAATAAGGTCATTAGCAAGCTTTTGCACCAACTAATCTGCATTACCTCCAGGAGAAGGAGAAGAAGAAGATGCTTTGGATTTGAAAGACTCCCTTTTCAGCTTGCCAGACATGATCAAATCATCTTCCACATTGACAGCCAATCTCTGATCAACATCCAAAGTTGCAAGATTTGCTCTCCTCAGGGCATAGCTCACTTCCAGAAATTGAGCATTCAAGAAGAAACACTTCTGAATCTGATCAACAGGTCTAGTATTTATTGGAATCTTGTTAATCAACTTGTTGAACTTGGCCACAAATTCTCTCATAGGCTCATGTGACTCCTTCTTGATTTGAGAAATCTGAGCTAAAAAAGCATGCACATCTTCAGTTAGGTTTGAAACACTCCTCAAACTGAGTTGTCATAGTATCCCAATCAGTGATGGTCCCAACAGGAAGATGGTAAAACCAATCTGCAACATTGTCTTACAAGGTCTCCACAAACAACCTAACAAAGACATCTTCATGTTCAACTCCCAGGACCCCACATGCAACAGTGAAGGCTGCAATGTGTTCATCAGGGTGCACTTTTCCATCACCTCTAAATTTGGGAAAATTCTTCCTGTTACCCCTAGGTAACTCATGTAATGGTTGAGGAAGAGCTAGAGGCCCAACTCTTTGTCCCCAAGGCCGAGGTGCTGCCATCCTTAGAAAGATTGCTTGAAATGGAACTGAGACACCAACAAGAATTAGGGCATGGAGATTAGGGCTAAGTTGTGCTTGAGGAATGCTACTACCAGAAGCTCTGTCTTTCAACAGGAGGTGTGCTTGTGGAACGAGCTCTTCTATTTCTTCTTGTTGGAGGAAGTTTAAAAATCTTGTTGATCCAAGAGTTGAAATTGGGGATCTTCAATTCCAAGAGCCCTTCTACCACGAGTATATCTTAGAGTCACCAGATCAAAGAAATGATCAAATTAGTTGTTCTTTTTAGAAAGGAAATTTGTTGAAAAAATTCCCCAGTAGAGTCACCAAAAACTGTTGGGTTTCAGATTAGCACTTAGGATGAAACCACAGTCAGGGGACAAACAAGTCCCTCCTCTTTAATGGGAGAGGTTCCCTTATTGAAAGCAGGGGAAAAACCTATGTACAAATGCACAGTCTTTCATTCAATGGTGGTTTCCCGATATCCTGAAATGTGTTTTAAGCCTGGAAAGTTATCAATACATGAGGATAGAAGACTTTGAAGAGAGGAGGGAGGAAGAAGAAGACAATACTTTCAGGGAAAAGAGATGGCAGAGAAAACCCTTATATGTATTGTGCAAATGAGATACATAATAGAACCATCCACATTTATAACAGACACAATTCGTAAACTCAAAGTTATGGAAATTGTACAAACTAGAACACAAAGTTTCCAAGCACGCAAGGATTAGATGATTCACAGATCAGAACCAGAAAGAAAGAGAAAGTAGAAGAAAAGGGGAAAAACCTTTGTATTGATTTCTTCCAATTGAAATTACAGTTCCAGAATAATCAAAATTCCAACCCCTACAATGGACTTTGAAAGCCCATGATATAGCTCGCAAGAGATGGTTACAACTTCCTCAAACAAGCAAGAAATAGTTACAACTTATTCTAATCATTCGCACCCCTTCAAATTCTTGATTTGCAGAGAAACGTTAATGGTGGAAGAACAGAGTTCAAAAATATATGCCGTTACATTATTTTTCCAGTTAAAACCTGGGCCATTCGATTTTCTTTTACAACTTCAAATTTGGGCCACCCACGTGGGAGAAATTGATTGGAGTGGGCCTTTACTGCCTTGAATCTACCTTCTATTTTGGGGCCATATATCTGACCCTGACGCGTGGCGGGCTAGTGCTCATTTGGAACCTGCCTCTAGATTTTGTCTTTGAACATGAGACATGGAGGCTCCATCTAATTCTTTAAACTTAGCTGATTCAGGGTCTGTTCCTGTTTGACTTATGTTGACCCCTAGACACGTGGAGGGCTGGTGCTCATTTGAGTTTCCACTTTGGAAGTGCCTTCTGAAATTGTGCCAAGATGACGCGTGTCTCCTTCCACGGGCTTAGAATTTTCAATGGCCAACTCTGTCTCTCTATTGACCTGGACACGTGGTGATCTGGCGCTCATTTGGAAATTGGCCTTTTGGTTTTACTTTTGAAATTGTGTCGTTAAGGCATGTGGAGGCCTCCGCTGACCCACCCATACTTAGTCAATTTTAACTATCAGCTCTGTCCCTTTTTGGACCTAGGACACGTGGAGGACTGGAACAAGTTTGAGAACTACCCCCATCTTTGACCCTTGAAGTTGTGCTAATGAGGCACGTGTCGTTGTCCGCTGAAACTTCATACTTAGCTGATTTTAGCTTGTTTTACCTTCATTTTGAACCGGGACATGCGGCGAGCTGACACTTATTTGAGGACTATCCCTTGGACCCTGCCCCTGGAGTTGCACCATTTGGACATGTGGAGGCTTCTGTTGAACCTTGAAATATGGCCAAACCACATCCAATCAAAGATATACATGTATTACCCATGGACTCTGGGGACAAAAATTAACAGGGAAAATATGCCTGCCATTCCCGACTGTGGGAAGAAAAATAAAAAGAAGGGAAAAAACTCCACTGTTACGCCTAATTTTAAATTGTTCTCCATGAATAGAAAATTACAAACAATACCAGGCTCGACGCGATTCAATACTCCAAGGAACAAACTCAAAATTTTGAAAACTTGACTCCAAAAGAGGGGAATTTTGGGGCCGAATATTAAGTAGTACAAAATAAAACAATAGCATATGCGCGTGTGCATAATGTGCCCTAGATGCTCTTGTGCCAGTCGCACTTTGTAAAGTAGTGAGAAATAACTAAATGTAGAAAATGTAATAGAATGTGTGAGTGGAATAGAATAGAATCCCTCGTATGAAGTGTGATGCAGATGAACCAACATTGTCCTTATGATGGAGCTAATGGATGCAAATGATCTCCAAGTGGATGTAACTCTAGATGGATGATAGTAATGACTAGTGGGTGGTCCCTCATTATGGTCTCATAGCTTTATATTTAAAGGGTTCTCTTGATCTAATTTCGTAATTAACCCCAAAATGGTAGACCACTATAAAGATAAGAATAAAAAATGGCTAGAAAGATCCCAAAAAGTGGTGGGACAAATAAAAAAGGATTCGGGCACCCATGGTGGGACCAAGATGCCCATGGGTGCCCCAGTATAGTCTTGGGTGCCCCATTTGAGGCTAAAATAATGGAAAATGATAGAAATAGACTGGGCATATGGTTGTAAAATATTGAGAATGATGAAATAAAATAAAACAAGATGGCCAAAATATGGGGGTTAATTAGTACTTTCTTCACTAAAGAACCTTCTAAACAGTAGTATGAAACTGAGATTAAATAATATCTGAAGTGCATGATTTTGTGACTACAATAGTATGCCCTCAACACTCAAGTGTGAACCATAACATGAGAGTGCATCATAGGGTAATGCCGATAAAATGCATGTATCAAAGGATTTGTATTGATGGTTAGGAGATATTAGACGCTAAGCACAGAGCGTCAAGTGCAAGGGACGATAGAGGTATTTGATAACAATGCAAGTGGGGAGAAGCTATGGTGCTCCCCAAGTATATAAGTGATGGAGATCTAGTCGATGATGCTAAGTGGATCAATGTAAGGAGTAATTTCCTTGAAAAAAGTTATTGTACGTTGAAGTGGTGACAAATTAGGAGCATCAAGTGATGGAAGTCAAAAGAGGCCAACTGGAGTTTGCTTGTCTTGTGTAGCGAGTGGTTTCTTGTTTGGTAATGCCGTAGAATACTTGAGAGGAGGAGATGTTGGTTGTTTTGTTTGACTTGGTAATGTTGCAGATGACTCAGTAGGAGGAGGTAATGAAAAACAAACCTTGAGAGGTGGTTACTTAGTCAGAGTGGGTTGAATAAGCGGTGCTTGATTGACCAAATAAGACATATTAGAAGTGATGGCATGATGTTCATGAGACATAGAAGGAACAGATTTAGGAGCCCATTTAGATGTAGTATTTGTATATGGACATGCAAAAAAATGTTGTGCAACATAGCAATCATTGTCATTATGTCCATTAATTCGATGATAATAAAAAAATAAGAAACTTTGATATTTGATTAGCTGATAAGGAGGATAATGACGAGTAGTTAGAAAACTGATCAATTGATGACTAAGGAGCTTAGTAAGAATATCATGTTGCTTAGCATTGCGATCAAATGTGAGAGGCTCCCGTTAAGGGCAAGACTTAAGGTTCACTGATATGAGCACATGTAGAAGACATAGATTGAGGATGAGAAGAAGAACTAAAATGAGCTTGAGAAGCATCCTTAAGATGCTAGATTTTAGATTTTAGAGATGAAATCATGGATTCCATAGCTTGAAATTTATGTTTGAAATAAATAATACAAAGCTTGAATTGACTCGAAGATGGGTTGATTGGATGGAGGAATAAGATGAATAGACTCATTAGATAAACAATAAAAAATAACACTCACTTTAGCAGGGTGGCGTATCTCTAGGGAGATACATGGTGTCTAGGTCTTTTTGAAGAACCTATTTGTAAGGTGCATGAATTTGAAGTAATTGAGACAAATAGATTTGAAAAACTTTGGGAACCACGATAGAGAAAATGATATGCCGAAGAAGGATCCGAAAGACCGATCATGAGTGGGGTTCACCAAATGGTTAAACAAATATTGAATAAATAAATGCCTAATTCTATATTATGTAATAATGTTGAATATAAACAATAAGGTATAGGTTTGATCCAAATAAATAAAAAATTTAAATTTGAAACCCTAGTTGTGAATGAAGGGAATAAAGTACTTAGCTGATTCACAATAATCCTAAAGGTACATACTGAGCTGGAAAACTACTGGAATAGGAGCTAAAAGTGTCAGAATAAGACCTAAAACATTACAGAGGTGTCATAAATGCTAGGACTAGGGCACCTTTGGAGGGTTAGGGGCACCTAGGGTGACAGAGACCTATTCTGGGTGCCTATGACTGATTAGAAGATGTGAAAGTCAGTTTCATAGGGTCGCAAGATGTTCACTACTTGTCACCTTTGATATCATGTATGTTGTTGCACTTTGTTGTTATTTGAATGAAAACTACAATCAGAAGGAAGCACCTGTAAAACCCTCAACCACATCAAATCCTAAAAAGAAATATGTAAAATGAGGGGTCAGAGTTTCCTCAAATTTTAACAAAGTGAACTTATGACCGAGCGTTGCACTACATCTCAAACCTAATGTAGTTCTATATGTGTGTGTGTGTGTGTAAAAATTGTGCCCTAGGTAGGTCTTATGTGTGTCACACTTGATAGTGAGCAGTAGCTAGATGTAAAATATGTAAATAGATGTATGCATGAAAGAATGAAATTCCCCTCCTATGCGTGTATGCAGAAATGGTAGTCCCTTGTCCCTTGTGTGGAGCTAGATGGATGATTGAATACTCTAAGAATACTCTTGGATCCAACCTTAGGTGGTGATAACTAATGCTTAGTGTTTGGTCCTTTATTATGATCACATAGCTTTGTATTTACATGATTCCCTTGTTTGAATTTTGTCATTAAGCACTAAAAGTTTGACTAGTAAAAAGCAAGATGCCCAAACAACTAGGAAAGACCCAAAAGATGTGAACAAAATACAAAGAGGTTTGGGTGCCCAGAGGGGATGGGGAGCCTGGAGCCAACGTCCTAGCTGGGTGGTGGTGTCAGAATGATAAATGTCAAAGTATGAAAAGACAAACTTGGTAATAAGGAGTGTAAGCCCAAGAGATAAAACAAAATGCAAGCAAATATGGCCAAAGACAATGATAAATTAGTACTTTTCTTGCTTAGGAATCATATGAATAGTGGTATGTGATCAGGACTAGATAAATACCCAAAGTTCATGATTTAGTGTCTAAACCTTGCCACACCTTCCACATATAATGATATAATGGATTTTTTTGGTGCTAATTTTGAGCTCGCACCTTGACTTATAAATGCCCCCCTCAAATTTTTTTCATCTTGCTTATTATGACTCTGTTTTATCCAATTTTTCAATTCTAGAAGAGTGTCCATAAAACTAGCTTCCCATATGACCAAATGAATCCGTACTAAGTAGTGATTACAATATAATTTATACAATAACTCTTGTAATGGTTACTTGATATATGGGGCAATCATGATCCTATTGATTCAATGTAAACATGTCTGGAACTCAAATGAATCAATCACAAACATATGCAAATCCATCAACGAAGATTTTCTATTTTCAACTTTGTGTTTTGCCCCGTATGTAAAATACAAAATTTTCCTCACCACTTGATGACATGGCACTCTCCAAGAGGAATTCGTGATGGCGGAACCAACATGCTTGTTTGAAATTTTGTGTAAACATGCAAAATGTAAAAATTGTTCTGGGCCCCAACATGGTAATTCAGGACAATTATATAAAATTGCACTTTTACAATATACCTACTATGCAAGTACTAATGAAAAACCCCTTGGTAGGATTTTTTCAATGCCTTACACTCAAAGAATACCACCTGGAGTATGAAAAAATACACCAACACTCACGTTACAATCATTGTATAGGAGAGGTCATACCATAAGGCCCTCCCCACATTTGCACTAACCTTACCTATGGGGGACTCAACACTTCCTATTATTCTATTGAACCTACCTTCCAAACCAGACCTTTCTCATCCGACTTCTCCTACCTCACTAAACGCAGCTTCACACTTAATTTCCTTCACCGTTGCGCCTGGAAGGGTTTCAAATTTTTTCATTATGAACAAGGTCATCACATCATCATACCCTGCATCACTAGGAAACTCAACGACCATTATGGTCTTGGATTTTTTAAGTAACCTTATCCTAAGAAGGACCGAATCACCCTTGTAGAAGAAAAAAAGCCTTCCCTACTTTCCTCATGTATTACACTATCTTCTCCCATAGATTTTATGGATCCCGAATCCATTCCACCTATTTTTTTGGTGAACACCATCTCCTTAGGACCTCTGACTTATCAACATGATGGTGAGGTTCCCTCTTCCCTTCCTCTTCTTTATCCTGACATGTTGGATGATGATACACCTTCTATAAACATCATTCATTGTCAGGATGATGATTCTATTCTGACCTATCTAGGTGTGGAGGGTTCTTATATTCAAAGGTCCTTACCTTCTGACACACAAACCATGTTGAATGAATCTACCATAGAAATCAAAATTCACAATCTAGATGACCCACAAATTCTAAAGATAGGCCAATCTTTAGACTCCACGGGACAATAATCTTTCACCTCTTTTCTTCATGATCATAACAATGCATTTGCTTGGTCTTATAGCGATATGCTAAGTATTGTCCCTAATATTGTGCTTCACAATATCATAACTAACCTTGATGCCAAACCTGTGTAACAAAAGTTACGTAAAATGAATCTTCACACTGCTCTTATTGTGAAAGAAGAACTTCAACGCCTTCTCTCTGTTTCCTTCATCTTACCTATCGACTATCCACAATGGATCTCTAAAATTTTTCTTGTCATGAAAGTGATCGGGGGACTTTGTATCTACACTGAATTTCGCAACCTTAACCTTGCCTATCCAAAAGATGAATTTCCTCTACCAAGAATTGACCAACTAGTTGATCTTACAACCGACCATGAGATGCTATCTCTTATGAATGGGGTTTAAGGTTATAATCAGATATTAGTTGCTCCAAAAGATCAACACAAAACCACCTTCATAACCCCTTGGGGGACTGTACGCACCCAAAATTACATGTGCTATATTATCGGAAAATGGTTACAAAAGGTCCTCAATGATGATTCATATCTTTTCAGAAGGTGTTCGAGCTCCCTAACCTACTTGCATCTTATATTTGTAGCCTAGATTGCCTTACTTAGCCTTTGCATGATTTTTCTTAGCTTCTCACTTCGTTTAGGCTAGTTTTGACATTTAGTGTCAAAAATGCCATGCTACTTGGGAGGTGGTTTTGTAACCTCCGCCATGAGTAGGGCAACGGTCCTGTAATCGCTTCTCTGCACAAGGAGATGGTCCTGTGTGCATTTTCCAGAATGTTCCAATGTGACTTTAAATGCATGTTGTTTCACTTAACTTCACTTTACACACATGTTTCTTACCCATTTTAGCTGATTTCAAGGATGAATACCTTGTGGAAATCTCTTCTTCACTTCTAATTTGTGATTGATAGTTCAAAATACCTCTTCACTGTTGATGTGGCACCATTTGGCTGCCAAATGGCTTCAACCATTGCCCAACCAAGCTTCTATAAATTAATTGCTTGTTCTCAAGAAAATGGCTAGAGATCATTTTTTTGTATTCTTGCATTGTTGAGTTATCAATTTCTTGCTAGAAATTACATAGCCAAGCTTTGTTCACTTGTGCTATCTCTCTTCCACCTACATTACTACCACATTGCCATCAAGCTACCACTGCTCCAATGCCTTCTCTCTTTTGATTTACTGTATTCCCAATCCTTTGGACTCATGTGAACACAAGAGAAAGAAAACACAAGGTGAGGGGACAAAGAACAATAGAACTGGATTTGCCATTACTCTATGCTTCCAAGTTGGAATTGATATTGATTTCCTCATTTCTTCACATTGTTATTTCTAAATCATACACATACATTTTCATAAAAATAGAGTAAAAAAGAAGCATTTTAATTGTTGTAATCATTCAACAACTACAATAGATCAATTCATATAGGAAATCCTCCATAGGAATATTTTTTTATTTTTGTCAGGGAAGTTATAGGGAAGAAAAGCTTTTAAGGAGCTCTGATTTCTTCCCATGTTTATGAGGTAGAATATAGGAAGTTAGATATACATCCATAGTTTAGTGAATCTTTCATTATTTAAAATAGACTAGATACACTCAGCACAGGTGAGTACCTACACCAGATTATTTACTTGTTTATTTTTAGTGTAAAAGTAGATTTAATTATTTAGAATAGAAGAAATTTGTTATCTGTGTTTGTAATTATTTAGCTTATTTGATTTATTTAATTATTTTCCATTTCAGTAGTAGATTAAATAGACACTTCAACATATTCCAACACTTAGATTCAATCAAGTAGTTTAACCATATGGGATTTACGATTCCCGTACTTAGCCTCTAATTTCCCCTTTGTCAACTCAGCTACTAGGAATTCACACTACCAGATCTTAGTAATTGATTCTCCTATAACTAACCATCCACACATTTCCACATTGGATTCCTCGACACAACCTTAGGGAGTTGAATGCGGTTGAAGGTCGAGTGTCGATTTTCATCCGTATAGGGACCTTCTGCTATTGCGTCATGCCCTTCAGCTTGAAAAACACTGGTGCTACCTATCAACGCACTATGACTTAAATCTTCCATGACATCATGCATGCCATATTGGAGGACTATGTTGATGACCTTCTTGGTAAGTCTAAGTGTCGCGCCAAACACCTGGCCATTCTTAAATTTATCTTTGACCACCTTATCCAATATTGTGTTTGCCTTAAACCAAAGAAGTCTGTTTTCGTAGTTCTCTTGGGTAATCTCCTTGGTTTCATCGTCTCTTTGCGGGGTATCGAAGTTGATCCCGCTAAGATAAAGGAAATTATTAACATGCCTCCACCCACTAACCTTTATCAACTTCGTAGCTTAGAAGGAAAATTGCAGTCAATCCGATGCTTCATTTCTCAACTTCTAGACTGAAGCCAACCATTTCACCACCTCCTTAAAAAGGAAGTTTCTTTCCATTGGAATGATGAGTGTCACAAATATTTCAAAGAGTTGAAGAACTACCTTCTTCAGCCTCCTGTGCTCATTCCACCTAAAGACAATCAACCTTTTTACCTGTACATTTCTACTACTGACAATTCCTTGGGTGCCATGCTCACTCATTGTGATGAGCAACACAGGGAACAAGTGGTTTATTACATAAGACGTAATCTTCTAGACTATGAAAATTGGTACACTCACATTGAAAAGATTTGCTTAGCCCTTGTCTTCGTGGCCAAAAAATTTTACCACTATCTTCTTAATCACAAAAGGTTTGTTGTTACGAACACAAACCATCTTCATTACATGTATGCCAAACCTTACTAACACCAACGTACAACTCGTTGGATCATACTTCTTGCAGACTTGGAGTTGGAGTTCATTCATAAAAAACTTTGTCAAAGGAAAAACATCATAAATCAACTTGCAAACGCTCCTATTCCTGGGAACCAATCCTCAAACTTTGATTTTCTCGACGAATCTATCGCCACCCTCTCCACCAATGATATTGTGTATCAAATGACATTATTCTTTGGTGGATCTAAATGTCACTGTAGGGGAGGTGCAGGTTTATTTTATAGTGGCATAGGATATTCATTCCTATTGATGGTGATCCTATGCCACTATCCTTTAAACTAGACTTCGACTGCACAAATAACATAACTGAGTATGAAGCTCTTGTGTTAGGTCTTTAAACTACCATTGCCCTAGATGTTAAATCCATTAACATATTTGGTGACTCTCAACTAGTTGTGAACCAAGTCAATGGTTTATACCAGTGTCATAATGACGAGCTTCGAAAGTATAAACATCATGTCCACCTACTTTTGACCATGTTTGATCACTACCTCATTCAAACCACTCCACAATCCACTAACAAATTTGCATATACCATGGCTTGCCTTAATTCTCAAATACCTTCCTCACTTTTGGACTCAAAAATATTTGTCACAATACAACATTTGCAGTCACCTTCTTATATTATCCCCGATGTTAATTTTGTGGGTAGTATCGATACTGATCCACACGTTATTTAGTATAAGAAATTCACCGATTACCTCTAGCTGTCAATCCTACCTCCAGATCTCACTCACAATGGATGATGAGCCTTCTTAAAAAGTGTTTCTCATTACGTCATTATGGGAGATCTTCTCTACAAACATGGCTTTGATGGTATTTTCATGCAGTGCCTCACCAATTCTAAAATCCCATACACCATCAAAGAAATTCATGATGGGATTTGTGGGGGACATTTTAGTGGCCTTACTATTACAAAGCATATCCTTCAACTCGGCTGCTATTCGCCAAACCTTAACCAAGACTATTGTGACTATGTTTAATGTTGTGTGAAGTGTCAACAACATGCTAACCTTCATCATACTCCTAGTCATGCCTTACAAGTTGCCAGAAACTTTTGGTCCCTTTCTTAGTGGGGTTTGGATCTCATCGGAGAGCTTAACCCTAAGTCCTCGCAATGTCATCACTGGATCATCACGGCGACTGAATATTACACTAAATGGGTGGAAGGCATTCCTCTTATTTCTACCAAATCTGAGAAAATAGTCAAATTTATTAACCACCATATCATTTATCCCTTTGGTGTTCCTCATCGCCTTATCGCTGATAATGGAAAACAATTCAAAAATAAAACCTTATGCCAACTGTGTGACAACTTTGGTATTCAAATCAGTTTCTTTCACCATATTACCCACAAGCAAATAGTCAAGCCGAATCTTCTAACAAAACTCTCACAAAAATTCTTATGAAAGTGGTTGATGACACTAGTAAGGATTGACACATGCACATTCCTTTCACCTTATGGGCTTATTGTACCAGCATTCACACCTATACCACTGCCACACCTTTCTTTTTGGTCTACAGTACAAAGGTCATCCTACCTCTCTTAGTCCAAATTCCATCTCTCCTTATAGCTCTTAAAGATATCCTATCTGATGATGCTTTTCGCCAAGAACATTTGGCACAACTTAAACTACTAGATGAATGACATTTAAATGCTCGAAACCACCTCCAAATCTACCAAAAGTGAATTAAACATGCCTATGACAAACACATTCATGAAAGAACATTATAGATCGATGATCTTGTCCTGAAGGAAAATCAACATGTAACCAAAATGGAGAAAAGTAAACGAGGAAAGTTTGCTCCTAATTGGATTTGACCTTATATTGTCACCCATACCTATGGATTGGGAACTTATTGTTTATCTTCCCTTGAAGGTAAACCCAAACCTGAGCCTCTTAATGCCTTGCATCCTTGACCATTCTATTGTTGAATAAATTACTACATCACTTTATGTCTCATAAATGATTTTCCCTTGAGCGAACCTCTCCTTCCACCTTCCTCCTTTTCAGAACCAATGAACTAAATAGAATTGTGTGATTATCTGTCACCATTAAACCTTATCTTGAATATGAGTACCATAGCTCTGCTTATGGCATGATTCTCATTGATACTTTTCATCCTTTTCAGGATGGAATCCCATGGTCATTCGTCACTTGAAACCCCTCTTGCATAAGCTAACCTTTTTTGTGCTATGGTTTTACCTTCATAAAAGAGGCCTATACTCCTTTATAGTCTTTTCCATGACTACAAGTCCAAAGTAATGCAAAAATTTTAGGATAGAAAAATTCTACTCCTTGATTCAAACTTCTTACAAATAAATGATTCCCTCAAATGAACATCTATGTCTCTCTATTGCTGCCATAAGTAGACTACTTCGTCGAAGGACAACTATACAAAGCTAGCCTTAAAACAAAAATTTTTATCTTAGAGCTTCCTGAATCAATCAACTTCATGAAGACCTCAAGAAGACTCTAAATATTCATCCCAATATATATTTTCCCGCATCGATCGGTCTATGAATGTAAAAATTAAAATGCAAATGAAACAATCAAGAAAAATACAAACTTTTGGTCATGGACTTGCCTATGCTAGTTTTGGCTATCTTGTAGAAGGGGCATGCTGTCCCAACAACAAGGTTATGCTAAAATAACCACTCCACCCTACCCTATTTTATTTTCTCTTATCTACTTAAGGGATGCTGGCACACATGCGGAACTTTTTGATCATGCAACTTATTTTAACCATAGACCTATCAATCATATAAGGTCTCAAGGGGTTTATGTTCATAAGCCTATTGGGTATGGCCATTACAATCTTTGTCAACTATGGATTATTTTGCTTCTTTTCGTTTCCCCTCTATTTACTTGTTGCTTCTTCAATAGGACAAGACCACCAACATCAGATATCTTGGTTCTTTTCTCATTTCACCCACACCTATACCCATCATCTAGTTCCCATAAACCCATCATTCATTGCAAATTAAATCAAATAACATCATACACTTACCTTCCCACAATCAATCTTACCCAACTTACCTTACCACAAACTACCTTACCACACTCTACCTTACCCAATCTTACCCATCTTACCTTCCCACAATCTATTTTACCCAATCTTACCCAATTTATCTTACCCAATATTACCTAACTTACCTACCATCATCTTACTCTTCCTTATCTTATGGGAGAACTACATCAACTTGAGGCCCCCTTTTGTAAGGGCTATGTAGGCAACACTATGAAGGCATGGGGTCTTCAGAGGTCAGCTCGGCCATTATTTTTTTCTCCTACGTGATCATTTTGAATTTTCCTATCTTACTTATCCACTCTCCCACCCTACATCTAATTTCCATAACATCAATACATTGGAAATATTATACTAAACCAAACCAAAACATCATCAACCATGCCTACATCTAATTTCCGTAACATCAATAAATTGGGTATTTACTATAAACCAAACCAAACCATACATCGACCATGCCTACAACTAATTTGCATAATACCAATACATTGGAAATTAAACCAAACCAAATCAAAACATCATCAAACATGCCTACATCTAATTTCTATAACATCAATACATTGGAAATTTACACTAAACCAAACCAAACCATACATCGACCATGCCTACATCTAATTTCCATAATATCAATACGTTAGAAATTAAACCAAACCAAATCAAAACATCATCAAACATGACTACATCTAATTTCCATAACATCAATACATTGGAAATTTACACTAAACCAAACCAAACCATACATTGACCATGCCTAGGTCTAGTTTCCATAATATCAATACATTTGAAATTAAACCCAACATCATCAATCATACCCACATCTAATTTCCATGATAACAATACAATGGAAATGGAACCAAACACAACAGATATAAAATACCATCATCTATATACTGGAAAGTATGTGTGTTTAATACACTGTACACACACACACACACATAAATCTCTCAAAAAATATCATATACAACTTGCCTCTTCGGCGCATAAGCTGATATATATATATATATATATAATTCATAAAATAAAAAAAACAAAAACAATCTTCATCATCCCTGGGAGGGCCTAGTGCCTCTACCACTCTCTCATGTCCCCTCACATGGCCTTTGTTTTTGTACATTGGTCACCTCCTACTGGCCCCTACCCATGAGTATGTCGGCCCTTGAACTACCGACACTATGGATTTGTGAGCTGGACCTCGGAGTGGCTGCCGGCTGAGCTCTGTAGGTAGTATAGCTGGTAATAGGGAGACTAAGCTCTACAATTTTATCCTCATAATATCTATCCTCAACCCAAACCTCTCTGTGTCAGTCCATTGATATCACATGCAGTGGTGACATCACTCTACTACCTATCTGTGGACCATGTCCTAGTGGTAGTGGTCCATGTCCATGTACCTAAATCTGTGGACCCTATCCTGGAACTTATACCTATAATGATGGACCCTGTCCATGTATCTATGTCCCATCATGTGCCTATTAGTGTAAAATCACATCACCCCCTAATGAGTTATGGATCTTTTTTTCTAAGGCAGGGTCATTTGGTGTGATTTGCATAACATTGGATCATTCCCCAAGCTGTGGGACTTCCAAATGGGAATGATCCTCTAGAGAAGGCAGGTTCCTCTTCCTAAAATACCTGCCACATGCTATTCCAGTGCAGGCAAGCTAATCTAACCTAATCTAACCATTCCAAGGAACCAAGGAGAGAAAGAGGGAAAAAACAAAGCCTACACTAAAGCGGTGATACACCAACCAAGGAAGCGAGATATTTTTTTAAGGGAGAAAGAAATAGAAAAAATGGAGATGAGGGAGGTCAAACAGAAGTGACATGGCCTAGATCTATAAATCATCCATTAAACTCCATGAAACACAACATCTTGCACCTGTAAATGTGAAATACATGCACATAAAACCAAGACTGAAAGGGAGAGGCACGTAGAAACAAAAAAATGATGCAAAGGGTTGAAGAACACCAAAAAAAACATGTTTTTTATTGCTCTATAAGGAGCACATACCATTACATTTCTGGAATAGAGGCACAAATACATTTGCTAGGTGTAGGAGAAGGTTCGTTGCTCAAAATGGCATCAAGAAACAAATTTGACAGAGTTTCTCTATGCCCATAATGTCTCTCCTTTTCAAAAATGAGAAGTGTTACCATATATAGAAAGAATAAGAGAGAGAGAAGAGGGAAAAAAAATTGAATCCTGCTTCAACCACCCCGAGATATGCATCAAATCCTGTTTTGAAATCTCAACCGCGGAATATCAATTCCTTCTACAAATTCACCCACAATATGTCACTTCAAGTTTCCTAGCGGATTGAATCAAATCAGACTTGGTATTTGAAGAGATTGGATTCTGCCTTAATGTCCTGGAAGAATATTCTTCATTTTTTACCTACCAGGGCCTGAAAAATGATTTTTTAATCCTTTCATGGTGTAGAGGACGTTGAGACACTTCCAACAGTGTTAGATTTGTAATATTTTAAGCCCTGAGTCGAAAGATATGCCCCTTTGAAGTTTGTATCAGGTCCATACAGGAGGGTGAGAAAACAACTTGAAAAATGGGTCCCCCTTTAATATGGGACATGTGACAATCAGATTAGAGAAAAAATTGGGCTCGCAGGTCTGTAATTTATCTTTTCCCCTTTTCATGAAACGTAAAACTCAGAAAACCCCCGTGGCCCTGAAGCTCCACCTGTTGACTCTGCTTGACCATTTGCCTTTGCCTCCATTTCATTCGAGACATGTGGAGATGCAACACTTGTTTTAGATTCTCTTTATTCTTGCACAGGGTCATTTAAACTTTCACAGGCCCCTCCATTCCATTGTAGAGTCTCCCTACAACCTTGTTTGTCGTGTTTGAATGTGATCTCACGGATTTGAGTTGTTTCCTTCATAATTTCCTTATGTGCAGGAGTTGTCTTGACCCAATTTTCTGGGGGGGGAAAATTTGGGATAAAAATTTGGTGACTCATGGGGACATTTGCCTACTAGATGAAGAGATCAGTGGCCTTGGAGCATCCATTGGGCATGGAGTCAAGAATGATGGCCTGACACTGGTCCTTCTTATAAAATGGACTCCCTAACTCCCTACAATTTACTGACCTCTGAATCACTTGGAAACCTGTTGAAACTTGAAGTTGAAATTTAACAAAATCCAACTGAATGCACTATGCAAGAGCAATACAACAACACCAAAAACTATGTATAAACTGAAAATCATACATGCTCCAAATGGAACATTCAGAGCATGTAAAAGCACTTCATGTGCTGAAACCAAATTTACCTACTCTACTCTAACCAAGAGCAAAGGGAACTCAAACAAAATATGTAACTGGAAGGGAGAAATAGCTTCCCTTCCTCAAAAATGGCAGCCATGCAACTGATTGGCACTGAACATGGCTGGTTGGATGAGTGAAAAACTAAGTACAAGCTATTCTTCCACCCAAATCACCAAAGTATCAATTAAAGACAAAACCAATACCTCATTTAGTTGCTCTGCATTTGGATTGAAGAGGTATGACAGTTGATCCTTGGTGCTTTGTAGCTCATCCTCATGCCCTGAAGTAGGCATGAATGGTTTTGGATTCTCCTTTGGCTCTAATGAAGCCAAGTACCTGATTAGGCACGGTATGATCCTTTGGATGTGCCCATTTCTCTGAAATTAAACTCCAAAAATGGAGTCTTCTTGTGGACCTTCTTGAGTGAATGGTGTGAGGGAGATGATGACATCCTCTTGCCTTTTCTCTTCCTCCTCCTTTGAAGAACATGGAAGATCAAGATCTTCCAACCTTGCTTCTAGAGGGCCGTTGTGAGATGCAGGTTGTTGTCCTTGAATGTTCTCCTCCATGGCAATAGGCTCATGTGCTTGAGATGTGAGTTATGGAGTAAAAAATGATGTGATCTCCATGGGTTCCCCTCCATCAAGGAAATCCTCCAAGTTAGGTAGGAAGTCTACCTCCTTATTGTCCTGTTGAATGTGCTCTACCTCCTCTATGGTGCCTTCCTGATTTGTAACTTGATCACCATGGCTCCCTTCACTTTAAAACATGAAGTTTGAAATATCAAACTCTTCTTCAACATCAGAGCTTGAAGGGGATGAAGTGGGAGGAAGAATTGAAGGTTATTCTGTATCCTGCTCCACACTCAGGGCCTCTGAAACTATATGGTCCTCCTCCTCTACTAAAAATTAAAACTCAACCACCACTAGCTCTTCAACCTTGACCTCCTCTATTGGCTTGACCATCAAGGGGATATTTGTAAACCCAAATTTAGTAGCCCAACTCATCATATTGTGTGTTATTTCTTTTCTGTTGGGATCCTCTTCTTGCTGTTCTTGATTGGATTCCTGAGTATCTTCCCAACATGGAATTGGGAAAGTAAGAGGAGTGGTAGGTTGGGGTTCAACTAGCTTTGCAATTGTTTATGGCGGGGAGGGAGGTGGAACTTCTTGTTTGTTCGGAGGCGATGACTATTTGGAAGGGAAAAGGGTAGAAGAATTGAAATGGGATGGAAGACTAGGGGATGGAGAAATGAATTTCACACTTGGGGTAACATATAATGGGAAGCTTGGAAATTGAAACTCAAATTGAGATGGTGCTACTTGAGGAGTGGAGAGAAAATTACTAGATAATGGTGTAGGATTTACCCATTGACAAGGTTGCCTGACACCAAATTCATAGGCCTCAATCTCCTCAGTCCATTATGCAAGTTGGGGTAACATTTCAACCATGAAGTCTAGTTTCTCCTGAGGGCTATAATGTCTTGGAAAAGGGCCTTCCCATGGACAAGGTGCCCTGTAACCAATCTCTAATGCCTTCATTCATGCTATGCCCCTTGACTGAACCATGCCAGGCTCCATTTTTTGAATCTTCTCCAGTAGACCAACATCCTCTACATAACTAACACCATCATATGCATCCCCTTGTCCTTGATAAGCTTCATAGTCAAACTGGTTTTGACATTGCTCATATGGGTAAGCATAATGGTCCTGGATCTGATTATAATGCTGATCTGGAGGAGTTGGGAAATACATTAGAGGTGGACTGTATTGCTGTAAGTGTGAGTTCCATGAAGGGAATGAAGTCATGATTACACAACCTCATGGAGTGGGAGAAAATGGATGATATGAGTGGAAATAGATGGAAAAGGTCTGTAACTTAGAGAATGGGTTTTTGACCAGATGGAGTGGCCAGATGTTCCTGAAAGTGCCTCCAAAAGCTGAAATCTTCACCAAGAGCACATCAAACTTGATGAAGTGAAGTGGTAAGGTGATTCAAACCTGTCCTACTAGGCATGCCAAAACTATTAATGTGAAATCACAGCTCCCACAAATGAGTTATGGATATGATTTTCTAAGGCAGGGTCATTTGGTGTGATTTGCATAACATTGGATCATTCCCCAAGCTGTGGGACTTGCAAATGGGAATGATCCTCTAGAGAAGGCTAGTTCATCTTCCTAAACTATGTGCCATAAGCTATTCTAGTGAAAAAAAGCTAATCTAACCTAATTTAACCATTCCAAGGAACTAAGGAGAGAGAAAGAGGGAAAAAATAGAGCCTACACTAAAGCGGTGAAACACCAGCAAAGGAAGCGAGATATTTTGTTGAGGGAGAAAGAAATAGAAAAATGGAGATGAGGGAGGTCAGATAGAAGTAACACGACCCATATTTGTAAATCATCCATTAAAATCCATGAAACACAACATCCTGCACCTGTAAATGTGAAATACATGCACAAAAAACCAATACTGAAAGGGAGAGGCACAAAGAAACAACAAAACGATGCAAAGTGTTGAAGAACACCAAAAAAACACTTATTGCTCTAGAAGGTGTACATACCATTACATTTCTGGAATAGAGGCAAAAACACATTTTCCAGGCATAGGAGAAGGTTCGCTGCTAAAAAATGGCATCGAGAATCAAATTTGACAAAGTTTCTCTATGCCCATAATGTCTCTCCTTTTAAAAAATGAGAAGTGTTACCATATATAGAAAGAATAAGAGAGAGAGAAGAGGGAAAAAAATCAAATCCTGCTTCAACCACCCCGATATATGCATCCAATCCCACTTTGAAATCTCAACCACTAAATATCAATGCCTTATGTAAATTTGCCCACAATATGTTGCTTCTAGTTTCCTAGTGGATTGAATCGAATCAGACCTGGTATTTGAAAAGATTAGATTCTAGGTTAATGTCCCAGAAGACTCTTCTTCATTTTTTACCTACCAAGTCTTGAAAAATGATTTTTAATCCTTTCATGGCGTAGAGGACGTCAAGACGCTTCCAACGGTGTCAGATTTGCAATATTTCAAGCCCTGAGTCGAAATATATGCCCCTTCAAAGTTTGTATAGGGTCCGTATAGAAGGGCAGGAAAACAACTTGAAAAATGGGTCCCCTTTGATATGGGACATGTGACAGTCAGATTAGAGAAAAAATTGGGCTCGTGGGTCCATAATTTATCTTTTTTGCTTTTTCCCGAAACGTAAAATTCAGAAAACCCCCGTGGCCCCGAAGCTTCACCTTTTGACTTTGCTTGACCATTTGTCCCTACCTCCATTTCATCCTGAGACATGTGGAGATATGGAACTTGTTTGAGATTCTCTTTATTCTCACACAGGGTCATTTAAACTTTCACAGGCCCCGCCATTCCATTGTAGAGTCTCCCTGCAACCTTGTTTGTCATCTTGGAATGTGAGCTCACGGATCTAAGTCTTGTCCTTCATAATTTCCTTATGTGCAGGAGTTGTCTTGACCAAATTTTCTGAGGGGGGTGAATTTAGGATAACAGTGCCCTCAGAGGTGAAGGAGGGGAAACCATGAATCCCCTGACATCAACCTATGCCTATGCTGCCGCTAACTGTGTCTGTAATGTTGCCACATGTACATGTAAAGTAGTCACATGGGCCTATTGTCCAGTAACTTGTCCCTTGTTACCAACTTGTTCCTATGTTACTACTAGCTATGTTTGTAATGTGGCCACATGTACCTGTAAAGTTATCACCTGGGCCTGAAATCATGTAACCTACACTTGTAGCGGGTCTCTCTCACTAATAATAGTGGCCAAATCTAGATGTCCTGGCATGGCTGGTGCTGCCTATAATTGTGTTGTCCACCACTTCTTATACCCAATTGTGCACCCAATAGTTTCTATCATCCCATCAACTACCTTCTCCTCCACTCCTGTTGGTGGCACTGGCTATGGAAGAGGTAATGGAATCTCCACATCCTCTCGATGGTACTGTGGGAATGACGGGGAAACACCCTACTGTAAGCTGAATTATCATCTGACCCAATCTACGGGTATTCACTCATGCTCCTCAGACTTGTGCCCTGGATCCATCTCAGAAGCTATAAAATCTCCAGCTCCTCCTTCATGCTTGTGAACTCTAGATACATGGGTTATGGTCTCTATAGAATCTCTACCGGTGAAAGTATATCTAGTACCCTCCAATAATATGCTATATCCCAAAACACACCATCCACCCTCCCTTATTCTCAAATCTGTAGCCACCACCTATATCATGCCCTGTATACACCCAGCTCCCACCCGTGTCATGGTAGACCAAGTGGGAGAAATCACACAATGTTCTCATATGCCCAATAGTGTAACAAATAGGTACAACAGAGACCGTATCACTATATCCTCATGTAATCCCTCAAATCCCTATACAACTGAACTAAGTACATTGGTGCCCATGCAAAACAAATCCATTCAAACACCATGTCCTCTAGGACTCCCATTAAGGCCCATGGAAACCTCCCACCCTCTGAGTCTAGAAGGGTGAAACAACTAACACCAACCATCATTATCATTGTGAGTCTCCTGTGGATGCACTGTATACATCACACCATAACTGATACTCATATTGTGATATGTCAGCTCTGTAATGGTTGACCCAAACACCATAGCCATATGACCCATCACATTTGAAGATGAAACCTGATATAGTGACTCCCCAACAATCGGAAGCCGTAGAATCCTGTATACATCCTCTAAGGTGACAATCATCTCTCCTGTCAGTAGATGGAAGGGTGTAGGTAGTTGGGCTCCCAATCTATCGATCAGGGCTATCCATCATGAATGTGATCCTTGTGGAAATCCTCATATATAACCATCACCCCACACCTGGCCAGATGCCCTCATGTGCCTCCCCATCCTACCTCTGAAATGCTAAGGAGAAAGGAAAAACTTATCTTAAATATATTGAGAGAGCTAAAAAGGTGAGGGTTATACCTCTTTTAGAAAGATATACAAAAACATGAATAACCAAGAGTGTCCTAGCCATGACAGAGCATAAACAAAAAAGTAAGGAGCCCAAGGTTATTGAACCAGTCCCTTTAAATGAGGCTCAACAAAATATTATTGCAACATTGGAAAAATATATAGTCATGTCACATGTTAAAGTGAGTAATCCCCTCACATCATCCACAATACAAGAATCCTCTATTAAAACATCAAGTCCTACAAATTAAGTGCTAAATCTAGCCATATAAAAGGAAAGTGGTGATATTCCTATGGACAGTCAGTTCATGAGAACTTCAAGAGAACATGAACAAGAAGGATTAAAATTAATCTAATCAGTCTCATAAATGAAAGGACAAGAAACTATTATTGTCACTACACCCTAGAAAGACATGAATTCACCAATTGGGGTAATAAATATGGATGAAAGAGAAGAGACCCATGCACCAAGGTTTTCTGATATATTGCTTGGATTGGTAATATTAAAGGTAGAAAACTTTTTTTCAATGGAAACCCAATTTGCTAGAAATTCAAAAACCCTAGGATGGTGAGACAAGTATAAAAATATAAGATGTGCAAGCTGTAATTATATTGACAACAGTTAAGGAAGAACCATTTAATCAAGGAATTGCAGGTGAATCATCAAGAGAGATGATGGTTATCATAGGAAATAATCTTCATGAGGAAACAAGTATCACATTAATGAAGAAACCATATGATATTGCAAGCCCTGCAAAGGGAGAATTGAAAGAGGTCACTGAGACAATTACAATTTCAAAATTGGTTGAGGGCAAGAAAGAGACACTAGCTAGTGATAAGGCCCAAGAATCAACCAACACAATAGTGGTAACCAAGAAGATAGAGGTTGTAAAAAAGAAAGAAAATTAGGAAGGAATAAGTGCTCTTCATGTTGAAAAAAAGGAACTGACAGTAACAACTGAAGTCCCTCATATGCAAATGACAGTTTCATGAACAAAGATTCTTCCACCTAAATGATGGTGTACTCAGGTGCACCATAACCTACATCACAAGTACCAGAAGGGGGAAATGTCCCCACAAAAGGGTGGTTGGGAACACTCCTCCTAAGTAAAGAGAAGGAAGTGGCCAAGTAGAGACCATTGAAATTAAGAATATTATGTTTTTAAAACCCACAAGGGCTCCCAAAAGAGCTAAGATATTGTCAACAACCCATGTTGATAAACAAGGGTACAAAAACATTAGAAGTTGCTACCCCACAAGGAAACAAATTGAAGACTGAAGTTACAATGAGTGACTATCAAGTCACACATATTCAATTGGGAAAGCCAACTACAAAAAATCTTAAGCAAGAGGCTATAATGGCTCTTGGAGGCCTTATCCAGAAGATTAACAAAGATAAGGAAACTAAGAAGAATTAAGGGAAAAATTTGAAGTATTGTCAAATTATGTACTAAAGTGGATACAACCCTCTATGGAAGGACAAGAGATATCTACTGCAATAACACCAAAAGCCTTAAGTGTAGATGACAAGGTCAAAAGAAATAATTGATGTTGTAGCCAAATGGAAAGAATAATTATCCAAGAAAGGGAGCAAGATCATAGAAGATACTGTGAAAATGCTACAACCAATTATCTAAATAATCAAGTGATGCAAAGGATCAAAATGAAAAATTTGAGGATGAATTACACTATTGGGAAGGAATCCTTCCCAAACTTGAAGCAATAACTTGACTGGATGATCAATTGGTGGAAAAAGAAGGGATTTTTCCCCCTGAAGAAAAGGGAATACAATATACATATGAGAGATCCATCAAACTAAGGGTGAAAATATGAATCAGGTCATTGAAAGACTGCATCCTAGAAAAGGAAAAAATAGCAGAATGCATTGATGATATTGATAATAGGCTTGGGAAAATAGTATCAATACAAGATCAGATCACTTATGGAGATTTGGGTACAAACAACTTGATACAATATTTTTACCAATACATTAATGGAGAACCCAGATGTTGTCTCTTCAAGTTTTAGTTATGAAACCATCCAAAAATTTGTCCAGCTTGGAGCAAAAAAATGGCCAAATTTTCAAAAAGGGTGAAAAAGAATAAAAGTGCAATGCATGAGTTTGATGAAATGCTAAAAGAACAAGTAATGATATTCAGGTTTCATGTTGGACCTGATGAAGAGTACATTGTTTAAATGTTCCATAAGATATGATGCATAAAGAGAAAGGACAACAAAAGAAGAAGAAGATGGTGTCATTGAGCTTGAAGTTGGTGTCACTATGCCTGATCAAATATAGGATTCTTCCTTAAAAATTTCTCTTCTTCAGGTTTATTTGTATTTTCTGTACTTTCCAAATTTTGTACTTTCCAAATTTTGTATTTTCCAAAGCAGAAAATGTTAATTCAAAAGGACTGGATAGTGAACTAGTTAAAATCAAAAGCCATGCATGAAGCATATTGAAATGTTATGTACTTGTATTTTTATGTTTTTATTATTTGCAAAAAAGAAAAAATGGGGATTATATAGGGGCCCCAACCCTTGAAATTCACATAATTTTTAGTCTACTTACAAAAAAAGGAGGTTCTTGTAGAAAGAGATACATTGTCAATTTATGGTTACAAATTCCTCACAAAGGTGGGAATCTATTTAACAGGTCTTATTCTTCCTAAAATCAAATTCTTTGCTATTCCTAAGCCCCATAAACATATTGGATATCCCCTACAAGGTTAAGACATACCCATTTTCATGATTTCTTAATGTTTTCTTTGGGGCCTTCCAAGATATTGATAAAATCCAATTTTCTCCTATAAGAGGAGACCCATTCAAGAAGATTATACCCACCTTTGAGGTAAGCCTTAGTACCCCACTGTCGAGTAGTATTTTTTGAAGTTTAAGACAATCCCTAGAGAACATCATTTAGTGCTGCAAGAAGACAAATTCAGGTATGCTGGGTTCATCTACAGAAATTTGCTGACTTGCACATGATGGATTAAGTACACCCTTGTGTCATCTCTTCAATAAAGGTAAGTGAAACTTTATGGGTCCTCTTAGAAGAGGAAATTTCACCAGGTGCTCTCTCAAGACATGTGAGTATTTTCTCTATTGCCTCTATTCTATGGGAGATTGAAGATACATCTTCTACAGGATTATCATCAAGCACCACATATGCATCAACTTGAATTTCTTTCTCCACCAGTTCCTCATTGAAAAGTAACAAAGATATGTTGATATTGTTATTTCTAATGAAATGCCTATAGTAGATTCAAAAAATTCTTCAATAATTCAAGAGTTTTGTGATCCTCCACATAGAACAAATGATGATACATAATCTGAAAAATAGAGAATAAGGGGAGTCATTTGACAAGCCTTTGTATCAATGCTACTCAAACTACACGGGGTGTTAATGGTCCTTCGGTTTCCACTTGATCTTCAATCAAAATAACATCCTCATGAAAGCTTCATCTTGGCCATTGAAAGGTTGAAAATTTGTGTAATGTTTCTGAAGAAATATCCTTCAGATTGGTTCCTAATTCCACATGTCCTGCCATTGCTTGAGAAGATTTACAAAACTATTTTTCACTCAGAATGCTCAAAGGAAGGTGATAATCATGGAAAATCAATAAGAATTTATAGAGTGATGGATTTTCAGATTGATTGTGTGAAGTATCATATCAAGATTGAATGCAAAATTAATTTTGGATATTCACATGAGTTTGGAAAAAGGGGAAACATATTGATATCTTTCAAAAGATGGTTTTTGGCTTGATTCAAAAATTCACATGAAGGAGGCATAAAGTTCAAGAAAATACCAATGAATTTATGTTTCCCAAAACATATCCTCCAAAAAGGTAGATGTCAAATCAGCTAAGATAATGGCACTGAGTTGAAGCATTAAATTCAAAATGTTTGTCAATAATTTACTCATTTCATAAGGTATAACTTTCACAAAAGGGAGAAATCATATTAATGCAAAGAGTGACATCAGAGGGAGAGCAAAGGTGATGGGATACCAAGGTCATTCTGACAAGATGGAAAAGAATGGAATCACACCTGGTAGTATCAATCGATGGTTTTACCCATGTGGCAATAGAGGAATGGAACCAATCCCAAAATATTAATAGAAAATTAGATATCTTCAGTTGGGAAAAAGATATTCCCACTTTAATTAAATTTCTTCCATTGTAAGTAAGGAGGATATTCTCTAAATATTTTAGGGGGAAATTTGAATCATAAAAGTTTTCCAAAATTTTATAAGTATGAGGGCTTGTCCTCATACAGAAGAGGGGGTTAGTTTTTCTATTATTGAAAAAGGTCGAAGGATATACTTGTAATACTGTATGTTTCTTTTATGAAATGCATATAGATTTTGGTTTCTAAAACTTTTGTGTCAAGGTGGTTGTAATGTACAACCATTGAAAAACTTTGAGAGCATTTGCTTTATGTTCCCTAGTTAAGAAATTCAGGATATGAATGAAATATGTCCACTTATGAGCTTTGATTTCTATAATCTTGGTTCTGTATGTTGAATATTTGATTGATGAGTTATATTTTCTACTGCAATTTTTTGTTTATTACTTCTCTTTATCGTACACTAGATCATTCCTTAATGGTTATGTTGTGGTAATTAATTCAATATTGTGTTGTGAGCATTTACTCTACAATATTGGACATAATTATAAAATCCTTACTGTAGACCATTTTTTGTAGTGATTTTTGTTAGCCTTTGAATTCTATCTTAGGCATACAAGAGTAGAAGTATTAAATACTTTATTAGAATACTTGCATGAGTCTTTGTGTTCATTATTTTAGAGATTGAATGGGAACTTTGCATCTGTTTTAGTATCAATGAATGCAAATATTCCTTTGGAGAAAATGTGACTACTTAATCAAAGTTTTTTGTACTTTCCAGAATAACACATTACTCTAGTAAGTGTTAAATGCTTTGTTACAAGGAATTTTTAATCCTATAATCCCCCCTTTTAAAATTAAAACTCCCATAATTGATCCCATCATCCTAACTTCCATTCATTTTCTTTTTGTTGCTTTGTCTTTAAATATCATCGAAGACTCCCCCTTAGATGTAATTCTACCATTTAGAGAATGCAAGAGAAACTAAATTCTATTGTATTATAGTAACATGTGTCTGGTAAGGTAAGCATACACAACATATTTTGTGACAACTTGTGAGAGTGAGTGTTGTGTCCATGGCCATGTTTATCCTAGATTGATCTATCACTTAAAAGAAATCAAGGGAACAAAGATCTTATCTCCCCCTCTACATTCAGGTTACACCTCGGGTCCTCTCACCTTGGTTCAAGGTAGGACCAAAAAAGTTTTAGGAAAAGGAAATATCCTTTGTACGTGCCCCTCAATCACCCCAAGGCTTGATCACAAGGAAAGTGCTAGACCCCTCCCCATGATACAAAATGACACATCACCCGGTCTACCACCATTCCAAGAAATTCCCCTCTTTTTTTCCCCTTAAAGATAATTGTTGTCAATCTACCCAGGGGGTGCATATTTGAGGATGAACAGATTCCATGCCTTATGTTGCTAATATTTGTGTTATCCCTCTCATACATGATCACGAAGACACTACTTGAGTTGTAAATAATTATCCTCTTGTGATGGACTACAATGCTACTAATTTACATGATGGACTTTCTATTGACACTCATACCCCCTTCATAATGTCATCATGACCACGGATTCCAAATTTATTACTTGGCACAACTCTCGATGTAATTATAATGATCATATACTTACTGATTCTAGTGTTACTTCACTTATCACACCCTCCTTCCCATAAGTAAGAACACAATGTGTTGATTTGATAATGATTCCTAATGTTATTCCCTCATTTATTTTCCAAAATTCTATTCATGAATCATATACTATGACTAAAACTCCCATTTTTCATCCATGGGGGCATTCAATTCCCCTTTTTCCACATATATGTTCATGGTCATAGGCGCTAGTTCATACAAACTTAATGCTTTCAAACTTCCCAAAATACACCTATTGTGTGTGATGAGCCTCTTATCTCTTCCTCCATTGTTTACACTTGATGATCCTCCTAACATTACACATGTCACATCTCTTGACTCACACATTAATCCTTGTGTTTACACTTACTTTTTCCCCTATTATTAATAAGCCCAATCGTTCCACCTATTCCAATTTCTCCTACTAGACACATTCTTATTGTTTATCCACTTCCTACTCATCCACTTGGGATCTTAGAATCTATAGGGTTCTCCTGTCACTATGTTGATAGTGTTCTATGGTAGCTGTTGCGTTACCCTTGCTACCAGATGACACAATCTTGTTCTAGGTTCAAACATGACTGCCGAGGGCACATTTACCTACATAGAACTCACTTTACACACATACACTTAGGGGAAACCTCACTCCCCTCTCCTATTCATTGTATTTCATATTCTAATAATCCAAAACACTCTAAATATTTGTTAAAAAATATAAAAATACTAGGTTAGATCTTGATTGGATGTATTCTTGCTTACTTATACTATTATATGTTGCATATTGCTTACCATGTTACTTTGATTCATAGTATGCTCTATCCCTTTTCTATACACATATACACATTCATAGGGTACTCTTGAGGTGAATGTAAGCTACTTATAGGTTTATCACATGATGTATATAATGCTTGGAATTGTTCTCTACCAATCCCACTACAGGCTCTCTAGGGGCATCTACCTTTTGAATACTTCTCTATATTCAGGTTCTATCATTGTAATATCTAATACTCCCATTTCCTATTTTCGAGTTGTATATACTTGGTGACATACTATCAATTTTTCTAACATGATAATGGGTGCTTCATGTGTAGCATTTGTCTTACTGGCCTACTTCCAATCATGGTTATTTGATTTTTTCTTGTGTCTTATTTCCTTTTCTTGTGTCTTGATTGTCACATTGTTCATGGGATTATTCCATGTGCTTGATTTATTATTTATCTTGTATCACCTTGAATGTTTTGAGTGTCTTGTGACATCCTAAGAGGTGTCCCATGAATTCATCCATCTACTTGATGTGACTTTTTCCATGTTACTGTGTGTTTTGACTAGTTTCTATTACATGATGCCATGTTTGTTTTTTATTAACACTTCTTTTCTAGCCTTTTCTTATTGTTTTTACTTGCGCCATGGTTGTTACCATGCACATTCCCTATTCCCCTTGCATGAGTTCTACTTCAAATGTGCATATTAGTTTCATGCTTTTCTCGTTTGGGCCGCGCTCACTATTGGTTCATCTCACGCATCCCTAAATGAGTGGGGCCAATGATTAGAGTGATTATTTCACCCTCTCAGAAGTATCATAAACTAAAAACAGGTTGTTACATAAGTAGAATTAGAATTAACAAGAGATAAAAAAACTGGTTCAAAATCATAATTGGACTGAAACCACAACATGGACATAGAATGCACCAAATATAGACAGGAATGGTGGGTGCTAGTGTCCCACCTGGGAGGTTTTGTCCTTGAGGCTAAGAAACATGTATAGTTTAGGATCAACATAGGTTTATCACTTATATGTCTCTACAAAATCTAAGCAAAAAATATTTGGTTATAAGTTACTATTAGGTATAACATGAAAAAAATCAATGGCAAGTTACATAATTTGAGAAAGAGATCTACTTACTCTGTTTTCTGTCAGGATCAAAAAAGGAATAGACACCTAGAGCATATGATAGGATAAGTGATATGGCTAGAATAATGTTTCATTTATGAACAATTTTTATTGGGTTTTTAACCATTTATAGTGGCACTTATCCATGTAGGGAAGAGATAAAAATTGGAGGGTAAATCCTACGGCTCTCATAATACTCTTTCTTCGGTGATGGGATGCTTAAATCCTCAGTATAACGATAGGACATTTAAATCCTCAATTTGGAAATAGGAAACCTAAATCCTTAGCACTATTCCAACCATCTCTAAGGAAAAAAATACATAAGAAAATTTCTATCTCTTCTCTCACGACATTCAGGTTTATTATATCCTTAATTCACTTATTTTTCAATACACATTATATTTTTACATTTACTAAATTAAAGTTTCAAATTCATTTATCATGAGCATTGACTACAAATATCTTCTTTTGTAGGTCTGACCTTAATCTAACAAAAGGTAACACACAATTGGAATGAGGAGCATTCTCAGGCACATGATTCTCAGGAAAAGGTGATATTCAAGGAACAAACACGAGCATCATTTCTACTATGCACACAAGGTCATCCCTAGGATCCTTTTACTCTCTTAGATTCTTCAATAGACATTTCAAAATCTCCATTCGGTACGATATCAAGTACAATCCTCATTCAGCATGCTATCAATTACAAATCCCTTCAACTCTCCACAAGGTATGCTCTTCTTATCTACTTTATGCTACCGAATATTTATTCACCATCATAAAATGGGGGAAAATGTAGACACAAAATTGTGCACTTTCTACTTACATCACACCTCTGAGTATGTAATTATATGCATGATTGCTAAGCAATAAAACTATATATAGGAAACACTTTTTTTTTTCTTTTACACTGTTTTATCCTTCTTATAATGTATTATTTACTTTTGTGGAATGAAAACTTTACTTTTGGACATTGAATAGGTTGTGATCCATCTCTGTATTTTCCATTATATCTTTCGAGCATCCCAAATGGTACCACCCATTAGGGAAAGGAGTGCCTAGGCATTGTTGTCCCCTTTGAGCGCTTCTGTCATTTTCCCTCCTTTTCTCAAATTTGAAATGTCACATCACTTGTTATATTTTCTAAATTAATACCTATCACTTTAGGTCAACCTTTTTATTTTTAATAATGAAATTCAAACAAGGGAATCATATATATACATGAATTACTCACTATTATTAGGGGCTGGGGAATTTGGGCTATTACTTCCTATCTACTAGTTGGGTAAAGAGCAATATTCAAGGATTACATTTGGGATGCATTGTTCACTACATAGAAGGGGTTATTTTTGAATTCCATCTCACACATTCATCTTGGGGAAAATTAGTTGTGCCCCTCTTTCTTAGTGTGAATGGCACAAGGGAAACCTAGCTTTAAGGGACACAATTCAATCACAGACATACTATAACTACATAGAGTTTGAAATGTAGTGCAATGCTCAATGAAAATAACATTGGGGTGACCGTCAAGGTCATTCTAACTCAATCATATGCATTATTTGTTTCATCTAATGTTTTCTTGAGCCTTGTGTAGGTAACTAGGATCTTGTTTTGTAGGTTCAATCGTGACAGTGAAACCCTACATTGAAGCTAGAGTGAAAAATATTGAAAGAAATAAAGCAAGTTTGGACCCTAAAAATATCATAAGCAAAGAATTTTCCAAGACATTAACACCTAGTTTGGACAATAGTGTTTAGGCAGTCATGTCCTTCTTTAGGCGGTTCTTTCTAAAGGAGTTTGAAATTCTACTTTTCCAAATGAAGTTTACTCAATCCAAATACAGTTTGTTCCACTCAATTTCCATCCCATAATCAATCTAGCTCTCTGAATACAAGATAAGTAATTTCATATCACTATTTCATACACTTTCTTGTCTCTTTGCATGATAGATCTTACTTATTACTACTATATCCATTTTATCTCAGTCCTCTGATAAAGATTTAAGTATGTTAAATCAATGAACTCCATCTATTATGTCATAATGTGTGGATTCAATTAATGAGTTCTAATATAATATTGTATCTTAACTCAAAGGTATGTCACATATTACATTTCATATATATCTATGTCACTACTCTACTTTCTAGCTTTGTATTTTTCTAGTGTAGAATATGAAATACATACAACAATTTATCACCTAGATTACCATCATGCCAATCGAGAATGAACTCCTCATGATCTCTCCCTCTGAGGACAAAAAAATACTCATTAGGTTGCAATGTAATTAGCCCTATGACCCACCTATCTCTTTACAAGAAGAAATTAGTCTCCTCTTTGCTTCAGGACAATTTCATTTCTTGAATGTTATTGTATTTATGTCCTTACTAATTGTTGGTCCAAATTAGGCTCTTATTTGTGTGTGTTCATTTTTTTCATCACTTATTCAATTTTCCTTTTTCTGTTGTTGACCCTTTTTCAAATCCACTTTTAAATCTTTAGATCATCCTTTTGAGGTTTCTTATATAATTTTTTTTCATTTTATTTATAATATGACTTTTTTTACGATTTCTCCTCATTTTCACTCTCTTTTGTTCTTGGATTTTTAAGCTTTGAATTTTTTTTGCATGAAATTGATTATTTTCACCCCATGCAAAATTGATTTCCTTCCCATGAAAATAATTTCCTTGGCCATTTGGGACCTTTCTTCCCTTAACCCTATTTTGTCAAATTTTTGGCCTATTTTGCTTAGCCTTCTTGCTTATTATGTGTTGAATTACACCCAATAGGGTCCTAATTTGAATTCAAGGAATCTATAAATACATAGGTGCATAGTGCATTTAGGAGAGAATAAAAAAAATTGTCTACATGTTTAATTTTAATTTCAAGAGTTTTATTGAAACTACAAGAGCATAATTTATTCTATTGAAGCATCCCTATACTGAAATCCTAGGTCAAACACTTGAGAACCCAATTTATTTTATACAATTTGTTTCATGCATGGAAATATAAGGGTTTAGACATAGGCATGATAGTTGATTTACATTAGTGTTGCTTATGATTTTTTTGAGAAAAAATAGTCTTGATAGAAATGGGGGGATAACACATGGAGCCCTTAAAATCCCCCATGTAAATGTGTTTTACAAGGATTCAAGAATGGATTATGGTTTCCAAAAAGGATAATTATTTTTAGGTGATTTGTAAGTGATAAAAAAACTAAGATGATTTTTTCAACACTATATAACACATAACATATTCATCAAGTAAATATAGATTTGAGTGTACATAACCATTTTCAAAAGGTAGTAGTCATTTTCACCCCATACAAAATTTGTCATCATCTGATGAAAATGGTCACATGAATGCAATATTCTAAATTTTCTTTGCATCATTCATATTGAGTTCTAGAAGTTTTTTCCTTATATTTCCATTAAAATGTATTCACATGAGTGCTCAAAATCTAGTATTATCCTACAAAGCCTAATTATTTAGGCTTTCCGAACATTTAATACATTTTCAGCTACTCTATAATTTCTATGATCTAGATTGCGTTCATTTATTATGTAATTAGGTTTTGTTTTATTTATTTATATCTACTTACATGTGAATACACATCATTTGTGTTTTTATTACTTTTATGTATCTAAATCACTTTCTACACTTACACTCTCAAAATATTATACCATAAATTTATAGTACAAATCTACCAAAATTCCTACCACTATGTTATATATTATGTCATATTCCAACATTGTCTTGCACATAGAAATATAAAGTGGTACTCCTCTATTAGAAGTATGAAAAAAATGGGTCATCATAATACCTGTAAGAACCATTCAATTATTTATAATAGTTTCCATAAATATATATCTCAATCACGTTATATAATAATATGGATCAATAAGTTGGCATAGTGACCACCTATACAATACAAGTTTATTTCCCATCATTTTTAATATATAAAACATCATCAACATATATCCTTAACTACATGAACATATTTCATTTTGAATGTAACCTCCTTTTTGACCCCATCTACCAATCAAACAAAAGTATTTTTTTATAACCAAATCTCAATAAACATCACAAGTAAATTTTTGTCTAAAGGCATACAATGCATCTCCATGATGCCCTCAAAACAAAAAAAATCAATCATTTCATGCCAATATATAAAAAAACTACCCAAAAAAAATAGAAACTATGAGACATATAAAGTATTCAATAGTCAAATATGTTTATACCTCTACAAAAACCAAATAATAAACAATCAATCCATAATCATACCAAATTTAGATAAAACATAAAAAACAACCTCCTATTCTAGTGTCACCATTATATCATCAGAATTTTCCTCCTTATTTTCTACACCCTTCCTCTTTTATCTTTGTAACCAATTTCTACACATAACTAGTATTTCCAACTTGATGGGTGACATCTTACAACATGCCTATTTTTTTGAAATCATCAGTTGGGTTGATGTCATTTTAAAATTGATTTTTTACTTTTAGGGATTGGATACATATCTATATACTTCTTATTTTTCATTTATAAAAAGGTAAATCATAATTTAACTTTTCTTGTGCATGAAATTTCACCATAGGAAGAAGAAGAATATTTAGGGGTAGGAAGATATTACACCAATGAAGTAAAGATAACATAAAATCCTTGAAGGTTTCAAGAATATGAGTTGCACCAACGATGTATACCAAGTCTTTGGAATCCCCAAATTTGGTTTACTTAAGGTTTTGCATATACATATTGACTTTACTTATAACCATATCTTAAAAATTTCCACAAGCCAAGGGGGCACTAATGCACTGCCAAGTTGAAAAAATGTAAGTATCCCTAACTCTAATCTCTCTTTCTTTTGTATTTTGGTCATTATTGTGGGTTTTTTATGCTTCATGTATTGGAAACCATAGGTTAGAACATGTTTGTCACTTTATTTCTATATTTTGCATTATTGTTAATCATAGCTCCTACTTTTATCACCTAGTGCTCTACTTTTATCACCTAGTGGCACCTTCATACTTATATTTTATTTCTTAATGATACCTTGACACCTTTAATTTGTGTAGTTGTTGCTTAAAATTATAATAACACTCATGATCTAGTGAGTTCTTCCACATGTAGATACCTATTTTTCATACAAGTCATGTGGCAATAAAATTTTTAGCACCTTTTAGGAATTTTAGATGACTAGTGCACATTAGTAAACTTTTGACATACTTTCCCCCATTTTTAGTTGATATCACACCACTTCCATCACCACCAATTTCCATTAGAAACTTTCAATCATATTAGGACCTACATGGGACATCTATGATCTTGTACATCTATTTTTTCTACATATTTTCCCTTTTTGACCACTATCCATAATATTAATTCATTGCCTACGGTTCATCACACCCCTTATTCTTCTCTTCCTCCCCTACCAAGCTCTGTCAATATGCCTCGTTCTACAAGTTTCTTGACCACATCTTAACCCATCATTTCATAGAAACCCACATACTAATTCCAAAAATTAGTTGTATATATTCCTAGGTATTTACCACCTATCAATATGAGTGTTATTACTAGCGTTCATCTCCTTTATAAACCTATATCTATGATGAGTGTACCATAGTACATATACATTCATAGTTAAAATCCTGAACTATTGTAGCCTTTGATCAACACTTCTATCCCTCATCACTATTAATATATCCATTCTTCCACATAACCGTTCATTTCCCAACAAAATTACAACATACTAGGAAGCCTTCCTCATTTTCAAAATAATCTTTTACCATATCATTAGTATCAATAATCGAATCCCATGACTTATGGACATACTAGCTCTTTTTTAGCAACCACCTCATCTCGTCAGAATGATCCCATGCAAACTTTGATTAATATAATCGGCAACATAGAAGATATTACCACGTGGCCTAAAAACATATTTTCTTACAAAAAAATCTGTAATGAACCCATCAACCCATCAATACCCCTTAAACCATATCCTCCCGACTGGGAGATTTTCAATTTTATCAAATTGTATAGTAAAGAAGATCCTTAACAACATCTTAGGGCCTTCTGGCATTCCTGTTATCTTATAGCTCATGATCAATGATCTTTAAACCTCTACTTTAAAATTTTATGAGACCAAAAAATGATGTTTCTACTTCCAATTATTTGAAAAATGATAGAATACTAAAAGATAGTGAATGAATCTTAGTGCTTAGAACTACTTGCAAAAAATAGAATGAGTAATTCAATGCATAACACAATATTTCTTCCACCCAGTCAGGAAGGGTAATTGCTCTTTCTTCCCACTTATATATATTGGCCAATCAAATTAATTATAGATTACAAGAAGCTAAAGGAAGACAACAATATTACTTCCACCCTCTGTACTTTCACTTTGCTTCTACAATTCAACTCCAATAGAAAAGTCTTCTTTCTCACTTCTCCCATGAATCGATGATCCTAATCCACTTTCTCTTCTTATATTTATAGCTACTTCTCATGTCCTCCTATGCATTGGAGAATGAGAAGGGTTGTACAGGGAAGAGACATAATCCAGACGCTTTAAATCCACAACTGTTCGTGGATATATATTTTTGTTTCCATTAGTGAGAGGACCACTCGTAAATGCAGACTGGTAGCTACGCAACCACTGAGGCGGTTACGTAACCATTGGTATGTACAGAGGGGCGGTTATGCAACTGCTATTCTACATAGATTGGTAGTTCTGTAACTTAAAAATTTTGATCTTCAATTTGCTAAATTTCTCTTATAGTAGTGATTGTTATGATGAAGTGGTGTTTCTATAGATCCATATGGATCACACCTCCCCTACTCAGGATGATTTTGGTCCCACAAAAGCTTAATGGGGGAGTAGATGAGGAAATAATAACCTCACTTTCTCCTTCAAGTACCACTAGGCCTACCTTGGTGTCTTTCCCTTGAGTCCAACCTACCAAGACTCCTGTGGACCTCTCTTTATCTCTCTAACCTTTTGCTACAACACTATGTCCTCCTCTAACTCACCTCGTGAATCTTCTATGGAAGGAAACAACTAATATTATTCTTCCTCATCAAGCATGGATGGATCATATAGGTGTAAGTTCTCACAATTTACTATTGAGTACATCCGCATGAAGTGTGTCAAATCAAGTTTGAAAGCATTTTCTCCAACCTACTCTAATATGGTGAAGGGTCCATACCATAGTGGCTTGAGTTTCCTTGCTTGACCTTCTAGTCACCCCTTTCTCGAGTAAAGCCAAACCTTGTCTCCAACATGAATTTTGTGCTCTCTATAATGCTGATCATGTCTATCCTTATTCTTAGCTTGAGATTTATCTAATTATTCTTTCACCTTGATATGGATTTGTTTTATCCTCTTAAAAAACTTCGCTTCTCTAGTCACTTTCGAATGATGTATCTACCCTTCTTTGTGCTGTCGAACCATAATGTCTAGTGGATTAGTAGGTAGATACCCCAAGCATTCTTCAAAGGTGACTGCATAGTGGATGTGTGTACTACCATGTTGTGGGAATGTTGAATGTAGGCTAAGGACTCATCCCAAGTCCATGGATATTTACTATTGTATCCTCTAATCAACTTCACCAAAGTCCTATTCACCATCTTTTTCTATTCATCTGTCTGGGGATAGAAGGTTGTGCTTCTCTATAAATTTGTGTCTATATTGTCCCACAAAGTAGTCCAAAAATTCCCCAAGAACCTGTAATATGTGTCAAAAATAATAGACTTCAGTGAACCAAAATTCACCCATACATTAACAAATAAAAGTTTCACTGCCTCACTTGATTTTATTGTATTTTTACACGCCATAAGAACACACATTTTATTGAATCTATCTATAAAAACACACACACACACACACACACACACACACACACACATATATATATATATATATATATATATATATATATATATATATATATATATATATATATATAAAATCATGTCCATGTTTATACATATGTAGTCCTCCTACAAAATCCATAGAGATATCGTCCCATGGATGAGTATGGACTGGTAATGGCATATATAAACCTTCTTGATTTTAGGATTGCTTATATAACAAAGTTTACATCCTCTTATGGATTTAGATACTTCTTCTTGCATATTGGGCCAGTACACATACCTTTGCAAGTGAACCATGGTATTTCCAACACCAAAATTTCCTATTACTTTTGAGGTATGCACTTCCATCATCAATAGAATACTTTCTTCTTTTGGCACACAATTTTTGCCCCATTGGTAGAGCAACCCATATTTAAGATACAAATATTTAATACCCATCCTTTCAGCCCATTGGGACTATAATTGGTTATATGTCACCCTAAAATATTTGTCATGAGAATATTCCTCTTCATAAGCTTCCTTTGTGAAGGGATCAATATAAGAGATGGTGGCCAAATTGGATATTTTATCCTGTGTGGGTGGCCTAGGCAACATGTTTGCCAACAAATTAGTATTACCTTTCTTATACTTGATTACAAAATGGAATTGCTAAAGGAATCCCATCCACTTGTAGTGGTGCTTGCAAATACTGGAGAGGTTTGTGGTTAGTGTGCACAATAGTTTCTTTACCCAATAAATAATGTTTCCATTTCTTAATTTCCTGAACTACTGCATACATCTCTTTATCATATACTGAATATCCTCTAACTGCTAAAGTGAAAGTTTCAGAATGATAAGATAATGGATTACCTCCCTATAACAACAATGCTCCCATAGCATAGTCATTGGCATCTGTATCTACTTCAAAGGTCTGTTGTAAATTAGGAAGAGAAAGTACTGGAGCATGACTAATTTTATATTTTAATAACTCAAAAGACTTGTCTTGTTCCTTACCATAGTCAAAGCCCTTACTCTTTACGATCGATGTGTGTAAAGGTGTTGAAATGGTAGAGAAGTCTAGAATGAACTTCCTTATGTACTGTAATGCTCCCACAAAAATTCTAGTCACTATGGATCTCGTTGGTATTGACCAATTGGTGATGGCTTCCACCTTCTTTGGATCCACTCATAACTTTCCTCCTCCAACCACGTGCCCAAGATAGACAAGTGATTTTGTGGAAAATTCACACTTATTCATATTGCCAATAGTTGTTTATCTTTGAGAAATTGTAAGACTTAATACAAAAGTGTTATATGTTCCTCCCATGTAGCACTAAAAATTAGAATATTGTCTAGATATAAAATGACACATAAATCAATGAATTCCTGCAATACATCATTCATCAATCTCATAAATATTACTGTAGATCAAGAATTTCGTGCTTGTTACCTGTCCAAGTTAATGCACCAAACTAAACACAAAAACCCTGAAAAACTCCAATGAAATCGATACCTGACAAAGATGTAGACGAATGAGGAAGCCGATGTAGCCAAGACGGGCGCACACGAGCAATTTGCACAATAGATCTGAATAACCTGCAAAACACCGATGCTTGACAGAAAAAGACCACGTTAAAAGATATTTAAGTGGACTGCCCAAGAAGCGGGTCCGAGAAGCGATAAGCTTCCTCGGCGGATGTCAGTCCACGTTTTCAATTAAAAAAAGAAGCATACATGATAAAAGATATAAATAAAGACTAGATTTTCTGATTGCAGTAATAAAACAGAAACTGAACAGCAGACAGAAAGTACAGAAAACAGGGAACTGGGAAATAATGCTAGATTTGTGTTACCTGTGACCTTTTACCTGTCTGCAGGGAAATCGGCGTCGACTGGGTAGAATCGGTGGCGACTGATGTGATCGGCGTCGACTGGGTAGGATCGGCGTCGACTGAAGGTAGACTGACCAATCGGGGACTGTGCGATGAGATTCGGGGATTGGAATATGAATGTGGTCTGCTAGATGTGCCGAAGATGGAGAGACACTGGAACAGAGTCACCAGATGATAGACGGTGGTGTGTGATGGTGATATGATACGGGCAGAGTAACGGTGCTCCTCTCAGGGATTGATTTGGACAGGATCTGCCCTAATTTGATACAATTGATGCTAAGAAGATCTCTCTTTCTCTCAACCTGTATCTTTCGCTCTCTGTTCGCTTTTTCGCTCGTTCGTAATCTCTTCTTCGGTCTCTTCGCTCTCTTCGGTTCCTAGAACTGAGTTTTGGGCTTGCTTTTATAATCGGCGCCGCTCCTAGAAAATCGGCGCCGACCATATGGGTCGGCGCCGATCGCGGAAAAGAATCCCGATATGGCCAAATTGATTGATTCGAGAAAAATAAGACTTATCCCGACTACGGGAAAATATCCCGCTTAGGGAAGATTAAAAATAGATGCGATGCATAGATAGAATAAATTTGGGGTGGATAAGTGATTAAGATGCATGGGAAGAAGCGTAATTAAATATTTAATATTTAATCACTCATGGGTAAGATGTGATGGGATGAATTAAATTTGGAATAAGTGATTAAATCACAAATTGGATAATATCCCAAGGGGATAGTTGGTGACGCGAACGTGCCCCAGGTTACCTAGGCAAGTAAACGGATGAGAGGGACACTAAATTGGGTAACCAATTTTAAGTGTCTACATTTTGCCCCTTTTTGTCAAGTAACTTGCGATAAGCAAGGTTATGAGACAAAAACAAAGGGATGGATGAAGAGAAGAATTTGTGGTGATGTGATCCCCCTCAAACTAGGGATGGGATGGATGATAGAACAGACGATCCCGAGTTTGAAAGAGGTAGATGAAAAATGCAGGATGCCCCAGTTGGATGGCTGGAGTAGATCTGATCATTGATGACGCATAAAAATAAACACAAGGGCAGCAACCTAAGGAACTCACATTGGTAGGGAAAACTAGCCGGTCTCCTCATGAGACGACGTTAGTGTCTACAGACCCATGAGTGTAAGGAGAACTGCAAAATAGTCAGCATCGAAAGAGAGACACATTGGTAGGGACGACTAGACGGTCTATAAATCAGATGACGTTAGTGCCTACAGACCCGCGTAACTCTAAGCTGCCAAAAAGGTACGAGTGTCCCACGCAAAAGGGAACAAACCCAAAAATAGACAAGGATATCTAAAAGATGCGCCAAAAGGCAAGATTCAGCACACAAAAATGATCAGATAGATAAGTAAGCCAAGTATCAACACTATGGCAAATAGACATGAAAAATCGGCGGCGATCAAACTAATCGGCGCCGACCAAAACAATCGGCGTCGACCCAAAAAATCGGCGCCGACCAATCCAGACGCATATAAATATGCGAACGGAAAACGTAAACGATTTATTTGCAACGTGACGATTGATTCAGAGAGAGATAGATTTGAGATTTGAACACAATGGAAGCCTCTGGGAGCGGACAGAAGCGCAGGAGGACACGACCTGGGGTAAGTGGTCATTCTTGAACCCATCTTTATTTATTATATTTTTTTTTTTGTGTGATTTTTTTGGTGCATGGGAGGCCAGGGCCTAGTTTACATCTGGCCAGGCAGTCGGCACCGATTGGGTTAATCGGCGTCGATGTGTTTTTGGATCGGCGTCAATTGGTATTAATCGGCGCCGACTAGGATGAACGACGCCGATTTTACCAAATCGACGCCGACTGAAAGATTTTTTTTTTTTTTATGCTTTTGGAAGATGAGATTTGGGAAAAAAAAAAAAAGAGACTGATTATGCTTTTGATGTTGTGGATGCAGGCACGAGAGGCTCTTCATATGAGGGATACCATCCCTGAGCTATTGGAGACGATCCTCCCTGATGTGACCGATACAGACTGGCAGCATTTAGAGCTAGCCGGGCTTGGGGGTTTTAGATATTATAGACGAGTGCCACGAGATGTGGAGCTCATGCGAGCATTAGTGCGACGGTGGGACAGCCACACGTGCACATTTTGGTTTAGGACGGGTGAGATGACTATCACCCATGAGGATGTATACAGGATCCTCCGATTACCGATTACGGGGGACCCGATTGAGATCACACCCCGAGAGCAGCAGCAGAGGGCCCTGGTGCGATTGTACAGAGACAGAGCAGATGACTCGGAGATAGTATCTGGGGCAGTGAGGATAGCCTCACAATACAGGCAGGATAGCCCTCGGAGCAGGCGGATAGCCTTGATTCAGATGGCTATATCTTATTTTGCTTTACCAGACTCAGGAGGTGGGAGATTCCCATTGCTACTATTAGACTGCGTGTGTGACATCTTGCAGCATAGACAGGTTTTTGCCTTTGCCGATGCCCTGATAGCTCAGGTATATTATGAGCTATGGATGTACACCACTGGTCGGAGGACAGGGATCGATGTCAGCTTTGTGCTTCATTGCTGGGCATACGAGCACATAGCAGTGATCAGGCCATCCAGGCTTCCTTGGATGCCAGCGGCAGTGGGGGGTGTTGATTATGGATTTCGGAGATGGCGGGCTGACATGGCCGCAGGAGATACAGGTAGATCAGCCGAGTGGTACTCGGAGCGTTCAGGATGCTTACACCAGATCAGGTTTATCTGGAGACCATATCGGGCATTTCCGATATGGGTTGGTCAGGATGCCCACTTGGTAGCATTGAGACGGAGTCGGGTGGTCAGGGGTCGCAAACCAGATATGTGGGAGCGAGTCCCATTCATGCGGATACTGAGGAAGTTTGGCCTAGTACCGACAGTGCCAGCACAATACACGCCATATAGGCGGGATAGCAGAGAAGACATATTTGCCGATTTGATCCCGGCAGACCCATTGAGAGAGGCTCCACCCTCCATGGACCGCGATGATGACCGCGGGGGTGGATGAGGGCTATGCAGCATGGTATCGATACAAGAGTTGCCTCGACATCTCCCGCCCTCTATGGATGCTGATGAGGAGGACATAAGTTGCTACGCTGGACAGCTAGAGGGAGAGCATGCCACACTGATACAGACACATCAGGTAGCTCTGGAGGAGATCAGGGCCTTGACAGAGGAGAGAGATTCCCTGATTGTGGAGAGAGACACCGCTCGCCAGGAGCGAGATACAACGATTCAGCAGAGGGATCGCTACTTTCGGCACAGGGAGGCCCTCAGGGCCAAGTACGGAGAGACCAGTGCCACATCAGAGTCTGGGACACAGGGCACGGCTCTAGGAGGGGCACCACCAGCAGCGCCAGCAGCACCAGCAGCACCTTTATGAGCACCGGGTATGGTGAGCCTGAGCACATACCAGTCTCTCCTTGCTGAGGTGAGATATATGAGGATGCCCTAGCGCAACATGCCCCAGATGTGCCTCGGTATGGGGTGAGGAGGAGAGCAGGGACGGCTACAGCGAGCGGAGCCTCAGGTGGAGGGAGCACTGGGAGAGATCGAGTGGGCCGAGACCTCCAGCAGCAGGTGCATCGAGCTCGGTAAGGCGGCGGCCAGGAGAGACCGCCGGGTGCAGAGGAGGGTGGAGGAGATAGTGTCCTCCACGCTTCCGATTTTACCATATAGAGATTGGATAGATTTTGTATTTGTATAGTGATGTAGCCTCGATTGGAAGGCCTTGTATAGATGGCTTGATTGGAAGCCACCATTGTTTTGTAAAAACACACATGTATATATAGATTGATCACGTTATTTGTCGTATAATTGTACTCATGCTTTTCAATTTTGATATACATGGGTAGATGGATATAGATAGAGGATAAAATAGATGTGATTGGAGAGATATAGACTGATAGATGATAGAAATAGATGTGATTAGATAGATTGAAATGTGGATACAAATAGATGTGATTGGATAGATATAGACTGATAGATGATAGATGTGATGTGGATATAACTTTGATAGATGATGTAACTTGGATGTACAGGTGTTTTAAATATTTTGATGGATAGATATACAGATATACTTGAATGTGATTGGATAGATATAGACTGATAGATGATAGATGTGATGTGGATATAACTTTGATAGATGATGTAACTTGGATGTACATGTGTTCAAATATTTTGATGGATAGATATACAGATGTACTTGATGTATGGATTAGATATAGATAGATGTAATGTATCTTAGATGTATTTTCGATATTTTGATGGATAGATAGATAAATGTGTTGGATATATGGATGTAATTGTAATGAGAAATGAATACAGATAGGTGTTTTGATAGATAAGATGAACCTAGATAGAAGATAAACTTTGATTGAATTAACATGTGAAATGCCAATTTAACGGGGTTGCAAGACAAAGAAATGGAGAATACTCCTTGCAAGAGTCAAAGATGAAAGTGGAAACAACCGTGACTTAGAAGAGAAGGTACTCGGAGAAGAAGAAAAATGATTAAGTTGGACTTCCAACCGAACATAGATAAAATCCAGAAAGGGAACCAAAAGGACCCAAGCATACAAGGCCCTATATAAGATTAAAATAAATCTGACACTAACTAGTCGCCAAACCAGATCTAGGATAGAAACAGAAAGAAAAGTACAGTAAGTATCTTGTCGGAACTTACAAGGGACAGAATACATGTCCATAGTGGAAAATAGGATTCCCCATATGATCGACAAAAAGGTCCTAAATCTCAGCTTCAATGATTTTAACAGAAAAGCAAACCTGATCAATGCGGGAAGTTTGCTTGATATGGAAAGACTGATCGATGCGGGAAGTCTTTTAGTGATGCTAAAAGTGTATAAACTGACTGGTAAGGCTGATTGATTACATAGAAGCCTTGAATTTTTCTTTGAGAAACCAGCCGTCCTTCAAGGGAGCGGTCTGTATTTTGAATTTTAATGATAGCCATCCTTCGAGGGTATGGTCTGATTTTTTTTTTTTGATTCACTTGAATAATGTATGGATAGCTGTCCTGCAGGGGATCAGTCTATCTTTGGATAGCACATTTTTTTTTTTTTTTTTGTGAAACTTTTTGGAAGAATAAGCTGAGTTGAGTCCTAGCGAGATCAGATGGAGGGCACGAGGAAATAGACGAGCACATGCCCTATGACCCGCGTAGCTCTGATAAGATAAGTATTGGGACAGATGAAAGTGGTGTTAAGGTATTCCTACCATGAGGAGGAAGGAACCTCGAAAGAGAACGTGCACTGGTTCGAGCCGCGGTACTAATTTAGGTCCGCGACGGGGGCCTCGGGGAGAGAACCAACCATTTTCAACTCACCACGAAAGTAGATGACTGGTTATTAGGACAGATGGAAGATCTGAGTTGACGACTAGATTGTGTAAGGTGGATTTAACAATAGAAAGGGCGTAAAATGCAAAGAGATGAAGAGGGTTCCGCTTCAGGGCTCCATCCATGGAAAGATAACGATAAGGCCCCAGACCCTATATTTATGAGTGTAATGTAGGCGGCCCATCCAAGTTGGGAGCAAACGTACAACGTTGACTCCTTTCGAGTGTAGGGACATTTGATTTTCCTTAAGAAAAGATCACCAATTTGTAAGTCACGATGTTTGCCACGAGGTGCTTGGTTAAGCACAGGGTGAACCCGCTCGCGATTGACCTGATGATGGCTCAAGAGCGTTTAAGACACCACTCATCTAATTAATTCAAGGTTGCTGATGCCAGACGATTTTGACGCTTACTTTCCTCATCGGAACAATTCTCTAAGGAAACAGGAGGATGGGATTTGGACTCCAAAGGAAGGACCGCCTCAGACATAACGAGAGAGAAGGGAAAGTAGCACCAGTAGGGAGTACGAATGCTAGTCTTGATAGCCGGGAGAAGCAAAAGGGTATGTAGATGGCAATCCTTACAGCTAGACTAGTTACCTTGCGAGGATATTACGCAAAGTTGTATTGGAGACTTCGGCTGGCCATTAGCTGAGGATAGTATGGAGACGCAAAACTGAGTTGATATGAAAGCATTGCAGAGATCTGCAAACAGCGTTCTTGAAAGATACCATTATCTTGATTAGTTTTGTGTGAACGCCGAGCGACAAATGAGGTGTTATAGACGAAATCAACTATGGTTTATCCCTTGATGAGAAAGGGGGATAGCTTCTACCCAGTAGTAAGTACTCGTGGCGGAAGGTGGTAATGAAGAATGATGAAGTTGTGAAAGAACGAGGATTGCTGCGGTGAGACCAATAAGATTGAGGACCCCCCACTGCGAAAAAGGCAACAAATCCGCCGCAGTTGCAAAGCCTGACTAGGGATGTGCGGGTGAGATTGGAATGTTGCTTGACACTGACCACTCTTGGTGTATTCAGCCCAAAATCTCGATTAAGAGAAGGCCAATAATACCCAAAAGAAGATGCGCTTAGCTACAGTAAGCCAAAAATGTCGCCACATAAGGGGGGGCTCTCGAAAGAATGCTGATCATTCTATCCCGCTTTTCTTAGCGTTGAGATTTTCTGCAGATTCTTTTCAACTCTTGATTTATTTGTTTTATCCTCTTAAAACCGCGACTACTAGGCACTTTTCGAATGATGTATCTACCCTTCTTGTGCGTCTGACCAAGAATGGCGAGTGATGAGTAGGGTAGATACCCAATCATTCTTCAAAGTGACTGATAGGGGATGGGTGTACTACCTAGTTTGTGAATTTGAATGTAGCTAAGGAACTTCTCCAAAAGTCCATGGATATTTTACGAGTGGATCCTCGAGCAAACGTCGCAAGGTCCTAGGCAACCATCTGGGGCTTTCATCGTCGGTGGGATAAAGGTTGTTGCGTCTCTATAAATTTGTTCTATATTGTCCACAAAGTAGTCCAAAAAGTCCCCAAGAACATGTTAAGAGGTGTGCAAAATATAACTGCAGGGGAACCCCAAAGTCAACCATACATTACAACATAAAGTTTCATCACTGCGCTCACTTGATTTTATTGTTTTTTAACGCCATAGAACACACATTTTATGGAATCTATCTAGAATAAAACAACACACACACACACATCCCACACACACACCCACATATATATTATCTCGTATATATCTCGATATCGATATATATCCTATCATATATGATTCTATAAACAGGTCCGGTTTAATACAATATGTAGTCCTCCTACACAATCCATAGAGATAACGTCCCAGGGATGAGTATGGACCTGGTAAGGGCATAGAGAAACCTTCTGATTTTAGGATTGCTTATATACAAAGTTTTTTTTACATCCTCTAGGTTTAGATACGATCTTCTTTTCATATATGTGGGCCAGTACACATACCTTTGGGCAAGTGAACCATGTAGTGCCACTTTCCAACACCAAAAGTTCCTATTACTGGGGTGAGTAGGGCACTCCATCATCAATAAATACTTCGGCTTTTTGGCCCACTTTTTGCCCCATTGGTTAAGCAACCCCAATAAGATACAATAATGGGGGGGGGGTGATAAGACCATCCCTTCAGCCCATTGGACTAGAATGGGGGGGAGAAGCAACCTAAAAATGTTGTCATGAAATTCCTCTTTCAGACTTCCTTTATTGAAGGGATCCATATTAAGATGGTGGCCAAATTGGATAGTTAATCCTGTGGTGGGTGGGCCTAGGCAACATGGTTGGCCAACAAATAGTAGTACCGGTCTTAGACTTGATTCCAAACTGGATTGCTAAACTAAGGAATCCCATCCACTTGTTGGTCTTCAAATACTGGGAGGAGTTTGTGGTTAGTGGTCACATAGTTTTCGTTACCCATAAAAGTTTCCATGCTAATTTCCTGAACTAACTGCAGAAAACGCGTGAGCAGATGACTGAATATCCTCTAACCTAAGCGGGAAAGTTTCGAATGGATAAGATAATGGATTAACCCGCCCTATAGCACTGCGCCCATGAGCAAGATCATTGGCAGTCTGTATTACTTCAAGGTCTTTGTAAATAGGAGAGAAAGTATCTTGGAGCTGAACTATAATTTTAAAGTTTTATACTCAAAAGGACTTGTCTTGTTCTCTTACATAGTCAAGCCCTTCCTTTTACGATCGTGTGGGGGTAAAGGTGGTGGGAAGGGGAGAGAAGTCTGAATGAACTTCCTTATGTAAGGTAATCTGCCACAAAAAAGCTCTAGTCACTATGGATCTCGTGGGGGAATGATCAATTTGGGGTGATGCCTGTCCACTTCGTTGGAGCCCTCAGAACTTGTCCTCCTCCAACCCGATGCCCAGAGAGGACAAGATTTGGGGGAAATGCAAACGTATGCATTTGCCAAATAGTGTTGATATCTTTGAGAACTTGTAAGACTTAATACAACAGTGTTATATGTTCCTCCCATTTACACTAAAATTAGAATACGTCTAATAGAAAATGACAAGAAATCAAGGAATGCCTGCAGACTAATCTCATCTCATAATATTCTGGAGAGCAAAAAGTTCGTGCTTGTTACCCTTCCAGTTAAAGGCCCAAACTAACCCCAAACCCTGAAAAAACCGCCAATGAAATCGATACTGACAACGAGTAGACGAATGAGGAAGCCGATTAGCCAAGACGGGCGCACGGCATTGTCACAATAGATCTACTACCTGCAAAAAAAACGCCGAGCTTGCAGAAAAGACCACGTTAAAGTATATTATAAGGGGACGTCCCATTGAAGCGGTCCTAGAAGCCGATAAGCTTCCCGAGGTATGAGCCAAAAAAACATGAGAAAGCAAAAGTACAATAACACAGGAGAGAGAGCCGAAAAAACGTAGAGCCGAACAAAAAGAAAAATTAATAGAAAAGAGAAAAGGCACCAAGAAAAAAGGCATTCAGGCCACGTTGGCAATGACAATAAGCATACAGATATAAAAGATATAAAAAAAGACTAGTTTCTTGATTGCAGTAATAAACAAAAACTGAACAGCAGACCGAAGTTACGAAAACAGGAACGGGGGGAAATAATGCTGCTTTGTGTTACCTGTGACCTTTACCTGGCTGCAGTGAAATCGGCGTCGACTGGTAGAATCGTGGCGACGGGATGATCGGCGTCACTGGGTAGGGACGCGTCGACTGAGGTAGACTGACCAATCAGGGTACTGTGCGATGAGATTCGGGAAATTTTTTTTGGAATATGAATGTGGTCTGCGAGATGTGCCGAAATGGGAGAGACACTGAACAATTCACCAGATTATAGACTTGGGGTGGTGATGGTGATATGATACTGCAAGGAACGGCTCCTCTCAGGGATTGATTTGGACAGGATCTTCCCTAATTTGATACAATTGATCTAAAAGATCTCCTCTTTTCCATCAACCTTATCTTTCCTCTCTGTTCGCTTTTGCGCTCTTTCGTATCTCTTCTTCGGGCTCCGTCGCGTCGCTCATGTCGGGTCCTAGGAACTGAGTTTTGGGCGTGAGGAATAATCGGCCCCCCTAGAACATCGGCCGGCCGACCATGGGTCGGCGCGACGCGGAAAAGAATCCCGATAATGGCCAAATTGATTGATGCGAGAAAAATAATACCTACCCGACTACGGCGAAATGATCCCGCTAGGAAGATTACAATAGATTCGCGATGCATAGATAGAATAAATTTGGGGGTGGATAATGAATTAAGATGCATGGAAGGAAAAAGCGTAATTAAATTATTACTATTTAATCATTTCATTGGTCAATGTGATGGTATGATTAAGGTGAATAGTGATTCCATCACAAATGGGATAATATCCCAATGGGATAGGTTGGGACGCACTGCCCCAGTTACCTAGGCAAGTAAACGATAGAGGGGAGACCTAATTGGGTAACCAATGTTAAGTCTACAGTTTGCCCTTTTTGTCAAGGAACGTGCGATAAGCAAAGTGATGAGACAAAACAAAGATGTAAGAGAAGAATTGTGGTGATGTGATCCCTCCCCTCAAACTACTAGGATGGGAATGGATGATAGAACCAGACGATCCGATTTTGAAAGAGGTCGATAAAAATTCAGGTATGCCCCATTGGATGGCTGGAGTAAGATCTAGCGTATACGCAGAAAAAAGACACCAGGGAACAACCTAAGGAACTCACAGGGGAGGGAGACTAGCCGGTCTCCTCTTATACGACGTTATGTCTCACGACCCCTGAGTGTAAGGAGAACGCAAAATAGTCAGCATCGAAAAGAGACACATTGGTAGGGACGCCTAGACGGTCTATAAATCAAGGACGTTAGTGCCTACAGACCCGCGGTAACGCTAAGCCTGCCAAAGGTACGAGTTCCCACGCAAAGGGACAAAACAACCCAAATAGCCAAGGATATCTAAAAGATGCGCCAAAAGGCAAGATTCGCACACAACAAATGTCAGATAGATAAGTAAGCAGATCAACACTATGCAATAGACATAAAACATCGCTGCGATCAACGAATCGCGCGACCAAAACAATCGGCGTCGACACAAAAAAAATCGCGGCCGACCATCCGACGATATAATATACGAAACGGAAAACGTAACCATTTTATTTTGCAAACGTACATTTGATTCAAGAGGAGTAGATTTGAGATTGGAAACACAATGGACCTCGGGGATTGCGACAGAAGCCTCAGGAGGACAACACCTGGGGTAGTGGTCATTCTTGAACCCACTTTTATTTATTATATTTTTTTTTTGTTGATTTTTTTGGTCAATGGGTAGCCAGGGCTCTAGTGTTACATCGGGCAAGGCAGCGACACCGTGGGGTGAATCGCGTCCGATGTTTTTTGGCTCGGCGTCAATTGGTAATTAATCGCGCCGACTAGGATAACGACGCCGATTTACCAAATTCGCGCGCGACTTGAAAGATTTTTTTTTTTGTTTTTGTATGCTTTGGAGATGAGATGTTGGGGAAAAAAAAAAAAAAGAGAACGATTATGCTTTGATGTTGTGTGGAGCAGCCGAGAGGCCTTTCATATGAAGGATCCCATCCCTTAGTATTGGAGACGAATCCTCCCTGATGTGGACCGATACAGCCTGGCAGCATTTCTAGAGCAGCCGGGCTTGGGGGGGTTTAGATATTATAGCGAGTGGCCACGAGAGGTGGAGCTTCATGCGAGCATTAGTTCGACGTGGACAGCCACACGTGCACATTTGGTTTAGGAGGGTAGAGGACATCACCCTGAGGATGTATCCATGATCCTCCGATTTACCGATTACGGACCCGATGAGATCACACCCCGAGAGCAGCATCAGAGGCCCTGGGCGATTTGTACAATACAGAGCACATGAACTCTGAATGTATCTGGCAGTGGAGATATGCCTCACAATACAGGCATGGATACCCTCAGCAGCGATAGCCTTGATTCAGAGTTGGCATATCAAGTTTGCTTACCCAGACTCAGTAGGTGGGGAGATTCCCATATGCTACATTAACCGTGACTATTAGAGGTGTGTGACAGTCGTGGCCAGCATGACAGGTTTTTTGCCTTGCCATGCCCTGATAAGCTCAGTATAATTAGGAGCTAGGGGATTACACCACTGGTCGGAGACAGGATCCTGTCAACTTTGGCTTCATTGCTGGCATACGAGCACATGCAGTGAGTCATAGCCATCAGGCTTTCCTGGATGCCAGCGGCTATTGGAGTGTTTGATGATTATGGCTTTCGAGATGGCGGGCTGCCATGCCGCGAATACAGGTAGATCAGCCGAGTGGTGACTCGAGGCGTTTCCAGGATGCTTACCCATCAGGTTATCCTGGAGAACCATATCGGCATGTCCGTTTCCGATAGGGTTGTTCCAGGATGCCCACTTGGTAGCATGAGACGGAGTCGGGTGGTCAGGGGTCGCAACGACCCAGATATATGGGGCGAGTCCCATTCATTGCGGACTGAGGCAAGTTTGCCTATTACAGCATGTCAGCCACATACACGCCAGATAGTCGGGATAGCAAGAGACAGATTTGCCGATTTGATCCCGGCAGACCCATTGAGAGAGGCTCCACCCTCCTAATGGACAGCGATGATGACCGGGGTGGATGAGGGCTTAATGAAGATGGTACGATCAGAGTTGCTCGACATCGCCCCGCCCTCTCAATGGATTCTATGAGAGGAATAGTTGCTACGCTGGACAGGCTAGAGGATAGCAATTCCACACTGATACAGACACGTCCATGTAAGCTCTAGGAGAATCAGGCCTTGACATAGGAGGAGTTTCCCTGATTGTGAGAAGATACACCGCTCGCCAGAGCGAGATACAACGATTTCACATGATCGCTACTTACTGTTCGGCACAGGGAGGCCCTCAGGCCAAAGATAATACCTAGAGACCAGTGGCCACTCATAGTCTGGGACCACAGGGCACGGCTCTAGAGGGGCACCACCAGCGCGCCAGCCAGCACCAGCAAGCCCCAGTATGAGCACCGGGTATGGTTAGCCTGTACACATACCAGTCCTCTCCTATCTGAGGTGAGATATTATGAGGATGCCCTAGCGCACATGCCCAATGTGCCTACGGTATGGGGGTGGAGAGGAGAGCTACGTCTTAGCACGCGAGCGGAGCCCCCAGGTGTATGGAGCCTGGTGATACTATCGAGGTGGGCGCCGAGCACCTCCACAGCAGTGGCATCGACCTCGTTAGGCGGCGGCCATAGAGAGACCGCCGGTGTCAGAGGAGGGTGGCGAGATATATGTCCTCCACCTTCCGATTTTACCATATAGAGATTGGATAGATTTTGTTATGTGTATAGGGATTGTAGCCTCGATGGAAGGCCTTGGTATGATGCTTGATTGGAAGCACCCTTGTTTTGTAAAAAAACACATCATGTAGATATAGATTGACACTTATTTGTCTAGAATTGTACTCATATGCTGGTCAATTTTGATATACATTGTAGATTGGATCTGAAGAGGATCAAAGAATGTATTGGAGAGATATAGAACTGATAGACTACAGAACAGAGACTTGCTTAATCGATGCAATGTGATACATACGATGTGATGGAAGTATAGACTGATAGATTGGTAGATGTGTTGATACTAACTTTGATCGATGATGTAAACTGGATGTACATGTGTTTTTACATATTTTTGCCTGATGATACACATATATACCTTGACTGTGAGTGTATAGATATATACTGATAATGATAGATGTGATGTTGGATAAACTTTATAGATGATGTAACTTGGATGTACCAGTGTTCAACTATTTCGCTGGATAGATATACATGTCACTTGATGTATGGATTAGAGATAGACTAGCATGTAATGTATCACTTAGATGTATTTTTTTCGATAATTTTTGGATGAGAGATAGCATAAATTTTGTTGGATATATGGATTGTTCATGTCATTAGAATGGATACCGATAGGTTGTTTTGATAGATAAGATGCAACCTAGATATAAGATAAACGTTGATTGGAATTAACATGTGAATTCCAATTTAACGGGGTGCAAGACAAGAATGGAAATACGCCTTGCAGAGTAAAGATGAAGTGTGAAACAACCGTGACTTTAAAGAGAAGGTACTCGGAGAAGAAGAAAAATGATAAGTTGGTACTTCCAACCGAACATAGATAAAATCCAGAAAGGGAAACCAAAGATCCAAGCATACCAGGCCCTATATAAGATTAAAATAAATCTGACACTAACTAGTCGCAAACCAGATCTAGGATAGAAACAGAAAGAAAAGTAAGTAAGTACTTTGTCGGAAACTTACAAGGGACAGAATACATGTCCATAGTGGGAAAATAGGATTCCCCATATGATCGACAAAAAGGTCCTAAATCTCAGCTTCATGATTTTAACAGAAAAGCAAACTGATCAATGCGGGGAAGTTTGCTTGATATGGAAAGACTGATCGATGCGGGAAGTCTTTTAGTGATGCTAAAAAAGTGTATAAACTGACTGGAAGGCTGATTGATTACAAGAAGCCTTGAATTTTCTTTGAGAAACAGCCGGCCTTCAAGGGAGCGTCTGTATTTTGAATTTTAATGATAGCCATCCTTCGAGGGTATGGTCTATTTTTTTTTTTTGATTCACTTGATAATGTATGGATAGCTGTCCTTCAGGGGATAGTCTATCTTTTGGATAGCATCCTTTTTTTTTTTTTTTTTTTGAAACTTTTTGGAAGAAGCTGAGTTTAGTCCTAGATAGATCAGATGGAGGGGAAGAGAACATAGAAGAACATGCACTCATGACCCGAGTAGATCTGATTAAGATAAGTACTTGGGACAGATGAAGTGGTGATTAAGGTATTCCTACCATGAGGAGGAACATATCCGAAAGAAACGTGCAATGAGTAGAGCCGCGGTACTCATATTTAAGGTAAGCGAGGCAATAGGCGGAGAACCACACAATTTCAAATCACCACGAAAGTAGATGACTGGTTATTAGGACGGATGGAAGATCTGAGTTGCAACTAGATTTGTGTAAGATGGATTTTAACAATAGAAGGGCCATAAATGCAAAGCATTAAGAGGTTCCACTTCAGGGATACCATCCATGGAAGATAAACGATAAGCCCCAGACCCATATTTATGAGTGATAATGTAGGGGCCCATCCAGTTGGGAGCAAACTTACCACGTTGACTCCTTTCGAGTGTAGTGACATTTGATTTTCCTTAAGAACAAGATCACCAATTTTGAAGTCACGATGTTGCAAGTGCTTGTTATAAGCACGTTTGACACGCTCGAGATAGACTGATGATGCTCAAGAGCGTTAAGACGCCGCTCATCTAATAATTCAAGTTGTGCCAGACGATTTTGACGATAATCCTCATCGGAGACAAATTCTCTGAGAGAAACACGGAGAGATGGGATTTGGACCTCCAAAGGAAGGACAGCCTCAGACCCATAAACTAGAGAGAAGGGAGTAGCACCAGTAGGAGTACGAATGCTAGTCCGATAAGCCCAGAGAGCCAAAGGGATATGTAGATGCCAATCCCTACCAGCTCGACTAGTTACCTTTGCGAGGATATTACGCCAAAGTTTTATTGGAAGCTTCGGCTTGACCATTAGCTTGAGGATAGTATGGAGAAGAAAAACTGAGCTTGATATTGAAAGCATTGCAGAGATTATGCAAATCAGCGTTCTTGAAAGACTTACCATTATCTGTGATTAGCTTGTGTGGAACGCCAAAGCGACAAATGATGTGTTGATAGACGAAATCAACTATGGGCTTAGCCTTTGTTGAAGAAAGGGGGATAGCTTCTACCCACTTAGTAAAGTACTCAGTGGCGGTAATGATAGAATGATGACGTTGTGAAGAACGAGGATTGATGAGACCAATAAGATCGAGACCCCACTGCGAAAAAGGCCACAAATCCGCCGCAGGTTGCAAAGCCTGACTAGGATGTGCGTGAGATTGGAATGTTGCTGACACTTGACACACTTCTTGGTGTATTCACAACAATCTCGATTAAGAGAAGGCCAATAATACCCCAAATGTAAGATGCGCTTAGCTACAGCTAAGCCACTAAAATGTCCACCACAGATACCGTCATGGACCTCCTGAATAGCTTTAGATGATTCATGAGTTTTGAGGCATCGAAGCAAATACCATCAAAGCCGCGTTTGTAAAGAAGGCCGCCTAGAATAGTATAGCGATTGGCGCGTTGGACAAAAGATCTTTCTACCATTGGGGAGACAAATCTGGAGGAAGGACCGAATGAGATAGATAATCAACTATCTGTTGATACCATTCATCCTGAGTATGGGTTGTGACAACATTGATTGACGTTAGTTGCCCAAGATGAGATGGTTGATCTAATCGTTGCACAGCCACATAAAGACGCGAGTCTTCGGTAAAAGGCGGGATAAGGGAGGCTAAAGAGGCCATGGTATCTGCGAATCGATTTGCAGTACGAGGAATGGCTTGGATAGTGAAGTTATCGAAAGATTGGAGTTGGGCAAGAACGATGTCGCGATATTTTTGAAGGATATCATTCTTGCATTGATAGACACCCGTGACCTGGTTAATGATGAGTTCAGAATCACCAAAGATGTCAATATGACGAGCGCCGAGATTAATGGCATTTTGAAGACCTAAGACAAGAGCTTCGTACTCAGCCATATTATTGGTGCAATCAAAGTTTAATTTGTGTGCGACTGGGATAGGCGTACCCCAAGGAGGAATCATCACAAAACCCGCACCTCCCCCTTGCTGGCATTTGGACCCGTCAAAGAAGAGTTTTACTTTAAATGGAGATAGACCAAAATCAATTTGTTGGATAAATTCATCGGGGAATTGAGCAAGGGGATCTTGAGTGTCTGGAAGAGGAGCATCAACTAATTGATCTGTAATAACCTGACCCTTAATAGCCTTTTGCGGGATAAACTCGAGGTCAAATTCTGTCATGAGCATGAGCCAACGAGTGATACGATCATTGTGATAAGGTTTTGCATGGATTGTCTTAAGTGGATTGACACTTGTGACAATGTAAGTTTTATGATTAAGGAGATAATGACGAAGCTTAGAAGTTGCAAAGAAGAGACCGCAACATAGTTTTTCAGCTTCGGAGTAACATGTCTCATACTCATGGAGGGTGCGACTGATGTAATAGACAGCTTGTTCTTTACCACAAGTGTCCCGATGCGAGATCATGGCTCCCAGAGCATGGTCAGTCACAGAGATATAGAGATAGAAAGGCTCCCCCTCGCTTGGAGGTGTAAGCACAGGTGGAGAAAGAAGATAAGCTTTGAGATCATCAAAGGCCTTTTGGCAATGCTCATCCCATTCAAAATGAACATTCTTACGGAGAAGATGGTGAAAAGGTTGACAACGGTCCGACAATTGGGAGATAAAACGACGCACCGATTGAAGACGTCCTTGGAGACTGCGAAGTTGCTTCAAGTTAGAAGGGGGAGGCATCTCAAGGATGGCTTTTATTTTTGCGGGGTCGACTTCAATACCCCTGATGGAAATGATAAAACCTAAAAGTTTACCAGTGAGAACGCCAAACACGCACTTAGCTGGATTTAGACGAAGACAGAAGCGGACAAGCCTCTCAAAGAGAGGTGCAAGGATGAAAAGATGATCCTGACGGTGTTTGGACTTGCCGAGGAGGTCGTCAACATAATCCTCTACAGTTTTGTGTAAGAGGTCATGGAAGATGTATGTCATTGCTCGTTGATAGGTTGCTCCTGCGTTCTTAAGGCCAAAAGGCATGACATGATAGCAAAAGGTCCCCCAAGGGGTTATGAAGGAGGTCTTATGTTGGTCTTCTGGTGCGATGAGGATTTGATTATATCCAGAGAAACCATCCATAAGAGAAAGCATCTCATGACCCGCAGTTAAATCTATGAGTTGGTCGATATTAGGAAGAGGAAAATCATCCTTTGGACATGCAAGATTAAGATCCCGGAAGTCGGTACAAATTCGAATCTTCCCAGTAGCCTTAGTTACTGGTACTACATTAGACACCCATTGCGGATAATCGATGGGTTGGATGAAGCTAGCCGAGAGCAAGCGTTGTAATTCTTCTTTAACAAGAAGGGCTACTCTAGGGTGCATTTTACGCAATTTTTTCTTGACTGGCTTGATGTTGGGAAGGGTAACGATATTGTGGACCACAATATCGGGATCGAGCCCTGGCATATCCTCATATGACCAAGCAAAGGCTTGACGATGTTTGGAAAGAAAAGTGGTAAAGTCCCCTAATTCCTGTGGATTAAGGGATTGGCCGACCTTAATGATGCGAGGGTCTTCAGAAGTCCCTATATTAAGGTCGATAGTGGCTTCGTTGAGAAGGGTAGACGTGTCAGAAGGAATAGTCTTGGGAAGATATGAATCCTCTGCCCCTAGATAGGTGAGGACAGAATCATCATCCGCACAGTGGATAGTATTGATAGTAGGAGAGTTGTCTCCAACTATTTCAGGGAAGATTAATGGTATAGAAGCGGACCGATTGTTAGTCTCATAGACCAATGGCCCTAAGGAAATGGTATTGATAAAAAAAAAAAGTTAGGTGGGATGGAAATGTCATCGTCCACATCAAGTGACGCTTCTGACTTAGTGGGGGAAGGTGGTTCTTCAGTAGGAAGAGGCTCATCAAGAATAGTGACAGTGGCCTTTGAAAGAGGTTTAAATCCTAAACCAAATTTCTGATGTGGCATGAGAGTAGGAATGGATTTGAGATCATGTATACCTTGTTCATATTTTCCAAGGCCAAAACCTTTCCACGCGCATCGATATAGATAAGTTTTTGCAAACGTGGGATTCTGTAGATAATCAAACCCTGTTAGGTAAGGTTTGGCTCTAGGAGGAGAATCCGGGTGATAATGAGGTGTATCAAGACCACCGTAGATGAAATTGGTCTGTTGATTGGGCAGACCAATGGTGACGATGCGACCGAGACCTGGTTGATATTCAGGTTGTTTTTCGGGTCTACCATACTCATTAGGTTTGAGATGGGCATCGAAAGAAAAGAGAGGAAGCTCTCCTAGTGAGAAACGCTGCAATGTCTCTTCCAGATTTTGTAAATCCGGTAGTTTGGTTGCAGGTATGGAAGAAGATGAGGCCCCATTTGGAGAAGATGTATTTTCTTTTAAAGGGGCAGACCTAGTGGTCATGTCGCATTGTGCGGAAGGAAAAGGATCTCCTGGATGAGTATATATTTTGCCCTCATATTGATATTTTAGGCATCGATGGAGGGTGGATGGGACACAATGCATTGCGTGAATCCAGGAGCGTCTGAGGATCATGTTATAGTGGAATTTCCCTTCGACAATGTAGAAGAGTTCATGAAGCAGCTTCTTACCTACTCGAATGGGTAAGACCACAGTTCCTAGAGTGACTGCTAGCTGATCGTTAAATGATCGAAGGGCGAAAGGTGGAGGTGACACCACATTCTTAGGTAACTTAAGTTGTTTGAATGTGTGAGAGGAGATGACGTTGAGAGAAGCTCCACTATCGATCATAACACATTTTAAGGTAGTGTTATTGATTTGGACTGTGATGAAGAGGGGAGCCTCCAAATCCTCTGAAGAAAGAGGAGGAATTTCTGAATCCTCGAAAGAAATGGCGGTTGATGGTCCATTCAGTCCAACAACCAACTCGAAGGGCTGGGGCTCATCGGAATTCACTGCGATGCGACGCAGATTATCAATCAAAGCTTGGCGATGTTGTGGAGAGGATTGGATGAGGTCAAAAAGAGACATTTTGACCGGAGCCTGGGTGAGTTGTTTCATAACACTCTCCTCAACAAACACGGGAACTTAAGCCCGAGGTGTAGCACGAATAGAGACCCTAGGTCGTGGGGCTGATGTGGAAGGAGAAACGTCTTTAGGGGCTGCAGAAATGACAACTCGTGGTCGAGATGCTGAAGATGAAGATGGGTTATCATAGTGTTGGGTTCTAGTGGCAATATGGATCGTGTCAATTTGAGAAGGTGGAAGATCAGGCAGCGTGGAACCACTAGAGGTCTGAGTGGATGGTTGAGGTTTGGATGGGGCTAAGGTGACAGGAGGTACTTGTTCCTCCTCCTCCAGCAAAAGGTCACTTTCTTCCAGAAGGTTCTTGATAACGGCTTGGAGAGCTTTACATCCCTCAGTATCATGACCCGGAGTACGGTGGTAGGCACAAATCAAATCAGAGTTAAATCAGTTTTACTCCTTTCGGGTTATATGGTTTAATCGGAGGAAGGGTTATGGATGAAGATTGGATAAGTTGATGAAGGATTTCGGTGTAGAATCCGGTAGACGAAGATGAGGATGGAGATGATGAGGATGGTTCTTTTACATTAACTGACTGCCGAGGTAAAAGAACTTGCATGTTAGGTTTAACAGTTTTATTAGGGATCCTCTTATTTGTTTGGACATTTGGAGAAGCAGTCTTGGGTGCTTGGGATGGGAGTAAATGAGACATGATTGACTTTGGTGGAGGGGGAGCCCCTAAGATAGATTTTGAGGAGGATGGAGATGTGACAGATTTTGCGGTCTTTGGAGACAAAGGGGATTGCTTAGTCGGATTTACGGATGATTTAGATAATGTTGATTTAGATGAGGAAGAAGTCCTCAAGGTAGGTGTAATAGGAGGAATATAGGGTGCTTTGGTTTTTGGTAACGAAAATGAGGATCTTGATAGAAGAGGTGCCGTCTGTTTAGTAGGTAAGTCTACTTTTAGGGGTATTGATGAAGAATGTGTTGTGGAAGAAGATGATGGCTTTGATGGATGTGTAGAAGAAGACGCCTTCTCAGTGGGCAAATCCAATCGTTTATGAGGCGTGGAGAGAGATTTTTGTGGAAGAGCACCAAGCGTTTTGATGGTCCAGAATATGGGCTTTCCTTTTTCAGGGATGGTGACGACTTCAACGGCATAAGGTGATTGTAACCTTTTTGGGGGAAGTAAGTGGGGAGATACTGATGGTGTAATGTTATATTTTGGTTGTCTCGGTTTAGGTTCAGGAACCGAGTGTATAGGTGTTGGTGCTACTTCTTTTGATTTTTCCTGAATAGGTGAAGTAACATTGGTGATGGAAGAAGGGGGTGATGACGAAGCAGTTCCTAGCGAAGGGACTACTTCTGATGCAGTAATCATGGGCGAAACTACTGCAGGAAAAGAGATAGGAAGGGCCAAAATTGAAGATGCTTCCGTTGAAGTTGGCACGATGATAGGTATGTTTACCAAGGGCATAGTTGTAGCGGGAATGGGAGCAACAGAAGTGGATGTGTCCGTAGTGGAAACTCGGAGGGATGTGATTGCCTCGAGCATTGAAAGAATGTCTGATGATGAGACAGATGAGGATGACACTGTCTCGGGTATAGATGGAAGGTCAGACAAAGGAGCGGAGAGAGATGACTCCGTGCTTGGTAATGTAGGGATATTCAAAGATGGACTATCTGAAGATATTGGAACTCCCGTGATTGATGAAGAGGAAGGAGGATCTGATTCGATTGATGTGTTCGTAGATGGCTTGGTTTCAGAAGCAGATTCTTCAGTGGAGATGAAATTGATGGTGTGGGTGTTTGGTTTTTGAGATTCTGAAGAATTATGATTTGGGGCATGATTGGGAAAGGGTTGTTTAAAAACGTCTAGTGCTTGATTTGGGGGAGCATTTGGGTTATCCAGAATGAGCTCGCCTTTATCAATGAGTTTTTGGACAAGGTTTTTGAAAGTCTGGCATCGTTCGATGTCATGACCTTTGGTTCTGTGATAATGACAGAAATCATTTTCCCTATACCAGAATGGGCGTTCTCGGCTTTCATCAATATCCCTAATGGGGGGAAGTTCGATCATGTGAACTTCCAACATTTTTTCTAAGATGGAGGCATATGATTCCCCCAATGGAGTGAAGGATCGAGAGGATGAAGGCCCTTTTCGAGAAGATGAGGGATCTCTTCGTGGTGTTTGATTAGGAGTATTGTCAGCTCGTGATGTTCTTAATACGATGGCAGTGGTGGATCCTTGATTTTTGTCTTTAGAGGGGGAAGAATTTGGTTTGGTGAATCGAGAAAAATTGGGTTTCGATTTAGAGCGAAGTTTTAACTTCCCTTGTTCAATGGCGCGAGATTCAAGTTTGCGTGCCATCGTAAAGGCCTCTTCAAAGGTATGAAAAGTTTGGATCCTTAGAGTGGAAGAAATGTGATTAGCACAAGATCGGGTGAACAACTCGATTTGTTGGGATTGGGGAAGGGAGAAAGACAATTGGTTGATTATCCCTCTCCAACGAGCGACAAAGTCTGCTATAGACTCATCGTCGAATTGGTGAATGTTATAAAGATATGTGATTGAGATCTTATGTGCGATATTTATTGAGAAGTTTTCAACAAACATCTGGGCCAATTGAGAGAAAGAAAACAAAGAATGTTGAGGGATGTTGTTGTACCAGTCCAAAGCGGGACCCGCTAGAGACATAGGAAAGGTACGGAGCATGAGTTCCTGATCCTGGACGATAAGGTAGCAAGCATGTTTGAATGCTCGCAGATGTTGTTGGGGGTCTTCCCGGCTATGAAATTTTGAGAATTTGGGAAGTTCCCATTAGGGAGGATAAGGCTTAAAAGCCACCGAAGGATGAATGGGTTCATTGCACACTTCTTCAAAGGAGTATGAAGGACGGGTTCCTTTTGTGGAGGCTTCCAAGTCTGTAATTTTCTTGAAGAGAATTTGAACTACGTCGGATTGGGGAGGAGGTGCATTGGTATGTCCTACATAAGAAGCAAGTGGTGGATGTTGTTGAGATGTCAATGGGGGATTCATCTGTTGTTGGATAGGATGATAAGAGGAATAACCAGGTGTTCTGGGTGACACCGGGTGGGGTATTTACTGTGAGGCAGCTTGCGTATAGGCAGGCTGTGAGATAATAAGTGGTTGAGAAAATATAGGTTGGGTGACGGATGGAACCTGTGATTGGTGGACTCCTATGTTTGTTGATTAAATAGGGACAGATTGAGGAATATGGATGTTGGTTAGATTGGACATGTTGGGGAACAAGACCTGAAAGGGACCTTCTACCGCCGGATTTGGTACCAAGGGTGTTGATACTAGGGGATGGGCGAAGGTCGCAGTTGCTGGAATATTGGAAGAAAGACCCCCTAGAGGACGAGAAGTAGGAACCAACTGACTAGCCGGAGGGGGTTGGCTCATGAAGAGGTACTGACCTTGAGACACAATGGAGGGCATAGACGAATTGACAGCAATGTGCGGGTGTGCAGACGCATTCATTATAGCCAGGGCAGAAGACCTCTCAGAGATGGGTTATGGAATATTCGAGGTAACTGCAGTGTTAGGGATAGGTAAGACTAATTGAGAACTAGTCGACATGGTAGGTGGAAGAGAAAAGGGAGGCATAGGGGCCTCGCACTTCTCCGTGGCTCGAGGCAAGAGAGATGGTGCAAACTGCTCTAAAAAGGCCTGGGATGATCCACGAGGATAATCGTACACTTGTCGGATTGGTGGGTCTTGGTCAGATATTTGGATCGACTTGTGTACTAGGTAGTCCATGAGGGCTATTGGATTGCGATCGAGGAAGGCCTGAAATTCAGGATCTCCGCGAGGAACATACTCCGAGCCAGATGATATCTCGGAGGGACTAGGAGAAGCTGGACGTGATGGAGGCGCTTTGGTTTGATAGAAGGGATTATACGACCATGACGGGGAACCAACTAATATCGGTCCCGAGAAAGATTGGAGGGGTGCCGAAACATCCACGCTGGTGGTGATTTCGGAGGAAGAAGGAACCTGTTGGGCCATTTTCCTAGATTTTGACCGGGTGATAACCGTCATAAGCAAGCAAGAAAGAAGATTGTCCTAGCTAATGCACAAACAATTCAAGCAGTGCAAGTGATTATCTCCTTTAAATTTTGATGCTCTTAAGAAAAGAAAAAATGTTAGGGAAGGCTTTTTAGAACAGGAACTACTCAGATAGCCAAACTAAGGATGGTTTGGGTAATGTGTGGTGAGGAGTCCCGAAGGCACTTCAGTAAAAGACCGGTACGTGGCTTGATATAGGGGCCTACCCCCGCACTTCACACACCGCTGCGATAAGGGAGTCGAGTGCTTTGCCAATATATACCAAAATCTTCCGTGAATTTATAGCGCGGCCCGAGTACCGCGTAGGCTCTTCCTCTTGGATATCACTTCCAAGTAGGCGAGGCCAGGGAAGGAGTTTTGTTTAGATGCTTTATACCTAGTGATTTTGGCTTTGTGTGCAAGGGTGAAAAATAAAAATCAAATAGTGTCACTACCGATTTTGATCAATTCTCCAACCTAATTAAAACTAGATGAAAAAGCATGCAGCAATGACAAAGAAAAGGTTCTTTTTAAGCACTTAAAACGAAATGTTTGATTTCGATGAAGACAAGTCAAACAGATTCTTTCCCAAATGCGATTAAGTTCTTTTTAAGCACCAAAAATTGAAGTGTTTGGATGTGATAGACAACCAACAAAGAAATCCTAAAAAAAGGAGAAAACACCATAAAAGAGGAATACCTGTAGATTTAGCTCTCCAAGGTGTGTGGACTTCAAAAATCACGTTGTTGAGCTCTCCCCCTCGAACAATCCCACGAACAAGCAAAGTGCTCCGCAAGAAAAGATCAAGCAAACAGCAAACAAGATCCGAGAAGATATATCCAGATAATGGTGAAACGAAAAATTTCTATTTTAAGGAAATAGAAAAATTTCCAGATAATGATTTCGCCTAAAAAGCAAGATTGAAATGATGAACAGAAATGCTCAAATAGGACTGATAGAAATCAGTGAAGAAAAGGAACAAAGTTCAAAACTAGAAAAGAAATGAACTTACCAATAAGGGACTTTGGTTGGGTCCCACCGGGCGTGCCAGAATGTAGATCAAGAATTTCGTGCTTGTTACCTGTCCAAGTTAATGCACCAAACTAAACACAAAAACCCTGAAAAACTCCAATGAAATCGATACCTGACAAAGATGTAGACGAATGAGGAAGCCGATGTAGACAAGATGGGTGCACACGAGCAATTTGCACAATAGATCTGAATAACCTGCAAAACACCGATGCTTGACAGAAAAAGACCACGTTAAAAGATATTTAAGTGGACTGCCCAAGAAGCGGGTCCGAGAAGTGATAAGCTTCCTCGGCGGATGTCAGTCCACGTTTTTAATTAAAAAAAGAAGCATACATGATAAAAGATGTAAATAAAGACTATATTTTCTGATTGCAGTAATAAAACAGAAACTGAACAGCAGACAGAAAGTACAGAAAATAGGGAACTGGGAAATAATGCTGGATTTGTGTTACCTATGACCTTTTACCTGTCTGCAGGGAAATCGGCGTCGATTGGGTAGAATCGGCGGCGACTGATGTGATCGGCGTCGACTGAAGGTAGACTGACCAATCAGGGACTGTGCGATGAGATTCGGGGATTGGAATATGAATGTGGTCTGCTGGATGTGCCGAAGATGGAGAGACACTGGAACAGAGTCACCAGATGATAGACGGTGGTGTGTGATGGTGATATGATACGGGCAGAGTAACGGTGCTCCTCTCAGGGATTGATTTGGACAGGATCTGCCCTAATTTGATACAATTGATGCTAAGAAGATCTCTCTTTCTCTCAACCTGTATCTTTCACTCTCTGTTCGCTTTTTCGCTCGTTCGTAATCTCTTCTTCAGTCTCTTCGCTCTCTTCGGTTCCTAGAACTGAGTTTTGGGCTTGCTTTTATAATCGGCGCCGCTCCTAGAAAATCGGCGCCGACCATATGGGTCGGCGCCGATCGCGGAAAAGAATCCCGATATGGCCAAATTGATTGATTCGAGAAAAATAAGACTTATCCCGACTACGGGAAAATATCCCGCTTAGGGAAGATTAAAAATAGATGCGATGCATAGATAGAATAAATTTGGGGTGGATAAGTGATTAAGATGCATGGGAAGAAGCGTAATTAAATATTTAATATTTAATCACTCATGGGTAAGATGTGATGAGATGAATTAAATTTGGAATAAGTGATTAAATCACAAATTGGATAATATCCCAAGGGGATAGTTGGTGACGCGAACGTGCCCCAGGTTACCTAGGCAAGTAAACGGATGAGAGGGACACTAAATTGGGTAACCAATTTTAAGTGTCTACAATTACATAAACTAAATGGAAGTACTAACCACTCATAAAAACCCTATTTTTTTAAGGCAGTCTTCCATATATCCTCCTCCTTCATCTTGACTTGGTGATAAATGGACTTCAGATCCAACTTTGTGAAGAAATTTTCATGTTGAAGTTGGTCCAAGAGATCATCTATGTGTGGGAGGGGATATCTATTCTTTATGGATTTTTTTTTCAAAGTACTATATTTGATGCACATTCTCCAAGAACCATCATTCTTTGACACCATCACAATAGAAAAACTGCATGGCGACGTGCTTGGACATATTACCACTTGGTCTAACAACTCTTGTAGTTGTTTCTTTACCTCTATACTCTCCAACAAGGATTACCAATGACCCAATATTTAGTAGAGGGGACTCTGGAAACAACTGAATCTCATGCTCTACCTCCCATTTTGGTGGCAACCCACTGGGAGTCTAAAATACTTCCTAAAAAGACTGAATTATGATATCCAAATCCTTCATCCCTTTGTTAGATATATCTAAAATTTATACCCCATCTTGCTTATCTTTCAATAAAAGTAAACAAAACTGATTATGATTTTCTTGAATTTATCTCTTTTCTTGGTTAGAACTTACCATAACAAATTTTAACTTACGTTGTTGTGCCCAGATTTTGTAACTGACTCCATCCTTGACCCATCTGTATCAGTTCTCCCTTCTCATGAATATAGCATCCCTGATATACAAGTAAGGTCTCCCGAAAACAACATCAAAAACATCAAGGGGAATTACGTCAGCCTCCAATACATCTATATATTGATAATTTATACCAAACTTGAACTTACATCTCCTCGTTACATAAATTTCTACACCCTTCTTCACCCATCCCAAAGGATAAGGATGTGGATGCTCATAAGTTTCAAGACCAAGCTTCTTTACAACCACATCAGAAATAAAATTAGATTGAGAACCAATATCAACCAAAGTAGTTATCTTAGTCCTGTTGAATTGGATTTTGATATGAAATAACTTACTCATCTCTTCCTCTTGTTCCTCACTATACATTTCTGTCGCTGTACATCCTAGCCTATCATCTACATCAGAATCATCTTCTATTTCCACCTCCCCATATGTCTTTATAGCTGTTATGGATTTCTTATAATCCTTGGTTTGGTTCTTTGGATGCAATTTTAGATGTAGCTTCCAACATGTAACATCAATATGAAAATTGATATCAAAATTCTTCCAAAAATTCTTAGGATATTTACAAGTAGTATTCAACATGGTAGTGGTCTTTTTACCTTTACCTTTCCATTTACCTTTGGTACTTGTTTGTCCCTACTCTTTTTTGGCTGATTTGTTGACTACTTTGTCTTAGGCTCTGCTTCTCCTTGGTTCTTTTCATCATCAATATAATATGCTTGCACACATGCTTCATATCCTTGGGTTTCATGGAGATGAACTTCCTTTGAAGGTGAGTGTGAAGTCCTATCAAATACTTGGTCATAATATCCTCATCCTCCAAGTCCATATTAAGCAACATGGTTTGTCTCCAAAACTCTGTAGTGTAATCCTGCACACTTTAACCATTGCTTTGTCTAAAATGCTACCATTTAATCATTTGGTCAGTCATACGGAAAATAGGATAAAATTTTTCTTTAAGAAATTCTTTAAAACCCTCCCAATAACTTACAATAGGACATTTTTTATTTTCACAAGTAGCTAGATGGGTTTCCCACCAAACCAGAGCATGTCCTTCCATTTTGAGATGCACAAAGGTAATCCTTTGTGCCTGAGTGAAATTATGAATGCTAAAGTAAAATTCTATAATATTTAACCATTTATCAAGTAATTATGCATCTACTTGTCCTTCAAATATTTTTATCTCCAACTTTAAAAAGAATATGATCAAATTTTAACTTCTCTCTTTTAACTGGATTTTATTCTTCATGCTCTTCCACATATTCTTCCTCAGCGTGGATATTTCCTATGCCAAAATTTTCAGCTAAAGCTCAAACCACCAAGTCTATGGAATCTTGCTTAACTATTGTTGTATTTTACAGATCTAAGAGTTCCCTTTGGTGTTAAGACACCCTATCCATAGTGCATTCTAGTACCTCAATATTACGGACCAAGTTCTCTTCTTACATTTGATCTCTAACCATTTGTTTGCACTTCTTCGTAGATATGTCTGGATCAAAAGGTAATACTTCTTCACCTTTGGACCTTGTCACTGTCATAAAAATCACACAAGAAAAAATACCACAATCCTTAGATTATAATGTTAGCTCTGAAACCAAAATGATCTACATACCTCTACTTTGGAACTTTACGAGACCACAAAATGTTGTTCCTACTTCCAATTATTTGAAAATGACAAAATACTAAAATATAGTGAATGAATCTTAGTGTTTAGAATTACTTGTGGTAAATATAATGAACAATGCAATGCATAACACAAAATTTTTATTCTAGAAACCCCCAGTTTGAGGGAAAACCAGCTGGGAAGGGAAATTGTTCTTTCTTCCCACTTATATATATTGGCCAATCAAATTAATTATGGATTAAAAGAAGTTGAAGGAAGACAACAATGTTACTTCTACCCTCTGTGCTTGATTGCTCTGCACTTTCACCTTGCTTCTACAATTTAATAATATCACCAAATTCTTCTTTCACACTTCTCCCATGAATCAATGATCCCAATCCACTTGCTCTTATTGTATTTATAGCTACTTCTTATGTCCTGCCATACACTGGATAATGGGAAGGATCATACCGGGAAGAGACATAGTCTAAACGATTCAAATCTATGACTATTCGTGGATATATATATATATATATATATATATATATATATATATATATATATATATATATATATATTTGTTTCCATTAGTGACAGGACCACCAATGAACATAGACCAGTGGTTATAAAACTGCCGCGGCGGTTATGTAACTGCCGGTCTATGCAGAAGGGTGGTTACACAACCATTACTTTACATAGAGTGGCAATTCTGTAACTTAATAGTCTAGTCTTCAATATGCTAAATTTATTGTATGGGACTAGTTGTTATGATGAATTATTCTTTCTTTAGATACATATAGATCAATCAAGACCTCATGTTAATGACATTCCCAATGTCCTTAGTTGGGCCTACTCTTGACTAATATAATAACATCCCTCAATACTCTCTTTATTTATTTACACAACTAGCCCAATTTTTCCTAGAACATTTTTCTATTAAGATTGCACGTAATATATCCATCACTGAATTATATTTTATCAACTAGTTTGAGGAAAAATCTATTGCTGATTTAATCAATAGATGGTGAGGAGTCATCTATCAGTTATCTTTTTATTTACCCTAAACTGAATTAATTTAATTAGTCACTTGATATTGTGTAAAACATATAATATCCACCCTTAAAATCCAATCATTTCACACATTCGACGAAGCCTTTACCATGGCTAGGAAGTTAGAACTCCAAGACCTGGAAGATGGTAAAGTTAAGTTGTGATCTAAAAATCCCAAACCTAAATCTTCTAAGAGTTTTTCCAACAATGAAAAATCCAAAGCTTTAAAAAATACAGTCATTTAAAAAAAATATTCTAAGAGTCATTTAGACCTCAAATGCTACCAACCCCCTTGTAAGTATTCACCACTAGGGGAGAGTAACAATGTTATCTTTGACAAGCTCATGGCCACTCACATGATAAAACTCCCTCCTATTCGACCTATTAATGAATCTAGTCCTAAACCATATTGGTATAGAGAAGATGACTATTATAAATAACATAAGATCTTCGTCCATGACATTGATAGATGTTGCTTCTGTAGAAACGTCATTCAAGACCTTAGTAACCGAGGTGACCTATAGGTAGACAATCCTAACATGCATCCTAATCAAACCATTGATGTATTAAGAAAAACCTTTCTAAACCACCCCCCTCCTAACAATGCAACACAAACCAATACCAAAAATCCTCAAAACCATACTAGTCATGTTATTAACACCATCAACCAACTTCCACCATTTAAAAAACCCGTATCTAAATCCAAACCACTAGTTGGACATACAACCTTCTTTGACCTCCTTACTAGTGACATCCTACATCAAACCACCTCTGATTGAGCTATCCCTATAATAAATAATCCTAATCTTATCTCATGGAGCTCACAAAAAGAAAATACCGTTGTGGAAATTATAAACATTCCCCAAAAGACAAGATCCCCTAAATATAAAATCCAAATACACTCAAAGTAAGATATCACCACTCTCATAAAACAAACACAACACCAACTTACATCAAAATACCATGTCACTACCTTTTATTTTAGGACCTCACCCTTCATTAAAGCTCACAATCACCATTTTAGAATCCAACCCAACTATATCCGAGCACAATCTTTGAAACATGCTCTCTATGCCCAAAACTCCTAGGCCATCTAATAAAACTAAGGTCTTCATGACTTATTTGTCATCTAGACAATATTTGTTAGGATACTACACTACTGATTTAACAAAAATAAATATATGCTAAACCCTAATTACTGAGTCACGTATGATAAATAAATACTAAAGTATAGATTTGACATAAGTAATAAGCTATTAAAATATGAAACCCATAGTGCAAGAGAGAGAAAAAAGGGCGTTGATTTGTGCTTTTCCTGGAACTGATATGGACTAGAAAATTGATCAACATGAAGGAAAAAGTGTCATAAATGAGCACATTAAATTTTGGAATAATCGGATGAGCTTGGAATAGGGCGTCTGGACTGATTTAGCGGTGCATAGGCACTAGAGTCTTCTTCTAGGTGCCTTTTACTACGTAAGGGATCGGAACCTGATTTTTTTGGTGTTGTAAGATTGTTGTTTATAGTTGCTTTTGGTCACTTGTATGTCACACCTTGACCGTAGAAGTTTCCTATAACCTGCAAAGAGATGTTGACTTGTAAAACCCTCAAAACTACATCAAATACTTAAAATAAAATATACAATATGGGAAGTTAGAATGAACCCGACGGTCACTCGACTGAGTGACCTTACGACTAAGCACTACACTTCATCTCAGACTCTATGTAGTTCTTGTGCATGTGTGAAAGAAGCATGCCTTAGGATGCCTTTGTGCAAGTGTACTTGATAGCGGGTGATAGCTAGGTGTACCAATGTAGATAGATGTTTGGATGGAATAATGAACTTCCCCTTCCTATGAAGTGTATGTAGAAAATACAATCCCTTGTCCCTTGAATGGATGCTAGATGGATGCCCTTGATGCTCTTTAATGCCTTTGTATGTAAGCTTAGGTGATGATAATAAAAGCTTAGAGCTTGGTCCTATATTTGGTCAAATAACTTTGTATTTATATGATTCCCTTGGTTGAATTTCATAATTGACAATCAGAAGACCGACCCATAAGAAAACAAGATGCCCAACGGCTAGAAGAGGCCCAAAAGAAGCGAGCAAGATACAAAAAGGTCGGGGGCGCTCAGAGGGGGACGAGGGCGCCTGGCATCCTGGCTAGTGTCGCAGAGTCATTTAGACTCAGATAAAGCACTGAAGTATCGAAAGTTAGACTGGGCAATAGGGTGTGTAAGGCCAAGAATAGAAACTGAGAAAGAACAGACAAAGATGCCAAAGATAAGTGGTCAATTAGTACTTTTCTTGCGTAGGAATCATATGAATGCAAGTATGTCTTTTAAGACCTAGAAATGTACCCAAAGTGCGTGATTTTAGTGTCTACATTTTCCCCCACTTGAGGTTTTTGCGAGTTCCATGGTACTCAGCCATAACATTTTATAGTCCAGATTATTGAGCATATCGTACAACTTATCAACAATGTATAATGTGATCATTGTCTCCATAACATCTGTTGATGAGACAAGTTCATGCCTCATTGTCAACGTCCTTGTAAGCCCTTAAGAAAGAGGACTGATGATTCCCATTGGCATGGTTTAAGCAAATAGTACTCCACAGCTAGGTGTAGAGCCTACTAACAACACCTTAGATGAACGGAGGATTCAACTTGTTCCGTATTGAGGATGGGCCTCATTCACAACTGGAGTAACCAACGTCATCCATTATGAAAACACTGTAAAATTTCTTGATAGAAGGTATTTGCAAGGAAAGTCTCCACTTGATGAACAGTCAAGTGTAGCCTGATGGTAACAATGTCCTGACACTGTTACAAAACATCAAGTTTTTTAGGTGAAATCTATGCGGTCGATTGAAGAAGTGTTGCAAACAGAGGTCTTCTATTACTCTCCTTCCATGATTGCTTCCCGATTATACACCACTGCAGATTGTGTGATCTTTAATATCATTATGATATTTGTATACTCATAACTTGAGTATTTTACGTACTTTGTTCCAAATTTGCCTAGTGGAGTTTATCAGAATGCATTGTGCCTTTTTGAAGTTTTTTGGATAAACTATGTAAAATACTTTTTGAACTACTGTAAACTGTGTTGATACGAGTATGTTCAGCCATTATTGCCTTCTTAGTTCTTTGGTAGCTTAGAGAGGTCAGGAGTCCCTCTTGGATGCTAGTGTTTGTGCATTACACCTTGATTTTTTTGCTAGTCTTATTTTTTGCCATTGTCTAAAACTTTAGTGTCTATTATGGCTTCTTGTGTTGAACTATTTTGGTAGCTATAGCTTTTTGCCGTAATCTATGGGTTTAGTGGCTATTCATGCCTTCTATGCGCCCTTATTTTTGGTAGCCTACGATGTCACTATGACCATATTTCCTCAAAGGAGTTTATCTTACATGATGATATGTACTGTGTTCCTACCTGGTTTTACTTACATTCACATGCTTGAAATGCCAGACCTATCATAGGTTTATATTTTCAAAGTGGCTAGATGACATGTACTACGGATACTCACTTATTCACATACTTACTATTCACCCTTGTACCAAAAGGCTATGCCGTTACACTTATAATACTACTTGATGGACACTCACATGTATGTCCAAACATTGGTTTCCTATTCTTGTCTGAAGCAAAACACTCCCCTAGTCTCATGGTCAATTACTAGTTCATGCTTCATCACTGTACTATCTTGCCTGGTCTATACAAACTATTTACATAGTTTTTCCCATCTTCTCAGCGAGTATCAGGTGCTCTCTAACTTGAGGCACACTTAGTCTTAGGGAGTATCAAGTGTTGTTATTTCTTCATTTTAAAGCATCTAGGAGTTTCTATAGAGTTCCTTGGTTTGTAGGATTAGGGTGCCTCTATAGGTGCCTAAGTCCCTAATTTTAGGTGCGATGGTCATCTTACATTCCCATTTGTGGTCTGGTACATAGAAAAATCCAGGTTGGTATATAAAAATTCAAAAGCCAAAATATCAATCCCCAAAATCAAAAGTCGGAAAGTCAAAAGGCCATACTCAAAAGTCAACCACAAAACAGCAAGAGATCCCCATCATAACCATTAACACGCTCCCTATCCTAGCTGAAAGACTATCAAATATCCACAGTTGGCCTAGCTATTTACGTAGAGCCGAAGGGAATCCATTTGGAGTGTCAATAGCATCACACACACTGCATTGAGACAAGAGGCCTCATATCCATCATTTTTTTTGCATCTGCCATTTTGCATTGCAAGTACGCTAATCCTCTCAGTATGGCTGATAGCTCCCATGAGATTCACCTCGTGGGAAGGTAGGCACACTATTATATTTTGATGCATATCAAAATTGCCTTTGGTCTAGTATCTTAGTACAATTCACTAGTTTGCCAATTCCATAGCCATTATGGAAACTAGGGCTCAATCTAACCCCTTTAAATGTCATATTTAACTTGTAGGTCTTTTAAAAATCTGTGTGGGGTCTTACAGGACAATATTCGCATTGCAGGTTGTGGAGCCTCACTCGTCCCCTCACATTTACTTCGACCATCATGTCCCCTTGATGGATATATGCTACGAAGATCTGACCGCATACCTTTTCATTTGCAAGTACCTTGAGCTATATCATGCTTCAGATTTGACTCACCCATACTTCTAGACTAGGGAGCTAACAGGTTTTTTGAGTCTTGAGATTGTAGGCACCAGTAGGGTTAGGATTAGAAATTTTAGGAAATAGAGGCTATGGGATTGCCTTAGGTTGATAGCATCATGCCCTGCTTGAATTAGCACATCATCCTGTTCAGCTTGAATTGATCATTTCAGTACGCATCTGGCAAGTACAATGCCCTCCCAGGTTAGTACCTTGAATCCATGACTATATTATCAGATTATTTAGATCCTCAAGGAAATATCAAATAAAGGCTCTACGAGGTGAAGGATTCGTACTTGAGGAGAGATTCATATCCCAGTTTGTATTTTTGAAATCTACTAGCTTAAAATCAAGCAATGCTAGAATAGAAATTTCATACTTTAATGGTAATTAATTGTTCCCTATGAGATGACAAGTTGTCACCTTTCTCCTAGATACTGCTTGTACAATATTCTTCACCTAGTTCATGTCCCATTTCAGTGTTAATCGTGTCTATGGGGGCAGGACTGTCATGTGCCAAGCTCACAGAACTTTTTCTTTAAGGGAGGTAGCTAACAACCTATGCAACATCTATATCCTCTTGAATAACATGGTGAGATAGAGTCAATAGATATGTGCCTAATCATCTTGAAGATATGATCCAATGGGGTAGAATTAGTAGTTCTGACCAGTGAAGTATGAAAGACTCGATGTAGGGATATCATTCCATACGGTTACTAGATTAGAGGGCCATTGCCATAAAATGTAACAAAAGGATGGTTTTCTTTGATGCGATTCTCTTATGAGGATTACTGGGGTGGAGGCTTAGTATTGACAATCACTGGGGACATGGGTACTGTATTGCTGGAGTGGATCTAAGTTTTGTGGCTGGGAGAATTCCATCTCCTGATTGAACTAGGTTCATGCTTCTACTTCTCATGGGGGATACAGTATCATACTAGAATTGCTAAATGTCCTTCATATTATGTTGATGATCACTTCTTCGATAGTCATCCTTAGTGACATTCTGATGTGCCGAGGCTCTATCAAAATCTTCTGAAATAGAGTGGAATTGAGTCAGCTATGGTGCTACTGTATATGGTTCCTAAAACTCTTGAGTGTGAAAATAATAAACACACTAAAATCCTTCTAGCCTATGATTACATCTAGAAATGTGCACGAGTTATCTTCATTGAAGGAAATTCAAATTTCTTCTCCTAAACATTTAACCTCAAAACTTGTTACATCATCTACGCATGCGTAGAACATCCTCTGGTATAAAAGTGTCTCCATTTGTGAAGTTTGTTTCACTAGGAATGCTTTTCAAGTGCTGGGACTTGCGACTTGAAGCATTGCCCCTATGAGAATTCCATGGTATCTTATGTGAACTATTCCAGTGTCTTCGACTACCTAACTGCTAGTGTGATCGTAACATCATAATATTCTTGATGGGAAAAAGTGGAGGTGATACATTCCGAGAAACATGGAGCTTTCTTTGTGTTTGAGGACAACATAGTAACCTATTAATACATGATTGCCATCTTCCACCATATAGTTCACACACAAAAAGATCTTTATCATGCATGCCAGGAGGTAAGTTACGATCTACGAGAGTTCAATCTGTGGAGACAAGAGAAAGAGAAGGGCAAATATAGCCACAACTTTACTATCTTATTATACTGTAAAATGAGGCCTTGGATGGCAACCGCATTCATCAATATGAAGATTCATAATTCAACATTCCCTAAGGACATTGAAGATGCCTACTTTCACATGTTTTGAATGGTACTGAAAGAACCTCATGTTCATATTCTATATTAGCACATGACGATGACCTCTTATTATAATGATAGATTATGGAGGGAAGAGACTTGAGAAACAAGTCACAGGTGCAATGAATGAGAGCATTGCAATGGTACACTCATGCTTACCTTGTAGAGAACCATTAGTAGTTAGAATTGACATGGAGGACAATTTGATCCTCGGAGGTAATCCAAGATCCTTGGCCAAGATTATCAGAAAGGGTCACTTATGACCAGTTGCTTGAAACCGAATGGTAGTTCAGTGATAGCTCATGAATCTATAAAGGCTTATGCATCTAAACATCCTAAAGTTTGCATCGTATTAGATTGGGCATTCCAACATTATAGACCTTACATGAAACAATTGAACCATCATCCGTGCTATCGCGGTTTACCTTCGTGGCTTTCAAGGTAGTTCAACACACTACAATGTGAACTACATAGTGAGTCAGGTGAAAGTGATCTATGCTAAAAAATGTTGAGAATCTAGGAGAAAGAACAGTATTTCTAGAAGCGTGGTGACATGAGGGAGTGTCCACAGACATCTATTTTCAAGTGAAGGGGCTCTTTTTGGGCTCCTAAATCGAGCTATGGAGTGTAGATCTTACACAGTCTCCAACTTTGCCTCATAAACAGATATAGTGAATAAGAATTTCAACCGGGTCCACCACCATAGATGTTCAAATATCCTAGAGAGTGCGATAGTGGTACACTAGTGGATCCACTCCATCAATGTCACACGAGCCATTACAATGAACTCCCATCATGGCTTTGATTCATGATGTGCTTCGTTTGGCTTACTTGAAGGAAGTGCCTCTATGGGTTGGAGCAATATCTTTGCAACACAACGGATCATTTCACATGGACTGCGGCTACAATGTCAACATGACAAGCGCTTATTATGGAAGGTAGGATCGGATAATGATGTGGAAGAGGGTGGATCATGGAGGGGCAACATCATTAATCCTTCATGATAGATTACAATATTTAGGGGATAAAAGAATCATATCCTTTGGCTCTCACTAACGTGAGTGATCCATCTCTCCTCTACCTCGTCAGAGAGTTTCTACTATAGTTGAGTCATAACCTCGACCTAGTGCTCAAGACATGGTACATCTAACACCGTAGTTGGTTACTTATGTGTGCTCTCCACCACATCCATACACCACTGCATTGTCACATATATCACATTCACTTTATCTATCTCATCCATCACATTCACGCTATCCACCGCATCATGCTGCTCCTTCACATTTCCTTCCACATCCCACCGCCTTCACGCATACCACCACCTCTCCATATGACACTCAGTTTGGCACATTTTCACATGTTACTTCCATCCCACATGCTTCCACCACTGCATGCCACCTTTCTCTTTGGTAGGTGATTCTTATCACCTTACCTCATGATGAAGCACTTGTGTTCTTATGGTTCTTACACAACTATTGAGGGTTTTTCTATAAGAGCCTTTCATCATGCACTTTTTCATTTCATCTAGTTCACTCAATCATTTCCTGATGATGTACTCTTACTTTCTACAATTCATTCTTGACTTATGAGGGGTCCTAATTAAAATTAACCTAATTATCCATATGTTGGGGGACATCACTAATTCCCCCCCATTTATCACACCAACATATTACAGTTACATTACATTATCACAACACATATTCATCATAACACATTACTTTGATAATCATACATTCTACTATAATCATCACACTAAATACTCATTACACATTCTATTTTTTCATCATTGCACAAATATTACATTAATAAATACTACCAATAGACAAACACATCACATACATTCTAATACTAATCACCCAATCACACATCATTGATCACATTACAACATCAATACATAATGAAATAAACTCATCATATATTTATAACATCTAACCATATCTATATCGAATAGAGTAATCATTACACAAAAACATTTCATCACTGGGGGGAACTCCCCTACATCATACATAATAATGTAAATCAAACCTCATCATCACTATCACTTTTGGGTACTGCGATAGCCCTAGAACTAGATTCCTCACCACTAACTATGCGCCACTGTTCGCGGCATCGATACCTCTCCACTTGCCTACATAATGGGGTGTTCTCCATCGAATTCTCTGAAAAAGAATGCTACAAATCCACATATTGTGTGAATACATCCTACGCTAAGGGACCACCACCCAATTCCTCTCGGGCTTGTCGATTCTCCTCGCATGCATCATCCCTCTCACCTAGCAATATAATGCATGTCACTACTACTATGGCCAATGAATTGAACAAATGGGCATGCTCACCTACTATATACTCTACTCTCTCAAGTATACCTCCACTAAGTATATTGGTCGACATATTCCGCATCAATGTGTGGATAAATGTGTCTACTATTAACGACCAATATGCAGTGCGTACAAAACAAATAACACAATGCATTAGACAACCATCACTAAAACATAAGCCAACAACAAAATACACGACATAGGTATATATATAGATACTTACAATCTGCTACAGCCATTGCCACATTGTTAGGGACATGTGCTTTACCCTCTCTTACTCCTCCCTGTGGTAACCCCATTACATTTGCAAACAATGAAAACAACAGTACCCATCGATGTGTCATCCATCATGAGTGATACTCCTCTATACAACCTACATCATTAGAAGCTATAGGCTCTATCGCTGCATCTACCTCATTTGGCACAGGAGGTACTAGCTTCTCTCATGTGGGCACTAGTCTAGCCCTGACCCTCCTCAACAATCTAATCGTTTGTAACCATATATATGGCTTCGACAACACATCATGAGCCATGCTGAATTTTCATGATACTCTCTCCACCTGAAAATTCTCGGCCACACCTCAACTCTACAACATCCTCAGGCCATCCTCCATAATTACGGTATGGCCTCCATGTAATCACCGTTGACCCTATCCTATCTATCAGTGCTATGTAGGTATCTATGTCCATCCTATGCCCACAAATATTAATCCACCTCCTCGGATATATCTCTGGCCTAGACCACTCTCCTCATGGACCTCCAATTGGTCTCAACACTGCTATGTGTTCATACGCCCACACATGCAAAAGTGTAGTAGCTCCTATCCCACCACCATGCTCATCATGAGTAAAAAAATATAAGTTCCTATATAAGTGGGCCAACACACACCTTGCCCATGCATATCTAGTACCCTCCTCCTCTATTTGCCGACATATATCATGTATCTTATACAAGATGCCTACAACTTTTCCCTCCACTGATATAGATGAAACAATCACAACTGCTATGAAATTCCGTAAGCACAAAACCCCAGGCCGTAAGATAACATACAGAATGATATGGGCCTCGACAGGTACTTGACTCCTCACAAAATACTGTCTAGTAGCTCGCATCTGTCGCTCCGTATCCTCCAATGACATTACCTATACTCCCCCCTGAAAACTGGCAATCGTAATATGCGATACACATCCTCCAAAGTAACTGTCATCTCCCATGTAGGTAACAAAAATATGCATATATCCACACACCATCTCTTGCATAATGCATGCAACATAGGACGACACATTCCATAACATCCCAATCATCATCTGACAGGCCCAATCCAATCAAAATACTTAGATGTCTCCCACCGCGGAAATCCCTCGAGTGAATATCCCTTTGCACACCACAAAACGACAAAAAACACAACGTTAAAATAATATACAAATCCAAACACACTCACGTATAAATTTTTTCTCTATTTTAGTCCACATACACACTTTCTGGATCAGGGCGCCTAAATGTAGGATTGGGGCACCTAGGAGCAGGACATTAGCACCTAATTCTGGGCACTTCTATCCCAGGGGTCACTAGCACCCTCACCATTATTGTTAAGGTCCAAAGCATTGAGAAAATTTAAAATCTCAAGTTTACAAAAATTCAATAGACATGACTACTACGCCATACATTTTTCAAAAAAACACTAACTCCGTGGTCGTGCGTGACGCTACGGTGGTTGCCTCTCTCTTAAATTGACTAGGACGTGCTGCTCTCACTTATGACATTTTCACTCACTTCATGCTCAATCTCACAATCACGTAAATAAGAAATGAAGTGACTAAACACTTTTTCACTTCACTACTTATAATTACTTTTCATCACCCACTTTACAATGGTCATTATTTCATGCTTATTCTCATAACTAATATACATCACACCATTTTTGTCATATCTTGAGCGTTTTTTCTTTGATTTGCACCCCATTTGCAGAATTATTTTTAGAATTTTTCCTACCATAATACCATACACATTACACAAATATTATCTCTCCTTCACATTATCTTTCTATCAATACACACAAATTTCGATTGATTAACTAAAATTGACTAACTAGTGGTAGTGAAAGATAGTCTAATCTAGGAGGACATATAAATGAAAAAAATAAATGTACTAAGACAACATGTAAATGTACTAAATAATAGTAATAGAAATCCCAATGTGCATGAAGGGAAAGGAAAGAACTCAACTGATAACATATGACTATCAGACAATGTCAAAGATGTGACTGGAAAAATCCAGAGCATGAACGAATGTGCAGGGATGCCGAAAAGGATGGGTCTAGAGTATCTAATTGGATTGGAGCTCCTAGAGGAGGTTTGGAGTGCATTTGGGTGCCCTAGTATGTGAAAAATATCTAAATTTTGTCTTCACAGGGCCGAAAGGTAATTTGCAATGTTTGCTACCTATCACATTAATTCCGTTGTATAGTGCCACATATCACCAATGAATCAACATGGAAGAAATATTTGCAAGACCCCATAACAAGCATCAAACCCTAAAAAATAAAAATGCATACGAATGGGTCAGACTATCCTTAGCTGCCACAATGGTGGACTTACTAACAGAGCGTTGCACTACTTCTCAGACCCAATGTAGTTCTATGAGCAAGTGTGTGCGAGCATGTCCTAGGTTTCTCTTATACTAGTTGCACTTTGTGAAGTAGTGAGAAATGACTATGTGTAGAAAATGTAATAGAATGTGTGTATGGAATAAAATAGAATCCCTCCCCTTATGAAGTGTGTTGTAGATGTCCTATCCTTGTGGCTTGATGATGAAGCTATGTGGATGCAATAGATGGGTGCAACTCTAGATGGAGTGATAGTAGTAAGTGATGCTAGGTCCCTCATTACGATCTCATAACTTTATATTTATAGGGTTATCTTGGTCTAATTTCATAATTAACCCCGAAAATGCCAAACAAAAGAAAGATAAAGATGTAAAACGGCTAGAAAGAACCCAAAATGTGGCGGGAAAAATCTAGAAGGATCGAGGCACCCTTGGTGGGACTAGGGCACCCATGGGAACCCCAATATGAATCTTGGTGCCCCAGCCAAGGCTAAAATAATATGATAGAATCTAACTGGGTATAAGGGTTTAAGAGGTTCGTAATGAAGAAATAAAATAAAATAAAGTGGCCGAAGGATGGAGTTAATTATTATTTTTTTGCCTCAAGAACCTTCTAAATAGTAGTATGAGACCGAGATAAAAAAATGTGTAAAGTGCATGATTTTGTGACTACATCGACAATATTTATCACACTTCCTATTTATCTCATGCTTAATTTTGGCTTAGTGTTTGTTGTTATCATCACTTCCCCCTTTTCCAAAAGAGGGGGCATATCATTGGGGTCATCCTATAATTCACCTTATATCACCACACGTTTAAAAAAACATTACTGATTCAAAAATTCCAAACATTTACTAACACCTTGCTACATTTCACCATTAATTCCAACTAATGACCTAAATTGGGGGAAACAAACATACAAATTTTCTATGCAAAATTTCACTGCTTCCCCCTAATGACCTAACCTAGGGGCAAGAAGTGGTTAAAAATATTTCCATGCGATCAATCACTAGTTTCTATCAATTCCCCCTAATGACCTAACCTGGGGGAAGCTAGCGTAAAATATCTCTACAAGTAATAAATCGAATCAATCCATCAATCAATCTATCAACATGTTCAGATATCTAACAATAAAAATCATATCATTCAATCAATACGAATTTAACAAAATTGGCCTCTTAAATGACCTAACTTGGGAGTTAGTTGCGGCCTCCCAGATGACCTAACTTTGTAGATTACATCCATTGCTTTCCTAGTTGACCTAACTTGGGAAGCTATTCTACATTTCACGTTTTCTTCCAGATGACCTAACTTGGAATCCACCATTTTATGCTTGCTTCAAGATGACCTAATTTGAAAGCTATTACATTGCGACAACACCCATGGAGAGGGGGAAAGAGTGCCTTTCCTATACCACTCATATATGGGTCAATTATTTGATCAAATTTATTTGGATCCAAAAACCAAAAATGTTTGATATGAGTGAATGTAGCAGCTAGATGTAGTTAAATTTTTTATAATAATGCATTTTTCTCCCTACACTCTTCCTCTGGCGTTAGGATGCCCAAATCCTCTAGTCAATTTTTTGTATACATGTAATCAGGTTAGGAACTAATCACTCCCTACCCCATCTTATCATCATCATACGCATTTGAAATCATCAATCATTCAACATTACAATCATCACTCTCGTTTAATGGACTTCATCAAACTATTACATTTTTTCACTACGTTGCATGGATCAACCCGCTGATCCATGGTTCGACACGCTATATGGTTATTTCATCACACTTTTAATACCATATATGTGCGTTCTACTACATCATGGAATTCTCTGGATTTATCTCAAGTACGCATCTCTATCTACTTTATGTTATCAGGATTTACGCTTACCAACATAAAGTGGGGGAAAATGTAGTAACAAAATCACGCACTTACTATTACATTTATACCACCAAGTATGTTGCTTTATAAATGGATCTCGCATAAGAAAATTATTCACTAATGAATCATCCCCTAGTCCTATTGTTAGTTTGTTGGTCATCATCGTCATTTGTATTGCACGGTCATCATTTGTCTGCATAGTTTTGGTCATTTCTCAGGGAGTCTTAGGTGTTGTTATTTGGTCATTTTTCATCTCTAGTATTTGAATAGGGCACCTAGGGTAGGATTAGGGCACCCACAGGCACCATGGTCCTTAATTTTAAGTGCCCTGGTCCCCGTAACACTTGGGTCTAATTTAGAGTTTTGAGGTTGGTCTATATAATTTTCCCTCTCAATCCCCTATGTACTAGTCAGTATGTCGGGTCATTAGTGTCAAAATTTGAGCAAGAGATCCCTATATAAACATAACATACTCATTTTATTTAGGGCATACTATCTATTATCAAGTGATATCTATCTACTAAGGCAAGGGATGACATTTGGGCATCATTACATCACACACATTACATAAGAAAGGGAAGTCTATTCTATTCCATCCACCATTTTGCATTACTTCTAGCTATTTCCCCCTATCTTTGTGTGATTGGCGTTAGTGTACCCTAGGCACACTATTGCACACACAAGCACACATAACTACATTGGGGTTGGAATGTAGTGAAACACTTAGTTGTAAGTCCACCATTGTGGCAGCTAAGGTTAGTCTGAATCCTTCATATGCATCTTTATTTTTTTAGGGGTTTGATCCTTTATGTGGGGTCTTGCAGGTTTATAGTGTCATCAATGAAATTACTATGACAATCACATGACAAAGATCGAGATATTGCAAATATCTTGTAACACTTCTAGATCCAAATCCTGAGTTGTTCTGCAGACCAGAGCACCCATATTATAGACTAGGGTGCCCACTGACGCCCTGATCCTCTTCTAGGTGCCCAGTTCAGTTAAATCTTCACCTGTTGCAATTTCCTGGGTTGTACCGTCATACTTTGCTTCATCTACACATCATCCTATTCAGTCCAGAATCACAACAAGGTAAGTAATTTTCAATTTAGTACCTTATCCCTCCTATTTCAATTATTTCATTTCATTTAAATATCAAATAAAGTTACTTAGCATTCATATTTCAGTTCATATCAATTAGTATATTTTCTGTATTTTCTTAGATTAACTTAGATAGAATAAAATTTCATATTTTATTTAATCAGTTAGTAGAAAAGTAGGAAGCATGTAATAGAAAAATAATGTAACAAGCAAAGATGCATATAAGATGGATCATGAAAAGTGGGTTTCAAACATGGGAAATCACTCACAATGTCACAAAATAATAAGGGCCGAAGGGTCCTTTTATCCAAAATGAGCCCCTTGCTCATTTTGTGGCTAACTCCCTTCATTCTTTCCTCTCTTGTGCCTCAGTCATCTTTTTTTTTTTGCTTTTCAGTCACTCAAAACCTTCTAGAAATGGCACCATTGGATAGAGCTTTTTCTCAGCTTTCCAGAAAAGTAAAGTTTTCCTCCTAAATCCATGTATTTTTGAAGTTATGGCTCGGCGGAGTTTTCGTGGAAAAGTTTCCCAAGAAAAGCCCGAGCGAATAAGATGATGCCACGTGTCCTCAGAAGTGGCGGACGACGGAGGAAAACTTGGAATTTTTACCAAGTGTTTGGTAAGATTTCAGAAGGAATTTTTCACCTCGAAGGCCTGCCGATGAATTGAATTCTGCCACATGTCCGGGTGGGGAGGAGTTGGGAAAATTTCCCAAGGATTGACACAAACAAAATTTTTGACGCCAGGCCCGCGTCCAATCACATTATGCCACGTGTCCTTAGGCCAAAGAAGTGGCGGAGGGTGGAGGAAAAATTGGAAATTTTACCAAGTGTTTGGTGAGGGCGCTAAGGAGAAATTTTGGCCCGTAGTTCCGCAAGCTAATGGGATCACGCCACATGTATCAGGGGGCGTCGGAGCTTCGACCGTCGAGGAGAAGTTGGGATTTTTTCCCAAAGGATAGTGTAAAGAAATTTTTTCATCCCCATGGCCCGTAACGAATGGAAACCTACCACGTGTCTTCAACTGGCAGAGCATGGGGAAAAAATTGGAAGATTTTCCCAAAGCAAAATCAAAGAAAAATTTCAAAGGAAAAGCTCGACCCCCAAAACATGAGCCAATCACATCGTGCCACGTGTCCAGTGGTGGCAAAAAAATGCAAGACAGGCCCACAGGGAAAAATGGCAGGGAAAGCCCACGTCTAATGGGGTTTTTCCACGTGTCCAAGTCAGAAAAGATGGTCAAAAGTGACGGAATAGACAGAGAAAAAATCCCACGGCAAATCACATTGTGCCACGTGTCCTCGAGCCATCCAGCTGGTGGAGAATTTTTGGAAAATTTTCCAAAGGCCAAAATGATGGAAAATGAAGCAGGAAGAGCCCGCGACCAATAGAATCATGCCATGTGGCACCGGATCGGCGGGGCACGGAGATTTTTGGGAAAATTTTCCCAAATGCAAAAAAGTGGGAAAATTTCAAATTTTCAGCCCGCCAACCCGTTTTGGCCCTGTTTTTCCCTAAATTTTCAAATGACCATAACTTTTGATCCAGAGCTCAATTTTTCACGTTCTTTATATCAACGGAAAGCTGGTGAAATTATCTACATGATTCCGGGATAATTTTTTTATTTTGATTTAGTTTGGAGAGATAAATTTGGAAAACTCCTTTGGCACGTGGAAATCAACAAAAATGACGTTTCAACCACCATTTTTAATGAAGAATGGATCGAATTCTCTCCCAGCATGGTGAAAAATGTTAGGGAATGGAACTTTAAGGATGCCCATGCTGTTTTATTGAATTTTGGTTGGTGGTTGAAGCTCCTCTCACGTTTTCCCGTGTTTCTCTCTCTTGGGCTCGTTTTTTGCATTATAAAAGCCAGATTTGGCTCATTTTTGAGGGGGTTGGACAATTTTATGTTTTGCAAGCTCCCTCTTCCACCCTAGAAAGGTGATTTTGTGGAACACTAGACCTATTTCAAGGATGAAACATATTTTCTACCTTTCTGTTGATGTAATGCATGTATTTTGATATTAAAAAATGACAATGCAAGCTCTGTGAACGAGTTTTAATCCTCTTCTTGTGCTGTTTGATTTACCCTTGATCCTTCATTACATTTTATCAGTTTGTGTATGATGTTTTGTTACATTTCTGTAATTTGTGTCAATCTACAGAAGTAAAAAATGCTCACCACTCCTTTGGTGCATCACCTTATTAGCATTAGCTTTAGTTCTTTTACATTCTCTATTTCTATCCCCTTGGAATTTAGAGTAAGATTTTGAGTTTAAAACCTCTACATCATGCAAGTAATACACCTGATCAGAGGAGTTGAGGAACCAACCTCTAACCTAGAGATTGTTTTCCCATTTTTACAAGTCCCACACTTGGGGAAAAGATTCAATGTTGTGCAATCACATTGGATGTCCAAAATGTCAAACTAGAAATATGATCAACATCTAGGGGTGCTGCTGATTTGCACTAACAGTTTTGGCACACTCGGTGGGACCTTAGAGGTCTTCATTTTCATTGCAACAAAATTGATGTCCATTCTTTGCAAGTCTCTTACTTAAAAGAGCCCTGAATTGCACATCTGGTGACTATAAGGAAGAAGAATCAACTGGTTTTAGCAGTACAGACCTGAAAACTCATGAGAAGAATCACCACAGGGTCAAGAGTTGGAGAAGAAGAGGTGCTGTTTGAGTATCTTCAATTATCTCCAAGAAGAAGGAAAAGAGGGAGGAGAGTTCAAAGGTCTCCATCTCCACCAAACAGAACTCTATCAACTCCTCCACCTGGTAGGACCTTTCATCCAATCAACAAGGGTTCTAAGGCCAATCATAATGGCACAACACAACCCATATGTCAATTTCACTGGCAGCAGCCCACTTGCTCTCAATGCACAAAATCCAATCCCCAGTTGCAACACTAAAGAACATTCCATACTTTACTGGAGAGAATCAGACCACTCCTGGTGATCATGTCCAAAGATATTGCTAATATTTGTGTAATCCATGAGATTGTTGAGATGTAAGTTGTTGTCAAAATACTAGCATCTTCATTCAAAGGGAAGGCTTTGTAATGGTTCAGGAGTCTTGCCTCAAGTCCTATCCAAAATTGGAACCAACTATGTATAGCCCTCCATGAGCAGTTTGGAGAAAAGGGAGATAACTTGTCCCTTTTGGAACAATTGACAACCATCAAGAGAGCTCCCAATGAGCAGCTGACTGACTTCAACTTCAGGTTTCAAAGGACTTGGGAGAGAATTCCAATGATGGTAAGGCCAATAGTAGAAGGTGCTTTTCTATATTAACTTAAAGCTTTAAATTATGATATTTCTATGTTAATTCAATCCATGGGAGGCACAACTATCCCTGCTGCTTATAACATTGCCATTAGAGCTGAAAATTGTTTGATTCAAGGTGGCAAGCTAGCTCCTAGGCCTCCAATGCCACTGTATCCAAGTTTAGAGGGTCCAAGCACTAGTCAAGTGCCTATTTTAGCTCCTATTCCCACTCCTAGAAATTAGAATTCAAGTGAAGCTTATACTTTATCTTCTAGTGCCTCAAATGAACTTTAAGAAGTCATGAAGCAATTGCAAAATTTAGGCAATGAGCTTGTTACACTCAAGAGGCAGCAAGCCCAAGGTTTTAGACCTTCTTTCTACGCCTCAACCTCAACCTAACAGGTAACCATACCAGCCTCAAAGACCACCCAATCCAGCTGTAAATTTAAAACAAGCAAGACCTCCTGCCAACAGACCATTTTAGCCCTATAATCCCAATGCTACATCTGCCTCTAAAGCAATATTTCCAGTGCAAAACAACATAGCTCAAGAGTATGATTAGTGTTTCCCATGAAATGAACCCCACAACCAGTCTATGTGCTTCAACGGTGCCTTAAATCAAGCATTAATGGTGACAACAACTGGTGTGGAGGGTGAAGGGGAGTCAAGGAAATAACCAACAACAAGAAACATCCCAGCAACAATCAACTCCAAATGATACCGCACTTGTAAACTAGCAGGCAGAAGATTTTTGTGGCATGAATCAAACAATCTCCCAAAATGTTGTAGCCAACACAAGGTAAAAAGAGGAGAAATTTGGGTGAAGAACAGCCATTGGCTCCAAGTAATCCACAACCTTCTACCACTCCACAAATTATTGGCAAACAAAATGTAGTTCCAAACATGCAAGGACTGCCTAAAACAGCTCCTAGGCCAACTCAGATGCCAGTTGTTGATGCCCATGTGCAAGGAATGAATGTGCAGGCCAAGGGACAGCAGGGAGATGCTTCATCTCCATTCAACATCATTGATCAGATGAAGAAGACAAATGTAAACATATCAATGTGGGAATCACTATCCATCCCAGGCCAAAGAGATTTGCTACAATCTACCATGAAGGGACTGGTCAACTTCAAATCAGCGGGGCCCAAATGCAAGAGAAGGTACTCACAAATGCTTCCCAGCTTGAGGGGAATCACATAAGATAGCAAGGTAAAATTTTTAAGCCCCCTCCATTATATGTTTCATTGATCACTGGAAACTAATTAATACACAATTGCATGATTGATTTCGGGGGCAAGTAGTTAGGGTAATGCCCAAGAAAATAGTTGATTAGTTGGGGCTTCAATATGAAGTCATATACAAAGGGGTAGTGCAATTGGATGGGATAACAATAACAACAGTAGGAGTGATTAAAAACTTGAGCCTCACTTTGCACGCATGCCCCAACATTGTTGTTTTGCAAGATGTCTCGGTAATAGATCTTCCACCACTCTTTGCCCTATGTTTGTCAAGGGATTTCACAGCTAAGATTGGAGGTTACTTATTTGTTGATTGGTCACACATGTTGTTCAGAACAAGATATGTAACTAAAGCCTAAATCAGATATGAGCCCTATTGCAAAATTTCACATTGAGCCTCACACTCCAAGCCAAATCAATACCAATTGTTTAGCGTTTGATCAAGACGATTATGCAAGCACTGATGAAGCTGAAACCAAGGTTGGAAGTATCCCATATTTTACCCTTGATGAATGGGTAAGCAAGGTGCATGCTTTTGATCCTGATCAAGAAATAGAAGAATCTGAGCTAGGAGTCTATTGCATGCATGAAGAAAATCAGCCTATTCCTAGCATCACCAAACCAGACCACAAGGATGACAATGAGGTATGGAAGTTGTTCTTTGATGGATCAAGAAGTAGACAAGGTGCAGGAGGGGGGAGCTATGCTTGTTTCACCTCAAGGAGTTAGGTATTATTCAGCTTTTAGATTTCAGTTTGCATGTTCTAATAACACTGCTGAATATGAACCTTTGATACAAGGATTACATTGGTCAATCAAAAGAAGGATAAATAACTTGCAAGTCTTTGGTGACAGTGAGTTGATCGTTAACCAAGTTAAGGGGAAACATGCTGCCAAGAATGATCTTCTCAAGCGCTAACAAAAACAGGGTGTGGGACCTCATTGAAGATTTTGAGGGCTTTGGCATCAAATCCATTCCTAGAAAAGAGAACCAAGTTGCTGATAGGCTGGTGTAGCAGTTGGAGCAGCCTTTGATGTTGTTGAAAGCATCCAAAAAGACAAGGTACAACCAAATATCCATGTGATTGTAAGGCCTTTAGTGCCAGACAACAATTTGAGTTGGAAAGTGTTTGAAAGTGATCAACAAATCATCCATTTCTTGCAAGAAGAGGCTGAGTTCTTGGCTAAAAATTACGAAAAGTTGAAACTAGCAGTATGGTGACCAAGTGGTACAGCTGAGAACCAACAAACTACCAAAGGGACTTATTACTTTGGAGTCCATTTTCAATCCTAATGATCAGTTTTGGAAGGAGAAAGAAAACATCCAAGTCAAGGGAGAAGATTCAGTGTCCATCTTGGTGGAAAAGGGAAAATCACTCCAAGTTGGTAAAGTGACAACTGAGCAAGAAAGGTATGAGTTCACATAGCTTTGTCAAGAATTCCCTGATGTTTTTGCTTGGAGCTATGAAGATTTGAAGGGTTTCAATCTCATGTTAGCTCAACACACCATTGAATTGGATCCAATTACTAAACCCGTAAGGCAGAAACAAAGGCTAGTCAATCCACACATTGAACCTCTCATGAGAAAAGAATTGAATAAGCTGATAGAGTCAAGTATCATATTCCCTATCAAGTATTCTAGTTGGGTAGCCAACTTGGTTCCAGTTAGAAATAAGAGTGGAGAAATCAAATTGTGTGTTGACTTCAGAGATCTGAATAGAGCATCTCTCAAGGATCATTACCCACTTCCTTCTATGGAGAAAATTTTGTAAGTTGTTGCCGGCTCTGAGAGGTTTTCATTACTTGATGGCTATTCAGGGTACAATCAAATTCTGGTGAAAGAAGAGGATCAGCTCAAGATAGCCTTTACAACCCAATGGGGAACTTATGCATACAATAAAATGCCATTTGGGCTGTCCAACGCTGGAGATACTTTCCAAAGGGCAATGGACATGGTGTTCAAGGATTTGATTAATAACATGGTGTTGATATATCTTGATGATATCATTGTTTTTTCAAAAAATGTAGCAGACCATCTCTTTCATTTGAGACAAGTGTTCCAAAGGTGCATAAGATTTGGGGTATCCTTGAATCCTTAAAAGTGTATTTTTCTAGCCCATCAAGGAAAGCTCCTTGGCCACATTGTCTCCAAAGAAGGATTAGTAATTGATCCAGAAAGAGTTGAAGCCATAAGAGCACTACCACTACCAAGCCAAAAGAAGGCCCTTCAAAGTTTCTTGGGGAGAATAAATTTTGTTCAGAGATTTGTCCCAAATTTTGCAGCCCTAGTTAAACCTATCACCAAGATGTTAAAGAAAAGCATAGCTTTCAAATGGATAGTAGAAGGCAAGGAAAGTTTTGGAGCAATCAAAGAAGCCATTTGACAAGCCCCAACTCTCATTAACCCAGATTTCTCCAAAGATTTCATCCTCTATGCATTTGGGGGTGATGATACTATTTCTGCAATCTTGGTACAACAGAACAAAGACAATGATGGGCAGCCAATTGCTTTCTTCAGCCAAAGCATGGAGGACTATGAGGTGAGATATTCTTTCATTAAGAAGCATGTTCTTGCAGTAATTAGGAGCTTGAAGAAATTCAAACATCTAGTTTCAAATAACAAGGTTCAATTGCTGGTTTCTCATGTGGGAGTTAAAGACTTCCTCCTCAACAAAGATCTGAATGAAAAGAGAGCAGGTTGGATTACTTGTGTCATGGAGTATGACATTGAGATCAAAGTCACCAATTTGGTTAGAGGAAAAGGATTGTGTGAGCAGCTGGTCTTGAATAAACACAAGGAAGCATGCAATGAGAAGGAGGTTGTTTTGGAGTTTAAAAACAACCATGAGCAAGGAAACACTCAAGAAGAAAATGATGGTATCCTGACTCCTTGCTGGACCCAAGACATAATGCACTTCCTAAACATAGGTCTATGCCCTCCAGAGATGAACAAGACCAAAAGAAGACACTTTATATTGCAAGCTGTCCCATATGCCCTTGTTGATGGTGTTTTGTTCAAAAGGGATGTGAATGGAGTGCTGCTGAGATGCATTTGTACAAATCAAATTCACAGGGTGTTGGAAGAGTTCCATGGTGGATCAGCTGGTGGTCATTTTGCACCAAGAGTGATAGCTCTGAAGATCATGAGGGTTGGCTATTATTGGCCCAAGATTTTGAGTGATTGTTATGCATGGATCAAGAGGTGCAAGAATTGTGCATTCTTCACGGGTAAGGAGAGACTAGCTTCCCTTTCATTGCATCCAATTTCAATTGACCAGAAATTCATGTAATGGGGTTTGGACTTCATTGGAGTCATTAATCCAAATTCAAGCCAAGGGCACAAATGGATTATGACAGCAACATATTACTTCACCAAGTGGACTGAAGTAGTAGCACTTAAGGAAGTGAATGAATCTAGCATCCTGGACTTCTATGAGGGAATATTAACCAAATTTGGCATACCTGCTACAATAATATCAGATAATGTATTGGCATTCATTGGGTCCAAGGTAACTGAATGGGATGTCAAGAATGGGATCTACCTAAGCACTTCATCAAATTATTATCCTCAGGGTAATGGCCAAGCTGAATTTACAAACAAGAACTTGTTAAGAATCATTAGGAGGACTCTTGATGAAAATCAGAGGTCTTGACATACTAAGTTGAAATCAGCTTTATGGGCTAATAGGATAACTCCCAAGAGATCTACAGGTAACTCTCCATTCAAGCTTGTTTATGGAAGAGAGGCAATTTTGCCCATGTCACTTGAGTTGCTAACATTGGAACTCATGAAACAGTTGGAGTTGTTGGAGTTTGGGCCCATGGAGGTTAGATATGCAGAATTGATGGAGCTCCAAGAAATAAAAAATCATGCATCCCAAGCAATGGAGAAGGATCAAGCTTTGATAAAGAAGACCTTTGATAGAAAGGCCGAGGATAGATCTTTCCAAGTTGGAGATCTAGTGCTAAAATGGGATGCAGACAAAGCAAAATCAGGGAGGCATTCAAAATTTGATGCCATTTGGAGTGACCCATACATGGTCACAAAGTGTAAGGATAACAATGCCTTCTAATTGTCTACATTGGATGGTGAAGAGTTGCAGATTCAAGTCAATGGAATCCATTTGAAGCATTTCTACTGAAAGAAATTTCCCACCTTGTACATATTAGCTTAGGTTTTCATTCCTCCAAGTGATTATACACATTGTTTTGTTGTAGTTTAGCTTTGCTTTCCCTAAGTGCTTTGGCACAAGCTTGCTGTTCCAGGAAATGTGTTTTGCAAGCCTTGCTCCAATCAGATGGTGTTCTACCCTCCATCTTCCTCCTTGCAGTGTTCTAATCAGTTGGGGTACCAAGTAAAGAATTAGGTGACCCCATGCCCAATGGATTGCTTTAGGCAACTGGTAACTTCATCCAACAGGTAGATGACCCCTCTGAGTCGCCAAAATTGTTATCCAAAATGAGCCCTTTGCTCATTTTGTGGCTAACTCCCTTCATTCTTTCCTCTCTTGTGCCTCAGTCATATTTTTTTCTTTTTAGTCACTCAAAACATTTTGGAAATAGCACCATTGGATAGAGATTTTTCTCAGCTTTCTAGAAAGGTAAAATTTTCCTCCTAACTCCATATATTTTTGAAGTTATGGCTCGGTGGAGTTTTCGTGGAAAAATTTCCCAAGAAAAGCCTGAGCCAATAAGATGATGCTACGTGTCCTCAGAAGTGGAAGATGATGGAGGTAAACTTGGAATTTTTACCAGGTGTTTGGTAAGATTTCAGAAGGAATTTTTTGCCTTGAAGGTCCGTCGATGAATTGAATGCTGCCACGTGTCCGGGCAGGGAGGAGTTGGGAAAATTTCCCAAGGATTGACACAAACAAAATTTTCGACGCCAGGCCCACGTCCAATCACATTATGCCACATGTCCTTAGGCCAAAGAAGTGGTGGAGGGTGGATGAAAGATTGGAAATTTTACCAAGTGTTTGGTGAGGGTGCTAAGGAGAAATTTTGGCCCGCAGGCCCGCGAGCCAATGGGATTAGGCCACGTGTATCAGGGGGCGTCGGAGCTTCGACCGCCGGGGAGAAGTTGGGAATTTTCCCTAAAGGATAGCGCAATGAAAAGTTTTCACCCCCATGGCCCGCAACGAATGGAAACCTACCACGTGTCTTTAATTGGCAGATTTTCCCAAAGCAAAATCAAATAAAAATTTCAAAGGAAAAGCTTGCCCCCTAAAACGCAAGCCAATCACATCGTGCCACGTGTCCAGTGGTGGCAAAAAAATGCAAGACATGTCCGTAGGGAAAAATGGCAGGGAAAGACCATGTCTAATGGGGTTTTTCCACATGTCCAAGTCAAAAAAGATGGTCAAAAGTGACGGACCAGACAGAGAAAAAATCCCATGGCAAATCACATCGTGCCATGTGTCCTCGGGCCATCCAGCCGGCAGAGAATTTTCGAATTTTTTTCCAAAGGCCAAAACGATGGAAAATGAAGTAGGAAGAGCCCGCGACCAATATAATCATGCCACGTGGCACTGGATTGGTGGGGCATGGAGATTTTTGGGAAAATTTTCCCAAATGTAAAAAAGTGGGAAAATTTCAAATTTTCGGCCCGCCAACCCGTTTTGGCCCTGTTTTGCCCTAAATTTTCAAATGACCATAACTTTCGATCCAGAGCTCAGTTTTTCACTTTCTTTATATCAAAAAAAATCTGGTGAAATTCTATACATGATTCTAGGCTCAATTTTTTATTTTGATGGAGTTTAGAGAGAGAAAATTGGAAAACACCTTTGGCACGTGGAAATCAACAGAAATGACGTTTCAACCACCATTTTTAATGAAGAATGGCTTGCATTCTCTCCCAGCATGGTGGAAAATGTTAGGGAATGGAACTTTAAGGATACCCATGCTATTTTATTACATTTTGGTTGGTGGTTGAAGCTCCTCTCATGTTTTCCCGTGTTTCTCTCTCTTGGGCTCATTTTTTGCATTGTAAAAGCCATATTTGGCTCATTTTTGAGGGCATTGGACAATTTTATGTTTTTCAGGCTCCCTCTTCCACCCTAGAAAGGTGATTTTGTGGAACACCAGATCTCTTTCAAGGTTGCAACATATTTTCTACCTTTCTGGTGATGTAATGCATGTATTTTGATATTAAAAAATGACAATGCAAGCTCTGTGAATGAAGTTCAGTCCTCTTCTTGTGCTGTTTGATTTACCCATGATCCTTCATTACATTTTAACAATTTGTGTATGATGTTTTGTTGCATTTCTATAATTTTTGTCAATCTGCAGAAGTAAAAAATGCTCATCACTCCTTTGGTGCATCACTTTATTAGCATTAGCTTTAGTTCTTTTGCATTCTCTATCTTTGTCCCCTTGGAATTTAGAGTAAGATTTTGAGTTTAAAACCTCTTCATCTTGCAAGTAATACACCTGATCAGAGGAGTTGAGGAACCAACCTCTAACCTGGAGATTGTTTTCCCATTTTTACAAGTCCCACACTTGGGGAAAAGATTCAATGTTGTGCAATCACACTGGATGTCCAAAATGTCAAACTAGAAATATGATCAACATCCAAGGGTGCTACTGATTTGCACTAACAGGTCCAAAAGTATAAAGTATACAAGTAGTGATCAAGAAAAGCATAAGGCATAACCTGCAAACAAGAGCATACAATAGCAATCAATGACAAACACTAGCAAACAATTTTTCAGACAACCATGATGGCAAATAGTCCTGCAAAGTGAATGCTACACATGAAGCATCCGTTATCATGTTATAAAGATAAAGAGTATGTCAAAACATGCATGTGTCAATGAAATAAGTAGTGTGCTAGTAAAAATAGGAAGTAGTAGAAAATGAAACAATAACACCTGTGATAGTAAATGTAGATTCCCCAGGAGCCTCAGCTGAACTAGTAAGAGGTATAATTCCAAGCATCATTATAGTGTGTAGGGACCGGTGAGAGATCTGGATTCACTCAAAAAGACCAAGTGAACACACATGTGTATATATAAAATATATTTACATGATAAATATATATCTAGCATGGGAAAAAAAGTGTACATGTAAGTAGAATAAGATATCAAGAGTAGATGCAACCAAGATATGCAAGATGTAGTGTATAAGTGAGATAGAATGGTATGTAAAGTGAATGTGATAGGAGCAGCGTACCCCTAATGGATGCAAATGAGTATGAGATGAGATTCACTTATGAAAGACGCCTCAACAATCAAGAATGAATAATAGAACAAGAGTGTGTCATTGGGAAATGGTTTGAAAATATTAATTAGAAAGATATGATCAATGAAGCATCAAGCGTAAAGAGTGTGAGTGAGGTGAGGTTAATTTCAGATTTATATCCTTAGATTTCAAGTACAAACTATGGAACTAGAGTGCATCATAGGGTAGTATGATGTGTGGAATGGAATGCTAGAAATATGTATCATAAAATGTAGAGTGTGAAGTGTGTAGTGTGTCAGGTTCATGGATGTAGTATGCCCTCAATAGTCAAGCATGAACCTTAGCACAAGAGTGCATCATAGGGTAGTATGGTGATACACGTTGTTTAAGATTTCTTAGAGATAGGAAGTATGGAGTAAATAGTGTGATAGAAATAGAAATGATAGATACCTAATAATGCTAGGAGGGACATAAGCATGATGCTCCTAAGTGTGTAAATCTAGTTGATGTTGCTAAGGGGATCAAAGTAAGGAGTAGTTTCTTTGACAAAAATGATTGGTTGTAGCTTATGTAGGATTGATAACATTGTAGAAGACTTGAGAGGAGGAGGTGTTGTACCGATTTTTAGAGGAGTTTGCTTATGATTTGGTGACAAGGTAGAAGACTTAGTAGGAGGATGTGATGGAAGATGGAGCTCGAGAGGTGATTGCTTAGTTGGAATGGGGTGTATAGGTCACGCTTGACTAACCAAAGTAGGAACATTATAAGTGATAGGCTAATGCTCATTGGTCATAGAAGGAGAAGATTTAGGATACCATTTGGATGTAGAATTTAGAGATAGGCATGTAACAAGATGTTGTGAAACAAATGAGATAAAACCCTGATGCTCAAGGTGTTTGATTCTTCATTTTAAAACATATAAATCATTGTCATTATCCATTGATTCGATGATAATGGAAAAATATGAGACTTTGATATTTGGAAAAATGATAAGTAGGATAGAAATGAGTAGGTGGCAAGAAGATAAATTGATGAGTGAGGAGATAAGGAAAAATATCATGTTTCTTAGTATTGTGATCAAACTTGAGAGGTGCGAGGAGTGGTAAGAGTTACAGTTCACTTATATGAGCACATGTAGAAGATATAGAAGTAGGGTGAGATGTAGAAGAAGAACAAGCACGAGCTTGAGAAGTCTATGTAGTCTCTTATTTTCACTTAACTGCTATGCATTCTTGTACCTCATTCAGACAGATATGAATGGACACACTAAGCACGTGAAGCTATCATGTACCTCCTTTGTATTGCTTGTCAATATGTTAGCATACAGATGCACGATGATAGATAACCGAGTGTTCATTCAATCATAAGAAATCATTGCATACATTCAATTAGAAACACATGCAATAAGGAAAAATAACAGATCCAATCACTATTAAGATCAATTGTGCTATGTAATCACTATATTCAGATACATCAATGACAATAATCCAACCTCCATAATCCATTATATCAAATTATCACATAACAGAAGTTAAATACATAAAACACATTACCACAGATTCATGTGCGCTAGTACATCAAAGCACATATAGGGGTGGTAACTTGCCATTCACTGCCCATGAATTCTCAAAATAGGCTACATGCCCAAAATAGCCATGTGTTAATAGTTAGATGCTTTTTCAATGGAGCTAATAATAGATTATCCTATAAATAGAACTTTCTTTAATCCTAATAATAGCTCAATCCATGCATGACCTTTCATCTTTGATTTGAATGTGCTTTATCCCAAAAATAGAATTTTCCTTGGCCCTCAAGTCATCCTGTTTTTATCCTTTACATGATCTGCACTCCAACGTGATTTTTATATTTTTATTCTATGACTGAAAAATTGGTTAAGCCTTGGAGTTTTTCTTTTTGGGCGCGAGCCTTCCGCACGCCACTTTACTGAACCATGCATGCATCTATGTGCCCCACTTGCATGCCTCACTGCACCACACTCTCTTGATACTTAGTCAATTTCACCAGTCTAACATTACCCCACACTAATTTCAGTGCCATCCTCTGCAATGGGGTTTCTCAACTTATATCTCCAAAAATATAAATGAATAAAGAATGAATATACAAGAATGAATCAATGGAAGAATACCCAATGTGCCTCACTCTTAACCTAGAAACAAAAGCTCAGGGTACTCCTTGTTAATCATCCTCTCTAGCTCATTCCACTCTCCTAGCCCCTTCTTCACTGTATCCAAGACTACACCAATTATTCCTTCCATATCATCTAGAGTCATGTCTTGACCCTTGTGCTTCATCTCCCTTATTACTATGTCCATACATGATACCATTCCTTCCTTGAAATCCATCCATCATGCCACCAATGCCCCTAGCTCTTTTATTCGTACTTCATGAGGCTCCCTTGCTACCTTAAATGCATCGCACTTCTTTGTAACCATAACCTAATTCTCTTCTCTCCCTAGAGACTCATCCTTCTTGGCTGCTAGGACTTCATTATCATCCTGGTTTATCTATGCCTTAAAGATTTTCTATATATCCTTGCATTTTTCTAACGCTCATCCTACCTTATTTAGTTCATATTTCAATGTTTGCAACATGACATCATACTCCACAATCTAACACACAATAATATTTTTATTCCTCTCCTTCTCCACTGTAGTGTCTTCCCAAGTTCCCCCTTACGTGACCAACTTCTCTTTAAGCATTAGGTGTACCAAATCTTGTAAGAAATGTAAGGATGATGGGTATGTCTTCTGGATTTTCTCATCAAAATTTGGTCACGCCTCTAGAATAGCCTTCTTAGAATTCTTATCCTTGTTGTGCGCTTCAGTTAATTACTGGATTTATTTTTCCTTATTTTTATTATCTTCCAAAAATGTCTTGAGCATGATTGCCTTATCGAGATTCCTCCTAGCCACCTCTACTGCCATCTTTGTCAAGGAATTACTTTCCTTCTCATTTTTGAATTATGTGGGCTTCACCATGATGTGGGTTTCTTAAGGTACCTTCTTCATCCTCCACCATATACATGCCTCCTCTTTGACGTCAACCTATATTTCATTCATATGTGTTTGTATTTTCTAGCTCAAAATTTCCCATGTACGCACATTTGCACCCTTTGGGTCTATCATCTCCCACCCATACAATTGGTCATTATAGAGGGTACTCTAGAACCTCACGTGGATGATTTTAGTTGGGTCATTCATAAACCCAAGGTTTAGCATTTTCACAACTTCTTCTCTCCTTTTCCTACCAGAACGCTTACCTTTGGGAGTATGTGTCTCTACACCTAGGAATTATACCTTCTTCCTCCTCATCTGATGTGCCCTCATTCTCACCTGATGGTTCCCCTACAGTCTTCTCCTTTTTTTCACCTTCTCTTGTGGGGCCTTCCTCCTTGCTCTCACTGAGAAATTCTGTGTCACACTTGGAATCTTCTTCTTTTTGTTCCTCTTCTCCTTCCACATCATTAACCAGTAAGGATACCGTGTTGTGCATAACTTATTCTGATTACTCCTCTTCCTCATTATCCTCCTAGATTATGAGATTCTACCTTCTTTTTTTTCTTCTTATGTGGGCTTGGATTCACTAGAGTAGTTCTTAGTGACCTCCTCACTATCTCAAAAGGTCTCGCGCTAGTGCTCTCTGTTTTGGGATTTCTTCCCAGCCTTCTCCTGAACCCCTATCACACCATGTCACCCTTTTATTTTTATATTTTCTTGGCCTCATGATCAATTCTCACCTCTTATTCTTCATAAATTGGAGGAATATATTCATGTGGCATCTTGATACCTCCAGTTGGCTATCTTCTAGTGCTACAATCTAGTGTGCTGCTATCTTCCATTTCCTCCTCCTCCTCCTCATTGGGTTTTTACTCCTCTTATGTCCTTGGAGGGGTGACCTCACACTTTTTCCTTGTTTTGACTGTGTGCTTTCCCATGGGAAACTCCAGGAGTTTAAATTAATCTTCAATATAATTGTCATTTACCAACCTTAGATTAATGTACATATATACCTTAGCCGCATCAATATTACCTACCACCAAAGTCATAGAACTTATAATGATATCATCTAATATCATTGTCTCAATATAAGTTAACTTACCAGAATATACAAAAGTCTTTCTCAGCATGTGGTAGTGGCAATCTACCTTGTCTGTGTCGAACCTCAGCTTCTGCGCATCTACAAGTCTGTTCACTGAGGCTTAGAATTAATACATTGTAAAAGCATAAGGAAACTTACACCATGGGATCCACTTACCTTTCTTCATATAAAACCTTCCATTGCCGCAATGATGGTAGACCATAAACTCTACATTCCCATCCACAATTGTAGACAAGTTGCTCAGTATGTGCCATTCATGCTCGAAAGCCTTGCACATTCTTCTATACCATATCTCCAGCCCAATTTTTAGGTTCCTGTGACCCCATCACAAGTATAATATGTAAACCTCTCAGCCAATGAATTTTTCTTTAGTGGGTACTTCCACATTTTGTCCATAGCACCATCTGGAACCCTAATCTTTGCAAATACAATCAACAAGAGGATCAAGCCTCATGAAATCTTATCACCTGCATGTACCTCCTTAATAATCCCTTCTACAATGAATGCAACAAGATTGTAGCCAATCCCCTCTACCATCTTCTTCTCGATGTGGAGCCATATATTGTATGCTTGGCCCCATCTCTCTTGGTTATTAAACTTAGTCAAAAGATGCATAATTTTTTTTACAATAGGGTCAAGTACCTTAGAGATGTCCATAACATGCCCTCCTTTATGATAATCCATTTCAATAGTAGTGGCCTCCACACCTACTTCATAATCAAGATCAAGGAAAATATTTGTGCCTGAGATCTGTAATATTATAATTCACCTAATTAGTGGTTGGTGATTCATAATCACCTTCTTATGAAATAGAAGAAGTTTTCATGGAATCTTGACATGAGCCATTGGTAGAGTCTCTATGGTTTTCCAAAGTATTGAAACTCATAAATCTACAAAACTCCAGCTTTATCCAAGGTCTTGTATCCTTCATCATCGTAGATTGGTTTATCATCCTCACTTTTGCAAGTTGGTATTCTTCACTAGATCTTTCTCTATTTGATCCTTGTTTTCATTGGTGTAATGATTGTCATCACTCACCTTGCTATTTATGATGTGGGACTCCCAAACATTCCCCATAATGATGACCTCGGGATACTGCATTTCAAAGAATCTATCTTCGGGTGCTTCTTCCACTTCCACCTCTCATTAGTTCTTTTTTCCCCTTGTTGTCATTGTAAGTGCTCTTTTTGGTGTCATGTCAACCTTTCACAACTTACCCTTGTCTTTTCTACCTTCTACTACTTCAATCTCACTGAACTTCACATTCCCTAGTCCTGATTCCAAAACCTAGCTCTGTAGGTCAAACCCTTGATCCTCTTTGCATGAATTTTACTTGCTCTCACACTTCCCATAAAGGAGCTTCACTATGGCTATGACCAAATTCTAGTGGTTCAAAGGATTCTCATCTGCACTCGCACTTTGCACTCATTCACACTTTGCACTCATTCGCACTTTGCACTCATTTGCACTTTGCGCTCATTCGCATTTCAATGATCGAATACTCAAAACATGCAAGATAATAATGAAGTCACTTGTACTCCTTTTATAGATTTTTTCAAATTTATCACATTTATTACTCCTCACCTACCACCATACTCAACTTTAATTACACTTTTTCACTTTTCCCACACTTTTCACTGGTTTCTTTCACACCCCAATTGTAACCTTTTAGCGCGCCCCACCACTACATGGCCATAAACCTCCTCACGTGTACCTCTATGTGATGTAGTACATAATCCTCTGTGCCTTATACCAAGTAGTTTATTGATTAACTAAAAATAATATATTGAGATAGTTAATCTAATCTAGAATGACATGTAAATAAAATAAATAAATTTAATAAATAACTATGGAAATGATGCAAATAACTATGAAAAAAGGAAATGCTAACCCTAATGTGCAAAAGAGAAGAGGAAAGAACTCAGTTGAACAAAATATGCTCACGGTACTATGTCGTAGAGATGATTGGAGATTCTAGAAGTAGGAACAACTATGCAGAAGACTTGAAAATGATGGATCTGGAGTATCTAGCTAGACTAGAGTGCTTGGAGTGGGACTGGGGCACCAATGGGTGATTTAGTCTATAAAATAGGTGCCCTAGTCTATGAAAAATCTCTAAAAATGATCTTCATAGGTTTGGTAGATGGTCTAAAACCCTCACTATCTGTTGCATTAACTTCACTGTACTACTTTGGATGTCACTGATATTCCAAGATGATGAAAAAAGCTACACAATACCAAGGAGTATCAAAACCCTAAAAAAAGAGTAATACAAATGAATGGGTTAAAATAACCTTAACTACCATAATAGTGGGATTACTAACTGAGTATTGCACTACATTTTAGACCCAAATGTAGTTCTGGTGTATGTGTGTGTGCACATCATGTACCCTAGGTGCTCTTATGCCAGTCACACTTTGTGAAGTAATGAGAAATAACTAGATGTAGAAAATGTAATAGAATGTGTGCATGGAATAGAATAAAGTCCTCCCCCTATGATGTGTGTGATGTAGATGACCTATCCTTGTGCCTTGTGATGGAGCTATGTGGATGCAAGTGATCTCCAATGCTAATATGGATGCAAGTGATCTCTAATGCAATATATAGATGCAACTCTAGATGTATGATAGTAATGACTAGTGTTTGGTCCCTCATTATGGTCTCATAACTTTATATTTATTGGGTTATCTTGATCTAATTTTGTAATTAACCCTGAAATGACCAAGTAGAAAAAAGATAAAAAGCTAAAACGACTAGAAAGATCCCAAAAAGTGGTTGGAAAGTGCAAAATGGATCAGGGTGCCCATGGTGGGAATAGGGTGCCCATGGGCGCCCCAGTCAGGGATAAAATGATGGAAGATGATGAAAAATGACTGGGCATATAGGTGTAAAAGGTTGAGAATGACAGAAAAAATAAGAGAAGATGACCAAAAGATGGGGGTTAGTTAGTACTTTCTTCACTTAAGAACCTTCTAAATAGTAGTATGAAACCGAGATAAAATAATGTCTAAAGTGCATGATTTTGTGTCTACATTTTCCCCCTACTTTATGTTGTTGATCGGAAAGCTCGGTAACTTAAAGTAAATAGAGATGCGTACTTGATGTTGATGTAGAGTAACAAAAAAGGTGTACCAAAGGACTAGAAAAAGCATGGAATGACAAAAAGATGATGAAGCATGGAAAATAAAGATGAAAATGCACAAAAAAGTGATGAGAGTGAACCTAGGGTGGAATGTGTGTGCTAATGCTGGTGTGTGTAGTGTACCTACATGGTTAGTATGCGACGTGTGTTGTTGTGAAGTGTTGTTGTTGATGTCATTGTTGTAGCCCCTATTTGACTACTTGTTTCTCATATGACCAAACCTGTAAGGAGAAATTGATCAAGTAGCCAAATATATGTATATGTGTGTAAAAACGCAATGTAAAAGATGCATGTAAAAGTAAAGTAAGTGAAATAAAAAAGTGTAAATGGAACATGTGCACCTGATCCATGTCAAGAGAAAGAGTGTAGAAGGATATCCTATACTATCGGGTTTTTTTGGCAATTCAACGCCATAGGCTGAAGAAGTATAGGGAGGAAATGCTCCATGTTCTCCAACCTTTAACTGCTTCCCTGAACTATGTGTGAAGATATCTATGTACTGTCCTAGTTTTTGGGTGATTCGATGCCACTAGCTGCAGTAGTGTAGGGAGGTACACCCATTGTAACCTCCAAGTCTGTAATTGCTTCCCAAAATGCTAAGGACTCCATGTCCTGTAAAATCCGATGTGTGTGGAGTTTTTAGATTGGTCTGAACTCACTTACTGTATGTAAACCAATAATGCCAAGGGTGGAAAGTGCACTGAACTAAACCGATGTAAACGTGTTGTGTAGACTATAAAACCCCAAATGATGCCCCCCTCTTTGGGGGCGTATGTAACCTCATTGATAAGAGAATGCATCCCCAAAAGAGGACCAACCGCATGAACCCTGAAACTCTACCCTATAGGGGAAGGGAATACACTTGGTAGAAACCAAGGTGTACACAAACAAGGATGGCTAGCCAAAGATAAGTGTTAGTACGAACAAGCATGCATGTAAAAGATAGTGTGTAATCTATGCAAACAATGTTGTTGGTGAGAAAATTTGTCAGGTGGAAAAACTTGTGAATTTCTTTCCAACGCTCTGGGAATCTAAGTCCCTCTGCTTAACCAGTGCAACTGTCGTATATGCATGCATGTGAAAAGGTGGATTTTAGTGGTGGCCTTTCGATCGGGGATCCAACAGGGACACTTCACTGACCTTGCAGAAAATCTAGCAATATATTGCTAGGGAAGACTTTGTCTGAAGAGTGGGAAAGGGGAGTGAGAAAAGATGTAGGAGAACTAATGCTGCAGGTAGAAAATCAGATTCTTGTACACACACTAGTTAGAAGTATCATCACATGTATTTATGGGAAGAAACAACTTTTTAAGCATCATTAAGACCAAATTAAATTTGATGAACACAAAGTATCAAGAAATATCTTAGAAACTCCTTCTTCTTGTATTAATTTATCAAACAAAGTTGTACATAGTGGAGAAATGGAGGAAATTGAGAAGGGGGGAAATGGAAGAAAGTGACTATCTCCTTTGTTCTCTCAAAGTAAAATATACTCCTGATACGAAATCAATCAAAAACCCCTTAAAATGGGAATGAATTTACAATTTATAGAGTGAGATTTGACTTATCATTTTCCTCATGACCCTCCATATGCCTTATTTCCAGCTTTAGGCTATTCATATTCTGACAAAATATTTAAGTCCCTTTTATAATATCAAGGCGACTTAATTTACATTATATTTCTAAAGTCACTTTTAAGTGACTTAAAGGCATATCAAATAGTGAAAACCCCAACAAAGAATTAGAAAATTTGAAAGGAGAGAAATTTGGGGGAGAGGGAAGAGAGAGAAGAGGAGAATATGTTGCCCGCGATGAAGTCCAATGGTCCCCGTTCATGGAAATCTCTGATGTAGCTCCCATTGTACCAAAACTAATCTTTAAGTGTGGCTTACTATTTTTAGTAAATGCCCAGATGGAGGACTTACTATTTTTAGTAAGTGGTCATTTTCACTATTTTTTGCTTCGGATAATCATTCTGGCCTTTTGGAGATCTTCAATACCCGTTGCCTTTGTCTCAGCTGCTTTTGATGATGACTTTCCAAACATAGCAAGTCCGTATAGGAAAACTTACTATGTTTAGAAAGTGTGTTTCTAGTGCTCTATTTGTGATGGAACATAATTTTTTAGATTTGTCTTGTCGTTACGATCACACCCTCCGAATTTCACATAGTTTTGCCCACTAGAATGCCTGGAAATAAATTTTGAAAATTTGACCTGGTAGTGGCTTCGGGCACGGAGCTGCCATGATGCCCACTAATGGAGCTCAAAATTTACAGGGATGGTTTATGTCTCCATTTTTAATGAAAATAACTCCATTGTGATAGGTTTTTCATTTGGAGCTCGTGTGCAAGTTTTTAGCTCGTTTCCATTGCCAGAATGATGGGAAATCCAACGAATGTGAGCCAGTGCACGAAGAGAGGGTTTTGTTAGAGAAAATGATTCTAGGCACCATTTGACCTCTTGTTTTTTTGCATATTGATCACCTTGAAAAATGAGGAAATCTGAAAAATATGGCATCACGATCCGAATTGTATCTTGTGAGATATGAAGATTTTTTGATTGACTGACTTCATTGTTATTTGGCAAAAAACCTTCATTTTCTCCCTATTCTTCGTCATTTCACTCCATTTTTCTCTGATACCTACATATTTATATGTATTCATGGTTTGGAGAGTTTATGTGGCCATGGAAGAGCTGGTTCAGAGCAAAAATAGTGGACCGGGTGTCTAGATAAGCATGCACGGAGCCATGGCAAGGTGAGGAGTTGTGGAGGAGAAATGAGAGGAAGAAAACGGCTAAGTACTAGATTTAAAATTTCAAAACATGCACATGGAGGGGCTGGGAAATTTTTTATGTCCCTAATGTCCCTAACCTTAGGGACGTGAGGGACATCAATTTCCATGGCGGTCAAGGTGATGCCATGTGTCCTCGATCCGACAACAGGGGATTTGGTTGAAAAATGCACCTGGGGGCTAAAAGTCGGTCACATGGGTGTCCAAATGACTCCCCATAGGGGATGGGTGCATTTTTCCATGTCTGATGTTCCCAAACTCAAGTACATAAGGGACATCAGTTTCCAAGGTGGTCGTGGAGGTGACACGTGGCACTCGATCCAACAACAGGGAATGGATGCTCCAAAAATGGACTTGGGGGTTGAAACTCGGTCATGTGGGTGTCCTCCCCATAGGCGTTGGATGCATTTTTCAAGGTCTGATGTCCCCCACCTCATGTCCATAAGGGAAATAAAATTCCAAGGTGGTCCTGGAGCTGACACGTGGTGCCGTATCCGACGGCAGGGAATTGATGTTCCAAATAAGCACTTGGGGGCTGAACTGTCAAATCCGGAGGTCATATGAGGGTCCCAGAGGTCACATGGGGGCTGGGATAATATTCCAAAGGATTATGTACCTAACATGAGGGACGTTGGGGACATGAAATACCGCCAGGATCTTGGTGCTGACACGTGTCCTCTCGAAAAAATGACTAAGTCTTGAACTGCCTTTGAGAGGGTAACTTGGAATGAAGATAACTTGAGCTCCTGATGGAATTTATTGGTGAAATTTTATATGATCCTAATTGGAAATGAAATTTTCAATCCAATGGTTATGGTCTAATGTCTTTATTCATTCATCTGATCCCTAAAAAATTAGGTTTGTGATTTAAGACTCCAGTTGTACCTGATAAAAACTACCTGCCAATCCTATGCACCAAGGTGTTGTGAAAAATATTATTTCACCATAATTTAGGTCTTTGAATCCTCTTTCCAAAAATGTTTTGTTTTACTTCTAACTCCATCTAGAGCTCCCAAAATCTTCTTCTGAATCCCAACAGTTGTTTTAGGCCTGTGAATTGCCTAGGCTTGTGAACCTTATTTTTTACTCATAGTGTTCCAAGTCTTGCATAACCTCCCAAAGCCTTCCAAAATAATTTCCATGATGTTCTAAGGTCTTCTATTCACCTCCATGTTGAATTTTTTCCTTTTTTTCCACTCCAGGGGTTGATCCATTCCTAGGAAGGCCAACAATAGCCCTTCCCGTGACTGCCCAAAATTTGCATTTTCAATGAACTCCTAAAATCACCTAGGGGGAATGAATGGAATTTCCTAAATCACCTAGGGGGATGTTATAAATTTTTTTGGGAGGTCATTTGAACTGACTGAACAGATCCGGGGTTGCCTAGGAATGATAAAACATGAAAATTTCGGCATAGGGGTATAGTTGTCGTGCTTGGAAACTTCCAATTTACTCGTTGCACATTTGCACGAAAAAAAATGTATAAGCTACCAAAAAAATTAGTGTAAACATGCAAGAATATAATAAATCTATAAAAAGTGGGTTGCAAACACAGGACATCACTCACGATGTTGCAAAACACGTAAGGCCATCATGGCCACAAACAACAAACAAGTTTACACACCAAACAAAGGGTAAGGCCCACATAAAAAAACAATTAATAAAAAAATGGAACAAACAAGTGTTGATCAGAGAACACTTTATAGAAATCACATAAGAAGTCCGCATGAGAAAGAAGGTCATATTCAAAGGTGAGAGAGGATAGGGAGAACATGCGCGCGGGGCAGAAGTTCAGTTTTCGGGACTTATCTGTTTTCACTCCTGAAGGTCTATTTTTGGAGATGGCATGTAGAGCACACAAATGAGGAAGAGATGTGTGTGCCATGCATTGGCTATTTTTGGAGGATTGGATACAAATCACTTTGCATGGACACAGGCCAGAAATAAATCAGCTACTGTTAGTTAGCTAGCAGTAGTTTGTTGTTAGCACACTTGCATGCGTGGCTAGTTTTGTAACAATGCGTGACTAATAATAGCATGTGACCTATTTTGGGAATATATAAGTGGTGAAGGGAAAGTCCCTGCCCTTATAATTATGTCTAAAACTATGTAATAGAGAGATGGACATATACAAAGATATAGATGTGAGTGCATACATAGAGATATTATGTTGTTACGTGCATACGACTATTATTGTAATGAAGCTTCTGTATACTTATGATATTTAATATAATGGAGGATATTGGCTGAATCTAAGTGTTATTTCTATGTGTATATGAATCTAGTATGTCTTTGGTCTCATCATGGTTAATAATTAATTTTGTTCTACCTTAAAGATAGATATGGTATGCTTTATAGAATGCTGTGTTAGTAATAGAACTGTATATGTTAAGTATTCATCATGATAACATCCTACAAAAATAACCCTAAAGGGGGAGCTGGTACCTTTATGTGCTTCGAGTGAGTGCTCAGTCTAGGATGAGTGATGTGTTAACGTGACTAGGGTTTATTGGATTTGTACAACTAAATTCTAGGCTGCATCAACAAGTATGAAAGAAAATATCCCTATATAAAAAATGCTGCCCATGAAGCAACCGTTAGCATGTTAGAAAGATAATTAGTATGTCAAAAGTGTGTATAACCAAGGAACATAAAGTGCTAAGTAAAAAATGAAATAATAATGCCTGTGAGAGATGAATGTGGATGCCCCCAACAACCATTATGGAAGGGTAGAAGGAGAGCATCCATGATGCGTGTAAGAGACCTATATTTGTGATCACCACTAGAAATAGATGTGAACGCAAATGTGTGGATGATATAGATAAATTACATAAAAGTAATCTAACTAACATGTGTAATAAAGTGACCATGAACAAAAAAAGTAAGCAAAATTAAGAGTGACCATAATATGCAGTATGCTGTGGATGGATGGAATGGAATGCAAAATGGAGGGATAGGAGCTGTGTGCCCCCCGAGTGGATGAAAATGTATGCAGTGAAGTTCATTTGGTTTTCCCCCTCTGTATTCAAGAATGAACTGAAAATGAATGTGCACCATCAAGAAATGGTCGAAGTATGTTGTGTGTTTAACGCGCTATGGTGAATGTGTAGGTGTAGTGATGATATGTGACCTAGCGATGATGTGTGTGTGAAACCTATAACTGAAGTGTATATCACGAACAAATGAACACATAAGTGATGATTTAGCCTAAGAATATATCACTATAAGATGAATGGATGAGTGATGATTTATCCTGAGCATATATCACTATAATATGAATGAATGAGTGATGATTTAACCCTAAGCATATATCACTATAAGATGAAAAGAGGGAGTGGTGATGTAACTTAAGGTGTATAAAACTACAAAATGATAGATTTGTGATGATTTAGCTTGAGGCGCATGTCACAAGTCTAGAAATGTTGCATGATGAAAGGTAGAATATTAAATGTGTGATGAGTGTAAGGTCCATTTGATTTGTAAACCATTGACAGTCGAGTATGGACTAAGGAACTAAATTGTGTCATAGGGTGGTGAGTGTAGTGCGTAGAAGACAATGTAGTATATGTAATGATGAAAGATGACCATATGATGAATGAAATATACAATGTGTAGAATGTAATGCAAGATGTGTGAAATGTGTAAAATGTAATGAAATGTAACATGTTTAGAGATACTAATAAAGTAGTATCTAGTATAATGTAATGCTAGACTCATATATGTAGAATATTTGGGCCATAGAGATGTGCAACGTATGATGTAAGGCATATGTCGCGAGATGTAGTGTAGAGATGATAAATGTAATATATGTAGATAACCTAATAGTATGAAGTGTGTGATATGTATAATGGAAAATATTATGAATAATATGCAACACTAGACAATAGAGGTATGATATATGCACAATGACGACTAATATGATGTATGATGTATGATGTGCGATGTGTGATGAAACATAACGTGTAATTCCTATAGTGCATTTTGTGGGTTTCATGTGTGGTAATCCCTCAACTTTCAAGTGTGAACTGAAGCACAAGAGTGTTTCATTGGGTAGTGGTTGATGCTAGAACGTGTGATGAAAATGCCTATATGAAATGCAAAGACAATAGATGCTAGGGTGAGTGGGGGTGTAATAGATAAAATTTCCCCCAAGTATATATGAGTGAAATGAACTAACCAATGATAATGAAGAACAAAGGTCCATCATTTTATGTATGTAGTGATGAAAGCACATGATTATGGGATGTATGTATAACAATGTGAAAATGCGGTATGTATAAATACTAGAAGTATGATGTACAACTATGTAAGGATGCAAATGAATGATAATGCGAAGATAAGAAATGTGCCTATGGTGATATGATGATGAGAGAGGGGGATGTGAATACTATGCCCTAATGTATGCATGATGAAAGAGGGTATCATGTAATGTCATCTAGGAGATCATCAATCTTAGGATCATAGTCGAATGGATAAATATTCGCGACTTGATAAGCAATAGTGTCTGGTTGATCACGTAATGAGCTAGTAAGGCATAAGTTTTACATTCCCATATCATATTTCTCATCGATGAATGGAGAAAGTGGATAACCGTGTGCATACTAATGAGTGAGATTTTGAGTGTATCCCAAGAAAAATCTATTACAAATAAAAACATGTCCAAAGGGCATAGGAAATGATATGTCTATATGGTTAGGATATAGAGTTCCCCCAATATAATGAAGCCATCATTTTTCCTAATATAAGTGGTGACAATTGAGGAGTTCATGTGATAAAGATCGTGAGGTGAAAGATACGAAGACCATAAGCGACAATGATGATTAAAAACCACAAATAAAGAACAAAAGCATATGGTGTAGGATAGAGGTCCTCGAAAGCAAAGCCTAAATGAGCCAACCTATCATGTGTACATATAGTATCATCACATGTAGGATTAAATGGAATATGTTTCCAGTATGAATTATTCATGATGAGTGTGCAAGTAAATGGTGGGAATGCTAAGGGAGATGGTACATGTGAAGGTGTATGTGATAGAGTGATGTCCATGGACTAGAAAAGAGCCCGATAATGAACCATATCAGTAGTAGTAGCAGGTGGTACAAAAGAAACTATATCCATTGCACAAATGGTACCATCAAGTGATGGTAAGTGAGGTGGTTCTTCTCGAGGTTGAGGATCATCTGCAATATCTGTGAATGGAATAGGAAGATTGGTATTAGGAGCCCTATCACAATACTAAAAGGGGCCATGATCATGAAAGATGGTATACTCAATGCTCTCATGTAAGAATTTGACACAATTATGGATAGTAGAAGCAACAACTTACACATCATGAAGGCATGACCTACCAAGTAGACAATTTTAGGAGATTGGGAAATCAAAAATGAAAAAGACAGTGTGGAAAATTTTTAGACCAACACTAATAGGTAATGTAACTTGGATTAGACATGGGTGGAAAAAAACATCATAAGAATGTAGTGATATAGAAGATGGGCTAACGCCACGAGTGGAAAGACCGAAATCTTCAAGGAATTACATTGGACACAAGTTAAGTTTAGATCCATTATTAATGAAAGTATGCTTAACAACAACATTATGAATGTGAGAGATGATATGTAGCGACAGATCATTATCAAAAGTGTGAACTTCGGTGAGAAGGTTAGACTTAAATACAATATGTGAAGAAAAAGCATCAGAAAAGGCTTGATAAACTGAGTCTAGAGGCATGTCAACACGAATGTGAGTAGTAACAAGAAAGTGTTGGACTCTATGTAGTAAATCAGTATTTGCAAGAAAATAATTATTTATTGAGATACTCATGATGACCAAACCCTACAATGACAAGCAATGAATGAAGAAACAAAAAGTGTGAATGAAGGAAGTGTTGAATAACGGGGTTCACAAAAATGATTAACTAAAAATAAGATATTGGGATAGTTAATCTAATCTAGAATGACATGTAAATATAGTAAATAACTATAGAAATCACACAAAAAACTATAAACAAGAAAATGCTAACCCTAATGTGTAAAAGAGAAGAGGAAAGAACTCAGTTGAATAGAAGATGCTCACAGGACTATGTTACAGAGATGATTGGAGATTCTGGAAGCAAGAACAACTCTGCAAAAGCCCCAAAAAGGATGGATCTAGAGTATCTAACTGGACTAGAGTGCATGGAGAGAGACTGGGGAACTTATGGGTGCTCTAGTCTATAAAATGGGTGCCCTAGTCTATGAAAAATCTCTTAAATTGATCTTCACAGGTTTGGCAGATGGTTCGAAACCCTCATTGCCTATCACATTAACTTTGCTGCACTACTCTGGATGTCACTAATATTCCAAGATGATGAAAAGACCTGTAAAAGACCAAGAAGGAGTATCAAAACCCTAAAAAAATAGGAATACAAATGAATGTGTTGGACTGACCTTAGCTACCACAATAATGGGCTTACTAACTGAGCGTTGCATTACATTTCAGACCCAAGTGTAATTTTAGTGTGTATGTGCATCATGTGCCCTATGTGCTTTTGTGCTAGTCACACTTTGTGAAGTAGCAAGCAATAACTAGATGTAAAACATGTAATATAATGTGTGCATGGAATATAATAGAATCCTCCCCCTATGCTGTGTGTGATGTAGATGACCTAGCCTTGTACCTTGTGATGGAGCTATGTGGATGCAAGTGATCTCTAGTGTAATATATGGATGCAAATCTAGATGGATGATAGTAATGACTAGTGCTTGGTCCCTCATTATGGTCTCATAAAATTTATATTTATAGGTTTCCCTCGATATAATTTTGTAATTAACCTAGAAATGGATGAGCAACAAAAATATAAGAAGCTAAAACAACTAGAAATATCTCAACAAGTGGTAGGAAAATGTAAAAAGGATCGAGGTGCCCATGGTTGGATCGAGGTGCCCATGGCACCTCCGTACTAGCCTGGGTGCCCCAGTCAGGGATAAAATGATGGAAGATGATGCTAAATAACTGGGCATGTAGGTGTAAAATTTTGGGAATGAAAAAATAAAATAAGAGAAGATGGCCAAAAGATGGGGGTTAATTTTTAATTCTTCACTCAAGAACCTTATAAATATTAGTATGAAACCACGATAAAATAATGTCTGAAGTACATGATTTTGTGTATATATATATATATATATCATGCTACTCTGCCTACCTTGTGTTACACAACGTGATCCTTTTATCACACATGGTCTTAATCTTGAGCAATTTCCCTAAGAGCACCTTCATCCCTACCACTTGTAGTAACTTTTCCTTCTGTGGCAATACTTTAACGAACACCCTTAGACGTGTCAACTTGTATAAATCCCAATGCTAATGAATTTATGTTCCTCTTTCACACACTAGCACCTAGTTCACCCCACACTAAAATTATGTGCAATCCTTTGCACATGAAATCAATAGATATTAATTTTCTTCCTGCACACAAGCACACTTATTATAACAAAACATAGAAACAAAATAACAAAGAATAATAATGATTGGAAAGAAACACATAAAATGGAAATCTAACCTAAATGGAAATACTATCTTATTACAAACACCAATAAACTTTATTTATAGTACGGATTCATCCTACTCCAATTGTAGTAACTGGGCAACATGGTGCTATTTAGCACCTGCAACTGACATGTGTCTGATTCATGTATCTTGGTTACTACAAAAGGTCCCAACCAATGCACCTTCATCTTTTCTGGATGGTGTGAAAACTTGGAGTCATAGAGAAGGACATTCTTTCCAACGTCAAATGTCTTGTTCTTAATGTGCATATCATATCATGCCTTATGTCGCGCCATCTTAGTCTTTTGGCTCCAACTCGCAATGGTTCACCACTCATCCAATTGCATTAGTTTGTTAATGTGCTCTTCAAAAAAAAATTTCATCATCTAATCCACCCGTGTGCACAATATGCAGGGATGGTAAAATGAATTCAACTGGTAGTACTACTACCATGCAAAATCCCAATTGAAAAGGCATGGCCTTATTCAATATTTTATAAGTGGTCTTGTATTCCCAAAGTGTAGATGAAACTTTATCATCCCAATATTTTCTCCCAACATCATAAATTTTTGTCAATGTCTGTCCCATAATCTTGTTGAAAAGATTTTGCAGTACCATTAGCTTATAGGTGATAAGGAGTAGTCTTATGACATGCCACAATAAAATATTCCAATAGAATTCTTATTATCTCACTCAATAAATGAGTTCCTCTATCACTTGTTAAGCTTAATGGACAACCATACCTGCTAATAATATTATCCAATAAGAACCTTGATGTTGTGGCTGCTATACAATACTTTGTAGGGGCCACCTCTTCCCACCGTGTAAGATAATTTTGTGCAAGTAATGATGTAGCGCGCATCAATCATACGCGAGGGTGGTGAAATAGGACCTACAAAGTCAATAAACCAATTTGTAAAAGGCTTCATGCTTGCAATAGGTCATAATGACATTTCATCTCTATGCCGAGGCTTTTCAAGGCGCTAATAATGATCACATGATTTAACATACTCCTTAGTATCCTTGTACAAATTTTCCCTCCAAATTCTAGCCATTATAATCTTGCACATGGTGGCATCACCAACACAATGCTCTCTTACAATCCCACAGTGATCCCCCTCCCCATAATAATAACATTGTGCTCATGTTATAGAACAAAAATTCACAAGACTTCATCACAACCCAACTTATATAAGTCTCCTCCAATCAACTGATATGTAATCACGCGTATTACAAGGTGCTTATTCTCTTATGTATTCATTCCCCTCTAGTGCCATGCCAATGCACAATAACACTGCAATATCCTCCAATTCTATGGGCACGTGTTTCAATCTAAACAACCGTGCATCGAGCATAGTATCTTTAATGCTCCACACATCCTCACAATAATTAATCCTTGATAAATGGTCAGGCCTTGAATTGATCTTACCTAGTTTCACAATAACTGTAAAATCAAACTCTTGAAATAGAAGTATCCACCTGCAAATGTGCCCTTGCAAAACAGGATTCTTAACCAAGTAATTCAATGCCATATTATCTATATAGAAAATAAACATGGTTGAAAAAAAGTACTGTCTGAACTTGTGCAACACGTAGATCAAATAAAATACCTCACATTCAGTGGTTGTATAATTCTACTCCGCAGGTGTAAAATTCTTGCTTGTAAAGTAATTACTTCTCCTGGTTGTGCTAATACCAGGCCAATTTCCATGCCATAGGCATCCACATGGACATGAAAGGGTTTTTCCCATGAAGGAAAGCACAAAATGGGTACATCGGTAAGCCTCTCCTTTAATTTTTCAAATGTCTACTGTTGCACGTCACCATAATAGAATTTCCCTTTAGCCTTCAACAATTCTTCCAAGGGCGTAGAAATATTTGCATAACCTTTTATAAATTTCCTGCAGTAACTAGTGTGCCCCAGAAATCCATGCACCTCACTCTGATTGGCAGGATCTTCTAAACCTAAGATTATAGCTATCTTAGCTAGGTCTACCAATAATCATTCTTTGTAAATGATGTACCCAAGTAAAGTACCAAAAGGTGTTGTGAATATGCAAGTTTTAATGTTGAGAGAGATGCTCAACTGCCTACACCTCTCAAACACGAGCCTTAAATTATCACAATGATCCTTGAATAAGCCATATACTATCTAATCATCTAGATATACTTGCAATAATTTATGAATAAAATCTTGAAAGGTTTGCACAACAATGCACAAGAACACTACTAGTGCATTTTCAGTCCAAAGGGCATAACCGTGTATGCAAAACTTCCCCACTTAGTGGTGAAAGTTGTCTTCTCCTGGTATTCCTTCGTGATGTGTACCTAATGATAACCAAAAAATCTAAATGTAAGAGAATATATCTCATGCCCAACGACTCCAAGGATTTCTTCTGTGAAAGGGGCGGGAAAATGATAAAAAACACAGGAAGTAATGAGTTTTCAGTAATGTACACAAATCCTTATCCTTCCATCTTTCTTAATTCATATGCCCATGGGGATTCAGATTCCTCAATCGGCTCAATTATTCTAGACTTGAGCATCTTATCAATTTCTTCTTTCACATTTACGCGTAGGTTAGGATTCATCCTATAGGGTCTCTTCCTAACTGGGTGCCCACCTTCTTTCAACTTGATCTTCATCTCACATAAATAAGGATGCACACCTTTTAACTCATGATAAACCCATGGGAATAAGTCCTATAAGTTGCGGAAGAGATCAATAATATTTTTTTCTTCATGTTCTGATCAACAATCCCCAATAATGGCCTCCTTAGGATCGTCCTCAGTACTGATGTTGTAACATCTACTTTTTATTAATTAGAAACAAGGGATTTTTTTTTACATAATGTTCTATTTTCTAAATTCATACAATTCAGAACACACATTCGATTTCCAATCCATCTCATAACATAAAATCATATGTAACTATAATGACTTGTTGTAACACTGATCTCTCATTTTATGACTCGATATTAAACCGATATCTCATGTTTAACTTGTTTCCCTGTATACTATGTATACTTTGGTTATTTTACCCATTACGGGTCACTCAAGTGTTCTGTCTAAGAAGCCTATATGAATATCTGTTACTAATATTCATCATAAATCCTGCTTTCTTAGACTAGGTGACATAAGACAACGCAACCAATAATTTGTGATACTTTGGCCAAATTTTTAAACATGTTTACCATGTTTACATTCCAAGATGACATACTCATCAAAAGGAATATGTATTTCACCCAAATCAAATTGTTATCTAGATTGGTCTTCTTTGACTTCTGTAAACCAAACCCGAGTCAAAGTTTCACACTAAATAGGGGCAGCTCACATACACTAGTGTTGCAATCTACTCGTGGTGACTAAGGATAAATAGACATAATCAATCGAATCTCGTTGATTGGGTGTGTTTATTTACCTAAGTTAGCATGAGTTAACCACTACACTAGTCCACGTGTCTATCTCTGTTTAGAGTAAAACTATGGACCAAATTTCCACTTATGTCAATTGAGTTAATTGAACTAAGTGGGGTTTTGAAGCATAGCTGGCTGCATCATGGTATCCTCATAATGACTCCCATCATTATGAGGGTACTCTGCAGAAACCCCTATATTACAACAACATACTAAGTTCTTTCAATACACTAACATACTTAATAAACATCAGATTATTAACCTTAAATTTATTATCTTAATTAATTAAATGATAAACATCACACCTAAGGGCCCACTAAGTACGATTGATCCTAATAAAGGATTTGAAATGTACTTTTACACCAGTTGAAGGTATGCAGATAAAGTTTGTACTCATGCATATGAAATTTTTAATCTTAATCTATTATTTCCTTTATACAATAAATCTTATTTCAATATCAAGTAAGAAAGATGATTAAGTTTCTTTACTATTATTTAGCAATGTAACAATATTGATTGAAAGCTTATTAATTAGGTTTAGTGATATCATAATATTTAAATCCTTCTTACTAATTCTTGTAAGCTTTCCAATTTCCATTTATCGTTTTCATAAAGTAGAGAATACAACCAATCATCAATGATGATTATACTTTATCACATCATTATGGAAAACATACTTAGTTATGATTTAATGATAAAAAGGAAGTATCCTTTTCTTCCTAATTAAGGACTATTGTCCTATCCATGAAATCTGAAAACATAAAGTGTAGATTAATAATAAGAATGCCACATTCAACTATATAGAACTATCCTTATTCCCTTTTCTGAATAAGGATCTATAAATCATAATCATTATAGTTATACCATTACCCCAAAGTTAAATGTATATATATATCCTTATCCAAGCATCATCCTATACTTTAGAATCCATTAAGCCATGCATGTTAATATTTAAGAATATTAATCGAATCTAAGTCATATATGACCCTTATATAAATCGGTATTCACTAATCATTACACAACAATCCATTTATCAAAAAGATAGTTCAATTCACTCCAAGCTTAATAAACATTTCATAAGTTTATAAGAAAACATTTTTCAGTAGTACAAAAACTAATTGATACATCCTCATAGTTTTACCAACAAGTTCCTTTCAAGAGAATTTCAATACATAAATCATATGAGTGAAGAAAATGACTTCGTTAATAAAACAAATGTAACTTTCTATAAGTCTTTCTCCTTTCACTTTTCATGAAGTCCATCGGAAAAATTGTTAGCATGAGTTAGTTCACAAGAACTGAGCATGATAAGTGCTATAATGTTAAAACAATATGATTTTATTCAACTGTTTCATAAAAGGAACCCTGTTATTTATGAAAATGTTCCAAGTACTCAAAATAAGATCAATTAAATAGAATGCCCAAAAATCCATAATGTTAGAAAAGATAAGAAGTCACTAACATTCTTTAGGTACCAAAATTCCCAAAAAGAAGTTAATTAATCCAAACAAATTTAATTCCAACTATGTTACAATTATATTAATCATTATAAACATAATAACATTTAAAAATTGCAACCATCTATTAAAGAAGAGAATTAATCAAAATTCTTAATCAATCTTCATTAATATCAATTCATTTAAAAAGCCATAAGTTCCACTATATCACAACCAATTCCCTATCATCCATATAAAAGAAGTTGAGAAATAAATAGGAATGAATTGACATGAACATGATGCTATCTCTACACTTCCTCTAATCAAATCCCTGTTACAATCCATAAAAGGATGTCAAAAAACATAGAAAAAATTGACAAAAACCACATGTACTCGTTGTACATTCCTACAGGAGGTTTATTCTTATCCAAGGACAAGAAAAATAAAACACAAAGACACAAAACTCCTGAAAGGCCTGTCTAACAAAATGATCTGGGATTCAAAACCCATTTGATTAATTCATATCTATTTAACTAAGAGAGAGAGAGAGAGAGAGAGAGATTACTAAAACAAATTGACATACCCAAACAAATGATCAATCAACAGTTGAATACCCAAAAAACTTCCACATCCAAGTTATAAAGAAAACTAACAGTTCAAAAGAACTAAAACACAAAGTACGAACCTTTACCTTAAAATATCAAGATCATGGTTTTAAGGATTATAAACTTCCTTAACAATGATCACCACAACTCACAAATTCTAACATATTTGAAACTGATTTCAAAATATGAGCAAGAGTCACCACTTTCTTAAAAACTGACCAAATTGCAAGCTCAGTCCCAATGAGACATTTCCCAGGAAAGAATCATTCAATAAACATGCTATAGTCACCAAGGAATACACCCACTATAACTCTCATGACCTGATAACCACAAAAATCACCAAGGATGAGAAAGAATAGATACAAACCAAGATATCTCACTCCTCGAATCTTGAATATTAATAGATCTTCGAAGGGATCATTAAAACAAAATAAAACAAAACCTAGTTTGAAATGTAATACAACCTAGGTCCTTCCCAAAAAATCAACTAAGTCCAAAAACTTAAGCCTACCCGAGAAGGGTATTCATGCAATGAAAAACATAACCAACAAAAATAGAGAAACATGAGATTTACCAGTCCATGTTTCCGAGACAGATCTACCTGAGAAGGGTATATAAATAACAAAATGTAGCTTAAAAAGACAGAGACAGAAGACTATATCAGTCACCTTAATATTATGCACTTACAGTGCTCAAAATACCTCCATCAAAGATACCCAGTATGGGTCGAGGCTTGAATCTCATAACAATAACAAAAGGAGCAGTTACAAAACTAAGCCAAAAATGAAAGATAATAACACCGAAATAGGAATCCCAATACAGGCATTTTTTAAAAAACAAGTTGACCCAAATAATATTTGGTAATACCCAGTTCCATGACAACCTGGAAGTTACCAAAATCCAAAATACTCCCCTCAGAACCCTACAAATTGTTTTAACATCAACATGTTATAAACACCATGAGATATACTTATCAAAAACACAAAATCCCCTTTCACAACCATTCATAGTTAAATATATAGTGAACATATTATTTTTCTAACCTTATTCAAAATCTAGAATCATGTATAACAAACTTCAAACTAGCACAAAGTCATTTCTATTCAAGAAACCATAACTTCATGAAATCCACAGAATCAAGAAAATAAAACAACACGCGAACATGAAAACCATTCTTAGAGACATTTTCATGAAGAGTAGAGTTCATTTAATGAAAATGTTTAAATAAAAGAAATAAATATTAAAGAGATAGAGCCTATCATGCCTAATAGTGCTCCTAGTTTCTCTTCCACGCTTCGAGTCTCTCTATGAAGCTTAAACTAAAATATTTCCAACGAAATGCCAAACAAATCCTCTGCAACTTCCCCCATTTTCTTCTTATAGTTTCCATAACAAAATTTTTCCATTATTTCCACCATGCAATGAAGAATTTTAATTTGTAAAAGAATCAAATTGATAGTTTGAATAATGAAAATACTACATGTAGAGCCAAAGAGCTCGAAAAATCCAAATTCACAATAAAACCAAACCATTCCTTTTTCCTCTAACCCATTCTACTATTCCCCAGGTGGTTTTCACTCAGGTCGAGGACTCATTAATGCCAACAGGACTTCCAGTGTCCCCCACTAAAACTCTCACCAATGCCAACTCACTTTTAGTTAGAACTAACAATTAAAAACTTCTTTCAAATGAAATTAGCAGAGTTGCCAACTCGGCAATTTCCACCACCTTCATGCCTTGGCCAAAATTGGTGGTAACAAGATATTTAATGAAACATTTAAACCTTGCTATTGCCTTTTGAATGGTGCCACCACCTTTCAATAACTTGACATCAAATCCAACCACATTTCCCTTAGGTTAGTTTGATGTCCTTAGGTTAGGTTTCCATTATATTAGTTTATAAACCATAGCTTAGGACCTTAGGAATAGTTCATATAATAGCTTAGGATAATTATTATTAAGACTTGGGATAGTCCTTTAATTACCCTTCTAGGAATTAATCATCAGAATAAATACAATCACCTTAACTTAGGTTAAGGATAGGATAAATAATCAAAGGAACTTAGATTAATTAGGTCCCAATAAATTAATCAAAGGACATTACCTTTTGCAATTTATCAAAATGACATTATTATATCACTTAGAAGGGTGCATGCAAAAGATGCTATAGGATGCCCATGTGATCCCAAACAAGCACGAGTTCAAAAATCAACACACTGACAGACTGAATCAAAATGATTGAAACATAAAAAAATCATAGACATGCACTTGGATCACTGCAATTGATCCAAGGTATGGTTATTCCTGCATTTTGAAATCAAATAGACTGAAGAACAAGTTCACAAATGTAAATTAAGCCACGTACAGTCATAGTCTTATTGGACTAAATTTATTTCATTCACCAATGTAAGAATGTTTTTCAAAGTTCAGCATAAGGAATATGTGAAATACTGCATTATTAATTTCAAAATTAACATGGCATGATTGTATCTAGTTTTAGAAGATAAAACATATCATCTACAACAAACATGATCACTTAGTTCAAAAGAGTAAATTGTCTTCAAACAAGAATCATTTATCAACGTTTGTAACTTTAGTTTCAGAAGCAACCAAGGATAACAACCAAGGTGAGGGTATTATAGATGCTAACCTTCTTGGTCTTCATAGGAGCATGGTATGCACACACATTCTCATATGCATAATCCATTACCTCATACACACCTTTAGTGTGGATAACATCCAAATTTTTAACTTCCTTGTCATCAATCATATAAACCAATTTACCCTTTTCTTTTTCTTTCTAGGTATGACCCATCTGTACTTATTCTATCTCCTCAAGATCAATGTGCACCTTGAGATCAAAAAGCTCAAGCATGAGCTCTTCCACCTTCACGTGATCCCCCAATGTGATGTGCTTCATTATGTGCAATGCTTCATGGACTAGAGGCTTAGTATAAAAATAATCAAAAGTTTGTATCATACCTATAGTCATCTCTTGCCAATTTTTTGTTTCTCTCTTTAACTCAGCATGGACATACCATACACACGCAACCATGCAATGTGGATTAAAACTTGTGTACCCAAAGTGATGGTGGTAAGGCCTCCTTACCATACACCCATGATATCTCACACTCATAGACGTGATGTGAGGCAAGATACTTCCCATAAAATTTGCATGTTTGTGTAGGTACATTGCTTTGAGTAAACCTAGTGTGATTTTCACTTCTCGCCATTCCAAAAGGCTATCTCTATGTGTTTTCCACCATCGTGTTGCCATCTAATGCAAAGTATAGACCAAAATTTTCCTTGTATCCTCTTCATTCTTTCATTGAGTCTCCATGGTGTGTAAGAATGTATTGGGATTCCCTTCACCTGTATATCTTGGTACTTGAGTTGAGCCAAAACCCTCACCATGTGCGACTTGATCATCCTAGTGACTAATCCTTTAACTTTGCACCCAACCATTTCATATGTGTCATGGACCCATTTATCACAAGAAAAAATAATAGTGTCACTTGTCAACTGCATGCCCTTCCACCAAAGAACACCTTTTTATATGGTTCTATATTCTCTGGATCGCTCACCATCCAAGAATAGATTCTATTGAGCACTTCTTCACTCAAAGGATCAACATAAGGCTTTGTCTTCTTTTCAAACAAAGGTATAATCATCTACTCATATTTGTTCTCAAAACTTATGTACCTCTTGTTGAAGTGTAAATCAACATTGTTTTCATAACACTAGGGTCACCCAAGTAATGCTAGAAATTTGTCTACTTCAGACCTCCAACACCTCAGAGTCTCTAGTAAACTTGGATACCTGAATGATAATAAATGTATCCTTTAGTACCCCAATATGAATTTCCTTAGTTTTATTTTCCATGTACAAAAAATTCAAAGATGGCTCCAATGTAGGTCTTCCCATTTGATTCCATGCTTCAAGTGTCAACACATTTACCTCTGCACTTGTATCAATCAAAATATTTCTCACTAACCAACCATCAATAAATGCATCAAGTGTGATTTATTTGTCAAATTCATGGTCTTGAGGTGGTATATTTTCATGAAGTATCTATTTCTCGCACTCTACTCTAGCGCACAATACCTTCTCTCAAAGCCATTCCCCTAGAAATGGGATGATATTATCCTGGTGCAACATTTTATACACCTCCTTCAGATCATCCACGTCCTTCTGTGGGAGCTCAACATTTTTTACATGGCCTCTTACATGCACCTATTCCTTTAAGAACTATATTTCACCCTAGAGATCTCTAATGAATCTCATAGTCTCTTGATAAACTTCCTTTTGATGTGCCACATCTGGATACTTTCCATGTATCACTTCCTCCCATGTTATAAGCATATTAGCCTTCAGAGGCTCACATACATGTGCTGCCTCAACGCACATCGTAACTATCATGGGTTGTAACTATGGACAAGTCTTCTTAGGAATCCATTGATCAACATTTGCATGTTGCACCTTGATTATCTCAACACCCTTATCTTTCTTCTTGTTTTTACTTATGTTCATATAAATCTAGGAAATCATCCAACTTATGTGGCTTCCTATACCATGAACATGTGGTATTCTGAGGGAAATCTTGTTGGTAATGATCCGGTGATGCACAAGTGTAAGAAGCTCCTTGAGAAAACCTTCCTCTACCACCATCGCAACCTCGGCCTTGATATCCTCCCCGGAAGCCTCGATTCCAATTATCTCCATGGTTGTTCCCTTCATTATGTTGTCCTTCTTGCTCATTGGATCCACTCACCACACTAGTTTGGTGCAATCCTGTATTAATGGATTTGTAGATGCGATCAATCAATTTGTAATCAGTGGTTTCATGAGTATGGGACTTACAAATCTTAAAGTACAGGGACACCTTCTAAATCTCGCGCTGCAAAAGAGGGCAATCCTAGACATCATGGTTTAGGTGACAAACTTCACAATCTAGTAATAACACACACACTGAATTGCATGGGAAATTATCCTTAATATTTCCTTCTACTTCACAAGATGTTCACTTCACGTCTCAAGTGTTGAGTTGGCAAAAATATTCTCTAACTATTTTACCATGGCTGCAATCTCTGCCTCTAAGAATGGGTGTAGACACCTAAAATATGCCTATGCAATTTTAATACTAAAATTATACTAATTACCCTCTTTCCTATCATTTCCATTATAATCAGTAACTTCTTGTTAATTAAATAACATCTCCCTCCATTTTGATCCATTAACAACACTTTGTTAATTAACTAGCCTTTCTCCCATTCTGGATGCCAATTAATGACACTTTGTTAATTATAACCCTCTTCAAATCAATTAAATAACTATTATGAGTTAATTCAACATTTTTAACCTTAGATTTAGTCAATAAACCCTCTTATTAGTTAAATGCCCCTTTCAAATAAACTAAATCCTACCTATTTCCCTTTAAATCATCTCTAAATAGCTTTCTTAGCTTATTTTAGCCTAATAATTAATCCTAGTTAATTAATTAAATCATCTCCAACTCCCATGAGGTGGTAATCACTTGTTAATTCCTCTAATCAAGCTTGTTTCTTCTAAAAGCTACTTTATCCTTTATCCCACATGCACTAGTTTGCAAGCTTCTCCCAATTTGGAAAGCTATAGAAAGGACCCTCTTACATTCTTTCACACCTACACCATGCTTTGAATAGAAACTACTATAGGCATATGATAAGAGCCTTCTCCATTGTTGGAATAACTACTTCATCTTTGCATCCATTCTCTAATTGTTGAGTAGAAAGGAAGATCTAAGTATGGCATTGTATCCATTTCTTAGTGAGATCCTTCCCTCTCTTTATAGACAAACACAAAAAATTGATTCCTCATGATTTAAAGAGGCTCATGCTTATAAGTGATCACACATTACAAGAGTAGGAATGGTTAACATTAGGTGATTTAATTCATATTTATGCAATAAAGTATCGAATTCATGGTTATCATGATGTTAATAGTAGATTTAGATTTTCTTTGAGACTACTAGGTGTTAGTTTCTTTCAATGAGCATAGCAAGTTTACCATGTACACATTTGGCACCCTTGGTGGGACTTACTCTATTGTCCTTTACATTAATTTCACGTTTTTGAAGATTAGTTTCAATTTTGGTTACTAAACCTATTTTTAGCATTTATAGATAAATCTTAAGTTCTTTAACTAGTTTAGTTAAGTTTGCTTGGTTTTAGTGTTCTTTGTAGGAATAAAGGAGGTGAGGTGCTACCAAATTTAAAGAAAATTGGCAAAGTTTTGAGCTTTTTTGACATTGTTCTTATTAAATCTCATGTTTTGATGTTACACAGTTGCCTTGCACTAGCAAGAAGAAGGTTTGCACTACTACAAAATTCCATGCACTACCACTATTAGGTTTGTGCTATTGCTATTAGGCTTGTAATAGTGCCACTCAGCTTGCATTTTTGTTGGCTTGGATTTTTCTCCTCTGTGTTAGGTTTGCATTTTTGCTTGTAAGCCTGTGGTACTGACTCTATACTTGTACTAGTGGAACACTATTTTATGTTTCTGTCTCAAACCTACATTTTTATGCATACCCCTATGTTAGTGCAAGCTGCCTTGTGCTAGTGGCCTTAGCCTTGTATTATTTCTAAAACTCACACGCTACTGTTATATAGCCTTGTACTAGTGCTCTGCATCAAATTTTGGTTTAGTTTTTGAGGTTTCCAGATTTTGATTTTTGATGTTTGCTGCTGTTCTATAGGATTTCTAACTCTGTTTTACAGGTTTTTACATTTTTAATTTGATTTATAATATGTTGTCAAGCTTTAATGAATGTAATGTTTCCATGCTTTGTTTAAGTTAGGCTAAAGTTTGTGTATGCTCTTCTCTTGCAGCTTTGGGCGATCTTGAGAAATAGAAGAAACTTTAGTCTTCATTTTATAACATTTTGGTTAAATGGAAAATTTAATATTTTCATTTCTTCTCAAGGGAATGAAAACTTGATCAAGAATTTCCATATTTCATTTGATTTAAGTTTTCTTTTGCATCTATCTAGTTGAATCAATTGTTGTGTATGCTCTTCTCTTGCGTCCTTGGACAATCTTGAGAATCAAAAGTAACTTTGATTCACTTTCTATAGGAACTTCTAAATCTTCTGTGTGCAAGACCTAACACTTTTCAAAGAATTGGGATCTAAACAAATACTAATTACAAGTGTGTTACAGGTTGCCAACGATGTGCTAAACCACATTCTTAATTCAAGATAAAAAACACACCACTTCATTCAAAACAATGTATTTACAGGTTTGGATAAGGGATTAAACCCATCTGCTTTAAACTATGGGAAGTGTCTTGGCATAATCCATAAAACTCATTGTTAGGATTACCATAGGAACTGCAAAGTAGTCCACACCTTGAGAGAACTGGTGGAAAAATGGGAAGTTCCCATTACCAAATTGAATAGAACAAAAATCCCATGAGGAAAAGCTTCAAGTGACTTGTATGAGGCCCCATTTATTAATTTGAATGTGGGGTAATGGTCCATTTTCTAGTTTAATAGAAATGCATACCTAAAATAGGTAAGAATTGGAGAGTTTGTGAACAAAATCCTAGGAAAACATTTGGCATTGGGGCTAACTTGAATTTATCCATTGTGTTCCAAATATCTCACAAAGCAAAAAATTCTTCGGAGTCAAAACCATGTTATTCGAACAAGGGGAGAGTTCATGGAAGTTTGTGACACGTGTTATTCATCATGAAACTTACAAGGCATAACTTTGTCCTAATTTCTACCTTTTCATAAGACAAGGTGTAAATTTGCTAAATTTAGGCTAAGTATTTTTCATCATCACTTAGTCTACTCCTTTTTTTTTCTTGTTTCACTTTTTGAGACAAAAGAGAGCATACATACATGTGCATATAAAAAATAATAGTTTCCACCAATTTTGTATTTTACTCACATGAGTAGGTTGTAGTGCTGGAGTGTGAGTGTTGAAATTGTGCATCTTCATGTTTTGATAGCCACTATCTCACATCCATATTGAGACTCATGATCATTGTAGTTAGGTGATCCTACCTTGATTTACCCTTTACGTCATATGTTGCTTGCATTATAACAATATAATTGTGATACTTACATCTTATTTTCCCAAACTTGATATAAGTGTCTTGATTATCTTGTTACACTGTTTACATTGTAGTGATTCATTGTTATACTTAGACCTAATTTTTTATTCAAACATTACCTTAAGTCTTGGAAGGTGTTGTTGTTACATTGTACGCATTGTGTCAGTCCTATTTTGATACTCACATCTTGTTTTATCTTAAAAAATAGATTAAAAGTATCTAAGGTAGTATTGTTACGTTGCCCACATTTATAACTTCCATTTTTCAACACTTAGACTTTGTTTATATTAAACTAAGTCTAGAGTATATACTTTACGTTGTTACACTATTCACATTAACACAACCCCTTTTGAGTATTTAAATCTTACTTGATCCAAAACTTGATTTACATACTGAAATTGTGTTGTCATCTTATCGGTAACAAATCTTTTAGATAGGTTGTTAGACATAAGGACAATTGAATATTTATTCATGGTTTTGCTAGATATTATTTCCTTAGGAAATTCTTTCATCAATGACATTTGGTTGTATATTCTTTGTCCATTTGGGACATTCTTTGTAAATATATTAGGACATTCTTTAGGGAATTCTTTAGGATATTCTTTGTGACATTCCTTTTGACATTTGCAGCTCTCACACTACTTGGTTTTTCCTAGGGTCCATTTTAATCAACCTTAGTAAAAAATTTCACATTATGCCTCCTATTGCAAGGATGGGGTATCTAAGATTAGGGTCAAACCATTTTGTTAATGACAAGTTAAACCTTATTTATTAAGAAAATAACATGGTTGACCACAGTGGTGATGAGGGGAACTCTCCTTGGAATGAATTTGAATTTGATCCCACCCACATGGGTAACTTCCTATTCCACAATAGGAATGAATTCCTTATGTGAATCATAGAATTAGGGGCTAAATTTACATCTACATTTTATCCTACTCTCCTCACAAACATGGTTCATGGAGAGGAATACGTAGAGCATCCCCTTCACAATGTTGATGAAATCCTAAACCCACGGCATGCTTCTACTTCCGGCCAATGGAATGAGGAAGAAGTTCCTTCTCAAAATAATTACGGTTATCATATTCCCATTGTTAAAATTCATTGCAAGGATCACGAGGAACATAATAACCAAGAAAAACCCCCTCCTCATGAGAATCACAAGGAGAAAAAAAACCAAGAGGTTACAATAGAACCAAAAATACAAGCTCTTACTTGTCAATTGGAAAGTTTAGCTTCACATGTCAAAAAAGAGCCTACAAAGACTCCAAGACAAGAAAAACCTAGAGCTTTTGTATCATGAGTTTTATACTAAAAATCCTCGTTAAGAAAAACATAAAGAGGGGTATCATGAATTATACACTGATAATAAAGGCGGTGAAACATCTAGACTTAACCATTTATATATAACAGCTTCACCTACGCATGGTCAAATCTTCGACCATGAATGTTTATCTATGAAGAACACCCTCACTTCTTTACAAGAAGGCAATGTGGGACATATCAAGAATTATCAATTTGAATAGTTATGCCCATATAAGTTTGATAGAGCTATGTTGAGAACACCTTTCCCTCATCACTTTGATTCTCCAAATTTTGATAGGTATAAAGGTAAAGGTGATCCATGGGACCATGTCAAATAATTCTTTATGGCATGTCAAGAGGTAACATATAGTGATAACTATCTCATTTGACTCTTCCCATGGAGTCTAGGGGGACAAAAAATTGAATGGTTCTTACACATACCTAAGGGGTCAATTGTTATATGGTAGGAATTAATAGAAAAATTTATGTGTCACTTTTCCTTTAACATGGAAAATGATGTCACCATGATAGAATTATGCAATACAAAACAACGAAAAAATGATAACTTCGCTAGTTTATTACAAAGATGGCGAGGCTTAGCTAGTCACTTCCCTTTCTCCATACCAGAGAAATAACTGGTTAGAATTTTTGTACCTGATCTACACCTTGAGATTGCTTTCCACTTGTAAATTCATTATAGAAACACCTTTGAAGAGGTTATAGGAAAAAAAAGCCAAATCAAAAAATTGTTGTTAGCCAAATGGACCTTAAAGCCCTTTTCAAGAGATAACCATAAATCAAAGCCTATAGATAAACCAAATCTATTTTAAAACAAGAATAAAAATGTCATAGGTGATGGTATAACTGATTCTAAATGTGTGCAGATAGTTCTAAATAATGTTCCTTTGAAACTTACCATAGGAACTATTGGACTTGAATTTAAGCATTGTGCGTTCACCCCTCTAACATATTATTTGTCTTTTATATTAAAATAGTTAAAGGTAGTAAAAATGGTTAAATTACCAAACACTATACCTTATGATGATGATGCACCTAAACCAACATGGTTTCGAGAAAATGAATATTATGGGTTTCATCGTGTTAGTGGTCACAACACTAATAAGTGTCTAAAGTTAAAACACTTCATACATGATATATTTGATAGTGGAGATGTGGAAATGGATTCCCCAAGAGCTAACAAGTCTTCCAATAAAAACTTGGGAATTTACAAGGAACCTTTCCCTAATCATAATAAAGGGGAGAAGAAGCTGAATCAAGGTCAGTCTTCCCAGAATAAGAGTACCAACTATGCTGCCAAAAAAAAATCCTTTTGATTCTCTAATTGGTTGTGTTAACCCACATATTGAACATATCAACAATATTAAGATTAAAGTGAGAGAGTGTGCCATGGAAACGCGACGTGCTTGCCTCATTATCCCAGAACCTCCTCTGCCTACCCCTCAGGATAGTCATTATGAAATTTTAGAACAAATTTAGAAAACCACTACTAATATTTTGATCATGGACCTCTCACAATATCTAATGTTCACAAAGACATCCTTTGCAAAATGTTATAGAAGTCAGGAGTGTCTGTACGATGGAAAAGTGAAAAGTGAGCATGGGAATCTACAAGCAACTCTTCCTCGCACTTGACCTCCCGAGGTCATGCCGAGACAGCCGGTGGGGATGGAATATGTGTGAGATGTAGACAAACTAGTTAGACAATCTAATGTCTTCAATACGCACTAGTGGAATTTGTGAATCGAAGGCAAAGAAGGCCCTTCTAACCTGAAATGGTGTGATAGATCGATCGGCAAGGATGACTTCTTGAAGGCTCCAATCAATATCAAGCTCTGGCGTCATTTGATCTATGGGTTGTGGAATACGTGGAAAATGACCTGGGATAGTTTCATGTATTTCTCTGGACAGGGTCATATGGTGGATGGTAAATATAGCCAATTCTATGGACGATTCTCTGGCCTAGTCCAGAATTCCCTAGCTCTGTTAGCTGCTGTGTCTAGCAAGGATAATTGTTTGATAATGATAGGTGGAAGTGGGGTAGATCTGAATACTAGTGTACGTAGGCTAGTGTCTATGTCTAATTCTCCTGTGGATTCATTAGGCTGCAGGATTTATGGGTCACAATCGTAGATTCTTAGTTGTTGTGGACCTGCTCTAGTCATGCGTGAAATCAAGTCCTAATCCCTAATATCCAGTAATCGTATGCTTTCTCAGCTTCTATATTTAGGATCAATAACTGTGTGATTTTCTCAGAATATCTTACAGGCGTTTGTGCAACCTGGATTCTTAGGCTGGTATCTATATCTAGAAGAATGTCTCCTGCATCTGGCTGTGGGACCAAAGGATCACAACCAAAGGTTTGTTCTCTTTCGAACCCTTCTACAGTCATATGAATGTTGCCTAGGGTAATCTGTAGTTTGGTTGATTCGACCAAAATGTGTGTGCTTGGTCGTCTTTTATGTTTAGTCCGCTCAACTAGGAATTGATTTGTTGTAAGCTTACCTTTGTTCGGAAGACTTGAATCCTAAGATTTTGATCTATATCAGTTATCGCTGTGATGAGATTGGGCTGGGGCATGATTGGCTTGAATATGTATTCCTTGGGCTCTCTAGGTCCCGTGATTGTCATACAAAAGCAACAAAGTAAAGAGAACTATAGTAAAATAAAATTTAACTATGTGAAGTATATCTATAGTATGTATGACTTCTTTATTTTTTTGTGTTTTCTGATGAGCTTTACGAATTTAAGAAAGCAACTATTTAAAATATCTAGAATTGACAGCTAAAATAATAATTTAAAACAAAAAAAATAAGCGAGTGTAGCTATCTGTCTGTGTAATTTTTAGATCTATTCTAAACAATAAAATAGCTTATCTAATCTATTTGCAAGACTCTCGATCCTACCTCATAAGTGAGGAGTGAATCATAGTTTCTCAGAAACTATCAATCCCCACAGCTTCCTTGGCAATATCGAGAGTAAAATTAACTGAAATAAAGCAATTAACTACTCTATTTGATATGATTCTAACTAGAACTTTGAAATCCAGAACCTGGATTCTGCAGAATAGTGGTGAATCCGCTGGTGTGTGTGATCTTGTCCCCTCAGTGTGATCTCCTTGTTCCTTCGTGTTCACATGGATCCAGAAAAGCATGTAATGCTAGCATCAACATAGGTAGATATTGGGATAAAGGCAGCTCAGAATACACACCGAATACAATGCGAGTAGGAGAGGGATAGCGCAAGAGTACAGATCTTGGCTTATGCAATTCCTAGTGGGATTTATTGTGAGTCATGCAACATAAAGTGTCCAGAACCTGAAACTATCCTATTTGAGGAGCAAAACCTGCAACTTTAATGGCTTCCTAATCTATTCTACTCCAATGGATTGGATGAAATAACAACACTGCTTGCACAAGATGGATATGTGGCTTACCAACAGTAAAACAATGCTAACTAAGCATGCAATGAAAGAAACTAAACATTCTAAGAAAAAAGAAAACTAAATCTATTGCAAAGAGAAATTAGAGGCAAATTTTGAGGGGCCATTTAATTGATCATAAGCCAACTATTTATAGCATTTGCATTTACCCAAGGTAAAAACCAAATGGAACTCTTAAACTATAAACAATGGCAAAACACTATTCCAGGGAACCACAATCATAAATGCAAGCTTATGGCGGTGAAAGAAAGCTGGTAAAATGTTGAAAATACGTGAGTTGTGTTAAAAGAGCTTTCTGGAAAACGCGTAAAGGACCGCCGCCCTAAGCAGGGCAGCAGTTACAGGACCACCACTCAGGCAGGGCGGCGGTTTCATCACTGAAGAGAAAAAGGCTAAGAAAAGAGGGGAAAAGGAAAAAATAAAGCATGCGGGGGCTAAGCGGGGCATGCGGGATGTTAACGCACACTCGGAGAGCTTTTCCGGATCCTGAACACCTTACGAGGAGACCTGTATCATCATTGGGGCACATGTCACATTGTTTTAGCAGTATAGTACCTTACAATTTTGGGTACGTACAGTGTCAGATGATATTGATCCTACGCACTTCCAAGCCTTGGTTAGGTAGATTACTCCTACTAAGCACATAATCTTTAGCCATTAAGAGATTAATGAAGAGGATCATATGCATAACCTACCCTTACATATTGAAGTCATTCTCCATCGTAAGAAGATAAAAAGGGTGCTTATAGATAACAGATCGGGCCTAAATATTTTTACTCTGAAATTGGTTTGAAATTTAGGCCGCATTGACGTTGATCGAAAACCTAAGGTCATCACCATTAAGGCCTATGATAATGAAGAGTGGAAATCAACAGGCATGGTCACTTTTCCTATGGAAGTGGGGCCTGCTACTCATGACACAAATTTCCATGTTTTGGACTTGGAACTTTCTTACAACATGCTCCTCGGTCATCCATGGATTCATGCCATGTAGGATGTGCCTTCCATGTACTATTAGTGTATAAAGTTATACCACAAAGGAAAAATTATTATCATTCAAGGGGATCCTCAACCATTTACTCATTGTAGAGCATTATTAGGTTAATTTCCTACCAAATTTTAATGTCCTTAAACAACAATGGATGTTCAAGTTCAATCAAAGGCATTCACCTCACGCATTGATCTAGATACCTTAGGCTCTTGTAAGGATGGTGCTTCTACATCAAAATATCCCTTTGCTTCATGGGAGATGAAAGTTATTGCAAATGGCTATGGAGAATATGACCTCCAATAGGACCTCTTAGTATCTAAAATCCCCCTATCACCCAATACATGGGGTAGGCCCAACTACAAGTATCAACGATCCTGAGAACATTGTAACATTGAAAATTTTCTTCCTGGTGGTCTTTTAGCAGATGAAAAGATATTAGATGATTCCATATCCTGATCACTTCATGATGAGATGGATCCATGCTATCAATCACCCAAGTATGTTATCCCAAATAAAATGATGTATGCTATGGGATACAAAGGATATGGATGCAACATAAATGAGTAAGGTATACAGGAAGCTCTTCTGATACCACATCACAAGAATTGTAAGTACAATATTGGTATCTAACCATATGGTTCCAATCCTACAAAGGTCAAAGAAACCTCTTCTAAACAATGAGATAGTTTGTCCAATTATGAAATAAAAATAGATTCCCGGTGTAGTCTTTACGAAGACCTTGCCTCTACAAACTTATTTTCTAACATGGCTATCCTTGTCATATCCCATTCCATTCCTGAGTTAAATCTTGTTTATCCTTCCCTTGTTCATTGCGACCAACAAAAACATATACTAATTGATTTCTTTGAGAACACCGAAGCAATTGGTGAGTTTATGGGTCTCCGTGACGACATTCTTATTGGTGATGATGATAGGAAATTTGAAAGAGTGGAAGAAATATTTTACATGTTATAAAATATTATAATGCACATAATATTATTTTGTTCTATATTATTCAACATAATACATTTTACATATATATAGGAGAGGAATTCCTATTATTATGGACTCTCCTAAAACCACTCAATCCTACAATATCTCCTAATCTCCTATATTTGTGAGTTATTTCAACAACTCTACTCACATAATATATACTAACAATCTATATGCAATATTATATTATTATTTATAACAATATACTATTAACAATATTACAGTATTAACCATATAGTTAATCAAATAACTTATTACTATTTAGCTTTTGGTAAATACCAAACTTACTATTTACCATACGGTAAATCATAATCATCATGTGAACATTATATTTCCTAACATTCCCCCCCTTAATGTTTACATGGTAGTAAAATAAATTTCACACTATCTTTGTAGCGTGCTACTCGTGCTTGCTCATGATCTTGGTACAACACTCAAACTGAAGGTAGAAGGAGCACATCAACTTCTTATCAACCATACGTTGTTGGGAACAATTCTGACCGACGAGTATGGGAACACACCTAGGAATCATCTGCTTATCAAATAGTCACTCTAGGGAACACATTTGACCTAGCAATGTGGGAACTCAAGTAGGAACACATTTGAACAACATTTAATGGTTTTCCAGAGGCTAACCACAAACCTAAGTATGAATATGAACACATCTATCTGTTTAACCTCTTCAATACTCATGATGTTGTGTTTCTCTGTGCTATCTATTCTTTACTATGTTATTACATTAGGATATTATGTAGAAATAGCCACATCTAGTAGTGAACAAGAAATAATATCTGTTCTTATTTCTCACACCATACATGAAATATGGAAAGCAAAATTGAAAATTCAAAACTGAAAAACAAACACACTTCACACACGTGCCACCAAATCAGTGTAGTATCCCTGTCATTGGTGACTGACGAGAGGTTTTTTATTGACCTCGAACCTATGATGCCTCCTTCTGCCATTTGTTTACTGCTTTGCTCAACTGATAGTGACTTTGAGGATCAATTACAATGCTGGATGTCGCGTACAAGCGATATTGCATCTAGTTGAAATGCAAGCATTTTTTTAAAGATTTTTTTACAATCACTATTTACATTGACATTTGACATAAGAATCTTTACTTTGATAAGACACATAGACCATGATAAACCTATATTTTCATTTTGACAATTCAACTATCTATAACTTTTGACGACGACTCATTTTGTGAGGACTCTTGAATTTATATTTAAACGACACTTGATAAAATAGAACTACGTGTTTGATTCAACTCATGATTGACTGCCAAAAGACCAAATGAGAAATGAAAAGTGAGCAAATGATAGAGTTGGTATGTGATGCACCCAAATTTAATGGAGATACGCAAAGAAACGGTGCAATTAGCTATTAAGCCTCCAACCAATGCAAACATGGCATAGGATAAATGATCCATGAGTTGTGTAGAGAAGTCTATAATTATTCCCAATCATTATTGTTGATGTATAGCTATGACCGATACAATATAAATAATACTATAATTTCTTATATGCAACCACCATAAAAGTAGACACCAATAGCACAATAACCAAGTAAAATTGGAATGAACTCAAAATGTGTAGATATGAAGACCAAAGACACCAACCCGTATAAGAAGATAATGACACGAAACACACTGGTGTAAGATTTTTTTGTTAACAAAATTCTTCCAAAATACATATTACTACGCAAATTATTTTACATTATCGTCTCTCTCATAAGGCTCTCATTTGGATTTTTCTCCAATACCAGTGATAAGAAATAAAAAAGAGTGGAAGAACTATTTTACAATGTTTTAAAATATTATAATGCACACAATATTATTTTCTTCTATATTATTCAACGTAATGCATTATATATATATATATACCATGTATATATATATATAATATATATACATAGATATGTATATATATATATACATATATATGTATATATATTATATATAGATATATATATGGTATATATATATATATATGATATCTATATCATGTATATATCTATATGTATATATATCTATATATGGATATTATATATATACATATATATACATATATATACACATACATATAGATACATATATACACACACACACACACACACACACACACACACACACACACACATATATGTATATATATATGTGTATATATATATATATGTATATGTATATATATATATATGTATATATTTATATATATATCTCATATAACCATACTTTCTCTGGTACCAATAATAGGAATCAGGAGGGCATTACACAAATTTATCACACAATGAATTTTGTACACAGAAATATATTACTCTTTTATTATTTTTTCATATGAATATGATTACAAATATATAGGGAGAAGATTCCTATAATTAGGGAACCTCCTAAAACCACTCAACCCTATAATATCTCCTAATCTCCTATATTCATGAGTTATTTCAACAACTATACTCACTAATAATATAATAGAAAATTATATGTGATATTATATTGTTATTTCTAACATTATAATATTAACAATATTTACTGTGATAACCATACGGTTAATCAAATAGCTTATTACTATTTACCTTTTGTTAAATCACAATCATCATGTGAACATTAGATTTATTTACAGATCATAAGAAGGGATTCTCCATTAATCTTGACCTATGTGCATACTTTGGGGAGGAGGATAAACTTCATGGTGAGAAAAATCAAAAGAAAAGAAAGGGAAATATATCCTCATAGAATCTTTGTAAAAATAAAACGTCCAAGTCCTATAGTGAAAACCTCTTCGATGCACTTGCAGACAAACAAATGGAAAAATCACTAGACATAAAAAGTGACCTCTCTAAGGGTGAAAATCTCATTGAGAATCCCTTAGATGAAGTTATTCATTTCCCCTCGATCCTACGTGTATGGGGAAAGAATTAAAATTATTAGTGGAGGATACTATAAACGTGAACATAGGAACAAAGGAACAAAGGAGCAACCTAAAATGATTGAGTTGGGAGCTTCACTTTTGACACAGGAATATAATACCTTTGTCATGCTTTTCCATGAATTTGTAGATATATTTTATTGGTCCTATGTAGACATGTCAGGGTTATATCCCTCATTATTAGTGCATAACCTAGTTGTGCACGAAGAAGAAAATCCCATCAAGTAGAATCTCAGAAAAATGCATCCTCGTGTCGTGTTATTAGTAAAAGAAGAAATGGAAAAATTATTGGTGGTGGGATTCATTAGGCCTATTGATTATTCAGAATGGATTTTTAATATAGTCCCTATACAAAAGAAAACCATTGACCAGTATCATGCTATGTAAAAATTTCAAAGATATTAATAAAGATTGTACTAAGGATGATTTTCTTCTTCCTAACATCGACATGATTTCTTATTCAACTACTGGCTATGAAATGTTATCACTCATGGATGGTTTTCCTAGATATAATAAGATTAAAATTATAGAAGAAGATCAACACAAGATATATTTTACTACCCCTTGGGGGAAATTTTGTTATCAATTCATACCCTTCGACCTCAAAATGCAGGTGCAACCTATCAAACAGATGTGATTGTAATATTTCACGACATGATAAATGATATGATGGAAGATTATGTGGATGAAATATTGGGAAAATCCAAGAACAGAGAGGACTATCCAGTGATCTTGTGGTACATCTTTCAGCATCTTAGAGACGATAAGATCAGACTCAACTCAAAAAAAAAATTCGGAGTGCTTTCAAGAAAATTGTTAGGATTTATTGTTTCAAGGAGAGGAATTGAAGTAGATCCTACAAATATTACTGCCATAACAAAAATATCTCCTCCTAAGAACATCAAAAAAATTACACATTTTACAGTAGAAGATTCAATCTATTAGAATATTTATCTCCTAGCTCACAGACAACTGTCATTCATAGCAGCACATCTTCTGAAGAAAGATGCTGATTTTCATTAGGGTACTAGAAAAACAACAAAAAATTTCTTTTCTCAAATAATATCTATCTAAACCCCTTTGTTCTAATGTTTCCTATTGTAGGCAAACCATTGTTTGCTTTAAATTTCTACCACTCAATTTACAATTAGTGTACTTTTGGCTCAACATGATATAAATTAGAAATAAGAAAGATGCCATCCATTACCTTAGTCACACGTTGATCACTTACAAGCTCAACTATCCACAATATTGTAAAGGCTTGATTGGTCTGTCATTTTTGATTTTCAAAGAACTTCATCATTATTTTCTGAATAATAATACCAAGATAATTTCAAGAATTGATCCACTGAAGTACTTATTATCTAAACCCGCACTTATAGGAAGGATGATTAATTGGATCATCCTACTTAGCAATTTTGATATCCAATACGTCAATTAAAATTCAGTTCAAAGGGAAGGTATTAGAAGATCAAATATTTGAGGCCACTTTTCCAGGAATTGAACCATGGAGTTCTAGAACATTCCAAATGCTTCTACTGATGTATCTTGAGGATTCCATTACATGGAAAATGTATTTTAATGGATCCTTTACTTTTCATGGTTGAGTAGTAGGATTTATGCTCATCACTCCCACAAGAGATCTGATTCCACAAGCATTCCATGACCTTTTTTTTCCATGTACCAACAATATAGAAGAATATAAAGCTCTTATTACGGGGTTGAAAATAGCTATACACTGGGTTATGAGGCAAGGTTAATGTAATTGGTGATTCTATATTAATCATCAAGCAAGTAAATGATGAATAAAAATTTAAAGATGAGAAGCTCATTCCTTATAAGAAAATGGTTGAAAATTTTAAAGGAAATATTTATACAGACTCACGTTCCAGCAGATACCTAGGGGACAAAATCATGTACATCAGATGATATGGCTATAGTTGGTTATTTTCTACACATCTCACCTAGAAATAATGCATTCATATTTCTTCATGGAGCAATTTAATGACACCATCATATGACATGTCAAAGTCTTGTCTTGGTATGTGAAGTTTTTGGTCCCTTATCCCCTTGGTATAATGAAATTTCTAACTACCTTCATGATGGAGCCTTCCCTATTAACATTTCCTGATCTGACAAAAGAAACCTTGTCAAACGCATAACACCGGTAAACCCTACTTGGGGGAACATGCTCTATCGTAGAGGCTATAATAGGAATCAGTCGTGATTCTTTAATTTAAAAAAATCTACCTTAGTAGTCAAAGAGGTTCACGAATGCATTTGCAAGGCCCATACAAGTGGAATGGTTCTGGATTAAACAATTGTTAAGAGTAGGCTATTATTGGCCAACCATGGAAACTGACTACTTTCAGTATGTTAATAAATGCTTATTCTGCCAAAATTAAGGCAATTCGATAAATTCCCCAACACAGTCTTTGGATACCAATCACAATGTTCTGGCATTTTTCAATGTGGGGACTCTAATCACATTGCAGAATCTTACCCCTATCATCATCTGATGGCCACATGTTCATTATTACTGCCAATGAGTATTTCATAAAGTGGGTAGAGGTTGTTCCTCTTACCTATGTCACATGGTGCACAAATTTCAAAGTTAATCATGAACCATCTCATTTTTTGTTACAACATTCCATTTTCCATTGTAGTCTGATAATGGATAAGTCCTTCAAAAATAAAATTGTGAAGGTGTTGTGCCAACATTTTCAAATCCAAACTAAAATGGTCAAATCCCTATTACCCTCAAGGTAATAGATAGGCTGAAGCCTCGAAAAATAAGGATCTTGTTCGTATAATGGAAAAGATGGTTAACAAGGATTGGCCATAATTGACACTTATAAATTCATCCTTCCCTCTAGGTATATCAGACATCCATTCATACCCCTACTGGTGTTACTCCATATTCCTTGGTTCTTTGACACAGAAGCTTGTCCTACCCCTTGAGATTGAGATCACTTCTTTGTGCACATATCTTTGGGATAGACTATTTAGATAAAGAGAAGGATTATATAGTTGCCAAAATCACAGAACTAGAGTTACTTGACGAGAAATTCCTTCGTACATTGGATCACCTAAAAGAGTATCAGAATTGAGTACATCAAGGCTAAAAAAAAAGAGTCATACCTTTTCAGTTTGATGTAGGAGACATGGTCTTAAAATAAAAGCAGTTCAATACCACCAAGAATCATGAGTATCAGGGTAAGTTTGAGTCTAACTGGTTAGGACCACATGTTGTGGTTACTAAGTTTGGTTTAGGAGAATATAAACCTGTTGATTCTAATGGTGATGAGCTATGGGAGCTTATGAATGCCATGCACCTCAAGTGGTTCTACGCTTAAGTATGGAGGTCCTTCAAATATAAAAAAAATAAAAAAAGTATAAAAATTAGAGAGAAATAAAAAAGTAAAGAAAAATCAATATGTCCAAGTGTGAAAACCACACAATTATGGCAATTTAGACAAGTCCTTTGGATAAAATTTGTTTCTAACGCCATCAGAGGGTCCATTGTACATAATCATCTCATATCTAGGACATATGGTGGCTTTATCCTAAGCTAGTTTTTGCCCTTGTCTGAGATACTTTTGAGCCTATCCTTCTTAGTCTTGATCTAGATGATCCTAGTCATGTATGTGAAGAGTTTTCCCTTGTACATTCCCATCTCATCGTTGGAGAATTTTTACATATCCACTTTCTTATACATAAGCATGATGTTTTCCCTACTACATTCCCCATCTGTTGGGGGAATCCACACATCTTTTTCATAGCTCTGGAAAACTATTTGAAAAACTCTAAACATTTTCATGCATTACTTTAGAAAATTTCAAAAACATTCAGATATTGTTTGTTCAAAAATATCTAAACATATCAAATATGTTTCATAGAAAACTAAAAAATAATGTAACATTGTATCGAGAAAATACATGAACAACATAAAATGTTTCAAAAATCGTCCCACAAAAACAAAGTATTACTTGCTTGCTTGGTTGTTTGTTTGTGCACAGTTTTGTCTTAGATTGATTATTTTTCGTGTTGTATTATTTTATAACAATTCATTGGTTCTTTTATATACTTAGATTAAATTTTGACTTTAATCTATTGTAAATTTCCTTAGATTAATTATATTTACATACTTGTACATAGTTGTGTTGTTGTACTGGATTTGATTAACTTTTGTTTTTGCTTATTTTTGTTTACTGCTACAATTTGTTATCATTTCATCATTCACATGTCATCTATCACCACATCTAAAAATCATCACATATCAATAAAGGCTAAGCTACATCATCATACAAATGAAAATTACACATGTCTATGTTAAGCTAACGTCGTATAATATCATCAAATTGGGGTAAGAGGGATTATCTGTATCGCCCCGTCATCATAGACCATGATAAAAACATCGTACTAAACATCATATCTCTTAAAATACAATGTGATATCATAAACATGCTATATCATAAAAAAATACAATATAAACAAACTCCATCATCATGATATACCGAAAATCAATTTCCATATACAAAAAGTGTCTCGATGTACATCAGATACAATATACACCATCATGGGCATGGATAAAAAAATGTGCCTTCATATGTGAGGCATAATAAAAACATAATACATATACATCATGTCAAAAATGTGTCTTCATTAGAAGGCATATACGAAAAATACATGTACAATAAGAGAGACAACCTTGACTCTCGCTGACACCAAGACTTCCTGGCCTATGCTATGCGGTGGAGGCATCTATTGTGGTGGAGGAATTTGTACTAATCTAGTAGACGTAGATGGTCTATGAGATTGGGATGTAGAATTACTGCCTGAGCCATATGACTATACGGAATATTTCTATGTCCCTCTAGACACTGCTCCATAATAGAGATCTCTGTAATAGGCCACCTCACCCATAACTAAATCAAAATCATACACTAAATCCTGTGCTCCTCCTGCCACAACTTCCTGGTGGAGAGAATCATGCTCTCCTCTCAGTCTAGTAACATCTACGTATCATTGGGTCATATCAGCTCCCCACTATGCTCTCTCTGTCACAAGTTGATCTCTCTCAGTGGTAACCTGCTGTACCTGTTTCCTTAAAGAATCCTAAAATGTGGCTCCCTACTCCACATGTCTATGAAAGGTCTGTACTGTAATAAAGGCTATATCAACACCTTGTAGTGACATTTCTCTCTCAAACTATAATGCGGCCACTTATGGCCCACCTACTCCTAAAATGGGCATATATCTAGGCACTTGTATCTGCGGTCCTTTATGTGGTGACCTAGGTGGTGATCCCCAACCCCCACCTCCTATAATCTGTCTTGGAGGTGATCCCCATCCATCCCATCCACCTCCACCATCCCCACTTGCTACCATGTGTAGACTCACTACTCGAGGTGGTGAAGGTGGAACTTGTATCATGGGCACCTATTATGCCTACACTTGTACACCTTGTATAAGAATATATGGTATAATAGACACCTACTGTACCTATACCTGTGCCTGCTGCTATAAAGGTTGTTGTAGGGGTGGACCCTTTGGCTATACTCATATATATGGACCTTGGAACTAGGCCTGTAAGTCTACCTCCATCTCTGGCTGTCCCAATCTGGCCTTATCTCTTAGATCATGTCCCTGTAAACCCTATGTTGTTATGGCTATACCCAACATCTATCACAGCCTATGGGATTGTGATACGTAACTATAATAATGTATCATACCAAGTACCATAATATGGCATGGTCCTGGGGTCTATCAGCGGTGGCTATGCAACCCATGGCTGTGAGACGACATGCATAAAGCTATCTCGAGCTTGCCATTGTCTAATCCATGGCCCAAAATCAAATGTCTCACACATCCTGCATGCGTACCACATATTATCTCTAGGTGTACCCTGGATATGGTCCAACTATTAGTGCACCTGGTCCATACAATACCACTCTATGATATGACTCTGACTGCCAATAATAAATCACTCAACCTCTGCAATGTTGAGCTCTGCACCATCCTCATGCCACCGATATAATTAGTAGGGATGCCATGTAATCACACAAAATTGTAAGTCATCAAATGCATGTCGATAATAATATGTATCACACATATTTGATATGACGTCCTCACTTATTGGCTCCCATCCCATGTAGGAGGGCTCATCTGGATCCCTATCTTGTAATACTCCTGGTGGGCACTTAATGGTAATGTCGTCCCACACCTAGATCTATAACAGTGTGGCTAGTCCTAAGCTCCTTTGCCTCGGTAGGTAATTAAATGTAAATCCTAGTACATATGGTCCATTATACACTAACCCCAACAGAAGACCTCTCCATCCATAAGCATGTGCACTAATCCTATCAAACCAAGTGGGAAGTGCATACTAGTCTTGTCAGATAACAAGTAGCCGCTGAAAATATCCATCAAGTATATGGGTATATGTACAATCCGGTGATCCTTGTAACATATGTATATAAGCACTGCCATACCCTATTAGGGTATGTCTCATCATAGAAACATGTCCCAAATACACTCTAATATCTTGTCGTGATCCCCATCATATGTCACCAAGATACCTTGAATTAGAACTTTGAGGATCTGCCATATATCCTCTAGAGTCAAAATCATCTCATCAATCGAAAATCTAAAAGTCTAGCTCTCACTCCACCACCTCTTTGCTAAGGAATTTAGGAGAGCATGATCCATCGTAATGTGAGGCATCCATGTAATATAAGAGAGTCCTGTGGCATCCAATGTCATAGTCATAAAAATATATTCTCGATGTGAAAAATTCTTCTCATAGGCTCAAAGACACCCATGTCACTTGCACACCTCCAAATTGCGTAATCTTTCTTGTAATATCACATAAAGCATTCAATTAACATCATTTCTTCTCATAAAAATATTCCTAAGGTGTTCTAATTGATTCTACATTCTTCTATTCATCCCTAGGTTCTTCTACAAATCTTCAAATTTATTCTAAAATTTTTCTAAGGTATGAATTCCGCACTAGCACAAGATATTTTACACTAGCACACCCCTTTTGGCACTCGCACAAGCCTATGCTAGCACATTTATTTTAGTGCTCACTCACTCATTTTCACGCTTACAAAAGCATGTGCTAACGTGCACATTTTCTCTCGCAATCAATCAATTTTGAACTGGCGTAGTCCTTCCCTACCTTAAAAACTAGTTTTATGCCCATGCGTTTGTTTTTGCACTAACACGTGCCCCACTTGTGCTAGCACGCTGTTAACCATTTAACCTACCCGGAAGGAAGTTATGTGTTAGACCAATGTTTTAAAGAAGTCCTCTCACAATGATTTTTTCTAAGGCCGAGATCCGAAATTTTCAATTTTTAGACTTCGGGGTTTTTTCCTTTTTCGGAGTTTTTTAGCTCGAATTCGGAACTACTCTTGAAGTTTTCTGAAGTCCAAAACTCTGAAACTCTGCATTTTCAGACTTTCGGGATTTCAGGTTTTGGATTTTTTGGCCCCTTTTTGTTTAAATCCCTCTCGGACTTCTAAAGTCTGAATGTCTGAAAACCCAAATTTTGGGTTTTTCAGGGGTTTTCAGAGTTCTCCAAGTCATTCTTAGGATTTTCACTTGAAATTTTTCAAAGTCTGAATGTCCAAAAGCTTGAATTTTTGGGTTTTTGGTTTTCAGGTTTCGGATTTTTCCATCGCCAATTCGTCTTTTTGCCTCCCAATCCCCGAAGTCTGAAATCCCAAATTTTTCAGAATTTCAGGCTTTCGGGTTTCAGACTTTTAGAGATTCTGTGTGTAATTAATTTTCACCTACCTCCGTACGGATAGATATTTTTACCATTAATATCAGGATTTCTATTTAAACTTGGATTTTTACTTGTCATTTTTACCTGACACATTTGCTCTGACATTTCATTCTTGTACTTTGTGATGTCCTTTTCAAGGTATGGTTTTTTGTTTATATTCTTTTGGTTTTAGGTCTTTTTCCTCCTGTTCCCCTCTCATTTTGATTTTCCTTTTTGGTTTCCCTCTATGTTTTTATGATGTCACTCCCTTGGTTCACCATGTTTCTCTTTTTGAGTTTTCTCTAGGTATTCGAAGTTGTTCAAAGGATCCTCTTAGGCCTCCCATACTTCTTTTCATTTCTCGTGTTCCATATTTTGTGATTTAACATCATTTTGCAAATTCCTCAGACTTTTTCGGAAAGACTCATTTGGATAATTCCTTCAGGGAATTATTTTAGAAGTTCATTAAGTGAAAAATTTGTTAAAATATTTCAGAGATCTCTGTTTGGAAATTTCTTTGGAACTTTTTCAGTTCGGGATTTCAGAGGTTTCTTTCTTTCAGGTTTTTGGGACCTCTGGGAAATTGCTTTCAAGAAACTATTTTCGGAAAAAGATTTATTTTTCGGAAATTTTGGTTTTGGAGATTTAGTTCTGGAAACTCCTTAAGAGAAAATTTTCAGAGATTTCGATTCGGTGATTTCTTTCAGAACTTTTGGTTTCAGAATTATGGATATTTCCTTTCAGGTTTTTGAAATTTCTACAACTTCAGCTTCCAAAACACAGGGTTTGATGTCTTCTTCCACTTCAAAGGGAAAGGAGAAGATGAAATACTCATTTCTTGGGGTTGCTCCCCAATCCTTCCTATGTCCTCCAACTTAGGAAATATTGGGGACACTGATCTAGGACAAATTGATCTTCCCGATTTCTGGGACAGATTAAAGGCTCCAAACAAGAAACCATGGATGCAAGCCATCTATGATAGTGGGCTTGCCCTTGCCACTGGTTTTCCCACATCTATGCATTGCCCAGAATTTGTCTTAGCTATAGCAACCCACTTTGACGAAGACTCCATGTCAGTCAGAGATAGTGATGATAAGGTGGTAATCCGTCTGGACCCAGATTTCTTTGAGGATCTTCTTAAACTTCCTGACATTCAAGATTACGCCACAATTTCACCAGAAATAGCAGTGGAACATTGGGATAAGAAAGAATAAGTATGCTCAAAGATTATGATGAAATCCTATCTGGATAAGAATTTCGCCAAATTACCCAAAACTATGCATCGATCGGATTTTATTCAGGAAGTCAATGATCTTATTGTGTTGTTAAGCAGAATTTCAGGTCTTCCTTCTGCAAAGGAATTCTAGGAATGGATGTTTTTATACATCACAACTATCAAGAAGAATGATGAGTTTATCTGATGGGGGGAGCATATTAGTAGCACCATTCGCTATCAATTGGGTAGAGTGTCAGAAAAAAATACCTTCTACATGACATCTTTCCTGGTATATGCGGCTATTGCTATGGGAGATTTTGCGGGTTTGAATACTAGGGGTGTTTGCAACACCTCCCAAATATACGAATTTTATCCCCAACTCACTCTGGATGAGGGAAGAAGGCATTTCCATAGAGTCAACGATGCTTTCTTCACTGTCATCCTCTATCATTTTGACAAAGAACTATATAATCGGAGGATTTCTGATGAAGCTTTCCAAGAAGTGTGAGAATGGGGAGAAATCTACTTCCAGTTTCCTACTTTCACCTACATTCAGGTTCCAAGTTTCATAGGACGCCCCAAGAAAATTGCCAAGGTGCCCCACTGATAAATGGATTTTATTGGAATTAGTTCGGCAGTTGTTGGATTATCATTGAAATCCAAAAAAACATCACAAAATGGGAATGCATTTCCCTATTTCGATTGGTAGGTATTCTTGCCCAAATATTCACAAGGAAAAAAATGTTGATGCAGAAATGGCTGAGGTAACCCTGGACCTTTCACCCGTGGACTAATTTTGACTATTGGGGTAAGTTTGGGGAAACAAGTTCGGTCCAGTGCCCACATGCCCCAATTGGAAGATATCTAGATTCATTGTTGGGATGAATACATCGTGCGATAAAGAGATTATGAAATACTAACTCTTGATGAAGTTTGGTAATTTGGTTTGGCAGATGTGCCAAAGGACATGCAAGACAATGATGAGGTTTTGGATTCATCATACAAGAATGATAATGTTGCCAATCAACCTCTGCCATGGATTGATTGGTATGTGGAAGAATGCAGTAACACCAAGGAGAGGGTGGGACCCATTTTAACAGAGGACTTTCAGTTGGTTGGCCACCTTGGGAATCTCACCCAAAGGGGAAAATCAACCTACAAATATAGGGGCTATACCAACAATAAACCAACCAACACCTACTAAGGGCAAAAGGTCAGCTCAAAAGGCTCCCATAGTTCCAAAGAAAATTTCATTTGTTGTTGGTGGCTCATCTCTCTCCAAGTCTTCTGCTCCCAAGATTACATCTCATGTAGTGCCTGTGACAGAAGTGGTTGAAGTCAGTAACACTCCTAGTATCGTCCAGGATCCATCACATCTTCTCCTTCCTCCATTATCACTTCCAATACCAGTTCTTTCCACTTCCACCATCATTTCTTCTTTCCCATCCCCTTCTATGGCCCAATTATTCTCATCACTTCTAGTTCTATCAGCTGGGGAAAATATTGGGTCACCCATTTCCTCTTCACTTCCTTTAACACTTCCATTTTCTTCAATCACAACCCCGAGTATTGCTCTGTCAATTCCTATGGTTGTCCTTACATCCACGCCTTCCATCATTGCTACCTCTGCTCAAATACCAGCTGGTATTTCTAGTGATCTTGCTCTAACCGATGTTTTAGGTATTGGATTTGCCACTCCATCTTCGTCAGCCCTAGCCATACCAAAATGGTTGTTTAGAAAACTCCCAAGAAAAAGAAAAAGGTTCCTCTGGGGGATGTTATAGATCTCAGCATATTGGATTCTATGCCCAAGAGATAGGCCAAGAGACTGAGAACCATATCAAGTCTGATGGTTAATTCATCTAGAGAACGTGTGATAGAGGTGGCCACCCCTGTTGAGGGGAAAACTAAAGAAACAATCACAACAGTAGATTACCAGATATCAAAGTTCTCATTAGGGAAGGCTACTCATGAAGGATCCAAACAAGATGTACACACTGCTCTTGGGGCCCTTTTGGAGAAATATGACAAAGACAAGGCCACCAAGGATGAGCTCAAGGCCAAGGTTGAGCAGCTCACTACACTGTTGTGAAAAGTAACCCAACCCACTCCATCCACTGAGGTCTCAACTACTACAGGACTATGAAAATATCATCTACAATTGATGATATTTCATTATCATGAACTCAAAAATCTAGGCCAGAAAGGGAGATCAGTGAATGGATGGATGGAGAGAATTCTTCAGGAAGTTAATCCTTTGATCAAGGAAGCAGTTGAGATATATAATGATTTGCAGGTTACAAAAACCACCATTTCCAAGATGGACGAGTCCTTCTCTGAGGATAATAATAATTTAAATTTAACTTTGGCAACATGGAGTGACATTAGAGAAGAGGATTCTGACTTGCTTCTTCAGGAAGAAGTGATTGATGATGCCTCTAAATTATTTGAATATCAAAAGGCCATGGAATTCCAGTGTCAAGTATTACAAGATCTGATTAAGAAATTGGAGGAGAAAAGAGTGGAGATTACAGATGCCCTGAATGACATCTCAGAGGAGTTTGACAACGCTAATTGTAAATTCTTCAATGAAAATATCGATGCTCTTCCTGAGGATCAGATTAAGGAAAATTTCAAAGATTTGGTGAAGCGTGATGATGAGGTCACCAAGACTTTCAATAGTGACTCCATTGACCAACTGGTCTTATGTCATAATTTCATAGGGAGACTAAAGAAATTTACAAATAAACTTTGAAGATTGCCAGCCAGGATCACAAAAGAGATTGAGACAGTAGACATAGTGAATCACTATGCATGTGGGCCTGGAGATGAAGAAACTCAGGGGTTATTAAGTACTTCTTTGAGTACAAACATCAAATGGCTATATGGGAGGAAGGACAGTAGAATCTTGCTGGTAAGGAAGATGCAGATGAAGCAAGCCAAAGCTGAGTGGCCATGAAAGGACAATTCCAAGCTCTGATTGGTCAAAGTTGTAGGGTTGACTGAGTCAAACCCTTGCAACAAATTCACTATTTTCATGGGAGCTTGTTCCCTTAATATTAATGACATTTCTATTTTTAGTTAAATGTTAGTTAAGGGCCCAGTTGTAATGGCTCAGCCTAGGAACTTATAAATAGTGGAATGCTTCCATTATTTAGGATATAGATTATTTTTGAGAGAAGTTTCTCTTTAAGCTTGGAAGAGTGATTTTGAGATTCCAAAAAACCTTTTGATTATATTCAGAGTTACACCTTGTTACAAATCTGATTTATTGTGTTGAATGTTAATTAGCATTTACTTTGTGAATTTACAATTCCTTAGTGATAGTGATTAACTTACCTTTATTTCAGGTTGTCTATTTCATGTTGTGAAGGAATAATACTACAATATTTTATGCCAGTTGTGAAGACTTCATTTTCCTTCTGCATTAATTTTTATGTCATTGTTGTCCCTACTCAAAGAAATAGATGTTGTTATATGCATGTGTGTTTTAATTTTGATAAATTAATTGTGTTGCATCAGATTTGATTTACCCTTGTGTATACTTGAGTTTAACAAAGGAACGTCTACCGCTGGTTTGCGGTATTTTGTACCCTTTCTAGTTGTTATAGGTGAAGGTGGTCGGTTATGCAAACCTTGCTCCCACATTAACCCTTCCAGATGTTGAACATTCCCTAAATTGGTGCATCACCACTTCTAGCATAGGTTTCATTTCCTTGCAAATCTCTTTCCCTAATCCCATGAAATGTTAGCATAGGACTAATTAGCCATTTTTACTGCATTAGAAATAGCATTGTTTTTTAGTTTAGGAAGAGGAACCCGGCCTTCTCCGAAGGTTCACCTCGAGCCCAAGTCCCACAACTTGAGAGGTGATCCCATGTGTCCCAATCACATTGAATGTCATGATTAATTCTTAGGCCATTTGGGGGGTGTAGTGATTTGGTGACAACACATGCACCCTAGCCACTAGAATTCCCTACGTCTTGTGCTAGTGCAACCTCGCCACTTTTCCCTAGCTAAAAAACGTATTATATGTACTTAAATTTTTTATTTTTTGTGTACTAGTTTAAGTTCCCTAGGAGGACTCCTAAACTCTTGAACTCGATCAACATAGTGTCTACGTATCTGAATTAGTGCCATCTCTCTCCAAGGTCAGACAGAAAATCTCACCAAATCTCAAAATGGTCTAATAACAATAATTGGTCATGATGGATTTTAGCCCTCTCGAACTCTTATTTATACTTGTTTTAACCTAATTCGTCATTTTTCTCACCTTTTAGGGCTGGATAACTAACATATTTCTTCTATATTCTTCCTACCACGTGTTGGTGTTCCGTCGTAATGATTATTTTTATTCAGTAGTTATTTTTCTAGAATTTTTGTTGTGCTGGGGCATATTTTTGCTTTCCGGTGACCTTGTCTTCTACCTGAGGCATGTTTTTACTTCCTAGATTTTGTTGGTGATGTACCACAACATTTTCATTCTTATCAATCATTTTCTTCCTAAAAATTCAAAAAATCAAGCAATCATTAAAAATCCATAAAAAAGGGTAAAAAAAATCTTTTTTTTTTAAATTTCATTTTTTTTCAAAAATTGGTAAAAAGAATGCACGCAGCTAAAGCATTTATCAGACACATTGTCCTCAAAAATCAAAGTTTTCCCTACAAAAAATATTTCCTTGGTTCTTAATTTTTCTCATAAATGACTCGTGGATCATCTGGATCTATCTCCATTAACAAAGTTGGTTTGCTTACTATGTTTGTACTACCTTACACGATGAGTTGCTTGTTATTGTTACATAGTACATGATTGATTTTTCATAGGACCCTTGTGTCCTCTATTTATTCACCTCACATGTATCCTTTCTTGGGGTGTCATTTTTAACCCTTGTCATTAACTCAAACATTTGGGGAACTGAAGCTTGATAACAAAAACATTGGTGTAACTATCTTTAACGTTGTTTGTTTGAGTATGTGTGTTTCTACTTGTTTCCCTATCAAGCTAGCTTGTTTACTTTCTCTTATTGGATTACGTTATGTGTGTTGCATTGATTTCGTGTTTTAATGATGAAAAAATGTTAGTATTAGTGCTTTTCATGTTATTTTAAACTTTTGTTGTATGCTTATATATAATAAAGGGTTGATGGCGTAGATCATAAGAAAAATGATGAAACAAAGTTGTTCTTGAGCTAAGATGGATGAAATCTATTTCCAATTCTCTTCATCTCCATTCTTCTTCATATCATTTTCCTCTATCCCAAATTTTTCTTCAATATCACCTGGGCCAATAAGGATTGTTTTTATCCCCCCTTCCCCCCCTTATTTCTTATATCCGTCGAAACACCAATTTTTCTTTCCTACTCATTCATATTTTCACACTCACCTACTAGGTTTTTGTCGACCCTTCTTTCACATTATTCTTTTCGAGGGGGCATCCTTCATTTTAGAACTTTTTCTTCTATCCCTTCAAAAATTACTTGTCTGTAATTGTCTACTATCTTTGAAGTGGTGTCACTTATGCCACCCTAAAGAGGGGCAAATGTAGACACAAAAAATCTTCCTACATAGTTTTATTAATAAAATTGTACTAATTATCCTCTTTCTCATCATTTATGTTATAATTAGTGACTTTGCACTAATTAATTAACATGTCCCTCCATTTCGATCCATTAACGACACTTCGTTAATTAACTAGCCTTTCTCCCATTCTAGATTCCAATCAACGGCACTTCATTAGTTATAATCCTCTTAAAATCAATTAATTAACTATTATAAGTTAATTCAACTTTTTTAACCTTGTATTTAGTCAATAAACCCTCTTATTGGTTAAATATCCCTTTCAAATAATTGAAATCCTACCTATTTCCCTCTAAATCATCTCTAAATACCTTTCTAATCTTATTCTAGCCTATTAACTAATCCTAGTTGATTAATTAAATCATCTCCAACTCCCATGAGTTGGTAATCACTTGTTAATTCCTTTATTCAAGCTTATTTCTTGTAAAAGCTACTTTATCCTTTATCCCACATGCACTAGTTTGCAAGCTTCTCCCAAATTGGAAAGCTATAGAAAGGACCCTCCTACATTCTTTCACACCTACACCATGATTTTAATTTAGTAATTACTATAGGCATATGATAAGATCCTTCTCCATTGTTGGAATAAATACATCTTTGCATCTAGTCTCTCATTGTTGAGTAGAAAGGAAGATCTAAGTATGGCCTTGTAGCCATTTTTTGGTGAGATCCTTCCCTCTCTTTAGAGATAAACACAAAAATTTGATTGCTCATAATTTAGAGAGGTTCATGCTTATAAGTGATCATACATTATAAGAGTAGGAATGGTTAACATTAGATGATTTCATTCATGTTTATGCAATAGAGTAGTCAATTCTTGTAAGCTCTTATTATGATGTTAATGGTATATTTAGCTTTTCTTTGAGACTACTAACTATTAGTTTCTTTTAATTAACATAAAAAAATTTAGAATGTACACAATGGGCTCACACTAGTATCAACACTTCCAACTGCATCATCACGTAAATCTACTTCCAAAGCTTTGCACAGATCCACATATGTCTTATGAGAGAGTTCCCTATGGAATGGAGTCAGAAATTCTCCAACGAACCATTGCACATGCTGACTAGGATGAATGCCATAAGACAAATTATACAACAGGTCTTAAAACATGTGTTTTACTCCCACATGTTTTCAGGTAAACCATACTTGATATTCTTGAGCACGCTGATGCTTTGCTACTCAAACTTTGGAATGTGGAACTCTGCCAAAAATGTAGTTCCTAGAGCATTATAATCCACCACAATATGATGTAGGTCATACTTCTTGAACCAAATTTGTGTTCACCCTTTTAGTGTAGTAGAAAGATGACTATCCTTCCTATCTGAAGTTGTAATCCCCTTAGAGTGCCATAGTAGTTTACACTTATGCACATGATCTACTACATATTCAATCCCTCTATACTATGGTAATTGTAGAGACATATCATAGTAAACCTAAGGTGTTGCCTATAATGGTTTCTGAGGTTGATGTAGGGGTTGTTGTGGATGTGGCCCTTTCCTGCTAAATCCAGATCCATAACCTCCACAATATTTTATCCTCTTGATCTGCTTGATCTTACTAGTCCTTTAGCAGTGGGACAGTTGACATACTCCCTTATGTCCTAGTGGTGTTACTAGACTGAACACCAATGGTCTGTGTGGTCACAGCTGTTACTATAGTACTCCCAACAGTTTGCGCAAACGCTTTGTCCTAAGGACTCACCTGAAAATAACCATGCAATCAAACTTCCAAACAATGGTGATGAATGTGTTGTCATGGGTGCACTATTAACCTTAACTCCTGAATTCAACACAAAGTGATATCTACTCATCTCTTCTTGTTTACATGCGCTAGCCTACTTCTCAATGACCACCTATAGATCTAGAACATCATGCATAAGGGATAGGTGGGTCCAGATAAAATCCTATGGTCCTCATTCTCTCCTATGACGCACTCTCATCTAAAGCCAAAGGGGATTCTCTACTACACTTGCCTAAATTTGGGAGATCCTGATGATCTGGCTCCTCGTCTTCCATAAGATCTTCAAAAAATTCTTGATGCATCATCCTCCTCAACTCTAGTTCCTCATGAATCTCCCATTCATGTGCTATGTCCCTCTCTCGCACTTCATTAAACTTGAGTCATCTTTCCTCTCTTTACCTTTCTACTGTCAGGTCCACCATATTTCTCCACACCTGCTCTTGCCCCTACACACAGTGGGGATTTATCTAGTTATGTGTAGGCACTCTAAATCCAGTTCTATTATCAAAATATTGATTAAAAACAATATATCATGTAAGTATGATGCTCTAGGTTCACGCAAGAATATAAAATCATCTTCTTTTGGACACAAATAGGTATACATAATGTATTCCAAGGTATAATTACACAACACTTCATCCCACTAATGATGTATATCTCTAGTCCACTCCACATCAACATTAATAATATTCTGGTAATCTTCTTGTGTCCAAAGCCTCAGCCTATATCCCCAACACTTTCCTAATGTATATGTTGCCAACCACTCATACAATTCTACTGAAAAAGAAGATGAAGAATGTTTCATAGAGCTCATGATAAATATTATATTCCACCCAATTACGTGTATTGAAATTAGGTCTAGTGATATATCTATGCATAAACTGATCCTGACCATTCTATACCTAACTTTCAATGCTCTCTAGAGTCAATTGATACACCATTTGAAAGCAACATCCTAACAAAAAAATTGAAAAGAGGTCTTAGCAATGGAACCAAAATGTAGTCTCTTATTTTATCTCATTTGCTTTACACACTAGCACCTAATTCAGATAGATTTGAATGCTCACCTGAAGCACGTGAAGCTACCAGGTCACTCCTTTGTATTACTTGTCAAGATATTAACACAAAGATGCATGATGATAGATAACCAAGTGTTCATTCAATCATAAGAACTCATTACATACATTCAATTGTAAACACATGCAATAAGAAAACATAACATATCAAAGTAATATTAAGATCAATTGTACCACGTAATCACCATATTCAGATACATAAATGACCATAATCCAACCTCCATAATCCATTATATCAAAGTATCACATAACAGAATCTGAATACATAAAAATCATTACCACAGAGTCATGTGCGCTAGTACATAAAATCAACATAACACTATTACATCATGAGGTCTCCTATACATGGTATATATCAAGGATGAAAAACAAGTATATATAGGGATGGGGACTTTCCCTTCACTACCCATGCATTCTAAAAATAGGATACATGACCAAAATAGCCACGTGTTAATAGTTGCATGCTTTTACAATGGATCTAATAATAGATTATTCTATAAATATAATTTTTCTTAATCCTAATAATAGCTCGATCCACGCATGACCTTTCACCTTTGACTTGCATGTGCTTTATCCAAAAAATAGACTTTACTTGGCCCTCAAGTCATCCTACTTTAATCCTTTTTTGATCCACACTCCAACATGCTTTTTCTATTTTTAGCCCATGAATGCAAATTTGGCTAAGTCCTAGAATCTGCCTTTCTAGGTGTAAGCCTTCTATTCACCTCTTTACTAAGCCATGTGCACGTCTATGTGCCCCACTTACACACCTCACTTCTCTGCAATCTCTTGATACTTAGTCAATTTTTTCAGTCCAACAAAATCCTTGAGATCTTGGATTTCAGCTTTGAGAGATTGAATCGTGGCTTCCATAACTTGAAATTTATTTTGAAAAGCATGGTGTAAAGCTTGAATTAACTCTAAGATAGCTTGGGAAGATGTGCTATCATAAATAATAGATGGGTATAAGATATGATTGAAAATGTCACTTATTTGTGAAGGTGGCGTATTGTGAGGGAGGTACATTTGTGTGTATATTTTTTATGAGAGCATCTTTACAAATTGGGTGCTTTTGAAGTAATTCATATAAGGAGAGTTCATGAGATTTAGGAGTCATGAAAGAAGAATGGATATAATAATAAAAATGAAGATCCCAGAGTGTTCGAATGCGGGTTCACTAAAGGATTTAGAAAAAATAAATATATGTTAAACCCTAACTACAGAGTCATGTATGATAAATAAATGCTAAAGTACAAATTCAACACAAGAAAAAAACTAGTAAAATATAAAACCCTAAGTACAATAGAGAGAGAAAATGACTTAGCTAATTTTCACTTTTATTGGAACTGATTTGGACTAGAAAAATGATGAATAAGACGGGTAGACTGTCACAAATGAGCACAGTAAATTCTGGAACCATTAGATGAGCCGAGATTAGGGCGCCTGGATTGGGTCAGAGGTGCCTAGGTGATAGAGTCTATTTTTGGGTGCTTGTGACTACACATGAGCTCAGAACTTGATTTTTTTGGTGTCACAAGATTTTCAATTTTGGTCACCTGTATGTCACACCTTGATCGCAAAATTCACCTGTAACCTGTAAAGATACGCTGACCTATAAAACCCTCAAACTATATCAAATCAAAAAAATAAAATATACAATATGGGGAGTCAGACTAACCCTAGTGGTCACCCGATTGAGTGAACTTACAACCGATTGCTGCAATACATCTCATAATCCATGTAGTTCTTATGCATGTGTGAAATAATTGTGCCCTAGGATTCCCTTGTGCAAGTGTAATTGATAGTGGGTGATATCTAGATGTACCGATGTAGATAGATGTGTGGATGGAATAATGAACTTCCACTTCCTATGAAGTGTATGTAGAAAATGAAGTCCCTTGTCCCTTGAATGGATTCTCGATGGATGCCTTTGATGCTTTTAGCTGCCTTTGGATGTAAGCTTAGGTGATGATAATAGATGCTTAGAGTTTGGTCCTTTATTTTGGTCACATAGCTTTATATTTATACAATTCCCTTGGTTGAATTTCGTAATTGACAACCAGAAGGCCAACCCATAAGAAAATAAGATTCCTAAAAGATAAAAGAGACCTAAAAGAAGTAAGTACTATTGAAAAGGTTTAGGGGTTCCCAGAAGGATGAGGGTGCTTGGGTGCTAGCATCCTATCTAGGTGCCGATGTCTAGAGTCATAAAATATAAAGCAGTGAAGTACCGAATGGGCTATAGGGTGTGTAAGACCAAATAGAAAATGAGAAATAGAGAAAAAAGGCCAAAGATAGTTGTTAATTACTATTTTTATCACTTAGGAATCATATGAATAGAAGTATGCTTTTAGGACCTAGAAATGTGCCCAAGTGCGTGATTTTGTGTCTACAACTGCAATCCTTGAGAAGCTTCTTTAATCTTCAGCCATAGTATTACCTATGATCAAACCTTCTAATCCACATGGGTGGAAGCCTACTTGGTAAAAATATGATGCAATATGTGCTTATTATATGGTACCAAGCCATCACAATGAAGATTTTAAAGGCCTCTACCCTATAATCAAGGATCTTTTTGAGAAAGATGACCTCCTAGCAAAAACAAATCGACATATTTCACTTATCTATCAAAAAACAATCATCAAGTCAAATAAGCCCCCAAAAACCTTGAAATTAAGCAATTACATGATATCTTGAAAAATAAGGGTGAGGAATCCTCCAACGAGTCTCTTTTCTTTCAAATTAATGTTATTCGCATAGCTACTAGAGCTTGTACCCAAGGCTTAACTACCCAAACTCAGAACAAGACCAAAGTATCCATCTATGCAACTCTTGTCGAAGCATTGTCTTATAAAATCAAGGTCTCCATTCTTGTGTTCCCTCACATTAAATATACAACCTCAATATAAAACAATGTTCTCAAATTGTTTCATCAAGCACCTGTCAAAATGTCCCTCTATAAACTCACCAAAAACTATCCTCAACACCTACAAGCCACGATAAAAGCTCTCTAACCCATCTCAGTGCAATCCGATGAGCCTCAACCACTTACCATATTTTTTGGTACCCTCTAAACGTCTACGGACATCATGTTTGACAATTATGATATTCCATCATTACAACCTGAGGACCATAACCTCCCTTTGTTTTTCATTCCCAAATAAATTATACCCTCATTAAAAGAGTTATGATTGACAATGATGCCAACATTAATATTATTTCATCACACACTTTCAAACAACTTAAACTACCTGAAACCATAGTCATTCAGTCACCTACCATTATAGACACAAAATCTATACACTTGAGTAAATTTCTAGGTCCTAAAGCATACTAATGTATACGTGATTCCTAAACAAGAAAACTAGTGGTTGAAAACTCCTTTTAGCATTTTTGTTACTTTATCTCTTACATTTTACTGGCCTTACACATCTTACAACTTAGCCAACACAACTTATAGCTTTTCCAAAACTTGAGTGATTTATATTTTAGTGGCTTTCTAGTTGTGAATGCAAATTCTATAGATCCCCACACGTAATACCTATTACTAGTCCCACAATGGCTCTTGGGGGCATCCACTTTCATATATTATAGGTGCTATTGTTTTATTTTTCATAGCACATTACTTTATCAAATTTTACACGCCTTGACATACCTTTTTTTACTTCTAACATGATATAGGGTTCTTCATGTGCAACATTTTCTTTCCATGTCTATTTACTGCCATGGTTATCTGACATATTGTTTGTCATTGCTTTCTCTTTATCTGCCATTTTTACGGTCTTTTCCCTTTGTCTTGTGTGCACACTCTCTTCTTTTGGCTATATCGGCCTTGCATTTCTTGTGACATCGTGAGTGATGTCCCATGTTTGTAACCCAATTTTAGCGGTCTACATTGTCTTCTTGCGTCTTGGCTTACACATTGTATGCTTCTTTAGTATCTTACATTTTACATGCATTTTTATCTTTTCTCAAACTAACACTTGTCTCCTAGCCACTTTGTTTGTGTGTGCCTTGGTTTCTACCAAGAAAACCCCCTCCCCCATATAGGGCATATTTTTGGCACAATGATCGGTCCTCCTTTGGGTAACATACTCCTCAGCGATGTTGCATGCACCCCAAACAAAGGGGGCATCATTTGGGTGACTCAGCCACCCCATACAACAATCTATAGTCTCAATTCAACAAAACACAATATCGATACAACACATTCATCAGTATCAAACAGGGCTCAAAAACTTACTTGGGTCCTCAACACAACATAGACACTAGCGCCTAGATAAGGATAGTATCTCCTAGGTACCCCAGACTCTTCCTGAATTCTTGTGACCATGGGGTAGTTACACAACATTTTTCACTTCAAAACTTCACACAATGGCTTTTACATGCCACATAATCCTTAACACTTGGCATGCATACACTACACATCATTTTTCTACTTTCACGTTGGATAATAACTTTTTGAATCGGATCAGATTTTTACACACCATCTGTAGTGGTGTTCTACATTTTGGGAAGAAGTTAAAGGTTGTGGGATGACACCATGGATTTTCTCCCTATACTTCTTCCTTTCTTGGCATGAGATCTCCCATAAAAACTCGCAGTCATCGCAACTAGCGTGAGATCGTCTAAAAAAATCATTCTTATACAACATTTTAAGGATCATTTCTACACCCTGTTACTCATCACAAATTAGGTGCACATGTTCCTTTTTCACACTTTCATATTTTACATACTTTCTTTACATACATTTTACACATTTTGATCATATACATGCGTATTTGACTACTTGTTTGTTATTCTCTTTTGTAGGTTCTTATGGAAAGCGATAGTCACACATCAACATCATCCTATATCAATAACAAAATCAACAACATCAATCACATAAGCATTGGAATCGACAACAGGCACAGTGACGAAATTTACAACATGTGTTTTTTCCCTAAGGACATAATCATCATCACTTTTTTCTCCTCTCTAGTTTCTATGCTCCACATTTTTATCACTCCACACTTTTCCTTTTCTCTCGACATGCTTTTGCCATCGATCTACATGGTTATCAGGTACACATATCTTATCTACTTTATGTTAGAATAATTTTCTCAACAACATAAAGTTGGGGCAAATTTAGACACAAAATCACATACTTTGGGTATCTATCTAGTCTTGATCACATATTACTGTTCATATGATTCATAAGTAAGAAAATTACCAATGAACCCATGCCCTTGGCCATATTTTCTTTCTTTCTTTTGCCACTTTTTTCTTACAATCTTTCTAGCTCAGAATATCTTTTCACACCTTGGAATTTCTCATCTTGGACACCAACGCCCAACCAGGACACCAGCGCTAGGTGCCCCCATCCCCGTGGGTGCTCCTAATATCTTTGTACTTTGTTCACATCTTTTAGGTCCTTTCTATCCATTTGAGCATCTCATATTTTTGGTTGTCGGCCTTTTCAGGGTTAATTACGAAATTCAAGCAAGGGAATCATATAAATATAAATTTATGTGACCATAGTAAAGGACCAAACACTAAGCATTAGCTATCACCACCCAAGGTTGCATCTAAATTCAAGAGAATTTAAGCATCCATTATAACATCCATTCAAGGGAAATGGACTACATTATTTTGCATACTTTTCATAGGAGGGGAAGTTCATTCTATTCTATACACACATCTATTACATTTATTTACATATATCTACTTTCTCGCTATCAAGTGTGATAGGCACAAGAGCCACCTAGGGAACAATTCCACAGACACACATAACTAAATTGAGTCTAAAATGTAGTGCAATGCTCAGTTGTAAGTTCACTCATTTGACAATTGAGGACACTCTGACCCCTCATTTATATTCTTTTCTTTTTGGGATTTGATGCACTATTGAGTGTTTTGAAGGTCAATATTTCATTACAGGTTATCAACAACATCAACGATCATTGTGTGACATACTAGTGACCAAAGGAGAAGGACAAAACACATCTCTCTACCCCATGAATGAGGTTTTCTAAGGGTTTTAGTATTCACAGGCATCCATAATAGGTCCAGGATTCCCACAGGCACCCCTGCCCCTTTTCAAGTGCCCCAATCTAAGCAGATTGTCAACTCGTACATTTTTCTAAGGCTCTATGTGACACTTATCCCTCTCTGTTTACCTAGCTAGCACTTTAGCACAATTCAGATTTGTTTTTGAATCAACAAAGTACTTCTATCCCTTCTTTGCAACTAGGGTTTTATACTTTCTAGCTTAATTTTCTTGGTTCTATTTTGTACTTAATTACTTATTTATTTATTGCTATATTGTAATCATATTCAGGAATTTATTTCCATATTCACTTAATCATCTAGATATATCCCACTATCATCATGAAACTTGCACAAGGGAAACCTAGGGCACGAAACAAAGATAAACACACACACATGGAGAACTATATGGAGTCTGAGATGTAGTACAATTCTCAGTTATTAGTTCACTCTTTAGGTGACCATTGGGGTCAGTATAACTCCCCATCCACATATTTTTTATTATATTTGATGTGGTTTGTGGGCATGTGTAGGTAGTCATCTATTTTGTAGGTTACAGGTATGAATGGTGATCTAACAGTGAAACCAGAATGATAAAGAGTGAATAGAAACAAAAATCCTCTGACCCAGAAAAGGTCAAGTTCCAGACATTTGATTAGACACAGGCACCCAAACTAGTCACTAATTATTAGGGTACTCCTATCCTCCTATGAGTTCTTCTTCCTACACATTTCTAGGGTTCTAAACCCTTATCAAATCTTGACAAGATTATTTCTAGCTTGTTCCAATATATACATAGTCCAGGTCACTCCCAGGTTGCACGAGATTAACTAAGTCATCATCCCTCTCTCATTTACTTAGGGTTTTACATTTTTGGATGCTTATTTCTTAGAAATTATTGTATATCGTCACTTGAATATCATTTGTTATAATAATTACTCTGAAATTAGATTTAATTCAAATTAGATTAAATCATTTGATGAACCCCACTTCTTCTCAAACATTCTTCTGATCTTCTCCCATGGTTGAGATTTCTGACCCTTTTAGTGACACAGATCTTCATGATCTAAATTTCCATCTTGTTGAACACCCTCGAGACCTAGATATCTCATTATTTTATTCCCGTGATGAGGCAAAGAAGTTAGCTTAGATCAACCCTACATTCTCTAATGATACTTCTGTTCCTATTGTGACACTTACACCTCCTCCCGCCACCACTCTTCTACCTACATCTACTGTCCCCATTTATATGCATACCCATACAACACACTTTACCCTCCCCATTACTTCTTACATGCGACATGACTCCTCTTCCAACACTCATGGCCTAAATTCTTTATACCATGATTTATAATCCCAAATTCTCCCATTAAAACAAGTCTCTTCATCCTTCTCTCCCTCTCTAGATTCCTCCCTCCTTTATAGCCCTTTTGGACTGACCATCTTCTCTTATCCACTACCTCATAACTTTGTTAGACCTAAGTTTCCTATCTTCAATGGCCATGAATACCCTCAGGAACACCTTCGCTCCTTTCCTGTTGTATGTCTTGACTATGCTGATGACATTACACTATTGGAAAAATTGTTTCTTGAAGCTTACATGACTATGTTATGCGATGGTTATATGATTTGCATGTCCATTCGATAAAATATTTTACATCTTTAGTTGATACATTACTTACTCATTTTTATATAAACATTGACACTAATATATCCTATGCACAACTAGCTAAAATCAAATAAATATCTAATGAACACCTTGTGGACTATGTTTTGAGATATAAGAACAACCTTGCCAAAATGACCAATGTTCTAGCTGATTCAAAATTACAAGACCTATTAATTAAAAGCCTTCTTCCTCCACTCTAAGAGAGTTTCATTTTGAGACTTCTCCTTCCTTTGATCAATTATGTCACACACTCAAATTACAGGAAAGAAAATTACTATCTATGGGGAAAATGAAGTAATATGATACTTCTTCGAATTCATCATCCAACAAGTTTGAATCCAAATTCATATTTAAATCATCCACTAAGCCTACCAACTCTAAAACTACTTTCAACGTTGTTTCTACACCATCCACCCTTAAATTACAACCCACGAGCTACACTTTTACTAAGTTACCTCACACACCTCGGTTCCTATTATTGCAACTCACTGAAAAAAATCTAATTAATTTCCCTCCACCACTCAATCTAGACCATTATTGACCACATGGCCATAATTACAATGAAAATCCACACTGTGATTATCACCAATGCAATATGCATTCTACTGATCAATTTTTTAATCTCAAACATATCATTTGAGATCATATCGATAACAATGCCATTGAACTTCCAAAGTTGTCTACTTCTAAACCAGTCAATGATAATTGAAATCTTAAAATCTTCAATGACCCATTACCAAAACATGACAAACCCACTACTGATTCCTCTACAAATCATGCATATCATGTTGTGCCTATTTCATTAGAGCCACTTGATTTTATCATTGCTACTGCTAACATCCCACCACCAATTATTACATTTTCAGATCACAATTACCATGCTAAATTTTCCTCTGATGAGCTACATATTGATGCTTATATTGGTACTTATATAATCAACAATACTATGGTACATCCCTTGGCCCTTTCCAATGCATGCTCTATGGAACTCTTATTGGATATCAACATTCCAATCTCTTAAATCAAATTTTTAGTTCCTAATTCTTACGGACATGTTGTCCTTCCTATTATTGTTGGGTCCCTTACCATACCAACATTGTTCCTTGTTACATATGAAATAAAGTGATGTGACATGGTTTTAGATCACCCTTGGCTTTAGGCTTCCAAAACTATCCCTTTTATGCTTCACTTGTGTCTTAAGTTCATTAATAACAAACAAGTTATCACCATCTAGGGTATTCCACCACGTGTGTCATTACCTCGACCCAATCTCACTTCTGTTCCAACCCTAGTCATGGCATCAAGGCCTCTTGCACCTCCCAAGTCTAAATCTATCTTTGTACCTAACTCTCTCATTCATACACAACCTACATCATGATCTCTTTATCCTCGCAAGTACATTATTCCACCCTATTGACCTAAGTCCCATACATGGTTGTTTTCCTATGTTTTGCAAGGGAAAAGTCACTTGAAAACATGAAAACTATACCCCATGGTCAAAAAATTTCATTGTTAACCTCCTCTGACATCCCTTCAGGTTAGTCCATCCCCTATACTGGGCCTATCCTACCATGTCAAGTGGTCTTACGTTCTGATTTAGTCTTGTACATAGGTGATTTAGGGGAAAAAAAATTCATTCAAGTGCTCCATAGATGATAACCTTCAAGAAAAGATTTTCAAGAGACTTTGGAATGTTTATTGCTAGCCTTTCTAAGACATGGTGCACACCCCTCAGAGTGAATTTGTAATCCCAAATCCATCAGGGAGAAATATTAAGGAGCTAAGAATATTGAGCAACTAATTTTTGAATATTTTGGAAAGTTTCATAGGTGTAGGGACAAGTTCAAGAAAATTGAGTTTTTGAAGGTGAAGGAGCTTGGAGATTAAAACTACACTTGAGCTTTGAGAAGTGATTATGGGATATCTGAGATGAGTTGTAGGTCAAACAAAATATCATTGTAAATTAATTTTAGTGCTCTAAGTGATGGTAGTTTCACATTTTTCACAAGACATAAGAAATTCTACCCATAGACCGTTCTCTGCATGCATAACTGGTGATCCTGAGAAAAAAGGTTATTTGTGAGGGTGTTTCAGGAAGATTAAAAGTATGAGACCCATCCAATTCTTCTCAAAATTACTTTTTCAGTCAAAATAATTTAAATAAGTTCTAAAAAATACCTCCAGATGCTCAAGATATGTCTCTGACAAGTTTCTCTCCAAGGTACACTCTAGGACTTTGTCAATTTTCCGGGTGGACACATGTCACTCCCAAGATAAAATTAGAATTTATTCTCCCAATTACCCCAACCCCTTGGGACACTTGAGAAAAAAAACTCCATCTTGCCCCAAGATAGCCTCCTGGACCCTCATGTGACCACGTCGGAGCTCAAACAAGCCAATCAAGCCCCCTTACACCAATCTTAAGCATTCTCTGTCATTGAATGACCATCCGCCACTTTCCCTCACCAGGTGAAGGTGCATTTGATGTAGTTTCATCTCATGAAGTTAATTCAAGTGTCATTGTTTCTTCAATATAGTCAACTAGGTGGATAGAGTCATGTGAGAAAGAGATGTAAGAGTGAAGAGTATGAAAATTCAAATGAGGGTCTTTCCCTCCAAAATGTACTTCAAATTGTAAAAGGAATATCTAAGGGTGATTAAAATTTTTTGAAGTGTCTAAGAGTCTAGATAAGTCTTAGGGTGTGTATTTTCCATATATGTTAGTGAATAATAGTGATAAGTGTGTGTGTGTGTGTGTGGGGTCATGACATGCAAGGAAGTCCAAGAGTCACTAAATTTTAGTTTTAGAGTCATCATAACACATAGGAGGGTAGTTACACTTAAGGTTAGTTACATGTAGGTTTATGCATTTAAATATAGAAAAGGTAGAAGGGGAACTAGAGACATTATTCCTCATATAGAGGATAAAAAGAGAGACATGAAGTGGGAAAGATTTCAATATTTGTTTGAGGCTTGATAATGAATAGAGATTTGTAATTTTTTTGGGTGTATTTCTTGACTTGCTAATGGTTTTATGATTTTAACATTAATGCACTAAGAATCATAGTATCATTAGCATGGAATTGTGGACTCAAAATTATGCACTTTAGACATTATTTAGCCCGGTCTTATACTACTATTTAGAAGTTTCTCAAGTGAATCGAGTACTAATTAATCCCACCTTTTGGACATCTTTAGTTTGTATTTTATTTTGTAGTTCCCGTTTATTTTCTAGCACTTATCTGTCCATTTTGCAACTACCTCATCCTTCTAGCCCAAAATTAGGGTGCCCCATCTTGTATTGGGGTGCCCCATCCTGTATTGGGGTGCCCCAGTCCCACCTTGGGTGCCCCAATCTATGCACATCCTTTCCCACTTTGTTTTGGGTCCTTTCTAGCCATTTTTCATGCTTATCCTTTTCCCAGTTGGCCTTCTTAGGATTAATTACAAAATTAAGCATGAAAGCCCTATAAATATAAAGTTATAAGACCATAATGAGGTCCCTAGCATCACATACTACTATCACTCCATCTAGAGTTACATTCATTACATCACTTGCATCCACATAGTGCCATGCATTACTTGGCTAGAAGATCTTCATCACACACATTGCATAGGGGGAGGGATTATATTCTATTCCATACAAACATGTTATTTAAATTTTCTATAGTTACTATTGCTTTCTACTTCACAAAGTGTGACTGGCACAAGGGTACCTAGGACATGACATACAAACACTCACCAGAACTACATCTGGGTCTGAAATGTAGTGCAATACTCAATGATAAGTCCACTGGTTTGGAAGCTGAGGTTAGTCCAACTGATTCATTTACATATTTTATTTTTCTAGGGTTTGATACTTCCTTTTGTATTATAGGTCTTTATACAGGTCATCCGAAAAATTCAGTGTGATAGACACGAAGTTTTTGAAGACACCTTGTGATCATACAAAAATCAAATTTTGAGCATTTACAGAGATCAAAGTGCCCAGATTGTAGACTAGGGCACCTTGGGGCACCCCAGTACCATCCTAGGCACCTCAGTCACTTCAGATCTTCCACATATGGTCTTTGTTGGGTCCTTGAGTGATTGTCTACACTTCTAAATTTAATTTCCAGATCTGCGACAACCTGTGATTGTCACTTCGAATTAGCTAAGCCACTTCTCTCCCTTCTCTTGCACATTTAGGGTTTCATTTAACTTAGAGAAATTAATTACATTTTTTCTTTACTGTTTTAGTCCACCTAATTAGATTAACATTAATACCCTATACCCCCATCTAGGCCTTTATTTTTGTTAATAAGGAATAACAACTCTAAAGATCTTAGGGATGGTGTTTACAAACTTGAAACAATGGATACCCTATTTTGATAAGTAAAAATGCACAAAATTAGATGCATGGGATTGTGTGTGTAATGGGATTCATGAGTCATTGCATGTATGCATTTAGATGATGGTGAATAGTTATGTTGTTGAGTTGAGATCATAGGAATTTAAGTGTGAAGGTTTGATAGCTTTATACTCCATTCAACCAACCTAAATATTTTGCATGTGTGTCTAAAACTAAGTTTTCTATGTAGACTTGTTAAAGGCCTTATTGTGGAATGATCAAGGATTGAATAGTGATAAGATACATTAGTAGAAGTCCATCCTTTAATGTGAGAATTTAATTTATTTGTTGTTTTCAAAAGACACAATTATAAATGTGAACTCCTACAACTTGGGACAATGGAGAAATTGAAAAAAAGGAGGATTTGCATTATTTTCATAGCTCATTGGTAAGACTAAATCTTGCACAACATCTATACATCCCTTTTGTGAAAATTTTGGGATTTGGTTCAACCATTAGAGAGAGTTATTCCAAAAAACACCCCTCTCGGGCTCATAGAGAGGGCTTTCACAGTCAAGCCTAGGGTTTAGCTTTTGACATATCAAACCATCCTAATTTGTCTTGAAATATTCAAGATATTATATAAAGGAAGTGTACTAAGGGATTGTGAAGAAATTTTGGGAAACTAAGGGTGGAACTTTCAGATTTCCTTGAAAGTCTAAGCCTAGGTAGTTTGATACAATTAAAGGGTTAATATAGAGAAGTGATTAACAAAATAACTACCCTTTTTCTTTAGAGTGAGACCATGAAACTTTGAAGGAATAGTAAATAGCTTACTAGGTGCTCAAAAATACCCTCTTGGTGTATGGAAACTTCCTACAATTTGAGATAAACCTGACATTTGTTCTAGGAAGACTTAGTTGAGGGTTAAAATCTAAAATACAAAAAAGGAGTTGAAAGGAGTTAAGAGATAAAACTTGGAGGACATATCAGGGGTAGTAGAGGTAACCTAGTGAAGGTATTAAAGCATACTAGCTAGCCTCAAAAGTGCATAGCCTATGTGCAATTTGGGTTTATGTTCTCAAGAACCTCATAGTGACAATTTTGACTAATAAGGATAAGAGATTGTATATGTGTGAGTTGAGTGAATTTTCCTTATTATTTATAACAATGGATCAAGTATACAAAAGGGTCAAGGCTTGAGAGAGACTTGGAGGAAATCAACAAGCTATAAAATTCTAGGGTATGCCTAAAGGTGAAAGAGAAAAGAGTGATAATTTTGGACAAGTTGGTGGAAATAGAATCCCTTAATTCTTGTATAAATTTGGTCATGATCCTATGAGTGAATGTAAATGGAGAGACAAGGTACAAGTTTTTGGTGGTGATTTTAAAGTTCTAAAGGAAAGGGGTTATAATATTGAGGCAAGAATAGACAAAGAGTGTGCTAGAGGACAATTTACCAAAGTGAAGTAGTATGGTGTCTTTTTGGTTGTTTGAATCAATATTGTGAACAAGTTAAGATGTTTTTTAAGTTTGGTAATAGGGGAAAGGATTCAAGAAGTAGAGGAGAGGATTTTTACCTAAATTCCATCCTTGAGACAGAGGCTAGGGAACCAAGAATCGATCAAAAGTGTACAAGGTAAGTATTCCAAGAACAAAAATGCATAGTGACTAGTTGATGGTTAAATGAGAAAAAAATGAAGGTAACAAGCATAGTAGATGGGTATTTTCATTGAATGAAGCCAATACTAGAGTTATTTATCATTTTTAGCAAAATTTAAGCTTTTTTGGCTTCTTAAAAATCCTCTTTGTAGAGGCGAGTTAAATGAAATTGTTGAAACCTTCTTGTTGCTTGAATACAAAAATGATATTTTTATTTTTCTCTGCATCAAATTTTTTTTGCACCATATGTCCAAAACACTTGGGACTCTTTGGAAATAAAATTTTACCCAACCTATCCCTAATTCTAGTCATCTATGTGACCTAGTTTCATCCCTTAAGTGCTTTCTGCTCACTTTATCTCTCTCTCTCTCTCTACTACTGGCCAATCTCACTATGCCACTTGTCATGCTTATGGTGAGGTGAATTTTGGTGCACCATATGTCCTAAAAAATTAGGACAAGAAATTGTGCCCAAGCCATTGAAGGTTACAAATTCCATATTTCATGAAATTTCTAACTATCGTGCTTCTTCCATCCACGTGTGTGTGAGATACATGCTGCCAGAAGAAAGTATAAGAGTCACTGTAACTCATTGCCCATTAATTTTTCTCAATATCTCCACAAATTCCAATGTATATACTCCATTAAACCTACAAATTATTTAGACACCATGGAAAATATCTCTTAGAACATCTGTCGTTGTTAGAGCGAATATTTTCCACTGCTGGTAAGCAAAGGAATTAATCGTACAATGGTTCAGGATGATTTTTATTATCCAAAACACCTCTATGATATCTGAAACTCAAATAATCCATTAATGGATGCCATGATTTATCAAAAAAATGGAAGAAAACTACCTCTCCATTTTTCAAGGTTCTAGTGAGTGGGGTTGCACGAAAATTGGAGGAAACGATCCTTGAAAAATCTAGTTTCATGTGAAGTACTTTTCTCATCAAGAAGTCCCTATTTTTAGGTATGTGGAGGGCCAAGTTTTCATCAACATTATGCCCTATAATGTGAGGAACATGGATACCTATAATTTTCTTTTTCGAATTTGTAAATATCCAGATGAGAAAAACCCTTAAAAATTGGAGGAAATGATCGTTGAAAAATCTAGTTTCTCGTGAACTAGTTTTCTCATCATGAAGTCCCTATTTTTTAGGGGTATGGAGGATTTATTTTTTTTCATTATTATACCCTATCAAATGAGGAGCATGCATACCTGTAATTTTATTTTTTGAATTCATGAAGATCCAGACGAGAAAAACCCTTGAAAACTAGAGCAAAACATTCCGTTGAGAAGTAGATTTTTTCAAGACCTTTTATCATTGCAATCTGACACCCCACAATACACTTACTAAAAATAACATATTATACACTCTTCCCTATGCTAAAAATAGTAAGTACCTTGAATCCCAAATTTGGATCACCCAGAAAAGTCAGAAATGGCGCAAAACAAAAGGCAAGGTAAAAATGGTAATTTTCCCAAAAATTAAGAGATGAATCCTCATTCTCCACCATAGGTTATTTAAGGGGATTAGTTTGAGGTAATTATTGATTATTTATTTTCTAATTTTATCTCTTCATTCGATTCATAAATTCCCAATGATGAAATAAATTAAATATAAGATTTCATTTTACTTCTTGAAACAATTGTGGATGAACGAAGAGCACATGATCTCTCCGATGAGTTGGTTTCCCTGTAATTGCCAAAAGAGTATGATAGCAATCATAATAATGAGTATGGGGTCCTCTCCTTTATCGGTGGAGAAGAAGACTCTCTAGGAGATGTTCAAGATGTAAAAAATGACTATTCCCATATTATAGCTCTGACATTGTGTCATTTCCCTTTCCATAAGGAAGATACATCATGTGATTCTTACCACACCGAGGATGAGCTAGTATGCATAGAAATGAATCATTTAAAACAACAAAATGATAAGATAGAAGAAGTCAATGGACATGGAGAGAATAAACTTGTAATCATCACTCCCAAATTCTTTGTTAATTCTGAAAATGAATCCATGTTGTAACCTTTACCCAAACATGATGACTACCTTCATTTTGAAAGTTGTGGTTCTATTTTTGAAAACATGAAAGAATGGATTATTATGGTCACAAGATATCAGGTAGAGACTAGAGAGAGATGAAAATTTTAAAAAGTAACGAAGTGGTTGTTGGATGTAAATTTTTTTTATGTGCAATATCAGTATGAGAATGGAAACTTGGTCTTTCTCCTTCTTTTGAAACCATGCATATCCATCACGAGAACATGACATGACCCGTTGATTATCTTTGAGCTTCAAAATTGACATGAATTCAATCCACTTTTCTATGATGGTACCTAATTTTCTCATCCTATTTCTAGGTATGTGTATATTATTCCCCCACTTCTATAAATTTCCCTTCTATGTAGAATAATCTTTTCCTTATGTTATTTTTTATCTTTCTATTTTGTATTCTTGTTTTGTTTTTCCTTATTCATGTCATTGCTTGCATTAGTTGGTGAAGGGATGACTTCATTTCCCAATAGATAAAGCATTGGTCTACTTACCAAGAGAGTTATGAGGTCCTCCATTGCCCCTTTGTTGGTGAATAATTTTTCGTAAGGAAAAATTAGTGAGTTTTCACCAAATCTCCAGGACTAAGTCCCTCCTCTTGGTAATGGGGAGGCTCTCATTTATTCAATGCAGAAAAAATTAGCGAGTAACCATGAATCTGGAGATCACACATGAATACTCCACTATACCTATTGAAAATTGTTTACACTTAGTACAAGGGATGAATTTTCTTAGTGAGAGGAGGTAGAAGGGAGTAAAAATGTGGCGAAGGAGTGTTAACTTTGTGAATAAGCACTTATAGATTTTTATGGCATTAACCAAAGTAAATCTACACTCAATTAGAATAATTCAACCTTGAGAACATGATAAGACTAAAAAATCATAGAAATAAAATTCTATTGATCCATTTATCAAAGGAACCAACACCTTTCTTGGTTTTATAGGATCACCATGTTTATAAAGTTGAGCATGTAAGGAAATAGAGGAAACATAGACAAAGACAAAAATAGAATAATGTAATATCTTGCTTGTATGTAGTAGTGAAAAGCTATTTACTAGAAACTCAAAATTGACAACCCTTTGGAATGGAGAATCCATTCCAATTTATAGCCTTACACATAATCTCTTCATCTATCCCCCACATGAATTTTCACTTCCCCTCATCACTTGTGAAATTTAATATTCCCAGGAAACAAAAGTGAGCCTTTTCTTATTAATTAAAAGAACTCATTACAATTGTAGACTATAGGTCACTTAAGTGAATAGGAAAAAATAGTGAAAAGTTCCTCCTGAATGAATAATTGGAACATGGAGAAAGAAAATGAGGAAGGGATAAGATATGAGATGATCACTATGCTGAAGAGTTGGTGACTAATGAACCTTGAGGGAGTAATCTTGGAAATATTTCTGCACCCTTGAATTCCTTACTAAAGTAGGTTGCCGCAGGGGCCACATTTTCTACTTTTGGAATATGAACAAAGCTTAGAGCATTGATCTAGGTATCAAAAGCATTGCAGTTGGTATTATATTGGTTGAACCAAACCTAGTGATCCTTTGCAGTATTAGAAATTTAACATTTGATTTATGTGAGAGACTGCAAAGTATCTTCATTGAATGAGAAGGGATCTCCCGCTTCTTTCTCAACCAATTCTTGGAATGATTTCAAAATATATTCTATTGATGAATTTTCAATGATTGGAGCTGACCCAATATTTTACACAATGTTTTTGATACCTTAAAAAACTATTTGATGTGATATCTTCACAAGAATCTAGCTCAGTGATAACATCATTCAACATGTCATACCAAGCACTCATCATGTAAGAGCAGATAGGAGACAAGTTATCTTTTATGGAAGTGAAAACATTTTTACTCAATAGTAAATGAGAACCAAGATTTATCATTTTTGACACTAATGGAAGCACATTGTCCCAATCAGATTTCTCCTTCTCGATATTCTCCTTAGTAATTTTCACTTTAGAAGTGGTGACGAGGGAAAAATAAAACAATGAGTGAATCTCTAGCAACATTTTTTTCCTTTCTCAAGAATCTTCTCAACCCACTTGTCGTTAGCCCTTCCATGTATTGAGTAACCTTGAGCTTTCTTGATTGTTTTGGGGTCAAATCTACTAATAGGATTGATGGATTTGATAGGAGGAGGTGGTATGGTAATGGGCTCCAAGAATTCTTGCACATAATTAGTGAGATTTATTGCATGCTCTTTTAATTGTTCTTTTTTTTTCTTGTACTCATCCTTTCAAGAAAGCATGCAGGCAGCAGATTCCTTGAACATGTGTGCATCATCCTTTTGTGTAGCTTTACCTAAAGAAATTATTTTCATCTTGTTGTCACCCTGAGTCATTTATTCCATAGGATTTTCAACCTTTGGTCAATCAATATCTACATATTGGTCACCACAAGCTCTACTGAAGAAATGAGAGGTTACTTATTCCTTTTTGCCTCACTTAGATTTTATGATATTTGAGATAGATCCAAAATCATGTATCAATGCTTACTGCATTTTTCTTGAATCACTCTTGGCCAACTCTTGAATCCAAGGGAAAGTATCCACTGGTGTGGGATCAATATTAGGAATAAGATCAATTTCAAGTTCATGGTGGGGAATCACATCTCGCACATGGTGGAATGACTCAATTTTCGAAGAAGAAACACTTTCGAACATATGCAAAAGTAGGGACTATGAAGGATTAATATCACCTTGTTCAAGAGGTTCAACGGGGATTTCAGTGACTTTGAATTTCTTGCGGAGCCTCTTGGGGTGAGAATCTTCAATGTTATCTTCCCCTACCATATTTTTCTTTGAGGTAAAGTTTGAGTGAGTGGAGCTCATCGTCTTCTCAGATGTCTTCAGAGAGGAAATTTGAGATGCATGTCTTGATAGAGTCAGGAGACAACAAAAATAGATCAAAACAATTATTTTTCTCTTGAGCCATTCTCTTGACATCTAAATTACCATTACAATTCTCTCCTTGATGTCACATGATTCTCTTATATTCCATGAGATTGGAAGGGGTAAAGTTTTTACTCCTTGATACTCATGATCAAACATGTTTGATCCATCATCCTTTATTCCCTCACTAAAATAATCAAAGTGGAGGCTCATCATCTGATCAATTTTTATCTGTATATGGTCCCTCTTTCTTACTTCAAATTCATCAAGACAACTATCGCAGTAGTCCTCAATTATATATGTGTGGTACAATCTAGGGAAGGTGAAAGTTTTAGGATTTCTCCTGATATCAAAATCAAACCTAGATGCATAGGAATAGATATCGAGGGGAGGAAAATAAGAATCAATATTTGAGACATATGTAACATTCTTATATGAATATATTCCCAAAGATATGGGGAAATATACACCCTTATTTTTGTTTTTCCTAGATCTGGTATGAGCATGAGGAAACTACCTACATAATTCAAACATTACAATTTTATCACTAGGGTAACTAGGTAGCCTAGGAGGGGAAAGGTCGAAGCCTAAAACCCTGATGTAGGTGAAGGTTGAGAATTGAGTGAAGTAGCTCCCATATTTCACAATTAGTGAAACTTTTTAATAGGATATCCTCAGCTCTAGATTTTCCTTAAAAATTTTGATGATGAATTTGTTGAATGCATCATTCATCCTGGAAAAAAGATGTTTGTTTTCTCTATGAGTGAGTTGTGGGTACCTCTCATAGGTAGGTAATTTTTTAGGATACACTAAGAGAAAAAGTCAAGCCCTTAAAGGGTATTATGTAGGAGAGAGCATATACCAGGTAGGTAGTCATGGTGAGCTTCTTGGTGCAAGGTAACTAAAGAAATTTTTGATGGATGTTATCACTGATAATCTTCCCCCAATCCACTATTTTGTTCCCTTCAATGACAACAATGATGAGCTGAGCCATCAAGCCCTTGAATTTTTTTCATTTACTCACATATCACCCTAATTAGTAGAATAATGGCATCTGAATAACCTTCATGGAATTCACTCCTGGATAATTTATTGGGAACACGAAAAGGTTTTCTTCCTTGTGTGAGCCATGAACTGAGTACAAGACCTTACAAATATGAATCAATATTTTCCCACTCCTGTGAAGCAAATTCCTTGTTGATGATGACTATGTTACTACCATTGGGAATCTGTACACATTACTAGATTCCCTTGGGAGTGAGGACTTTAAGGATTGAATTGTCATCTACCAAAACTATCATGGAATCTACTTCATAGTGTTGTACATAGGACAAGACCAATTCAGTGCTTTGAATAGACAATGGGTGGCCTCGTGTTAAGAATAACTCCCTTTATAAGATCTTCTCTTCTACTAGCTCATGAGGTCTACCAAACATGTTGTTTTTCAAGTCTTCAAGATTCCTATGAGTGACATTATTTTCTCTCACACTATGATACTCAGTGATTAGGGTTTAAATGGGTTCCAAACCTGAGTATTTGACCTTTATAGTACCAAAAAGCACTAAGATAAGTAGAATAGGAGTCACCACAAACTTTCTAAACTCAAATATAAAAACTTCTATTTTTAGGTCTTATCCAAGACTACTATTTTTAGTAAGTTTTTTCTAGACTCTGATGTTCCTAGATCATTTGGATTATTGCAAATGTTAAGGGCTTGTTATTTTTATAAACTTACTATTTTTAGATACCCACTACTCTAAATAATACTATGCTTAGTAAGTTTTCTAAATCCTCCCTTTCTAATTTTTTTCACTCACTTGGGATATTACAAATGCTAAGGATTCACTATTGTGAGAAACTTACTATTTTAGCCACCAATTGTTATGAAAACATTCTATTTTTAAAAATTTCACTTGCATGTATCAGATTACAACAAAACCACTATCAAAATTTTATATTTTGCAATAGGATTTTTTGCTTCAAATTTCATGGTTTTTCATCCACTAAATCTCTGTAAAAATGAAAAAGCATGTTTAGGGTTTAGAAATTTTAGTTTATCAATGGGTTTGCTTTGATAGTATTCCCAAAGTAAATTTGAAGAGGAAATCACTGGTAAAATTTCAAGGTAAATAGGGGTACATATGAGAAGTTATGATTGAATCTCTATTTTGATGGCTAAGGATGTCTAGAAAAATTTGGTAGAATGTTAAGAAAAAAATGAGGTTTTAGAGGATGTTGTAGTAACACATTTCATGAAAAATGGTTAAGTGTTTGATGAATGAGAGTTATTGAAGTTTTATTATGAATCTTAACTCACCTACTAATTACACTACTTAACTGGGGTTTGACTGGAGTGAATGTGAGGTTACAAATGGTGCAAGGGGGCTAGAGAGGACACTAGGGACACCAAAGTGTGACTTTCACTATATGGTGACAAGTGGCAGCTTGTGGTGTGTGGTGGATGAGATGCTGGGGCTGAGAAATGGCATTGAAGGAGTTGGAGGTGGTCACATGGGTTCTAAGAGCTTCATGCATGAGTTGGGTAATAATTTTTTGTCCCCTTGTCCCTTGGGGGATAAAGGGGACACCAATGACACCAAATTGTGACCTATGAGGAGGGAGGTTGCACTTTGGTGGCCTGTCATCACCAATCTAGCACTATGATAATTCTCCACCGGGAACTCCTCGTGCTATGATTATTTACTAATGCACAACCTTTAGTTTTGTGGATGTAATATGAAAACACAACAACAAACATAACACAAGAATACCATAGACTATGATATGAAGGAATGATGACAAATCTGAAATATAAGTGTAAATTATAATATTAACATGAAATTGTTACAATCTCACCCATGAGGTACTCAAAGTGTTACTGACTTCACTTGCCTTCCAACAATAACTATGGGAGAAACTTCACAATGGATTCTTTAACACACCTTCTAAATGATGGCTTCCTTTACACACTTACTCATACAATATTTCTCACTACTTCTCTCTATGTTAAATGAGGGGGGTGGCCTCTTTATTTATAGCAATTCAGGCTTATCCACCCTATCTCTAAGATAGGATAGGAAATATCTTCCGGCCAATCATATTCCATGCCTAAACTCTTACCTTTACATGTAGGCTTATCTTCTAAGATAAGATAAACCTTATCATCTCACATGGGTTCCACCTTTTTAGACTTTTCCACAAATAAAATACACAAAATATTTATGACATCACTCTTTGTCCTTATTACAAATATAATATTTCTAATTCCTAATCATGTAGACCCTACTTCTCTACTTACCCCAACTTTGACATTTTAATATTACCGGACCACTTACGACAAATATTTACTTTTTACCACAACATTCCTATTGTACTTTGATTGTTACCGTACTCTACTTTATTGGCAGAACCGTACTGATGGCACCGTTATCTTCTATCAGACGCCACTACTAATCATACTTAGCAACATCCTATTCCTAATACATACATAATAAAATAGAAATTACGGAGGAAAATTTTAATGTCGACATTTTCCCCCTTCCTAGCTCCTACTCCGTCCTCGGAGTAGACTATTATGGTGCTTGGAAAATATTTAACTTGTCATGGTTGATCCATTTCATAATGGGAGTGCCATCCAATTCCTCCAGTCTATATGTACTATTTTCATGCACAACTGCTATTTTGTAGGGCCCCATCCATTTGGGAAGAAATTTTCTCTACCTTCTTTTTTTGTATATGGAATCATATACTAGAACCAAGTCATTCACATGAAATGGAGACCAACGGATCTTTTGATCAAAGTATTCCTTCTGCTTCATTTTCTTCTTATAGCTTGTATCCTTCGCTATTTCCCTCATTTCCTCTAGCAAATGAAGATGCACCAACCTTTCTTTTTACTGAATCACTTTCATCCATCCTTTCATTTTTCATAACTCTCATAGTGGGAATATCAAACTCAATAGGAAGAACTAGATCAATGCCATAAGCCAACTGAAATGGGGAGTATCCTGTTGCTAACTTTGATGTTGCCCTATATGCCCACAATGCTGCATGAATCCTTTTATCCCACTTATGTACCTGCAAGGCTGTATCTTTTGCTAGAATTTGACACAACACAAAATTTGTTTGTTCCACCTATCCATTTGTGCTTGGCTTGTATGTTGTTGCCTTCCTGTGCTTAATAGAAAACTTGTTGACTAGGGCTTCTACCACCTCATTAATGAAGTGGCTTCCTTGATCTGTTACAATTTCTAATGGACAACCAAATCTGGTGACAATGCGTTCATATATGAACCTTGCCACTTCATACATGGAAGCTGTTTTCAATGGCCTAGCTTCAACCCACTTGGTTAAATAATCTGTGGCAACTATAATATACTTATTTTGGCATGGGGTAGTTAGAAGTGGACCTACAATATCTATTCCCCACTTTTCAAAGGGACCAAGTGGAAGAATAGGGCATAATGGAGCTGATGAAGTCTTACGGTTACCATGTGTTTGAAAAATATCACATGTCTTACAATAATTATAACAATCTCTAAAAAGAGTGGGCCAGTGATAACCTGCATCCAAGATCCTTCTTGTTGTAAGTTGTCCAGAGAAGTGTCCTCCACATGTACCATTGTGGAATTCTTCTATCAGCTCCTTCCCTTGATCACATCCAACTGCTCTCTTGTACTATCCATCAGGTCCTATTTGAAATAATACTCCATGCATAATAGAATATGGATGACTGGCTTGAGTAATCTTCCTCTTAGTCTTTGCATTGGCACCATCAGGAAACTTGAATTCATTCAGATAATTCCAAATATCTATGTATTCACTAGGGATTGTGTCAAGGGATAACAATGCTACATCTATGAAATCATCATCATCACAAGATGATCCTAAACCATCATAGGCTCGAGAGAGTGCATCTGCATTGACATGCTTCTTTCCTGGCCTATCTATAATATCAAATTCAAATTCTTGTAGCAAAATTATCCATCTTGTTATCCTCCCTGATGGGTTAGGCTTATTTACAATATATTTTAGAGCCTGATGATCTGTTACAACTATAAATTTCTTCCCTACCAAGTAATTTCTAAACTTCTTTACAGCAAAAATGATAGCTAGAGCCTCTTTTTCAGTTACAGTATAATTTACCTCAGCACTGCTCATTTGTCTTACTCCCAAAGTAAACTGGATGATCATTCCCATTTTCATCCTTTTGGCTCAGAGTACTTCCCAATGCTACATCTGAGGCATCAGTATACACAATGAATGGCTTGCTCCAATCCATGGATTCTTTAAAACAGGTGAAGACACCAGGGCTTCCTTCAGTTGTTCAAAAGCTTCATATGCCTTATTTCCTGGTTCATAAGTAACATCCTTCTTCAAGAACTGGGTTAGTGGCTGTGTAATCTTTGAGAAATTCTTGATGAACCTTCTATAGTAACCCACATGGCCTAAAAATGATCTCAACTTACTTCTATTAATAGGAAATGGTAACTCTTTGATTTTTGAAACTTTATCAGGATCAGTAGCAATACCATCTCTGGATACAACATGCCCTAACAAAACACCTTTAGAAAATCCAAAGACACACTTTGTAGGGTTTAGTGAGGCTTGTGCTTCATCTAACCTTTGAAATGTTGTCTCCATCTAGTGCAGGTGGTCCATCTTGCTCCCATAGATGCAAAAATGATCCAGAAATACTTTGATAAAGTTCCCAATGTAGGGTTCAAACACCCTATTCATCAAGCGCTGGAACATTTCCAGAGCATTACACAACCCAAAAGGCATAACTCTATAAGCAAACGTTCCCCAAGGAGTGGTGAATGTGGTCTTCAGCTGATCTTTCTCTGCTATACGAACTTGGTTGTATCCACTATATCCATCAGCAAAACTATAGCACTCCTGGCCAGCTACTTCGTCCAAGATCTGATCTGAGAATGGAAGAGGGTAATGATCCTTCTTTGTTGCCTTATTGAGCTTCCTATAATCAACACAAATGCGTAGTTTCCCATTATTTTTTATTGAGATCACAATGGGAGAAACCCATTCTGAATTCTCCACAGCAAATATGAATCCTGCATCAAGCAACTTATCTATTTCTTCTTTTACAGTCTTGGAAAAATTAGGATTCATTCTATATGGCATTTACTTTATGGGCTTAGCACCATCTACCAACTCAATACAATGTTCTACCCAACTTACTTGACAGAGTTCCTTGTAATCAAAAGTGAATAGGTGTATGTACCTTCGAAAGAGCTGGAGGTAGGATTCCTTCTCACTCTCCATCACAGCATCACCAATCTTTATTTTTGGAGACGATCAACAATTTCTTCTTCAGATAATCTTATGGGTTCATGAGTCGGTGTGACTGGAAGGATATCCATGACCAAAACATCAACCTCACTTTCTTCATCTTTTGTGTCCACTTCACTGGTACTAGAGTAATCAGAGGATGTCCAATCATCAGTTTCATCACTTGAATCCATAGGTTCTGCCTTATGATGTCGAGGGATCACGTTTATCTTCACCCTCTCTCTACCACGTCCAAGTGTCATGAAGCCTTCATTCCAGTAGTTTCTTGCATGAACTCTCCTTAGCCATGGCCTTCCCAACAACATTGGGTATGCAACAATACCATTTTTCATCACCTGAAATTCTACCACACATACAACACCCATAAAAGATATTGCCACATTTGAAACAACACCTTCTGGTTTAGTTTTTCCCTTATTTAATGACCTTAACATAAGTGTTGAGGGGCGATCAATTTTTAAACCCAATATATTCATTACAGACTCGGTCATTACATTAACTGAAGCACCTCCATCAACTAAGACATCATGAATTGAAATACCATTACATAATACCTCAGCTTGTGGAGCGTAGGGATCTGCCTCTGCCTCCAAAATAGGTACCTCAACCTCCTTACTTCATCGAGCATTGAGTCCACTTCGCAGCTCCCACCTCTTCTCAGAAGACATAGCCAGAAGTTGACCATATGTAATATTTGCAGGCCTTTTGGATAGATCTTCTAAGATGGAGTATGGTCCTTGTCCCTGTGAAATTAGAAAATCCTACACACCCAACTTTCTTCTCCTATGTTTCTTACTAGTTTCTCCTTTCATCTTCTTAGGATCATTTCCATCTTGGTTATCTTTTTCTTTCTTTCTTTTTGTTACAAACACATTTGCTTCATTATTTATCCTCCTATCTATTACATCAAAAGAATTCACAGGTGTTTTTCCTTTATCATTATCTCTTGTACCAGATGTAGAAGCTCTATCTAGACAATTATACTTATAATGAACCTTTTTATGACAACCATAACATACAACTTTAGTTATATTTCTTTTTGGACCTCTGTCTCCTCCCTGAGAACTAAATTCCTTTCCTTGAAGAAGATTAATAGTTAACTGACCCCATCTTCTTGAGCAGATCTTCATACTCAGTAGATGTACTAGGGAAAAGATTTGTGCTCACCGAGAGTGGTTATGGATTCTGGACCAAAGGTGTTGGTGTAGGCTCTACCTTAGCAACAATTTCTTTGGGCTCCTCTTCCATGCTTTCTTCTTGCCTTCTTGCAATCTCCTTTTCTTTTTCAATGGTAGCTGGGTAAGTCATACTTCACTCATTGTCTGATCTCTGGCTTCATCCCAAGAATGAAGTGCTTATAGAGGAGATTATCCATGCCATTCATCAACCCATCTACTAATCCTTCCTTCCGGATCTAGGCATCGAGCTTCCTCCTTAGCTCTAAAACACAAGCATGATAATCCCTTATCTTCTCCTTATCTCCTTGGGATAGCTTTTTGATATTGATCATGAGATCTACATATTTTTGTTGTTCACCAAATTCTTCAAGAAAACTTTTAGTTAATAAATCCCATGAGTTTTTTCACATTATCACCTAGTGTTTCAAACCACCTAAGGGCTTAACTATCCAAAAAGGTAGGAAAAAATCTCAGTCCATTGTTCCCTTCTTATAAGGCCATTACAAATGACAATATCGTTTAAACTCTTGAATGAAAGAGGAAGCATCTTCATTAGATTAGGCTGAAAAAAACAGGAATCTTCCCCATTTTAAAAAGTAACCATAGTGAAAATACCTATTCATAAATACAATCAGTAAGACTTGTGTGCAAAAATAATTAGATTCACTACAATAGAAAGTGACTTTACACCTTTGTACAGTAAAATATGAATGACCACAGTAAAACTTGACTTACTGCGGTAAAAATTGAATTTACTATGGTAAACACTAAACACGGTAAAAACTGAAGTTACTATGGTAAATACTATTCACAGTAAAAAGTAAAGTTACTGTGATAAATACTATTCATGGTAAAAATTAAAGTTACTATGGTAAATACTATTCACAGTAAAAAGTGACTTTACCATGGTAACTACTATGCACAGTAAAAACAAGGTTACCCTCCAAATCATTTCTGACTAAGGGAAAATATTTCTCTAGAAAATCCACCAATGAGGAATGGTCCTAGCAACAGAACCAAAAAATGTCATCACTAATCTGGCACTATGATAATTCTCCACCGAGAACTCCTTGTGCTATGATTATTTACTAATGCACAGCCTTTAGTTTGGTGGATGTAATCTAGAAACACAACAACAAACATAACACAAGAATACCATAGACTATGATACGAAGGAATGGTGACAAACATGAAATATAAGTGTAAATAATAATATCAACATGAAATTGTTACCATCTCACCCATGAGGTACTTCAAGTGTTACTAACTTCACTTGCCTTCCAACAATAACTATGGGAGAAACTTCACAATGGATTGTTTAACACACCTTCTAAATGATGGCTTCCTTTAAATACTTACTCATACAATATTTCTCACTACTTCTCTCTATGCTAAATGAGGGGGATGGCCTCTTTATTTATAGGAATTCAGGCTTATCCACCCTATCTCTAAGATGGGATAGGAAATCTCTTCTAGTCCAATCATATTCCATGCCTAAACTCTTACCTTTACATGTAGGCTTATCTTATAAGATAAGATAAACGTTATCATCTCACATGGGTTCCACCTTCTTAGACTTTTCTACAAATAAAATACACAAAATATTTATGACATCACTCATTGTCCTTATTACAAGTATAATATTTCTAATTCTTAATCATGTAGACCCTACTTTTCTACTTACCCCAACTTTGACATTTTAACATTACCGAACCACTTATGACAAATATTTACTTTTTACCACAACATTCCTTTTGTACTTTAACTGTTACCGTACTCTACTTTATTGGTGGCACCGTAATGACAACACCATTGTTATCTTCCATTGGACTCCACTACTAATTATACTTAATAACATCCTATTCCTAATACATACATTAATAAAATAGAAATTACGGAGGAAAATTTTAATGTCGACAGGCCCCCTTGTCCCCCTTACACCATGGGGGTAGAGGGAACATAGGGGAAACCTGGGAGTCAAAACTACAACTTGGGTAGGAGATTTAGGTCTCACTTTGGTGTCCCCCTTGTCCAACATTGGATAGAGGGTACACCTAGGTCTCCAAAGTGTGACTTTGACATTCTAGGAAAGTAGATTTTGCCTTGGATGCCCAAATTTGGACACTGGACTTGATTTTTTTGCCACAGAAACTTATGAAAATGTTTTGGGGTCAAATAATATTATTTTGACTCGAAATAACATTTTAATAACAATGAAACAATTCTAAAAAATCATATTCTTTTTTAATTTCCAAATTTAGGGCCTATTTCATTTTCAATTGAGAGGGACAGTTGTAGAGTTTTGAAATACCTTAGGAAATATTTGATCTTTGGAGAAAATGTGATGTTTCCACATTGTATAGGATTATAATATATTTTTTATGCATATTTTTTGGTTACTAACTCATATAGGAACTTCTAAAATCATCTAGAGAAGTCAGATCTCACCAAGGAGCTTTCATTTCCACACCCTGAATTACCCGATATTAAACAAATTGTTCCTGGATAAAAAAAAATTTCCTAAAATTTCCTAAACTTATGTGTAAACCTTCAATTCGTCCAACATCACCCTTAGATTCTTTATGTTTTCCCTAAACATTCCTAAAAGGTGTTCAATTAGTTGCAGAATGGCCACCAGAGGAAGTCATCTTTCATAAATACTAGATGAGTTCATCAACCACCATAAGTACTCTTACCTGCATACTAAAACACACTTAATAATATTTTTATTATTTTCCTGAGCTTGAGTGTGGGTGGGAATGAAGGTTTGTTAGCCAAAGGAAGGATGCACAGTGATTGGGAAGCCTAAATTTGAATTAGGGGCTTGGTTTTCATGCTTATTTTTTTTAATTTTTCATGATAGCTATTTTGCATGAGAACACCTTTATAGTCCAATATCCCTAAGATAGAGCCATTTTTTGTCATTTTAAATGTATAGCATGCAAAATTGAAAATTTTGGCCATGACAACTAATCCTCCACTTGAACATTCCCCTTCCAGTCATTATGAAGCCTTCCTCTAGCCATCTTGTCCTCAGTTTCATCCTCATTATATTTCATAAGAATGTGATAACAATATTTTCAAGTGTGTTTAATGTGCAGGGATGTATGACTAAGGCGATGGATGAATTCACTGAGTTTTAATGAGAAACAACTTTCTTTGGAGGCCTAGAAAGGGCTATTTTTGGACATTTTGCAAATGGTAAACAACCTTTGGAATTGTAAAGGGAAGATTCAAATCATCAAAGAGTGGTATTGGAGAAAAATGAATTCATTTAGGTTAGTTTAGGAAAAACAATTGGAGGAAATTAAAGTCAGGAACAACTTGTGTAAGATCGGGTGATTTTAGGCACACGTAATGAAGGTTCCAATAGTGAAATCCAACTTATCTAGACGATTTTGGGAGTTTTGGAAAGAGTTAGGAGGAATAAAATCAACATATATCTATTGGAACCCTCTACATGATGGACCCATCATTTTTGTTCCAAAACTCAAAGGTTTTTTGTGATAATCTAGAACAGAGTAGTTACCCCTTTTAGTCAAGAATGAAGTAAGTCCTAAAATTAAATTTGAGGCATAATTGTCTCCTTATAATGGTTGTAATGATATGAACAAGTTATTTTGAGTTAAAATCATATAATTTTTGACCCTAAAACACTCCTCCATGTTCCCAAGGTGGAAAAGTCACTCCTCGTGTCCCAATTTGGACTGGGTGGGTGAAATCAACATCTTAAAATGGCATGAGTGGGGTTTTGAGCATGTTTTTTCCCTAAGGTGAAAAGGGGATAAGGGGAAACCAAACTGTGCTCCCCCATTTATTTTGAAGCTACATCACTTAATAATTTGCCTTGTGGTGTTAGGATGGATGTGTGAGTTATCTTTTTAATTTGTAAGGTCCACTTTTCATGATGAGTGAACCCCATGGTGGATTTTGGAGCATCATATTTCCCGTTTAGTGAAAAGGTGACACAATATTTCACCCCCATCTTGACCAACTCCTTGCAACTCGCCCCTCATCACTTTTACACCTAGGTCCTTTAAACTTACACTTCGTCTTGTCCCCCTCTCATGAAATCAAATCCATGGCACATTTCGGAGCATCATTTGTCCCCTAAGGTGTAATATTTGAAAAGAGGAAAGGGGGACACAAAAATTTTCACCCCATGTAACCACTCAACCAGTTAAGCTCCTGGTCACATCAAAACCCACTGTTTAGCCCCTCATAAGCCATTTCCCAGCCCCTACATCTCATTCTCACTAAACCCCAAGCTACCACTTGTCACCATCTAGTGTAAAGTGAACTTTAGTGTCCCTTGTGTCACCATTTTCCATTTTTCACTAGTGCAACTCAATTTCAACCACACTCCAACCTCGGTTAAGCTCCATGGTCAAGAGGTGAGTTAAAATTTACAAATTTGAAATGAAAAAACCTCATCACCTCTTATACATAGTAATTTTTTCATTCAAGGTGTTATTGTGAATCCATCCCAAACCTCCATTTTCACTATTCATTTTTATGAAATCTCTCCATACCTCCATGCTCAAAAATGCAAAAATAATTATAACTCTCAAACCGTGCACCTATTTTCAACAAAAAAATTCTTGTGCATTCCTCTAAAAATTGTCTTTAAGATGACTATGAAATAATTACCATTAATTCTCTGTATAATTGACAGTATCAACCTAAAATATTTATACCCCAAAGTTTATTTTTCATATATATGGAACTATGGTAGACAAAAAATGGAGCAAATGGTCTTGAAGTAAAACCTAAACTTTTGAGACCATTTTTTTGCTGAAAACTAACACCATGAAGATCTCCTTTTAAAAATAGTACTATTATGCAAGGATTTGCATGTCTATATATATTAAGTTTATGAAAACAAAAAACTTTCAACACTTTCTCACTTGAAACAAGTTAAAACCATCAGAAGGTGCAAACTGTGAAAACTTACTAAAAATAATTGTCATATATATTGGAATTTCTAAAAATAGAAAGTCTTGCAAGTGAACTCAAATCATTTATGTCAACTCACATTCTACCTATCGCACTAATTTTTAACACCACAAAGTTCAAGTATTCAGGTTTGGAACCCATTTCTACTTTGATCTCTAAATATCTTGATGTGGGAGATAGTGATGTCACCCACATAGACCTAGAGGACCTAAAACGTAGAATACTTGGTGGAACCCGTGAGCCAGTGGAGGAGAAAATATTTTCAAGTAGATAATTTAGAGCAAGAGGTCACCCACTGTCTATTCAGAGCACTGAGTTAATCCTAGCATGTGCACAACTTTATGATGAAGATTCCAAAAAAATTAAAACAAAAAAGAAATTCAATCTTTGCAATTCTCAGACCAAAAGTCATCTCTCAGTGTATGTAAATTCCTACTGAATAACTAAAATTGAACTATGTAGTGTGGGGATAGTTAATCTAAGCTATGAAAAACTGTAATAAAGTAAATAAATGCAGTAAAGGAAGTACGATGTAAATGATCTAAGTAACTATAAAAAAAGGAAATGCTAACCCTAATGTGCAAGAAGAGAAGAGGAAAGAACTCAGCTAAATAATAGATGCAAGTCGACAGGACTGTGTCACAGAGGTGACTAGAAAAATTATGGAAGCAAGGAACGACTATGCAGGAGTCTTAAAAAGGATGGATCTGGAGGATCTAGCTGGACTGGAGCACCTGGAGGAGGGACTGGGATGCCTGCGGGTGCTTTGGTTTGTAAATTGGGTGCACCTGGTAGTCTATGTAAAAGATCTCTAAAATTGATCTTCACAGGTTTAGCTGGGAGGTGATCTGAAACCCTTGCTATCTATCGCATCAAATTCATTGTCATACCATGGATGTTTCCAATAACTTCAAGATGAAAGAAATACCTGTATAAGACCCCAAAGTAAACATCAAACCCTAAAAAAAGAAAATGCATATGAAGGGGTCAGACTGACCTCAACTGCCACAATGGTGGACTTACTAACTGAGTGCTGCACTACATCTCAGACCCAATGTAGTTCTATGTGCAAGTGTGTGTGAACATGCCCTAGGTTGCTCTTGTGTCAGTCACACTTTGTGAAGTACGAACAATAACTATGTGTAGAAAATGTAATAGAATGTGTGCATGGAATAGAATAGAATCTCTTCCCACTATGAAGTGTGATGTAGATGTCCTAGCCTTGTGCCTTGATGATGGAGCTATGTGGATGCAAGTTATCATCCAATGCAATAGATAGATGCAAATCTAAATGAGTGATAGTAGTAAGTGATGTTAGGTCCCTCATTATGGTCTCATAACTTTATATTTATAGGGTTCTCTTGATCTAATTTCTGTAATTAACCCCAAAAAGGCCAACCACAAGAAAGATAAAGATGCATCAAATGGCTAGAAAGAGCCCAAAAAGTGGCAGGAAAGTGCAAAAAAGGACCGGGGTGCCCCTGGTGGGACCAAGGCACCCACAGGGTGCCCCAATACTAATCTGGGCATCCCTAGTTGAGGCTAAAATGACATGGGATGACAGAACCTGACTAGGCATATGGGTGAAAGAGGTCGGTAATGAAAAAATAAAATAAAACAAGATGGCCAAAAGATGGGGGTTAATTAGTAATTTCTTCACTCAAGAACCTTCTAAATAGTAGTATGAGACCGGGATAAATAATGTCTAAAGTGCATGATTTTGTGACTAATTTTTCCCCCCCACTTTATGTTGGTGAGTGGAAATCTCGGTAACATAAAGTAGATAGAGATGATGTACCTGATGTCTGTGAGTGAGTGTATTAAGAAACGCTGCTGAAGGACTAGACAAAGTGTGGAATGACAAAAAAGATGGAGGAGCGTGGAAACTAAAGATGAAAAAATGCACAAAGAAAAAGTGATGAGAGTGAACCTAGGGAGGAACACGTGTGTAGCTTACTGCGGTGTGTGATGTACCTACATGGTTAGTAAAGCAGTGTGTTGTCACGAAGTTTTGTTAACGATGTTGTTGTTGTTGTTGCCCCCATTTGACTGCTTGTTTCTCATACGGCTAGACCTGCAAGGAGAAAATGATCAAGTAGTCAAATATGTAGGTATGTATGTGTAAAAACGTAATGTAAAAGACATGTGTATATGAAATCATGTAAATGTAAAATACGAAAATGTAAATGGAACATGTGCACTTGATCCATGTCGAGAAAGAGAGTGTAGAAGGATATCCTGTACTGTATGAGTTTTTTGGGTGATCTCACGCCATAGGCCAAAGAAGTGTAGGGAGGAAATCTCTGTGTCCTCCAAGCTCTAACTATTTCCTTAAATTTATGTGTGAAGAGATCTTTATATCGTCCTGGTTTTTTGGGTGATCCGACACCATTGGCTGAAGTAGTGTAGAGATGCACACCCACTATAACCTCTAAGCCTGTAACTATTTCCTAGAATGCTAAGACATACCATGTCCTATAAAATCCACTGTGTATGGGGTTTGTAGACTGGTATGAACCCACTCATTGTATATAACTAGACTGAACTGGTGTAGAATCTCTATGTTAGTATGTAAAAACCCAAATGATGCCCCCACCCCCCCTCTTTGGGGGTGCATGCAACATCATTGATAGGAGAATACGGCCCCAAAAGAGGACCAACCACATGAACTCTATAACCCTAAAAGGAGGAAGGGAATGCTTGGTAGAAAACAAGGCACATGCACAAACAAGAATGGCTAGCCAAAGACAAGTGTACAAAAACATGCATGCATATAGAAAACAATGTGTAAGCTAAACAAATAGTGTAAAAGCTACCAAGAAAGTAGTAATGTAAACATGCAAGAAGTCAAAAGTTAGCCGCACAAAGTGGGCTGTAAACATGGGACATCACTCATGATGTCAGAAGACATGCAAGGCCATCATGGCCGCAAAAAACAAACAAGTGTGCACACCAAACAAAGGGAAAGGCCCGCATACAATAGCAAACAATAACAAACAATGTAACAAATAAGTATGGAAACAAATATCCCTGCATAACAAATGTTTACACATGAAGCACCCATTAGCATGTTAGAAAGATAACTAGTATGTCAAAAGCATGTATAACTCAAGTAATGTAAAGTGCTAAGTACAAAATGAAACAATAGCACTTGGAAGAGATGAATGTGGATGCCCCCAGTGACCAGTTGTAGGAAGGGTAGAAGGCGAGCATCCATGCTGCATGTGTAAGATACCTGTATCTATGATCACAACTAGAAAAAGATGTGAACGTGCATGTGTGGATGATATAGATAAATGACATATCAAATAATCTAACTAACATGCGTAATAAAGTGACCATGAACAAGCAACAAGTAAACAAGAGTAAATGCAACCATAATATGCAATATGTTGTGGATGGATGAAATGGAATGAAAGATCAAGTTATAGGATCCACTCATGCCCCCTAAGTGAATGGAAGTGTATGCAATGAGGTTCATTTTGTTTTCCCCCTCAACAGTCAAGAATGAACCACAAACGAGAGTGCGTCATCGGGAAATGGTTGAGTAGTGTGTGTTGTGTCTAACGCATTGTGATGAATGTGTAAGTGTAGTGATGAGATGTGACCTAGAAACGATGTGTGCATGAACCCTATAGCCGAAGCGTATATCATGACTAGATTGAATGTATAAGTGATGATTAGCCTAAGCATATATCACAATGAGATGAAATGCATGAGTGATTAATTATCCCTAAGCGTATATCACTACAATATGAAAAGAGGGAGTGGTGATGTAAACTAAGGTGTATACCACTAAAAAATGATAGAATAGGTGACATGATTTAGCCTAAAGGGCATGTCACTAACCTATAAATGTCACATGATGAAAGGTCAAATAGGAAATGTGTGATGAGTGTAAGGTCCATTTGATTTGTAAACCCTTAATAGTCGAGTATGGACCAAGGAACTAAAGTGCTTCATAGGGTAGTGAGTGCACATAGAATACAATGTAGAAGATAATGTATAGAATGTGTAACGTATGATTGAATGTACGATGTAGACTGCCACGTGTGATATGTGTGATGTAGCCTAATGTGTAGTAATAGTAATACAATGATGTGTAGAGTGCAATAGGTGTAGTGTGTAAGGGCATATGTAGATAGACTAGTAATGTAGATATGTAGGATGTAATGTAAGGTGTAGATGTTTAGAATGACATGTACATGTTTGTAAAGAAGTAGTAATGTAATGCTAGATGCAATATGTGTAATGAAGACTAGTATGATGTATTTGATGTGTTAAATGCACAAATGTCAAAATGACGTAGACTAAATGTAGACATGTATGGTGTATGACGTGGGATAATGTGAAATGGCAATATGTAAGACCAATGGTGTAGTGTCTGGGGTTCATGTGTAGTAAGCCCTCAATAGTCAAATGTGAACCAAAGCACAAGAGTGTGTCATCATGGTAATGACACTAGAATGTATTATGAGTATGCCTAATGTAAGGAGATTAATGTATAAGAATGTAAAAGATGATGATGTGTGACTATGCTAAGACAAGGCGGGGGGAAATGTGGAGTGTTATGTCCCCCAAGTGGGTGTGAATGAATGAACTATCTAATGGTTGTGAAGGACAAAGGTCCTTTAACTGATGTAGGAGATGAAAGCATATGACCATGCTCTAATAGTGGAGGAATGGTAGACAAACGTCTATAGTGGTGAATGTAGTCTATCTACGTGTGAGGGATGAATATAGGATGGAGGTCGCGGCAATAGTAAAATGCGTCGGTGATGGAGGTATGATGTGATATGTTGAGGGCGAAGGTGATGAATATCTATGCGTGGAATAAAATGAGGCAGTGATCGACTGTCGAGATTTCGTGGTTGTCCTAGGAATGGGCCTATGTCTTATGTGTATGAATAGTGGAACGATGTGGTCATGTAGATGGTACATCGAGTAGGTGAGCTAGGAGTAGATTGTGATTCAAGAAACATAGAATGTGATGCGCTAGATAAAGTAGGGGATACGCTAGATATTGTGTGAGGAAACAGTGACCATGAAGTAGATGGAGGGACACCATCAATAGAAATGAACCTGATTGTTTTAAATAAATTTGAGTCACAAATGACTCATAGTAAATAATAGATTGAGAGCGACAAATCCAATTGAGGTCAAGGAGCATATCGTAACCATCCTACACCTATGTTGCCAACAAGGAACTGTACAAGCATAGTAAGAGGACCAACTGTAACATGTAACTTAACGACACCCAACGGGTTTTGTTGAAGGGATATTCAATTTGTGATTGAGGATACCCAATAGCTTTTAGGAGCTGAAATAGAACATGCAGCTAATGGGCCATGATGGGTCAACCTTAGTATTGTTGATGGAGGTCAAGCCGATAAATGGATGGATGTGTAAATGAATAGATGTAAACTTCGTGTGATAATCGATGTTGGAAAAAGAAATGATTGATGGGAAAGCTTCAATGTTAGCAACCTAAGAAATACAGAGCTCCTGACTCCAAGAGGCTGATACCACATGATATGTATGATTAATAAAAGAGTTTGTTGTCTTCTTGTCACATTGTTGAGAGTCATTGTTACAGAGCTTGAGTTTACTCTTGCCGGTGGTTGGGGCAGAGCTAGTAGACTCTAGCGAACTCTAGTTTATTATTATAAATTAGGTCTTGGATAATTGTTTGGAGTTTTGGGCATCTATTTGTAGAATGTCCCACACATAGATGATAATCACAACAGAAGTTCTCATTGTAGTTCCTACCTTTTGGTCAGTGACGGGTCTAACTCTTTTTCGGTCATGTTCATCTTTTTGTATCTCTTTGTTCGGGGGACAGGGTAATATTTCTATTTATGGCCTCTAAGAGCTCATCCTTGTTTATTACCTCATATAATTAAAAATGATGGGTCGAAGCTCAAGTGGAGGGGGAAGGTGTAATACAATTAATTGCACCGATGTTGCTTCAATATAAGATGCGGAGCCATAGGAAACCTGCTAAATGTGAGCCGGAGTTTCAATAGTTTGAACCTCCTTAGTAATAGTGACCATGTTAACAATGAATTTGGCATTGGTTGGTTTAGTTGTCAGAAGGTTTAAATGGTGTCTTGCTAGGAAGATGAGTGGAAGACGAAGTCTGGTCCTAATACTTAAGCTTTCCGATGGATAAGAGTTTGGTCTCATGAAGCTTAAGAGTATGACAAAGTTGATCAAACGAAGGAGAGGTCTCAAAGAGAACACTCTCTTGTAGAGGTGGTAATATACTATGAATAAAACAAATCTTGAAGCTCAGAATTGACAAGCACGTTTGTCATCTTAGCTAAATTTTTCTTATACCCCAAAATGTAGTTGGAAAGGTGTTTCATTTGGACCTTGTTTAAGTTGTGCTAGTTAGGCGTAGGAAATCTTAAAGCCGATATTGATGGAGAAAAGAGAAATAAATGCATCAGTTAGATGTGTGAAGGATGTTACCGAGTGAATAGGTAAGTCGTAAAAACCAACGCATCACATAATCATGGAGACTACGAGGACATAACTTAGCTAATAGTATATGATCATCAGTGAAGTCAAGACAAATGACATGAAATGCTCGAATGTGTTCTTGTGGGTCACCATGCCCATTGAAAATGGAAAGCTTATGGGTGAGAAAACTAGGAGGAAGTGGGTAAATAGAGATGAAAAGTGTAAATGGAGTATATAATAACAAGGTAGAATCTAAAGATGGGGATACATGCAAAGTGGCCTATTGTAACTTATGAATTTGAGCTTGAAGATCGTGATAAAGAGAAGTTAGGTCTTGATTGCCAACAAATGACACTTTGTTGTACATGAGTAACTAAGGACAACGTAAAATGATTGGTAGGAGTAGGAACATAAATGGGAACATAGTAGAAATAGGGGGGAAGAGTAGAAGCAGGCGGTTGAGTGGTGACATAAGTTGGGTATTGCGGTAGAGGTAGATGAGTTCTGCCAAGTTAGTAGCTTCCTCGCAAGAAACATGTAAAATTAAATCTAAATCTTAAGGATGTTAAACAAGGTGATCATTAATGTCCTTAAGATGAGTCTTCAGTAAATTCCTCATGAGAGTGAGCCATGGAAAAGGATAGGATAAACCCTAGAATGATAATGCTAAGAAAGGAAGGTATCCTAGAAGTGTGAATGATGTGAGTCGGGTTCACTGAAATGACTAACTAAAAATGAAATAACCTAATGTAATATGATGATAGTTAATATAAGTTATGAACATTTTATGATAAAGTAAATAAATGTAGTAAAAGGAAAGTATGTAAATGATTTAAGTAACTAAGTAAAGAGGAAATGCTAGTCTCTAATGTGCAAGAAGGAAGAGGAAGGAACTCAGCTGATTTGACAAAGATGCCTATGGGATTGTGTCACAGAGTGTGATTGGAAGAATTAGGAAGTAGGAAGTGATTGTGCAGGAGGTTTGAAAAAGGATAAAATTGGATCTATACTATTTCTCTAGACTTGAGTGCATGGAGAAGGACTAGGGCACTTGCGGTGCACTGCTGGTCTGCAATATGGGCACCCTGGTCTATGCAAAAGGTCTGAAACTATATCTTTATAGGGTTGGGAGATTATTTGGAACCCTTCGCTTGTGTATCACATCAGACTTATGTTGTCCTACGCTGGGTATCACCAATAAATCTAGATGAAAGAAATACCCGCAAGACCCCAAAACATGCATCAAACCCTAAAAAATAAGAATGCATATGAAGGGGTCAGATTGACCTCAGCTGCCACAATGGTGGACTTACTAACTGAGTGATGCACTAAATCTTAGACACAATGTAGTTATATGTGCAAGTGTGTGTGAGCATGCCCTAGGTTGCTCTTGTTCTAATCGCACTTTTTGAAATAGCGAGCAATAACTATCTATAGAAAATGTAATAGAATGTGTAAATGGAATAGAATATAATCCCTCCCCCTATGAAGTATGATGTAGATATCCTAGCCTTGTGTCTTGATGATGGAGATATGTGGATGCAAGTGATCTCCAATGTTATAAATGGATGCAACTCTAGATGGAGTGATAGTAGTAAGTGATGTTAGGTCCCTCATTATGGTCTTATAACTTTATATATATATATGGTTCTCTTGATCTAATTTTGTAATTAACCTCGAAAAGGTCAACCATAAGAAAGATAAAGCCCTCAAATGGCTAGAAAGAGCCCAAAAAGTGTAAAAATTTTTGGGGTGCTCCTGGTGGGACCATGTCACCTACGGGTGCCCCAGTAATAATATGGGCACCTCGGTCGAGGATAAAATGATGTGAGATGATAGAAGATAAATGGGAAGATGGGTGCAAGAGGTATTGTACTAACGATATAAAAATAAAACAAGATGGCCAAAAAGATGGGGGTTTTAATTAGTAATTTATTCACTCAATAACCTTCTAAATAGTAGTATGAGACTGGGATACATAATGTCTAAAGTGCATGCTTTTGTGACTACACCTACCAGTAGCAGCATGGTCATCATAACCAAGGAATTTTATTCGTATGAGTGGGAAATGAATGATTCATATCTATAAGGCCTAGTGCTCAGTGCATGGCTCAAATAAGGAAGAAAAAACTTCCCATATTCAGCAATAAATTTTCAAGGAATGAGATCTTTGAGGCCTATTCCGATTCCATTTTCCTACTGAGTAGGGTGATGGAGGAAGAAAAAATGAAATACTCCCAAGATTGTATGGCTCAGTTCATCCTCATGGATATTGAAGCAAAATAGGTGGTAGAGTGGGGGTAAATCATCAATGACAACATCCATTGAAAATTGTTCAATTTACCCACTACTAAGAAGTTCACCATGACTACTTACCTAGTGTATTCTCTTGCCTTCACAAGACCCTTCAGAGGCCTATCTGATGCTCTCAATGTGCCTCAAAAATCACCTATCTACAATAATTATCTGCAACTCACTCACAAGGAAAGTAAATACCACTATGTCAGGGTGAATGATGCATTCACTATGCTTATCATAAGGCTTCTTGAAGGAAATATAGAGTGAAGGATGTCATCAAAAGTAGTTAAATTGGTTGAAAATTATGGAATTCATTTCATCCTATTCTCCACCTTCACCTATATCAGGGTCAAAGGCATCAATATTTCCCCTTGTATGCTACTTAGGTACCTGAGTGATAAGATCATCATTTTTGAACTCTGTCGGTAACCATCCAATTTTCATACCAAGTTGAAGAATTCTAAAAAGAAAGGTGTGTCATTTCCCATGTCTCTGGGTATATACTCATGTAGGTATATCACTAATGTGGTAAACGTTGAAACATATTTTTTCAATTTCAATTTTCATTCCTACATATCACAAGATGAATTTGATATCAGGAAGTATCTAGGAACTTTCAGCTTTCCATGCTTACACCACGTGTCACAAATTGAGGACTACTAGGCTAACTGCACAGATGACTTTGAAGTAAAAAAAGAGACTATATGTGGATAAATAGTATACTAGATGAGAGATTTCAAGTTTAATTGGTTTTTGGATTAAATTAAAAATGATGGGTTATAATTATTTGATGTTTGATATCAAGTGACACGATCTTCCCTTCTTCCTATCACTCCATGTAATTATCATGGAATCAAGTGATATCAAAGAGAGGACCATGGTGGTGATAAAAAGATCAAAAGAATGGTTTAAGTGGAAGATAGCTTCCTTCATCGAGTCAGGTGGTCTATTTTCTCCACAAAGAAAAGCTTCTCACACTTCTTCCTTCAATAAATATGATAAAGTAACAAGTCCCACCCATTCATCACAAACATCTAAGAGGGAAAATGGTGGGGGAAGAGAATATTGAATATTCTCCCCCTAGGAGGCTTCAAAACAAGGAAAAAATCAATGAATACCCCACTGATCCTCTTGAGCTAAGTGATATTGATCCATCACAATCTCCTGCTCTTCATCGGTAAAGCATTCATCTTCATCTTGACGGAAGCATAGTGACTGAGAGGGGGGAGGGTGAAATAGTCATACAACAATTACATCTTCATTTCTAATTGCTTAGATTCATCATTCAACTTAATCATTCAATATCCATAAACCACTTAAACTTATTATGTGTGAAATAAACAATCACATGTGCAATAATCAAGAGAGAGAACACAAAACACCAGATATAAGTGGGAAACCCTCAAGGGGAAGAAAACCCACTGAAACCATTTCTTATATTACTCAAAGAAAGGACTTTCAAGAATATTACACATCCTACAATATTTGTTTAGTGAGGCACCAACCCCACAAGGAGCACCAACCCCTAAACCTTTCCTGATATTACGTACACAAAAAAGGACTCAAGTGAATATTACACATCACAAGATATTTCTTTAGTGAGGCACCAATCTCACAAGGAACACCAACCCCTAAATGCTTGTTTATATGACTCACAAAAAGAGACTCCTATGAATATGACTCATCATAATATATTTTCAAAATTATGACCACTGAAAATATGTTGAAATACCACAGCTGATAGTGATCCCAAAGTTCAGCTCCAAATTCCTTCAAACTCTCTCTCAAGCACATCTTCTTCAACTTGCTCTCTCTAGGTCTTCATGGACTTGTCTTACCTCTAAGCTCTTGTACACATGTCTTAAAAAAAATTCTTCAAGATATAACACATATGATAAAATCTCAAAATATCCCCTTATACCCGTGATTCACCCACCTATGGGTCACACTTCTTACCCATGCAAGACTAGCTCACCAAATGAGCCAAAACATCACTTTTATATGCTTCTTCTTCTCTCCAACCAAAAGGAGGTTGGTCCCTCATTATAAATTTCAACCCATGCATCATTAAAACCATCCCATTACTTTTCCAAAACAGATACAAGTGACCCAAGTAGGCCTGGCCTAGCAAAAACCCTTCATTTCATAATCCAAAAATCACTAAAACATATGCATTAGGATGCCAAAATTCTCCTCATTTCAAATATATCTTTATTAAATCTCCCATATTCATAAAACATGATAAATACATCATTTAAAAACTAACCATGGTCACAATTTTTATTAACTAATCAAAGTATTTCATTTAATGGGACCAATTCCCTTTACAATTCTCAAAACAATTATTTTATTCACCCTTCAGCACTCTGGAAAATTCATAATTCCAAAAAATGGTTTCTACTAAACAAAAAAAATTACATGTGACTACTAAAAATAAATTTCATAACTTGAATAAAACTTCTAAACAAGCTATAAGTCATGCAACATCCTTCACTTCAAACCACAACAACATTTTGTCTTCACCAAATCAACCTGCCAAAAATGTTGTTTTCAAAGGTTAGCTCATAAAATAATTTACACATACATTAAATACCTATAAATGGATTCATTGGATGAAAAATTCATCCCTATTCATATTACGGGTGATAGAAAGCATCACTCAATTCATATCATGCTTTGAGTAACATCAAACTTGTATTAGAAACACATGTTGTCTTGAACTGCCAAAAATATTATTGCTCAAATAATGATACCTAAAAACCTTATCAAATGACCTCATCATGAGGTCAATAATATATAAATTGAAATATATCTTGAATCCTATTTCCAATCACAACTTGAATCATCTTAAAATCCACCTGTAGCTCAAGTTATTCTCATTTTACTGGACCTTACTATTTGAGACCCTCCAAACCTGCCCTTTGACCAGTCAACCTGTTTGTACCTAAAAATACCATGTACCTACATGAAATGTCCCTGAAAACTCCATGTACATAAATAAAAACTCACATAACATCATGTACAATCAATTTTACATGCTACTCCTTTGGACCATCTTGTCCTAAAATCTTCTTCTCTTAAGAAACTTGCTATTTTTAGGTGGGGCCCACATATGACCACAACCTCTAACCATACATTTATGGAAATATGGAAGATTCCTCTAAAACATCCAATCATCAATTTTTATGAATCAATCAAAACTTGGTTAGTATAGTTCATTTTTGTAAACTACTCCTAGCTAGGGTTTTTAGGGTTTTAACCACTTTATCTTCTTAACGATCATTCATAAAAACCTGAGCAATCAAACCACCTCATTATTTTTTTGAAAGATTAATAACATACCTAAAAATATATTCCTAATATCTCAGGTACCCATGCAAAGCATACAATTCACAAGTGAGCATCAAAAGGTCAACTTTTGTCACAAAAACACACTCAAACTTACCCAGTTTCACCAAAACTTGCATAACTTCAAAATTTATTCTTCAGAATGACCTGAAACTTGGCATGAAGCACCATGAAAACATCTCTATACATTTCATAATCACCATCATAGTTCATATATTCCTAAAACTATCCATCCACAATGACTTACCTATGTCCAACTTGATTATTTCTCAATTCTAGCTTCCCAAGGACCTCATAGAAGCATAAAAACATTGAATTACTGACCTGAAACTCACCATACACCTTAGGTAAACTATCAACATGTTGTTCCATTCTTCAACATAGAATTATTAGGTCAAAATATCACATCTCCACTCATTTTGCATGCTCAGGGCTAGAAATAAAGCCTGGAATGACTTGACTCAACCATGAAACCACATGACCTGACCATGTTGACTCAATGTATAGACCCATGATACACTCTATGACACATCATATGGACCATTTATGACCTCATGAATACAATCAACTCAGCTTGGTAAGACTCAAACCATGACTAGGCATACTCAACCATGCACAAGGACTACATGACAACTCACCAAACCACTTAAAACAATACATGCATGACACCTGAATAACATCATATGGGAATCATACAACATCACCATGACACCCTTTTCCATCAATGGGGGTTGAAATAAATGAAAACACAAACCCATAATGGCCAACAATCTCCCCCTTTTTCATTGATGGCAACCATCATTTAGAAACATTGATGGAAACCAACAATGACAAAACACACATGACCTCAACTCCATGTTTATGAGCTTCTCTCCCCCTTTTCCATATATGAAAAAGGATAAAATGAATCCTAGACATGAAAATGACAACACAAGACAATGAAAAAACAACAATGCACAAAATTGACTTACTTGCCCAAAATGCTCCCCCTTGGGACTGAGTTTTTCTTCTCTTTGACTCCAACAACAAGTAAAATGATCTTCTGGACCGATGATAAAAGACAAAAATAGCTCCCCTCAGCTGATACACCTCTATTTTTCCTTCATCCATGTTTTACATCACTTTCTAGGTCTGATTCATGCTCAAAACACAATTTTCCTTCAAAACTATCATTTCCACCTTTAGGACAAAGTCTCTAAACAACATCTTCAGTGTAAAATAGACCAACTTCGCAAGTCTCTAGAAAGCTCCACACATCATATTAAGCATATTCATGCTCCCCTTGGACTAATGTTCAATCTCTAACTGAAAAAGCAAAAAATTGGCTACTTACCTGTATTTCATGCCTTAAACATAGGATGAAGAAAAACTTCATTTTTAACAATCCTTAAGCCACTTTATCAGTGATTCAACCTTATTTTCATTTCATGCTTATAACTTACTTGAATATCCATTCACACCTCAAATTTTTTCACATCATATAAATCCATTGTACTCTTCTTGAATCACTAACACCTTTTTGGGACCTTGAAAACAAACAATTCTATAGACATTCATCATGATAAGAGATATTCCATGCACTACCCTTTCTATATTTTCAGACCTAAAGCATACATTTCATCTTTAACTACAGTACTATGAACAATTTACAATCTCTTTTTCTTGTATCCAAGACCTACAAACATACCTTGTATGAAGTTTCCTATTTTAATCTCTTTGAAACCACTAGGGTTTGTACAATCACACCTTATCAAATTTTATCTTTTGACATGGGCTTGCAAGATATCTCACCTCTAGACCTAGAAGTCCATCTTTCTTAAGCATACTCAAAGAAGTCAAGGTCCAACCCTTGGATCTATCATACCTTAACTTGATCATGACATATTGACTACAATTTTCAATATACTCCTTTATTATTACAATCATGATTTTATACATTTTGATACACAAATCTTGCTTTAATTTTGGAGCAAACCTGTAGGTCTTCTTCTCACAAACATATTTAAGCTTCTGCATCACAACATCATTTTCAATGAATACTGTATCCTCAAGATGGATTCACTCTTTCTATAAACATATTACATGTACCTAAGTCTTACATGAAAAATTTTGACAATCCTTGTGTCTTACTTCATTCTACATTGAAGACACTACATCACCTTTCTAACTTAAGACCTTTCTTAAACACATGATCCTAGATAAATTGTAACCATTTTTTTGATCCTTAAATTCACCTTAATGGAGTAGACTTGCTAACTTACATATTTTCATTGAAACAAACTATTCACAACTGATTAAACCTTTCTATGAGTAGTACATCAATAATCACCATTTACAACTTATAGTCTTTAGACATCCTTATCTTGTACCTTTGCAGTCCTACAATATATAAGCTCTAGGTCCTGTAGTATTACTTTTCTCATTCACAGACATTTTCACATTTTGAGCAAACCACTTGAGACATGAGCATACAATTCCAAGGAAATCATGGGGCTTCATTTGATTTCTTGAACACTTGAAACAATATTTTCTTGGATTTAATTACATCTAAAAGGTTTTCAAGTTACTATACACCCTTAACACCTTTACCATTAACACTATCTAGATAGTTAATAACATTGAAATAATATCAACCTTATTATTGACTTTATTTAGATCTTGATAATAAATTCAAACAACCTCATGTATCTTTCTCAGACTTAGAATTGTTTCAACTCATTGATCACCCTATTGATTCTTTTGATGCAAACCCATCAAAGACTCATTTCTTCATTTCATGTCCATGCTCCACTTGTTTCAAACCCTTGAGAACAATCAGTACAACTGATCACATGAGCACAGATGTGACCTTATTTCCCTTCTATAAGACATTAAGAATATATTTCTCACATTGACCCACTTGTAGATTTCATGTATATCATTCCTTCAACCATTGTATGTCGAATCCTCTAAACTTTTTACTTCATTAACTGAGAAACCTAAAATATGTTTACATACACATTCAACCTCTGAAAGATCATAGTGACTGTAACTCTATGATTTTGACAATGATCATTATGGCATCCTATAGAGATGCATCTTGTCTTATCACAATTATTCAATCCCTTCACATATTCAAGTTTCTTGTCATCTAACATCTTGGTGTCTGTTAACATCTGGAATCACCTTTCATAAACTTATTTTAAGGCAACATACTAAGCTTTCAATATTCATTTCCCTTTTAGACCTCTTACTACCTCATATCACACAATTCTTACTCCACTTCCTGTGTTTTATGATTCTGACCTCGATCATAAATATCACCTAGATTTGATAACATTCCTCCTTCTCCTTCATTAAGGTATCTAACCCATAGACCAATATTGATAAAAATAACTTCTTAGCACATTACCAATGTCACCTTCAACCATAAGCTACTTGTAACTGAATTATAAGGTTTACAAACTCTTGTAAAACACCTAGAACTAATGATGATAACTTAACTCATGATGCTCAAAACTCCACTTGATGACTTTTGATACATAAGTCATATAGTCCTGAAAGAACTCTTACATGTTCAATGTGTAATCATTCAACATTTTACCCATGACCTATAATTAAACTTGCAAGACACCAGGTACTATGCATAACCCAATTTTTAGTCCTTTATGAAATGATCATGTTAAGTTCTGTAGCTTCTTATTTCATGACATACATTTGAACTTGAAACTAACATGAGACCTTAAATAGGAACACTTTTCTTAGCAGAGCATCCTTCTTGTTTGATCCCACATCTAGAATAGCTTTGATAGTCCGGATTGTATGGATCATCAAATTCCACTCATGATACTGTAGCAGTACATTTTCTCAAACTTGGTTGTAGATGTCAATCATCCTACAATTCATTAACAAACACCTTGGGGAGAACACCTCTTTTTAATCACCTTAACATTTGGATATGTAGATTTGTACAAACTTAATAACATTATCATGAAATAAGAAAGACATTGGCTTCAACACAGATATCTTTGAAGACTCATATCCACATTACTTAGTGCATTATGAGACATATAGACCTTGTACAATTATACATATAGACTTTTATTGCATATTGATACTTCACATGACTATACAATGACATCACTTGTCAGTACTTGACTTACATAGTTGTCTTCTTAGATCATGATGACACAACTTCATTGCTCATGGACTTCAAGAATTTGGATAACACTCATAACATTTTTTGGAAACCACTTATACCACTTGATACAATACCATGTAGATTCATTTAAGATTACTATGAACTAGTACACACACATCTCATGGGCACCTTTTCATCATCAACTTTCATACACTTTGACATGGAATTGACTACTAAGCACTTATAGACATTGACCTATTGAGTAATATTCAAACATATAAAATTTCTAAGACACAACACCCTATTACTCATCATGGTACACCACTCATAGATAGCTTCATCAAACTTTTAAGGCTTTCACATATCTTGAGACACATCTTAACACTTAGTTACTTTCAAGTAAGTACTGAACACATATTTGTTTATTTGAGGAATTACCATCAACACATTTACTATATAACTATACTAATCAAGACTTCACCTTACAAACACTTTGTAAACTCAAAGATCTGACAACATTATGGTTTAGACTACACCAACAATCACATAATGAATAAGTTCTTGGACATACTTTCAGCAAGAGCTTTTATGGATCAATCAAGATTTCTATCACTTGTGACCATGAACACTTCATATTCTCATGAATCAATAAAATCACACTTAGAGATTGGATGACATAGATACATATAGATGAACTTATAGAGACCAAACACTTGGACAACACATTTTGACTTAACATTTGTGGACACATTTATGAAACAACTCAAGAGACTAAATTTAAATGATAATTGACTAAAACATATTTAGACTAATACCTTAAGTGATAGGACACAATTTAATTGACAGTACCATGAAATAGATTTACATCAATATGATGATCATGACCACAACATACTATACTGACAACTTTTCAACAACATCATACAAGACACTTTATATACCAATTAACTAAGACAATCTTTGTACACAAACTGATTTGTGACATAACAATACTACATGACAAAACAACTTATAGTCTTCTTGAAGGCATTGAATTACTTTTTTAGCAACTTATGAACACATTTATGATTCCATACTTTCATGACACAAAGACACTTGAAAATAGAGAATACAAACTCACAGTCACATAGGACTCCTTCTACATTTGTCTTAGACCTATAACATACATAAATCAATCCAAAAGAATACTCATTAGACAAAAACTTGATATGTAAAGGATGAAAAAGATTCTTTACCTTCTGATCCCTTGAATGATTTCATGAACCACTGATCTTCTCTTGGAAGAATGAAACCTTTTTGTTCCTTCAAAACATAGATGAATTACCATAATCCCAAGACTTTCACAGGCTGATATGGAGATTCTTTAATTGACTTCTATTCTATTGTCATAAGGTTTTATTTCATTAATTCTCTTATAAAATCATTACCATGATTAGGATTCTTCTGTACATTGAAATATACTACTTCCTTTAAATTGAGATAGTACTACAACCTAGAGATCTTCACTCTATGATCTTGGGTCATCAACAACTCCATCATCCACTTTAAGTCTATATAGTTTCAGAATCAGCTTCTAGATCAAATTTCATTATCAATTACTAGGTCTTCATCCTCACTCAATTTGAACATCCTTATTAAAATCAACACAATAACCTGATTTTTCTTCCTTCAAAGAGACTTCTCATCAGATATTAATTGATGGAGAGGGAGTAAACACTTCATATATGGACTTTCCAAATATCAAACCCTAAGGGTTTTAAACAAGCTCTCAATCTGACCAATGGATTCACTTCATCTTGATCCATGATAATTTTCCATACCTGTGCTTTAGTAGGATCTCCTTCAAGTGATAAAACTTGCTTCTTCAAGGACCTTCTCTGATACCAATTTTTGGAAGCACAGTGACTGAGAGGGGGGGTGAATCAGTCATACAACAATTACAACTTCATTTTCCAATTACTTAGATTCATCATTCAACTTAACCATTCAATATCCATAAACCATGTAAATTATTATGTGTGTAATAAACAATCACATGTGCAATAATCAAGAGAGAGAACACAAAACACCTAGATATAATGTGGGAAACCCTCAAGGGGAAGAAAACCCATTGAAACCATTGCTTATATTACTCAAAGAAAGGACTTGCAAGAATATTACACATCCTAAAGATTTTTTTAGTGAGTTACCAACCCCAAAAGGATCACCAACCCCTAAACCATTTTCTGATATTACACACAATAAAGGACTCAAGTGAATATTACACATCACAAGAGATTTCTTTAGTGAGGCACCAACCCCACAAGGAGCACCAACCCCTAAACCCTTGTTGATATGAATCACAACAAGAGAATCCTATGAATATGAATCATCATAAGATATTTTCAGAATTATGACCACTAAAAATATGTTGATACCATACTGATAGTGATCCCAAATTTCAGCTCCAAATTCCTTCAAACTCTCTCTCAAGCACACCTTCTTCAACTTTACTCTCTCTAGGTCTTCATGGACTTGTCTTTCCTCTAAAATCTTGAACACATGTCTTAAAAAAATATTCAACCTATCACATCTGATCAAATCTCAAAATATTCCCCTCATACCTGTAATTTTCTCTCCTCTATGGGTCGCACTTCTCACCCATGCAAGACTAGCTCACCAAATGAGCCAAAACATCACTTTTATATGCATCTTCTTCTTCTAACCCAAAGGAGGTCAGTCCCTCATGATAAATTTGACCCATAAATCATTATAAAATCATCCCATAATTTTTCCACAATAGCTACAAGTGACCCAAGTAGGTTGGCCTAGCAAAAACCCTTCATTTCATGATCCAAAAATCACTAAAACACATGCATTGGGATGCCAAAAATTCTCCTCATTTCAAAAATATTACTTATTAAATATCCCATATTCATAAAATATGAGTAATAAATAATTTAAACATTAACCATGGTCATGAATTTTTGTTAACCAATCAAATTATTTCATTTAATGGGCCCAGTTCCTTTTACAATTCTCAAAACAAGTATTTCCTTACACCCTTTAGCACCCTAAAACTTCATGATGCCACCAAATAACTTCTACTAAATAAAAAACACACCATATGACCAATAAAAATAAATTTTAATAACCTTTATAACACTTATAATAAAGTTATAATTCATGAAACATCATTCACTTCAAACCACAACAACATTTTCCTTCACCAGATCAACCTGCCAAAAAAGTTGTTTCCAAAGGTTATCTCATAAAATAATTTATACATACATTAAATACCTATAAATGGATTCATTGGATGAAAAATTAAATTCCTATTCACATTACAGATGATAGGAAAGCATCAACCAATCCATCTCATGCTTCAAACATCATCAAACGTTTCACCAAAACAGATGTTGTCTTGAACTTCCAAAAATATTCTTACTTAAAGAATGACCTAGAAACCCTGTCAAATGACCTCATCATGAGAAAAACCATATATCACTATAAATATATCTGAATCCTACTTTCCAACACAACTTGAATCATCTTAAAATCCACATGTAGCTCAAGTTATACTCATTTTACTGGACCCTGCTATTTGAGATCCCAAAACTACCCTTTGACCAGTCAACCAACCTCAAAACCATGAACCTGCATGAACATGTCCTAAAACCTCTATGAACATAATAAAAACTCCCAAAAATTCATGCAACATTAATTTTTCATGCTACTCCTTTGGACCATCTTGTCCTAAAATCTTCTTCTCCAGAAACTACTATTTTTAGGTGGGGCCCACATATCACCATGACCTCAACCATACATTTATGGAAGATATAAGAGTCCTCTACAACATAAATCATCAATTTTTATGAACCAATCAAAACTAGGTGAGTATACTTTACTTTTCTGCAAACTACTCCTAGCTAGGATTTAACTAGGGTTTTAAACCACTTTATCTTCTTAACGATCATTCATAAAAATGTGAGGATAAAACCACCTCATTATTTTTTTAAAAGCTTCATAACAGACCTTATAAGATATTTCTAATATCTCAGGTTCCCATGCAAAGTATATAATTCACAGCGAGCATCAGAAGGTCAACTTTTGTCACAAAAACACACTCAAACTTACCCGGTTTCACCAAAACTTGCATAACTTCAAATTTATTCTTCAAAATGACCTGAAACTTAGCATGAAGCACCATAAAAACATCTTATACATTTCCATAATCACCTAATAGCTCAAATATTCCTAAACCTCTCTAGGCACAGTGACTTACCTATGCCAAACTGATTGTTTCTCACTTCTAGCTTCCCAAGGACCTCATCGAAGCATCAAACCACTTAATAATGACCTTAAACTCACCATAAACCTCAGGTAAACTACCACCATGTTGTAGCATTTATTCAAAAATACTGATTAGGTCCAAATCTTACTTCTCCAATTCATTCTGCATGCACCAGGGCTAGAAACAAGCATGAAATGTCCTGACTCAACCATGAAACCACATGAACTGGCCATAATGACCTTGTACAGACCCATATACATATGAAACACACTTAATAAAATATTAATGAAATCATGAAAGTAACCAATCACCTCACGATATCTCATAATGTGACATAACACCCTATACCATTCACCAAGACTACATGACAACTCAGAAAACTTGACAACCAACATGCATGACACCTGAAATACATCATACAGAGAGTCATACAACATCATGAAAACCTTTTCAATCAATTGGGTTTGACATCAATGACAACACAAACCCACAATGGGAAAAAAATCTGATTGATCAACCCTTCTATATCTCTCTCTCTCTTCTTTCTTCTCTCTTCATATTCTAATAATTAATTAAGAATGTAGTTTTTATTTATTTTGTGTTATTTATTTAAGTGGCCTTTAATTTGACATTCTAAGAGTTATTTTTCATTACTAATAAAAAGGCTCAGTTTTATTCTCTAGGAATACGAAAGGCCACAAGTGATGAGGAAAGGTGAAAAGTCGTGTGGGGGAGATGAAAATATATTTTGTAATGCTATAAATTTGAGTGGATTCTCCATTCCAAATGGATGGAAATTGTTTATTGTTTTAAGTTGATGAGATTTGTATCACTACTAAATCAAGTAATAAAAGCTACATTTCCTCTATCTACTTATCTATGTTCCTCTATCCTCTCTACTCTCCAAATTTGCAAGCATTGTGATCTTTACAAACAAGAAGGAACTTTGTGTCCTTGATTAATGTATCTATAGAAATTTGTGTCTCTGGTTTATTATTATTTCTAATTACTTACATTGTTGTGTTCTTCTAATTGAATGTAGACCTACTCTGGTTAATGTATCTACATTCTATAAGTCTACTTTAAACATTAACCTTCTCTATATTTCTCCAACTCCTCTTTACCTACCATCACATCAAATTCCTCCCTTATACATTGTACAAGCACTTTACCACATGTTTAGTGGAGTATTTATGTGTGATCCCTAGCCTAATGGCCACCCCACAGTTTTAGTTAGTATACATTCAATAATGGGATCCTCCTCATACCTAAGAAGGATATTTTTAGTCATGTGACTGTTGGTGAAAACCAATAATATGCACTATGAAAAATTATTTCACCAATAAGGAGTTAAGAGATCAGACAATGCAGAACATGGAGAAGGATCAAACTCAGATTAAAAAGTATTTTGACAAGAAAACAATGGTTAGGAACTTTCAGAAAGGACATCATGTCCTTAAATGGAACCAAAAAAAGATAAACCAGGAAGGCATTTAAATTTTGATGCCATATGGAGTGGCCCTTATATTATCTCAAGATGCAAGCCACATAATTCCTTCCAATTTTCAAAATTGACTGAAGAAAATCTCATGGTCCCAATCAATGGGATCTATCTTAAGAATTTATTTTGAGATAAATGTTTCACCTTGTACATACTAAATTAGATTTACTTCACTCTAAGTGTTTTTCAACACATTGTTTTGTTGGTAATGTGGTTTCACTTTCCATAAATTCTTTGTACATTTTTCTCATTGCCTCAGGTGGCATTTGCATTCTCAAAGTTTTGAATAAGATTCAACAGCCTATGAATTCATAAGATGTTGAGCAATGCCATGTTCAAGGGAGATATATGTCAAGGATTATTAATTCAAATATATATTCTTGACTCCATGACCAATGGATCACCAAGGAAACTGATCATCTATTTGCAGGAAGATAATCCCATTGAGTCACCAAGTGTTATCCAAAACAACCGCCCCTTTGTTATTTTGTATGATTCGTCAAGTTTAAGACTAAGGAGACCTTTTTATTGGCATCAAGATATAAAAAGGGCTAAGTATATATAAGTCATAGAGGACTCAGTGTTCTATGGATTCTCATAGTCCCCGGGACAAAGCACTAATATTTCAGGGCCTATGTAGATGTAAGGAACAACTTTCCATGGGTGTGAAAGAATTTTTAGAGGCCAAAAAATGTTCACATTCTCAAAAGGTCAAAATTTGGCAAAGGATGGAAGTGTCATGCAACACAAAGGTGGATTTTCATGGCATAAGAGAAGTAGTGATACTTATGAGTGACAAGGTATAATCTGTGATGCATGATGAAATTGCTACCGTACCCATAAGGTAGTAAAGAAGGTTGAGAAATGGATAAGTATGAAAAACCATGAAACACTATCCCATTATACCACGAGTTTTCCTAACACATTGTTTTGTGGATCTCTGAGCCTGTGGGATGATTCAATTGAATGAAGAGGAGAAAAGACTTCACATTTTTTGGTGTAAGTGAAAAAGTGTAAGTGCAAAGAATTAGAAATACACAAAAGTGTGAGTAAATATCCCCTAGATATGTGATATTTAGTGTCTCGTGGATTTTCTAAGACCCGCGGGGACACATCACTTCAAAAGTTGCAGAACATTATAAAAGTCATAAGAGCATGTGAATTTTAAAATTTGCATCAAATGAAAATCCACCACGTAGTAAGGTTCAAAACTAGAAACACATCTGTGTTCCACCAAAAGAGACTAGTTTTTTCCATAGTTTTTGATTTAGATCTCTATTTTCCACAATAAATATTTTTTGCATTCAATTTTTCTCTTCAAGGGATTCATGTTCGGATGTAAATTGTAGGATTGAATAATTTCTAATGCAACACCATAAAACCTTAGGGAAAACAGAGGAAAAATGTAGATTTCTCGTTTCAAGTGTCGAACCACCTCTTTTACCCAATTTAAATACATAATTGGATCCCATGCTCTCTCCAACAAATTCTAATGGCATGCTATAGAGGAAAATGGTGATCTATCTAGGAGATTAATGATGTTAAGATATGTGGGTAGAAGATTTTTCTTCATTCAATGTAAATTTGAATCCAAATTCCCCCTTTTTATCTCTCTCCCTTTCTCATATTCTATAAATCTAAATGAAGAGGCACATTACAAGGGTTCCTTTCTGTCAAATTTTCATGCTCTACCTTAGATCTATGCATTATCTTTCCTTTAGACCTGTACAACTTCATATTTTACAAAATATTTCTAACCTCTTCAATGTAAATGTGATGAATACTTTCTAAATGAAATACATTTGTGGTTGTTTTCCCTTTTAATTTTTTATAATTGTTGTGGATGTTCACCCTCTTTTTTTCACTAAGTTTTATTCATTCACATCCATCATAACTCTGTGTTTCCATTAAATCTCTACATATGCAATTGTTATGTGTCTTTCTGGTCAGATTTGAACCATGTCTTAGTGTTAGTGCATCACCATTTTTTTTTTAATTTTATAGCTTCTCCCCTTTTCTCTTAACCTTGGGTCTTGTATGTTTCAAATTTAGCTTTAGATTTAGTTACAGTTTTATTAGTTTAGTTTAGTTTGCATTGAGCTAAGAGAGAAGGAAGCAACCTTCACTGGAGGTTTGTCTCAAGGAGAAAATTTCCACACTTTGAATAAAATCCCATGTTAGCCAGAGTATTTGATCTTCCATGATCAATAAAAGGGTTCTACTTCATGTCACTAATAGTTTTGGCACACCCAGTGGGACAATATAGAGTTTATTTTCATTTCACTAACAATTTGGTGTGTGTCTTAGTGTTATTCAACCTTTGTAGGCTATACAAAACACATCTAATAACTCTGAATATTGAATTTATTGGATCAAGCAAAAACATGTCTCTATCTCACGAGACATATTCAAATAAGAAAAATGATAGCATGTGCAAAGTATTTTGACTAATTTAAGTTTTCACCAAGGAGAAGAAGAAGAGACATGTCTGCATAGATATCACCGTCATCTCCAAAAATAATTCTCTCTACTCCTCCTCCTATTAGGAATTTCTTGTTGTCTTCTAGGGTTCTAAGACCCATTACATTCATGGTTCATAAAAAAAATCAAGCATTTTTCACATTAAATGGGGGAATATTGTTTCTTTTAGCCCAATATGATTTCATTCCAGTTGTATCTCTAAAGAGTGTTCCTTTCTTCATCGGAGAGAACACTATAACTCCCATAAAACACATCAAATATGTTGAAAACATCTTCTCAGTATATCATGTCACACAAGAAAATGTAGCCATCAGATTGTTGGCATATTCTTTTAAAGGAAAATATTTGCAATGGTATAGAATATTAAGAGTGAATTCCATCTCTACATTGGATGAGCTAGGAGAAGCTTTCTGTAATTAGTTTCAAGATGAGTCATACCATCTATCATTGGTGGAGAAATTGACCACAACAAAAATAGAACCTCATGAGCTAATGATTGATTTCAACATCTTATTCTAAAGGACATGGGATATAATCCCATAACTGGTAATACATACATCCTAGTATGTTTTTATCTACTACTTAAGAGATTTAAATAGTGACAAGTCTATCATGATCTAGTTCATGGGGGGTATAACCTTACCTGATGCCTATGATATTATTATAGAGCATAAACCAATCTCATTTAGGATGAGAAACTTTCTCCTAGACCCCCAATATCTATATTCCCAGAAGTAAGGACATTCATGCCTTACCAAAATCCAAAATTAGCTCCCATAAAAGCCTCAAGAATCCAAATATCAAGTCAAGCATCTACCTCTACAATCCCTTTAAGTGAGTTGCAGGAAGTTGTGAAACAATTGCAAAACTTTTGAAATGAGTTGGTATCCTTGAAGAGGTAGCAAGTTCAAAATTTTAAACCTTATCACCCTTCATTCCCACCCAATAAATCCTTATTTCAGCCAACTAAAACCATCATATCAAGTTTCTCCTCGAAATCAAAATCAAATCAAACCTACAAATCCTTTTCATTCATACAATCCCAATACGGCTAGTTCATCCAAGGATTTGGTTCCAATTATAAACAATTTAGTGTAATACTATGAGTGGTTTTTCCCTTTCAATCTTCCCCATAACTAATAAACTTTTCACAATGTCATACTAAACCAATCTTTGATGGTACAAAAGTCATATTTCTCCCAAGATACATCCATAGAGGAGAATCCATGACAGGAATTTGTACAAGAACCACCAAGTGATACTTAACTTGTTAATTAGAAAATGGAAGATTTGTGTAGATTCAATCAACTGTAAGAGATTAATAAAGTGTATCCTCCAAATATATTCATAAACACCAAGTCTAAAAGGAGGAAAATAAAGGAAATAATCACATCTATTGCTTTACTAATCCCACATCCCCAAGACATATAGCCTACAGACTTGGGAAGATTCCAAGCTTCACCGAGTGATCCATGAAAGGTAGTACACCCGTAGTATTTTACAAATATGTTGGTACTCCTTTCAACATCCTATAGGAAATGAAAAGGACCATATTGAACATATCAATGTGGGAATCTTTATCTATTCCTGGACAAAGAGATCTTCTTCAAGTTGTCATGGCCGATCTTCCCATACCACATGAATCACCTAAGAAAAAAAAAGTTGTGCTCACTAATGTACTTCATCAGAAATATAATCAACTAGGTAATAACATGAAGATGCCACCTTTCTATGCAGCACATGGAGAAATAAAAGATGAATAAGATGAAATTTTTGAAGAAGAATCTATACATGCAAACATTGGGTATTTTGAATACTCATCTAATGAAGATCCTGGGGATTCCATGGCTGATATGAATAATTGTAAGATACTAGAAGTAACACCCTCTGATTGACCATGGAAGATCAAATACTTTCGCTAACATGGGGTTGTCTCCAAGAGTGGGACTTGCATCTTGAGATAGACCTCAAGAGAATGTTGGTTCCTCTACCTGTCTAACATAATTTTGACACTACCTCTAAGTTAACCTACACTAACACATACAAGGGACCAAGGAGAGAAAGAGATGCGAAAAGAAAATCCTACGCTAAAGAGGTGGTGATAACACAGAAAGAGATGGTCGATAACTCTCCACAAGGGGATGAAAGGGGAGAAAACATAGGAGGAGAGGGCATAAAAATGTTTCATAAACCCAAAACTACATAAAATAACCCTTCCCATGCATTGACAACACCAAAAAAATGAAAACCCTGCAAGTATAAAACACACACAACATACCATAGAAAGAATGGAGAGGAAAAAATGCAATAAATGCAAGAATAAGGCATAGAGTAGCCACAAACACAATATTTAATTTCTTAATGGATGCAAAAACCATTACACTCATGGAAGAAGGCACAAATAACATCGCAAAGACTAAAATATGAGGTTTGGAACTCATGATAAGTCAATCACCATTTTGGCATACTTCTCTTACAAAAGAGAGGGGTTTGTTATCACAAAGGATGAGTTTCATACTAATAAAAAATGGGAAGAAGAGAGAAGAAAAAGAGGCACCATCATGATGGAGATTCAACCACTAAGGACCAATTGGCATAGATGCATGTAGATAGGTATGGGGCATCTGACATAACTCTTATCGTATGCCATAATATTTGTAGTTGAGCAAGACGGACCCTGTACTACATTAAATTTTGGTCAATGAAGTGGTTTTAGGTTTTATTTCAAATTAGGAGCAGCTCATGTGTGTAATCCGAAAACTTTTGATGCCTTCCATGATTTATCATGACTTTCACATCCTCTAGATGATGTGCAGAGTTATTTCTAACCCCCACTATGTATTAATCCACTAGTGTTCTTAATTTCCGCATCCTTGGATTTTTCTTGTTATGTAGATTTAAAAACAATCTATGGCCCTTTTGTTTCACACTCTAGTTATGCCATGATGGTTTATTTCTTCATTGCATAGTATTCTGACTTGTGACCATGTTTCTTAGTTCTATGGATTTTTAAGTCTATGGAACACTTTATTTGGGAAACCCACATAATTCTAGGATAGTGTTTCACGCCTTCCAACCTTAGCCACCTCCAAACTTTCTTCCCTTTACCATATGGCTCTTTGAACTTCTCCTTATGTATCACAACTTTTTTAGAATTGAATTCTTTCTTTGGCATGCGGAATTAACAAACTCCATGGGATGTTATATCTTCCAAGTCCACACAAGAATATGCTTTTCCATGTTATAAATTATTAAGCTTCTTTTCCACTCTTCCCTATGTGGAACCCATCCTTAGTTGATTTTCCAAACATTTTTGGTATTTAAACCCCATGGTGCTCTGACTTGCCTTCAAACTGTGAGAGACTAATTCGATGCCACATAAGATTGACTTCATCAATGTCATGAATGTCTAATAAACTCCGTGAAGCACCAACTCTACCAAAAATCCACCTAATTCTTTTCCTATGTTTCCTTTATTTTGTGGATTAACATAACCCATGAAACACTTAGTTATTTCCTTCCATGGAACACCAAGATAGTGTTTCATGGATTTCTAAGAAGAAAAATTACCTAAGTCCAAAAAATTTATATGTTGTCTAAAATTGCAAGGGGGTGCAATTTTGGATAACAGTTTGGCAATCTCCAAGGGAAATATTCCTGCTAGATGATGAATATTGGTAGCCTCAAAGCATCCATTGGGCATGGGGTCATGCATAATCTTGAATAAAACATATCTTAATCCTTTATCTCTTGAATCTGCGTGAACTTAGCATTGATTGAAGTTGATATTTTGGAGATGGAAGGATATACACTGAAAGTTGTTTTGACTATCTAATTTATGATATGGAACCTTCTTGAAACATAATGTGCAACAACAAAAAAGGCCCAAAAATTATGTATAAACATGGAAATCATACATTCTCCAAATGGAAACATGCAGAGTGTATACAAGCACTTGATTTGTAATAAAAAAAAACTAGACTACTCCTATTATAACCAAAGGAAAAGGAAGCTAAACAAATCCAAAAATTGGTTGGGAGAAATAGCTTCCCTTACAAAATTAGACGATGTGATCAATTTGGAAACTAAAACACATGGTCAAAATGAAATCATAGCCCACACTTCTTTTTTCTCAAATTATTAGCTAAAAAAATGATGTATACCTCCTCAAGTTGCTCTATATTTGGTTTCTAGAGGTGTTGAATCTAGCCTTTGATGTCTTCATGATATTCCTCATGCTTTGAAGTGAGAATGACTGGTGGAAACTATTGTCACAAAATCACTGCACCCCCTGAATGGCCTAATAAGAATCACAACATTTGGTGTGATTGGGACACATGGGATCACCTCTCAAGCTATGGGACATGGGCTCAAGGTGAACCTTCAGAGAAGTCTGGCTTCCTGTTCCTAAACTAAACCCAACGCTACTTCTAATTCAGGAAAAAATGGCTAAATAGTCCTATGCTAACATTTCATGGGATTAGGGAAAGAGATTGCAAGGAAATAAAACCTATGCTAGAAGTGGTGATGCACCAAGAAAAGGGATGTTCAACATCTAGAAGGGTTAATGTGGGAGGGATGCTTGCATCACTGATCACCTTCACCTATCGCAACTGGAAAGGGTACAAAATACCAAAAACCAGGGTAGACGTTCCTCTTTCAAACTTGATCAAACAACAAATTATTAATATCCCAGTGAAAAGGGATAAACTCAATAAGGGTGAACAAGCACCACAACTCAACTGCATGCCATATTTCACCACCTGATAAGTACATAACTCCACAACCTGCAATGGAAACCATAACTTGCACTATGTACCTGAAAACATGAGAGAGGAAAATAGAAGAAGAAAAATCATGGAAGGACATTCATATGATCACAAATAATAATTCTCATTATTTCAAACACTTGCACAGTGCATCATTACATCGGGTGAAAAGGGCATAAGTTGCCATTAAAATTAAAAAAAAAGGGCTTGAGAGCCTACAGATTCACAAATTGTGAAGAGAAGGGGAATCTTGGAATTGTTTAACTCTCCAACTTGTGAGACATGTTGGAATTCACTTGTCAGAACCCTTTCGAATGAGCTTCCAACTTACATTTATAGAAGAAATTAAGAGAGAGGAGAGAAAGAGTCATAAATTTCCTTCCTAAATGGAAGGCACGTGATGTATTATTTATTACATTTTGTTGAACCACTTGAAAAGGTTCCATCATGCATCATTAATGCTTGTTGACATAGTCTTCTCAATTAACTAAAATTATATTTAAATAATAATAATAAATATTATTATTAAAATATTTACATATAAGTATTAATTTAATTAAAATTAAGATTTAAAAATATTAATGGCGGGACCCCTTTTGGAATAATTTGCAGTGAAGGGGAATAAGCCACAAAAATGGCCGAACTCGGTAGTTAGCTAACTAAGCCAACTCACCGAATTGGGATCAAGCTCTTCCAACGTTCCATGTCTCGGAGCTCAATGTTTCACCATTGAATACTTTTCCTAGCCACATTAAAAATGATGAGCTCAAACTCCTTCTGTTTCATGTTGCATCGAGCTCCTTAACAAACCAAGCTCCTATCACTTTCATTCTAGTGCCATTTGTATTTGGCCCAACACCTTTTATGCAAAATCGTTGAACTGCCTATGCATTGAGCTCATTGCATTGAGCACTCTTACTATCATTGAAATCTAGACTCCATATTTAACACACAAACTCACCACTGAGCCACCCTTCTACATCGAGCTCTTCACTCATGAGTCAAACGAGCTCCTCTTCAAACACCAAACTCTTAAACCAAGCTCCCTATAGAATTCAGCTCCTCCATCAACCGACGCAACTCCTAATCACTATGAGCCATTTCCCTCATAATCACCATGTGATCTACTACCCCGAACTCGGATCATTAAAATTTACATTAATCTCATACTCCCATTACTCGCAACTCGATCCATGTTCAACGAGCACAACACCGAATCTCAAAACACTAATATTATAAAAATCTCGATACCTGTTTAGAGTTTCTCGCAACACTGTTAATCATCGAACTCCTATTCTTCTCACCATGCACCAGTGACCAAGTTCACTTTGAATCGAGCTCACCATCAAGCTCTATATCATTGGATCTCCCTCTCATGAAAAACGAGCTCCCTCATGTTCAAACATGATGCACTCTCGATACAATTTCTAGCTCATCTGAGCTAAGGGAGGTGGAGTCGTTCTACATGGAAATTAGTTCTGTGTTGTTCCTACGATGATCAATCCTCAGCCAAAACCTGACTAGGCTACTTGCTTTGATGAACTATCAAAATGAGATTGACATCACCACGAACACACTCTCATTCTTCATTTAATTATAACCATTTACCTATATCTCTACCTAAATGAATCTACACCTATTTCACTATCATTAAGGTGGTTGACTCGAGCATACGATTTAACTTCCTCTGAATTTTTTCCAACTAGTTTCTCATCCCCAATGACTTGCTGAGTAACTCAGCCATTGACTCAACTCCGGACCCTGACTGAGATCATATTTTGGACTTTGGAAACTGAACTTACCATCCCCTCAGAGCTCTCAACACCCAAAATCTTTGAACCTCGAAAAGCCGAAACTCCAAAATTCAAAGTTTCAGAGTTTCGGACTTCGAAGATTTCCATCTCGCTTAATGTCTTCAAGCCCGAAAAAATCCAAATTTTTGAAAAGGAATTGTCTGAAAAATATAACTCTGAAGAACAATTCCGAAAACATGACTCAACTCAGCCTACCTTGGATATGAAGAACACGGTTTCACCCTATGAATCATCAGAGCGAGCTCCCTTTATTGATATGTAGATTTCTGATTTTTTCGAGCTCCTGCCATTACTTGTAACCCGATCTCCTCTTCATGTTGTCAAACTTGCACTCTCCTTCTGGGTATCTAAATCTTATCTTCCGAGAACCCTGTGAGCTTTACGAGTGATACCTTTCCTACTCTGACTCGTTCATCATTTGAATTGTTGAGAACTCGGCCCATTGTGATATATCGAGCCATCAGGCTCTTCAAATGAGCTTGTCAATGTACAACATGACTATCCTCCACTGATTGAATTAGCTCCAACTCATTCACCTGAGATGATCCCCTCGTGTGTCTTCTCTATATCCAAGCTCACCATCTATAAGGCTCATGTTCAAGATATCCACCTCAACTCTGATACGTCACTAATGTCATGGTTTAGTCATACTTCTCCAGATCTAAGCTACTCGTCAAGACAAGCCAAGCTAAAAACTCCACATCGACCCCACATCAACTCGGATTATTTTACTACAATGAGAAAGTATGTAAACTACCTTACTTGAGTTGGCCTTACTGTGAACCACTCATCATAAGATTTAGATTAACTAATGTTGTGACCCCTCTGTCCATGAACTGATGAGCTTGATGTGTCAAGCCATCTTCCTGTGTATAGAATTCAATTCTGACCTTTCCTAACGTGATCTCTTCTACAATTTCTCGGTCATCTGTGGCTTGGAAAATAATCAAATCACTTTTCACCCTGTGAACTATTATCGACTAGCTTGATTCAATGAACTCATGGTTTCAACCTCATGGTCTGAGTTGCTTTGACCTATGATACACTTTTTGATTGGCATGACTCAGCCTTGCAAAACTATCCAATCACTTGCACATCGAGTTAATCCGGTGTCAGGCTCCTTATACATAGCTCTCCTTTTTAGATAAAATAAACTATAATAGAACTTAGTACTCATTTGAATCCATAGATAATATAGACTCTGAGCTATTAGCTATCAACATAGGCCATCAGATAGAGCTTGATTAATTGAACTTTGATTCTCTTAAAGCCCTAGATCCCGCAAGGAATAGAAACACAATAGAGCCCCCTTTAAGTCATTATTGATCAATTTTATCATCCTTTCCATTCCTCACAGGAAGTGGGCCCTTAGGGAGTTTGTCCAATTTTTTATCCAAGAGGGCAAAATTTGACAACAACTCAAAATTTGACTCTAAACCAGCCAAGTATTTGTTTGGGAAGATTTTATTTTGAACTCTTTGACTGATTTTCATGGTTTTCCCATCTTGTTCAAATTTAACTCCAAGATTGGAGCTGGTAGAGATGCATTCCTCTTCACTATAGGTGTTGGAGAGTTGATTTAGACTTGATCTTACTTGTTCTTGTGTAGACATCTCTATTTCAACTTTATGGTGTAGCTTTTCTTCATCTTTATTCTCTACCCAGTCCTATTTTCTACTAAAAATGAAGCAATTTCAAGGCATGCAGATAAATTTGGTTAATTGTACTCAAGTTCTTCACCTTGCTCACTTGGAAAATCTTCTTTCTCACACCCATGGATGCTACAAGTGTTGAAAAATACTTCCTCCCCAACCTACATTCCATTCTAATTTTCCACTTGCTCCTAGTTGCCTCCCTTCACACATTTTCATCCTTCTCACCCTCTTAACTAGATTCATACCAATCTTTAAAAAAATGTGTATTGTTCAATCTTGGCATAATTGGTTAGAGATGAGGAATTGATAAAAGTATCCTCCTTAAATTCACTTGTAAGAAGGGATCGTTTGGGCTTTGGAATTATGATTTGATCATTTGGGGAAGCCAAATGATCTTCCAAAACATATTCTAATCTTTGCAATTCCTCCTATCCATAGAGATAGAAAACATCATGATCTACCTGCCTTGTAGGATAACTTAGCTTGGCACAGGTCGAGTAGAGCATTGGGGAAATATTTATAACACCGCGTCTTCTCAAAACATTGTGACAAGGTTTTAAAGAGTTGGGTAATTCCTTGGGCAAAGATGGGGAGAAATTTTACTAGTCATAGGGGATATTTTAGGCGTAATAGACTTGAAGAGCACCAAAAAGGGAACTGGGAAGAAAATAATCTTCCTATTTTTGGAATGGGATGATGGGTTTTTCTTGGTTTACACATGGGGAAAGGATCATTTGGGTTGGTGAGGGAAGAATGGAAGCAACGGGGATGGGGTTTCCTTTGGCCATCCTAAATGAGTATCTTCTCATCTTGCAATGTAATTACAAAATCCTGAAGAAGAGTACCGCACCATAGGGTTTGGATCAATACAACCAAATATGCATGAAAGACCTCAAATAATACAAGAATTTCATACCTTATCAAGGTTTGAATTCTTAAGGGATCCTAAACCATGTCATTGATAATTTGATGTTGAAATATGAGATAAAATCCATTAAAGATCGTTGTATTTTGCTAAGGTGTTCCATGAGAGAAATGACATCTGTGATCTCCTTGAACCATATATGTAATTATTCTCCTTGTTGATCCCATGTGAAAATGGATTGGGGGAACCAACTTGATATACTAATCTCTTTCTTTATCTCTGAATGATGAAACAAGAAGTATGAGGAAAAAAATTTCTTCTTTGAAATTTTGAATGGCACATTAGTTTTCTATGTGTTAAACGTGATCAATTAGAGATTTATTTCCATTTCCATGGAAAAGAGGTAGGTTTTTTTAGGGTATTTTGAGGATTTTGGCCCACTACTACAAATGAAGGTGATCGAACTGAAATGAGAGAATAGGAGAGATCTTTAGAGAGGCATGAGAGAAATTGAAACGTGAAAATGAGTGAAAAGGAAAAGGGGACGGTCTACAAACTCATAGAATGGGTTTTTTAGACAATAAAGTCAATGGATGTATTGAGAACTACCTGTAAAGGCTAAATATCACTAAAAATACATCAAACTTGATGATATGAAGTTGTAAATCACTTCAATATTTTGTCCCACTGGGAAATCGAAAACTATTAGATATCAGAAGTAACACCCTTGGATGGATCATTAAAGATCAAATACTCCATCTAACATGGGATTGTCTCTAAGGGTGGAACTTGCATCTTGAGAAAGACCTATAGAGATGGTTAGTTACTCTACCAATCTAACCTAATGCTAACACTAACGCTTGATTACTCTAAAATGTAAATACAAAAGCCTAATCTAATGTTATAGTAACATTAAATGAATGCAAGAATGAAATACATAAATATACCTAAGTAAACTAAGAAATAAATAATAAAACCCTAATGTGCTAAGAAGGGTAAGTTGCCTTAGTTGAATCGTCGAGTTCTGGAAAGTGCATAGAGCTGGAAAAAAAAAATTACAAAGTACTGACCGTCATACTGGAGCTCAAAAAATGGTAGAACTAGAGGAACATGTTGGACAGGGACACCTAGAGAGAGACAGGGGTGCCCGCATGTGCTCAGGTACTAATACTAGGCACCTATGTCTATGGAAATTCTTAGAAACCTAAATTCTCAGGGTCATAATATGTTCATTAATGCTCACCTTTTATCACTACGGATTCACAGAATGATCCTTGGAGTAATTGGAAACATGCAATGACAAATGAACCTGTAAAAACCTCAAATATACATCAAATTCTAATAAAGAAAGATAAAATGAGGGGTCAAACTTCCTCAACCACTACAATGGTGGAATTACAACTGAGCATTACACTAAATCTCAAACCCAATGTATTTTTGTGTGTGTGCATGTTCAGAATCGTGCCCTAGGTATCTCTTGTGTCATTTTCACGTGGATAACAAGAAATTAGTTATATATAGAATGTAATAAATATTGGCATGAAATAGAATGAACTTCCCTCCCATGAAGTGTTATGCAGAAAACCAGCCCTTGTTTCTCGTGTGATGGAGCCAAACTGATGTAATGGAACTCTTAGATGCCTTTGATGGATGTAAGCTTAGTGCTTAGTCCTTTATTATGTTGACATATATTTATATTTATATGATTCCCTTGCTTGAATTTCATAATTAACCCTGAAAAGGTAGAGTAGCAAAAATTAAGATACTCAAATCGCTAGAAAGGACCCAAAATGTGTAAGTGAAGTATAAAGAGGACATGGGCACCTATATTGGATGAGGGTGCCTGGCGCTGGACATCCTGGTCTGGGCACTAATGTCTAGAATGAAAAATGTTGAAGGATGAAAAGGTAGACTGAGAAAGTAAGGGTGTAAGATGAAATTAGCAATAGAAAGAAAATTAAGGTGGCCAAAGACATGGGTCAGTTAGTATTGTTCTTACTGGAGAATCATATGAATAGTAGTATGTAATCAAGATGAGATAATTACCCAAAGTGTGTGATTTTTTGTCTACATTTTCTCCCACTTTATGTTGGTGAGTGGAAATCTCGGGTAACATAAATTAGATAGAGATCCATACAAGATATCCATGTAGATCAATGTAGGAAATGTGTCGAGGGATTAGACAAAGCATAGAGTGATAAAAATGTGAAGCGTGGATGCTAAAGAGGAGAAAGTGAAAAAATTGATGATGAACCTAGGAAAGAAAATGCAGGTGTATGTGTCATGATGTAGTTATTGTCGATGTCGATATGTGTGATGTTTTTTTGTTGTTTTAGTGGTGATGTTGACTACCACTTCCCATATGGATGAACCTATAAAAAAAATCTGACAAGTATTCAAATACGCATGCGTATGATCAAAATATGTAAAAAAATTTAAAGGAAAGTATGTAAAATGTGAAAATGTGAAAAAGGAACATGTGCACTTGATTCGTGATGAGAAAAAGGGTGTAGAAAGGATCCTAATGATGATGTCAACATACGAGTTTTTCAGGCAATCGCACGCCAATGTAATGAAAGAAGTGTAAGGAGAACTGTCTAGCATCGTCCACCAACCTTTAATTGATTCCCGCTATGTAAAACACCACTGCAAATAGTGTGCATGTGTTAAGGACTCTCTTCCCTATAAAATCCAATGTGTAAATGCCCAGTGCTAAAGGACTTGTTATACCAAATTCATCCCCTTGGGCTAATTTGGATAAATCATCATAAATGGACTTAGCCATTCATATTATTGGATGTGCAGATAACCGTCAAATTTCAACTCCATTAGAAGAGAAAGGTTGTTTCACCTGATTCTAGATGTGTTTCTTTGAATGTTGATGAAACATATAAGGGTAAAGGGCTAGGAGGAATCCCTGTTGAGATGCTGGTTGTAGGTTGTTCCACGCGTATGACTTATGAATCCATAACTGATCGTGAGAGATTCCTTTTTTCTTGGAGGAACTACCTGAAATGGAAAACAATACCACCAAATAAAAGTTAAACAATATATGCAGTGGACTGCCTAGTGTGTGCTAGATCTGGGAAGCGTGATACTTCCTAGACAGATGTCAATCCATTGTTTAAAACAACTTAATGCTAACAATGAAGGAAATCCTACTATAGTTAAAATGATTTAGGAATCTCATTCATCTACAATAAGAAAATTCGTTCACAACAGGCTAAGCTATGACTGAATCTGAAGGTCAAGGTCTCTGTCAGGATATTGGTATTGGTCAGGGTAAAGTTCTGGTCTATTTTGGGTATTTGATGGAGGTTTTAAGCTCTAATCTAGGTTTTTGGTAAAAGACATAGAGATCGACGTCGGTTTAGTATAAACGGTGTCGATTTAGGTTAACCAACGGCGGTTGTGGGTAACCGATGTTAGTATGATCATGGTACAGGAAATTCAATAAAACTCAAGGCGAGCATAGATATAAGGCTAGATGAAGATGGAAGGGTGGTGGCAAGATTCGTGTGGGTATTAGGTGTGCATAGGAATGATTAAGATCCGGATATGGGAAATTCAGGGGGTATGGGTAAAAGGATGGTCAAACTTGCATGGAGGTAAAATGGTGATGGAATGAAAATGGAGGGTAGAAACTAGTAACAACAACAAAAGGATCTACCCAATGCTAAATGGACAAATGCTGGTCACCAAAAGCACTCACCACTTGTATGAGTTTGACGTCTGGTTGGTAATGGTAGGTGATCAAATGGAATGAACCTGATATGGTGTTGGTGCTTCCCTAGATGATCCCGTGAAGGAAGATGGTTGTGTGATTACTTCTAGTGCTAGCTATGGATGCTCTGATGTGTGTACTAATGTTGGTTCTACTTGCATGCAGCTCTGGTTTTTGTCACTTTCTCTCAAAACATGTGTTAACTCTTTGAAATGTGCCAACCCCAAAAAAGGTTATTTTAGGGGTTAAATGGTAACCAAAGGTGGTTCCAAATTAAACAGCAGTGGTTTAGGGCTACCGACTTCGGTTAGGGCGGGATTTCCTAGGTTTACTAAACTAGGCAGATCCCCTTGATTTTCTAGGATCTCATTTTGTTTACTCCATGGATTAGCATGGAAGATTCCTTCTAACGGGTGGGAATGTGGTTAGAGGGAATATAGGAATTGATTTTTAGGGTTTGGGTAGGTATTAGTTAGTTATGGCAACTTACTAAGAATAGGTCTTAGGGTGAGGTGGCTAGATGAGGTGGATATGTGGGCATTATCCCAATTAGGATATTTAAATAATAAATATTGTGAGGATAATGAATTAATTTAATTTAATTAATTAAATTAATATTAGAGTGGGATGAAAAGGGCCATGGTTAGGTGAATGTGTTCAAGGTGTTTATTTGACGGGCAACCAAGGGGAGTATGGCCCAATTTTAGTGTCTACAAAGGCATCCCATGTTTTGGCTCGTTTGATTTGGTCTTTACCCAGCTCATCGCGGTGAATGTTTGAGTTGTTTTTCGAGTACATTGTGAAATTGGAAATTTTCAATGGGTTGGATAGATGGGTTGGATGCCCAGGTCAGTCAGGTTGGTCAGGTGATAGGTTGGTTAGCTTGGTTGGTCGGGTGACAGGTTGGTCGGCACGGTTGGTCGGGTGATAGGTTGGTTGGCTCAGTTGGTCGGGTGACAAGTTGGTCGACATGGTTGGTCGGGTGACTGGTTGGTCACTTGGTTGGTTGGGTGACAGGATGGTCAATAAGGTTGGTCAGGTGACAGGTTGGTCAGCTCAGTTGGTTGGGTGAAAGGTTGGTCAACACGGTTGGTTAGGTACGAAGGTTAGTCGGCCCACTAAGTGGATGACCATCAGGTTAGTTGTGTAGCTCATTATATGACTAGATGGATGTCCAACCCCCCTCAAGTTGGACGACCCACGATGTAGAGATGGTGACCAGGGTTGGTTGGTGATGACAGTAATGTACGACCCACATAGTTGGATGGTGTCCAACCTCCCAGGGTTGGATGGTCAAAGTCAAGCAACACATGGATGGACGGGTCACATGGTTGGGCAGCTCACGAGTCCCAAACAAGTGAAGGTAGCTGAACGAATGACAACCCAACAACCATATTTAATTTGGTATGGCTCCATGTTATTTATAAAAAAAACACCCTTGGGAAGCAAAATTGTATTGGTGCCCATACCTCTTTAATGAGGGTGGGTGAAAATTGTCTATATAATGCAATCAAACCCCTCATTTTTTGGTGAGACATTTTGGGAGTTGGGGAAACTCTTGCAAAATTTTCCCTCAACTCCATTTGAGTTATGAGCCTTATCTTGGGCCTAGAAATGTAATTATACCTTTATGCATCAAATGTAATGGTCTGTGCATACTTTGAAGCAATAAAAATTGTGTTTTGTGGTGTCTCTTTAACCCTAGCTTATTTTTATTGTATTTTTTGCCTCTCCATTATTATTGTTGTATTTTGTGCATGTTCTTTCACTTACAAGTTTATGATGTTGTGTTCCATGGAGTTTTGATGGCAGATTAGGATTTGGGTCTATGTCACATTTGTCTTGCCTCCCTCACCTCCTTTTCCCTATTTCATCCTCCCTCAACAGAGTATCTCACCCCTTTTTCTGGTGTTATCACCCCCTTAGTATAGGATTTCCCCTATTTCATGCACTTTCTCTCTCCCTGTCTCCTTGGCATTGTTAGTATAGGCTTATTTAGTCATTTTTCTTGTATTAGGAGTAGTTGTAGCATTAGGCTCAGGTAGAGGAATTTGATGTTCTCTGTAGGTCCATATTAGGTTCACATGTCCCCCAACTTGAGAGATGGACCCATATTATGCAGATTACACTAGATGCCCCATTCAAACTCAGACCATTCAGGGGGTGTTGTAATTTTGCATTAACATGACTCTTTGCCCTGTCAAAAGCCTTACTAACATGTCAAAGAACTATGTAATTTCCCCTGTTACTGGAACTTAAGGAAGGTCGATGTGTACTAAAAACCCAAGTTTTATTCTGAGCCTTGTCCGCAACTAAATCAGTTTTGTATCGGTATCGTGATGTGTATAACTTTGTATGGGGTGACTGACTCACCCATATGATGCCCCCCTCATTTGGGATGCATGTGACGTCTTTGAAGGAGTATGTGGCCAAAAAGAGGACCAATCGTTGTGTTGATCTATGACCTGCAAGGGGGAGGGAATATACTTGTTAGAAACCAAGGCACACACAAACAAGTGGTTAGGAAAGAAAAGTTCTAGCATAATGAAATACAAACACTCATGTATAAGATGAAATATAAGCTATGTAGAAAAATTTGTAAACACGCAAGAAGAAAATGTAGACCATGAAAATCAGGTTGCAAAAATGGTACATCACTCATGATGTCATAAGACAATCAAGGCCGTAATGCCCGCAAATAGACAAGTGTGCACACAAGACAAAGGAAAAATCCTGCAAACAAGAGAATACAATGTAACAGATAACCATGGAAGAAAGTAACCCTGCATAACAAATGTTTCAGATGAAGTACCCATTATCATGTTAGAAAGATAAAAAGTATGTCAAAGCGTGTATAATTTGAGAGAATAATGTGATATGAAACAAAATGAATCAATAGCACATGTAATATACGAAAGTGGATGCCATGATGAATCGTTCTGGGACTGGTACTAGGTATTGTTCTAAGCATCCATGCTACATGTAATGGAAGTGTATAGTCTAAGAACATAACCATGTAGGCAAGTGAACACACATGTGTGTATGATAAAGATAATGACATACAAAATATATATCTAACATGTGTAATAAGATGTGCATGTACAAGTAAATGTAACCAAGATATGCAATATGTTATGGATGAGGTGGAATGGAATGTAGTGTGAATGATAGAAGTAATGTGCCCCCTGATTGGATGGAAATGTATGTAATGAGGTTCATTTATTTATGACCCCTTAGTAGTCAAGAATGAACCATAAATGAGATTCCTTCATCAGTAAATGGTTTGAAATGTTTTTATAAGAAATATGGTGATTGTAATTTGTCCTATGATGTGTACGATTGAATTCGACAAAGAAAAAGTGATGGGGTGGTAGAATGTGTGATAATCTATCCTAAATCGTATATCACTAAATGTGTAAGGAAGATGTCCAAAAAATGTGATGATGTAGCGTAAATCATATATCAAGAAATATATGGATGGAAATGATAGAAAGTGTGATGATGTAGCATAAGGCGTATATCACTAAATATATGAGTAGAATGATAGAAAGTGTGATGATGTAGCACAAAGCGTATATCATGAAATGTATGAATATGGTGATGGTTAGAAATGTCTAATAGAGTCATTAAAAAGGTTACTTGATTGATGGTGAAGATTAAAGTGTAGAATGATGTATGTGTGATGAGGTGAGGTTCACTTTTGATTTGGAACCTCAACAGTCGAGTATGAACCATTGGACTAGAGTGCATTGTCATGTAGTGAGTGCAGCGTGTATAAGTGGATGAGTAAAATGTGTGATGTGTGTAGTAACTGAAAACTATGTAATTGGTGTGTGACATATGAAATGTGTAACGTGGAATATAGGGTGTGTATGTAGAATAGTATAATGTCTAATGTAAGATGTAGTGTGTAGAATGTGTACTATATATAGTTATATAAAGCATAAAGTGCAGATGATGTAAAATATATGGAAGATTGTATATATAGAAAAACACATTATGTATGAAGATGTGTAATATGTAATGTCTATTATGCAGTGTGTGTGAGGTTCATGTATATATGATGCCCTCAACTGTCAAGTGTGAACCATAGCACAAGAGTGTGTCATAGGGTAGTGACGATATGAGTATGTGTCAAGATGTATATGCTATAACTAAGGTGTGTAATGAAGGAAATATAAGACATGTGTTAATATTAGGGGGGATTTACATGATGCCCCTCAAGTGTGTGAAGGAAGAGAGAGATCAAGTGTCATGGTCTAAAATATCGTCATTATCTAGATCGAAGCCCATTGGAGATACATTGGAAACTTGATAGGAAATACTATGAGGTGGATTGTATAAGGATTCATTATGACATAAGGTGTACACATTCATTACTTATTCCTTGCCAGTAAAAGGTTTTGGTGGACATATGTGTGCGTACTAGCAAGTGAGATTTTGAGAATGACTAGGATATGAATCACTACTAATAGGAATACTGTCAAATCGCATAGGAAAATTGAGAGAATTATGAGGGAAATCTAACGTGCCCCTAATGTAGTCAAGCCAAGATTTCCGGAGTGTTAATGGAGAATTATGAGGGGTACGTGTTGTAGACACTAAAATTAGGTCACACTCCCCTTTGGTCCTTCGACAAATAAGCACCCTTCATCACATTCATCTAGCCATGGCCCTCTTCACCTCAATAATATTAATTTAATTTAATTAATTCATTATCCTCACCATATTTATTATTTAAATATCTTAATTTAAATAATATCCACACATGCACTTCACCTAGACACCTCATCAAGCCAACTCACCCTAAGACCTATTCTTAGTAAGTTGTCATAACTAACTAAGACTTACCCAAACCCTAAAAATCAATGCCTACATTCCCTCTAACCACATTCCCACATGCTTACAAGAAGCTTCTAGTTTAATCCGTAGGTTAGTGACACGAGATCCAAGAAAATCAAGAGGATATCACTAGTTTAATAAACCTAGGAAATCTTGCCTTGAATGATGTTGGTTAGCCTTAACCGTCGCCGGTTAAGCCGGAACCGTCGTCAGTTACCCTTTTAACCCCCAAAACAACCTTATTTTCAAGGTTGGCAAAGATTAGAAAATTTTGGTACACATTGAGATCTTCCTGTGGGATATCGCATCTTCTAAGATCAAATTCCAGTGAGAACACACATGTAAGGAAGGAGATTAGACATTTTCTCCTACACTACCACCCCAGCAATGATCTGATCTAACCAAGCAAAGAGGAATGCACATATAGCCCATGTAGAAGCTCTCCTATGATTGGTGATCACCTACAACCTTCAACCTCTTACAAGCACCACCATCCCTCATTCATAGCCATCCAGGATCAGAATCCAAGTAAGTAAAACATTATACTTCTATGGTTCATTTCATTTCGCTATTGTATTATCACCTATTGTTTATCTAGCCACCCATTGACCTCTTCCAACACTCACCCCTTCATATACCCATTAAAACCTCATTAAACCCCACCCACGCAACCAAATACCTCATTCCAACCAACCAAAATCCTTTGTGAAATCACAAAGGAGACCTAAAACTCATTTTGTGGCATTCCCAGAACTCCATAGTAACTGGCACCGGTTACGCCTAACCGTCATCGGTTACCCTTAACTGGCATCGGTCTCTGTATTTTCCCATACAGCTCAGAACAATGACCTATCCACAAAATTCCACCTCACCTTTATCCACCTGAGATCTACCTGAGATCTTTGTCAGACCTGCAGAGACCTAGAACCCATTACCTAACCTTCAGATCCTATTCTAACCTAGCCATTTATATTAGATATTTCTTATTATGTTTTAAGTGAGATACCTAAATCATTTCAAATTACAATAGGATTTACTTTATTTCTCACATTAAATTGTTTAAAACAATGGACTGATAGCCATTTAGGAAGTATCACACTTCCCGGATCTAGCACACGCTAGGAATTTCACTGCATATATTGTTTAACTCTTTCCAGTGGTCTTGCTTTTCATTACAGGTAGTTCCTCCTAGCCAAAAGGAAGCTCTCACGATCAGCGGTGGATTTAGAAGTCATATGTGCGCAACAACCCATCAACCAACATTTGAACAGTTATTCCTCCTACGCCCATTACCCTATCTATTTCATCAATACTTCAAAGAAACATGTAAGAATCAGGTGAAACATTTTGGTACACCTGGTGGGACTCATCTGGGGTTCCTTGAATTTTATTCATTCCTAGGAAAATTTATGTGTTTGTTTCCCTTCTGAAAAGCATACACATTAATTTTCTTTCTTGGTAACCCACCTTTTCTTTCTATTTGCTCTAAAGGAAACCTTTCTTTTGGTGTAATTAAAAAGAACCATTTCTTCATGTTTTCTGCATTGTAGTGAAAGAGCATCCCTCTTCCTCTTCATCTTTTTGTGTCATCCAACTTCACACTTTGATTTGGGCTTAAAAATAAGTGCATTGCATTCTGATTTGTTGCATTAGCTCACATTAATTATGGGAAACCTATACGCTGGAAGTCATGACCAGCTGATGGTTGATAAACGAACTGTAGAAAGAACTTTCTCTCTCTCTCTCTCTCTCTCTCTCTCTCTCTCTCTCTGAGTCTTACCAAACCTCATAAAAATTCAAAATACACACATTCTTAAACAACATCCTACCTGGAAGAATCTATAGGTGATCACACGATCACAGCACAGTGGGCACCCAGCTCACTGCTCTGTTGAGTCATACTTCAGAGCGAATCCCACCCCCACCATAACATACCTGAAACCTCACCTTTTAGATCTCCTTCTTCGTAGGAAGCCATCCTCACCAAAAAACTATATTTCATGGTTCATGTGTCAGTCCTTAAATAGCATAAGCTAAACAAACATAATAGAGAAGGCACTCCTAGGATCAAATTTTTCTTAGTGTTTCTGCTTGGCTTGCATTTTGAGGTGAGAGATCACGTTCTTCATTTTTCTTGTTCATCCTTGCACACTCCTCATCATAGTTGGTGTATGTCAGCTTCACCTAAGTGTGCTTGGACCATATTATCATCATTCTAAGAATTTTTGGTCTGATTCCACATCAAATTTTAATTCACAACCACTATTCTTTCATCATTGTTTCAATTTCACAGTAACCATTGTCGGTTACCCTCTTACCGTCGTCGATTATACCCAACCGGCATCAGTTCTAGGTCCTTTTGTTAACCTACCCAAAAGGACATTTTCATTCATCTTCTTCCACATTTCACAGTCCCTGTCACTGCCATCATTCCCAGTGACATTGTAAAACACCATAAGATTTGGCATACCTGTGAGATTTGACTTTATACCTAGTTTTTCACTCACTGTCCATTTTTCACAGTGATAGGTAACGGTTACCCCTGACCGGCGTTGGTTAGCCCTAACCGGCATTAGTTAGCCTATTTCACTTTCCAACCCACATTTGGTATCAAATACACTTTTTACCTTCAGATTCACCTGTTCTTGTTGTTTTTCTATGTCATTTATAGAGAAACAACCTTACCTGATCAGTACTGGTTCACATGGTGTTGACCTGAAAACAAGCAAGCACAATTATATTTCAAGCTAGTTGTCAGCCACTCCCACCTAGTCCTTCACCACCTTTGATTTTATTACCAACCATGGATCCCATCCAACCTATCACTATCACCATCAGAGATGAGGAGTTCACACACAATGATGCTTTGTTATTGTGAACCTTTCCCATGTCTCTGACTGGACCTGCATTAGATTGGTATAGTGGGTTACTTAGACACTCTATATTCTCATTAAATTAGGTAGATAAAGCCTTCTTGGATAATTTCTATATCAATATCGTCAAGAAGGTTACCATGACTGACCTATACTCCATGCGTCAGTATGAGGATGAATCTATCACAGATTTTGTCACTCGCTGGCGTAGCCTGATCAATCAACTCACCTTCCAACTGCTACAAATAGAACTCATCGAGCTCTTCACACGGGCTTGTGCTAGACATATCTCACCGACCTTGCAGGTCTAAACCTTCCGACCATTCGATGAAGCATTCACTATGGCACAAAAGTTAGAGATTTGCATGTCATCGAAGAGAAGATAATCTAATTACGCAATAAGAATTTGGCATTCAAGTTGAATGATACCTCTTCTTCTTCCAAACCATAAAATAATTATTCAAAAGCTAAGGGCACTACCAACGCAGTGGTACTCAAGGCCGGCCCCGCCCATCCATCAAATCAGGCTACCACCTCATCTAATCTCTCACCCATCCAGACTTTTCAATTCAGATGAGAACAACGGAAATACACCCCAATTGGGGAACCTTACTCTTTTATCTTATAAAATCTTATCAAAGCCATAGCCATCACCCTTCCACCTATAAAACCACATAGTGGTTTTGACCCTACTCGCCCCTTGCCCGCATGGTATAAAGAACATGATTTTTGTAACTATCATTGAGTAAAGGGTCATAGTGATGGCAATTGCATCACTTTCAAAAATATTGTCCAAGAAATGCTCGAGAAAGGTGAGTTAACCATGGATAATCCTAATGCACCTGCTAACCAAAACCTACACATCTTTAAGAAACCATTTCCCAACCATGCCCCTTCGTCTGATCAAACCGGTGAGACCTCAACTCATGATACCCATACCCGACGAGGTTCACACTATTTTTACTGAAATACTTGTCACCTCCCAATTACCCCATATTCCTTCCATAGAGGAAATCCTAGCCCGAAATCCTCCTTCTCGCATTGGAATCCACCGCACCTACTCCTCCACCTACAGAGGAACACCTTTCATCTCCTTCATCACCTACGGAGGAGTCTTCTGCTAACATCGAGACCATTTCACCTTTGGCTTCTCCACTTAGAGAATCGGTACCCATAGTACCTCCTACCGCTCACAGAGGAGCACCCATTACCTCCTCCATCCATAGAGGAGCACCCATCTATCTCCTCCACCTATAGAGGAGTTCCCATAATCTCCTCTACCTATCATAGACCCAGTTGAGATACCTTTGCCTCTTGGTGAGCATTCTCCATCAGCTACCCAAAATCCTGCAGACCTACTTTCGGATCTCCTACCCACGGAAGCTGAAGCTAGCCAATTTCCCAGTCTCTAAGACACATTTTACGAGAATTTCCATTAAGTCCTCATCAACTCCACCCACAAATGTGTCGTTCTCATGTTTGGCTGATCACTTAGATTATGTGGATAGAGCCTTATTATGGGGGCGTCTTCTGCTTCTGGTCTCAACACAGATGCAGATGTCACTTATTGATACTTCCACTATCTACCCAAAAGTATTCTGACCAATCAAACCAAACACAACCACCTCTATCACAATTCCTTCCATGAAACCCATCATAACTCCACATACACCCTTACCCATAACCCAAACTACATCTAAACCCAAACCCACACCTACAGCATGTGCCTCGACTAAACCTATTACCACTTTGGGGGTCACCCCAACCACCAGCCTTACTCATCCACCTATCAAATTAGATTTAGCTACATCCTCCAAAGTCAACACCACACCTACTCTCGACACCCAAGCAAAAGCACCAAACCCATAGAACTCATACCCTCGGTTGCGCCAATCACACCTTCACCTATCCCGTCTGTCTTAAGACCTCAGCTTCCCAACATGGTCAAGCAACCTCCACCCATCAATAAACCAAAAGCACAACAACCCATTCCTTCCTCACAAACCTCTAATGTACCCAGGCGCCCAACATGACTTACACCCACACCTAAAGCATCTTCTACCACCCATACCTCCAATACCTTTAGCAATTCCTTCACTACCCACTACACTTCAATCTCTGTCCCTTACACCTCCTTATACGACCCGCATCCTCTACCTTCATAGTGCACCCCTGTTATCCCCATGGGTAACTCATCCTTCTTCCCCCATCTGCCTTTCCTTCTAGACCTTGTACACCCATATCACCTTTACCCAAGAAGGTGCAACCCAAAAAACAAAACTCCACTACCCCACAATAAGGTAGTCAGAACAGCCATACACCCTCCTACCCATTCATCCACTATACCCCCACCTAAATAAACAGGACCGAACACCTAAGACCACACTAGACACCCAAAACCATAGCTTGATCTGCTCCTCCTCTTCCAAAGACCGTTCCTCAACAATCAACCGCACCTATACCCAAACCCATGTTCACTTCCCATTGTGATCCACTAGTAGGGTCTTATGCCAAAATTTTAACCAACCTCCTTGAGACTTCTATCATCACATTACCACCACTCAGACCTTACGACCCCCTCAAACCCAAGCCAAAAGGGTTTGATGACACCAAAATTTACGCATACCATCGTGTGCCAGGGCATGATGTGGAAAATTGTAAGGCCTTGAAAACTCGTCCTTATCCAGTTGTGTCCTCCAGAAGCCAACTTTGACGACAACAACCTTCTCAACGAGGACCCTGCTTCACTAGACACCCATTCCCATACCACCCACTCAACAACCACAACCTCCACCCTCACAGCTCCTAGAGCCACCCCCAAGATTTGAAATTAACATGGTTTACATCAGAGAACTTGCCACACCACCACCCAAATGTCATTGTGCCCAGCTCACCTCACAGGTTTTTTCTCCTCCAGTAGGTTTTTACCCATCGTGTCGTTATACCACTCACCCTACACCTTCTCTATTTTGCCAACTCCCCTCAGATCAACATGATACATGTCACTACATGTGCTCAGAAGGATAAAGGTAAAGAAAAGGCAACTGACCCACCAACCAATCCTATACCCAACATACCATTTGCACCCATACCTAAAATCACTATCTGCGGCCCCACATATCCTATTTCTAACGGCGTCACACATCACACCATGCTTAAAAAATTACACCAATCTCCCCTCAAAATGTCCTTATATGACCTCATTCAAACCTCGGAATCCCATCGTCAAGCTCTCATGGAGGTTCTTCAATCTATTGAGGTTTTACCCAATGACCCTACACCCGTAGCCTCCATTATCACACCTCATCATGTAGCCTCTCTTACCAAATTACCACCTTCACCCACACCTCCACCTACTCACCAAGTAGCCTCCCTTAGCTTTTCAGAGGAAGAGATCGCGCCACACCAAAATGATGACCCAGACCCAGCCCTCTTCATCTCTGTCCACATCGATGACATACGGGTACGACATGTGATGATTGATGGGGGTGCTAACATTAACATTATTTCATCCCATGCATTCGCTCAAATGCGCATACCTAATAATTACATGCATAAACATCCTATCATGTTGCATTCATTCAATGAGGCTATTACCTCTACACTAGGCACCGTCATCCTACACATTCATGTGGGCCCCCACACTATTCCAGAATTATTTTACATCTTGGAGGGGGAATTCCAATATAACTTGTTGCTTGGAAGACCCTGGATTCATTTCATGGGTTGCGTTCCTTCCACTTTGCATTATTGTGTAAAGTTTGAACACGAAGGGCACACCTATACCATTCCAGCTGACCCATCACCTTTCAAAACATGTAACATGCTTTACCAACCCAATGATGTGCTTATACCCGTTAAAGCGTCTACCTCTGCATGACCACCACTGCTTCACCTACACCTCCACTTACCAATACAGTCACTGCTTCTACCACACATACCTCCTCCATTCCTACCACTGCCACAACCTCCACGGATGACCCATTAGCCTCCCAAGCCATCAACCCCACCTCCGTGTCAACCTCTGACACATCATCCATTCCAGCTACCTACATACCAACCACCGACCCCTTGGAAGGTGTTTTTCAATGCCTCACTCTAGGGGAGTACCGCCTATATAGTGTCAACACATTCCTTACTCCACAAGAGTATGGAAGTCTTCACCAACACCCTCTCTATGATCACCACATAGGAGAACACCTCCTTTATGGTCCTCCTCATCTTCGTACCAGTCTTACCTATGGGGGACTTGATACTACCACTTACACACCTGAACCACCACCATAAACTTGCACTCATTTTCCATTGACTTCCAATCACGTACTAATTGTCGTTTCTGCCCACACCTTCCTGCACCGATGTGCATGGAAGGGTTTTGGTTTTGGATTTTACAAGAAAGGCCACCATATCATTATTCCATGTACCACCCGCAAACATAACGACCGTAGTGGTATCAGTCTTTCCTGAACCACCTACCAAACAGGCCCACATTGAACTCATTAAGGACACTAGCCCTTCTCCACCTTCTTCACCCGCTCCGCCTTCATCACCACCTTCACTGACAGAGTCGATGGATCCTGAATCTATCCCTCCTAACTTTTTTTTTCATAAACACCATTTCCTTGGGGCCTCTAACTTATCAACGTGAGGGTGATGCCCCTTCCACTCTTCCCTTCCTATATCCTGAAATGATCGATGATGATACACCTTCAATTAATGTCGTTCAATGTCAGGATGATGAATCTATACTCACCTACCTTGGTGCAGAAGACTGCATATATTCATCAGGTCGTTACCTTCTGAGACGCAAACCATGTTGAATGAATCAACTATCGAGATCAACATTCATACTTAGGATGACCCACACATCCTAAAGATTAGTCAATCTTTAGATGCTACTGAACAGGAAGCCATCACTTCTTTTCTCAGAAACCATAACCACGCTTTCGCTTGGTCTTACGCAGACATGCCCGGTATTGACCCCACCATAGTGGTCCACAATATCGTAATCATAATTCCTGATGCCAAACCCATCAAACAAAAGCTGAGGAAAATGTACCCTCGCAGTGCCCTTCTCGTAAAAGAAGAACTTCAGCACCTTCTTTCCATTTCCTTCATCTTACGCATTGATTATCCTTGTTGGATTTATGAGATTGTTCCTGTCACTAAGGTGACAGGGAGACTCCGTATTTGCATGGACTTCCATGACCTCAACCTAGCATATCCGAAAGATGACTTTCCCTTACCTGGTATTGACCAGCTGGTTGACCTTACCACTGGTCCATGAGATGTTATCACTCATGGATGGCTTCTCGGGTTACAACCAAATCCTGCTTGCCCCATAGGATCAGCACAAGACCTCGTTCATCACCCCTTGGGGGACCTTCTGTTATCTATTCATGCCTTTCATCCTATAAAAACATTAGTGCCACGTATCAGCGGGCTATGACTTATATCTTCCATGACATCATGCATCACATATTGGAAGATTATGTGGATGATCTCTTGGCCAAATATAAGCGCCACTCCGAGCACCTTGCTGTCCTTAAAACCATTTTTGATCGCCTCATTAAATATTGTGTTCACCTTCAGCCTAAGAAGTGCATCTTCATGGTCCTATCAGGAAAACTCCTGGGCTTTATCGTTTCCCTACGTGGTATAGAAGTTGACCCTACTAAATTCAAGGCCATTCTCGAAATGCCTCTGCCCACTAACCTTAGACAACTCCGTAGCCTGCAAGGTAAGTTACAGTCTATTCACCATTTCATTTCACAATTATCTGGATTTATGCTAACCATTTCATCATTTGCTCAAGAAGGATGTCTCCTTTAAATGGGATGATGATGACTACCACAAAGCTTTTGAGGTCTTAAAACAATACCTTCTCCAACCACCAGTACTCATCCCACCTAAAGACCATCAACCTTTTTGCCTATATATCTTAGCTACCGATCATTCCTTTAGGGAGCCATGCTCGCTCATCGTGATGAACAACACAGGGAGCAGGCGGTTTATTACATAAGTTGTATTCTTTTGGACTATGAAACCTGATACACCCACCCCAAAAAAAATTTCTTATCCTTAGTTTTTTTTGCCACCAAACTCCGTCATTACCTACTCAACCACAAAACCTATGTTGTGACCAACACCGACCCCTTACACTTCATGTATGCCAAACCATATCAAAATCAGTGTGCCGCACGATGGCTTATGCTCTTAGCTGATCTTGACCTCGAATTCATTCATCAAAAGTCCATCAAGGGCCAAGCTATCACCAACCAATTGGCCGACACGCAGCTATTTCTGGGGATTAACCCTTTAATTTTGATTTTCCAGATGAGTCAATTACTACCCTTTCCCTGGATGAACCCCCTTACCAAATGACACTCTTGTTCGACGGGTCCAAGTGTCAGCATGGGGGTTGGGATGGTATTATCCTTGTTCCACTTGATGGTGAGCCCATGCCTTTTTCTTTCAAACTTGATTTTGAATGCACAAACAATATCACCGAATACGAAGCACTCGTATTAGGTCTTCAATTCGCCTATGCCATAGATGTCAAATCAATCAACATCTTTGGTGATTCTCAATTGGTCGTAAACCAAGTCAATGGTATATACCAATGTCGCAACGAGCTTCTTCAAAAGTATAAACATCATGTAGATGTACTTTTGGCCACCTTTGACCGTTACACCCTTCAAACCATCCCATGTTCAACCAACAAATTTGCAGATACCATGGCTTGCTTAGCTTCCCAAATACCCGCTTTACCCGTCGATTCTAAAATCTTTGTCACCGTACAACACCTTCAATCACCTTCTTATTTATCTCATGATGTTTACTCTATCGGCACCGCTACCCCAGACCCGAGTGACCTTTGGTACCAAACAATAATTTGACTACCTTTTTCTCTCCATCTTACCTCCTGATCTCACCTGTAACGGACAGTGCGCCTTCCTTAAAAAGGTCTCTCATTACATCATCCTAGGGGGACTCCTCTATAAACACGGATTTGATGGTATTCTCTTACGATGCCTCACAAGTTTTGAAATTCCTTATACCATTAAGGAAGTTCATGATGGCATATGTGGAGGTCACTTCAGTGGCCTTGTTGTTGCTAAGCATATTCTTCACCTGGGCTGTTACTGGCCGACCCTTAACCATGATTTTTGTGACTACGTCAAACGTTGTGTAAAATGCCAACAACATGAAAATATTCATCATACACCCAGTCACGCCTTACAAGTCACCCGTGACCTTTGGCCCTTCTCTCAATGGGGTTTGAATCTTATAGGGGAGATCAACCCCCACTCTTCCCAACGCCATCAATGGATCATCACTACGCTACCGAATACTATACAAAATGGGTTGAAGCCATACCACTCATCTCCACGAAAGCTGAGAAAATATGTGAGTTTATCAATCATCACATCATTTGTCGCTTTCGTGTTCCTCATCGCCTCATCACTGACAATGTAAAACAATTCAAAAATAAAACATTACAAAAACTATGTGACACCTTCGGCATTCAGCTTAGTTTCTCATCACCTTATTACCCAAAAACCAATGGCCAAGCCAAATCCACTAACAAAACCTTAAACCAAATTCTTATGAAAGTGGTTGACGATACTAGGAAGGATTGGCATACGCACGTTCCTTTCGCCCTATGGGCATACCACACTAGCATTCGCACTTCCACTATGGCCACACCATTTTCTCTGGTTTATGGTACAGAGGCAATTCTACCTCTCAGAAGTCCAAATTCCCTCGCTTTGCATTTCTCTCCATGACATGCTCAATGATGATGAACTTTTATCAGGACCGTTTAGCACAGCTTGAGTTATTAGATGAATTTCATCTTAACACTCTAGATCACCTTCAAGTTTACCAAAAACTGTATCAAACATGCCTACGAAAAACGTGTCCATGCACAAACTTTCCAAGTTCGATGACCTTGTTCCTGAAAGAAAATCAACATGTAACTAAATCAGAAAAAAGCAAACGGGGCAAATTTTCTCCTAATTGGCTTGGACCATACATCATGACTCATACCTATGGATCAGGTGCTTATCATTTATCTTCACTTGATGGTAAACCCGAACCTAAGCCCCTTAACACCTTGCATCTTTTACCTTTCTGGTGTTGACTTCTAAGTCCTACCTCACCCTTTGTCTCTTTTCATGCTCATCCCTTGAGTCGCTTTTCCACTGCATACACCTCACCAGCGATTAATCCAGAATCATGTGATTACCTGTCACTTGTTATCTTCTCTTGAATATGTGTACCATGGTGTTGTACATAGCATGATCCTCATGGATACTTTTTGTCTACCTTTAGATGAGATCCCATGGTCATTCCAACTTGCCTTTTGAACAAAAGTCCTATCCTCCACCTTGGTCTAGTCCATGACTTCAAAATCCCTCACATGGGATATCACTCCTTGAGTCAAACTTCCACTCAAAAGATGACTCCCTCAAAAGGAAATCTTCCTCTCGACAATTGCAGCTATAAATAGAACTACTCCCTCGAAGGATAGCTATGTAAAGCTCTTCAAAAAAAAATGATAGCAACCGAAGCTTCCCGCATCGATCAACTTTACGAAGGCCTCAAGGAGTTAAATTTTATTCATCCCATATAGACTTCCTGCATCGATCAATCTATCTCAACTATAAGTCAAAAAAAAAAACCTTTTAAGTCCTAGAATTTCCCATTGTGACCTAGGTTCTCTTGCCTGAAGTGCATGCTACCTATACCATACAAATAATTCCCCACGTTTCACCCTTCAAACCAAGCCCACTCCCATTTCCTACTGCCTTAAGAGACTTCTTGGAACTTAGACATTTGGTGATCATGTGACTACTTTTCACCGTAGAACAATCAATCATGTGATGTTTTTAGGGTCTTACGTTCATCACCTCCTCCATGGTATGATCTACTCGGTATGATCCTACCCAATTAAGTGCTTTTATTGCCCCCTCTTATCTTTTAACCATCTTTGTTTACGTTTTGATTACCTTATACAGGACTTGGTCCTTGACGCTTACCTTTGGGGTAATCTTCTTCTTTCGCCACAATCGACCCCACCTACATCACTTTACCTATAACCCACCCACACCTAATAGATTTAAAACCCACACCATGCCTAAAATCTACTAACTCATTTTCATACCTCCTCATATTCTTACATAGCTTATGGGAGAACTACATCGACCTAAGGTCCCTTTTCGTCAGGACTATGTAGGCAGCACTCTGAGGGCATGGGGCCCTTAGAGGTTAGCTCGGCCATTCTCTACCCTAAATAATTCCTCTTCCATGTTCCTCACACCTCACTTAGTTTCCCTTTTTTATCCCAAATAGGGAAATTAAACCCAACAAACAACAAGTTGCTTAACATCTATATCATCAGCACAACATGCATTTACTATGACTAACATTTCTCTAACATCATCATACATATAATATACCACATCTCACATATGACCCATATTATCATTCATTGCATAAAATAATGAATCACAACTTCACCAACTTTGAACTCAACCATGCATATAACCTAACTCAACCATGCCTATAACCTAACTCAACCATGCCTATAACCTGACTCCATCATGCCTATGACCTGACTCGATCCATGCCTAACAAACCTAACTCAACCATGCCTAACCAAATCAAACCTGACTCGATCCATGCCTAATGCACCTGAATCCATCATGCCGAACTCACCTAAATCAAAATAAAAAATCAAAACAACAAATAAAAATCTCATCAACACATCAATAAATCAAGAATCACATATATCTCATCATATAAATAAATGGGTATCTTAATACAATATACATGGCTATCTCGTCATGTCCATCATCTCAAGATCATTGGCACGTAGACCGATACACAATACAAAATGTCATCGCCACACAAGTCGGTCTCATATATACAATAACATAATGAATTAATACAAAATCTCTTTGGCATGCATAGGCCGGTATATGCTCAAAATATACAAAACCTCTCATACATCCTCAATGTCTTTGGCACGCAGGCCGGTATGTGATAAAAAAATACAACTATCTCTTAGCACGCAGGCCGGTATATATCACAAAAATGACTATCATACATCAAAAACTAGGTGACCACATATCAGGCATCTTAGCGGATGTCCTCCATCTCTATATCACCTGTACCCTCGGCCTCCCGGGTCCCTACTGTTGAACCTCAACTGGAGCTGGTCATCCATGCACTGGTAGCCTCTACCTGATCGGGCCTCAGAGCTCGTTGACCCCCTGTGCTCTCCACACTGTGAGTGTGGGATCTCATCCTCTCACTAGATGCTTGTTGTGCCCTGTACTCAGCATAGGATATGAATTATATCCCAGCCACCATCAGCTGGTCCTGGTAATATCTAGCCTCACCTAGGGCATCCCATAACCTAGATATAGGCACGGTCTGTGGTGGTTTTGTAGGTCTTAGCCCCTATACCTATCCTGTGGGACCCTATCCCGCTCCTTCCTGTGAACTGGGACCTGGTCCCGGTGCCTGTGATGGTGGTCCCCCTGCCCCTGTGCCTGTATCTGGGCCTATAAGACCCCAATCTGTGCCTGGACCTGTGGCCAACTAGCCCTGTAAACCTGCCACATGAGCCTGTAAGGCTGCCACCTAACCATCCCCCTCCTCTCCATCTCCATCTCCCCCACCAACCATCTGGGCCTGCAGACTAGACCACCTGTACATGTAGCTCTACTACCTCTTCCTCAGAGCCCTCCAGCTGTGTCTGTAGTATACCCAACTGGGTAATCAGTGTAGCCACCTACCCCTGTAGGGCATCTCTCTGCACCATGATGGTGGTTAGATCTAGCTTCCCCAGTCTGGGTGGTATGGCTTGCAAGTGAGCCACCCACCACTATCTATACCTGTCTATGCACCCAGCGTCATCTATCTACCGGTCCACTGCCTACTCCTCCTGCCCTTTGGGCACTGTAGGTTGTGGTAGAGGTAAATGCCTCTCCACGTCATCTCTCTGGTACTATGGGAAAGGTGGAGGTATGTCCTGTACTAGCCCGAACTACCGCCAGACTCTGTCTACTAGGATCATCTCATACTCCCCGGAACGGTGACCCTATATCCATCTCTCTAGCTGGAGCTTAGCTAGCTCCTCATGCATATGCCTATATGAGGGGAATCCCACATATGGCCTCCAGAAAATGTCCACTCCGGACAACCCCTCCAGTAACTGCCGGAAATAGGCCACATCATGTGTGGGCCTCTCAAATCTCCACTCTCCAATAGCTGGCACCCATCTCCTATACCCCACCTGCACAAATCTCACTGGGAATGCATCTTCTCAGGGAATCCCTATAGGCCACACACAAACTATGTGCTCATACGCCCAGTAGTGCAGTAAAAATGTACAACACAGGTTGAACCTGCGCAGCCAGCCCATATGCCCACAACTCCCTGTACAGCTACACCAAGAATGTTGGTGCCCAGGAAAAGTGCAGGTCTCATCCACCATCATGTCATGGAGTACCCCCATCAGTGATCAGGGGAAAATGTCCACCCTCTACATCTGGAAGTGCATAGCAGCACACTGCCTCTATCAACAGAACCACTAGCCTTGTCTCCTCCGGACAGGCTAGGTACATCTCTCCATAGTCTCAAGATAGTGCCATGGAATATCATCTCAGCCATCCCCTCTCCAAAAATAGTCACAATCAGCTCCTCTGAGGCCTCGGAGGAGACAGAGTAGACTTGTGCACCCAATATGGGTAACCGAAGAATCTGGAACACATCCTCCAAGGTGATAGTAATCTCACCCGTCGACAGGTGGAACGTGTTGGTCATGGAATCCCATCTATCGATGAGCGCAACCATCAAACTGGGTTGCCAGACTACATGTCGATAGTGATGAACCCCACTCAAGCCAACTACCTCCACATGCTGCAGCTCCTCTGAGGGTCATTGTGCCGCATATTATCACCAGTAGAGGTAGAACCCTATCCCGCATATGTAGTTGCGCTCTCCCCTGCATCCAATGCAAACAAAACATTAATCTACATTTATCATATCCATATTTACCAGTTATCATTTTCCCACACCCTATTTTCACCCTACCCATCTCACCCACCTAGCCCACATCCCCTTTGGACCCTTGTTCCCAATAACTCGACCGGTACCGGTTCACCCTTACCAACCCCGGTCACCCCTTAACTGGCATCGGTCATCTATTTGGTGACCAATATTAGTTCACCCGTACCGACCCCGGTCACCCATTAGCTAGCATGGTCACCTGTTTGGTGACTGATACCGGTTCACTCTTACCAACCCGAGTTACCCCTTAACCGGCATCGGTCACCTATTTGGTGACTAATACCGGTTCACCCTTACTGATGCTGGCCAAAATTGACCGACGCCGGTCACTGTCGCGGTAAAACCCATGATTTCCCAAAACCTCCCTTTTCTAAAAACACCTCCCCCTTGCCCCTTTTCCCCACCTATAATGACCAAAACTACCCTTGGACCTCCATGCTCCCCCTATACCATTTATTACCCTCCCCATTCATCTTTTAACCCACTATTCCCCCCATTTCCAAATTTAACCCATTAACCACCCACAAAAACAAAAAACAAACAAAACCTACAAAAAACAATTTACTTATCCCTTAATCTATCAAATCACATACACGTAGAGTAGGGTGTTTACCTTGTCACGTTGTTGTCATCTTGGTGGCACGTCTAGCCAATGCACCAGTGGCCCGCCCAATCCCTCTCCGGCCTCCACCATAACCAAATTGCTACCCGCACCCTATACCCAATCAAATGCCTTGCACTGATCCTATGGACCCGCTTCTCACCAACTGATTACCCTTCGTTCACACTGCCAACTCAATGCTCTATTCCATCTTAGCACTTTTCTCTCTTTTTTTCCTTTTCTCAATTAGCTAAAAGAAAAATGAATAACACAAAATGCATATTTTTTTTATAACAAACCCGACCTAACCGATGTCAGTTACCCTTGACCGGCATCGGTCGCGTGCCCTACCTAACTATCATTGGTTGACCTATATTGCCGTCGGTTATCCTTGACTAGCATTAGTCACCCTCACCTGTACATTGCCCTATATTTTACCCCTTTAACCTACCCCTACCTCCTTTTTTTTTGCCCCACCTAACCTTCACCCTGATTATTTAGCCAACCCCACCTTTACCCACACCATTTACCTCCCCTTCCTGACCTCATCATTTCCTACCTCCCTTTGTCCTCCTTTGGGAACTCATTATTTTACCCCTACCTTGGCCTTACCCGTACTGTGACTTAGATATTTGGACTTGGACCATCGCTAGTGACCTTTGACCTCATGTGTTCACTATACCTTGTGGCATTGTTACCTGTGTTGTTGACCTAATTACCTTACCTAGCCTATTGTCATGACCATTTATCTTGACCCTACCTTTTATGTACCGAAACATACCTAAACATTCCTACACCTAACCTACATCTTTTTTCCTGACCATATCTTATACCTTGGATACTGGAATCACTTCAACCTCATTTGGATAAACCTATCGACCTTAGACGATGTAGAGTTTTCCTTCTCTTTAACCTGGTAGCGTGCTACAGTTTATACATGTGTGTGCATTTGACTATTGCTACCTTTGACCCTGACCCATTACCTCGATTTCCTGAGTATACCTTTAACCCTTTTTCCCTCATGCCTACCTACCTTTTCCTCACATTTACCTTTTATCAAACCACTCAACGATTTTTCCTTCATCCTCATCAGTTCCTGGTTTGAGGGGGATCACCCTCACCCACACATGGGGTAACCACATCTTATTTTTGTTAGTGTCGCTTACTACTACAATCTACGCAACAAAAAGGGGCAAAATGTAGACACTAAAATTAGGTCACACTCCCCTTTGGTCCTTCGACAAATAAGCACATTTCATCACATTCATCTAGCCATGGCCCTCTTCACTTCACTAATATTAATTTAATTAATTTAATTAAATTAATTCATTATCCTCACCATATTTATTATTTAAATATCTTAATTTAAATAATATCCACACATACACTTTACCTAGACACCTCATCAAGCCAACTCACCCTAAGACCTATTGTTAGTAAGTTGCCATAACTAACTAAGACTTACCCAAACCCTAAAAATCAATGCCTACATTCCCTCTAACCACATTCCCGCATGCTTAGAAGAAGCTTCTAGTTCAATCCATGGGTTAACAACACGAGATCCAACAAAATCAAGAGGATCTCCCTAGTTTAATAAACCTAGGAAATCCTGCCTTGACCGACACTGGTTAGCACTAACCATTGCCGGTTAAGCCGGAACTGTGATCGGTTACCCTTTTAACCCCCAAAACAACCTTATTTTCAAGGTTGGCAAAGATTGGAAAAAGTTGGCAAACAATGAGATCTTCCTGAGGGATATGGCATCTTCTGAGATCGAATTGCAATGAGAACACGCATGCAAGGAAGAAGATCATACATTTTCTCCTACACTATCACCCCAACAATGATCTGATCTAACCAAGCAAAGAGGAATGCACATGCAGCCCATGTAAAATCTCTCCTATGATTGGTGATTGTTTGTAACCTTCAACCTCTTACCAGCACGTTCATCCCTCATTCACAGTCGTCCAAGTTCAGAATCCAAGTAAGTAAAATGTTATACTTCTCTGGTTCATTTCATTTTGTTATTATATTATCACCTATTGTTTACCTAGCCACCCATTGACCTCCTCTAACACTCACCCCTTCATATAACCATTAAAACCTCGTTAAACCCCACCCAAGCTACCAAATACCTCATTTCGACCAACCAAAATCCTTTGTGCAATCACAAAGGAGACCTAAAACTCATTATGTGGCATTCTCAAAACTTCATAATAACTGACACCGGTTACGCCTAACAACCATCAATTACCCTTAACCGGCATCGGTCTCTGTATTTTCCCATACAGCTCAGAACAGTGACCTATCCACCAAATTCCACCTCACCTTTATCCAATTGAGATCTTTGTCAAACCTGCAGAGACCTAGAACCCGTTACCTAACCTTCAGATCCTATTCTAACCTAGCCTGTTAGATTATATCTTTCTTATTGTGTTTTAAGTGAGATACCTAAATCATTTCAAATTACAATAGGATTTAGTTTATTTCTTGCATTAAATTGTTTAAAATAATGGACTGACATCCATCTAGGAAGTATCACACTTCCTGGATCTAGCACACACTAGGTAGTTCACTGCATATATTGTTTAACTTTTTCTGGTGGTCTTGATTTTCATTACAGGTAGTTCCTCCTAGCCAAAAGGAAGCTCTCACGATTAGCTATGGATTCATAAGTCATACACGCGCAACAACCCATCAACCAGCATTTGAACAGGTATTCCTCCTACACCCATTACCCTATCTATTTTGTCAATACTTCAAAGAAACGTCTAAGAATCAGGTGAAACACGTGTAACAAAGACTGCTAGATGGAACACCCAAAGACCATAGGCAACTGTAATGTGAAAATAACCATGATAGAGATGAGGCAAGTGAGGAGATGGGAGAATGTCATTAAGTGTAAATCTGAGCCTAGTTAAGCCATCATATGCACAAATAAAATTAGGACAAGTACTATCCACCGGAATTTGATGCAATTAAGAGTTATTAACGAAGAACATGCGTGTGAAAGGAGGTGGCATAGATGTATATTTTTGAGGAGAGAGTGAAATAGCATCTAAAGTATAAACAGACCTCTGATAGAGTACCATAACATTAGTAGGAGGGGTCTTGAATTTGTATTCACCATGACCATCAGCCACGAAAGTGTCATTGAAATAGGAGTCATCCACATCAATAAGAGTTAATTTGAGTTTGCCTAATGCTTCATCATTAAGTTCAACATGATCAATGTCATCATCATAGTCATCTGAATCGTCTATGGTTACATTTCCATTTTGTATTGTTGTATTAAGTATGTTGGTAGGTGGTGCACTAGATGTAAGAGGAGCATCAATGGGAAGAGTAGTAGTTTACACAAGAGAAGGTACTATGGGTGAAGTGAGAGCAATAGTATGAGTAGAAACAATTGGAGCACTTGGAGCCATGAAAGAATATTTTGAAGCACTAGACTAACCAACGTCATATATATATATATATATATATATATATATATATATATATATATATATATATATATATATATACCACTATATGGAATAAACTATGTAGGCAGAATACGCATATCAGTAACATGGTCTATGCAATAAAATTTGAAGGGTTCAGGATCGACATCAATATAATCTTTGTATTCATCATGCAAGAATTTTACACATTGATGTATAGTAGAAGGTACTACTTGCATTGCATGAATCTAAGGTCTACCTAATAATAGGTTGAATTTAAATGAAGCATCTATAACGAATAATTATGTGAGGACAATATTAGGCCCCACTCGAATATGTAATGAAATAGTTCATATGCATGTGTGAGTAGTTGAATCATATCCCTGAATAAGAGTAGAGTTCTTAGAAATTAGATTATTGTTAATGCCCATCTATTTTAGAAGGGAATGCACACATAAGTTGAAAGTTGGTCCATTATCAATAAGTACACGTTTGATGAAAGTGGTGTCGATAATGGCGGTGATAAGAAAAGGTGCACATGGGTTTTCAATGGAAAATGATGATATGTCCTCATTAGTGAATAATATAGCACGTGGTAAATTTTTTAGAGATTGAATAAGGTGCTTGAAGGCTACTACAAATTTATCACTTTCTATATGGATGAAATAAAGGATGGCCTCTAATGTTTGATGATAATCAAGCTCACTACGTAATAACTAATAAGTCATAAAGGGAGATTTTGGCCAGTGTGTTCTTAATTTTTTCAATGATATCATATCCCTTAGAAGTAGGAGGATGAGACATATAAGTGATGGGTGGTAGGATATAAAATATTTGAGTAGTATGAGGATAAGCGCGATGAGTAGTTACAACATTGATAGAAGGATCAGCCAAGAGCGTAACAAAGTGAGGAGGATATTAAGTACAAACTTGCATGAAATCAGCAAGAGTAGTAAATATGCCAGAAACCCTAGTGGGAGCGAAAGAGGGATAATACGATTGATTTGTGACTTTATAAGGTGAAGACATACTCAGAAGCAATGGGTTGGATTGGTCAGGTTCACCAAAATGATTACGCTAAAATATAAATACACAAGCCTAATTTGATGCTATAGTATCAGTAAATGAATGCAATAATGAAATAAAAATATATACCAAAGAAAACTAAGCAATAAATAATAAAACCCGAATGTGTAAAGAAGGGTAAGATGCCTTAGCTGATTTGTTCAGTTTTGGAAAGTGCATAGAGATGGAAAAAAGAGAAATGTGAAGCACTGATTATCGCACTGGAGATCAGAAAATGAAAGAACTAGAGGAACAAGTTGGATAGGGGTGCCTAAAGAGGGATAAGGGTGATCATGGGCGCCCAGGTACTAATTATATGCACCTGGTCTGTGGAAATGCTCAGAAACCTGAATTCTCAGGGTCACAAGATGTTTTTTGATGTTCACCTTTTGTCACTATAAATTTGCGCAATGATAGTTGGAGTCACCGAAAACCTGAAATGAAGAATGAACATGTAAAACCCTCAAATAGACATCAAATCCTAAAAAAGAAAGATGAAAAATGAAGGGTCAAACTATCCTCAGCTACCACAATGGTGGACTTACAACTGAGCATAGTACTACATCTCAGATCCAATATAGTTATGTGTGTGTGGAATTGTGCCCTAGGTTTCTCTTGTGCTAGTCATAAGTGGATAACGAGAAAGTAGTTAAATGTAGAATGTAATAAATGTGTGCATGGAATAGAATGAACTTCCCTCCTATGAAGTGTGATTCAGAAAAATATCCCTTATGTCCCTTGTGATGGAGCTACATCAATGAAATGAAGTTTTTAGATGCCTTTGATGGATGCAACCTTAGGTGGTGATAGCTAATGTTTAGTGCTTGGTGTTTTATTATGATGCCATAAATTTTAAATTTAATATTTATATGATTACCTTGTTTGAAATTTTTAATTAACACTGATAAGGCCGACTACCAAAAAGATAAGATGCTCAAAAGGATAAAAAGGACCCAAAAATGTTTGAGTGAAGTAAAAAAAGGACAAGGGCACCCAGATTGGACAAGGGCACCTAGCATTGATGTCTTGGTCTAGGTGCTGGTGTCCAAGATGACAAATGTCAAAGAATGAAAAGGTATATTGAGCAAGTAAGGGTGTAAGACTGAAAGTAGCAATAGAAAGCAAAGAAAGGTGGCCAAAGACATGGGTTAATTAGTACCATTCTTACTTAGGAATCATATGAATAGTAATATGTAATCTGACTAGATAATTACTCAAAGTGTTTGATTTTGTGTCTACACCTTTAAGATAACCTACACTAACACATCCAAGGGACTATGGAGAGAAATAGATGCAAAAATAAAATCCTAACCTAAAGGGACAATGATAGCACCAGAAAAGAGGTTTGATCTCTCTCCACTAGAGGAATAAAGGGGGGAAACATGTGAGGAGAGGGAAAATAGATGTGACATAAATCCAAAAACACATAAACTAACCCTTCCCACACATTGACAACACACAAAAATGAAAACCCTGCAAGTAGAAAATGCACACAACATACTAGAGAAAGAATGAAATAAAGGCAAGCATAGGGAAGAGAGTAGCCACAAAAATGATATTTTATTGCTTAAAGGAAGCATAGACCATTAAAATCATGGAAAAAGGAAAAAAATACATTGCAAAGACTAAATCTGAGGTCTGGAACTCATGAGAAGTCGGCCACCATTTTGGCATGGTTTTGTTACAAAAGAGAGGGATATATTTGTACAAAGGATGAGTTCCATACTTATAGAAAATGGGAAGAAGAGAGAAGGAGAAAGAGGATACAACATGAGGGAGATTAAACTACCAAGGACCAATCATCATAAATGCCTCCAGATAGGTATGGGTACCTGACATGGCTCTTATCGCACACCATCATATTTACAGATCAAGGAATACAACACCCATACTTCATTAAATTTTGTTAAGTGAAGTGGTTGGAAGTTTGATTTCAAATTAAGCATAGATCCTATGTGTAATCTATAGAATTTTGATGTCTTCCATAATTTCCTTTGTCTTTCACATCCTCTAGAGGATGTGTAGAGTCATTTATGACCCCCGTAATGTATTAAGCCACCCTTGTTATTACTTTCCTCACCCGAAAAGTTTATTTTTTTATGCAATTTTGAAAACATTCCATGGCCCTTCTATTTCATGCTCCCATTATGCCGCAATGGTCTATTTCATTGTTGTGCGGTATTCTAACTTGTAACCATGTTTCTTTGTTATGCAGCTTTTGAAGTCTGCAAAACACTCTATTTGGGAAACCTACATAATGCTAGGATATTGTTTCACAACTTCCAACCTTAGTCACCTCCAAAATTTCTTCCCTTTACCACATGGATCTTTAAACATCTCCTATATGCATCATGGCTTTGCTAGAGCAGACTTCATTATTTGGCGCATGGAACTACAAAATTTCGCAGGATATTATATCTTCCAAGTCTGGGAAAAACTATGTTTTTCCATGTCAAAAAGCACTAAACTTCTTTTACAATATTTTCTATGTAGATCCTATCCTTATTTGGTTTTCCAATTTTTCAAGGTGTGTAAAACTTGCAGTGATCTAACCTACCTTAAACCCATGAGATAATGATTCAATGTCATGGAATATTGAATTCCTCAATGGCGTAAAGGTATAAAAAATTCCGTAAAGCACTAAGTCTACCAAAAATCTGATTAATTCTTTTGTTATATTTCCTTTGTTTCGTGGGTTAGGAGAACCCGCAGACCACTAAGTTATTTCCTTCCAAGGAACACCAAGATAGTGTTTCACGGATTTCTAAGCAAAAAAATTCCTAAGTCTAAAATTTTGATAAGTTGTCCAAAATTGCAAGGGGGAGAAATTTGGGATAACAATAATTGCTTTTGTACATTATTCACTTGCTCAAAAGCACAAAAAGAGTCCTCTTCCGCCACTACCCAAGTAAAACACCTAAATCCTCTAAAGGTAAATATACATAAAACAACAAAAAAAGGAAGATCACACTTCCCACTCCCATGGAATCAACTAAGAAGAATTCTGAGACCACCTTAGCCAAGTTCACATCTACTTCTCTAAGTAAATATATTTCCTCTCCCTTTGTCAAATCAGTTGCTACTTCTGCTTCTTCTACTCTTAAGAATGCAACTCCTAAAATGGTCAAGGATGTCATTATTCTTGAAGTATATACTTTTGTATCCTTTTATATCATTAACCATGTTAAGAAGGAAAAATTCCAAACTTTTGACTTTGAGTACCTGAGAACTCATCCCAAACAATTTAATAAACTTGTCCAATCTATCAAAGGAAGTAGTTCAAAGTCTGGTTTTGTCAATTCCACTACCAAAGAATCACTTCTTGCTCCTAGTACTACTCTTTATCAGAACCTTCTCACCTCGACATCTTCCACTTCTGATAAATTATAACCCGTCTACCTCTTTTGGTTGATCAATGGGTATAAAATAAGTAATTTTATCATTAACTTCAGTGCCTCTGAAAGCATCATGCTCACAAAAGTTTTCAAGGCCCTTGGTCTCACTCTCACCCCTATTTTTGGTTAGTGTTACTCCAAAGAGACCAAATAAGTATCTCTCATTGGATAGGTCAAATATGCTCACGTGGCATTTCTATATTTTCCACACAAGACAGTCAAGATGAAAATATTTATATCTAACATTCCAGCTTCATATGGGATGTTGCTGAACCAGATTTTTTGTCAAGATGTTAGTGGAGATATACAAATTGATTAGTTGTATGCCACCATACCCATCAATTGTAAAATGAAGATGATCCTTCCTATAAGAAAGATTATATATACCATTCAAAAGGAAGATGACCCAAGGGTGGACATTTTGTATGAAGATTTAAGATATGACAAATATTTCATAGTTTCATAGGAAAATGTTGAGCTACCCATATCAATGGAGGAGTACCCAATTTTTTATTGAGCCAGTTTATAAACTTCATGATGATTTTATGGACGTGGAATTTGACATTTTTTTCTTCACATTGAATATGGATACAAGTTACCTTCTTGGTGATGATGAGGAGCATGGATATCTTGACTTTCCCCAGATCAAGCATGAGATGATAAACAATACTTATCACAAAGAATGAGTAATGTCAAATGACTTCTTGTCATATGAGCCCCAAGTTTCCAATCGTATTCTCAACATCCAACATGAGAACTTACCTCACGTGTATGATTGTGAATATGAAGCTATATCTTTTCTATTTAGAGAGGAGGACCTTCCCAATGAAGAATACATAGATGAAAAGGTACTTCAACCTCTTAAGGATGATTCCACTCGAGAAGAAGGTATTTCCATCATGGAGATTACTATTGTATCTCAAGATGATCATGATGAGGAAAGTTACGATCTTTATATTTCAGCCCCAAAATTTGATGAGGGTTGTCAATCCTCTCTGTTAATAATGTCAATCCAGGGTTGGTGTCCGATGGATGTATGCATTAAGAGAAAAAAATTATTTGGAAAACAACTTTGTTAAACACAATCCAAACTTGCATAAAATAAATCACACATATGGAAATGTAAAGGCACACTTGCAAAAATTAAACTTGCATGAAAGAAACACACTTGCATAAATGAAATTACTAAATTAAAATAAATGAAAGATAAATAAGACACATGTATGTTCACAATAGAAATTGTATGGACAGAAGAATCACGTAACATGAAATCATAAGTTCACAACAAAAGGAAAACAGAATAAAGAAAGGAACATAAAACATTGAAAGAAAAGAACATAAAACATTGACCCTTCTTCCTTGGAATGAGTGGCCAGCTCATTCCTTGGAAGATGACTTAATTCATACTTTCATACTTGATTCAAAACCTGTAGAATAATTTCACTCAGATGATTGAGAAAGAATGGATCTATTATTTTTGGTAGTGAAAAATTACATATATGAGTGTGGAAGGTTGCATTTATAATTTATGTATCCAACCAACTTATTTTGGGAAATACAATCTAATATTATCTTTATTCCAATCCTAACAACTAAGATCTCCATATCCATAAAATATGGAGAGAGAGATATATTATTGGAGTCAAATCTTATCTTGCTTATTTTAGGAAGATTTGCTCGCAAATCATCTCCTTGCTTTTTGGTAACAAGAATCACATTGATTTATTCTCCTACTTTATTGGAAGGATGTTTTCCTCAAAACATTACTTTGACCAAATACACCTCCCAAATTTTCCATTTGACTTTGTTGTTTTTAACTGTGGAAATTTTGGTGCTCGTCTGATACACTTTTTCCTTGGACTACAGCTCACTAAAAGTTAGATTCCTTTTTATTGGTAAAACCCATAGCACATCGGAATGAATTTTTTTTTAAACACATTGTTATGAACAAAAACCTCTCTTATATTTTCCATTTGAATTTTTTGCTTCTAGATGTGGAACTTTTGGTGCTCGTTTGATATACTTTTTCCTTGGACTACATCTCACTAAAAGTTAAATTCCTTTTTATTGGTAAAATTTGTAGCAAATATGAATGAAATTTTTGTTAAAAAAATTGTTATGAACAAAACCCTATCTCATATTTTCCATTTGACTTTTTTGTTTTTGGTTGTGGAACTTTTAGTGCTCGTCTGATACACTTTTTCCTTGGACTACAGCTCACTAAAAGTTAGATTTCTCCTTATTGGTAAAACCTGTAGAAAATATGAATGAAGTTTTTGTTAAACACATTTCTATGAAAAAAATATTTCTCATATTTCCCATTAGATTCTTGGATTATTCACAATTCCTCATTTTATATAGGTTCCGAAACTAAAACTGCAAGTTTCGGAACTAAAACTGTAAGTTCCATAGCTAACTCCAATCGTTCCGGAGTTGACTCCCATTGTTCCAAAGCTAACTCCAATTATTATGGAACTAAATATGTAAGTTTCAAAAATAAATATGTAAGTTCTGGAACTAAATCTACAAGTTCTGGAACTAAATATGTAAGTTCTGGAACTAAAACTGTAAGTTCCGGAGCTAACTCCAATTTTTTTCGGAGCTAACTAAAAACATATATAACTTTTGCACATGATCTCATATTGAGATGATTATTTTTTTGAACTTGCATAGTTTTATAAGATGAATCTGGATATGAAATCATATTTGAGTTTATATATATAATTCATTATCAATTCCACTTTTCCTGGAACTAGCACTATCTTTCCTTTATGGCCTACATACACAAGACTTTACATCTTTCCTAAATAATCAACAAGATTAGTCAACATAGTAGATAACAAAATACTTATAAATAATGAACAAGATATATATCCTATATTCTATCTTAAGAAAACTATAAGTTCCAAGATTACATTTAAATCCACTTTCAAAGGTAACTTGGAAGGAAAAAATAATGGTAATTTATGGCCAATTTATGACCTCATCAACCTTGCACTCGTTATTTTTTCAAGAGGATGAAGCACTGTGCAAGTCATACCATAGTGAGCAGCAGGTCAAGAATGATCTCGTGTGTGTGATAGAGGACTGTTTGCAAAATCAAGTAAATTTAGGACATCAAAAGTCCTATTATGGTGTTGGAAACATAGAGGGCTCTACCAAGAACCAGTTCATGGAAACAATGGTCATGCAGAGCATGAAAAGAAAAAATCAAATGCCCATTAGAGAACACAAGACTAGTTGTAGACATGATGAGCCAAGCATAATCAAGAATCAACCTTGTAGTAGTAGTAAATTGGAAAATGGGAAATCAAAAGAAGGAATGAATATAAAAATTGACTTGCAAATGGAAATGGAATTTTAGTTAAGTAGACAATGGGCTATTTAGATGGATTTTCACTTTCTGGAAGATCCATAAAGACTTTCTCAAGAAGAAACATGCCACTTTATATTTCTCAAGCATATGGAGATATCTTGCAACAGCTAGATTTTCTAATTAGTTAAGGAAGGAATCTTACTTCATTGAACCATTGAATTGGTTTGTGGAACAACATCATTTGGTGATACTCTTGCATGGGTAACATTTGGAGTACAAGTAATAAAACCGGGTTGTCCCCCACATGTACCAAAGGTGATTTAGGTTTGTTGGGTTTCTCATTTCCTTGTGTATTTTTCCATTTCTTGTTGTGTGGTGTGTTTCCTTTCATATCAAGTGTGAGTATTTTTCCCTTTTCGTTATGTATCCTTGTTAAGACTCTATTTCCCAATGGATAAGGCATTGTTCTACTAAATCCTAAATTGAGATTATGGAGTTCCTTCTTTCCTAATCTTCATTTCATGTCAAACCAAGTCAAGTCACCAAGTATGATCCAAATTTTGGAACATAAAATTTCACTGCATTTTATTTTAAAACCCCATTGAAATTTTTTCCCTTTTTTAGTCAAACTGGTCAAAATAGCTCAAATTTTCAAAATTTCCAAAATTGCCCAATTTCAAAGTTTAACTTCTGGGAAGGGTTTCGGGAGCCTCAGATTGTTTCAATAGTCTTGGTTATAGTCATCATAAATATATAAGATTTTTTTTTTCCATGATGGTATTCTTTAGAAATCATTTTGGGAGCTTCTGAATAGTCTTGGGAGATATTTCATCTTAGGCGCTTTCTAGAAAAAGGAGTATGCATGCTTCATTGAAGATTCAACTTCAGTGAAGGGTTTTAGGAAACCCATGTGGTTTTGAGAGCTAATATCCCAGGAATTGGAAATATTTTTTAGCCTACTACATGGTGGAATAAATAAGGTGTAGTTTTGACAGTAAAGAAAGTGAAAACTTTTCTGACATTGGTGCAAGGTGGCATTTTTACACATGAATTTTGCACTAAAGTTTCAGGCACCTTGATTGGATTTGGTAGCCTAATAAAATATCAAATGTGATTAAATTTAATGCTCTTAATGAAACACATGTTGGTTTGGTTCGTGTTTGTTGAAAACCCTTTTTGTAACTCAGCTCGTCGACACACTGCCTTAGGTAAAAATGGAGGTACAAGAAAAATTGTCGAAGAAATCATTTTCAGACTTCCTAAATAGGCTAATTGTATTCATTTTCTGATTTCCATTTGAAATCATATATTATATAGCCAAAATTAATGAAGTACGAACCTCGGGGTGAAGGCAAGTCTCCAAGAGCAAAAACAAGGCAGTGCAAATGAAGTTTCAAAGTTTGTTTTGGCACACTGGAGAACTTTTATTACACCACTGTACCTCATACATACTTATGAGGTGTAATTGTAACCCATAAGTGTGCCTCTTTCTTATTGGAGGAGGATTTTCAATGAAAAAACTAAAAAAAGTAACACAAAAACATGAAATATAAAGGTAAAGTCAAGTGTGCATGGCATGTGTCCCCCCTACTTACCCAAAGTGCACATATAAATCCCATTTGTACCTTGGGTGCACTTTTGAGGTGAAATTACACCCCAGAAATGTTCATAATCTTGGTGGAAGCACACTTCTCATAAGCATTTGCACTATGCACTTCCACCTTGCACTTTCACTTCCCCTCTCCACCACTAAACTTGTAAATAAATTTTTTCCCTCCAAATCTCCATAAAGTGCATTCAAAAACTATTCAGAAGCCATTAAACCAAATTTGGATCTGGTTTTACATCCTTTTATGCCTTTGAAACTCTTCATGTGCCCTTCGTAGCTCAAGAGGTTTTTCACTCATATCTCATGATCTTGTGGGCGGAATCACTCCAAATTTGGGAAATCCATTCCTCTTAAGGGAAAATTTCAGCTGATTTGATATTCATAGCAAGTAGTTCCCCCATAAAAAAAAATATTCATGAATGTTTTTTCCAGCCATCATACCCTCAGTTTGCTAAAAAACACCACTTTTGCAAAGAGGATTGTGAAAAATCCCCACAATAGAATCATTTCAAACTTGGAGCATCAATCCCTCTCCTCAATCTTGTCATTTTTCTCCATTAGAAATGATCTAAGGATAATAATTTTTTTATTTATGATCAAACCCCTCATTCCTTGCTAAAAATACTTGCAAACCCCGTATACAAGAAAAATTTGTTTCATTGTTTTCTCTCAAACCTCGCCAGAGAATCCTTTCAAAATCAAAGAGAAATTTTCCCTCACTAATACGGTTCTAAAAAATTGAAAATCACACAAATCGAACAAGAATTTATCCCAAAAAGAAAAATTGAAAATTTTCCCTTTCCTCTATTAATGCCAATTTGCAAGCTTTCCACATAGCTAGTACTTGTTTTTGAAATTCCCGTTGATTTCAACGAGAGAATATCAGCAAATTCAGAGCATCTATTCATCTTAGGAATAGATTTCCAATGAATTTATTCATGTCCAATTTGAATTTTGTTTTCTCTAATTTTTCCCAAAATACGAAATTAGCTACCCATAACATTGAAATACACTCAAAATTATGGATTTTTGGAAATGGTTACAGAATCCATTTTCTCTTACACCATAGCATTCCCACCACTTTCTAAGGCTAGTGAGATCATAAAAAATTCACAATGAAACTCTATTACTCCAGATACGAGCCCATTTAAGTTTGAGTACCTGACTACCCAGACATTGGTGAAGGTAATGAGGAGCATGTGGATTTTGATGATTTAAAATGCATGATTGAAGAAGGGTCATTTGTGAACTTTATTCATCATGCCCATGAGGATGATTGATCATAAAACATACAATTGAATCATTGGAAGGATTTCATGACAGGAATCATGGTGTCAGTATCCTCCTCACCATTCTTCATTCAAGATTCATTATGGGGAGTGCTCATGCCCTTTGGAAAGACATTGTTTGTTTGATTATTGTTTGGTGTCATCTTGCAAAGAAGAAGTGTTTTCATTTAGATATTTTTTATGTTTCCGCAAAGAATTCTCAAGAATCTCCAAACAATGTCAAATCCATAAGGGCTCATGGTTACTGAGTTTAGGTCATGTGTGGTATGAGTGCATTCTTCATGGTGATTATAAGATGAGTATTTTCTCATATGCAAGCAAGGATATCAATTTCATGACAAAAATTTGATTTTTGCATCCTACCATTACTCACAAATATGAGTTGAAACAAAGTTTCCAAGCATGACCAATGATTATCGGTGAAGGTAAGGTGTGAAGCGTCATTTCTCAGTTCCAGAAAATTCATGCTTTGATACTATAAGTATTTGAAGAAGATCTTACCCAGTTGTACCATTAATCTCCACAATGAAGGAAGGGTGGGACTTCGTTCTACACCATTTATCTTCTCTCTTTCCTTCTTTCTTCTTATCTTTCTAGAATTTTATTTCTCCATTGAGGAGAAAATCTTATAAAGAGTGACTTAAGTCACTTAAAGTTTTTGTTTCTTTGTTGGGGATTTCACTTTCATTTGAAAATTCACATAGGAACACGAAGAGACACTAGCTTTGGCTATAAATTGTAATGCTCTCTCCATTCCAAGGAACATTTTTTTCCCCTCTCTATCAAGTTGTACTCTTCCCTTCCCTTACATTGTAATTTTCCTCCATTCTCATCTTGTCACCCACCCAAGAACATGCTAACATTTGTAATAAATTGAAGTACTTTGTGTCTTCTTTGTGGAATGAATAAAACTTGATAAATCTTTGTATTATTCTTACAATCATCCATTTCATTATCTTGTGATGTTGTGATGTGCTTGCATGTTTCCTCCAATTGAAACTAGAATCACCTCTGAACTATAGATGATGAAATATGAGTTTTTATTATCGATACGATTCCCCTTCTCATCTCTCTCTCTCTCTCTCTCTCTCTCTCTCTCTCTCTCTCTCTCTCTCTCTCTCTCTCTCTCTCTCTCTCTCTCTCTCTCTCTCTCTCTCTCTCTCTCCTTACCTACAATTTCTCCCCTCTTTAGTCTAGCGTTGTATTTACAACAAGGGTGTTTTTGTAAATTCCTCGACCTCTAGCCACCTAAGATACTATTATAGTGTAGATAGTTTCTACATTTCAATAAATGGGAGCCTCCACATTCACAAGCGGAGGGGTTAATTCCTGTGAGCGTTGACAAAGCACATATTTTTTCCTTGACAAAATATTTTTCCAACACATCTTTGATTTGAATTCCTCATATTTGTGCATGAAATCGAACCATCTAGCTTGTTGAAATATGGTGATGGACTCAACATTAGATATTAATTCCATTAGGTTGGTGGGTTCATGGTGAACTATAGGCCCCATGATGTGGATGAGTAGAGATTGTGATGGTGTAGGAATGGGTTTTAGCTGTCAACATTAAGATGGATTAAATTTAAAGGAGTAGGGTTAGTTTGAAGCAAGAACTAGGAAATTGAAAGTGAAGTTGGTTGAGTTAGGATGGAGAGAATTTAGGGATGGTAGTTCTCTCATGCATAACAATTATGAAAGGTGTGGCGAGAATATCACGGGGTAAAAAAAATATTTCCTTGTATCAAATAATCATTAGTGCTATTATAATTAAATCTTCTAAATTTAAAAAATATTGGCACGTACCTTTCCATTTTCCAAATAATCACATGTTTCTTTAATGTCGATAAGCCATTTATTACTCTACTAAAGTCCTGCATGACTTGCTTCTGGAATGAGGTGACTGTTATCATTGGTTTTCAATCACTCTCTATTTTTATTTTATTTTTTAATTTTTTTTGGGGAAGGAATGACTGCCATTGTTGGTTTCCAACCATCCCTTCATGGTAAGATGGCTTCCATTTATGGTTTTTAACCATCTTCCTCTTATTTTCATATCAGAAAAACAATTTAGCTTGGAAGAGGTGACCTCCTCCAATAAATTCAGAGTTGTGTTGGCTTACATATGCATCTTGAATTCTTCTTGAGATACTGGTTTTTGGTATAGACATATCCTATGACCATTAACCAGCATTACCCTTTGTTCTTCATCAATAGGAATGATCTAAATAGTGCCATTATTGTAGGATTCTTCTATTCAATATGGGCCCATCCATCTAGTTTATAAATTCCCCTTGAAATATTTATATTTTGAATCAAATAGTAGTTCCCACTCCCCTTTTTGAAATGTCCTTTTCTTGATATGGCGGGCATGCCATAGTTTTCTCTGATGTTGGAATAATTCAGTTTGGTGTAATTCCTTCAGCCTCATTTCATCTAACTCATTTAGTTGGACAATTCTTTATTTTTGTACCTCTGATAGTTCAATTCCCACTTCTACAGTTTTCTTCAATGTTTGTATTTCAAATTATATGGGGAGGATAGGTTTCTTCTCATAGATCATCTCATATGGAGTAAATCTTGTAGTTTCTTTCTAAGTTGTGTTATAATCCCATACTACTTATAGTAACTTTTACACCCAATTTTTCCTTGAAACATCCACTATTTTAGTTAAGATGTTTTCTAATTCCCTATTGGTTACTTCCACTTGACCATTGGCTTAAGGATGGTAAGGGGATGCTTTCTTGTGCCTTATTTGATAGATTTTCACAAAATAATTGATCATGTTTGACATAAATTGGGGCCCTTGATCTGAAACAATTGACCTTAGTGCTCCAAATATTAAAAAAATTGTTCGTACAAGAAATATGCCTACTTATTATCCCTAGCATACTGAAGAGTCGTTACTTTTGCCCATTTAGTCACATAGTTTATGTACATAAGGATGTATTCTTTTCCTTGAGAAGGTGGATCAACTGGTCCAATGAAATTCAATCCCCACTTCTCAAATGGTTCCAAAACTATATAAAGTTGAAGAGACATTTCATTTGACAATGTTGGTTTCCCCATACGTTGGCACTTGTGACATTGTCATACATGCATTTTTACATCTTCGTGCAATGAAGGCCAATAATATCCAACTCCTAGAACTTTATGAATTGTCCTTTTGACCAAATAATGCCCTCCTAATGGTTCATCATGGATATTCCTAAGTATGTCAAATATTTCATCCTCAGATACACACCTATGTAAAACATAGTCAGGTCCACATTTAAAAATCATTCCATCAAACCATGTGTACATTATACTATGTTTAATTTATTGTTTTCTTTGTTTTTTGGTGACAAAAGGTGGAAACTTCCATGTGGCTAAATAATTAGTCATATCTGCAAACCAAGGAGAATTTTTGGAGATAGAAAATAAATGTTCATATGGGAAATCATCATCCACTTGTTCATTTGTACATGAATCAGTGATCCTTAAAATATAGTCAACCACCACATTTTCCATCCCAGGTTCATAAACCATTTTGACATTGAATTCTTCCAATAATAACAGACATATAATAATTATACCTTGAACCAAAGGTTTGTTCATTAAATATTTAATGGAAAATTGATCTGTAGGAATAATTACCTCAAGTCATGTAATGTGATGTTGAAATTTGTTTATTGTGAAAACTATTGTAATAAATTCTTTTTCTATGGTGGTATAATTTTTTTTCAGTTGAAGACATATTTTTACTTATGTAATTAATTATATACATTAATTATCCCCCCTCTTGTTAGCCCAAAACAGCCCCAACCACTTCATTAGAAGCATATAATTGTATATAAAAGGGAAGATTCCAATTTGCTCCCCTAAGGACTAGAGTAGTAGTAAGTTTCCCTTTTATGATCTCAAAAGCTCTTTGACAAGTTTTTTCCACTAAAATTTAGAATCCTTGGTCAAAAGTGAAAACATTGAGGAGCATATTTTACTAAAATCTGAGATAAACCTTCTATAATAGTTTGCATGTCCTAAGAAACTACGTACCTTAGTATGATTTTTAGGTGATGGGAGTTACACAATGATCTTAACATTGTCTTGATCAACTTTAATTCCTTATAATGAAATATGATGTCCCAACACTATCCCTTGTTCCATCATGAAAAGGTACTTTTCATGATTGAGGGATAATTGATGTTTTCACATCTAGAGATTAATTTGTCTAGGTTATTCATTACTTCTTGAAATGTAGTTCCATAAAATATGAAGTCATCAATATAGATTTTGCACAGTCTAAAAAATTGCTAGCATTGCTCTTTGGAAGGTGGTGGGTGCATTACATAGACAAAAAGGAAAAAACCTATAGGAAAATGTTCCCCATGATAAGAAAATTTGGTTTTTTCTTGGTCTTATGGTACCACCATTATTTGGTTTTACCCACTAAAGCCATCCATAAAGGAAAAATATTTCTTGATAAATTTTCCAACGCTTGGTCAATGAAAGGAAGAGGGAAATAATCCCTGTGAGTATATTTTTTCAATTTTCTGTAGTCAACACAATCCCTCCATTTTCCATTTTTATTGGGTATAATGACCAATGGAGATACTCACTAACTATCTAAAATTGGATAAACAAATCCTACGTGCAACGATTTCTCAATTTTGGGTCATCACAATATCTCTCAAGGTATGGTTTATCCTTCTCTGAGGTTGTTTAAGCGATCTAGAATCAATGGTGTAAATATGGTGTGTGACAATGTTAGGATGAATTCCCTTTTGTATCCCTATATTACCAAGCAAAATCTTGAGGATGGGAGCATAAGAGTTTACAAAAATTATTCTCCTCAGAATTGGTGAGTCAATTGTTTATTGTCAATGCTTTCCCTAGAAGGATGGGTAGTGATTAAGAAAATGTAAAATTTATAAATGCCTAAATCTAATTGCAATGTAGTCGTAAATGAATAAGCAATGAAGTACATAATAGACCCAAGTAAATAATCAATTAAGATTAAAAACCCTTGTGCAAATGAGGAGATAAAATGACTTAGTTATTTCGCTATGATCTCGAAGGTGAATATAAGTGACGAAATGGAAAATACGAAGTGAAGAATGTCATAATAAGACCTAGAAAAATGTAGAGGGTGATAAAATATGTTGGACTAGGGCATTTGGAATGTGTCAAGGGAACTTGCGGGTGCTGTTGACCAATTCTAGGAACTTGTGACTACTCAAATCCTCAAGAAACCTCCTTTGGATGGTCGCAATATTTTCATTGTTCTTCACTTCTTGTCTCTAGTATGTCGCACAATGATCATTGATGTTGTTGATTACCGGAAATGAAGAGATGACCTGTAAAACCCTCAAAATCGCATCATATTCCAAAAATAAAATAAGGTAAATCAGGGGTCAGAATGTCCTTAGTTTGTCAAACAAGTGATCTTATGACTGAGGGTTACACTACATTTCAGCCCCAATGTAGTTTTATGTGTGTGTGTCAAAATTGTGCCCTAGGTGAATCTTGTGTGTATCGCACTTGATAACAAGAAAATAGCTAGATGTAGAAAATGTAGATAGATGTATGCGTGAAAGAATGAAATTCCCTTCCTATGAAATGTATGCAAAAGAATGCACTCCCTTGCCCTTGTTTGGATGATAGATGGATGGCTTAAATACTCTTTTAATGGACATTGAATGCAACCTTAGGTGGTGATAACTAATGCTTAGTGCTTGGTCCTTTATTATGGTCACATAACTTTATATTTATATGATTCCCTTGCTTGAATTTCGTAATTAAACCCTGAAAAGGCCAAATGCCAAAAAGATAAGATGCCCAAATGACTTAAAAGGACCCAAAATATGGATGTAAAGTATAAAGAAGTCAAGGCACCCTGATGGGACGGGGGTGCCTGGTGATGGCGTCCTAGTTGGGCATTGGTATCCAAACTCAGAGAAATTTAAAGGTAGAAGGTACAACTAGGCAAGAAGGTGTGTAAGACCAAAAGTGGCAACATAAAGCAAGAAAAGATGGCCAAAGACATGGTTCAATTATTATTTTTCTTTCTTAGGAATCATATAAATAGTAGTATGTGATCAAGACTAGATGGATACCCAAAGTGCATGATTTTTGTGTCTAAATTTTCCCCCACTTTATGTTTTTGAGAAACCATTTCGATAACATAAAGTAGATGAGAGATGAGTACTTAATAACCATGTAGATCGATGGATAAAATCATGTCGAGAGACAAGAAAAAAATGTGGAAAGATAAAAAAATGTGAAACGTGGATGTTAAAGAGGGGGAAATGAAAATAAGTGATGATAATGACCCTAGGGTGAGAGCGTATGTGTTGATGTCATGTTGTACCTATTTTTATTTTTTATTTTTGATGTGTCATTGATGTGTTGTTGATATGTGATGATGATGTTGTTTTTGAAAGGAACAATAACCAAATTGTACCAAGCTAAGAACACAGATGCTAATCAAACACCATGATCAATAAGATGAAAGTAATTCGCCAAAATAAATTTACATAAACCTTTGCAAATAAATGAGAATAAATATCATATATTATTATGGAACTCAATGTAATACATTAAGAATGAGCCTTGTTTCAATAGGCAAGGAATAACAATCTAAGAATCAGTCAAGGTCGTAGATCAAGCCATAAATCAAAGAAATAACTAGTCATCAAAGAACTAGTCAAGACCATAGATTTAGGAGAGAACTAGACATCAAGGATCTAGTCAATACCATAGATCAAGGAAATAACTAGTCAATACCATAGATCAAGAAAAAAACTATACCTAAAATATCTCCTAATATCTAAATAAATAAAAAGAAATATCCACACACATAAGTGGGTGAGGATAAATAAAATAAAGGTAAATAAAGTACCTAGGTGAACATGAGCTAAGGTAAATACCTACTCTAACACCCCCCCTCAAGTGAAGCTAGGGGCTAAAATAGAAGTGGCATGTCCATAGTATGAGTCTCGATAATTAGGCCTGATGAGGTATTCGTGTACAATAACTGGGAAAAAGGAAAACCACAAAGTATCCAAAACCAGTAACAACAAAGTAAAGAGAGTAAAAACCCACTCCAAGGCATCCCAAGAAGCTCAACTCAAAAAAATCATACAATGCTGAAGAATTTTGGTGTGCACTATGGTCTAAATCCACTTCTTGATCATAGAACTCAAAGACAATAGACACTGGGCTTCACCAAAATAGCTCCATACAAGGAGATTGTCAACGGAGTGATGTCGAAAGTGCAAAAAAACACCAAACATAATTCGATCAACTACTACAAATAGGTATGCCACGATCCAAGAACAATAACCAAAGCAACAAGGCAAGGACACAAACTGTAGAGTGTCATGATCCAAGAAAAGTGCAAGGTAACAAGGCAAGGACACAAAACCTGAAGAAACAGGATCAACACCACACCCTCCCATACTGCTGAATGGGTGGAGTAATGCTACAAATCTGTATGAGTTTCCCAAAATCAACTACTCAAACACTGACAAAATAACACTGGAATTCACCAGAATATATCCCTCACAAGAGATACTGTCAACATGCCAAAAGCGTCAAAAATACAGATACAAAATCTCTCAACAAACAAGAGAGATACACTACACCTGCTATCAAAACAAGAAGCATCACAATGTAGAAGGTATAGAAAGTTGACTTTAAGATGATATTGTAAAATTTGTGGAAGAAAATAGATCGCTCAAGAAGCAAAATTCTCTTCTACAATCACTCATTCATGATAGGGATACAATAATACACTCCCTATAGAACAAACTTATTAGCCTACAACATCACCATCATATTGTGGACAACCATATACATGCTCCTAGTCCACTTGCATTTGTTGCTCTTATACCCACTAACATTGATCTGACAATCTTTGAGCCTGAACCTGCTCTGATACCATGAAAGGAATGATAACCAGATCGTACCAAGCCAAGAACACAGATGTTAATTAAACACCATGATCAATAAGATGAAAGAAATTCGCCAGAATAACTTTACATAAACCTTTGCAAATAAACGAGCAGCAATATCATATATTATTATAGAACTCAATGCAATACATTGAGAATGGGCGTTGCTTAAATAGGAAAGGAATAACAATCGAAGAATCATTCAAGGTCATAGATCAAGCCATAAATCAAGGAAATAACTAGTCATCAAAAAAACTATTCAAGACCATAGATTTAGGAGAGAACTAGACATCAAGGATCTAGTCAATATCATAGATCAAGGAAAGAACTAGTCAATACCATAGATCAAGGAAAGAACTATACCTAACAACTAGATAATATCTCCTAATATCTAAATAAATAAAAATAAATATCCACACACATAAGTGGGTGAGGATAAATATAATAAAGGTAAATAAATTACCTAGGTGAACATGAGCTAAGGTAAATACCTACTCTAACAGTTTGATGTGATGTGACAATTGTTTCCCATAAGGACAAACCTATAAAAGAGAAGAACAATCAAGTAGTCAAATACATGTGTATATGATCAAAACGAGTAAAAAGTATGTAAGAAATATGTGAAAATGTAAAAATGAACATGTGCACCTGATATGTGATGAGTGAAAGTGTAGAAAGGATCATGTAGATGATGTAGAAGAATGAGTTTTTTGGGTGATCTCATGCCATTTGCACTGACTGTGATATTTTCAGGAAATATCACACCAATACATGGAAGAAGTGCAGAGATAAAAAAAAATTTCATCCTCCAACCTTTAATTGTTTCCTGCAATGTAGAAAACTACTACAGATGGTGTGTAAAAAATTGATCCGGTTCGAACAATTCTGATGCAATGCGAAAGTAGGAAATTATGTGTAATGCATGCATGTTAAGTGTTGAAGGATTATTGCCTTGTAAAATCCATTGTGTGAAGTGTTGTAGACTTTTTGAACTGAAAAATGTTGTGTAACTTCCCCCTAGTCATAGGCATCCAAGAAGAGTTAGGGGCACCCAGGCATTATTGTCCTAGTCTGGGCACTAGTATCTGTGTTGTGTTGAGGACCCAAGTTAGATTTTGAGCCCTGTTTGAGACTGAAGACTGTGTTGTACCGGTATTTAACTTTGATGTGTGATGACTGTGAACTATTGTGTGGGGTGACTAATTCACCCAAATGATGCCCCCTCTTGTTTTGGGTACATGCGATGTCACTGAGGAGTATGGAGCCCAAAGGAGGACCACCCGCTGAACTAAAAATAATGACCTGTAGGGGGAGGGAGTATGATTGGTAGAAACCAAGGCACACACAAATAAATTGGATGGGAACAATTGTTAGTTCAATCAAAGACACACACGCATATAAAAGACAATGTGTAAGCTAAGACGTAAGAAGATAATGTAGACCGTGAAAATTGGGCTTCAAACATGGGACATCACTCATGATGTCGCAAGACAATCGAGTCTAACATGGTCAAAATCATACCAACAATCAAAGAAAAAGTAAGAGATAGGGAAAATCTCGTAAATAATGACAGACAAGAGTAAACAATGTAACAGACAACCATGGAAGCAAATAGACCTGCAAGACAAATGTTGTACATGAAGCACCTGTTAACATGTTAGAAAGATAAAAATTATGTCAAAGTGTGTATAATCCGATAATGATATGTTATGAAAAATTAAACAATATCACCTATAGTGTATGAAAGTGGATGCCACCAAGAGTCATTGTGGGACTGGTAAAAGGTATTGTGCCAAGCATTTGTGTTGTGTGTATCGATTTATAAAATATGTGATCACAACTAGAAATCAAGTGAATGTGCATGTGTGTATGGAAAATATAATGACATATAAAATATTTGTCTAGCATGTGTAAAGAGTGTACAAGTAATCCTAAGCAAGTAAGAGTAAATGCGACCAAGATATGTAATATGTTGTGGAGGTGTGAGATGGAATGGAATGCAGAGTGAGTGTGATAGGGGAAGCGTGCCCCCAAGTGAATGTGAATGAGTATGCAGGAGATGAGGTTAATTTATATCCCCCCTCAAGAGTCTAGAATAAACCATAGAACAAGAGTGCACCTTTGGAAAATGGTCTGAATGTGTGTGCTATAAATATATGATCGTCAAAGTGTAAAGCGTAGATAGTGAGTGACTGAGTGAGTGAGTGAGGTGAGGTTCATTTTAGATTAAAAACCCTCATGAGTCAATCATGAAACAAAAAACTAGAGTGTTTCATAGGGTAATGAACGTAGTGTGTGAAAGTATATGAAAAAAAGATATGCCGTGAATGTGTTGAGTGTGAAATGCATAGAGAATATGATGTCTAACAGAGGCTGTGAGAATGAGATGTGATGAATGTGCGACGTGTGAAATGTGGAGTGTATGAGGTTCATGTGTATAGTATTACCTCAATATTCAAGTGTGAACCAAAGCATGAGAATGTGTCATCGAGTAATGATGATACAAATGTATCAAGATATGTATGAAGAATGTGGAAGACTAGATGTGATGTGTGGTAGATGTAATACATATGATAATGCTAGAAGGTGGGGGGAATAAGTGTGATGCCCCCCCAAGAGTATAGTGATGAATATGCTATGAAATGACAGTGAAGGACAAGGCTCCTCCACCCAATGCTTACAGAGATGAAGACATGTGACCATGCTCTAAGACTGATGTCATATGAGATAGGTGTTGTGTAGGTGAATTGGTGCACCCAAGATTTCACCCTAAAATCTGGGACTACCCCTTTTTAAATTTTTAATTCTTTTAAAGTAATGGGTGATTTTTTTTGTTTTGTTTTACTTGTGTTTGTTCGCATTGCTCAAAGGTATCCCCAGGGAGTTATTAAGCCAAGTTCGTCAAATACCCACATGTTAAAGCTCACTCATTCCTTTCCCAGACTTAGCCTGAAAGCGTTTTATTTATTTTTATATTAAATAAATAAAAGTATTTCAAAAATAGGTTGAGCTAAAATTAATAAATGTGGGTTATATAAGCACCTCACCCCATTATTATTACCACAAAGCATTCACCTGGGGGTAATTTTTGCAAACTAGTTATTAGAGAAAATTTTCAAGCAATTACTCGTAGCTTCTTTCGAGTGTTGTTTTTATTTTATTTATTTTTGTCTGTGTTTTGGTCTTTCTCTGTTTTTCGTCTGACAACCCCCATAGCCTATTATTTCTTCCTGTTAGACCTTTTCCTGGGCCTAGGGTTTTGAAAAGCTATCCAGTGTTTTTAATTTCTAATCAAATTTTCTGCCAAAGCTTGTTTTTGAAGGTGACTAGAGCACAATATTTATGCCTTGTCTAAGGTTAAATCCAAGTTAAATGATCGATCATATCACAGACCTAGAGAATTTTGTCTTCCGTTTACAAAGCATTCATGGCCAAGGAATAAAAATTGACATTCTTGAGGATCATTTAACGGGCATAATCACTTAGGAAATTGTGTTAATGATCAAAACAGAATCCTCTAGAGCAAGTTGTGGTTTTTGGTAGCCAATTCTTCCAAAAATCAGCACAATTTTCAAAGTGGCAATTTCTTAAGTGAAAATCATGGTTTTTCCATGGTGGAGTCTTCTCATTGCAAGTTAGCATAACTTATGAATTTTCACGCAAATATTAAAAGAACTTTCACTTGTACAAATCGTGAAAATTCGTAGTTGCTGAAACCCTTCAAATTCCACAAAATATCAAATTAATATTTCACTTGTGCAAGTCATGGATTTCAAAGTTGCCTTCCACCTTTGAAATTCACACAAATCTAAGCTTCTTTCCTCCTTCAATTTTAATGCAAATTTTTAAAGAAAAGTCACTTAAGTTGTTAGGAATTAGAGGAGTCTTGTCTTCAAAAAGCAACCTGCCTTCCACTTCTATTTTCACATTGCCTTGACTTATGTATTTTCACACAAATGTTAAAATAAATATCCCATGCAAGTTACAAATCTTAGCTACCCTTCCACTTGATTTTCCAAGAAAATTTAAAGCAAAAAGTTCAACTGCAAATTGTGGAAATAGAAATTGCCTTTCACCTTAGATTTCCACGCAATTTTAAAGCAAGTTCACTAAAATCAAGTTGCCTTCCATCTCTGTTTTTAACGTTTCCTTGACTTATGGATTTCCATGCCAATATTAGAAGGAGTTTGCAAAATTTGAAGCATGTGTATTAGCTACCTGTCTTTTCCAAAATCCACGAAACTTTAAAGTTTATTCTTTTTTTGCAAGTCGTTGATTTCAAGCTGCCTATCTTTTCCAAATTTCAAAAAAATTTAAAATAGAAGTCACGTAATGAAATAGTGGATTTCTAATTCTTCCAGTTGCCTTCCTCGTTCCATTTCCACGTTGCTTTCCTTATTGAGTTTCAACACAATTTCAAGAGCCAAGGTAAAAACATTTAAATAAAAGTCGCTGAAATTGGTAGCCTTCTCATTCCTTATGGTCCACGTAACTTTTGGGGAAAATATTATTAAAAAGAAAAGAAAAATCATTAAATTTTTGCATGTTTGTTAAGCTAGCTTCATCCTCTTATTTCAACGTAGCCCATGTGGAAGTTAATTGCATATAAATTGTATACAAAATCCCTCTAAAGGCCTATGCATGTGCTTCTCAATCTTCCAGTTAAGCCCACATTGAGCCTACTTATATCTGCTTGCACCTAGAGTGATTTCCAGAATTCAAAATTACTCATATGCAATTAAAAATAAAAGGGTGATGAGTTTCTTTGAATTGTTTACGGGAAACATTTCACTGGTGCACGTACTGGAGAAGAAATACTGCAAAATATTTAAGAATAAAAGGGGAATACATGTCAGAGGCAACACCCACAAGGAAATAATAGTCAGTTTCTCTCATATCTAGTTTGGTGAGAATCAAAGGAAAAGAGTCAACCGCATCTGGGAGAAAGAGCTTCTTAGATTCAAGGCAAAGATATCATTCATATCATTCATGAGGTGGAAGTGCAATAGAAGTTGGATCAGCTTGCAGAGTATGGAAGAAGAACAAGACTAGAAGTGTTGCAACTAGATTAATTTATAATTTCTTCTCCTCTTTCTTTTTCTTTCTCTTATTTTCTTTGACAAAGTAATTGAGTAATCAATTAAATCATAAAATTTAAGTGATTGGTTTAAAATCCATTACTTAAAGTTACTGAAGAAATCAATTACTTGGTAATAGGTGGCAATATGCAAAATAGAAGGTTATATTTTCAGTTGTAAGGCATGCATGTCATGCAAAGAGGAATTCTAGGGGAAATACTACCAATTGTTTCCTTTACGGCTTCCACATGTGGAAATTACTTGAAATACTATAAATAGGGGAAGAGCCTATGGGTTAATGGATCACAATTTGTTTATCAAATTTTTTTTTAGCAGAGAATTATTGAGTTTTCAAAATTTGTGTTGAAACCCTTGGTGTGATTTTTGTGAAAGCTGGGGGATTGAATAAAAGGTAGATTCCCATAGAACTTTGTGTCTACGGTACTTCACTCATCACTTCTATTTAAGGTTTTAGATAAACTTTGTGTTATCTTAGATCTAGGTTGGAAGTTGTTTCTTTCCCTTACTGTTGAATGTTGTGATTTTTTTCTATTTATTTAAATTCTGTAGATGAGACCAACTCTTATAGCTATTGGTTAAATCAACAAATATTCCTTTCTTCTTTCCTTACTTTTGTTTTCCCACTTCTGCAAATAATCCCAACACAATTTCTTACTTACTTCAAAATTACCCAACTGTGGTTCACGAGCTATGGGAATTAAAGTAAAACCCTGGAAAATAGTTATTAGGATTCACCCTTACCAAATTGATAAACATCTTACACGAGAACCTCACCGTTAAATGAGGGAGACTTATCTCATGACTGTCTATTTTTTACGATGTGCATAAAATATAGCCAAAATGAATGAAGCCTATGTGCATGCGACTAATGAGGATAATGCGGAGGTGATGGACACCTATGTGAGAAATAATGTGGAGGTGATGGACACCTATGTGAAGTAGAATGTGGAGGTGATGAACATCTATGTGAGGTGAAAAGTGGAGGTGATGGACACTTATGTGAAGCATAATGCGGAGGTGATGGAAACCTATGTGAGGTAGAACACGTAGGTGATGGAAACCTATGTGAAGTAGAACACAGAGATGATGGAAACCTACATGAATAAGAGTGAGGTGGTGATGTAGATCGATGTGTAGGAGTTTTCCAAGTAATGGACCTAAAATGATTTGATGGACTGACAGACCAATGAGACCGTGTAGAATGAGTGTGAACAGGCCCGCTAGGAATAGATTGTGCTTTAGATTCTAGATGCCATAGGGACCTAGATGCTCTAGCGAGCGAAATGGAAACCTCAAGAGGAGGTTATGGCCATGGTGTGGATGGAGAAATATATTATATAGTATTGACTTTCCTATTATGGATGAAATTTAGACATTAGTGGTTCATGGAGATGATAGCCTGAGTTGCTCAGAGCCAAGGGAAACCTAAGAGCATTTCATACCCTTTGACTGATTGTGCCACAAGAAAAGGCACAAACATGGTAAGAGGACCGATAGTGACCGGAATATTGACAAAAATGTATGATTTAGGAACCAGATATGATATTTGTGAGAGTGGGAAGCCGATAGTGACAAGAAGTGCAATAGAACATGTGCTAACATGAAATGATGAATCAATGATAGTGTTATTGATAGTAGTAGATCTAATAGAAGTAGTGATATGCAAGTGATCAGAAGAGAATGTAGCATGATAGTCATGATCGGAGGAGATGTCTTATCATGAGCAACTAGAAAATCAATGGCCCTCGATGCAGGAGGAGGCACTGCCCGATATGTATGATTTGTTAAATAATCAGACGCTTGTTTTTCATGTTTTGGAAGAGGATTGTTGAAGATTTTGAGCTTATGATTTTCATTTATAGGTGTCAGATCCATAGGCTCAGGAAGCTAAATTATATTATTATCGATCAGATCTTGAATGAGATTGTTAAGTTTGAAACAACCGTCCATAGAATGTCCAACACAATGGTTATAGTTGCAATAGTAATTTTCATTGTAATTACTACCCTTAAGAAAAGATGGATCTAAATTGAGTGGAGGAGGAAGTGTAATAAGATTACTATCGATAAGTTGTGGTAATAGAATGTGTGGAGCGATAGCCAGTTTCGTATATGTACGCTTAGATGGTTGTCATTGAAGCTCTTTAGTGTTAAATACAACGTTGATAATTGTTTTGGCTTCAATATGTTTTGTAGTTGGCTTAAAATTTGATTTTCTTTGAAATCGTGTAGAATATGAAGCATCTTTCTGATACATAATATTGCCTATATATAAGATTTTAGTTCCACATAGCTTAAGAGTGTGGCACAAATGATCGAAGGATGGAGAGCTATCAAAGATAACAATCTCCTGAAAAGGAAGTAATATAATTTTGACAAATATATCTTGAATCTCAGAGTCTGTAAGCACAGTAGACATCTTAGCTAAGTTGTTTTTATATCGCAAGACATAATCCACTAGATGTTCGTTAGATCCTTGTTTAAGTTAAGTGAGTTGAGCATAGGATATCTTAGAGCTGATATTGATAGAGAAATGAGAGATAAAAATGTCATCTATATGTATAAAATATTTTACCGAGTGGACAGGTAGGTCATATAACCAACGCATCACATAATCGTGAAGACTGCGAGGAAAGAGCTTAGCTAGGAGAATATGATCATTCACAAAATCTAGACATGCCACATGAAACTCTCAGAGATGCTCTTGCGGGTCACCATGCCCATTGAAAATGGGAAGCTTATGGGTGGAAAAATTAGGAGGAAGCGAGTAATTGGAAATGGCAGGTGTGAATGGAGTATGAAGTAATAAAGTGGAATCCAGAGATGGAGATGCACGAGAAGTACCCTGCTGCAGTTGTCGGATTTGGACTTGGAGATCTTGATAAAGGGAGGATAATTATGGAGTTCCATTGGACAAAACTTTTCATGATTGAGAAAAAAGAGGTGGAGTGAAATGGTTAGTGGGAGTAGGAACAAAAATGGGAACGATAGAAATAGGTGGAAGAGTGGAAGAGGGCAGTTGAGTAGTAATAGCCATGGAAGAAGGAATGGATGAAGGGACATTAAGCATTATATGATTTGTGGCCTCCTCATGAGTAGAAAATAAAAGCAAGTCTAGATCTTGAGGATGTTCAGCGATATGATCATTAGGCTCCTTAAGGTAGGATTCTAGTAAATTCTCCATAAGATTGAGCCATAGTGATAAGATGATAAAATTCCCTAAAAAGATGGTGGATTCGAATGATGGTTTCATCAAATGATTAAGAAAATATAGAATTTATAAATTCCTAAATCTAATTACAATGTAGTAGTAAATGAAGTACAGAATAGACCCAAACAAATAAGCAATTAAGATTAAATACCCTAAGTGTAAATGAGGAGATAAAATGACTTAGTTGTTTTTCTATGATCCCAAAGGTGAATAGAACTGACGAACTAGAAAATCTGAAGTGCATATTGTCTCAATAAGACCCAAAAAAATGCAAAGATGTTGGAATATGTTGGACTGGGCACCTGGAATGGGTTAGGGGTGTCTGTGGGTGCTGCAGACCGATTCTGGTCACCTATGATTCCTCATGAACCTCAAGAAACCTCCTTTGAATGGTCGAAAGATGTTCATTGTTCTTCACTTCTTGTCGCTAGTATGTCGTAGAATGATCGTTGATGTCGTTGATAACCTGTAATGAAGATATGACCTATAAAACCCTAAAAAGCGCATTAAATCCCAAAAAAATAAAATAATACAAATGAGGGGTCAAACTTTCCTCATTTTTCAAACAAGTGATGTTACAACTGAGTGTTGGACTATATTTCAGACTCAATGTAGTTCTATGTGTGTGTGTGTGTTGAAATCATGCCCTAGGTGGATTTTGTGCTTGTCGCACTTGATAGCGAGCAAATAGCTAGATGTAGAAAATGTGGATAGATGTGTGCATGAAAGAATGAACTTCCCATCCTATGGAGTGTATGCAGAAGAATGAAATCTCTTACCCTTGTGTGGATGTTAGATGGATGCTTGAATTCTCTTGTAATGGCACTAGAATACAACCTTAGGTGGTGATAGTTAATGTTTAGTGCTTAGTCCTTTATTATGGTCACATAACTTTATATTTATATGATTCCCTTGCTTGAATTTTGTAATTAACCCCGAAAAGTCCTAATACCAAAAAGATAAGATGCCCAAACAGCTAGGAAGTACCCAAAAGATGGAGGTAAAGTATAAAGAGGTCAGGGGTGCCCAGAGCAGATGGGGGCACTTGGCGCTGGCGTCTTGGTTGGGTGTAGGTGTCTAAACTCTAAGAAACTAAAGGGTCGAAGGTAAGACTGAGAAAGAAGGTGTGTAAGACAAAAAGTGGCGACATAAAGAAAGCAAAGATGGCCAAAGACATGGGTCAATTAGTAATTTTCTTACTTAGGAATCATATTAATAGTATATGTGATCAGGACTAGATTGATACCCAAAGTGTGTGATTTTGTGTCTGCAGGTAGTTGTTTAGTGTTTGGGTCAATAAAATTAGCCACCAAATAGTCTCTCAAAAAGTGAATTCAAGGGACATCTGTGAGATAGAAGCTTGTGGATATTAATAATATTATGGAAAACACACTCAGTTATATCAATTTTTCTTATAGAAGGATAATTTAATGGATACATGTTTTCATGTAGCATTTCTTCTTCCATTGTCTCAATATTTTGTGAATCAAGTTTAGATGAATAATAGTCCTGAACGTACTCAGAGTGTTCTTATATTATTTCAACATCCAATGAGGACACAATCTCCTCTCTCCTCAATATCCTAATCATTCATTCCCAATTGATTGCATGAAATAGAAAAAGGTTTTGCAGCTAGGAATATGGATATTTTCTTTTCACCATGCCCATTAGTGATTTTCATATCCCCTACCCTACAATCAATAAGTGCAGCAACAGTAGCTAGCCACGAGCCTCCCAAAATTAAGGGATATACAATTTTTATTTTTATTTATAACCATGAAGTATACATAGTAATCCCATGATTCAATTGTGATTGGCACATCGTCTATGAGTCCTTTTGGCATAGCTACAGACTTGTCTGCCATTTGCAAGACCATGGATGTTTCTTGTAAAACAGGTAGAGATAATACATGATAGGGTATCAATAATCATGACATTTATGATAGCACCTAATTCAATCAAAACATGCGGGATCTTCACACTTTCAATAAAAACTATCACTATAGGGCTTTCGAGATCACCATACTTGGGGGAATTAATTTCCCTTCCAAAACACTGGCCAATTTACCATCGACCCAAATGGTCTTTCGTAGGTTCTTCTTTCTTCCTATGGTTTTGACACACAACTCTTTGATTTTTTTGTTCAATTCTAGGATATATCTAATAGCTTACCAAAGATGAATTCTAATACTTAACTTCTTCGACCCCTACATCAAATCTGATTTAAAGACCTCTTAATTTGGGATATTATCCTTCCTTAAGAACCTAGTTGGGAATGGTGTTGTTGGGGGTGGGTCAAGTATGTTCTCCGAAGTAGGTTTGAGTTGTGTTTCATTTCCCTCTTCCTTACCTCATGAATTTTTTTTATGATTGGAGAAGAGGGTTCGGAAACAACCTTACCTAAATGCAATAAGATGTTATCACAATCAATGGAATTCAATGAAAGTGTTTTCTTAGTTTCAACAATATATATCCGGTTCCCTTATTTGTTATTCTTTGGATTAGAAATGGACTTTGTTAGGATCTAAGTCTGGACAGGTTGTTTAGTTTGAGTGTAGGTAGTTGGTCTAGTTAATAAGGATTGTTTTTGTCCATGTGTTCTCCTTTGGTTATAAAATAGTTAGCCAGCACCCTGATGGGCATTCCACTGTTGTTGATATTGAGGGTTAAACTAATGAAAATGTGGTGGGAATTGTTGGTTAAGAGTCCATGGTTGGTGAAAAAAAATTGATTGCATATTCCATGGTTATAGACTCCACTCTTGTGGAACTTTTTGATTCCAAGGTTGAGGAGGGGTCATGGAGTTTTCCAGTAATTAGGAAACCATTGCGTCCTTAGATCATATTATTGGTTTTGATTTGGGAAAAAAAATGCCTCCTTTCCTTTGTGTCATGTAGCTAACTTTTTGTTCATGTTTTACATTTTTTCTTAAGATGGTTTTTAAGTAAGGGAAATAATCCACATTGGTCAGTTGCATGTTTCAAATCAAAAACTAGACAAACATTAGTTTTATCTAGTGGGTTCTCTTTAAGTCCACATTTATCTCTACATCTAGGATAGTATATGAACAATGACTTGGTTTGCTTGGATTTTTCCATGTCTACTGTTGTATTCAATTGTATCAGGAAATATGTTCTCATGTTTGCATTGTTTTTCCTTAACTTGGATATATCTCCATTGACAATCTTGCCTCTATTTTTACGTAGGTTTGGTCGAGTTCTAGAATAATTCCTATAGAGGTCAATAATTTATGTGAACTTGAGCTTGTTCATATCTCCCTTCCCCATAAAATTAAAAGCCTCTTGAATTTCATCATCCAATCATTGGAGAAATATTATTTTTAAAATAATGATGTTTAGGCCCATGCCACACCTTTTATGAAGGAAGAGGAAATGGTCAAGATAATCCTCTACACTTTCATCCTCCTTTTTTTGGATCCTAAAGAGTTCCTCCCTACAGTCTCTACATCTGCATTAATCCTCGTATTTTTCTAGGAAAATTGTTTCAATATCTTCTCAAGTATGGATAGAATTGGGTGATAGTCCCATGAACCATATAATTGTTGTATCTTTCACAGTTAAGGGAAACAAATTTAGTTTCTGAGTGTCAGAGGTATAATCATAGGTTTGCCACAATACTTTAAATTCAAATAAAAATTTATCAAGATCTTATGATAGTGGACCCCTAAACGTAGGTAAGATTGATGGTGATATATTTTTCATAGGGCCTTGATCATTGGGATCTAATTATATGGGATAAGTGAATATCCTACCCGGTGGTGGACCACCTTGGTTTCCTTCACTGGGATTTTTTACTATGTCCGTTGTCTTCTCTTATTACTCAACATGTTCCACTAGTAAATTTTGAGGGGGTTGTTTGGGTTTATTCTTACAAATCTACCTCTATGGTCTCTAGGTCTAAACATATACTTCCAACATGAAAAATAACAATTCCCTAACTCTAATTTTTATTTGATCAACCTGTTCCACATAATCCAAAATCACAAAAAGGATACATGTCATCACTACAAGACTTTTATATCTAAAAAGCGAGTAAGGAATAAAAAAGTATAAATGGAAACTTACCAGATCCTCAATAACACCAAAGATAGTACCTTCTTCTTCAATAACACCTTTGAATCCCCAAAAACAACGCCAAAAAGTGATAAAATTTGTTAATACTCCACTTTAAAAATTTAAAATATGCCAATCCTAGGGTGATGTCCAATGTTGTTTGCAATGAAGAGATGATTTAGAACACATTGAGCATGTAAACTAAATCAAATTGGAAATAACACATCTTTTATAATTAAATGATCTATTCTAAACTTATTGAAACCAGTAATAACAAGGGACAATACTTCCAACTCTATGATCACAAAAACAAAACAAAAAAATATGCAGGAATGAAAATATAGTCCAGATAAATGAAACACACTAATACAAGAAGTAAAGCAAATTAGAATAACTTGAACAAGAAATAATGAAAACTTCCCTTCACATTAGAGATGAATGGCCTTTGCTTCCCTTTAATTTGGTTGTTTTTTTACTCAAGAAAACACATTTTATCCCAGAAGCATGCTCTTTATTTATCAATAGTTCAGTTTACAATACTCTTTCTATCCTTTGTTAAAAGTTAACCCCTTTAGTCTATAATGACCCTGCCTTATATAGATTAGGTGGAGTCCTCTTCCTATTAGGAAACAAATTTTTACCTTTAAATATAATTTATTATACTAAAAATATGTGCAAGAATTAACTAAGTAGATTTATAACAGAACAATCATGGAACGGGTAGTTTGTCATGTCAAATGTATAGGTGTGCTTGTAGATTCTCATTCGAACTTGTCTTCTTGATGGAGGAGTTCCATAAATGATACTTGACTGGGTATGGCAATATTCGGGAGTTAGAAGAATTCAAAGCAATCATGTTCCTCGTGAAGTGAAGAATTCCACTAAATTAGGACTGGATGTTGTCAACTGAATCTTTAATGCATTGTTTAAACTATGTCAGCTAGTCGAAATCCATGTCGAAAAGAAGTGGTTTCCACCTAAGAAAATCAAATTCCATGATGGATTTGGTGTTGAATAGGCAATTCCAAAAACTATGTGAATCTTGTGCTAGCCATATGAGTCTAGTGCTTGACTTGTTGAGTCCTACGCTTGACTAGGTGAGTTCTACACTCATACAACTTCTTTTATATCCTTCCATTTACATATGTTAGCACCTAAAATCAATTTATATCAACAAATAAAGAAAGCATATAAAATATAAAAAATATCCAAGACACATGTTCAAAACACATATTGTAGTCAAGTGGAATTTTCATCTATAATAAGACTACTATTAGTTTTTATACAAGGTAAGATGGAAATAGTAGCAAAGATGGGACTTGGAAGATGGATTTCTAAAGGCTCGTCAAAATTGTATTCCACTTTAAGTTCTTTTGATATAATCTTCTTATATAAGTCTTTTTAAGGTGATTTTGAAAAAATCTAAGGTGCTTAATAGCATGAATTCGTGTCTCATCCAACATTTCTAACTCGTGCAAAAAAAAATCTTGGTAATTATCATCATCAATATTTCCTTTAAGTGACACCCTCAATGAAGGAATCTTAAAATCCATGAGATTATTACCTCTAACCCGTAAACCAATAATAAGGGGTTGTTCCCATAGATGTTCTTACACTTGTTTTATCAGTCTAAATGGTGTAATGTATTTGATTATGTCAATTGTTTCCATGCGTGTTAGTTGTTTTGGATATAATGTTAACAATATTCCATATTTGGTGATTTCATTTTGTCATTCCCTTGTGGATAATAAGACGTTAATAAATTATGCTCTAACTTACATTTGTCATGAAACTTCTTGGTCATCTCATTCTTGAAAGATGAAACATTATAAAGTAACCATTAAATACGCTCATCCAAATCTAGAAATAATGTCATGAGAAATATTCAAGTATCCTCACCTTTGGTGGTTTCTAATGGTACAACTTCAACCTAATTTGTAATATTGTTAGTTTTTATTATAATGAACTTGTGACCTTCCAAGAATTGAGGGTTAATCTTGCCAAATAAATCAAATCCCAATATGGAAAGCGGACATGATGAAACAATGGGTTGCAGCTCTTAAGATGGAGAATTAGTAAAATTATTATGTCTTCATCATTTATCATGCATCTCTACATATTCTTGATAAGAATGTTTCTTCATGTTCTAATAATAATTGTATTTTAAGAAATTTCTATGACATTTCCTTCCCACTAAAGTGTTTGATACTCACTATCATAAACCTCTTGTAATGCAATTTTGGCTCCTTCTTATCCAAGACATATAAATGATTTCCCATCAATGATAATTGCATCTCCAACTATTATATATATAAAGGTGTCTCTGCATAAATTCCTTCTATTACTTCTTTAAAATTGTACGTTATTTCTTCTACAAATATTATTAATCTCAAACTCATCAAATTCAACCATCAAATTGTGTACCAAATCTCTATACGGAATCAAATTATCTTCTTTTGTTTGATAAGTGAATGTTATTTGGTTAACCACAAGTTGAAAGTCAACATGCCCTTTGATAAATTTAACTTTTAGAATAAGTGTTGCATGGAGTCTTAGAATCAATGCCTCATACTCAACAATATTATGGGTACATGAAAAACGATATTTGTAAGCTATTGGCATAGTTTCTCCCTCAGGGGTAGTCAATTACAATCGTTGCCCCTACATCTAGAACCATCAATACACATTGTCCATGTCTTACTTTCATCAATGTGCATTACAAACTCATCTACAAATTATTAGTGATAAGAGTGATTGAATAAGGAAGCCTAAACTAATTGATCCACATTAGCTTGTCCTTTAATCAATTTTAATGATACAAACTTAAAAGCAAATTTTATTAACATGGCCCACTCGGCTATTCTTAATGGTAAATATGGCTTATACATCACATACTCCAAAGTATCAACCCTTGGTAATGGCATGTTTCATCATTGAGCAAATAGTGTAGATTTTTGTGATGTAAACATGACATCCAAGTATGATGTTTCCATTGAATTGTATTTTTTTCTCATAATCCACTAAAGTCTTATTGATATAATAAATTGATCTCTTTATTTTCATCATCATATTGTGTGAAAAATTTTCTCAAACCATGCTCTATATAATAAATGTATAGAAATAACAATCTATCTAAATGAGTGGCATCATAATAAAGGGTTGGCTAGAAATTCTTTGATTGCATCAAAATCCCTTCCACAATCATCATCAAATTTTATCTTTCTTTAATAAAAATGATTAGGTTCTATCCAATAGTTGAGCAACAAATCTTCTAATAGCTTGGAGTCTTCCTTGTAAAATAAAATTGGTTAGGTTCTATCCATTAATAGAGAAAAAAATCTTCTAATAGCTTGAATTTTTCCTTGTAAACTCCTTAGTTGCTTAATATTCTTAAAAGAAGAAATTTCAACAATTGCATATACTTTCTATGGATCTCCTAGAAATAATAAAAAACCAAGAAATTGGTGACTTATATTCACCATTCCTCCCCCTTTTTAACAACTGATTACGGTGCATGTATGCTAAGTGGGTCCTCTTTCCTTTTGATTAAAATTTTACAAATATAAGGAAATATGCCATTAGAATAATGACTACTCATGAAGGTCATTTCAGTGATGACTAAAAAAAGAAAAATACCACACAAAAATTAATTATCTATAACCTGAAAAATTTGTTGATACAACATCAAGACAACTTTTTAGAGTTGAATATTAAAAAAATTCCTCATCTTTCAAATATTGTTTCAATCCCTCACATGATTTTATTAAACTTCTAAAATAATGTGCATATAATCTTGAAAATGATGACATATCCCTTTGATAAGTAGCTTGTGGTTTAAATTTAAAAAGCATGACCACATAACAAAATGTAACCCAACAATTTATGAATGAGATTTTGTGTTGGTCACTTGGGTCAGTTTTTATTTGATTATAACTAGAAAAGCCATCCATAAAAGAATACATCTCATTCCCTATGAAATAATTGGCAATCATATCAATGTTGGGAAATGGGGAAACATCATTATACCATGTTTTGTTTGCATCTTGAAAGTCTGTACATATCTTCATGCCCCTAGTTGGCTTACCAACTATGAAAATAATTAAAATCCATTTAGAGTAATCAATGCATCTAATAAAACCAACATTAAGCAATTTTTGGATTTCCTCTTTGACCAATGAAGCTACTTTACAATGCATGTTTTTAATATTTTTCTTTACACATTTTGTATATGGATTCAAAAAAAATTTATGGATTGCAATATATATAGACACATCATGCATGTATCAACATAGGGCCTTGCAAAAATACCTTGATAATATTACAACTCTATATAAACATTTTTCTCTTCAAGAGTCAAATGAGGCACCTAACTTTAACATCTTGGGTGTGTCACTAGTATCAATGTTAATATCAAATGTATATTCATATAATAAGGCTGATATATCTTCCATAAGGTGCAATAAGTAAGGTATCTAGAATGTTTAAGGTATTCTCTTCTATACAAGGGCTCATTTTTTTCAAAATGAGCAAGATCACTCAATGTAAAAGGGAATCTATTCTTTATGATGATACATAGGTAAATCTACATTAGTTCATATATATTCCACTAACTTTGTCATTAAAAAAAGTATTAAGATATGGTGCCTCATAAAGGATTAACTTAGACAATATAACTTTGAGTTCCCATTGTTACTTCCATGGGAAAATTTTAACACGTGGTCATAAATATGTGAAATAATTTCCATTTCTGTAGAATTATGTGTTGTAGACTTCTTAAATTGATCAAGAATGTGTCTCATTGAGTCCATAAAAGTGCTATGGTGATTATTTTATCTAATATATAGATTGTCTACATTAAAGGTCGCTTCCTTGATTTTGACATTTTTTGAACTATTGGTTTATCATTGTCATATCGCATTCCTTATCTATCCTTGTGAGTAGTTGGAAGTATATATTCTATTATACATTTTTAACTCTTCCCTAGGCCTTGAGCATTATAGCCAAAAATAATTGGACATGTAATCCCAAAGCCATATCTCTATAAAATAGTTAAAGTAAGTCTAGATCTTTTGGTTATCTTTTTGTGTTGTAACAATCATCCATCATCGGGCCTTTACCCCTTAATATCTTTTGGTTGTTCTTGAATAATCTACATGTTTGATTTTGTCTTCCATAATATTGAGGGGTGATATAGAGGGCTTCAATGTCAAATAGGGTCATTTCATCTTTATACTGCTTTGGGCTTATTGGTGTAAAACTGAATTTGGATAATTTATCATCTATGGTATCAACTTGGTAATTATTATCTTCACTATCTTATTATCCTTACTACATTAATCAAACTCAAAGGTTTTCATTTGATCCATTGGAATAACTCCTTGAGATGTTAGTATAGTTGGTTAACTCTTATTCAAGTGAGGCACGATAGTATCTTAAGGCTCGGCCATTTTGCAAAATCTGCAAGATCATTTGTGGGATATGTCTAAATAATTCCCTCATGTATGAACTTCAAAAATATATGTAAAATGGATGGAATGGATCCCGTATCATGTAACCAACTTCTCCCAAGTAAAATATTGCAGTTTACATCATTAGGTATAACTTGAAATTTTATGGCTAGAATATAACGTCTGAGTAATATATTCAATGTAAATGCTCCAAGATCCTTTCTTGATTGACTACCAAAACCCTTGGACCATATTGGAGTTAGAAGGGTTTGTCTTCCAATGCGTAGATGTAAGAGAAAAGACTTGCTACAAATGTTTAATTATGAACCATTGTCCACAAGAAACCTTTTGATCCCTATGTTATTTATTGTAACTTGAATGTGCAAGGGTAAATGTTAATCTACAATATTTCCTAAAGAATTGGAATATTGAACTGGAAAGCATCCTAGCTAGGCACATCTCCATTGACATGTCCTTGGTCAAGTGGACACCACCATAGGATGACCGGTACAAACTCAAGTTTGATGGTGCCTCCAAAGGCGACCCTGGAGCTGCGGGGGGAGGGGGGGGCATATCATCAAGGGAATATTATGGTGGCCTATGCTGGACCTATGGGGACCCAAACAAACCACTATGCAGAAGCTCTTACTACTCTATGGGGTCTTTATGAAGCTAAAAAGCTTAATATTACCAATCTCATAGTGGAAGGGGATTCGCTCAACATTATCAACAATATTAAGGGTTGTTTTCCTTCCGATTGGAATATTAAAGACTTCATACAAGAATCTAAGGATATTTGCAACAGTTTAATCAATGTCAGCATTCTCCACACCTGCCATGAAGAAAACAACTTGGCGGATCATTTTTCTAACGTGGGTGTAACTTGTAATAATTACAAATTTTGGGCAAATCATGAAGAAATCCCTAAGACTGCGAAGGAAATTATGAAAAAGTAAGTCTTGTATATTTTTTTCTACGGCTTGTACTGATCTCTCTTCTGAGCAAATGGTTTTTTGCCACCTCGATCAACCCACACGCTCAAGCACTCCTATCAACCAATGGCCATTTCATCGATTTCCCATATCTTTCTTTGGCTTGCTCATTTGTACGGACTTTCTACTTGCAGGACATTGTTTTTGAGTTGTTAGCCCTCTGTTTAACGGTGTCCAAATCTCTGCTGACATGGGAGGTCCACTATGCAGGGTTGAACCTGTGTTCGATCCTTCTTGACAAGTTAATGTTGATATGTGGAAAGCCATTGATGTCGACGGCTTTACTATTTTTATTCAAAGGATAAAGGGTTATGACCAACACATTTCTATTATATTTACAAAGCACTGGAAAAGCAAGGTGTTTACGTACAAGGGCAAAGATTTCCCTATTACTGAGTGCCTGATTTCTTTTGTTACAAGTTTGGGATCTGAAGGCATAAAATTCGTCTGCAATAAGTTTGACAAGGATGCAGAGGAGAAGTTCCTTCAAGGATCAGAGAAAGTGGAAATCAAAAAGGTCGTAATCGTTTGTTCCTCCATCCCATCCTTGTACGATGAAGTGGCTCACTTAGTTGTTTGGTATGTGACTCTGGAAGGTTGATTCTCTACCCTCCCCCTCCATCATTTGGTTATTTTGAATCATTTTCCCAGGGATCCTAGGTTTAGTTTGGCCTACTACATACTTTGGTCCCTTGAAAAGTTTATTAATGAAGTACACACCCATAGGAGAACCCTATCACTTCATCAAGGGGTCATTCTGTTGATTCATCTCTATTGTCATGAAATGGTGGCCAATAACCTTTCCTCCTCCACCTCGCTCCCCCCTCCCACCTCACTCTAACAACCCTAAAAGGCTTAGGCAACCCTCTCGACCAGCTAGGAGGCTCTTTAGAAGCTATGATAAAAATAAAGAGCATGATGTTGCTAAGAGCTTGTTGAATATCAATCAAACTCTGGATGCCCATCTTCCTCAATTCAACCCCAAGGGTAAACAACCTAAATTGGAGAGTATTGAGTCCAAATTGAAATAATTTCTTAAGAAGCAGCAAACTTGGGAAGCCACTGTTGACAAAATTGTTTCCAAGCAATTAAATCATCTCACTATGCAGAAATTCTTTCTCGACTTTTTGCATACTCAGGTTAAGCAACTATGCGATGTGAGTGGCCTACTGAAGGATTTGTGGAAAGGGGGCAAGGCTACAAAGAAGATACTCTCCTCTAGTAGCAAAGATCCTGAAAAGCTTCTAGCTATGAACTTGTTTAAAGTGTTGGAGGATGTGAAAAATGTTTTTCAACAATGTCTTGGTTAGGAGGATTCTATCTTCCTTGTTCTTTCTATTTTTTTGATGTTTTTGTGTTGGTTGTGTAGTTATTATGTATCTACTATTTGGTTGCATTTTTGCTCCATCCTGACGGTTTGTCTCTTCCTTTGTTATGTTTTGCACTATCTGGTAGTTTAGGCCTTTTGTTGGGTTGTCGTCCCCACGGATCAAAAAACCACCTTTGTATCTTTTGTATTATCTAGTTGTTAGGCTTGTAGTTGGGGTGTGGTCCCCACTCATCAAAAAACCACTTTATTCTTCATGCTCTTTCTGGCCTATGGGCCTTTTTGTTATCTGGGGTATGGTCACTTCCAAAAAACTATTTACCAATAATAATAAAAATGTTGATAGGAGGCATCGGGATAAGTAACATGTTCATGGGCAACATTGGTTTGAAATGGATCAATTGTAACATGTAAAGCACTTCACCATGTATTCATGTAATTTAGTTATATGTCAAGTATGACCCTTATGACACTCAGTTCCATGTATGCACTCACTCCTAGACTATAAAACTTGAAAAGGTATATTAAGATAATCAATTACAATATTAGCTTCACAATTTTATCGTATTACCATGTATTTTTTTTAATTATTGTTTCTTGCTGATGTGAATGTATTATAATCCTTTATTCTTCACTATAGTTGATAATCTAGTAGGTCATGCCAAGTTTGTAACTAAAATGTTGGAAACCTTGGAACTTTAAGTTCTCATAGTTTAATTATGATGGGGTGTATTTGATTTTGTTTTAAGCTTTTGAATCTAGTAGGTCATGCCAAGTTTGTAACTAAAATGTTGGAAACCTTGAAACTTTAATTGGAGTTCACATAGTTTAATTGTGATGTGGTGTATTTGATTTTGTTTTAAGCTTTTGAATTTATCAATTATTAGAGATACGTATTAATTTATTATTAGAGATACATACGATAAATTAACATCTAAGGATGGTACATATGATAGTGATCTAGTAATAAGAAGGTTTCATTCTCTTGGAAGTAACTTATGTTGATAATTCTACGTGGACATGTAAATGCAATATGGTTTACCCATCCTAAGGAAAAAAAAATGGCCACTACCAATCAAAAGAAAAAATAACATGATTGGTGTCTTGTTAGGGAGCATGCAGATTAGCAACATCTTGACAGGCAACCATGACTTGAAATGGATTGGTTGTAACATCTAAATCACTTGGCCACATATTCATGCAATTTAGTTCTGTGGTTTGTATGACCCTTAGAAAACTTAATTAAATGTGTGGACCCACTACTAGAGAAGAAACATCTAAGTCAAAATATTGCAGATGACCGTGCAAAGTTAGAAATGTATAGAAAACTGAGGATGGAACGGACTTTAGGGATCTCTTTCCATTTGCCAATTTTTAAAATAGAATCATAGTAACAGATTCACCCTTGGCAAACATGTCATCTATGTCATTGTGATGGATTCATGCAAGGTTGGCCTTGTAGGCAGTAACTATGGTCAAACATGCCAGCTATCTCATAGTGATGGATTTGTGCATGGTAAAGATGTCACCTATACATCAATGATGCATTCACTCAAGGCCAAACCCGCCCCTAATATGACAACAAAGGAAACCAACCACACCAAATGGACAATTGAATGTGGCATCCTAGCTATTGAGATGTTTTGGTTGTTGAGGTCTTCTATGTCAGTTTGCAACATGAATGGGCATGAATAGAGAGATCTTGAAGAATTTGAAACATCATCTAGAGTGAAGTTCTAAGTTAAAAGTAAGTTGTAGGAGTTGTCATTTGCAAAGAGCATAGAGAATCAAGTGTAAAACAAACAAGAGAAGTGGTTGTAGATGCCAATGGCCTTGTGAGCTAGTAAACTTACAATTTTTGTGACAGTGGAAGGAGGTACAACCCCACTTGCTAGAGTTTTTACCCATCCTTGGTTTCTCCATATCAAATCTTGTGTTGATTTGTTGTGTGTTTGCTGCTAAGATCTCTCTTTTCATGTTTCAATATCAATACCTCATTTCCTTCATCAAAATCTGTTGTATGGACAACTCTATGAATGTTTGTGCATATGCAAAGTACCTAAACTCTACACATAACTGATTAAGAGCAATCGCAGATAAGTAGACTCCATGTTTATGACTTGGGCATTGGTAGAACCAAGTTCCACACAGATCAAACCTGCTGAGTTTTCACTTGTGAACAACTTGCTTTTTTATATCCACCGTTCAGAAAAATGTCTTGTGTTGATGGTAATTAGAATTAGCTTTTGAGAGTCTCGAAATTGGTCTAAGCTATGCAGTTAGCTTGTAACTACACCTCCAAAAATGATTTTATAGCTCTATTATCTGAGCAGCTGCGGGTTTAAAATGTTTTGATATACTGATTTGTTTGGGGCCCATCTCTTCACATGAATATCATGTATTTTAATTCAGGCTATATTATTTTCTACATTGATACAATGTATGGAAACGATTCATGTATTTTTGTTTAACTGTGAATAGACCGCTCTATTAAAATTAAGATTTAGTGGTTATTCAAGTATTTTATACTAAAACTTCCTAACATTGGCTCCATCATAAGCTGAAGAATCTATAAAGGTTAAAAACAGTTCAGTTGGAATGAAAATAAGATTAATAAAGAGAAGACTTCAAAAGAAAAAATTTTACAGTGACAGGAGAAAAGATTGATTGTTTGAATAGTTACACCTGGAGATTAGTTTTTAAATTAGAGGAGCAGTATCAAACTTTTCACTGCCTCATGAACACTTCTTGGGAAACCATTAATGTAATCTGAATAACTTCTCTACTTTATCAGCTTGCACTTAACATAAAAATGTGCATACACATACATACATACAATTATTGAAAATGCCACAGCATTTTCAAGACACCTGACCAAAGATAAACTGCATACGATCAACATATTAGGTAGCTTTTAATAAGCCTCATCCTATCAGCATCTTGGGATTTAGATTGTATATCAAAATTGTATCACATATTGTTGCAATATATATAATACTATTCAAAATAGAAATATTCTTGTTTTGTGTGGGGGTACCTCTCCTAATTCGTACAGTTGTGCAAATAGGGAAAGTTTTAATAACAATAAGGAATAGAATTGTCCTATTATTTCATTAAATTTAGCTCGTGTTATGTAGCTTCCTGAAGAACTTGGGTCATCTTCTTCTAGATGACCACCTTTTCAACATCCAACTTGAAAAAGGATCTTTTCTATTGTGCCAATGACATTCTTTAAGGTGGAGTAAAAGCAACATTGATGGAAACCATGCATGCCCTATTCAAATCTAACTGCAACACATATGTGTACAAGAGGAAACCAGAGCTAACAAAAGTTATTTAACTAAAAGTCAGACAAATCTTTTCCACAACATCTTCCCTAACTTCAAGTAATCCATGCCAAATTCATCAATGTATATATATATAGGAACTTCCATTAATGTTTGACATTTGCTTGGCCTTCATGTTCTATAGAGAAAAAGCCTAAAGTGGATAAGAACCACCACTGGCATAGCTTAAATCTAGGAAACCAGTTAATAAATTAGTAGCTTTACAGTTTTACTCTTCGTAGATTTACAGTTTTACTCTGATTTTCTCAAATAATTGCAATGGTGACAGAGCATTTAGAACCCCGTTGCAATACAATAGACTAAGCATATGATTTAATGTTCTGTAACAGTTGAACATTTGTTGTTACCTACCAGTAAACTGCAATACCTATTTCAGGGTCAATATGAGGCAGCAGTGATCTATTTTGTCATAATTTACACGGAGTATTAGTGAATAGAAGTTATTATACATAGGGATTTTGTAATAGAAATATTTTTCTTACATTAGAAAAAAAACAACGAAATTGGCTCATTGGTCCTGTTTGGGAATCAAGATCTGCCAAAGGCCATGGCCTGGCATACCAAATGGACAAGAAGCAGGATAGTATAAAATGAAGTGATTTATCCACCTTTTTCTCAGTTCTCAATAGCCTCTCCCTTTCTACAAGGAAAAACTATCTACAATAATGCAGTCATTGTTAAGGGTTCCAATGAAGGGATGTCTTAGATCACGCAGCTTACAAATTCAGAGTTAGATCTCACCGAAGCAAGATCTCAGGAACAATATAACAAGAAACAATGAAAGCTTCTTCTACTAATATGAGAAAAGATTTACAAACTTTGGCACAATGGCTCCACAATCAATGATAATCTTATGACAGGACTCTACAGAAACTCTCTGAGAATTTCAATTCTATGATATATCCTGGCTAAGCTTGCAGAATCTGCTAAGCTTCTACAAGACCAAACTTGGCTCAATTTGGTAACTATTCCCTAGACTGCCCCAGATAGATCACTCTATTTCTAGACTACAATTCAATGCCTTCCAATATGGATGATCCTCTCAAATGAAAAGATGCCTAACACGTTCACAGATACCTTCTATTTATAGAATCTATCAAGAATCAAGGGGGAGAACAAGGATACCTTTGCAAGTAAATATACTCTTGCAAAAATTCCTCAAGATGCCTTAGATTACTGTTGTCACCCAGAAGTGCACCCTGGTAGAGAATGGTGTGTGTACTCTCTCCTGTTGACAAAATTGGAACACCTCAAGGTTTTGGGTAACTTATGACTGAGGTGAACCTCCAGAGTGGGTTGGTTCCCTTGTGAATCACCTAAAACTAATAAAATTGACAAGGAAAAGGGAGAAGGAATGCAGGAAATGTAAAATTGAGGTGATACACACATGTATTGTTAGGAAATAAGGGATAAAATATGCGGAATAATCCCTCACAGAATTGCAACAGTAGAAACTAATATGCAGAAAATATTACAGATCTCAAATAAAATTATAGAATAAAATAACACAACACAAAGATACAGTATTTAATGTCGTTCGCCCAATTTGGGCTACGTCCACCAAGAATTACTTGTTCAGATTTTATTACAAGCCACCGCTCTCTCAATACAATACCCAAATCTGTTTGGAGCTATGGTCAACAAACTCTACAGAATTCACACCCGAATTCAAAACACATCTGCAATGTTACATTATATCTACCATATGCACAAAACCATATAAATAGACAACTACTTAAGTAGTTTTACAAAACCGTGGGTATCAAAACCATGGGCCAAAACCGTCCCATAAACCTATGGGTCAAAAAACCCGCCTATATGAGAAAATCACATTTCCCGATATATCGGGCACGTTTTAAGGCCCAAAAAAAAATTTGGGCGCTGTCGCCCCTGAACCCCTGCTCGGGGCCCGGCTTGGCCTCGAACCCCGGCAAGACAACGTGGAAAGTGTACAGTACTCTTAGTGTACAGTCTTCAACACTTTCTCACATGAAAACAGGCTCCACAACCTAACAATCTCCCACTTAGAAACTAGTTTTCCTTTGAGCAAGCTTCTCAACCCTTCACTAGTTTCTATGAAGACCAACCAAAGCTGAACATAGCTTCAATTTTTCCTTTGTGACCACCTTGGTTATCATGTCTGCAGGATTTTGACTGGTATGAATCTTCTCCAGCTTCAACTTCTCTTCCTCCAAAGTTGCCCTGATGAAATGGTACGTTAACTGTATATGCTTTGTCCTAGAGTGGAAAGCAAAGTTCTTAGCTAGGTGTATAGCACTCTGACTATCACTATGCAACTTTCCTTCCTCCTGCTTATGCCCCAACTCCTCAAGTAATTTTTGTAACCAAATCATTTTCTTGCTTGCCTCTATGGCAGCAATATACTCAGCCTCCGTGGTTAACAAAGCCACCAACTTCTGTAGTCGTGAAATTCAGCTTACTGTTGTTCCACCTACAGTGTAGACATAACCTGTTGTGCTCCTCCTACTATTTACATCTCCAGCCATATCTGAATCTACATAACACACAAAGTGGTGTTTGATCCACTGTAGCACAAAACTATCCCCATGGTCCCTCTCAAATACTGAAGGATCCACTTTACTACCTACCAGTGATCTCTACCTGGATCACTCATAAATCTACTCACCTCTCCCACTGCATGGGCAATATCAGGCCTAGTGCACACCATGACATACATCAAACTGTCAACCGTTGATGAGTAAGGTACCTTGGACATCTGGTTTCTCTCCTGCTCTTTCTTAGGACACTATTCCTTTGATAACTTGAAATGTCCTGCCACAGGAGTCCCAACCGGTTTAGCATCCTGCATATTAAACCTCTCCAAGACCTTCTTAATGTACTCTTCCTGAGATAAAGTCAACTTCCGTTCCTTCCTATCTCGAGATATCCTCATACTAAGGATTTGTTTGGTTGCCCCCAAATCCTTCATAGCAAAGGATTCACTTAGCTGCTTCTTGAGTACTTTTATTTCCTGCATGTTTTTACCTACAACCAACATGTCATCCACATATAGACAAATGATAATATAACTGTCATCCTCAAATTTCTTTGTATACACACAATGGTCAGAATGACATCTAATATAACCTTGCTCCATCATGAAGCTATCAAATTTCTTATACCATTGACGTGGAGCTTGTTTCAAGCCATACAAGCCCTTCTTCAGTTTGCACACCATCTCCTCTTTACCTTTTACCTCATAGCCCTCTGGTTGCTGCATATATAGTTCCTCCTCCAAATCACCATGGAGAAATGCAGTCTTTACATCAAGTTGTTCTAAGTGCAATTCTTCTGCTACAACTATTCCTAGAACATTTCTAATAGAAGTCATTTTTACTACAGGAAAAAAAATCTCATCAAAATATATACCTTTTTTCTGTGCAAACCCCTTGACCACCAACTGGGCCTTGTATCTTTTCTTGCCTCCTTCTTCCTCTTTGACTTTGAACACTCACTTGTTCTGTAATGCTCTTTTGCCTTCGGGTAGCTTCACCAAATCTCATGTCTGATTCTCCATGAGAGGCTGGTGCTCCTCATCCATGGCTTGCTCCCACTTCTTCCTAACATCTACCTACATTGCTTCATCAAAGCTCTCTAGCTCTCCACTATTAGTGAGTAATAAATAATAAAGAGAAGGAGAAAAATGTTCAGGTTCTCTTCTTACCCTAGAAGACCTCCTCAATATAGGAGTTTGGGGTTCCTGTTGAGGGGGTTCATGAATTGATTCATGTGTCACTTTCCCATCCTGGAAGATCCTCCACCGCTGCATATTCTTTCTTGGATTCTTCCCTATTTTCCTGGAACTACTGCTTATATATGACTTTCTCATTAAAGACCACATCCCTAGATCGAATGATTTTCTTGTCCTTAATACTCCAACATTTATATCCAAAGTCATCACCACCATAACCAATGAAAGTACATTTTTCTGATTTAGCCTCTAGCTTGGTCCTATCATCCTTGTCTATATGGACAAACACCTTACATCCAAAGACTCTAAGAAATGAATAATCAACTTTCTTACCATACCAAGCCTCCTCAGGTATGCCTCCTATTGGTGCAATTTCTGGGTTTGCACGCTTTGCCTTAATTTCCATGTTCCATTTTTGCTCCAAAACGTTCATTTACTCTAATTGGTGACCTGCAATTCATATTTTCCAATTGAATGCCTTTGAATTGCTCACATTATCATGATTTTGCCCTAAATTGAAACAAAAATCCAAGTTTCCCCTTTGTTGTGCCCTAATTTTTTCATTTACACGGGCTGTGTCATTTTTTCCTTTCCCTAATCGTGAAATTTTTTGAAATAGATCGAATCAGAGTTATTTGTTGCTAAAATCCTAATTCCCAGGCCTAAACCATTGTGAAATCATGATTCATTGGATTCAAAACGAAAAAATTTGCCTTATGAATTTTTTCGATTTCTAGGGCATCCCCTGCATTTTTTACGTTTTGACTGGCATACGAGTGTCATCTGCCCATCAAAATTATCCTTGCATGTTATCGCTAACGTGGCAGGTTGCTATTGGCCAGGAGCGATCGGGAAAATATTACAACTTGTCATTTTTTTACTTTTAGCAAAGGAAAATTTTGCTCCGCGGCCCCGCATTTGCTATAGTGATGCGCCTACATGGCATGATTTGATTGGTTAGAGGATCTGCGCGTGGTGAGGGTCACTTAGAACATTTTCTTCCATTTTGGAAAATTTCTCGAAGTCACTTTTTGGTCCCAAGGCCCGCGTCTAATGGGAAGCAAACACGTGGCGGGGGGAGTTGGAGAAAAATTTTGATTTGGGGATTTGCGGAAAAATTTTGACCCAAGGGCCCGCATCCAATGAAAAGAGGACACATGTCCAGGAGGGTCAAGCAGAGAGGCGAAGAGTTGGAAAAATTTGAAGTTTTTGGCTTCAAAATGCCAATGGAAAAATTTGGCCCAAGAGCCCGCAACGAATTGGAAGGTGACACATGGCACAGGAAGGTCAAGCAGGTGGAGGAGGGACTTGAAAAATTTATTATTTTTTGCCTCGGATGCCAAGGGTAAAAATTGAAAAATGGGCCCGCCTCCAATGAAACGTGGACACGTGTCTAGGAGAGCCAAGGGAGAAGCGGGGTAGTGCGTGTTTTCTGGATTTTTTGCCTTTGGAGGCAAAATCTCAAAGTTAAAATTTGAGCCGAATCTCCATAACGAATCATGAAGCAACACATGTCCACAAGGGTAAAATGGATCGGCAAACTTTGTGATAGTTTTGAATTTTTTTAACTTCAAAGGGTAAAAAGTAATTGTTCACCCCAAACTCCTACAACCATTGAAAACAGGACATGTGTCCAAAAGGAGGCAGAGGATTTTGTGCTCGTGGAGGAATGAAGGAAAACTTGGAGGGACGGCTCCGCAACGAATGGGAGACCACCATGTGGCGGAGGAAGCAGCGGGCATTCGAGGCCCGCGGAGGTTCTCAAGGAAATTTTCCTTTTTTCACAAAAGGAGCAAAATTTGTTATTTTGGCCTGCGGATCTTGGTAGGGTCCACCTAGGGACACGTGGCGTGTCCAAGGGGCGTGCGGGGAAAATTTTCAAAATTTTCCCGAGGTCAAAAAAGGTTCAAAATGCATTTATAAGGTTGGATGCCCGGTCTAATGGTATTTGGACACGTGTCCACCTTATCCAAAAGTCAAATAAGATATTTTTGAGCCTATATGTCGAATCTCATCAAGACATGTGGAGGTCGGAAATTTAAAGTTGATTTTAAATCAACGGTTGTTGAGTGTTTTCGTTTCTTGCCACCATTGGAGCTCCAAGATGCTTGGAATCGTCATTTTTGCACCAAATTGCATGAAATTTTATATGAAATTGCATCCCCTCGACCTTCTGGATGCAATGGAATCATTCATTTGAGCTATTTCGGTGCCCTATAGTGATTTTCATGAAATATTTTTTTCAGCCCATGTAAAAATGTGAAAAGTGAAAAATTAAAATTGTAGAGTTAAAAATGATGAGGGAAAAGGGTGGAAAATGATTGCAAATGCATGTTGGCATGGTGGAATGATAAAAAAGTGACCCTAGGATGGATAAGGATCTGAATCCATGCAATATTTTAAAATATTTTGTGCATCTCTGGCATTTTACGAGCTGTTTTACAGTTTTATATCATTTTTCATCAAATGGATAGGGTTTTGTAACAAATTTGATCCCTTTGGCCATTTCTTTGCTTGGGATGCAAGGATCCAAGCTGGCATAGGGTATATTATGTAATTTGAAGACATTTTGAAAATTCTCTTGAAAATTTTGGAGAAAGAGAAGAATTTTCACGAGGAAAACTGGAAGAAGTCCATTTTCTTTTGGAGAAACTGTCTGAGAGCCCTTTTTTATTCCTGTTTGCATCAAATGTTCATCATGTTGAGTTGGTTTCAGTTGTAAAGCCATCAACAAGCTTTGAGATTGTCTAAATAACATTCCCTTGCTGATATATTTGATCAAATTCTTGGATTAACTGGTTTTATCTCTTGGAAAAGCTTGCATACACTTGTATTTCAGTATGTTTTCAATTTTTGTTTCATGCTCATGTTGCAATCTTGTGTTTGGGGTCTTTATTGGTCATACATGGTCTCATTTCTTGTAGAGGGTTTGAAGGCATCTGCAATCTTCCATTCAGAAGAGCATTCATTTGAGTGAAGATAAACAGATTTAAATTCATCTTACCTTCCTTGTAAATTGAAGGTGTTTGTAAACCTTTGGGTGTACCTTAGGTCATGATCTAACAAGGGTTTCTAAATGCTTCATTGATATTTTGCTTCAAGCCTTTGTGGCAGGTTATCAAAGTTTGTATGGAATAGTGCATATTTGGGCATCCATGTGTGCACACATCCTGGTTCAAAGAGCACTTCAAATTCATTGAAACATCTCTGTTGTTTAGGTGTTGTAATTCATTTGCAAAGCTTCCCAAAGAAGTTGATGATTTATAGCTACTCTTGTCCCAACATCTCTCATCATAATTTCACTTTAAACTAACTCATCCTACCTACAATACCCCCTACATTTGCATTGTGTCCACAAAAGAATTCAATCCTTTCACTAAAATGCACAAAGTTGATCAGGGTTTTATCATGTCTTTAGTAGCTCTAGCTTTGTTTTGAAAACATTTCCATCATTTAGTAGTGACAACTCCTTTGAGTTTGGATAATAGATACTTGATCATGTTTTCACAAAGCCTCTTCCATATCATATGCAAAACACAAGGATATTTCCATCTCTTTACCATATAAGAGCTGCAATATAGGTTCTTTTGCCTTTGTTGATAGGCACAACCTAAAATAATGAGGGTTAGATCAAAACCCTCTTGAAGGTGCTATCCATTCCCTCAATTCTTGAATGCAAACAAGCAGATAGGTGTGCTTCCCCGGCTACAAACGACATACAAAACATCTATCTATCCTTGAGTGTTTTGTGCAAATTTATGATGATGTTTAAGTTGTGAAGGAGAGTAAAATTGGATACCAACTCCTCCATCCAAGGCACTTGAGGGTCCTTTGTTTATCAAGTACACACCTGTGCTCACCGCTTCTGCCCAAAAAGAAAGAGGCACTCTTGCATGTAACCTCATGCTCCTAACACCTTCCATTATTGTTCTATTCATCCTTTCTGACACCCCATTTTGCTGCAGAGTTCCTGGAACCTTCTATTGCCTGCGGATTCCATTCTTAGAACAGTAATCATCAAATTCATTGCTGCAATACTCCCCTCCATTATCTGATCTGAGACATTTTAGCTTAAGACCTATTTCATTCTCTATCAATGCTTTCTATTTAACAAAAGTGTCAAATACATCAAATTTATTTCTAATACAATAAACTCAAACTTTCCTTATTGCATCATCAATAAAAGTAGCATAATAACTTAAACCCCCAAGAGATGATACATGAGTCGGCCCCCACACATCAGAATGCACCAGCTCTAACTTACTCTCTTTCTTTGTAGGTCCAACCTTGAAAAACCTTGCTTGCTTCTGTTTCCCATATATGCAGTCCTCACAAAACTCTAAACCTGTTTCTATATATCTGGGCAAATCTTTTTTTATGATCTTCATGCCCTTATGGCTCATATGACCAAGCCTATAGTTCCACAATGTTGTATCTACTTCTAAAGCCACAAGAGTACAAACATTAGTGCTATAAATGGTTAAATACAAGGTTTCAACCTTCTTACCTCTTGCCACCACAAGAGCACCCTTGGTAACCTTCCAAGAGTCCGTTGTAAATATCACAGTACAACCATCACTTCCCAACTGCCCTGCCAATATCAAATTTCGTCTTAATGTAGGCACATGTCTAACATCCTTCAATAGCCAAGTATTCTCATTCTGCATCTTAACCTAAACAGAACTTTTTCCAACTATGTTGCAAGGCTCGTCATCACCAAGAAAAACATGCCCAAAATCTCCTTGAACATAATCAACAAAATAATGCCTATGTGGAGTAGCATGGAAAGAAACCCCCGAATCTAAAACCCAAGATTCAGTAATATTGTGCAAAGAAATAATCAAAGCATCCTGACATACATTACTCGTTGCCACATTTGTCTCTTTGTTTTCTTCCTGTTGTTTCTTTTTGTCCCGAAGTTCCCAACAGTCCTTCTTTGCATGCCCAGACTTTCCACAGTGCCAACATACCATCTTGCTTTTTGATTTTGACCTTGCCTGATCCTTTGATTTTCTACGGCTTCCTCTATTCTTCTGTCTCCCTCTAGTTTCCACTGTCAAAGCATTCCCTGAAGTGGAAGATTCACCAAGGTTTTTTCTTCGCATTTCCTCGGTTAGAATCACCCCTACAACATCTTCAAACTTCAACTTTGAGTTAGCTGGAACCAAGTTGCTTACCGCCATTACCAGGCTATTCCAACTCTCAAGTAAAGAGCACAGAACTAATAAAGCCCTAACTTCTTCATCAAATTCTATTGTAACCGAAGCTAGCATAGTTACAACCATATTAAAATCATTTAGATGATCTGCTACTGAACCATTCTCAGACATCTTCATATTAAACAACTTTTTCATTAAAAATATCTTATTAGAGGCAGAGGATTTTTCATACAACTTCCCTAATGCATCCATTAGTTTTTTTGTAGTCTTTTCCTTTGAAACATTAAATAATACCGAAAATGCAAGACACAACCGGATTGTCCCAAGTGTATTTCTATCCAGCAAATCTCATTCTGCATCTGTCATGCTTGAGGGTTTGTTCACCTTCTCAAATAGCGAAATATAAAGATCCTTCTGATAAAGATAATCTTCCATCTGCATCTTCTAAAGATTGAAATTCTACCCATTGAATTTATCAACCCTAGATCTTTCATCATCTACCATAGCTCCCACTCCAGATAAAACTTTCCCTGCGATTCAACACTTTAGCAAACCAAACCAGGCTCTAATACCAATTGTTAAGAAATAAGATATAAAATATGTGGACTAATCCCTCACAGAATCGCAACAGTAGAAACTAATATGCAGAAAATATTACAGATCTCAAATAAAATTGCAGAATAAAATAACACAACACAAAGAGAGTATTTAACATGGTTCGCCCAATTTGGGTTATGTCCACTTAGAATCACTTGCTCATATTTTATTACAAGTCACCGCTCTCTCAATACAATACCCAGATCTGTTTGGAGCTATGGTCAACAAACTCTACAGAATTCACACCCGAATTCAAAACACATCTACAATGTTACATTATATCTACTATATGCACAAAACCATATAAATAGACAACTGCTTAAACAGTTTTACAAAACCGTGGGTATCAAAACCATGGGCCAAAACCATCCCATTAACTTATGGGTCAAAAAACCCGCCCATCTGAGAAAATTACATTTCCCGATATATCGGGCACGTTTTAAGGCCAAAAAAAAAATTGGTGGCTACCACCCCCCAAACCCCAGTAAGACAACGTGGAAAGTGTACATTACTCTTAGTGTACAGTCTTCAACACTTTCTCACATGAAAACATGCTCCACAACCTAACATGTATTACTACACACAGAAAATATAGAGATCCACACACATGCACAACTTTAGGCTAATTTGCAAAATTAATTCAAAGGTTTAGGTAAGGGGCAGCATTATAGAGAAGAAATTCCACAACAAAGCAATACAATACCCTAATAAACACGATGAATACTCAGACAACCGGCGATATGAGAAGGCAAAAATGGAGTTTTTTATTTAGAGATGCAAGTACAAGCTAAGACTACAATAGTAGAACAGCTGGAATAGTGCGTATCTTTTTTCTTCATAAAAAATAAGCCTTTAAAAGGCTGTTGCACCTGTCCTAGCGCCAAAATTGTGCATGCAAGCACTTAATCAATAAATTATTCACCCCTTACACCCTTTGCAAACATGCAGGTTCATCTAAAAGTAAGTAAAAGCAAAAATACCTCTGTTGCGTTAGAATTTGAGCATGCTCAGCCAATGGATAAGGCATGCAAAGGTGTCAATAACAATTAACTGCCCTCCAAACATGCCTGCATTGATTTTAGAGTTGATTTTACCATAAAAAGGTGTCCAAAAAAAAAGTTAACTCTACCTTTGATTGCGCTGAATCTAGCATGCAACTTTTTCCCCTTTTGTCTTTTGTGTATTTGACTACTTGTTCGTTCTTCTCTTTTTTAGGTATGTCCTTATAGGAAGCGCTACTCTTGTCCCAACATCTCTCATCATAATTTCACTTTAAACTAACTCATCCTACCTACAATACCCCCTACATTTGCATTGTGTCCACAAAAGAATTCAATCCTTTCACTAAAATGCACAAAGTTGATCAAGGTTTTATCATGTCTTTAGTAGCTCTAGCTTTGTTTTGAAAACATTTCCATCATTTAGTAGTGACAACTCCTTTGAGTTTGGATAATAGATACTTGATCATGTTTTCACAAAGCCTCTTCCATATCATATGCAAAACACAAGGATATTTCCATCTCTTTACCATATAAGAGCTGCAATATAGGTTCTTTTGCCTTTGTTGATAGGCACAACCTAAAATAATGAGGGTTAGATCAAAACCCTCTTGAAGGTGCTATCCATTCCCTCAATTCTTGAATGCAAACAAGCAGATAGGTGTGCTTCCCCGGCTACAAACGACATACAAAACATCTATCTATCCTTGAGTGTTTTGTGCAAATTTATGATGATGTTTAAGTTGTGAAGGAGAGTAAAATTGGATACCAAGCTCCTCCATCCAAGGCACTTGAGGGTCCTTTGTTTATCAAGTACACACCTGTGCTCACCGCTTCTGCCCAAAAAGAAAGAGGCACTCTTGCATGTAACCTCATGCTCCTAACACCTTCCATTATTGTTCTATTCATCCTTTCTGACACCCCATTTTGCTGCAGAGTTCCTGGAACCTTCTTTTCCCTGCGGATTCCATTCTTAGAACAGTAATCATCAAATTCATTGCTGCAATACTCCCCTCCATTATCTGATCTGAGACATTTTAGCTTAAGACCTATTTCATTCTCTATCAATGCTTTCTATTTAACAAAAGTGTCAAATACATCAAATTTATTTCTAATACAATAAACTCAAACTTTCCTTATTGCATCATCAATAAAAGTAGCATAATAACTTAAACCCCCAAGAGATGATACATGAGTCGGCCCCCACACATCAGAATGCACCAGCTCTAACTTACTCTCTTTCTTTGTAGGTCCAACCTTGAAAAACCTTGCTTGCTTCTGTTTCCCATATATGCAGTCCTCACAAAACTCTAAACCTGTTTCTATATATCTGGGCAAATCTTTTTTTATGATCTTCATGCCCTTATGGCTCATATGACCAAGCCTATAGTTCCACAATGTTGTATCTACTTCTAAAGCCACAAGAGTACAAACATTAGTGCTATAAATGGTTAAATACAAGGTTTCAACCTTCTTACCTCTTGCCACCACAAGAGCACCCTTGGTAACCTTCCAAGAGTCCGTTGTAAATATCACAGTACAACCATCACTTCCCAACTGCCCTGCCAATATCAAATTTCGTCTTAATGTAGGCACATGTCTAACATCCTTCAATAGCCAAGTATTCTCATTCTGCATCTTAACCTAAACAGAACTTTTTCCAACTATGTTGCAAGGCTCGTCATCACCAAGAAAAACATGCCCAAAATCTCCTTGAACATAATCAACAAAATAATGCCTATGTGGAGTAGCATGGAAAGAAACCCCCGAATCTAAAACCCAAGATTCAGTAATATTGTGCAAAGAAATAATCAAAGCATCCTGACATACATTACTCGTTGCCACATTTGTCTCTTTGTTTTCTTCCTGTTGTTTCTTTTTGTCCCGAAGTTCCCAACAGTCCTTCTTTGCATGCCCAGACTTTCCACAGTGCCAACATACCATCTTGCTTTTTGATTTTGACCTTGCCTGATCCTTTGATTTTCTACGGCTTCCTCTATTCTTCTGTCTCCCTCTAGTTTCCACTGTCAAAGCATTCCCTGAAGTGGAAGATTCACCAAGGTTTTTTCTTCGCATTTCCTCGGTTAGAATCACCCCTACAACATCTTCAAACTTCAACTTTGAGTTAGCTGGAACCAAGTTGCTTACCGCCATTACCAGGCTATTCCAACTCTCAAGTAAAGAGCACAGAACTAATAAAGCCCTAACTTCTTCATCAAATTCTATTGTAACCGAAGCTAGCATAGTTACAACCATATTAAAATCATTTAGATGATCTGCTACTGAACCATTCTCAGACATCTTCATATTAAACAACTTTTTCATTAAAAATATCTTATTAGAGGCAGAGGATTTTTCATACAACTTCCCTAATGCATCCATTAGTTTTTTTGTAGTCTTTTCCTTTGAAACATTAAATAATACCGAAAATGCAAGACACAACCGGATTGTCCCAAGTGTATTTCTATCCAGCAAATCTCATTCTGCATCTGTCATGCTTGAGGGTTTGTTCACCTTCTCAAATAGCGAAATATAAAGATCCTTCTGATAAAGATAATCTTCCATCTGCATCTTCTAAAGATTGAAATTCTACCCATTGAATTTATCAACCCTAGATCTTTCATCATCTACCATAGCTCCCACTCCAGATAAAACTTTCCCTGCGATTCAACACTTTAGCAAACCAAACCAGGCTCTAATACCAATTGTTAAGAAATAAGATATAAAATATGTGGACTAATCCCTCACAGAATCGCAACAGTAGAAACTAATATGCAGAAAATATTACAGATCTCAAATAAAATTGCAGAATAAAATAACACAACACAAAGAGAGTATTTAACATGGTTCGCCCAATTTGGGTTATGTCCACTTAGAATCACTTGCTCATATTTTATTACAAGTCACCGCTCTCTCAATACAATACCCAGATCTGTTTGGAGCTATGGTCAACAAACTCTACAGAATTCACACCCGAATTCAAAACACATCTACAATGTTACATTATATCTACTATATGCACAAAACCATATAAATAGACAACTGCTTAAACAGTTTTACAAAACCGTGGGTATCAAAACCATGGGCCAAAACCATCCCATTAACTTATGGGTCAAAAAACCCGCCCATCTGAGAAAATTACATTTCCCGATATATCGGGCACGTTTTAAGGCCAAAAAAAAAATTGGTGGCTACCACCCCCAAACCCCAGTAAGACAACGTGGAAAGTGTACATTACTCTTAGTGTACAGTCTTCAACACTTTCTCACATGAAAACATGCTCCACAACCTAACATGTATTACTACACACAGAAAATATAGAGATCCACACACATGCACAACTTTAGGCTAATTTGCAAAATTAATTCAAAGGTTTAGGTAAGGGGCAGCATTATAGAGAAGAAATTCCACAACAAAGCAATACAATACCCTAATAAACACGATGAATACTCAGACAACCGGCGATATGAGAAGGCAAAAATGGAGTTTTTTATTTAGAGATGCAAGTACAAGCTAAGACTACAATAGTAGAACAGCTGGAATAGTGCGTATCTTTTTTCTTCATAAAAAATAAGCCTTTAAAAGGCTGTTGCACCTGTCCTAGCGCCAAAATTGTGCATGCAAGCACTTAATCAATAAATTATTCACCCCTTACACCCTTTGCAAACATGCAGGTTCATCTAAAAGTAAGTAAAAGCAAAAATACCTCTGTTGCGTTAGAATTTGAGCATGCTCAGCCAATGGATAAGGCATGCAAAGGTGTCAATAACAATTAACTGCCCTCCAAACATGCCTGCATTGATTTTAGAGTTGATTTTACCATAAAAAGGTGTCCAAAAAAAAAGTTAACTCTACCTTTGATTGCGCTGAATCTAGCATGCAACTTTTTCCCCTTTTGTCTTTTGTGTTTTTTACCTCTTGTGCTTTTCCTTCTCCACCTTTTGCTTTGACTGCTGCGTGGGCTCTTTTCTATCTTTAGCATGCTTTTATTAATTAAAAATAGCACCCTTTAGCATGCTTTTATTAATTAAAAATAGCACACACTTAGCTGCTTTTTCATTTTGTCTTCTTGTGCCTACTTTTTGGGTAAAGGCTGTGTTGAATCTTCACATGCATTAGGTAATTTGAGGCAAGTAAAAGGTGTCTAAAAATAAACTTGACTGCCCCCAACTACTGCACTGGTTTTAAATCATGCAAGTATGATTTAAAAATAGCAAACTGCCCCTTGATTGTTGCGCTTTGAAATATGAGCATGCTTCTTCTTTGACTTGACCTTTCGCTATTTTTAGAGTTGTTTTTTCCCTCTTTTTTGCTTAGCCTTTGTGCATGCACTTGCACTCTAATTTTAGACACTCGCTATTTTTAGGGAATGCTAAAAATAACAATTTTTTCCATCCACCCAATTTCCATCTAGAACACTTTATTTTTGGCGAATGCTAAAAATAGCAAAATGCTAAAATAGACCTTTTTGCCAAAAATAGCCAACTTAAAAATACCCTTGTTCATTCTTACACGGAAAAATATGGTAACAATTACCATTGATCTCAACTAGTTTGTAGGTAGCTTCCCACAAAATCATCTCCATTGGATCAAGTTTTACTAGGTTGCTCAGTTTGTCCTTGGGCAAAGAAAATGGATCAAGGTCCATGTGTGCTCCCCCCTAATTGTATAGATGTTGACAAGAGATTCAGCTAGACACAAGATCTCACCCTGGTAGCATCAACAAGCAGTCTTGTAGGGTGTGTGGCAACATAGAAGGTTCTAGGGCATCAACAAGGTTTCGTGGCATTCCGTAAGATTCTTGGGGCTTTCGGGTACAAAAATGGGTTAGAGCAAGGTTTTTGCAATTGCACAAGAACTTGGCAAGGATTCATGTCACAGAGCTTTGTTGGCAGCATCAGGAAGGATCAAGTATGGGCTCACAACATTATGCGGCACGAGGTAGTACTTTGCAGCATGAAGTGGCATTATGTGGCTAAGGATAAGGCTTTGTGGTTTTTTGCAAGATCGTTAGACACTTACGGCACTTTGTAACTTTGAACAACATTGTTACGACTTTGTGGCATTGATAGGGCTTCGAGGTGTTGCACGGTATCATACAGAAAAAATAGGCCTTTGTGGTATTGGCAGTATTGTGTAGTATCAAGTAAAGTCTGCACAACATGGATAAGGACTCACACCATACACAACATGCTTTGTAGGTGGTGCGGGATTGTGCAAGTCTTTATTTGACTAACTTTAAATATTTTAGGTTGACATAGGATTGCAAGTGAACCTGGATGCTCCTACATCATACACCTCGGGTAAGAAGAAACTTGATCCCCTACTCAAGTGGGCTTCCCAAGGTCTGTCATGGAATGACCAAGTCTAGTAATCTCTGCTTCACTAAGCCAAGATGCATCCTCAACTTCTCTACCTTTCTATTTTACCAGATATTTTTATGTTCATTTCTATGATTATCTTTACTACACATTCATTTAGAATTTGTTCAATTTCCTTGCACTTTCCCTTTGGTAGTTGGGGCCTCCAATCTACTTCTTCTCGGTCTACTTCACCACTAGTTTTCCCTTCGAAGTATGGGTGTAGATCTGCTACATTAAAGATAGACGAAATGTCTGTTCCCTCCGACAACTCTATCTCGTAGGCATTCTTCACAAACTTCTTCACTACTCTCCATGATCCAATCTCTTCCAATTAAGTTTGTCATAATTTTTTATCAATAACCTCTCCTTGCATAGGTGCAAAAGAACCATATCTACTCAAGCTTGTGTGTTGTTTATATTGCATGTTACTTTGCTCCAGTTGTTTGCGCACTTTCTCATGCACCTCTTTCACGTATTCCACAAAATCTTCAGCTACTACACTTCTTTCTTCTTCTCTCTATAAGTCTCGCAACTCCTTTATGGACTTTTCCTATAATGTCCCTTTTGGGGTTGAATAGGGATGAATGGGGTTTTCCCTCAAATCTAATCCAAATGAACAACAAAACCAACAACACATCACACTGAACATGGAGATAAATCAACCACAATTGAACTTCACACAAAGAAATGCCCTTCTCTAGGGAAGCGAACTGATATGAAACTTTGGGAGTCTCAAACCTAGTCAAAACATCTCCAATCTTCATGAAATAAATACCACATGCACGGAAACACTTGTAGATATTATTTATGCAATAAAACTAAATTTACAACCACTAGAATAGCTGGAAATGAATTAATTCAGAATAACACAGCTGAAACTTCCAAAATTCATAACTCCAGGGAAAATAGGAATTAGAACACATGATAGCTCAAAATGATCATGAGAAGACAAGCTATCCAACAAAAGTAATCTTATAATTTTCCAACCACAAAATCATACCCAAATATGCCACTGAAATTTGCGAGTAGATAAAATGAAACCCTACTCCAAAAATCACCAAGTCATAGTCTCTATCTCCAAATATAATGATAAATCTGAATATAAATTCAACTCACAATTATCAGCTCTCTATGATACCAAATCAATCCCTTAAGCAACTCGCCTAGGGCTAAGAAGAACAATTAATGCACTAGTAGGGTCAAATTAGATCACATGAGACTCCTAAATGAAGCGTCCAATGATCCCTTGAGGGTTTTTGTCCCCAAGAGAGATTACCACACCTTTGGGGTTTCGTCCAAGGTGGAGAAGGAAGATGCACACCGTGCACAATCCAAGAAGAATAACAAACATCCAATATGCTCTTGCAAGTGTAGCAAACTCTTCTTTATAGCCTCACAATGCTACATTAAAAGATTCCAAGAGGACCGACCCATAATGGAAGAATAGAATGTTTCACATACAAGAACAACCTCTCCCCAATGAGAAATTAGAACAACAATGTAATGTCCCCTTTATAGGACAAGTTAGAAAATGGAGAAGTACTTGTCAAGAATCAAGCAAAGAATGGATAAAACCCTTTTGCATCAACCTAAAATATCCCAATGTCAGCTATTTCGAACCCAAATGGGGTTGGAACTAGCCAAGGTGGTGGGATAGATTGGAAGAAAACAACTGGAATTTAAACACATTCAAACCAGATTTTTTAACAGTTAGAAAATAATTAATAATCACACCCCAACTGCTGCCATCTTCCAAAATTATTTTCAGCTTAACCATCCAAGCAAAAACCTTCGAACTTTAGATTTTGGGCCACAAAAATGTGAAAAATAATATTCTAAAATCAGATTTCACATAGCAAACACAAAACCCTAATTTTGCCTTAAAAAGTAGGTCGCCCAGCACATTTAAGGCATCAAATCAACTCCAAAAATTATGAAATTACTTTCTCCTTATTCCTCCTAATTTCTACAATCAAATCCAATATTAAATTGACCCCAAAACTGCAGATCTGGAATAAATATTAATTAATAACAACCAGATAGCTTGTAGACAGTTGAAATCTTCTAAAATTCATAACTCATTCAATACTCCATGTTTTTGCATGAAATAAAGTGCATAATAAACTAGAAATTAAGAGTTTTCTAGTGCACTATAGATCTGAATTTTTCTGAACATTAAAACCCCCCAAAACAACCCCCGAAATCTTAAACCAAGTCGCTATGGTTAGAATAAATTATATAAATAAATTTCAGCACTTTCTACCCTTCCAAAACACTTCAAAATATCAGCCCTTGCTCTGAAATAATTAATTAAACACAACAGATTATAGATCTAGCACAAATGATCTCAAAACATGATAGAATAAACCCCAAACCAAGTTGCTTTGGCCCTAACAAATTGCAACAGTGACAATAGACACAAAAGTACCCCAAACCCTTCACCAACATGTAGATTTATCCTTCAAATAATTGCGCCAACACCCAAGAGTAAGTCATCAATGCTAAAATGGAGAAACTATGCATAAACACACTCAACATGAGAACACAATGAAGAGAACAATGGGGTCTTCAATATCTTCAACAATGGATCCAAATGAAGCTTACAATGAGAGAGAGCACAATGCAAGAGCTAGGGCAAACATCCCATTTCTCCAAGCATGGAGTAAATTCAAAAGTTCAATCAACATAACCCACTAAAAGAAATGTGACCTCCTTTTATAGAGTTAAGGGGTGCAACATTCAAAAAAACCAACCTTTCCCTTTTGGAGGGAAAACATAAACTCTTATTATAATAAAGTCTCTAATAAACTAAGACTATGTGCACTTTATTATTTTTAATTAAATAATAAAAGCAGTTGTCTTATGTGCACATTTAAACTAACTTAGAGAGCCCTCCTTGTAGCTCAAGGCATGTCAAGGGGTTACAAAATAGACAACAGACATCTTAGGACCATCTTCACGCTCAACCCTCAAACCCATGAGAAGAGAGAATTGGTTGAGAGTCTTCAAGTCTTCAATTTCAACAATGTCCCAAAAAGGGGACATTACAAACAATGCTCAAATAATTCCATGACCAACATCCAAGCATACAAAAGTATTTAAAAATACTTTCGTACAAGTATGAGGCTCTAAGAGTGATGTCCTTGAAAAAGGGGACATTACAGTCCTCCCTCCCCAAAAATTATTTGTCCTCAAGCAATTGCAAATTCCCGAATCTCAAATAAATCTCAACTGCTCCTTCTTTGACATACCTGCACATGAAGCAAACTTATTAAAGAAGAAGTGTCCCCTTCTCCCCCTCTTCTTGTTTTGTGGCTATGATGACCAACTCTTCATATTTGCTTGTCAAGGCCTCATAATTGCCATCCACACATTGGGTGTTCCCAATTCCCCTCCTATTGTCCCAAACACAACTGAAATCATGTATTTTGTTCCCTAAAATTAGAATGATATGGGCTGGAATCTCTCTTATAACAGTTGGAAACACATCATCAATGATAATAGACTACAAACCCTTCATCCTCATGGTAGGGTACTCCTCCTTCATTGCCAAAGGAATGGGGTAGAGAGCTGGAATTAATGCGGACAGCGTATAAAACAAAGATATAACAGTTGTCATGATGATTATCTTGGCTTCCAAAAGATGCTTCCATGCTTCTCCAAACCAATCTCTTCAAAATTTGACTCGAATCATAACTCGTGGGAGCTGGTATGTGAATATAACAGTCATACCATGCCCGGAATTTCGTCCCACATGACATCAAATATGAGTGAACCCTCTTACCCCCCGATATGTATAAAAAGAGTGTCTTCAAATATGCTCCTCTATTGCTTCCCCAAGAAGATATCCACAAATCAACAAACAAATTTGGGAGAAACACCTCATCTTGGTTGTAGCATTGCAAGTTCATAAGTGAAGTGGTCAAAAACATCTTATGAGAGTTACCCTTACCTTGTCCATGTCGTTAGAAGAAGAACACCACTTTTGTGTGATCAAAATCCACTTGGTGGAAAATGTGAGTAACCTTTGATGTGGAGGATTTCTTGATCATAAGGCCTTACCCACTGTCCCAAAACATCTATCCTATGTTGTTCCTTCATGCAAACTTCCTTTATGATGTTACTAACAAACTAATTTTTGACATACTCAGTTGTAACAATATTTTTCCAATCAAACGTTATGATAGAAAGCAAACCACAATGTGAATTCCAAGCATTTCCCAATGTACTCCCTTCATCCTTAATACCTTGAATTCTGATTTATTTGTCTTTTTCATAAAATTTCAGTTCTCTATCATGACAATTGGGGTTGAATTCCCTCAAATATTGCAGCCATTGAATTCCAAGAACTACTTCATCATCAATTAAATTAATCACAAAGAATTCATCACATACCTCATCTTTTCCTAGGGAAAGTGATAGTTGTCCCAATTTCATTGCGCAAGTTATGGTAGTGCCACTCTCAACAAGCCTAGCGACCCCTTGGTTATAAGGAAACCCTTTCACCTTGAATGGATGAGAAGTAGGTGTGCCATACATTGAAGAAAGGGTGTTGCTCTTCCACCACAAGTTTTCTAATGCTTTTGTATGGGTTAACCACAGAAAATCAGAATTATCATTATGCCTTTGATGTCCCACACATGTCATGATAAATTTTCCCTCCATACTGATTTTGAAATCAGACATTCTTCTTTTTGTAGAACTCATCATATCACTTATATTTCTTATGCGGAAACAATTTTGAATTTGAGGCCAAGAATCCATACAACAAGAGACACTTTTTACCTCATTATTTCGTGGAGTATGAGGTGCATAAGGATGCCCAATCAGCGCTGATATAAGAGGACATATCAAGCATAAAATCTGATCACCTTCTCCAACCAGCTGTGTGAGGGTAATATATCAGCAGTGTCAAATCAGCAAGCAATAAGACAAAGATTTCTTCATACCATGGATTGCCTTTGATGTTTTCTTGACTCCTAATTTCTGAGTTAAGAACAACACTCAGAAAATAACCTGATGGAGCCCTTATCTCATGCATAGCATCATCCTCATAGGCCCTTTTTAAATCTGATTTGATTCCATCGTGAGACTGCCCTGAGCAACGATTAGAATCCAATAAATTAGTATGGAATAACAAGGGATTTTTACCTTCCTTTGGATAATGGCAAAATGAGGATTATTTCTTGTTAATATCTTCATGATTGGCTCCTTGGTGATGGTTGTTTGGGACTGACAAGGAAGCTGAAGATTATTAGTTTCACCTTGAAATTTGACTTCAACTTTGAATTTCTTCTTTTCATCAACCCCTTCTTTTTCCTTTGCCTCATGCTTCATGGTTGCTTCCCTTTTCCTTGTCAATAATGAAGAGCTCTTTGCCTTATACTCTTGTAAGTGTTGTTTCCCTTAAGCGGTTATCAATCTAGCATCCCTAGCTCTTCTTTGCCACTCCTCGCACCTTCTTTGAGTTTCCATTACATCCTCCTTGCTTGCATATATGAATTTTTTAACCTGTCCAATATCAACATTTGGTTCCCTTGAAAGTATATCTTTTACTATCACGGGTTCTTCATTGACAATTGTTAGTTTATCGCAACCACTAGGTGTCATCAATTCATCATTAAACACAAAAGGCTTTTTACCTTGGATGGCATGCTCCTTAACTTCCTTCGTCCAAATGGAAGAACCTCTCCTTCCTAGGGCTGAAACCTCTTTTGGTGTTGGGGTTCTTTGCCAATAATATCCTTCCATCCTCAATCTGATAAAATCCTTGAGAGACATTGCCTCCTGAACCTCCTCCGACATTCCATGGTATTCTTCAAGCAATGTGTTGTAGCCCTGGTTGCCTCTTTCCATAAACCCTTGGTCTATTTGAAAATTCGTGCTCTAATACCACTGTAATGTCCCTTTTGGGGACTGAATAGGGACGAATGGGGTTTTCCCTCAAATATGATCTAAATCAACAACAAAACCAGCAACACATCACACTGAACATGGAGATAAATCAACCACAATTGAACTTCACACAAAGAAATGCCATTCTCTAGGGCAGCGAACTGATATGAAACTTTGGGAGTCTCAAACCCTAGTCAAAACATCTTTAATCTTCATGAAATAAATGCCACATGCACAACAACACTTGTAGATATTATTAATGCAATAAAACTGAATTTATAACCACTAGAATAGCTAGAAGTGAATTAATTCAGAATAACACTGCTGAAACTTTTAAAATTCATAACTCCATAGAAAATAGGAATTAGAACACATATGATAGCTCAAAATGATCATGAGAAGACGAGCTATCCAACAATAGTAATCTTATAATTTTCTAACCACAAAATCATGCCTAAATATGCAACTGAAATCTACAAGTGAGTAGATAAAATGAAACCCTACTCCAAAAATCACCAAATCATAGTCTTTATCTCCAAATATAATGATAAATTTGAATATGAACTCAAATCACAATTATCAACTCTCTATGATACCAAATCAGTCCCTTACGCAACTTGCCTACGGCTAAGAAGAATAGTGAATGCACTAGTAGTGCCAAATCATCTCACATGAGACTCCTACATGAAGCCTCCAATGGATCCCTCGAGGGTTTTCGTCCCCAAGAGAGATTACCACACCTTTGGGGTTTCATCCAAGGTGGAGAAGGAAGATGCACACCGTGCACAATCCAAGAAGAATAACAAACATCCAATATGCTCTTCCAAGTGTAGCGAACTCTTATTTATAGCCTCACAATGCTAAATTAAAAGCTTCCAAGAGGACCGACCCATAATGGAAGAATAGAATGTTCCACATGCAAGACCGACAGCTCCCCAATGAGAAATTAGAACAATGCTCAAATAATTCCATGACCAACCTCCAAGCATACAAAAGTATTTAAAAATACTTTTTGTAGAAGTATGAGGCTCTAAGAGTGATGTCCTTGAAAAAGGGGACATTACAGTTCCATACACGATCTGGAAAGGTGACTTCCCAATGCTCCTATTTACAGAGTTTTTATAAGCAAACTTTGTTTATGCTAGGGTTGAATCCCATGTCCCTACTTCTCTCCAACCAAACATCACAACAAATTGTCAAGGATCATGTGGACATCTTCCATTTAGCCATCCGTCTACGGCTTATACACATAGCTAACTACAACTTTGTGTTCAGCTTCTTCCACAATGTGCGCCAAAAGTGACCCACAAACTTAGTATCTCTATCAAATAGAATACTATGTGGTTATTCATGCAGTCTCACAACTTCCCTGGAAAACAAGTTAGCTATATGCATGACATCATGGTCTTCTTACAAGCAATAAAATGAGCAATTTTTTAGAATCTATCAACAAACGCAAAATCATGACCCTTCTAAGTTTTGCACAATCCCAAAACAAATTCCATACTAAGATGCTCCCAAGGTTTCTCAGGTACTAGAAGTGGTCGACATAACCTTGTGTTCTGACTCTTCCCCTTTGTTAATTGGCAAACTCTACATCTTTGCACATTTGTAGCCATTTGCGGCCAAAAGTATCTCTTACTTATTTGCGCCAAGGTCTTATCAATCCTAAGTGACTAGCTAAACCTCTGCAATGTTTCTCTTGTATCAAATTCTCCATCATTGACCCTTGCGACACACACAACCATGTGCCCCTGAACAACCCCTCCTGCAAGAAGTAGTCTAACAAAGGCATGTAGTCAACGCTCATTGGTTTTGCACATGCTCTCTATGGTCCAAAATCCTCATCTTCTGCATAGAGTTCCTTCATAACCTCAAAGCGCACTACTTCCACTTGTATCTCACTCACTAAGACGCACCTTCTACTTAACACATCTACAACTCTATTTGATTTTCCATTTCTATGCTTCAAGACAAATAAGTAACTTAGCAAGAATTCAACCTATTCCATGTGTCTATGATTCAACATCACTTGGCTATTTATGAATTGTTGTGCTTGGTGGCCTATGTACAACACAAACTCCATGGGAAACAAGTAGTGCCTCCACTTCTTCAAAGCTTGCACTATGGCATAAAATTTTTGATCATAGACTAAATATCTTCTTGCGTCATTCAATTTCTCAGTAAAATATGCAATTGGTCTCCCTTCTTGACTTATCACAGCTCCAATGGATATTTTGCTTGCATCACAATCAACCTAGAATACCTTATTAAAATGAAGCAAGGAAGACATGGCTACTCTATGACTTCCTTCCATTTCTGAAAGCCATGTTCTAGGTTTGTAGTCTACGCAAACTCTTTCTTATCTCCTCACATCACTTTTGTGCTCGGTGTGCAAATCCTCTTATGAACTTCTTGTAGAAGCTCAACAATCCGTGGAAACTTTGTGCTTCTGTGACATTCTTAGGTGACAACCATACAACTATAGCTCGCACCTTCTTAGGATCCATCTTTAATCCTTCTTAAGATATCACAAATCCCAAGTACACCAACTCTTCCCCCATGAAATTGCACTTCTTCAAATTCACCAGTAGCTTCCCCTCACGTAAACACTCTTAACACTTTCTGCAAGTAAACCAAGTGTTCTTCCTATGTTTTGCTGAAAATCAAAATGTCGTCCAGATATAAAATGACATTTTTTCCTGAAAAAGGGCTTCAATACTTCATTCATCAATCACATGAACGTGTTCAGTGTGTCGATTAACCCAAATGACATGACCAACTACTCACACAATCCATCTTGCATTTTCAAGGCAGTCCCTCAATCGCATAAACGTGCTTAGTGTGTTGGTTAACCTAAATGACATGACCAACCACTCATATAATCCATCCTGCATTTTCAAGGCAGCCTTCCACTCATCTTCTTCTCTTATCCTGATATGGTGGTATTTACTCTTCAAATAAATCTTTGTGAAGTATTTCGCTCCACTTAAACACTCCATCAAATCATCCATGCATGGCAATGGGAATCTATACTTTATGGCAATCTTGTTGATGGCTTTAGAATCAATGCACCTTCTCTACTCACCTCCTTTCTTTGGTGCCAATATTACAGGTACTAATGCATGGGCTGAAAGACTTTCTGATCAACCCCTTCTCAAGCAATTATTGCACTTGCTTTCTCATCTCCTCATTCTCCATAGGTGTCAACCTATATGTGGCCTTGTTTGGAAAACTAAACCCTATGACCAAATCCATTTGATGACTTGTGCTCCATGTAGGTAATAAACCATCTAGAATATCCCGTGACTTGATATCTGAGAACTCACCTAGCATCTCTCTCACTTCACACAAAAGTTCTTCTTTCTACATGGTTGTGTTTTCCTTTTTTTTCTACACAAGTGTTGAGATGAATGCGAAGCATTCACTATTTCCTTTCATTTTGTTCAAGAACTCCTTCCCTGAATTCAGCAATATCAGTGAACTCTCCACTTCTACACTTGCATCCTTTAAAAGATTTAGAGTGCAGTTTTTTCCGTCCTTCACAAAAGTGTAAATATTTTTGCAGCCATCATGCACTGCCTTCTTGTCATACTACCAAGGTCGACCAAATAATACATGGCATACGTCCATGGGCATAATATCACACAGGACTTCATTTTCATATGTACCAAAGTTTATGTGCACATTACATTAGTCATTCACAAGTAATTGATGTCCTATCAACAACTAGGAAACCTTATACGGATTTGGATGTGCAATTCTCTTTAGACCAAGCCTCTCAACCATATAATTAGAAACAAGATTGTTTTTGCTACCACTCAATAATAAATTTGCAACATTTACCTCCAAATATGCATATGGTCCTAAATAGATACTTTCTTTGCACAGGTGCATTCTCTACATTTGCGGACTTCAATGACACACTATTCATCATGAGAGATTCTCCACAATCCAACTCTTCTACGCAACAAATCGATGCATTACTCTTTGCATCCACGTGTTGCACAATATGGTTGTTATCATCTTTACTCCTATTTTGCATGGCTTATGGACATTTGAATACACGGTGTCCAACTTCTCCACAACAAAAATATGTTATGCCAAATCCTATGCCTCTTCCTTTCAAAGAAATTCTACCTCCACCTCTCTACGCATGATTCTACTGAGCAAGTAGTTCACTTCACCTTCATGTGCATCATTGCGCAAACTTCCACCTTTAGCAGATACTTTCCCTTCCCTCGCACATTGTCTTGTTTTCTATGCCACTAGTTCTCTTCCGCCTTTAGCACAAACTAATAAGCCTCCTCCACATATCTCAATCTAATCATACTAAACTCATTCTCAATGGAAATGCATAATCCATTGACATACCTTGAGATCTTTCTTGCATCGTCCTTTACATAACCCACTCTAATAGTGAACCTATAGAACTCTTCAATACATTTCTTAATAATCAATTCCTTCTAATGCAATTTTGTAGTTGCTTGAACATATATGAGTGGTAATCCACAAGCATGAACTCAGCCTTCAACTTTGTCACCAACCTATCTCAACTCTCGATTTTATCTTTGCCTCTATGTACCCTTTCAATTTGCACATGTTCCCACCATAAAGACGTATGACTCTTTAACTTAGTACAAGCAAATATTACCTTCTTGGGATCTGTGTACCTTCATACTCGATGTATTTCTCCATCTCTACAATTTAGTTGATGAGTTCCTCCGGATCTAAGCTTCCAGAATAACTTGGAACATCCACATTAGGCTTACTGCGGATTCTCATGATCGTGCACAAGTATCAATCCTCTTGCGCATTAACATGCTTTGCTTCAGCATCTTGGTCCTTAGGTGCACTTTCAATGCTCTTATCATCACTCGTGTCATCATCTACCACTACTCCTTCGCATTTTGTGGTTTCCATAGCCTTCAAACGGGATTGCGCTCCTCTCATCATCTTTACCAAGTCCGTGTGTCTTGGCGCTATATTTGCTCTAGTTGCTCTTGCAGCAAGATCTACTCTATGTGCCATTTCTATCTTCCCCACAACTCACAGTAACCCAAAATACTGAATCCTACACCTTCTACCCAACAACCCAAATGTTGGAAGATGCTTGCAACTACCTTTTACCCCCATACACACATATGGATAGCAAAAAAATTAAAGATCACTCACCAGATTGATGTTATTACACACAAACACACCAGAATTTGCAAAAGACTTGAAAATCCTTTCTTTCATACTAGATTGATGTAGCCATGGTTAGGGGTACCAATGAATTGGAATTTGATGCCTTCCAAAATGGATGATACTATCAAATGAAAAGATGCCTAATACATTCACAACTCCCTTGTATTCATAGAATCTGTCGTGAATCAGGCAGGATCTTGCAAAGATTCCTAAAGATGCCCTAAATTGCCATTGATCTCCTCAACCGGTTTCCTAATAGCTTCTCATGAAGTCATCTCCATTGGATCAAGCTTTACCAAGTTACTCGATTTGTCCTTGGGAAAAGAAACGGATCAAGGCCCACGTGTGTTTCCCCCTAATTGTATCGATGTTGACAAAAGATTCAGTAGACACAAGACCTCATAATGGTGGCATCAACAAGTGGCTCCACAGGTCGGGCAACAACATAGAAGGCTTCACGGCATCATCAAGGTTCTTCAGCATCGTGCAAGATCCTCGCAACTTTTACACACAAGAATGGGTTAGCACAAGACTTCCATGTTGTACAAGAGTTTGGAAAGCATTCACGGCATAGAGCTTTGGTGGTGGCATCGCTAGGGGTTATGTATGGGCTCGCGGCACGTAGTGCTTCGTGGCATCGCGCGACATGAAGTAGCATTGCATAGCTTGGGATAAGGCTCTGCGATTTTGCACGTCATAGTTAGACACGTGCGGCACCTCACAGTTTTGTGTGGTATTGTTAGGACTTTGTGGCATTGACAAGCCTTCGTGGTATTGTGCGGAAAAGATAGGCCTTCGCAATATTGATAGTAAAGCATGGATCAAGTAAGGTCTGCACAACACAGATAAGGACTCGCGGCATACACAACATGCTTTGCTAGGTGGCATCGGATTGCGCAAGTCTTCATTTGACCAACTCTAAATATTTTTTGTTGACACAAGATTACAAGTGAACCTACATGCTCTCGAATAATACAACCCAAAAGATCATTTCTTCTTTTTTCTTTTCTTCCATATTTTCAAGCCAGATCCTCCTCAAGACAAAGAGAGATTAATACTCCTAAGAAGATTTTGCTTTTGCCCCCTCTTTGGATATCAAACTTTTCCTTTGCTCTTACACACCTAGTGCTTCTGGTTCGTGTCTTTTTATCTCATTAGTATGACCACAATTTTATATGTCCCTCAACTTGACTTTTCTTTTGAAGAGAGATACTCTCTTTCCATCCGGTTCAAAATATTTCTCCAGAGACCTTTAGTCCTATCCACATTTGTGTAAATCCATGCACGAGTGGCGACATCGCTACAACAGGTTTTTCAGCCATAGAGATGTATTTCCTTAGATATTTTGGTTTTCGAATTATCTGCCACATTTCATCTCCCCAAACACTAAGAGGGAGGGGAAGAAGTTTTACCAGTGGGGGTGTTGACAATAGGACATGAGCTGAGCAGTAAAAGTCTGGGAACCATGGTACTACGTATAACTTGGCCTTACCTCAAAACTAGGAGACTAGTCTATGGTCAAATAATAATCCAAGAGCTTGTTATTTGGAAATTTTATATATTATGGTCAAGTAACTGCAAGATATAAGTTTTCCAAATTGGTGTCCAATGATTCCAAGGAAGTGTCTTTTGCTTACAGAAAAATGGTACACTTCCAATTTGCACTGCTTGCAGAAATAGAATCGCTTGCCATGAATGTAACAGAATAGCTTTATTGAACAAGGCAGCATACAGGACAGTGCAATGTTTAGTACATGGAGGATCTGTCACATCAATGCCCTTACCCCGACTTCCAACTTACTATTTATTGCTGAACGGCTATCGACTATAAGGCATATAACCATTGGACCCAACCATAAATAACCGAGAAGTGATTACTACACTACCTAAGATTAACAACATAATGATTAACAACAGAATTAAGTCTCAACAAACATTTATTTTATTCATATTAATGAAAACATAACCAAGTACATCGGTGGCTCTTTCTATATAGACCACCTTATATTGTCAGGCTGCATTAGGAGGATCCTTCCAAGAACATCGTCTATTTCATTGATTTGAGAAAGATGCCATCATACTTCTCTGTCCAAGCATAGTGTGTCTCTGGAGGAAAAGATGATATCGAATGTAATATTCAGACCCTTTGTGAGCACCTGCAGGAAGGACTGACTGCAGAACTTTGGGGCCACCAGATTCTGTTTATCTGGTTGTGTTGGTGAATAATCAACCAGATCGTTCTTTGTAGAGAGGACATCGCCTTCCTATGTTGTTGAACTTTTTGACGATGTTATCTACAAACCTCGGAAAATGAATTTGCCTTGTTAGAGGACCAGACGGGTTCTTATCAGAGAACATCAAAGAGTCTCCACTAAAAATCAGGATTGATCAACCTGATGAAGAACTAGCTCCCACTTAAAAAAAGTAATTTGCTAAATGTTTGCAAGTCAAAATCATTGTTTGAGTTTCTTGATTGCCCTGCAACACAGAACTCTTCCAAGCAGCTCCAGATTCTTTATATTATCACAGTCATCAAACAGATCCTCTGTGTGCTCAAAGGTGGGAGGGAAAGGATCTTCCCAATTGCCTGCAGACTGCACAGGGGATAGGAAGGCTATCCTTGAACCCCACCTTCAAACACTCTTGCCCTCCAATTCAAAACGGTTCACATAAGTTCCTTAAAGACACTCCCCATATCATCCAATCTTACAAAAGGGGAAAACATTTTGTAGGGGCAGTTATTCAAAATATAATATTAATTTTGGATCTAAATTAGTGTAGCTATTTTTAAAAGTTCTTTACCCACCATATATAGGATCCAAGGGGAATCAAAGTCTTTTCTGAGACACCATAAAAATAATGGCAACATGACATCAGTCAAATGACACGAGCATGAGATGGAAGATAGCACCACCATTCAACAAGATGCTGCAGATAGCAGCAGCCTTGACACAATTCTACAACAAAATGCTGTCACTTGGTTACATAGACATCTCTAGTGACCACAACGGTTCTCCCTGACACATTGAAGACCCTCACAACATAACCACAACAAGACACGGCTTGTTTCAAAAGACACTAAATCTAAATAGCTGAAGCGCTAATCATTATGGATGTGCAACAGATACTTGTAAATGTATATTACTTCTCCCGTTGAGAAGTGATAGGCCACTGTGTAATTGGACAGTTGATGGGTAAACACCATATGATAAACTTCCAATAGTGGCGTTTACTTCCTTGCCACACTTGCATAAAGCTATGAATGTGATTGCAAACTTGCCTCACTCATATCAATAATGAACCACACTCATTTCGGAGATAGCACAAACCACGCATGCATGTTTTTCTCTCTACATTGCCAATACATAGATATCTAATAACTCCCACTTTTCTAGTAGGTAACAAGCTAATGATTTACGTAGAGATGACATGTCATGCCACCCTGAGACATTGAACAGTAAGTAGAATCCCAACAAGTTCACATCTAACCACAATTGGTAGCAGAGAACTTTAGCAAGATCCCATTCCAATCATATATACTTTCATACCAAAGCCTCCAAATATTTATAAGCATTCTCCCCCGTTCAAGGGCCAAGAGTAAGAAAACCTGATAGCACAAAGGTTAAATGGACTCCACCAAAGGAAGGATGGAAAAGCTCAACTTTGATGGAGCCTCTAGAGGCAATCCAGGAATAGTAGGAATGGATAGTATCTTGAGAGTATAGGAAATTTTACTGCGGCCGCCTCCTCATTTTTGTCTCATGGTATGATCAACGAGGCTGAATTCCATGTTCTGGTTGAAGATCTTTGACTGGCCCATGCACATGGAGCAAACACCCTTGAAGTGGAAGGAGATTCACAGCTGGTTATCAATTGAATGACAAAAGGAAATACACCCGATTGGAAGCTAAACCACCTCCTGCACCCAGCAACTATTTGACCAAGTGTCCTCCTCCCACTAAACAGACCAGCGGATCTTCTTGCCAATGCACGGGCAGAGATGGTTATCTTCTCAAAAGTTAAAAGCTCTCTCACTTTGGAATGGTTGGACCAAGAGACATTGATCTTCCAAGACACTTGGGTGCCCGAGTACAATTGGCAAGGAGGGAGGATTGATCTCAAAAAAGAAGAAAAAACACCAAAAAAATATAAACTGAGAAATGGATGGTCGTGGCCGCTAAAATAAATGACTCGTTCGAAACCATTTTGAAGTGGTGTGAATTCAGTTATGTTTGAAATCTCCACCCTTTCACATCATGAAATGGCTAAAGGTTGCCCTTCGTTTTTTGAATTGAAGGTGAGTGATGCCTCGCGTAACAGATAGGAACGTGTGGCCTGCTACATCATGTGTTAGGCTATGTAAACTCTCATCCCCTGATCACTACGTCTCGTAGTTACACCTTCCGATCGTTCCCTTCATCTTGCCCCTTTTTCTTATTGTTCTCTGCCTCCTCCACTTTTGTATCATCCTTAATTATATTGAATTCTGACCCGGCTTTGCCAATGGCTCTAAAACTTCAAAGCCAGTCGTTACATTCATCTTGCCCCTTCTTCTTATTGTTCTTCGCCTCCTCCACTTTTGTATCATCCTGAATTCTGACCCCTGCTTTGCCAATGGCTCTAAAACTTCAAAGCCTTCCATCCCACAAAGAGAGCATACATCTTGCTCTTGCCTGCACTAAATTTTCACCATTAACAACATAAAGAAAAGACCCGGGACTGCACATTCTCAATTCGGGGTAGCAAGGAGGATTACATAGGGTATAGGAATTTGGCAGAATCCATCCCACGATTGACTTTATTGGTAATTGGCCTCTCTAATGTCTAGTGTTTTACATCTTCCAGTTTCTAGTGTCTTCTCTTTCCCCTCCCTCAATTCTCCTTCTCATAAATGATCTGAAGTGGTATGGGAGATTTATCAACCTTCTTTGGATCTATCTGAACATAACACAAAGGGACCCCCTTCTCCCGTGCGGCTCTGGAGGCAGAACTTCCAGATTGGCACTCTCTACAGGAAGAACTGGTGTTTGGTTGCTTTGCAGCTAGCATAAATGGGAAAGTAAATTCTCCTCTCTTGATAAGAGAGTGAAACTCTGGGAGATTCACCTCCTTAATCTCTCTGTGTCCGTCTCTCATAAGCCTAGCCAAAGGCTGCTAACCTCAAATCCCCCACTACCAGTAATCTTCAGTACGCCCAGACAAACCAGATCCTGAAAATAAGCCTTGGCGGTGGAAAGCAGCCCAGAAAAGTAGGGGGGTGGACTGCTGAAGAATGGATAAGAGGGAGAGGGGAGAAAGTGACATCTCTATAATGCTGAATGGCCCACCTTGCTCCCTCACAAAGCTGATGGATATGGAAATGTGTGCTACAAAGGCCTCTGACATCAGTTATATTCTTGCTTACAAAGGAAATGGACAAGAATTCTATGCTCAGATGGAAAAAATTTGAAGAAATTTGCGGACCCCGAAGTTTTCTTAGTGGACTTTGAGCACCTACATCTCCTCAAGAAGACCAAACTAGGCGGAGGCGCAAGCAGTAGCACCGCAACCACATATTTTGTTTAGGAAGCAAGTCCCACCTAAGTTACCAATCCGTTTTGGATACCGGTACGGATACGAAGTATCTGCTGGTACATGGATACAGCAAAAAAAAATTGGCCCTGGTATACGATGTTGGATACGGCCATACAAAATATATATAAATATTAAAAAATATATAATAAATATTAAAAATATATTATAAATTCCAGCCTAATAAATAGGAATTAACCACAACACGCTACTCATAATTTCATTGAACCTGGGCACAAGTATCATCCCTACCACATCTAGTTGAGGTGTTTATTTAATTTAATCTCATACATGCTATTTTTTCCCTTGTTTATGATGGCTTCTATTTGGTACTTTCAGTAGAATAATGCTGCTGCAAAAGCTGTAATGATATATTAAATTTAAAGTAAAAAATAAAAAAATAAAAAAAACCTGGTTCAGGCCTGGAAACGGCTGGGCAGGTCAGGGTACGGCTGGGTACGTATCCAAGGCATTTCTGGGCGCGTATCCTAGCCGTTCCCTTACCGGGTACATTTTGTACCCGTACCGGGTACCCTAGGGGTGGCGTTTCGGTAACTTAAAGAGTCCCACTCAGCCAAAGGGAACCTCTTGCTCTTGTTTCTAGTGAAGTTCCTTTTTAGTATGGATCCCATCTTCGGACACCTTCTTATCAGCTTGCAAGTGGATTTTTGGAATGCATTATGATGTTGCTTGTGGGTTAAATCCATCATGGATCTCTCCTAGGAAGCATGTTTGCCTCTGTCAAGCATGGCCACATTAGAAAACTCTTCTCCTCTCTTCTTATATCTACATTCCTCCTCTCGGTAATTTTATGTAACACTTTTAAATTTCATGAGAGAGAGACCCAATAGAACCCCTCATTTTAACGAATTAAAAGAAAAAAGATTTACATAGTCTCATAAGTAGCCATCATCATTAATGGTGCAGACCAAAAAGAGAGTCAGGAACTAGTGAAATTTCCCATCCCATGTATCAATAGTTTGGTTTCATACAAACACAGTTCCCATGGCATAAGAAACTCCTACATGTTATATCATAAAAGAGGAATTCAAGCAAATCCACTAAATATTAGGATCCAACATTACGCAAATGCAAAAATATTTTGACAGGTTCATGGACTGACTCCTCACCATCAAGAACCTCCTTATTGTGAACCCAAACACAATTGTCACTGCACCTGTAGATGCAACTGTGCTCACAGTCCCAGTGTCCAGACCAGTTCCCCTCCCCCCTCTGCTAGAGCCAACTGCTAGGCAAGAAATAGCATAGCATAGCCAACAGAAGCCTTATCACAAGGTGCCAAGGAAAAGACACAAACATCAACCCCCCTTAGACACCATCTCCGAACACGCTTTTTAAGATAGAAACCAAGATTGAGATGAGGATATATGATGGAAATATGGATGCAGAGAAGCTAGAGAATTGGTTTCGTCAATCAGAAACATGCAATTGGCTTTGTCAATCAAATAAATGCTTCATCATACTGACATGCAAATGATTGCATATGAACACCTCAAGATGAAATGCAAGGCCCTACTGTGGCGGTAAAGCTTATGCAGCAGGCAGAGACAAGAAGATAGAAAGCAGGTTGCAGACTGGGACAAAATCAAAGGAGTTAAAAAAAACAAGAGCTTATGCAGCAGGCAGAGACAAGAAGATCGAAAGCAGGTCGCACGCTGGAACAAATTCAAAGAAGTATTACCAAAAACATTCTCCACCAGAGGATGCACACGAGACCCAAGAAGTTACCTAGAAGATGCTCCCATCTAAAGAAAGGACAACTAGTTAGGGAATTCAACCATTACATTATTCAGCTAAAATTTTCAGATGATGAGGACAAATGTGCCCTAAAATTTGTGCTTTACAAACCCAATCTAAAAAGAATTGAAAATTTCTGGCATGAAGTCCTAGAGAAGCTCTTCCACAAGGTGAAGATTGCAAGGCAAAAGCATCAGTGTGAATATCTAGAAGATTGTGACACATTCGTCGTGGAATCTTTAAAGAAAGTATACCAAAAAGGCATCTGAGCAAAGTCAATCCCAGTAGCAAGTCATCATGAAAGAGTAAGCAGGGGATACCTTTATGCTGGCATTATCATTGAATATAAGCATTGGAGAATGAATGCAAAGTCTTACATCCAGAAAAGTGTCTCGCACATGCACATGCAACCAATTAACTCCCCTTCTACCCCTGCATGCTCTGTAGAGAAAAATCTTTCTAGTCCCCAACAATTAGCTGGCAATGAATAAGCAAATGCGGGGAAGATGTTTGGGTTAGAAAAGAGAACTCCATGATTGCAACATGATCAAGAAACATTTGTTAACCGCCAAATTTAATCTAGACATGTACGGGGTAGCCCCTATTGATGAGACACAAATGCAAAGTTCCACACATATACCAATCAATTTAGATTGGTTAGAAAGGTCAATTGAATTGATCGGAAGCAAGAGATGGACCAAGACCTCTCTTGTTGCTGACAGCAACCCAGCCCATATGCCTCATCAATGCATTGAGGATGATTGGTCTTGTTGGTAACGTGCCTTGCTCATGACCAGCAACAGAGCTATGTCACACCAACCACAATCAATATGCACGGCACCTCACTGATAGCTATACAAAGTATTGGATAAACACTCGAAGCCTTTTACCTATCAAATTTGTGTTGACCCATGGACCCATAAAGCATGATATAGAAATTGTACCTGGTTCAGTTTTGCATAACATATTTGTGTAAAAACATCTATACTTGAAAAGAGGATATAGAAAATTGGATTCAAGATATCCCTGCACAAAAAATTTATTATGCCAAGCATTTCCTCATACAGCTCAGCAATCATGTTAGCATCGAAGAAAAATAGTAACTAGAGATTGTGTATTGATCAGGATCAGGATCACAATAAAAAATGATAACCCCTCATCCACATATTAAGGACTTCACAAACAATTACAGTGTTCAAGTACAATTAAAGTCCAAAGATCACCAACTCCACAATCATAGAGGATATACAAAAGATTGGATTAAAAACCAAGCAAGGATTGTTTGAATGGCTTGTCATGCCTTCAGGCTTGACCAATGTCGTTGAAAACATTAACCAAACAAAGAAAAAGTTCTTATTCACAAAACCCATTTGTGAATGACTTTAATGAGTTGTACCATGATGGCATTCCAATATTCAGCGAGACAAGGGATGATCGCCCAAGCATATTAGCATGAGATTAACGGAAACTTAGTTGTAAGGCAAGCTATGAAGTGTGACTTGAAACCTATGCTCCACAAAGTGATCTGGATTTGATTGGAAATCTACTGGACAACACATTAAATTGTTGGAACTTGATATGTTATAGGCAGAAGCAATTCATTACAACTACTTTAGCGTAAATAATTTCAGAATTATAATTAAATGAACCATGAATGAATGGAGATAAAAATATACACAAAGAGAACAATTTATAAAATTTGAATAAAGGAACTAACTACTTTATTGAGTTACGAGGTATATGCTGTCATCCCTAAGAAGAGATGTAAGCTATTACCCTATGATTATTACAAAAAGGTAGCAATCTCTAAGAAGCAAAGTGAAGTTGCAACACTCTGATTTTTAAAGTCGGATAACAATTCCTTTAATAGCTAGTGATGGCAGGAAAAGAAAAGTATAAAAATAGAGAATGAAATGATTTTCTTGAAAATTTGAAAAGCCATGTGCCGGGTGTCCCCCCAAAGAAGTGAAGAGGATCTATCAAGAAATAGAACTCAATAAAACACAATATTTTGCTTCCAATCTTTTCGAGATTTTTTGATGCATTTTGCATTTTGCATTTTGCTTTTTTGGGACCCTTCAAATTGTTTCGGGAAAATCCAACGCCCTGTCTCAATGGGAATGACATAGAGAAAATCCTAAAGCTTTTCAATGCATATACAGTTTCCAATTTTGAGCACCAGTAAAGAAACTGCAACCCTGACAAGGTGATTGTTTTAAGGGGAAGTAATTGTCTTAAGGGGATTTTGTCCCTAAATGCCACCCTAGATCATAAATCCCCTTTTGTGGGGATGAGGAAAGGAGGGCGGGGGCAAGGGGTCAGTGGTGGACAAGGGCACACAAGTGGGATGGCTACAAGTAAGCAAAAAATCAAAGGGAAAAAAAAATCACAAATTAACATTGAGTAGACACATATCAAGCAATAAAAAATTTACTAAATTAAAAATGCATTGAGTAGACACATATAAAGTAATCAAAGATATTCTCAATAATTATGTCTGACAAAAATGTCAAAATGAAAATACAATGATGCATCATAGTAAATTATTTATATTTCGTACTTCATACTATAAATTTCACACTTACTCTATAATATATAAACTTGGCAGTTTTTCAAATTTCTTGAGCTTTTATTTTCATTTTTGTGAGTCCCAAGCATCCACTAAGGGGACACCTAGACAACCCTCAAGGGATTCCTAGATGTCTGTCAATGGATAACCTGGGCATCTACGACATGTTCCTATTGGTACAAGGACAAAAGAGCGCAATGGGGGCATTTCCAAACTGCCCCTTGTCAGATGGGATGAGATGGGGACATCCCAACTGCACCTCCTCTTCCTTGTCCCAATCGGGACACATCCCCTGGGATATCGATGCTGATATACGTCCCTATGTCTGACATCTTAAAATAGAAAAATCCCAAATTTCACATTTGAGCATAGAAGTTGCTACCACTAACCAAGATTTATCATCGAATGGCAAACACCTACCAATCTCCAAGAGCTTCACCAAATCATGAGCATGGCCAACTATCTCACAAGTTTGTACCCTGCTGCATGGAAATCACTAGACCCATAAGTTCGCTAACGCGGCATAATACTTCATTTACATGGATACTACAACAAGAATTATTGTATAGTTTATATCAGAATATGGAAGATGTGCAATGCCTCTATTATCATGCTTCCCAACGTTTGACATCTTGCTGAAATTGAGCTAGAAGCATTAGGATATGCAAGGTGACTGGAATTTTATAAAGAAGATATGTTGTGGCATTCCTCTCAATTCAAAACAAAGGGATCTACACACCCTAGTCCAAGTACTTAAGCTGCAGTGATGTTGGGTCTTGTGATGCAAATGAGTTTTATATTGTTAGTTATTGTGTGGGGCATGCATCACTGACCTGAAAAAAGCTTATTTAAAGTGACCCACTTATCAAAATTTTAGCTTTTGGATGATTAAAAAAATCGGTTTCTCAATTTCCCGTCAATTTAATAAACAATTAAAAAGTGGCTTGTAAACAGAAATAAACTGTTAAAACAGTGAGCACTGAGAGCAAAATTGACAGTAGACAGCACAAACCAAGTGATAATGGAGTTCCACCCAAACAAGCTACGTCTCCAGATCATGGTTAAGTCCCATAACCAATCAATTACGATACAAAAACATTAAAATGCAACGATATTTTACACCAAATAACTCTTTGGTCTGCATACAATAGTCTCTGCTCAATCTCTAGGAGGCCCTGATCACTTCTCAAGTTGAACTCATGCGACGAAAATGCTCTGTAAAGGCTCTAGCTCCTCCAACAAGCTCCTTGCATAGTCTCTAATTAGCTCTTCAAGTATGGGCGAGCTCTATTTATAACATTTTTAGCCTGATGGGCTAGTGGTCTGGCCGTATCATTTTGGCCAGCTCGCCCCGGGTTCGAATCTTCCCCTTCGAGTCGCATGTCTAGTTTTTTTGTTATTTGGATATAAATTCCACACGTGGCAGGGGGTAGGCGAGTTGAGTCCTTAAATTGGCTCGGTCGTTGGGTTATGTTCACGTGGTTGTGGCCACGTTGAAACTTGTTTTGTTTCTTGAGCCTTGTGGAACAGCTCAGCCCACGAGGCTGTTAATCCAACTCGCCCGTCAAATGAGTATGGTGAGTTGGCTATTGCATTAAATTCGGACTTGGTTGGTGAGTTGTATGGCAAGTTGGCTGATGAGTTGCCCATTGAGTTGTCTACGAGCTGGCTGCCGAGTTGGGCCGAACAAGTTGGCGTTGAGTTGTCTATCAAGTTGATTCCTAGCTTGCCGAAGCTGGGTAGGTAACTATGGCAAAAACTTGAGAATTGTCTCACATGCATCATAGATTGGTCTTCAGATGGGGTTTATATGAGAAATCCCATACAGTGTAATGTGAAGTAAAGGTAGCAGGGTCCCCCTCCTGAAAAAGAGTGGACCCGCTGACTGTTGGGCCCCTAGTCACCATACTATGTGGACCTCACATCGACCATCAAAGACCAGAGGATACAAACCAATTTTTTGCATGCTCAAATTGCCACTTGTCACCATCCCCATTCGTTCCACTTGTCACACTCTCATCATGCCACCTCAATTCTGTGGGACCTACGCTTTTAATATTTGTCAGTTGGAGATAATTTTCAACAAAACCGTATCTTTTGCATAGGTCGCCTGTTTTGCCCCATTCAAAAGGCATCAGAAAGCTCTTGTCAAGCTCTTCCGTATAGAAGCTATTTCACGACTTGTGTAGACCATTTGATCGATTCGGAGTGAGGATCCTCCTGGATCACTCCTCACTAAGGAACTTTTAGACCACCAAAATGTTGGTTTTATTTTGACGAGTGAGGGTATTGTTCCCTTAGTCTTCCAATTTCCAGTCGTTTTGCTTTGTTTATATGCATTCCCTTTAGACCCACACGAAGATATTCAACATCACCTCTTCACGAAGTCCTCGTCCTTCTGTCAAGAACAATATCTTCCTGTAATTCATCCAAAAACTCAGGAGCAAAGTCATCAACAAAAGGTACCTGAATAGTCTTATCTTGATCAACGATCATGGGTGGCTCATACAATTTCAGGTTCTTAACATTTACAATGGAATACATCTACATATATGGAGCTAATTCTAATTTGAAGGCATTATTACCAATCTTCTCCAATATTTTGAATGGACCATACCTGATTGGTTTCAACTTTTTACCTTCACCTATCAATCTTTCTTTACTAATATGAAGCCAAACTTGACCACCAACTTGAAAATGATGATAAACCCGATGTTGGTCATGCCTAGCCTTGTACTTTTCCTAGCTCTTTTTCAACTACTCTTGGACAACTTGATGTACCATTTATATCTTCTGAATGAACTTCTATGCCTTATCAACATATTTTTGTTCATCCGCTACTGTGTCTTGTCCAAAAGAAAATTCCAAAGGTGACTTAGGCAAGTAACCAAAACATGTCTCAAAAGGAGACTTTTGTGTGGAAGAATGAATGGCACAGTTATAAGCATGTTGCACGTAACACAAATGTTCATCTCAAAGTTTAGGATGTTTACTACAATATCCTCGGAGCAGATGCACTACTGTATGGTTGACCACTTTTGTTTGCCCGTTGGTTTGTGTTTTTCTTCAACTTGGTGTCCACCATGTCCCGCAAAGCTGACCAAAACTTTCCAATAAATCGAGAATCTCAATCAGAAATAATAAAAGTAGGTAGACCAAAATGAACCCAAACATTGTTGAAGAATAAATGTGCAATTTCCTCGCTTGTTATCTGCTTTTTGCAAGGCACTAAAATACACATTTTTGCTAAATCTAACCATAACCACATACAAATAGTTGTGTTTTCTTTTTGTCATAGAAAGCCCCCAACAAATTTCATGAAAATACTTTCCCATGGTCTGGCTAGTACGGGAAGTGCGGTATACAAACCCAACTTCCCATTACTAGGCTTGCTTGTGGTACAAAGAATAAAACCTTTAATATATTTAGATACATTTTCATACATCCAAGGCCAATAACAATATCTTTACAATGGTGCAATTGTTACCAACACCAAAATGACCAAAAACAAGAGAAGTATTTGCTTCTCTAATCAAATGAATTCTTTCATCTTGCGGAATACACAATTTACCAAGATGATAAAGGAATCCATCATGCAAATGGTAGTCTAATTATTCCACTTGTTTACCATGAGTTATATCTTCATAGACATCCTTAAAATCAGCATCTTTAGTATATTGTTCCTTGTAACTTTCATGAGCCAAAAGACTATGTTGTAAAACAATAGATGTAACAATAGGAGATTTAGAAAGCATATCAGCAACTTTATTCTGTGTACCCTTTTTATACCTGATCACAAGATAGAATTGTTGCAAAAATTCCATCCAACGAAAGTGCCTAGACTGTTGTAGCTTGGATTATGATGAAAGGTACTGCAAAGGTTTGGTGATCCAGATGGATAATTGTCTCTTTGCCCATCAAATAGTGTTTCCATTTTTTCACCCTCTGCACCAAAGCATACAATTCTTTATCATATGTGGGATCATTCCTTACCGCACTTGTGAAGGGTTTTGAATGGTAAATGGTAACAGTCAAGTTTTCTTCTTTGCATCAACATTGCACCCATGGCATATTCACTTGCATCGGTTTCAATCTCGAATGGCTGTTGCAAATCAGGTAATGCTTATCTTTTCTTTCAAAGTGTCAAAGGCTTTCTGATACTCACCTCCCCACTGAAAGACATGTTTCACACCAGTCAAGGAATGCAAAGGAGTTGCAATCAATGAAAAGTTAGCAATAAACTTCCTCCAATATTAGACTACACCTAGGAAGCTTCTAACTTCAGTTGCATTTGTTGGTTTAGGCATTACAATAACTTCAACTTTAGATGGATTAATTTTCAGTTCACCACCCCCTACAACATAGCCCAAATAAACCAAAGAAGTTTTACCAAATTCACATTTTGACATCTTTAAATACAGTTTCTCCTTTTGCAAAGTTTCCAAGACGCTCTTAATGTGTTCAATGCGATCTTCCCCACTTTTACTGAAGATCAAAATATCATCTAAGTGGACAATAAGAAAATCTTCAATGAATGGGCTAAAAACAGCATTCATTAACCGCATGAAGGTGGCGGGTGCATTGCAAAGACCAAAAGGCATAACAAGCCACTCAAATAGACCTTGTTTAGTTTTAAAAGCAGTTTTCCAAATATCACCTTCACTGATTCTAACTTGGTGATAGCCACTTCTCAAGTCTAACATAGTGAAATAAACAACATTTTTCAACTGATCTAATAAATCATCAATACGAGGAAGATGGTAGCGGTTTTTCACCGTAATTTTGTTTAGTGCTCAGTAATCCACACACATCCTCCAAGTGCCATCTTTGTAATGTCCCCCATTTTTTTGAAGACCCTTAGCCTATCTTTCCCCGTAGGCTTTGGGATGTTGCAAGGGGAAAAATTTATTAAATAATTAAATATTATTGCTTAGAGAGCAATTTCTATTAGAAAGCAATCATTATTTAATTATTTAATTATGTAGACTATTTAATTTAATTGCCAAAATATAAAATTAAATGGGGAATTAATTAAATAAATATTTACGTGGCTTTTATTGATAAAATCACCCTTAGAAAAGGGGACGCCACACCTAGAGAAAACAAACTGCTCTTATTTAATAATTTCCCTCTCCTAGGGATTTCGAATTTTGTGCCTCCTTGCTTATAAAAGGAGTGCTAGGGTCATTATTATTTTCATGCTATGATAATATTTATTTTATGCTCCATACTTGGAGTTGGGATGCATGCCCATTGAAACTTTCTCTCTCTCTCTCTTGCATGGGAGGTTGTATTGAGCTGGGTTTGAGATCCAAGTTAAGTATTTAATTGTGAGATCCAAGTTTCTGGCTTTGGCAAATCTGCCCTTTTACTGTAGCGACGTCACTGTAGCAGCTGGGTTTTGGTTATCAAATCGAAGTATTTTCTATGTGCTTTGCAAATCGGTTTGTTGGTGTGTTCCATTCCATCTTTGGCGACTTCTTTATTAGTGTTTATGGACTGTTTTATATGCAATATTTAGTGTGAATTCGACCAGCTGGTTTGGTGTTACTATCCCCCTAACTGCAGCGATCTCTTTGCATATGTTATTTGAACATTCTAAGGCATGTTGGTATGCTAAATGCACAGCGAACTCTGCCTATTAAGTTGGTACATGATTGAGGTAGTTTCAAGGTGGATCGACTAGGTATTTACATGTTAATAAGATGTTTTTACAGCCCCTTTGATAGCGACTGGTGTAGAGCAAGTTTGGTAGTTGATTCATATGATTATTGCTTTGATTGTTATCCATTTAAATCTGCTGTTCCTTCCTTAGTGTCAGAGATTTTATTGAAGGATTGGGTGTATATTTAGAAGTCTAAAACCAGCAAACCATTTGGGGAGTTTGTTAGGCATTTAAATACAGGTTTTGAGCCAGTTATAAGCAGCCCACTGTGAGGTATTATTTATCGATAACAGCAACTCCATCTGGGTGGATGTCAAGGGTTTATAATGTATGTTTTAACCTTCTTTTTGACAGCATCTTGTAGTGGATTATATATACCAACTGATGGCAGATTTATACTATGTATAGAGATTTGTTTTTAGCATGATTTTGGGAGTGATCCATAGCTGATTGCATGACTGAAACATCCTCACATTGGCAGTTGATAGTTGTATGTTCCTGTGTATTCAAAGGGTTGATTTTAGAGTATGTTGCATGAGCTCATTGATCAAAAAAGTCTGATTTCTAAGGAGTATAGTTTCAAGCTGTGAGTGAGCAACTCGTTAGAGGCCATTAAACCCCTTTAAATTGGGTTTATTGAGTTATCTATTCGATTGGTTTGAATAGTGTTTGACTGACTTTTTATATTTGCATTTGATTGGAATATTGAAGAGTTGTTGATTTGCATATTTTGCATTGATCCCGGAAGTGGGATATTACAATCTTTCTTGGGTACCAACACAATAGGCGAACTACATGGAGAAGTGCTTGGCCGTATGACCCCTTTCTCGAGCAATTCCATAACTTGCTTCTTGATCTCTTCATTTTCAACCACCAACAACCTATACATGCCAATGTTAGGAAGAGGTGCATCCTGGTGCAAATGAATCTCATGTTGTATTTCTCTTTTTGGAGGTAATCCCTATGGCTCCTAAAACACATCATCATAATTAGAAATAACCTTCACTATTTCATTCTTGTGTTTAGGATCACAACCTTCCAAAGCTTTGAATTGAGTATTATCCTTAGCTTTTACAATCGTGAGTACCAAATTCTTGCTTGCATTCACAAGCCTCTTCATTTGTTTTGCAGATACAAGTGCCAAATTTGCTTTGGTTCAATGAGCTCTAACAATGCATTTAATCCCATCCTTAACAAGCAAATACTTATTCTCTTCCCTATAGAAGCTTTCCTTTCTATCAAAAAGATAAGGACTATCAAGAACAATACCACAAATGCCAAGTGGAAACACATCTAAGTCTACCTCATCAACGAATTTTGAGGTGATTGCAAATCTAAGTTTGCATGTTTTCGTGACCGGTGATTTAGCATCATCACATACCCATCCCAAAAGATAGGGTTTTAAATTTGGTTTGGTTTTAAGTCCTCGTTTCTTAACAACTTCATAAATGAGGTTAGCTTGAGATCCACTACCAAAAAGAGTATCAATTTTTGTATAAAGAAAAAATAGTAATCTATTCTTGAAAACAGCAGTTTGCCCAATCTGGCATGCGTCAGGGATAAAGGAGAAACAAATATATATAAAAAGAATTGTTGTGTTATTGTCCAGAATTATTGTGGCGCCAAAGAGAGGTGAAAGGATAAGAAAAGATTAAAAGGAAGAATACATGCTGATCTGTGGCGCCATAAAAAAGAAAAGAATAAACATTAAATGAATGAACTGTTCTTACCCGTCCCAAAAGATATGGTTTTAAATTTGGTTTGGTTTTAAGTCCTCGTTTCTTAACAACTTCATAAATGAGGTTAGCTTGAGATCCACTACCAAAAAGAGTATCAATTTTTGTATAAAGAAAAAATAGTACTCTATTCTTGAAAACAGCAGTTTGCCCAATCTGCCATGCGTCAGGGATAAAGGAGAAACAAATATATATAAAAAAGAACTGTTGTGTTACTGTCCAGAATTATTGTGGCGCCAAAGAGAGGTGAAAGGATAAGAAAAGATTAAAAGGAAGCATACATGCTGATCTGTGGCGCCATAAAAAAGAAAAGAATAAACATTAAATGAATGAACTGTTGTTATAGTCCCATGCGCCCAAAAGAAGAAGAGAATAAATAAATAAAATAAATGCAGCAGTTGTTCTAGCTAATGTTGCCGCTAGCAAAGAGAAGAGAATAAATAAATAAAATAAAGGAACAGCAGTCTATTTTTGGAGGCAGAGTTGGATTCATCTCATATGGGCTGATTTTTATTGTAATAGAGAAGATACACATTGTAGGTTGTTTTGCTCTGGCAATCCTAGTCTTGTACTTGCACCTCTAAATAAAAAGATTCATTTTGCCCTCTCATATTGTTATTTTCTGATTTTTCATTGTGTTTGATAGGAATATTGTGTTGCTCTAGTGTGGAATTCTAAATCACTAGGTTCGTGTTCATGTTCAGCGAGGATAAAATTCGACAAAAATTCGTCAACCGATAAAGTTTGGGAAAAAAAATTGTCAATAAGTTCGAATTAGTCTATAGAAATAATATTATTGTTAAGTTATTAATATTAATTATCTATTGATCTTAGTCTATATAAATAATATTATTGTTAAGTTATTAACATTATTTATCTATTAATCTTAGTCTATATAAATAATATTATTGTTAAGTTATTAATATTATTTATCTATTAATCTTAGTATATAAAAATAATATTATTGTTAAGTTATTAATATTAGTTATCTATTAATTGCAGTCTACAGTTGAATTGCGGCAATGCACACCTCAACAACTGATTCCTCAAGCAAAGCAAATATGAAAATGGCAGTAGCAGTTTACACTGAGCAAACAAAAAAATGGCAGCAATAGTTTACACTTGATAGGGTCGATTTGAGGCTAAGTGATGATCAAGCAACGATTCACCATGCAGATTTTCCCACAGGCGGCACACAACTTAGCGATTTTTGTAGGGTTTTATTAAATTCGTAAAAAATCAAATATCTGAATTTTTCAACGAATTTACACTGATTCTTTTGAATTCACCGGATTTCGAACTTCATGGATTAAATGTGGCAAACTTTATGACTTAGGTGGAATTTACTCCCTCTACCGCTATCCTTTCTCATAAAGTCTTGAATTAATTTTGCAAAATAGCTTAGAGTTGTGTAGGTGTGTGGATCTTTGATTTCTCTGTGTGCAAAGTTACATGCATGTGTTAAATTATTGGTGTATCATCCTTATTTCCCATTTTCCGCATTCCTTCTCCCTTTTCCTTGTCAAAATTTTTGTTTTTTAGGTGATTCACAAGGTAACCAACCCTCTCTGGAGGTTCACCTCAGACATAGGTTACTCACAGCCTTGAGGTGTTCCAATTTTCTCAACAGGAGAGAGAGTACACACACCATTCTCTATCATGGTACAACTTTTGGGTGGCAACAATAACTATGCAATCCACCAATATATTTCAAAAGAGTCTCTTGAGTACAACGAGGAATTCCCAAAATCAATGCTTTCTTCCTAAACTCTTGAGTGTAATCTTGCACACTTTGACCCTTAGTTTTCCGTAGATTTTGCCATTACATGGTAGCTTGTTGCATATAACCAAGTGGATAAAATTGTTTTTTAAAGCGAAACAAAATCATCCCAAGAAGAAATAACTTTACCATGTTTTGTCAAATCTTCCTCAGTCTTAATCTCCCACCAAATGAGTGTTGTACCACTCAAATGAAGAGTAGCCAACTGTATTCTTTTATCCTCATCAATAATCCTTTGAATCATGTAGTAAACTTCAATCTGTTTGATCCAATAATCCAACTTTTTTGCATTAAGCTCTCCATTATAAATTAGTAATTCAAATTTAACATCAAGTTTTAAAATTGATGGAGCATCAGAAGAAGAATCAGAAGGTTTAGAAGGAGATGGAGGCTTAGGAGATCCCTCTTCTTTATCTTTGTCCTTACCATTACTTTCTTCTTTTGTTTTACCTTTCATTCTTTGTCTTTGTTCTCAATATAGCTCTTCCACCATGCTCTTCATTTTTATGAATGCCTGACAGAAAGCCATTTCCTCATCAGAGCTTTTAAGAGATCCTCTAGGAGAGTCCACTTCTGCACTTGAACTTGCACGTTTTGAGCCAATTTCAGGATTATATTCTTCCAATGAACCTTCACCTTGCCTAGATTTTGACCTGGTAAGCATTCAAAATTGTAATTGCAAATCCAAAAATCAGTATTAAGGAGTCCTTAATTAGATGCTCTGATACCAAACTAATCCGAAAAGGCTTATTTAAGTGACCCACTTATCAAAACTTTAGCTTTCGAAGGGTTGAAAATCAATTCTTAATTTCCCATCAATGTAATAAACAATTAAAAATTGGCTTGTACATAGAAATAAATTGTTAAAACAATGAGCAATGAGAGCAAAATTGATAGTAGACATCACAAACCAAGTGTTAACGGAGTTCACCCAAACGGGCTATGTCTCTAGGTCAAGTTAAGTCCCTAAACCGATCAATTACAATGCAAAAACGTTAAAAATACAATGATATTTTACACCAATTAACTTTTTGGTTTGCAACAATAAACTCTGCTCAATCTCTAGAAGGCCCTAATCACTTCTCTAATTGCACTCCTGCGACCTTCTCTATTCATGTGTACCAAAATAGTTGAGATTGTGTTTGATCGTCCAAAAGCATACAGCATGAAGTCCTTTGAGAAGTCTGGATTGATAAGAGTTGGGGCTTGTGATATTGCATGCTTGATGGCCTCAAAACTCTCATTTCCTTCCGCTGTCCACTTGAATGCAAGACTCTTCTTCAACATCATTGTTAAAGGCTTCACAAGAGTGGAAAAATTAGGTACAAATCTATGAAAAAAATTGATCCTTCCTCAAGAAGCTTTGGAGATATTTCTTGTGACATGGCAATGTAAGTGTTCTAATGGCTTCAAATCTTTCAAGATCAATTATTAGTCCCTTCCTTTAACACAATGTGGCCTAGGAGGTCTGCCTTCGTGAGCTAAGAATATGACATTTTTTGGGATTCAATGATACCCCAAATCTCTCTGCACCTTTGAAATACTTTCCTGATGTGAAAGAGGTGGTCTACTGCATTCTTTGAGAAAACAATGATATCATCTAGATATACCAGCACTATTTTGTTGATTAATCCTTTAAATGCCATATCCCTAGCTCATTGAAATGTTGCTCCGACATTTGACAATCCAAATGGCATCTTCTTATAAGCATATGTTCCCCATTTCATAGTAAAGGTTGTTTTGAACTGATCTTCTTCTTTCACCATTATTTAGATTATAGCACTGAGTAGCCATCTAATAATGAAAACCTTTAGGAACCCTCTACAAATTGCAATATTTGTCTCCATTGATGGAAGTGGATAATGATCCTTGAGTGATGCTCTATTCAGATCATGGAAGTCCACACACAATCTGATTTCTCCATTCCTCTTTCTCACCGGGCACCAAGTTTGCAACCCAACTTGAATGTTTGATAGGAAAAATGATGCTAGCTTCAATAAGCTTGTTCAACTCTCTTCCTCATGAGGGGCTCAATGTGAGGATTTACCGATATTTGCTTTTTTCTGATAGGCTTGGATTCTGGATCTAGTTCAATAGTATGCTGAGCTAACTTTGGGTTGAAACCTCTTAAATCCTATAAGTCCAAGAAAAGACATCTGGGAATTCTTGACAAAGTTGAACAAATTTAGATTTCTCTTGTGGGGTACTTACTTTTCCAATTTGCAATGTCTTGCCTTCATCTACCAAAATGGGCTCTGAATCTTCACCCTTTACCTGAATGTTTTCCTTCTCCTTCTGGAATTGATCATTTGGGTTGAAGATTGACTCCAAATTTACAAGACCTTTTGGTAATTTGTTAGTTCTCAATTGCACCACTTGATCACCATACTGACTGTTCCAACTTGTCTTGGTTTTTGGCGGAGAACTCAACTTCTTCTTGTAGAAAATTGACAATTTGTTGATCATTCTCAAAGACTTGCCAACTTGTATTGTTATCTGGAACAATTGGTCTTACAACCACTTTGATATGGGGCTAGAGATTTCTCACTTTTGATACTTTCTACAACATCAAATGCTTCCCCGATTGTTGCTCAGTCCTATGTTTGCTGCTTCATTCTTCTTTCTTGGGATGGAATTGATGCCAAAAGCTTCAAAATCTTCAATGAGATTCCATACCCGATTCTTGTAGTTCTTCAACAGATCATTCTTGGCAGAATTTTTCCTTTGACTTGGTTCACAATCAGCTCACTATCACCAAATACTTGTAAGTTTTTTATACCTCTCTTTCTTTCCCAATGCAATCCGTGAATTAAGGCTTCATACTCAGCTGTGTTGTTTGAGAAAGCAAACTGGAAATGGAAAGCTGAGTAGTATTTCATACCTTGTGGTGAAACGAGAATAGCTCCTCCTCCGGCACCTTGTCTACTTCTCGAGCCATCAAAGAATAACTACCATACCTCATTATCATCCTTGTGGTCTGATGGCTTGGTGATGCTAGGGAGAGGATGATTCCCTTCATGCAAACAATAAACTCCTAATTCAGATTCTTCCATTTCTTTGTAAGGGTCAAAAGCATGCCTTTTGTTTGCCCATTCATCAAGAGTCAAGTCTGGAATACATCCAGACCTTGGTGTCTGCTTCATGAGTGCTTGGGTAATCCTCTTGATCAAAGGCTGAACAATTCACATTGATTGGAATTGGTGTATGAGGCTTTATGTGAAAGTTTGCAATAGGCTCAGATCTGATTGTAGCATTAGCTCCATACCTTGTTCTGAATAACATATGTGACCAATCAACAGACAAATAGCCTCCAATTTTAGAAGTGAAGTCTCTTGACAAACACAATGCAAAGAGTGGTGGTAAATCTATGACTGATACATCTTGTAAGATGGTCACATTGGGACATGCATGTAATGTGAGGCTCAAATCTTTGATTACTCCAACCATTGTTATTGCTGTCCCATCTAATTGCACCACACCTTTAGAGATGACTTCATATTGAAGGCCCAATTGATCAGCTATCTGTTCTGGCATGACTAAGCTACTTGCTCCAGAATCAATCATGCAATTATGCACCAACTTATCTCCAATGATCAATGAGATGTAGAATGGTGGGGGCTTCAAATTTTTACCTTGATGGCTTCCTTGATTTTCTCCTTGCTGAGCCGCATTGGTAAGCACTTTTTCTTGTTGATTGGGTGGCTGATTTGATGTTGACCAATTTTCCATAGCAGCTTGCAATAGGTCTCTTTGTCTTGGGATAGCTAATGACTCCCACATTGAGATATTTACATTCATTTTCTTCATCTGCTCAATGATGTTGAATGGAGATGAGCTATCTCTCTGCTGCCCCTTGCCTTGCACATTCTTCTCTTGCACGTGGGTTGTTACAATCGGCACTTAAGCTGGTCTAGAAGGTGGCTTGGGCTGACCCTGCACATTGGGAGCTGCACTTTGATTGTTAATACCTTTTGGAGCAATAAGAGGCTATGTGTCATTTGAATTGGATGATTGTCCTTCTCTAATATTCCTTTTCTTGGGTCATGTATTGGCAGCTACACTTTGAGAAGGTGCTTGATTCATACCACAGAAATATTCAGCCTGCCAATTGACAAGTGTGGTCTCATTTGGAGGTGCCTCTTGAGTGACTTTGCTTCCTACTACTGATTTCCTTCTTGGCATGTCTCTTGTTCACCCATTGTTGTCACCATAAGAGCTTGATTCAAAGCACCATTAAAACACATTGACTAGTTATGAGGTTGATTACATGGGAAACACAAGTCATATTCTTGAGCCATGTTATTTTGCACTGGTACCAAGGCTCTAGATGTGGATGCAATCATTAGGATTGTAAGGCTGGAATGGCCTATTAGCAGGAGGCCTTGACTTGGTTCTGATTTGCAGCTTGAATGGGTGGCCTATTAGGCTGATATGGAGGGTCTATTGGGTTGAGTTTGAGGTTGATATGTTCTGAAATTTTGAGCTTGCTACCTCTTAAGTGTCACTAACTCATTACCCAAGTTTTGCAGTTGTTTCATGACTTCTTGGAGCTCATTTGAGGTACTAGATGATGAAGTAGAAGCTTCGGTTGAATTATGATTTCTTGGAGTAGGAATGGGAGCTAATGTGGGTGCTTGACTAGTGCTCGGAGCTCCCTAATTCTGGATAGAGAGGCATAGGTGGCCTAGGTGCAAGTTTACCAGCTTGGATCAAGTAATTTTCAGCTCTAATAGCAATGTTATAGGCTGCAGGTAAAGTTATACCTCCCATAGATTGAATCATCATGGCAATATCAGAATTTAAGGCTTTAAGGAAGTATAGAAAAACACCTTCAGCTGCTAGTCTCACAGCCAACGGAATTCTATCCCATGTCCTCTGAAATCTGAAGTTGAAGTCAGTCAAATGTTCATTAGGGGCCCTCTTGATTGTTGTCAATTGCTCCAATAATGACAGATTATCCCCCTTTTCTCCAAATTGATTGTGAAGGATTGTGCACAAATGGTCCCAATTCTGAATAGACCCTACCGTTAAACTCCTGAACCATTGCAAAGCTTTACCCTTAAAGGAGGACGTCAATAACTTGACAAAAATGTCCATTTCAATAATTTCATGAATTGCACAGACATTTGCAATGTCCTGGATGTGGTCAATCGGAGTTGTTTGGTTTTCTCCAGTGAAATATGGAATGTTCTTCAATGCTGCAATTGGAATTGAATTTTGTGCATTGAGAGCAAGTGGGTTGTTGCCAGTGAAATTGACATAAGGATTAGGTTGCACCATCCTGATTGGTCAGAGAACTCTAGTTGATTGAATGAAAGGCCTTCCAGGTGGAGGTGTTGATAAGGTTCTATTCGGTGGAGATAAAGACCTTTGAGCTCTTCTTCCTCTTCTTGATCTATCTGGGGACAAGTGTAGATAGATAAATAGTCCCTCTTCTCTAGTTCTTGACCTTGTTTGGATTCTTCTCATGAATCTGGCAAGCTTGGACTGCTGAAACCAACGGATTTTGCCTCTTAGGAGTCACCAGATGTGCAATTTTAAAGCTTCTCACAAGCTAGAGACTTACAACAAGTGCACATCAATCTTGATGTAATTAAAATGAAGACCTCTTTGTCCCACCGGGCATGCCAAAGCTGTTATCACCGAATCACAGCACCCTATGGTTTGCACAAGTGTGTGCTTGAGCTCACATTGTGATTGGATAACATGGGTACTATCTCCAAGTTGTGGGACTTGCTACTTGAGATAGACCTCCAGAGAAAGTTGGTTCTTGCTCCTAAACTACCTGCCACAATCTACTCTAATGCAGGCAAAACTATTTGTCCTAATCTAACCTTCCAAGGGACCAAGGAGAAAGAGTGCATGAAAACGAAAGCCTACACTAAAGCAGTGATACACCAGAAAAGGAGAGAGTGAGTTTTCTAATGTGTAAAAAGTAGAAGCAAGGTGCATACTAGAAGGGGTGATAACAGTTCTCCACAATCTAGCAAATGCATTCACAACAATATTCCATACATGCACAATAAAAATGAATCCCTGCAAGAGTATAAGATAGACACAATATATTTGTAATGATATTGAAGGGCAAGAAGGAATGCAAACAAACACATCAAGAGAAGATACTATCCACAAACTTGTATCTATTGCTTCATTGATATGCACAATTCAATCTATTACAAAATAAGGGCCTGGATCACCATGCAAAGAGTCCACTACAAGGGCTTGCAGCACATTGGCTTCACAAAAAAAAATTTGACAGAGTTTTGTTGCTCAAAACTATACTCCTTTACAATGAGCCCAACACTCCAATTTATAGATTTCTAAGAGAGAGAGAGAGAGGGAAAAATGAAAATCCCGAAATTTGTCCTTCAACCACTTGCAAGATGTAGTAAATGAAGTGAAATGATGTTCTGTTGCTTACAAAAGGATCCCCATACTATCCCATGACTTACAGCAGTGAGAAATGTCAGCCCATGCTTCATTGAATGCATCCCAACTACCAAATAAAACATTGTTCTGAACTTGGCCACGTTTTCTGAAAAATCATCATCAATTTCTCATCAAATTCTGAATTTCTTGATTTTTGTGCGTCGAGCTCGGAAACACGATTCCAATGGTACCAATTTTGTGTGTTTTTGCTGAGAAATGCAAAAGTTATGGCCTTCTGAGTGCGGGTAGCTATTTTGGGTCTGCCAGGCATTTTGTCATTTAACAGGAATGAGCATTTAATTGACTGGAGCTGAAGATGTTTCTTTTATTTTCATAAAGCTACCCTCATCAAAATTAAGAAATCCAATTTTTGTGGCGTAGAGGACGTCGTGCTCGTTCCAGAAAGTCAAATTTTGTGAAAATTAGAGCTCGAAGTCAAAAGTTATGGCCATTTGAAGTTCGAGAGGGTCAGGCATTGAGTTTTCCTTCGTATGCGGGCATTTCGGCATTTTTGGGGAACTCATGTCCCGTGTGTACTTGGACCGTCTGGGCCTCCTTTCTCTGCTTTTGCCGATTCCCTCTTGGTGCGGCGATTTCGGCTTTTGGTGTCCCGCTTGTCCCGACGTTGACCAAGCCATGAGGGTCATTGACCTCCACTTTCGCCACACTACTTTGCTGATCGGCTTTTTCGCCTTTGCGAGTCCCGCACGTACTTGTGTCCCAGGTGTCCCGCGGACCGCGCGGGACAAAAATATCTAATTTCGCCAATTTGAACTGCCTGTGGCCATATCGGCGATGCACGTCTCGGATGTCCCGATGTCCCGCAAACCGTCTGGGACATATTTTTCCGATTTTGTCGCTCAATAAAGGAATGCGGCCATTTCGGGTTTTCGGGTCCCAACTATCCCGTGTGAACTTGTGTGGCCTGGGACAAAAAACTTCCGCTTTTTCCGCACTACACTAAGAGGCCATTTTGTGGGATTTTTTCAACTTTTTCTAACTTCTTGGATTTTTTCTTTGGATAGGGAAGTTAGAGAAGAGTCAAAGGGACCCCCAAAACCTGATTTTTGGGCCTCGAACCAATTCTTCTTGCTCAAACCTGAAGAAATTATGCAGGTTATCCAAATTTACCTTGAAGGGTGAATTTGGGATAACACCTAGTTAATTACTTATGTTAGTAAATAAATGGGCATATAATTCATTGGATTGTTGGGTCTCGTAAGCAAACCATTTCCCGTGTGTGAAAGCATGTAATGTCCCCTTTTCTAAATTAAAAATAATTAATAATATTTTAGGTTGGGCCCAGCCAATTCTTCACTTGTGGACAGCTTAATAATATTTTTTTTATATTTTAATGCTTTTGACTGGAGCTTAGAACCAAGGGATTGGAGAGATCTCACCTGCATACATCTAGAAAGAAAACCTGACACCCCACCCAAACCAGCAAAGACACAAAATCCTGCAAACCTAGCAGGAAACCGAAGAAAACGACATACAAAGATTACATACAAAAATCAGACCACGAAAATAAAGACATTCAATCATCTAACTGAATTACTTCCTCCATGGCAACAATACAACTGGCACCCGCCTTCTTCCTTCCTCCAGCAGTTATGCCAGCTCAAGCCATCCGAAGCAGAAAGTTGTATGAGAACCCCAACTTCTTTCGAAGCCGCTCCGCAACCTCTAACTCCAAAACTACTAGTGACAACAACCCTGGCAAATCCAATTTCTTAATTCTGCTACCACCTTCAATCCCTGTTGAGCACGCCCCATGAACATCCGCCGCAAACTGCATGAGCTCCGCATTCCTTAAAGACAGAACCGCGATGACTCACCGAGCATCCTCAAGAGAAAATGCCCTTCCTTGTCCACGGTTGAATGCGGCAGCACTAGGTTAACAACCTCCAAAGCTTGATCCAATTGAAATCGATGTTGGGGTTTGATGAAATGAAGGGCAGCATTATTCCTCTGCATTAAAAGAAGTCGAGAGACAAACCAGGACGACTCCTCTGGATTCACCCTTGCCCTTGCGGATGTAGCTAAATACTCCTCCCCCGGGAACCTTTCAATGACTTCGCATATTTGACCCAGATTCAGCCCGAAAATGATGCGAATACGGGCCCGCAAGATGCCTTCGAAGAAAGCCAGCTCTCTCTTAACACCCTGCAAAAACAGACAAGGCAACGGGGGAATTTCCATATTGTGAAACTAACCCGCAACGACCACTTCCACCCACCATACAGACCTGCGAAAATGGTAGAGAGAATGGACGCCACGCAAACAATTAACTGCGTCCAACTCTCCCTTCCCGAGTAATAAAGACAAAGAGCTCCTCCCACGCATTCGTATGCTTGGAGATGAAAGACCCATCCCTCCTCATAATGCCTTGGTTTGCTAAATAATTCACTGCAGAATTGGACTCCCTAAAATTATGACCAACGCTCCACGTAGGGATCTGACTCAGCCAAAAGATGATATTATTAATGAAGAATTCCAAGTGAACTTAATAATATTATTATTAACATAAAAGGTATTTTTAAATACTAAAGTAGAAAAAAAAAACCCTTAGCCTATTTTCATTATTTTCAATCGGCTAAAAGGGAGAGGTCGTCCCCTTTAAGAGAGAAAAGAAAATGTTTAAAAAAGAAATAAAGAGGCCTACACAGAGCTCTCCACAAAGAAACGAAAGAAAAGGCTATAAAAACAAATGTTGGGGCTCATTGTAATCATCATCTTATGAATTATCTTTTGGGAATTGGAGCATTGAGCTCTCATTTTCACCCTTTGAGGATGAAAACCCTCATTGGATCCTATTGGGGACGAAAACCCTCGATAGTCACAACACTTACGGATGGAAACCCTCATTTGTTGCATTGGTGACTTCATCCAAGAGTCACATTGGAACTTCAAAATTCAAAATTTCAGGGCAAAGATTTCTATCAGTGCTAGGGCACACATTTCTACAAGGGCACGCTTTTTGGGGGCTGCCAAATTCTTTTCCAGCTTGAACTACCCATTTGAAGATTCCGGGGTCACTTTTCAGTGGGTTTTCATGGTTTATGTAATGTCCCCTTTTCTGGGACATTTCTAAACAGGTACTGAAGACCTTTAGTCCATCCTTTCCCCATGGACTAAAGGATAAATTTGGGAAAAATATTCTAAAAGTGGTTTTCACCACTAATTTGTTAACCCCTTCTTTGAGCTTGTTAAAAAAGAATTAAATTTACCTTTTTGTGATTTTAATCATTACGTTAAAAAGAAGGTGAATTAAATATTTAAAAAGGAGATATGTTCTACATGATGAAAACCCCCTTTTTAATGGTCACTTACCCTTAAAGTAAGTTGCCATTCTAAGGGAGCATTGGGCAAAGAAAATGCCTATTTGGAGTGCCACTCTTGGAGGGAGGAATATAAAGTCACATCACCTCTTCCATTGTGTGGCATGTTGATTATAATTATTGTTATTTCTTCATGCTTGAAGAAAAGGGATGCATGCCCATTGATGTTCTACTAAAGGTGTTTTACAACACCACCTTGTTATTGGCAAATTGAAAACCCAAGCTAACTGTTGAAGGATCCATTCATGCATGATTGTTGGTCTATTTTTCTCTTGTGCCCTAGGGACTTGATGTGAATGTGAAATCTGAATATTGTGCATTGATCTTATCCTTCTTTGGTGGCGAATTGTTTGGTGGTAATTTTGGTAATGCATTTATGCCCTAGTGAGCTAGATCTCATTTGTCTTGGTATTGATTTGATATTTTAAGTTGTATTTTTTGTGCCCTAGGCGACTGGGTAAGGGTGTATTTTCAGCATATTAGGTGCATAAAACTTGCATAAAAGATTCTGATTTGATTCTATATAGTTTTACGAGCTTGTGCATAAGGGTTGGTGATCAGAGGAGTGTTGTTGCATGCATAATCAGCCCTAATTGTGCTGGGCGAAATAGGAGGGCCATTTTTGCACTTTTGGTGAAAGTTGGGTTAATTCTGATTTTACATTCATAAACTTCATATTTTATAACCCCAACATCCAAAGTTTGAAATATTTGTATGGTTGGTTGAGCAGGAATTAATTTTAGAAGATTGCAGCAGTCTGGGGTTCGATTATTTAATTACATTCAGTTGTGTATAATCAGATTAGTGTTAATTTAGTGTGCTCTAGCTATTTTCCAATTTATTCCACTTACCTCCACTAATTCTAATCCTACTCCGGGTTAGGAATAGTAGACATTGGAATACTTCAGGATAATTTGCATAAAGGTTTCATTGAATTTGGGTGAATATTGAATTTCCCTAATTTAGGGACATTACATTGAAGCATTTATTTTGCATGAATTCAAAAAGTGTTTCATGTTGTTGATGTATTTTTGAAGATTTGTGTGGGCAAGGCTAAAATCTGAATTCTACCTAGGTCGCTTAGGGTTTTTTGGACTTAAGACAGGTCGCTGCCCTATTTTTTGCATAAAATCAGTTTACTGTCATTAAAAGCAGGTTTTCTACATGTGATTGGCATCATTTTCAGCAATGTTCCATTAGGGTTTTGGGGAAAATCTAAATTCCTCAAATTTGAGCCCGAAAGGGACATTACAAAGCATATATAAAGCTTGAAGAAGAATGTAAAATATAACCAACTATTTACCATTGTACAAGCGTCTCTTGATTAAATAAAATGTAGCTTCGTCCATATTTACTCGTGTTCAAATTGTGAACATTAAGTCATGGCAATGGATTTGTTAGGAAGAGAGACAAAGCCATGGAAAAGTCTTGAATATTTTTCCTGAAGTTTTTATACATGTTTCTAATTGCCTAGTAAAAGCATGATAGAATCTTTCCTAAAAAAAAAGCAAATTTCAATTTGCTGGACATGTAAATTTATCTGAGGACGCCATTTACTTACCAGAGGCACTGAAATAACATTATAACTGCTTGGGATATGCAGAAGGGGCATGTGAGTATCTAGTAAAAGTGCCATCTAACAAGAAAGCTGAAATAGGGGTGTTAAAATTGCTTGGAGGACACCAAAACTGCTCTGGAAATCATTTATTTGATACTAGACGTGAGACATGCTGGGGCATGTTGTTTTCTTCCTCGGAGCATTTAAAAAGTGTTTACTTGCAAAAGTGGTGTGTAAATTGCTTACTGAGGGTGTGAAGATTTGCTGGAAGCCTACAAAATCCATTGGAGGGTGTTGGAAATAGTCAAAAAGCCTTAAAATATGCAAATAGTTTTAAATCTCATGCTTGGGCGTGTCAATTCCATGTTGGGCATGGAAAATTTGTGACAAAGGCGCTGCCAAAAGTGACAAAGGCACTGAAATCTATTTGACAAAGCATAGGCATTGAAGAAGAAAGTGCTGGAATCTTCCAAAGAGTGTTGGAAACTCAAAAGATCCCAGAAAAGGACTGACAAAGGCCTTCCAATCAGCATGGCACTAAAAAATTAATGCAAATAATTACTGCTGCAAAATAATTAGTTTTCTAACACAGAAAAAGCAGTTGGTTTATAAAACAAAATATGCTTTTGTATTACCATGACATGCTTAGCTGTGTTGGTTTGAAGGCTTAAGTGAAAGAATTGACAAGAGATCTGGTGTTCAAGTCTCTTCACCTTTTATTTTTGCTAAAAGCGTTTGTATGCAAGCAAACGAGGATATATAAAAGGTGTTGAAGTTATGTCCTCAAAGTACACATAGACAAGTTGGTTATTGCATGCTTTGCAAAATCCTTCAACAAGTTAGAGTTCAAATCCCATAGCCCATTTATTTTGCATGTAAAGTCATTTGTTTTAATCAAGCATGCAAAGTTTGTCAAGTATAATGTTGGAAACGTTTCTCTTGAAGTGGATATTTAAAGGAGTTGGTCAAACGAGTGTTTTTAGGACTTGGATTATATTCGAGGTCAAGTGGTCCGTTCCTGCTAAGTACAAGGAATTTTATTAACTTTCAATAATTTTTTAAAGCAATTGATCTATACCCATGCAATTTTGTGTCTAGTTAATGTCTTGCATAACCGTAGACATGTAAGCACTCGTTCCGTAGGTTTTGGAATATTTTGCATTCAACGAAATAGTTATTTCTCCATTTATTAAAAAGTGGAGAAATAAGGCGATTTAATGTATGACAAATGCATTTTCATTCGAATCTGACATCCTAGCATTGCTCAAAAGTTGAAAATGGAAAGTTTGTGTTTGAAAACCATGGATGTAACACTGTTTTTCTGTCACTAGTTATGTGGGAGAAAATCCAATTGCATTTCGGGGTTTAGAAGTCCCTCAGGATCAAACAATTTGACAGAGCCAAAGACCCACCCATTTTGAGTGAGCTACTAACTCTAAGATCGGGTTTTTCTATAGTGGCATTTTTTGGATAGATGATAGGCATTTGAGTTTTTTGTCCAATTTTGGTTTTTGAGATCATTGATAAGAAGCAGACCAAGTTATTTGGTTAATTTTTCATTGCAAGGACTTCTGACCCTCGCAAGGGGGGGGGGGGGAGAGAGGGCGGTGGGAGGGAATACTATATTTGGTCTTTGATCAGTCGTCACTAATTATACAAGTTGATATGGTTGCTAGCACCAGTAGTGTTAGACAAAGTGAAGTCAACGTTGTTGGGCATAGAGGTAGGTGTGTCATACAAAGGAATTGAATAGTCATAGAGACGAGGGTTGATATAGTTGAGACACCCTATGATGGTGCTTATATTGCAAAATGGGTACAAAATGGTCAGGAGGATGAGCATGCCCAACAAAATGTTCATCATTCATGTCACGATCTGTGGATCACAAGCTTTGTGAAGCGACATAGGTTGATTAGTACTAAGACGAACAATGTGCCAATTTGCAAAGTGCGGGAGAGAATATTGGATGGCTTCACAATCATATGCTCTGGATCATCTTTTAGACCCCTTTGGATCAAGGGGAGGTTTGTTGGGTCATGTGATCCAAGTGAGTTTCATATTGTTAATTAGTTGTTAATTTCTTATTGTACAGGGCATGCATCTCTTAGTGAGACACCCCGTTCAATTAATAAGTTAATATAGTGTCAATAGGTAGTAATAATTAATGTTTATCATTAATTACTTATGTTAGTAGATATACAAATATATAGTTAGTTGGTTGGACCGTCAGGTCTCATAAGCAAACCATTTCCCGTATGTGAAAGCTGATATAAAGCTTGAAGAAAAATGTAAAATATAACAGAGCATTTACCATTGTAAAAGCCTCTTTTAGATTAAATAAAATGTAACTTCTTCTCGATTAAATAAAATGTAGCTTCTTCCATAATTACCGTACAAATTGTGAACATGTGATATTATCTCTTCGATGAGGAGACTATGATACACTCTAATCACAAATCAATACAATATTTACAAAGCCAGTCTAAGCTTTAGACTTCATGACATATGAAGTCAATAACAGATCCGTAGCCGCCAATGAGATGTAGATTGATTGGTTAAATGGGTGGGCTGTTTCCAGCCGCACCCAGTTTCAATTCTCACAGACATCATGTTAAATGGATATGTGGCTGATTGTATTGCCAGTTCATAGCTCCAGTCAAAGGTGTTTACTCATACAAAAAAAAAAACATTATCTATTGCCTTTTAACTTGACCATCAAGTACAGGAAGGGTGCCCGTGCATCCATTCCAATTGCAAATTACCTGTCCCAACCATAAGAAAGTTGTGATGCAATTGACAACAAGACATAGCTGCATCTTCATTATTTCTATGCGTTAAAGTATGGAACCAATAGCCCAAACATGCATTGATGAAGATCGTGCATGATGATACTTTGATCCATCTGTAGCATATATAGAAATCATAGACATATAACCTAATGTTCAGGCTTTGATGACATCATTAGCATGCAACAACCACAGACACATATAAGCATCTGCAAGGTTATCACATACAAGATGGAATATTGCACAAATTCCATTTCATATGCATGCAACGAAGTCCTTACTGTGCACAACTAATTAACAAGTTGCATAGCTCCAAAGTTACAAACCATCTTAGGGTGCACAAAACCATTCACAATCTGCAAAGGTACTTTTTCTGGCATAAGCTAGCAGCAAATGTGAAAAATTTCAACGAAACTTGCAATTTTTGTAGCGTATTCAAGCTTGCATTTCCAAACATTGCAACTATCAAATTCTTCAGCTGCCAACAAGACAAATGTCAAAGAAAAGTATCTTGACTAATGTTTATTAGTGGTTAAGAAGCAGCCAACATGTAGTCGAACTAAGAGTTAAGAGTTGGGGTTTGAGCCACGATGGATTGGCTTGACTAGGATGTGAAGGGAATGCCCTACCCTATTTTATATACAAGGTCAATATCATAATCATCATGTACTATCTTCTTATCATGTGATATCATTCAGCGATTCATACCATTCTTCTTCCTTCTTATCCAAGATTCGATCCTTCTTGAGTTGATTGTCACTATACCATTGATATGGTTTCCTATAGTACTTGATTCCTTCTCTAGATAATGGACCTGTATTAGTTTGGAGGCTGGAACATTTACCCTAGCAGGGCATGAGAGCCATGGTTTAATAATGGGACCTGTGACATGCATCCTTGGTTGCAAGAAATGCGCCAGATTAGATGTGTCATTTTTAGGAACAAGAAAAGTGCCCAACTAAAACCCACTTCCCAAAATGGCCACATTTTGGTGGGTCATTGGATGGCCAGACACATTGTAAGGGACCATTGTTAAAAGAACACTTACAATAAAAACAGGTTTTGAGTTAATCCCAAAAAAAACTAATGTGTTAAAAACTTAAATAGTTAGAAGCAATGTTCGGATAATGGCAATAATTGCTTGCGAACAAAGGTTATATGGGAAGGCCCTTGCCTCGAAGTGGAAGCCAGTCTTCATCAAGGATAGAGGAAGAAAGGAGAGCAGAACTACTACTTCAAGTGAAGCAGGATCTTTGGAGCCACAGCTAACAAATTTAGATAAGCTTTATGATGATTATTGACCAGTCTTCATATTGAAATCACTAAGGGTATAGCCCTTTTGTCATTTTTCATATTTTCATGCAGCATTTTCATCATCATGTGCCTGACTCATTTTTAGTGGCATTATCATATTATTTCTGGATTTTGACACTCGAGTATCAACTTGTGCTTGTGAGACATGGTATTTTGAATTTTCTGTCTTAAAATATTAGTATTTTAGTTTATAATTGAACATTGCAATGCAAAGTTATTTTTTAAATATTAGTATTTTAGTATATATTTGAACATTGCAATGGAAAGTTATTTTTAATTTTATCATTCATGCACGTATATGGAATCATTAATATCTGTGATGTTCTATGATGTCTCAGTCTTTAGGTATGTGTTTTGTGATTCTGAATCTACTAAGAATGTAGAATTGTAACCTATATACCCATTTCTTGCAGAAACCTCCCTGTGTCCATATTCCATGATGTTGTAATTTATGCCACCTTTCTTGCTTCTGGAAACATAATGTGTATCTATTAGTGCCAAACATTACATAGACCAAATTAAAGATTTCTTCACGCATTTTAGAACTCAGAGGAACAGAATAAGATGTATGAAGATGGAACTGACATGAGAGAGAAATTTCAAATACTGATAAGTTGTAGATTTTGGTAATGGTGTATCCACAAAAAAGCAATTACCCAAAGGCTAATGTACTAAAATTATGTAATATCCCCTTTTGGGATATTATTTAAATCTACAAATTAATTAACCAAATCGACTCTAGAAGGATTAAATCCTGTTAGCTCGACCTCAAATAACTCAATGTCAGCATTAATACAACCCAAATGGGGTTGGAGTAAGCTAAAGTAGTGGGTTAGATGGGAGAACTAGTTAAAAAATTAATCTTTTCTAGATCTGAAATTTATTGCAACAGTTAGTTAATTTAAAATGCAGCAGAAGAACTGAAACTTCAAAAATTAATATCTCACTCAATATTTCGTATTTTGCCACCAAATAAAATGCACAATTATCTAGAAACCAAGGCCTTTCCAATGAACTATGAATCTGAATTTTTAGATCATTGAAACCACCACAAAACAACCCCCAAAATCTGAAAACTAGTCGCTAGGGTTAGGATAATTTGCATAAATTATTATCAGCACTTTATAGCCTTCCAAGACACCCAAAATAGCTGCCCCAAACTATGTCAACACATATCAGATTATATATATTGCTTATTCACCCTTGAAACATGTCAAAACAACACCCAAATCAAGTCGCCGTAGCTGGAATAAATGCAAATACATATCAGATTGAATAACTGCTTCAAAAGACACCCAAACATGCCAAAACAACCACCCATGTAAGCCACTATGGTTGGAATAAATGCAGCATTAACAGCAAATCATAAAGCACTCTTAAACTCTCCAATTATCATCAAAAACATGCAGATTTTTTTCTCAAATAAATGCACCAATCATGGAATTAATATATCAAGCAACATTCACTCAATGAAAGCTTAGAAGATTTCAGACTCTCCCCAATAATGGTGGTGTTGAAGAACACCTTTATAATGTGATCACATGGGCATACATCCCTCTTCAAACATGAAGATATTTTTTAATAAAATTCTCAACATACCCCCAAAGGGTCACCATTTCTCCTTATATAGCTTTAGCATTTGAAATCTCCAAGTTTCCCTCCTTTTGGTGCATTTTATCATATAGAAGGGTCGCTTTTTAATACGGGTCTCTTTTCCTAAAAAGTCAAGCTCCAAAAGAATATTGACTCTCTCTTTTAATATTTAAAAATAAAACATAAGAGGAGAATCAATTATTTAATTTTAAAATAAAGGAGTAACGACATTTTTCTCAATATTTATCCTTTAATCCATGGGAAGAGTGGATTAAAGGTCTCCCATATTTTAAATTAATTAATGTCCCAAAAGGGGGATATTACAAATTAAACATGGGAAATTTGCCCTGTGTCAAGTCATGAGGAGATTGAGAGGCAATCCCTATCTTTTTGAGCTCCCAAAGGAAGACACATATATAATGGACAATAGTGATCTTCATAATTATGCAAAAGATATGAGCAAGGAACAAAGTAGTAAGATCATGGTTGAAAGGAAACAAAAACGGGCAGAAGATTTACCTAAAAAGCAGCATGAACTAAGAGGGCATATCTTAGAATGAAACTGACAAATTTGCACTACTGGAGAGATCCAACAGGTACTTGGTCAAATTAAAACATTTCCCGATTTCTGATGCCATATTGGTAACTGAAAGTGAAATACAACTAATTGCACCTTAACTATAAAAAGAAGATTACATAAAGCCTCGATTTGTTTTAAGTTTGAACTGTTAAAATCCTATAGCCAGGAAGAGTTGATGCAGAAAGTTTAGGAACCCTGCTGCAAATGTTATGTGTATTTATATATATATATGTATATACACCTCTCTGTGTGTGTGTGTGGATACATAGACAGATAGATAGATAGCTACGGATATAGATATATGGAGATGTATTGATGAATAACTGAGGTTAATGACTAGCAGCTTTGAAAACCCATATTGGTGGTCATCAAATAGACGTTGTCTATTTTGTAGGCGGGTATCTTAGGGGGAGTATGCAGAACATGATATAAGCTTTTCAAAAACATTATGTGCCCACTATAAATAAGAGCATTAAGATATTTTCAAGGGAGGGTGAAGGATAGTAGTAAAGACAACTATATTTCTCTGACGTAAAGTCATCTAATGTTTGTCATTTGCTGAAACTTGTGTGCTCTTTACATCGGTTGCTTCAAGAAACATACCCTAATAAGGGTCTGTGCTCTGCTTTACATGGCAAAGACATCCTTTGGCTTAGAAGTCAGGTCTGAGGGGTATCTATTCTGCCCAAGTTCTTTAGAACTTACACCTGCCATCATCCCTTTATATACCATTTGTGTAGGGCAGACACAGCCGAAGAGGTAACCTTGTGGACAGAATGAATCTTCCTGGAGCCCACTGGTGAACCCAAGGCCCCATTGACTAATTTTGTCTGGTTTAACTGCATCTCCACGCTACCCGAGGATTTAGTTCATCTAAATTGGCAATTTTGTTTTGTACCATATAACTGAACCTTTCTACCATGCTCTCCAATTTAGACAAGAATCAATATGCACACGTAAAAATCTATGAGTTCATTTTTTATCATCCACTGTGACAAGCCTAATGCAGGTTTGTGGGTGCATATGAGAATTAATAAGAAGGATAGCGAGTACCTAGCTGAAGACCGTACTAAGTACAAAGTTATGAGCTCCATACCTCAAAATGAAACTCATTTTTTGCTCGTAGAAAGGGTATAGATTGTGTAAGCAAGTTCTATTACGAACAATGTGTTCCCATATAAGTGAATTACCGGCACCATGATATGGGCCAGAATTATAGTTTCGCATACTGTATTTCAATGATTCAAAACCCGCTACTTCATAAGCAAAGAAGCCTAACCCAGTTAATAATATATTCACTACCATAAATCATATAAAGCCTAATATATTCTTCCGTTACATAACTCATATAAATATCAATACCTAAAAGCCCTTTCTGAATAGCAGTTGAATGGGGGGCAATCCAAAGAGGGTGATGTTTTTGATGCTCACCAATTGAGAGCAATTAAATAAGGCACTGATCTGATAAGGTGGATAAGAGGAGGGAACCAGGATAAGAGCATGACCTCCTGGCTTTAGAGTCCTTTCCATCTCTGAAACAAATCTAGCAGGAAAAAGGGCGTCAGATAAGTGTGCACTGAATTCCAGATCAAAAACACTATCGCCAAAAGGATGTTTGTGTGCATCTCCCCTGATAACCAATGGTGGGGATTCTACCACCTCAATTCCTATAGCGCCCTCCACACCCATATGTCTCAGTGCCATGACTTCTTGCCCAATTCCTGCTGAGATGCACATCGCCTTCGAATGCTGGCTCGGCACGACATCCTCCTCCAGACCCCTGAACAATGCTGACATGGAATCCACGTTGTTCTTCCAGCCCCTGCTTGCCCACAATTTTTTTAGCCGCTTTTCTTTTTTGATGGGCTCTTCATTTGCTTGGCAGTACTCCTCGTCTTGGGATTGATAGAAATGTTTGTTTTCGTTAACGGGTGCGTTGCAGGAGGAAATTTGACTATGTAAAGAGGAAAAAAGTAAGAGGAGGAGGAGGGGAGCAGACAAAATGAGGGCTGCCCAAATTAGCCTTTGCACCACCAATTGCATTGTCCCTCCTTATCACATCGACTAACTTGATGTATAAATATTAGTAAGCTGCTCTGCTCGTTATGCCTGATTGTTTAGACCCCGTGGACGCTCGTGTTGCAGAGAGCGTTTGTTTGTTTAGTTTTCTCGGCGACACAGCCAGAGAAAAATGATGCAGGGGGAATTAATAATTTTTGAAATTACAAGTTATTGTAAAAAAGGATTTTTTATTTTTTATTTTTGAGTGAGTATTGATGTATTGTTATATTGGACAAAATTATCTAAAATGGTGTTATATGAGTTATGTTACTTGTTCTTTTTTTAATTGGAACCCATCAATATATTGATTAAAAGATCAAAACAAGATGGTTACAATAAAAGAGGTGGTTGGTGGGAATGTATTCTTCATTCTCAAGGCCAAAAAAACACACGACTCAAAAACTTCAAAAAAGACAAAAAAAAATGTCACAAGTGGGGGCTACATATTAGTAGCATCCATCAAACACATTAAAAGACAAGTAGTATAAATGGCATGCACAAGTAACAACAACACTAGGGGGGTGCAATAAATCATCCTTGGGAAGGAGCACACCCTAACCATAGGATTCTCACATAGGAGGATCCGGGGTGAACCACCCATCTTGAGCTTGAGTTTTGTCTTGCATAGCCAAAGGCACCACCATGATACTCCACTCAGGTAGTGGAGATCCAACCACTGTGACACCTGTCTTCACCAGCTAATATCATCGAGTGTCCAATAACAAACTTTCCACAAGGCGGTGGGCTCCAATCTCTTTGTTAAGGCAGTAAAATTGAGAGAAGCGACCACATACAAATGATAAGAACTAATTATGAGAGTGACTTTTTGACCCATGGTGGCAAGAGGCAAAGCACCCAACTATTGCAGATCTAGTGGTACACAAGTCATGGTGCAAGGAACGCTCCCCGAATGATTATATATCTCTTGCAAATGGTGGAATTCCAATATCACTTTCTCAACTTGTACCTAGATTTGGACATAGACAACAAATATCACAACTTTATCGTTAACAAAAAAACTACTAAGAAATAGAATCGTTACTTAAAATAACAACATTTGTAGCTTTCCATTATTGAAATAAAATAATTTCTCTAAAGAAATGTACAAAAGCAATGTATGTCGACCACTGAGAGTAATCCACAAACAAGACCATTCTCCAATTGATGGGCTCAAGGTGAAAGGGATGGAATGAAGATTGAGTGAAACTCCAAACATTTCTAGCATGGGGATGAGTCCAATAAAGATGTTTGACAGTTTCAAGATGGATAGAAGTAAGGCATTTAAGGCTAGGATTTCCAATACGTTTAAGACACTCCCCGAGAGGGAGGCCTTGGTGGACCAAACACCAAATAAAGTGAATAATTTTGGCTTAAACTTATATTTCCATATTTGTCAAGGTGATTAAACCACATTCTAGGAGAGGAATTCAAACTCTAACAGGTATTAATCTTGCAAAGAGTGAGGGATAAGGAACTCATTGGTTGATAGACATTCCAAGTGCGTAATTTTTCAATGTGGTGTCAAAAATTCAATGTTAATCCCTCCACCAAGCGATCAAGGGTTGTAGCTCGAGCTTGTGTAATATCATGTCTAGAGAAATCTCCTATATTCTTACCAGAGAGGGAAGGACCGAGTTAACAAGCTTGAATTTTTGTTGGAGATCAAGCTAACGATCAAATCTCTAATGGAGACTAGATCTCTATTGGTGACTAAAGAATTTAAAGGCTTTAGTGTCAAGTGTTTTAGCTAAAGAGATGTAGTTGTCAAACATAATAGGAGATCACCATAAGTTGTGGTTGTTGAAAAATAGACCAATTCTAAATTCACCATCAACACTTCAAATAAGGTTTCATAATGTCATAAGCTTTCCAAATGCTTTTGGCCACAAAAGAACCTTCAATATTGACTGATGTAAAAGTAATTAACAGTGTGTGAAGCCCAATACTTCTCCGGCAAATTTTATCATAAGAGGCACTAGCAGAGATACAATGCCTTGGAATAATTTTGCAAGCCTCGTTCTCGTCAATGACTATAATTATCTATTTAGTACAAAGGGCAATGTTTTTCTTATAAACATCAATAATAAACATATCACATTTATCTTAAGGGAGACAATAAACATCTCAATCAACTATGTGAAAGCCTCTGAGTTGCTTAGCGTTGGCCCAAATAAAATCTTTGAAAAGCTTACAAGTTTGTTTGTTGTAAGAAGTGATTACACCCAAAAATGAATTAAGTGTGGGAAATGGGGGGTTAAGTCCTTTTACTTAATTCGCTTTTAGATTAGGGTTAGAAACATGAGATATATTTAGATTAAATAATTTAAAATTAACATGCAGATCATAATATGCTTATATAGCAATATGCAAGATAGATTAATCAAAACAAGTGCTAAATGAAATAAGACACGAGAAGATAGATGTACTTAGCTACTCCAATGGTCTAGAAGTCGATTATGGTGTGACAGAGTGATGATTTAGATGGAAGTGACGTACAAGTGTTTTGTTTCTATTTCTTGAAGTGCACACTAAGTTGGGACAAAATTGTTACTTAGGTACGGAACCATTTGGTGGTTTCGTACTTATTTGGTAGTCCCATACGATGAGCTGCTAGAGTTTTGTAACTTTTTATGCCTATGCGATTGAATGGAATATGATTCTCTGATCGCAAATTTGTGAAGCCCTCTATAATAACTTGAAATGACCTCAAACCCTAACCATGCATTACCACATTTTGACCAATTAAAGTCGTGATCTAAGTCGGTAGTAAGTCACCTTTAAGTCGCTAAATATGGTTTTTTAGAATTGCAAGTAGGTATCCTAAAGTCGAATTTAAAGTCGTGAAAATGACTTAACAGAAACTTAAACTGCGACTTTAAATGACATAAATTAGAATATCACATTGAGTGCACTCTAACTTCACCTTTAAAATGCCCTAACATCATATCCTAAAGCCACCCTAATGTGACGTTGTGAGGATGTTAAGGTGACTTAATAGGGACGTTACAGTGTCTTTAAAGGCATATTTAACTATGTCTTTGAATGGAACATTAGGGTGACTTTTAAATACATCTTAAACAATGACTTAAGTCATGACTTAAATACACCTTAATCAATGACTTAAGTCATGACTTTAACGTGACTTAATTTATGACTTTATATGGATCTTTACATTCATCTTTACATCGGCGAAGTGTATGACTTAAAAAGTGATTTAAAATCAAACTTTGATTTTGATGCTACATCTAGCTTAAAATGGGACACTATTTGTGACTTAAATTGCAACATTACATCCAACTTAGATTTTGACACTACTTGCAATTTAAAAGGCAACACTAATTACGACGTATATGGTGACACTATTTGTGACTTAAATGGCGACACTACATCTAACTTAAATTGCGACACTAATCGTGACTTAAATTGTGATTTTTGTTAGTCTACAAATGAGACTTATTTTCATTATTATTTATCACTATATTTCCAGTCTTGCTTTTATTTAAATGTATTATTATATTATATAATTTTAGTTATAAAATGTTATGTTAAAAAATTGTGTTGAACTAGAAAATTGTATCGAAGCATAATTACAAATATTGTCTCAAGTTCATGCAGATTTTTTGGTTAAACATGGGCAGTGGCAGGGTTCACATCAAGCCAACCACTTATCTACACATCAAGTAGGATGAGACTTTGTGGTGATTGCTAAGAAGAGGAGGTTTTTTCCAACTACATTAAAAGGATAAAAGGTAATGATCCCCAATTGGGTCTTGAATTTGGTAATGCGTGGGAGGGGGCTTGTGTCAATATGAGGGGAATGGAGATTATTGTTACTGAAGAAACTATTTTCAAGCCCACGGGTTTGTCCTTAGAAGGCCTAAAACTTTTCAAGGACAAAACCATGCGGAGGCATGAAATTGCTACCTTCTTTGGGCTAGAGGAAAGAAATGTTTGATGATGGTATAGCTAGAAGTTTTCTCCCTAAGCATTGGTCTGATGTGTGTATGGTTATTATGAAATACCTCACTCTTGAAGGTAAATTCAAAAATATTCTCTTTCCATCCTTAATTATTTGCATAGGAACCAGGCAATGAGCCTCTCCCTCTTCCTTCAAATATTTCTTACTATTTCCATCACAGATTTTCAAAATGAGAGAGTGGACACCCCACTTCACCATGGTTTGATTTTGTTACTGTAAACAAAATGGGAAGCCTATGGTTCATGCCCAACCCCTACCCAAATGAATTTGGATTTGGATGACGAAACCTTAGATGATATATTAACCTGCATCAAAAAGGGTGGGCCTCAGGATAAATGTGATGGCATGGCTGTGAACATTCTCTGTAACCTTAAATAAGGTGGTAATGCTTTAGGGGCGAGAACTTCCGATAACAAGAAGGATAAGAGTATGGTGGATTGGGAATCCATGGTTTCGAGGGTTGATACCATTACCGACACGATTCTCCTAGTCAATAAGAACCTTGTCTAAGAGATTATGGAGTGCCAAAGAAAAATCAATGTGCAGAACAAGAGAATTGATGGGCTCAATGCTGAAATGGTTATGCAGGAGTAGAGAATCTCCATTCTCCAGGATCTACTTGCCAAGAATGAGCCTGATGTTGTTAAGAAAACAAGGCTAGTTGAGATGAGTAGTTCTGAGGATGAAGAGCACATTCAAGCTGAAGGAAATGTTTCTTTAGAGTTTTTTGGTAAAAAGGTTATCATATCTTGGGAAGATGATCTATGAGGAGATGAGGATAGAGGACCTAGCGCTAGGACTAGAAGCAAGACCTGCTCTAGCAAAGCCAATTGATTGCAACACTTTGGTTACACTTATGTCTAGGGGTTTTGTTGGTTATATCTTGGTTCCATGGCTTTTTATAATGTATTTTTGTAAAAAAAAATGTTTTATAGACCTTGTGTGGGTTTGGCTTTTCTCTGGGATGTCCTCTTGGTCAAGTATGTTTGACTTAGACCCATATGTTTTGTTTTGGGGGTTGTCCTTTTGTCCGACTTCTCTTTTTTTTAGGGTTTTTTGGTCCCTTCAAAACCAAATCTTTTTTACATTGTGTGTGTGTGTGGGGGGGGGGGGGGGGGGGGGGTGTGTGTGTACGTGTACGTGTACGTGTATGTGTATGTGTCTGTGTCTGTGTCTGTGTGTGCATTAGACATTGAATACAAACGAAAAAAAAACTTTAAGGAAACAATGATAAATTAAATATTATAATCAAACCAGTCAATAATTATTTAAAAGACATAATAATATTATAATACAAAAATAGTTTTAGAGTCGTGATTGACCCTTACAATATTAGGGTCAATATCCGCAACATAAAGTTGTAATATTCAATGTGAACCCTAGACATCATGGTTCTCACATTCAGTTTCCCCCCAACTCTCATCCCTACCATGCTCGTGAGTAACATCACACTCGACAGCAGTATCATCAAAACCTCAAGAACCCTATCCAACCTCCAAATCCCCACTATCTCCACTATATGAAGCATTCGTTAAATGATAACCCCAGTAATGAAGTGGCTTTCAGTCATTGTTTGATGTGTTTTTCCACTTTTTCTCAGGGGTGATATTGTGTATCCCTTACATCAAAGAAAAATAACCAATTGTTAACACTATGTAATAATTGATAAAACATATAATAATTTTAAAATCTATTTTACAATGAATTTATACGACATACATGCAATTGTTGGACTCCATTAACAGTCATTTCCTTTTGTAGAGAAACATATACATGAGTATGGATATGATCCTTATGCCAAGACTCGATAGGCTTCTCATAGTCCTCCTATTGGAAAATGCAAATATAATATTAATTTATTTTGTAATTAAAAAATCTTGAACACTTATTAGTAGAAGCTAATTTAAACTACAAAGCTTGCAAATTGAGCCTATGCTCTAGCGAATCCCATAGGACTAGTGGGATTTGTAACCTTTTTTCCTTGTTTTAATATGGCATTTACAACTAGTTGTTGTTGACTTGGTTGTACTAAATCTCGATTATCCCAATAATCAATCAATTGTCACCCTGGATCAGGTTTGTACCTAGCAGGTCTATAAATAATTTAGAAGTACACTTGGTTAGCACAACAATTAAAAAAAGTAAAACTAATGATGAAAGTAACCACATTTATAAGAAAATTAAAGTAAATATGAATTAGACATCAACATTTACCTATGAGTTGTTCTCCACTCATCATGGTCATAATGTATCTTCAAATTTCTTTTTAAATTATCTCTTTCACATCACAAGCTTTATGTGGTGTAGCTATGAACCCTGTTTGTGTTACAAAAAATAATTTAAAAACCAGAACATAATGAAATATTAATCATTATTGAAATAATTTTAATCAAGAAATAAACTTACCCTTGTCCAATATGGACATACATTTCCCGAATATATTTCAACACCCAGTTTTTACGCCTTCTAGGGAAATCGACATAGAAGACATCACAATAATCTTTTACGGGCTTCTTAGTCAATATCTGCATCATAACAAATTTTAATCATTCATTGCTTGTAATTACAAACCATAATAAAAAAAATTGATAACTTACAATTAAAATAGAAATTTAAATTATAATTTGCATTTAAAATATAATTTTCAGTTAAAACATATGAATATACCTTTCATTCATGTCAAGGTAGATATCCCCAAAAGTATCTAGGAGAATAGTCTTATTCTTCATCAAATAAACAATATAAATCAATAAACAAGGCATAATTAATCATCAAATACAAAAAAAAAAAATCAATTTAAATCAATCATTACACCTTTCATCCTTCACGGTCTTCAATGATGAGCCCATACTTCTCACTAGTAGTATGAGACTAGGAATAGAGGCATGTGTCCTTACCTACATTTTGTCTTCGGTGTTGAGCCCTTGTCTCTTACTGGTGGCACAGGGAAAGAAATAGGGGGCCCTCCACAAAAACAATTAATCAATAAAGCCTTTATCAAATATGAATAAAAAATTGCTTAATCAAAAACATCCCAAGAAGTAATTTGGTTGTTCATGTTGAAGAGAGACGAAAATTCCTTCAACCAGATTTTTCCAATCAGTAGGCCATCTACGGATCTAAGTCTATTCAAAACCTATAAAGTTGAATCAGCTTGGAATCGATTAGAAAATCTTGATTGAGGATGAGTTAGAAAATTTTCTCACATGGATCATTGTTACACCTTGTGTCTTAGCATCCATCATCTTCACCTTCATATCATTGTTAACCTAGTTTTCACGTCTGTTTTGGCCCTTGGTGATGAGCCCTCGCATCTTCCTAGTTGCATGGAGCCGCAAGCAGAGTGAGACATCCTATCATTTCATCATTTACATTTTTGCCAATGGAATGGAATTCTTCTAATTGTTTGCACCCGTGTTCAAGAAGTGCACTTATACCGAGTCAAAAATATAAAATAATTAAAAATGTTTAAAATTACAAAAACACTCAAATATGTTTTCAAACACTCAAAAACATTCAAATATGTTTGAAAAAATATAAAAACATTCAAATATGTTTCTCAAAACTCAAAAAATATATAAAATTGTTCATAAACAAAAAAAATGAAATTGTTCCAAAAATTCAAAAACATATAAAACTGGCCAAATCAAAATATTCAGAAAATGTTTGACCAACTTTTAGCAACTGAATAAAATAGTTCAACAATTTTGTCATTTGACGATGCTCCTCGTGATCGTTCCAAGTCATATTTCGACAATCACTTATCCCTTTTGCAATATAACTTTTCTTGGGGCACACTTAGATTTCACATTTTAATCCAATACATACCAAAGTTCAATGGGATCCAATAAGAGTATCTTTTGGAGTATTTAAGCATCACAACACTCTTCATCCCAATCCAATCCTCTTGCGTTCTAAGCTATCACTCAGGGACATTTGTATCTATCTAGTTCTTCAATGTGGAACACATTCAGATTGTCATTAGACGTCATTTTTGCAAATTGTGTTGTATTGTTGCGGTTTGTCACCATCTTGATATTGTTGTTGCTTCTTTTAGTTTATTATTTTGCTGTAAATTGTTTATGTACATTATAGACCAATTTCATGAACATTCTCTACATCATGGTTCACATATAACTTTGTCATGGTTCCTTCATGTTCATATTGGGTCTGTTTAACATGCTTGTTTTACGCTTTCAACAACATCGTTTGTCCATAATACATCCAATGTCACAAAATGTCACTCCTTTTCTTTGCATCAAGTTTTTCTAAAAAAAATCCAAAAATCATTCAAAATTTTTGAACAAACATTCACTTTAATTAACTAAAATAATGAATTTTTCTATGTTAATCTAAGCTAGTAACAACAATGAAATAACCGATATGAACTGAAATATGAATGCTAAATAATTTTATTTGATATTAATTGAAATGAAATAATTGAAATAGGAGGGATAAGGTACTAACCTGAAAATGATTTACCTCATTGTGATTCGGGACTGAATAGGATGATGTGCGGATGAAGCAAAGTATGATGGTACAACCCAAAAAATTGTAACAGATGAAGATTTGACTGGACTAGGGCACCTAGAAGAGGATCAGGGTGCATGTGGGCACGCTAGTTTGTAGTATGGGTGATTTGGTCTATAGAACAACTCAAGACCTGATTATGGAAGTGTCGCTAGATCTTCGCAATATCTCGATCTATGTCGCAGTAACTTCGATTATGTCGCCATAAACTTGTAATAAAAATCTACCTGCAAAACCTCATACAAAACATCAAATCCCTAAAAAAAGAAAGATGCATATGAAGGGGTCGGACTGACCTTAGCTGCCACAATAGTGGACTTACAACTAAGTGATGCACTACATTCTAGACCCATTGTAGTTATGTGTGCTTGTGTGTGTAATTGTGTGCCTAGGGTGACCTAGCGCCAATGACACAAAGATAGGGGCAATAGCTAGATGTAAAATGCAAATGGTGGATGGAATAGAATGAATACAACCCATCCTATGTAGTGTATGATGCAAAATAGTGCCCATATGCAATCCCTTGCCTTAGTAGATAGCTAGCCCTTGGTAGTAGATAGTTCGCCCTTAGGATAGTGTGTATGTTGTGTTTATATAAGGATCTCTTGCTCATATTTTGACACTAATGACCTGACATGTTGACTAGTACCTAAGGGAATGAGAGGGAAAATTACAAAGACCAACCTCGAAACTCTAAATTAGATGCAAATGCTATTGGGACCATGACGGCTAAAATAAGGACTGGGCGCCCATGGGCACCCCAATTTTTCCCTAGGTGCCCTAGTTAAAGACTAGAGATGACAAATGACCATATAACAACGCTCGAGACTCCTGGGAGATGACTAGAACTATGCAAACAACTAACGACTGTGCAAGACAAATGATAGATGATGACCAAATAACTAATGGTAGGTCATGGGGACAGGTCATTAGTGGAATATTTTTCTTGCGCGAGATCCATTTATAAAACAACATACTTGGCGGTATAAAATGCAATAGTAAGTGCGTGATTTTGTGACTACACACTTATCACAAAAATCCTACACATGGAAAACCCTTGACATAGATCTTTGAACACAATCTTGATTGAGTCCTACTCTTATGTACTACCTTAGTGATCGTTCTGATTTTATGACCACATAACGACGCTTGAGACTCCCTGGGAGATGACCAGAACTTGTGCAAACAAACTAACGACTGTGCAAGACAAATGATGACGATGACCAAATAACTGACAGTAGGTCATGGGAATAGGTCATTAGTGAATATTTTTCTTGCACGAGATCCATTTATAAAACCAACACACTTGGCAGTATAAATGCAATAGTAAGTGCGTGATTTTGTGACTACACACTTATCACAAAAATCCTACACATGGAAAACCCTTGACATAGATCTTTCAACACAATCTTGATTGAGTCCTACTCTTATCTACTACCTTAGTGATTGTTCTGATTTTATGACCAAACACATTCTTCCCTTTGCATGGTTACTTACTTTGTTTGGGGCAAGTCACAAAATTGTTTTTCCTTTGCGATATAACTTCACCTAGGGCTATTTCTTTCATATCATTTGTAAAATGGATCCAACAAGAGTGTCACAAGGAGTATCTAAATATACTTCACTCTTCTAGTCTAATCCAATTCCCAAGCTTTTCATAAGTTTAGTTCTTGGGGGGTATTTGCATCTATTTAATCATCATTATGGCACACATTATGTGCATAATTGATTGCCTTTGTTTTCAAAGTTGTGTTGCATTGTTGATGTTTACTTCTTAGACCAATTGCAAGTAGTGTGATAACATATTGGTTCCTTTATAACTTTGATGTCTGCATCTACTATTCGTATTGGGCTTGTTTTCCTTTTTATCTTTTCTTGTGTGTGTGTTTGTTTATGCACCTATGGGTTAACCATATTGATTCTTTTATAATCATGGTGACAATTCTATTGAGTAAGAACAAAATAAAGGTTGCTCTTATATTCCACACTCTCCAAACGGCGTTCATGCTACGAGCATAATTCCTTCCTATCCTTGTTCAAATCCATTTCTTTCTTCCTATCAAGTGGCCGCCCACTATCTTGTTACATCATCCACCCGCTTGAGGGGGAATTCCTCTACTATCCTACTAGTTGGGGCATCCAAATGCTTCATCGCTTCCTACTTGTTGGGGCATCCAAATACTTCACTAATTTTCACTTGTTACTTTGCATGCGTCTACCATCTTTAAAGCACTATTACTTCACACTAACACTTTAAAGAGGGGAAAACGAAGACACCTGAAATTTACATACTTATTCCTAGTACTATCCTAGTTTACATCCTATCTCATATCCTCTTTGCGATTGATTAATCAACTTAATTAATCATGTACATTCACCCCTTGGATTAATTAACTTAGTCCATAACACACTTTAGCTAAGTTAATTATCATTTATCAAACAAATGATTAATTAATTATGTTCCACATTGTAGCTACTTAAATTAGTTACTTAATTAGGAAACTACACCTATTTTCCTAGTCAACAACCACTTGCTCATCCTAGTCAACTCAACTGGAATTCAACTTCCTCATTCCATTCAACTGCACTTGGAACTCAACTTCCCAACTCAACTTGGACTCTACTTCTAGATTCCTAGAAGTGTTGGGGCAATCAAATTGTACGTGTAATTCAATTTCTAGATGTAAATTCTTCCATTCTAAATGTATATTGCCCCTTAAAAGCTGCAACTCCTAGATTCAATCTACTTTCTATTCCCGGGTGATTACAATTATGACCTATAGCTTAGTCAAACTTGCATCCACCATTCATGGTCATACCCTCAGCTATAAATGCAGACCATTTCCCTCACAAAATTATCCTTGGAAATCCATGAGAAAATACAACGAAGCTTTGCTTATTTTTTTTCTCAAATCCTCGTGAAACCCGCTCATAGCATTGCATTCATTCACCTCGGAGAGGCTAATTAAGAGAATCCACATTCAAACACTTGCAAGATTCCACAAGCTCAAACGCTTCTACAATATTACTTGAGGTTTGCAAGAAGTCTACATGGAAGGTATATTGTTTGTTTATTTTCATTTATCTTCTGTAGTTTGTGATTTTACTTGTTTACAAGTTCATTCATGACTTGTTCTATCACACCCATGGTACACCTCCATTGACAAACTGTTCTCGAAGGCATATTTGCTTCTTCGACTAGTTTATGCTTGTTGATCTACCTTCCTCACACTTCTCTCAACTTATTTCCAAGATTTGTAGCCGTACATTGATACCATTGATGGATGGATAGGTGGGATCAAGATGATCTTGTGTTGTTTGTAGAGTAAACACAATGGAATGGACTCAACACAACATAAATCTCTCTATTAACTTGAAATCCTTAATGGCATATATAATAATCTTCCCTCTAATGGGGCTAATACATAGTTTATAATAGAACTCTAACCTTAACAAGGTGGTGTATACACTAAGGAATTTTCTATAGGCTCATTTTGAATCTCTTCTCTAACTCTGGCTCCGCATAATGTCTTACAGTACTTCTACAACCTCCAACAACCTTCAAATGAGACATTGGAGCTACTTTTATAGGTGTTTCTTCCCACTCTTTCCTCATTTTAAATTCTTTTTAGAGTCTTCTCCCTCAACCCTATCGAATTCAAATTTTAATCATGCTCATTAATGGCATCATGCTACCCTAACCTAGTAGTTGAGAAACCTATATGGAAATATGTGTGTCATCATCTTAGTTGGCATTTTGTCTCCTTGACACATGGCCCAATCGTTAATCTCTACCTACTCCCTTTGCCATTTTCAACACTTGTCCTCTAGCGCCTTAACCTACCACGTAATCTTTTTTTTGTTTCAATTTTTCACTAATCCTATTAAAATATCTGTGTCATTCACTTTTACTCCATTGCACAACCCACACGTGTCACCTTCACTCCCTTCCAAAAGTCCTACGCCTCTAAGGAACATGGTGCACTATTGTGTGTGATCTTTTTCCACAATCCTTTCATGCACTATTCCCGCTATGTTCATCACAATACAAAACCTTACGCAAAACTTTTGCACACTCTCACACGATCTCCAAAACATTCAGCCACACCTCCTTTTCCTTGTCTCCTTTTGTTAACCTTGTGCGCCTCAACACTTAGCCAAATTTCCAAAGTTATGCAAGCTTCTAGTGTTTTCCTACAATTCTCTACATCATCTGGAATACCTCCATTATAGAGAGATGAAAGGAATTGTTATTGGGTCATTCTTTATTTGCATATAAAATCCATTCATCATGGGAGCTTTTGATCTACCCACTTCATTTTTAGCTTGATGCATCTATTCTTCGAAGATATATTTCATAAGCTCCAAATTCTTCTCTTCTGAAATGATTTCCTAAATATTATTGAGGATCTCTGATTGAATGTGATTTGAGTTAGTATCTCTCACTACGAGGAGATTATGATAGAATTCAAAGGCAATCTCCTTTAAAAAAAAAATTAAGCTTTTTCCCTTAAGGCAATGTTAGTTTATCCAATTTATTAATATTTATTTTGACCACAACAAATAAATGGAAGAATTTGGTGTTTAGGGTTTTAAGATTCATTTCTCAATTAACATGCGAATAATTTTCAAGATATACTACATAAATGTTTTCATCCTCCTTTAACCAATTCACTCTATATTTTTGTTTCTAATAGGTTTCTTCCATACATAGAGCCATTTGTAATTGTATCATCAACTAATTTTTTTTAGCCGAGCCTTTCAGAGTCATGTCAGCCTCCATGATGAGTTTTTGCACCTTCTTACACTCAGATGAGATCACTTCCTATTTTTGAAATATATTGCCAAAAATAAATAAAAATTCTTAACTTCATATTTAACACTTTTTACTTTTGAGACAACAAAAACCTTTTATTCCGTCTCTACTTGGTAATCCACGATTTTTGAATATTTTGTTCAAACTCTAGATCTTGAAACCAAATACATTCCATTTTGAAGGGGATGCCTTTTGGGTTTATCTGATTTGACATCAAGGCATATTAGCTAGTGATCAGATCCCACAAATTGAAGAGTGTTTGTGTTGAAGTTATAATTATCCAAAGAATTGGTGAGGAGGATAGAGTTTCCTCCCCTTTTTTCTTTAGCCCTCAAAATAGCATTGAAATATCCACTAACCACCAATTTTGGAGTGGTGTGAGTACTTCTAAGATTTTCCAGTTCCTTCCAACATTCTTTCTTATGTTTAGTGTTTGGGGGGCAATAGACATTAGATATCAAGAATTCTAGGTCCTTTAAATAAAATTCAAACATCACATTTAATCCAAAGAGAGATTGAGAAATGAGAGTTCTTGTTAGTTTTTTCGATTCCATGCCACTCCTAGCCCTCCTACAATTCTTTGAGCATCTTCACTCAACCATACACAATATATCTAACATGGATTACTACTTAAACTACTGGTTTCCTTATCTACTGGTTTCCTTATCTATTTTAGTTTCTTGAATAAGGATGATGTCTTTTTTCTCCTCTAAAAGTCACTTCAACAAACGACTCTTGTCAAGGGAATTTAATCCCCTCGCATCCCATCTTAAAATTTTCATAATGTTTACCTTGTTGCTTGGGATTCTATTTGTATTTTTTGGGATGGGGTTTTTCCTCCCTCTAGTGGAGAGTTTCAACTCGTCAAGTTGGGATTTTAAAGTGGGAGAGATAACAATTATACTTGCAATTTGGGGGGTTTCTTGACTGCAATGGGCACGTATTCTCCTAGAGTGTTGGTGGTGTTAGCTGAATCATTCCCTTTGCTTGTCTCTCTTGGAGAACTTAGTTTTCTTTAGGTTTCAAGTGTTCATGCCTTAGAGTAGAGAGGAAATTTAGAGGTTGCTTCCTTGCTCTCCTTGTCGTCAAAGTCCCCCAGCAATTTCTCCCCATTCAACTCGTCCTGGAGGCACTCATCTGAAATCCTTCAATTCCCTTGTGAGGGATCAGTTAAAGTGAGGTCTACTCCTTACTCGAGAAAGCTTTTGTTGCCTCTTCAAACCTGAGTTTTGTTTCTTAATCAGCCATGTTAAAGAGATTATCATATGAGGGGAGAGGTTTACTATTATTTTGAGACAAAGGTTCAGGCATGCCATTTTTTCGGGCATGATTCTTGTTACTACCATATTTTTATTATTTTCTTTTGGGGCTGGGCAATGGAGACCAAGACAAGAGCTAAGCTTACGCTCAATTTTCCTGCATGTGAAGCATTGAAAGGGTATACATTCATAATCAAGTTCTTGCTTCCAGGTGCCAAAAAGAGAGTAGAGACGGACTGCCTGCAAGATTGGGTTAGTCAAATTGACACTGACAGAAATTTTGGCGTACGTAAAGAGTTCCCTCACCAATGCAGATTGGATCAGCGATGTTCTCCTTTATTTTTGTTGGGTGATCTCACTCTAGAGTTCATAATGGAGGTTATACAATCAAGAATTCTATGGGAGTTTTTCCAATGAGTTCTTCATAGGGGTGTTTAGAGTCTCATGTATAACCCAAACATTCTAGAAGAATCACAACCTTCATGTAAAAGTCCTTTCTTTGTTTGTGGATGATTGGTATAGTTACTAAATACGTTGGATTTGGACAGATTTACTGTTTTGTTGCATTTTTCTCCGTCCACCGTAGCAAAAGCAAAAGGTATGCAGTTTATTATCTAATAATACATTAGAGTATATAGCGAGTAACACAAGCATGGTAAAAACATTTTTTTTTTAAAACTTCAATAACACAGAGTTAATCTTTTTTAGCACAAAGTTAATTTGTTGTATAGTTATGTATTTAATTATTAAAATTATCATATTCTTCTATATATACAATTTACCCTATTTTCCCATAATCTTTCTATGGACCTTTTTTTCCATATTTTGTGTGCACCCTTTAATACTCTCCTTACGAATGTTGTTACTTGGTGATTGGAAAGTGAGCTGAAATAATCTTTTAAAATCCACTAAGTACCTGGCCTGGGGCAATCTCTCCAAATTTTCGCTATCTAACATCTCAAATCTTCTCTGGACGGCCATGCACCAATGAATTTGCGAAGTAATGTGCTCTCATCTAACATGGTGTTGATCGTGTCCAATTTCGATTCCTAGATCTTGATGAAGGACATGTTGGTTGCAATAGAGATGCAAATTTTGTCGATAGCCACAGACATCTCTGACCCGTGTGAATCTAAAGTCTCTCACCTTCTTCCTACCTCTGTTCCCTTTCTTGATTGCAAAGTGGAATCCTCTCTACCATTGGATGCTTCCCTAATGATTTTTCTTACGTCTACAATAGACATTAGATATAAATGCACCCTTTTGCAGAGTCATAATCACAATTAGAGCATTGAATTAACCATTACTCATTGCTTGCATCCCGAAAAATCGTTTGTTACCCTATCAAATTCTACCTTAAAAACATTCTAAAAACTTTCAAAATTAACTTAAAAGTCCTTTTAAACCCTTTTTAGGTGTGTAATGTGTAACTGAATTCCGATATAAACATTTTGTTTCTTTAAAATTTGGTTGTTTTCTTACGATAAATGTTTCTTTAATTTTTTGTTGTTTTCTTACAATATATTAGCGATAAATGTTTCTTTAATTTTTTGTTGTTTTCTTACAATATATTAGCGCTACAACATAACTATATAGTTTCTGGCTCATAAAACATAACTCCCAAATTGAAAAATCTCCTTGGGGGCTGTATAACAATAAACATTTCAATGGAGCATATCGGTATAACCATTGACATGTGATGTGGTATTTAATGTATTTCTTTACTGTTTTTCCCAGTTTCAACATGCAATCTCCTGGGGTTTTAACTAGCTTACAGATATTTTGATCCCACTTACAGCCATGCTAGTGTCCTTAAGTTTTCTGTTGTCTTATGTTTTCTTCGACTCTCTTGCACTGATTAACAACTGTTTAATTTGGAAACTTTAGAATTTGTTTTCATTTATATTTAGATTCGAAGGAGGGCCGATTGGGAGGAGTTGTGTGGTTTGCGGTTTGAATTTTCATCGGGAAACCTTAGGATTTCGACTCTCAAATTTGGAAAGTTTTCCTTCACTTTGGAAACCTCAGATTTGGTTGGTTTCGTTGGTATCGAGACTCGATTTTGAATACGTTAAGAATAATTCGGCGGCCTAAATTATTGTTGCCTTCTCCATTAATTTCACGTTGGAAAATATTTTCAAAGCTAAAAACCTCTAATAAAAGTTGTAACATCATTTCAACCCATGGGAAGAAAGTGAAAAAAATGTTATAATATACTAGATAGTTTACAATAGCAACTTTATAAATGTAAAAGGTGCCTTTATAAATGTAAAAAGTGCCCATAAAATTTAAGAGATAAAAAGTTGCTACATCAACAATATTTATCTCAAAGATTGACAAATACATGATATTTAAAAACTATAAGATTAGCAATCACACGTGAAATGTGTGACGGAAATGTTCAAGGGGATGTATTGAAGAAGTTAAACTTGAAGGAGATAAATATCATAGGAGGAAGAGGGGTGATGAAGATGGAGATTGAGGGAGGGGAAGTCGAGAGGTGTGGAAAATGTTGGGGAAACCTACGCTAAAATCCTCTTTCTTACAACCAAGCATGCATGAAACATGTAGCCAACCTATTGATCCTGAAACCAAATGCAAATGTAATACATATTGAAGTGGAGGGACCACACAAAGCTTGGTGAAAGCACAATCTTTGATGCAAGCACGAAATCAAGCAAAGTACAGGGGAGAGACGAGGCATTCACTTTATACGGGTCTAAGGAGGAGAACAAATGAGCAAAGATAACAAATAGTGCATTCCAAGGTGGAAGGAGGAGCACGAGACCCTTCAATGGGACCTTCTATCGTAAATGAAAAGCTCTTTAAAACCGTTTAGGAGGTAGCCTCAATAATGACTACTAAATCTGGTGGAAGAAAATGACATGTATTGGTCGTGGAAATTAAAATAAGATATGCTCTTCCCATTTTTCACATGTTGTTGGCTAGGCACACACTTTTTATGCACTCATATACCTTCCACATATCACATGTATTTTAAATTTCAAATTTTAACGACTCTACAAAAGGTGCATTTTATCCTAAGTTGGGCATTTAGTAGCGAATGAGTAGATAACACGAAGACTGAGGCAGAAATACAGCACACAGTTACAGGCGCGGCATGGTCCATGCTTTTTTCTCACTTGTGCACAGCACGCGGGTGCCACTTTAAAACATGTAGCATTGGTAAGCATGCTCACGATGCATAGATGGCTCAGAGCTCTGTGCAACTACATTCACTCTGAGCGTTCTCGCACATTCCGAGCCACTCCAATGGCCTGCTCAGTTATGCACAGCATACATCATGGATCACCATTACTAACAACATGGGAACATGTGTCGTAATAACGCCATTTTATCTCGGTACTGATTAACCGGCGGGTCTAGGCGGTTTAATTTGGCAAACTCGGGTCGGGTGGTAGGATGTCATTGGAAAAACCTTGTAACCATTGGGGATTGGGGACCTAGTACTTATACTAAGGTGGCAGAGCCGGGTCGAAGCATTGTGTTAACGATGGTGTGAACGGCGTAGTCCAGGATTGGATCCGCTTATTCATCAACGCACGTCTCTGACCAAGGTCAGAACAATGCCATGGCATGGTCGTAATAGGTGCAATGACTTGACCTTAGTTATCACTTTTAGGGCGTTTCACATGAAAGAAATGTGAGCGATTAGGAGTGGGACTATCAATCTAACCCAGGGGTGTGGAGGCATGGACAATAGAGTGATTGGGAGTGGGACATCAATACCTACTATGAAAAGTGTGGAGAAGATTCATATGTTGATGAGTACTCTCCTACGATCATGTATGATGGTCCGCAATATGACTAGTTTTGTGGTTCTTCCTACGTTGATTAGGTGGAAGAACAGTGGATGAATTCAATTATAAGAGTTTGCTATCTTGTTGATCAGTTCATCGCTCACTAAAAACTCAAACCTCTTTGTTGACTACAGTTTTGCTGGGTATGGCCAATGTTCTTGTCATATGCCCCCATATTAGTTATTGTTGTTTCTCTCGATATGACTAGTTTTTTGATCTTTGGGTAAAGCATAATGAGGGATTTTATTTGTACGTAGAGCCATGACCAATGAGTTCACAGTTGAATAAAGTGTATGAAGCCCATTGATTTTAACATTATCACCTGGAATGATTATTAGTATTCTTGTTAATATTTAGACAATGTCTCACAAGTTTTAACACTAAAAAATACTAATAGAGCTGTCTGTAATAGCTATGACAATAGTCTAGCTAACTGGGATTTTCTAAAGCTCTTTCGAATAGACAAAGAGGCTCATTTATAAAGGCATTTAGATTTTGTATTATTGGCATAGTTATAAGTAGCATTCTTCACTCCATAAAAAGGTACAACGGACCATGTTGAAGGGGTTCACTTAGGGTAAGGAAGTATGGTATAAAATGTTCATTCAAAAGTGGTAGGTAAAGAATACCCTTAATGTAAAGTTTTTACTCAATCTAAAACTTATTACAATTGATAATACCCCCAAGCAAAATAGTATTAAAATGCAAATAGGCATTGATTATGGTGTCAATGTACCTTATATGTGTGATTTGGACATTACAGTTTCAAAGTTAACGTACTTCTTGACACATATTCCTTGTACCTATCCAATAGGGGTGTGGAGGGTGTTTGATGCTCTTCGCATAACATATGAAATAGAAAGTGATATCAAAGTGGGACTACTCAATCCAGTAGGTGTGTGGAGGGTGTCCAATGCTCTAGAAACATATGTGTCAAAGCCATTCAAGATATATGATCAATTTGGGTAATATTAAACTTTAGTCATTTGTCAATAGTTCTTCAAATAATTAAGATGAAGAAAGTGGATATCATTTATCTGTTGAAAAGCATAGTCATTCCTAGTTTTCTATAGTATCATTATTGCTTGGTTAAGAATATCCTAATTGATATTTTAACATTTAATATAGAGATTAGTAGTTTAACTTCATGTTAATACTCCTTATGACAATAATTATGAGTATTTCTTCTTAAAACTAGGGGCTCCAATAAGAAATAGAGTGGTATGGGAAATCAATCCAACAAACGTGTCCAATGTTCTTGACATCCGTATAGTGGATTTGTTGAATGTATTTCAAGTACCTGAATTTTGTTGAATGTATTGATTTTAACCATTGTAAAATAATAATAGTTTATTTGTTAATACCTAGACTTTGATCTTATCAGATTTTAATTACCTAAAAATATTAATGCACGTGTTATGATATTTAATAGCTAATGACACCCCCGTAGCTAACCATGCGCACTTTTAAGATCTTTCGGGAAAAATATCTCAATTATATAAAGGCTCCTCTAGAAATGTGATTTTTCCATTTTGTATTATTGGTGAAGATATCATCATAGGCATCAATTCACACCCCAATATGGCCTACAATGAAAAATGCCATAGAGGGTAGCAGAGTAAGGAAAAGAAACATATGATCTTGAAAGCAAAGGTCTGAAAGACAAATATGTACATGAGACCATTGATTTAGGAGATAAACCACTTTTACAAGGATAATATAAGTGAATTGCAATATTTGGGACCATAGGCAATGGATATGGTGCAATGTATTTATGTATTCATTATTCGCCATTAGTTTCAAAGTCAAGTTCTTGTTGAAACGTATTCCTTATCGTAATATTGGTTTTTGATGCATCTTCATGGATTAGCTAATCCTTATGGACACAACAGTCATATGACAACATTTTTTTCATACTTCTGCGGTGTTAGGTTGCAAATTTAATAAATATATAAAAACAAATATACGTAAATTGTCACGCTCTATGGCCACCTTGTTGATTAATGAATTCTTTATCTATGTAAAAAAACCAACTTCGCAAAGAAAAATATGTAAACTTCGATGTGAGAAAATTAGGTAAAATTACTATATTGTGGAAAAAAAACAAAAGATGGGATTTTTTTACAAATGTTAATGACTAGTGTCAGGATGTCCTAAACTAATGATATATTGACACTTTATACTTCCTTACAAAGGAAACAATTTGTCAGTGATTCTTATAAAATACATCACAGTATTCACACGATTTCTCATATACTATAGAGAATATCAAAGGCAAAATCATTTAGAATACATATATAGTGACAAAGATACAAAGTCGCAACTTGTTATTGTAGAGGCTATACGGATGCTGTGAAAATAGGGTAATGTTAACTACGCAACACTGTCGAATCATATCACCAATTCACATGCATACAAAATAGGGGACCAAGTTTAAAGAATCCACACGTTCTAAAAGCCCGACAAAAAAACACCCTAAATCAACATGTTGGTTTGCATGATTTCATGGTAAAATCCATTCTGAAATGCGAGACATTAATGACCGCATGTTGACACAACAATAAGCTTTGCAGTGATCCAATAATCGAAATACCATAATTAGGACTTAGCATCTACGTAGAATCAAAATAATTGTATCGTACTACCAATGTACATGTGAACTAGGTTTATCCCATTTTGTCCCATGTTTTGAACTAATATCATCACAACAAGAACGTCATGACAAATTACCAATAATGTGCAACACCTTTAGCGTTAATATATAAAAGATTAATATCTCTTTATTTGAATTTTCTAAATAAATTTATATAGTTTGAAAATTTATTTTTATAAAAAACGACAGTGATATATGCTATATTCAAGTCCTACATAATGGTTACAACAAAAATTTCATGTAATGTTTTTTCCATCAAGAGGATTGTTTCATTTTGTTGTGTCACACATAAAAATAATCAAGTAAAGTACATGGGTAAAGTGTTAATTATGTACCTCTTATTAATTGAAAATAGTGACATGTTCTCTTGCCTAGATTAAGACGATTCAAACTATTTAGCAGGATTGCTAAAATTCAACTATAAATTAGGTAAAGGACCACCAAAGATGATTATGATTTAATTTAATTTGAATTAAATCTATAGATATTGCAGAGTTACTTCTGAAGTAAAAATGTATAAATTCTAGAATATGGATATGACATAAGAAAACTAAGATATAAATATGAAACCTTAAGCACAAGAGATAGATGAAGAGACTTAGCATATTTTTGTTCGATCGGGAATCAATCTAGACTGGGAAAAGTGTTGAACAGGCTAAGCAGACTATCGTAAATGCTCAGTATAAGTTTTTAAACTCACAAATAGAGTTGGATATGGGCACCCACACTAGGACAAGGGCACTTAGGCGTTGGAGACTACTGCTAGGCACTCATGACTACGCAAATAATCAGAATCTGGTTTTCATCGTATCGCAGGAGTGTCATAGTTGTTTCCTGTTGATCACTTGATGGTCTCGCTTTGAATGCCGAAGGTATCTGTAACCTGCAAAAAGAGATGTTCACATGTAAAAGCCCACAAACCACATCAAACCTAAAAAGGAAAATGTAGAATGGGGAGTTGGAATGACCCTGGTGATCACCCCGAGAGTGAACTTATGACCGAGCGATGCACTGCATCTCAGACTCCATGTAGTTCTTGTGAGTTTGTGTACAAATTGTTCCCTAGGATGCCCATGTGCAAGTTGCACTTAATAGCAAGACATAGCTAAAATGTAGCAATGTAGTAAAATGTGTAGATGGAATAAATGAACTTCCCCTTCTTATATAGTGTATGCAAAGTTATTGCAGCCCTTGTCCCTTGAATGGATGCTACATGGATGCTTTAGAGTGCTTTAAATGCCTTTTGGATTCAAGATTAGGAGATGATAGTAATGTTTAGTGCTTGGTACCTTATTTTGAACACACAACTATGTATTTATATGATTCCCTTATTTGAATTTCATAATTTACAACTGGAAGACTGACCCATAAGTGAAAAAGATGCCCAAAAGATAAAAGAGACCCAAAAGGAGCGAGTAAGGTAAGAACGGGTCAAGGGCGCCCAGAGGGGACATAAGCTCCTGGGCACTCCTGTCCTAGCTAGGTGCTGGTATCTGGAGCCATACAAGATAAACTAGTAAAACCCTGACTGGGTTGTAGGGTGTGCAATATTAAACAAAAAATAAGAAACACATAAAAGAGCCCAAAGATAGTCGTCAATTACTAGTTTTCTTGCTTAGGAATCATATGAATGCTAGTATGTGTTTAAGACGTAGAAATGTACCTAAGTGCATGATTTTGTGTTTACATTTTCCCCCACTTTATGTTGTTGAGTGAATATTCGATAACATAAAGTATATAAGAGATGCATACTTGAAAACCATGTAGAGCTTGCGGTGAAGAACGTGTCGAGTGGACAAGTGAAGCGTGGAAACTAGGAAGAGAAAGTGACCATAGGGGTGAAGCATATGCATTATAATGTGTTGTACCTATTGGTGTGCTTTTTGTAGGATACTTCTTGTTGTGTATTAAGGACGAAACTACAAAAGAAGAGTGAAAGAGTAGTCAATGTCGTGTATATGCAATTTTTTTATAAGTATGTAAAAGTGTGTAAAAAGGAAAGTGTGCACCTTATGTAAAAGGATAGAAAAATGTCCTGAAATGTTGTGTAGAGTGAGTTTTTTGGGCGATCTCATGCTAAATGTGATTTTTTTTGGTGATCTCGCACCAAAGATCAAGTGTTGGGGATAGAGGTCTAGTATTACTCTCCTTCCATGACTCTTCCCGATAAACACCATTGTATATAGTGTGTCCCTATTTTGTTCATGTTGTCCCTGATTTGTTCCAAATTGTACCAATTGAACTAAATGTAGGAGATAAATTGTATTATGTTGTTGGAGGGACTATGCCTGTAATTAAAAAAATTATCTAAAGGCTTATGTGAGCTATGATGATCTGAGAAACAAAATGTGTGTACCACGAGGACATTAGCACCGAGGGGAGGACACAAGAACCCAAACATTGTTTATTGAGTCTGGGCACGGGTGTTTGTGTTGTGATTCTGACCCAAGTCTTATTTTGAGCTAGTGTTGTAACTGTAACTCGTGCTAATTTTGTGTTGTACCGTACTGTGCGGTAGCTCTGAGCTATTGTATGGGGTGATTTGTTCACCCAATGTATTCCCCCCTCATTTGGGGTGCATGCGACATCGATAGGAGAATACGAAAGGAGAGGATCTAAAGTTGTGTTGTATTGTATCCCTGTAGGGGTAGGGATGTGCATGGTAGAAACTAAGGCACATGCAAACAAAGTGGCTAAATACACATGTTAGTAGCAAAAGTAGAAAACATCTCATAGAAAAACAATGTAACAAGCAAATGTACATACAAGATAGACCACAAAAAAAGGGTTTCAAACATGGGACATCACTCACAATGTCACAAGACAATCAGAGCCGAAGCGGTCAAAAGCATACAAGTAGTGATCAAACAAGACATAGGGCATAGCTCACAAACAATAACATACAAGTAGAAAGAAATGACAAACAGAATGTATCAGCCAACCATGGTGGAAAATAGTTCTGCAAGGAAAATGTTGCACATGAAACACCCATTAGCATTTTAGAAACATAAAAAGTATGTCAAGGCATGTGTGTATCAATTAGAAAATCAATGTGTTAGAAAGTGGAAGTAGTAAACAATGAAACAATAACACCTATAATGTGTGACAGCTAGTAAAGGTAGATTCCCCTAGGATCCTCGGTGGGATTGGCTAAGGATACAGTGTCGAGCATCATTGCAACGTGTGTACAAATATATGTAAGAGATATACATTCACAACTAGATACCAAGTGAATGTGCATGTGTATATAGATAAAGATAATGACATACTGAGTATCTAACTAGTATAGTAAGCAAAGTGCGTACATTTAAGTATAAGCAAGTAAGAGTAAGTGCAACCAAGATATGTAATATGCAATGTATGAGTGGGATCGAATGGTATGCAATGTGACATGTGATAAGAGCAATGTGTCCCCCAATAGACGTGGATATGTATGAGATGAGGTTCATTTATAAAATACCCCTGAATAATCAATAATGAACCATAGAACAAGAGTGCGTCATCAGGAAATGGTTTGATAATGTGTGATAGAAAGATAGATCATGAAGCATAGATCTTGAAAAGTGTGAGTGACATGGTAAGGTTCATTTCAAATTTAGACCCTCAACAGTCGAGTATGAACCGTGGAACTAGAGAGTGTCATAGGGAAATGGTTTGATACATAGGTGTGTATTAATGTGTGTGAAGAGTGATGAGAGATATTATATCATAAACTGCAGAGTGTTAAGCGTGATAGTCAGATTTTATAGACAACTTGATGAGTGTTAGCAGGGGCAAGAAAGTGTGATGCCTCACAAGTGTGCCAATGATTTAGATAACTATGCGGTAATATGAGAAAAACCATACCATTTTGGAGGAGCTATGAAACATGTCTCACCCATGAATGTAATGGATTAGCTTGTCTGAAAAAAAGAATTGGATGCGTGTAATTAAAGGAGGTTTTGAAGGGATCTTAGAATGATGGTGGCTTCTTTGGGATTGGTAACGTCATAGAAGACTAGAGAGGAGGAGGGGATAGACTAATTTTTAGAGTAGGTTGCTTAGTTGGAATTGGTAATGTTGTAGATGACTTAGTAGAAGGAGATAATGGGGTTAGACTGATTTTTGAATATGGTATGCCACTGAGTTGGATCTAGGCAGCTGGTTGACTGACTATAAATATGAAACATTAGTAATGATGGAATGATGCTCATTAAAGAGATGGAAGAGCCAGATTTAGGAGCCCATTGGAATTTAGAAATTAAAGATGAACATGTAGCAGGATTTTGTACAACAAATGGTATAATGAAACCCTTATGCTCTTAGGTGTTTAATTCTGTCATTTTAAAGCATAGAAATCATTGTCATGATGTCCAGTTAAGTTTGATGATAATTTCAATAAGGGTATACCTTGGTATTTTGCAAGCCGATAAGGAGGGTAGACAATTACTAGATGGCAACTTGATCAGCTGGTGAGTGAGAAGCAAAGGAGCAATATCATGTTGCTTAGTATGGAGATCAAAACCTGAGAGGTTCTGGGTAATGCAGTAAGACTTGAGGTTTCACTGACATGAGCATGTGTAGAAGACATAGAAGTAGACTTAGATATAGAAAGAGAACTAGTATGAGCCTAAGAAGCATCCTTGAGATGTTGGATTTTAGCTTCAAGATATGTAATTGTTGTTTCCATAACTTGAATTTTGTCTTGAAATAAACAATGCAAAGCTTGAATTGACTCTAAGAAAGGTTGATTGGATGGAGGATTAGGACCGATAGAGTCATCAGATAGACATGATCAAAAATGGCACTAACTTGAGTGGATGGCAACGTATTGCGAGGGATGACACATAGTGTCTAGGGTTTTTTGGAGAGACATATCTTATAAGGTGGGATGCATTTGAAGCAGGTCATGCAAGGAGACTTGAGGGACCTTAGAATCCATAGAAGAGAATACTGGATAGAATAAGCAAAATGAGGATCTGAATTGTACTGATCACAAGTGGGGTTCACCAAATGATTTAATTTAATTTTAATTAAATTTATAGATATTACAGAGTCACTACTGAATTAAATAATGTATAATTTTGGAATATGAAAATGACACAAACAAACTAAGATATAAATATGAAACCTTAAGCACAAGAGATAGATGAAGAGACTTAGCTGATTTACGCTCGATCTGGAACCGATATGGACTAGGAAATGTGTTGAAAGGGCTAGGAAGAGTGTCATAAATGCTTAGTATAAATTATGTAACTCAAAAATAGAGCCAGACATGGTTGCCCACACTAGGACAAGGGTGCCTGGGTGATGGAGACTGCTACTGGGCATTCGTGATTGCACAAATATTCATAATCTCATTTTCACTATGTTGCAAGAGTTTCGCAGTTGTTTCTTGTTGATCACCTGATGGTCACTCTTTGAATTCCAAAGGTATTTGTAACCTACAAAAATATATGTTCACCAGAAAAAGCCCACAAACCACATCAAACCTAAAAAGGAAAATGTAGAATGGGGAGTCGGACTGACCCCAATGGTCAACTCAAGAGTGAACTTACGACTGAGTATTGCACTACATCTCAAACTCCATGTAGTTCTTATTAGTGCGTGTATAAATTGTACCCTGGGATTCCTGACGAGCCCCATTTTTGTCATGATAAACCTTGTGTAATTATGTTCAAGCCATGCCAAAACCTATTCTACTTTTGATATTATTATGCATGATGGACAAATACATACTTTATATTTACTATTTTACTATGTCTAGGGCAAATTATTGTGTGTACTTATGATGTTTCACCTTGTTAATTTTTGTGCAAAAAGTGCATATATTGAATTGTTATATGGAGTGCAGGGCTTGGTATAGACACTGGCGCAGGACTCTGGTTCGTGTGTTGGCGCATGACTCTCATCATCATTGATCAAATGTCTAGCTCATCAAAACCTGATCAGTGACACAAACATGCATGCATATAACTTAGATTCTGGAATTCCAACTGACAACATCAATTGCTACCTAGAATCATCGTCATTTATCAATTAACATTCAAGCCACAAGAAGAATAAAGAAATAATGACTGAAGACTCACATCCACTTCAGTTTCTTCAATCGGTTCCTTCTAGGGGTGATTGACTCCTTCAAGGGGTATATCACGGATCCTCTCTTCAGTTATTGTAAACGCTTCAAGATCAAACACCTATGAATTGTTCTTGCCATTAATGTATTACCAAGAATTAAGGGAATTTTTAGTTCAAACAAGTAGTTAGATTTAGAATTAGTCATTCAGAATAACTATGTCCCATGGAGAGACTAGGAATCTTTTTTGGATATAAAAGAGGGAATGTAATTAGAGTTGGGGATTCCATATTTTTTCAGTTGTAAGAATGCATTTTTAATTCAATAAAGATCAAATTCAAGAGTAAGTTTATTTGTCTAGAAGTTTGGTACATACCTGATCGAAGGGAAGGAGCAAGGGCCACTCCTACCTAACAAGAGGGATATTCATTCATTATTTCTTACTTTGTTCTTTAACAATTGCTATTACTAGTTTACTATTTGTTTTCTAATGCAATACACTCTTTAATATTGACGTTTTAAGTTAAAATCAGTTTCTTCTTTCAATTCAAGTACTTTAATTTCACGCATTTCATTTGTAATCACGACCAATTCAATGAATCCTTAGATTTAAGATAGAAACCCTTGTTGATACTGTTTTCGTACCGTTCCCCTTTGTTGCAAACATCTGTTGGACGTCGCCCTGGATTGACAAATTAAATTGATTAAAGTATGAGCCCAATGAAACTCGCCACTTTTTAGTGCCATTGTCGGGGATGAGGTGTCATCAAGGGTTAAGGTACTAACTAGAAGATACTACGAGGGTGTTTGGTAAGTTTCCATTTAGAAAATTCATTTCCATAACTCTTTCTTTTTTTTCTTCTTTTCTAAAAAAAAGAATCAGGAGACTTTGTAGTGACAACAAGGATCCCTTGCGATGAGTATGTGGAACACACACAACCAAGTTTAGTATCAATAGTTATGGAACCATTTTCAGTATGGTAGGATTGCATGTTTAGACCTATAGACCATAGAGGAATATTTATTAGGATAAACCTTCAAAACCCCCCTCCAAACCGACATGTGGAACAACTTGTTGATTAGAACAAGATGACCGACCCCAATGATAGGGATAATGGAGTAGAAAATCCACCAGGAAAACATTTACCTATCCTATCTGGTTGTATCCCAATGATCAAGCTCCTATGAAAAACATATCCCCTTCAATTTTGCCAAAAATTCAGGGGCCAGTTTCAGAGGACCCTGATCAATTCTTTTTTGAATTTAACCTATTTTATGTCAAACTTATGATTACATTGTTGATGGCCAAAAACTTAAACTTTTTCCCTCTACCTTACAAGATGCAGCTATGAGATGGTTTATGGGGTTGACCCCTGTTATCAGCCAATTTTGACTTCGCAAAATTGTTAAAAAATAATAAAAAATGAAAAATTTGAAAATTTTGAAAAGTGTTACTTTGTGTGGTTCATTTCCCTCGTTGTGATCGTCTCATTTTTGTGATCGTTTCGGTCTTCGTTTCATCCTTTTCAGGAAAGAACTCTTCCCACCAGGCTTTAAAATCGTGTTAAAATACATTAAAATTAATTCATTAATATTTAATTAATTAATTGCTCCTTGTTTGATTAAATTAATTTTTAAATAACTTGAGGAGTATTTAATTAAATAAATATAAATTTAAAAGTTCATTTGACAAATTTTAATGCCGGGGAAGTAAGCTTATGTTTCCAACTGCCGAGAAGCCAATCTGGGTTCCCGAACCTGGATTTCCCCTTTCCTGAGCAATCTTCTTCCATTTTCCCACACGTGGGATTTTCTCTGCCAATTACCAAATCATGGATTGGCTAACGGGTAAGAAATTCCCCAATTTCCCACATGGGGAAATTCGACATGAGGATTTTCAACCCGCTTTGCCATTCCGTTGGCAATTGTCTGTTGCTTTCCCCATTTCCCCCTGGCACTTAAGCCCACTACCTGGAAAGAGAGGAAGTTAGAATTAATCCTTGTAACTTCCTCCATCAAACTCATTGGAAAAATTTGTGTGAAGCTTTGCTTCTTATTTCTTCTTAAGGACATGATATGGTTTGTCACATACAACAAAATCTTCCATGCATGTGTCTGTAGAGAGAAGGAACAATCCTAAGAAATTTGTTTTCAAAAGCAAAGTTTCCACGCAGGTTTCAAAGGAGGAGGACAGTCTAAACATAGTTAAAGGAGTCCAAGTTCCATGCATAAAAGAAAAGGAGGAGATAACAGGCCACGCCCATCCAAAGGAGAAATCCACGTGGAACAGTTTCCAATAGCTCACAACAAAAGATTTAAAAAATCCCTTTTAACGCATTGGCAGGGGACAGTTTGGAATCATTTAAAGTCAGAGAAAATTCTTCACGCTAGGAAAAGGGAAAGAGAAACTGCTTGGTACACCAAGAAGGAGGAATATCTCGCAGGTCCTAGGAGAATCCATGACAGCCAGAGGCAAGAGTAGAGTCAAGCCAAAGCCCACACAAGTACAAGATTTTTCTTCACATCCTCTTCTAAGGAGACTGCCATGTAACATTTCCCAGTGTAGAGATAGAGTGCGAAGGATTAGCAAGGATACATGCAGCACTTAGAGGCATTACAGCTGCATGTATGCAACCTTCATGGGAATTTGCTTTTTGATTTGTTAACATGATTATTTTACCCTTTGTCAATATATATACGAATCCCAGTGCTGAGATCCATAAAGCAAAACTGTCCAGTGATTCCTGCTTTAGCAATGGTGTTAAACTTCTCCTCATGGGAATGGTTGCATTTTCTACACAGCAGGCTCCAATAGCATCACCCAAGGCTTAGCTGGCACCCAAATCAACTGCTTCCGTTACCACCGCCACTCCTCCCCTACAACTGAATTGCATGTGAAGGTCCGCTTTAAAAATACCTGGTTGGCCATTCTTGTATACGGGGATCCTTGTTACTTGCAACTGGTCTCTTTGCAGAACAATAATGAGGGAAATAGGGAACATTTATACCCTTCCATTATGCACATCCAATCAGACAATAAGAAGTATTCTTTTACCAGGTTCAGAGAAACTTATTTTTTTTAGTGGACAATTGTACTGTTGTTCCAAGCTATGTTGTTATCTAGCTTCATTTCTATTAGCTTTGCATCCACGACTAAGGAAGAATTCATGATGGTTTCCTTCACGGATACATTTTATCAAAAGGTGATCTAAGTTGCCCCAATTGTTCAATGTAGTGTTACCAAGAGTTTATTTGATGTGTTGCAAATTGTATTACATAAAGGATATCTCTAGTTTCTGGAGACCTTACTATGTTGTGTAGCTGACAGCTAACTCATGCGATACTACGATCCGAATAGTGGCATAGATTGTTGATTGGAGCCGTGACTCTAGAATGCACTATCAGAATATTGAGGGGATATTTGGCGAAGCATCAATCTTAAGGGTGTCTATCGACATGTTATGAGCATCTTCACTGGGTCATCATCATGGCAACATTAGGTCTTTATTGGTAATGGCATTTTCTCATTGTTTGGAAGGTACAATTGTGCTTATTATGGAAAAGCCAAAACATTCTTACTACAAGTGTTATTTAATAAGGAAGAATCGTGAGCATTGTGTTAAAACCATTCTTTTTAGAAATGTTGGGTTAAGCTTGAATATAAAGTAGTCGAGCTGAAAAGCTAAAAACAATTTTGACTACACTACAACAAAATTAACAATTAATTGACGAGAGTTAAGTGTAATCATGGTGACAAGGTCGATCGCTATACATGTTGGTTTAAGCCTATGGATGAAGACTATGCTATGATTTGAATTTGGTATTAACCTCTATTGATGAAGGCCACAGTATGATTTGAATTTGAAACTTGAGGAAGGTTTAGATCCTTTTAACTAGAAAAAGCGGTAGATCCTAATTTCACTGGTAGTTCAGGGAGTTAAATTTATTGGTATCGAACGAAGTGGAAGAGTCCATTTCTCATACGCTTGAGATAGGCGGACCCCATTTCAATGGATAAGGCACTAGTTATTATTGTATATTTTAAAAGGTGTTGTTATTTGTTTTTGGGAAACAATGCTTGCTTTAAGTGGTGTCTATTTTTGGGTCACTCTTTAATAAATTTGGTTGAAAAAGTTAAAAGCCACTTAAGTGTCCTATTTAATGATGCATATTAAAACCCTAACTAATTTGTAACCAACTTTTGGGTTGTAAAAGGAAGTGAGGGGCTCATTTGTAAAGGATTAATTTGAGAGAGGAGAGGAAAATAATTTTGTGCAAACCTTTGTTTTAGGAAGAAACTTTGTGTTCTTTTGTGAAAAACATTTTGGAGTTAATGAAATACGAAATTTTTGTCTCATTCATTATCTCTTGTAACATTTGATGTTCTTATGTTCATTAGATTTTAAATGTTTGAATCTTGAATGTAGATATTATCTTTGATCTTATTATCAACATTAGTAATCATGTTGTTCTAGTTCACAGTGATCAAGCTCTGATTATCTACTTGCTCATGTGTGTTCCCTTTACACATTCTTGTTTGGCTAACTCAAACTGCTTGTTTTATTTGTGTTAGTTATTCATCTTTCTTCTTCATGCAATATTAGGCTCTGTTTTTACCTAACTCTTGCATGTTCTTTCTAGTTCATTCCATTCCATTCCTTTCCTTCATTTCATTCCATCTCCCTTATTCACTTTTCTTTCCATTGATGTTCCAAAACACCCCCCACATACAATTTTGAATGTATAGATGTAAATACAGTTTTGGTTTTCAATAATGGCAGCCTCACCTTCATTAAGGAGGGACTTCGTTCCCACACTGTTGCATGTCATTTGCATGTGTGCAAATCCATATGCTAACACATTTTTTGTGACACGCATTGTGGATTCCAAAAATCGTTAACCAGTGCTTGGTTAAATCTTTATGACTTTCCCCTCTGCACAAGCTCCAGTTCTTCAACCGAATGCTTGTGCCCGATTTGAATATTTCCAAGGAGACATTGGTACCAACCTTCGAATGAAGTAGCTTGGGAAAACAAACTGAAAAGATTGAAGCAATTTGTGGCTGTTGATAGAGCCATTGACAGAGAAATCTAAGCATCGAAGAACTTAGAAGAAGAGCAGTTGACCGCACTTATGGCCAAAAGACCTCCTACAGTCTTCTTGACATGAGTGTTGATCGGTTGTTCACTTGACGTAGTCCTCTTCCACTAAGGTAAAAATTTGTATGACTATTATAGGTAACCCACCTATTTTGCAACCAAATCTTGTTTTTGCAGATACTCAAGAAGACATATCATCAGATGGAAAAGAGCAGAGGTTATTTGGGAAAAGTGCACAAAGTAACCATCATTTTCATCTCGCCGCATCAGTACTAGATAATTGAAGAAGAGAAAGCCGAGAGAGTTGCTAGAGTTATTAAGGCGCAAATATCTTCCCAAAGAGAGTGAAGAGAAAAGGCTAGTAGCTGGTCGAACACGCCAGCAATCCCTTCAGCAATAAATATTTCAAATTGGAAGGGAAGAGGTTTACGCGAGGAGAAAAAGCTCAAGGCTGATCTGACCCCACTTTTGACTTTCAAGGAAAATTTGGTTTCAAGTTATCTCCTCCAAAGAAGAACACACCTCGTAGATCTACAAGCCTTGCATCAAGTCCTGAAAGAGCAAGAAAGGAAGGAATCACTACTAGTCAAGCACTTGTTCTTGTTCACATTGTTTTACCTTCGCATACCACCTTTCCTCAAATGGCAGCCAACGTAACATGGGAGTAAATGCCATAAGCCCATTGGCCTTACCTACTCGACATGAACTCCACAAGGATCAAGAAAGATTCTTCTCAAGTTTGGCGGAGATGGAAAGACGGCACCATATGATCATATTTCTACCTTAATTCACTGTATGTGTTGTTTTGTCGATAGAATATGAAGATGTTGCTATTTGTCTCTTCATCGAAATCATTGCATGATGTTTAATCTGCAGCTTGGTTTCATCATCTACCCAATGGATGTATCACAAATTGGAATGATATGAAAACTAAGTTTGAAAATTGATTCAAGATGGCAGAAGATGAACATGCTCTTCTTACCCAACTATCTCAGGTGAAGAAAGAGCCAACATAAACCCATGAGGAATTTTGTGGCTAAATTGTAAAAAAATGGTGAACAAATTTCCTGACAAGATTTGTCCAAACCTTGATAGACAAAAATGTTTCTTTATTAATGCACAACATCCAGTAAGTGTGCTATCAACTGAGAAGGTCTATGGGTGGCTACTTTGGAACTTTCTCAATCATTTAGCCATAGAAATTGATAAGATGACTTAATCATGGCATTGAAAATTCAAGAAAAATTACCTCCAAGGAAAGATTGTCATTGAAACTCCCAATGCTTCAGAAGCTATACTCACTAAGTTATCTAATGATGTGCTGGCTTTGAAAAAGAAAGTTGCTCAAAATAGTAAACCTACTCCTTATAAAGACATCCTGAGAAAAGGATACATTCCCAACAAATCCAGGATTACAGGTGCTCCAACGCGGCTTGCTATTGCAAGCAAATCCCGCAACTAATTCAAAATGTGATGTCATTGAAGAAAGTGATGATGAGATTGAAGTCACTTCGAAGTTGATGAGGAAGAGCCGGATTCTGAGACATCTAAACCTGAAGCACTGAAGATCCTGAGGGGGAAAGTAACAATCATTTCTTTGAGTATCCATTCATAAGGAGGAAGATGAATAGCGAAGAAATTATAGAAGATATGCTAATAGTCACTATTTTGTCCTTTTCAACACGCTCTCAGTAAAAAGGGAGCAGGATACCACTAAGGTAGGAGATAAAGAGGTTTCCAAGGAAACTCCCAAAGAATCCAAGACAAATGAGGTTCCTAAAGAGTCCAAGATGACTGAAGTTTCAAAGGTCAAAACTATCTTAAAGAAAGGAGGGCCTTTGTTAGATCAATCATTTGGTAAACCAACTATAGAAGAAAGTTTCTTTGCTTCCACATCAGTATCAACCAAGCCTGAGGCCAAGGTCAAAAGATATGCCATCATCAAGTTTGAAAGAACTTATATCTTGAGACTTCAAGTACTGATTACTTTGCCTAAATTTGATATCATTTGATCATATGAAATAAAACAAAAATTTCCATGTCACAAGCAAAGTACTTAAAATCCAACAAGGACTCAGCTCGAGAAATTGGTCCAGTTTATCAAAGGAAACTCTACTGATTCATTCCTCCAAAGGAATTCTAAAAACTCCCAAAGATGGGAAAACTCAAATTATTTGTGGTGGCCACTACACCTTCAAATGAAAAGATATGAACCTTTCTTTATGTACTTTATGATCAATGGATGCAAATTAAGTAATTTTATTATAGACTATGGAGCCTTCAGATAATGTGATGATCAGTTTTAAAAAGTAGCACATGCTCTTTTTTTGACTTATATGAGAACATTCAGATCGTGTTACTCCATGGAAACCAAGCAAGTTCGTCTAATTCGGGTCAGATTAAAGATGCCCAAATGGTTTTAGCCCAATTCCCTCAAAATTGAGTTAAGGTAACTATTTGAAAGTTGTTGATATGCCCCACCTAAAGTATGGAATGTTGTTGAGTAAGAAATTTTGCAGGGATTTGGGTGGTGAGATTTAAATGGACTGGTCTCATGGAGCATGATTCCTATCAATGCCAAAGAAATGAAAAATCTTATGCCAGAATCTTAGGCTAAGTTCAGGCGGTAACTAAAACCGAAGATCCTTGCTGTAGTTTTCAGGAATCCTTTTCCAAGCAACTCAATTATGGGTAATTATATGATGACTACGGGAGAAGTTCATAACCCTGAGATCACTTGCCAAGATTCTAATGAGATCTGGACTCTTGAGTTCAATGGAAGTTGTTGCTCGACAGGCTCTGGTGCATAGAGTGGTGCTCATATCTCCAAATGGTAAAATGGGTTTCCTGTTTTCCTACAAACTTGGATTCTTCAAATACTAATAACATTGAGCAGAGTACGAGGCGTTAATGCTTACCTCCAAGTGGCAGAGGAGAAAGGGATAAAAAATTTGGAAGTCTTTGGAGATGTGGAATTGATCATGAAACAGGTAAGAAATCAGTTCCAAGTAAAGAATGATCATTTGAGACACTACAAAAATAAAGTGTGGGATGGCAATAGAAGTCTTTGACGCTTTTTCCATAAAATATGTCCCTCGTGAAAATAATGACAAAGTGGATTCTCTAGCAAAGTCTCATCTTCATTAATGATTCCTCATTCAGAATTTGATCAAGTCAAATACACCATTGAAATGGTTTTTAGGCCAAGTGTTCCTGACAATGCAGAAAATTGGCAAGTATTTAATGATGATCAACAAATTATTGCCTTCTTGGAAAAGAGAGAAAATTTTGAACAATTGTACTTTGAAGGAAGTGATTTGCATTTCACGAATCAACTACCTCACCCATTCAGGAAGGAGTTGAGAACGAAGATCCTCAGAGATGGCATCATTCAACTCAAAGGAAATAAAATTCCCAAAGGATTGGTTTCACTTGAAGAACTTTTTGACAAACATGATAGGTTTATCAAAGAGAAAGAATAGGCAGGACCTGTGAATTCTTGTTGACTATGAGCAAGTTAATATTGGTACTAAGGATAAACCTCACTTGATCAATATTGGTAAGTGTTTCTCACCTGAGGAGTGCAGGAAATTCATAATTCTCCTTACCAAATATTCTGACGTTTTTGGCTTATTCATACAAAGACTTGAAGTCTTTCCAACCCAGGGAAATGGAGCATGCCATACCCTTGAAGCCTGGTACAGTTCATTTAGGAAAAAGCAAAGACAATATAATCCCAAGATTGCAGGGACCATATTTCATGAAGTTCAAAAGATGCTAGATGCACGAATAGTGTTTCCTATTCGACATTCGACCTGGATAGCTAATATTGTACAAGTTCGCAAGAAAAATGGAGAAATTAGGATTTGTCGTGGACTTCCAAAATCTTAATCAGGCTTCTTTGAAGGATAACTACCCACTTCCAGTCATGGACCATATTCTACAAGCAGTAACTGGATCGGAAATGCTATCTATGCTAGATGGTTTCTCTGGCTATAATCAGATTGAAGTGGCTAGAGAAGATCAACATAAAACTGCGTTCACTACCCCCTGGGGTACAGTTCGTATAGAAGAATCTCCCTTCAGTTTGATCAATGTTGGTGCAACTTTTCAAAGGGCCATGGATATGGCATTTGCATATTATAAAGAAAAGATCATTGTGATATACCTAGATGACTTGACAGTGTTCTCCAAGAAACGAGAAGATCACCTAAGGGATTTGGAGAAAATATTGCAAAGGTGCAGACTTCATAAGATTTCTCTGAATCCAAAAAAGTTCTTTGTTGTGGAGTTACAGAAGGGAAACTCCTAGGTCATATTGTTCTCTAAGGAAGGAACTAAGATTGATCCTGAACGCGTTCAAGCTATAAAGAGTCTTTCCTTGCCTACAAGTAAGCCTGGGGTCCACTCCTTCTTTGGGAAGGTGAACTTTTTGAGAAGGTTCATGCCAGATTTTTCCAAGATGACTAAAGAAATTGCTGATATGATGAAAGGGAAAGAATCCTTCAAATGGTCAAAGGAAGGTAGAGAGGCATTTGAGCGAATCAAGTTAGTGCTATTTCAAAATTTCCTACATTGGTGTGTCCTGATTTTTAAAAAGGATTTTATAAAGTATTGCTATGCTTCTCCACACATAATCTCCACCATTTGGACTCAACATTTAATCAAGAGGGGATCAAATCTCCTATTGCATTCATGAGCACAAGGATTCAAGAAACATGAACTTAATTACAATCCGTCTTGAGAGACATGCGTACGCAGTGGTAAGATCCCTGAAACACTTATGAGGTATTACGTGTTGAATTCTCACACCAAAGTCTTAGTTCTCAGACACTAGCGTAGTGAAATCAATGTTGCCACAACAAGAACCTTTGATCTAAGAGAGGTAATTGGGTCTCCAAGATCAAAGAATATGATCTAGACATCAAGCCTACCAAGTTGGTTACTGAGGAAGAGGACTCTGCTAACTCATTACAGAGAATGGACCACGAGATAACTCTGAAGGAAGAACCAGTCTGAAGAACTCAATTTACCATTGGTAGTTTTTGTCAGTACCATAGATGAATGGTATTTTGATATTGCCTACTTCCTCACATATGGTGATCTGTCTAGAGAATATGACAGTCTAAGGAGAAATGAGCTATCAAACTAAGAGCTATCTCAGGTATGTCATCTGGGATATGATCACGTTGTTCAAGAAAGGGATTGATAACATGTTCCTACAGATGTGTTGATAAAGAGTAACAACCTAGGTTGTTGGAAGCTTTCCACAATCATGCTTGCGGTGGTCATTTCTCTGGCCCAGTAATAGCCCATAAAATTCTAAGAACACATTATTACTAGCCCAACTATGTTTTCCGATGCTCAGAAATGGGTGACAAAATGTGAAGCTTGTGTTTCAACAATTTGTTGGAAGACCATAAGTTGGTAGCTTTGATCTTTGAAGCCAGCTTGTCATTGAAGAATTCTTTCAACAATAGGGTTTAGATTTCATCGGGGTTTTGAATCCTAATTCTAGCACTGGTCATACTCAGTGTGCTCACTGTATTCAACTGATTACTTTACAAAGTGGGTTGAAGCTATACCGGTGAAACAAACATCTACTGCAGTAATGATGTGATTTCATCAAAGAAAATATATTGGTCCATTATGGAATTCCACACAAGATTGTGACGGACATTGCCTCAACTCCTTTTTCTTCTACAGAGATGATAGGTTTTTGTTATGGTGTATGGGATATCTTTGTCTCATTCATCAGATTACTACCCATCAGGGAAATGGGTCATTTTGAATCTAGTAACAAAAACTTAGTCATTCAACTATTGTGCTGCAAGTTAGTCGAAGAAAATCAAAGAAGTTTGGCACAAAAAGTTATATGATGCATTGTGGGCTGACTACATAACTCCCAAAAGGGCAATCTAGTGATGTCTCCATTTCAAATTTTATAGTGGAACTAATGATCTCAAATTCCCATCACACTGGAGTTACCATTTCATTAAAATTAGCTCAGGCAATTGATGATGAATGCTTCACCAATGCATTAGATAAAAGGATCATGTTCCTAAGCAAACTTGAGGAACAAAGAATCTCAAGTTGCAAATCAGATTGAGGAACATCAATTGAAGTTAAAGAAAGTTCCTTTTGACAGGAAAACTAGGGAGATACATTTTCAAATCAATGACTTAGTTCTTCTCTGGGACAAAAGACTGTGAGTCGAAAGGAAAACGTTTGAAGTTTGACTCGTTGTGGTTAGGTTTGTTCAAAATAAGACATTTCTGTGGAGATAGTACCTATTACTTGGCATATCATATCCTGATGGAACTCCATTTTCCTTTGCCCTATAGTGGGAAGTATGTCAAGCACTATCGTAAATTGAAAATGGAGGTTGTTCCCCGTATGTACATAGGTAATTAGGTTTTTGGTTTGTTTGTTTCCCTATTTTTCGGTTTCAGTCTCTTGTGTCACCCCATTTTTATGCCCCATCATTTTGAGATCGTGTTCATCTACTATTTTGGTTTGGGTTCATTTCTACTTTTCCATGAAGTCCTTATCCCCAATTCGAGCTAACTGTTATTATGATCCAATTTTGACTTATGCAAAATTATGTGAAATCTTCTATATAAGAAATGAAAATTTTGAAATTTTTCAAAAGTGTTCAACTTTGATTACGTGGTTCATTTCCCTCAAATTCACGACCATCTCATTTTTGTGCATCATTTCGAGTCTTTGTTCACGGATCCTTTTTGGGCGCAGAACTCTTCTCGCCAGGCTTTAAATCATGTTAAAATACATTATCATAATTAATGTTTTAATTAATTAATTGCTCTAGCTTGTTTGAATACAATTAATTTTTAAATACTCTTGAGAGTATTTAATTAAATAAATATTAATTAAAAATTTCATTTGACAAATTTTTACTCACCTGCCGAGGAAGTAAGCTTAAGCTTCCAACTACCAGGAATGCAAATTTGGCTTCCCGAACCCAGTATTTCCCCTTTCCTAGTAAGTCTTCTGTTAAATTGCCTATGCTTGAGGAACTCCCTGATCTCGTCCCCTCTACATAAATGGTTCTCTAAGTTTTGGTTAATTTGGATCTTTTGAAAAGATTTTGCGAGAATCGAATCAGAAACGAGGCACCACGAAGTAGTTGCACTCCAACGGAATCGTGATAGCTCCATCGATTAGCAAGAAAGAATTGATCAGTAATGGAAGAAATTACTCAACAGAAACAAAGCTTGCATAGAGGAAAGACAACGGAGTGTCTTGGCATGCTCATAAATGAATAGTAAAGGGGTACATATAGGGTGTTGAGTAACCCTAGTGCATGACACACATGAAACCCTAAACCTAACCCTAAACCTAACCCATGTGAGATGACCCTCCAATATGAGAGGAGGACACATAGGATAACTCACACTAACACCCCCCTTCATCGAAGTTAGGGTAGTGGCTGTGATGAGTCAGACGGAAGAGGAAGACACTCCTAAACAACTAAGAAAGATGTGTTAATGGGGCCCGACAACTAAAGGCCTGATAAGGTGCCCATATACAAACACAATCTTCCTAGAAGAAGAAGAAGAAAAGAAGGACTACATAGCCCGAAGAAGATGAGCAGCTGCAGAAGACCTCACCCCAAGAAGAGACCGTAAGTGAAGAAACTTCATCTCAGTGAAGGGCTTGGTGAATAAATCTGCAATCTGATCAGCTGTCTGAATGTACTGAATGTCGATGATACCATCATGAATAAGCTCCCGTATGAAGTGCATATGGATCTCAATGTGCTTCGTTCCGCTGATGCTGAACTGGATTTCTACAAATGGAGATAGTGCTCGTGTTATCACAGTAGATAATGGTAGGCCGCCGAAAGTGGATGCCAAACTCTGTCAGAATACCCTGTAGCCAAATAGCTTCTGTGGCAGCATTAACTGCTCCTCTGTATTCTACCTCTGTAGATGATATCACAATTGCATTCTACTTCTTGCTAGACCAACTAATAGGACCCGAACCAAGAGAGAAACTATAGCCAAAAGTAGATTTCTGATGATCTAAGTCACCGGCCCAATCAAGAATCTGTGAACCCAATCAAGTCAATATCTACCCCTCCATGATAGTGAATGCCATCAGCATAGGTGCCACGAACATAATGAAGGATCCATTTAGTTACTTTCCAATGCAGCTCATGTGGCTCCTGCATGAATCTGGACACGATCCCAACAGCATACGATAAATCCAGTCGAGTGTGAGTCAAGTAAATCAAGCTCCCCACCAACTGTCAATAAAGAGTACCATCAACCAAGGGAGTAGAGCAATCTGAAACCAACTTAACCCCGGAAAGAAAAGGAGTAGGAGAAGACTTGCAATCAGACATCTGAAAATGAGCTAGCAAATCAAGAGCATACTTAGGTTGTGAAATCAAGATTCCTGAGTCAGATTGTGAAATCTGGATCCCAAGGAAGTAATGAAGCAGACCTAAGTCAGTCATGGAAAACTTGTTGGCCAAGGCGATCTTCACAGAATCAATAATAGAGGAAGAGCTACATGTGATCAACAAGTCATCAACATAGAGAACAAGAATGAGTATGGAGTCATCTTGCCGTAGAATATAAACATTTGGATCAGAGTGACACCTGGTAAACCCTGATGTAAGTAAAAAGGAGTCCATCTTGGCATACCAAGCCCGAGGGGCTTGTTTAAGGCCATAAAGAGACTTCTTTAACTTACAAACGAGGGAGGGATCTTGGACATAACCTAGAGGTTGTTCCATATAGATCTCTTCCTCTAGGTCACCATGAAGGAAGGCACTCTTAACGTCCATTTGATGGACTTTCCATCTGTTCGTTGCTGCGGCAATGGCTAGGGTTAGTTGAATAGAAGTCATCTTCGTAACCGGAGCAAAGGTTTCTGTATAATCAACCCCAGCTATCTGGGAGAAACCCTTTGCTACTAATCACGCTTTAAACTTTTCGACGTCTCCATCTACTCCATACTTTGTTTGGAACACCCACTTACACCGAATGATTTTTCTTCCTTTCGGAAGAGTGGTGAGATCCCAAGTATCATTCTTCATGAGAGAGGAATACTCCTCATCCATGGCAGAATCCCACTCAGGAATACCAGAAGCCTCCCGGAAAGACTGTGGATCAGAAGCAGAGGAAGAAAGAGTGGGGTCCAATGAAATCTGAGCGAGTACGTCTCATATCTGAAGTATCTCCAACTAAATCTCCAGCACTTTGCAAAGTTTTCCTGGCCCAAAGGGGACCAGGAGGATCAGGCTCAGAGTCAGAAGATTCTTCACTTGAGTGAGAAGGGACATAGTCCTCATCATCACTACTGTCAGAATCAGAAGACTCAAAGGTCTGATGGTCGGGAGGATCAGGAAGAGGAGCACGCTCAACAGTATCATCATCTGATGAGTCAGAATCTGAGTCAGCGAGCTGAAGAACCTCAATAGGTGGAGAAGTAGAAGTTGAAGAAGACTCATCGAACTTAACACTTCTCTCAATATACAGCTCATGAGAAGTAGGATTCATCAATCGATATCCCTTCACGCCATCAGGATACCCTACAAAGATACAAGGTTTGGATTGTGGTTCCAAGGCCTTGCATTTCTTCTTGGGAATCTGAGCCATAGCCTTGGATCCGAAGACTCAAAAGTGCTCAACATAACAGGCTTGCATCCAAACCAGGCTTCAAAGGGTGTCATCCCTCTTAGTGCCTTGTGTGGAACACGGTTCTGAATGTAATTTACACAATTCACTGCTTCGGCCCAATACTGTGGAGGAAGAGACTTCGAGTGAATCATACAAGTGGCCATCTCCTTAAGAGTACAGTTCTTTCTTTCTGCGACTCCATTCTGCGAAGGGCTATAAGCAATTGTATGCTGCAAAGAGATCCCTTCAGAAGTACAGAAATCCATGAACCTATTGTTTACATATTCACCTCCATTGTTGGTTCGAAGAACCTTGAGAAGAACCTTGATAGACCGAACCTTTCCGTTCCACCTGTTTCTCAGCAAGAGCCTTAAAGTCCTAAAAATGTTCAAATACTTCAGACTTAAGCTTAAGAAAATATACCCAAGTATATCGCGAATAGTCATCAATGAAGGTTAGCACATAAAGAGCTCTAGTAAACGAAGGAGAAGGAAATGGACCAGAAACATCGCTGTGAACAAGATCCAAAGGACGAGTGGCTCTCCAGGCTTTTCCTTTGTCAAAGTTCTTTTCAGGATGCTTTCCAAGGGTACAACCCTCATAAAGACCCTTAGAAAACTTGACGCGAGGCAACCCGTTGACCATTTTGTTTTGGCTCAATTGTTCAAGGTAGCGATAATTTAGATGTCCAAAACGCTCATGCCATAGCTTACTAACCTCATTTGCATGAGTGAGCAAGGCAGTGGGCGTAGAATCAGAAGTAAAGTGGGAGAAGGTGTATAACCGTGAACGGTGATCTGCCTTTCCCTCAGCCACTGTAGTGTCATTGTTAAGCTCACAAATAATCACCGAGTTAGGACCAAATTCCACTCGCATTCCTTCACCAAGGTGAGTAATTTGGTAAACCGATAGGAGATTGGTAGAGAGATCAGGAACACTCAACACTTGGTTAAATGTTCCCCCATCCATCTCTACCGATCCACTACAGGAAATTGACACTGTCGTGTCATTACCCATTGTGATTTGGGACATTCCACAAGTTTGATGTTGGAAAACTCAACATGCAAAGAACCCATGTGGTGCGAGGCACCGAAATCTATAATCCATGTCGATGAAGGAGCAACTCTGGCTATAAGGGCCTTTCCTTTCTTCTTATCATTTTTAGCACCTTTTGTAGATAGAAGACTTACCTTCGGAGCACTTTGTTTTCATGGATTCAGGAACACTTATTTTATTCTTCTCAAGTAAATGATATAAGTGATCAATCTATTTCTGAAAACATGTTGCTCGTCGTGACCATAACTTCTTGCAATAGGAACTTTCAAATACTTGTTTTTCTGTGCCTTAGGCTCAGAAGTGAAGTGTTTGTGTAAATTTTTAGGTTTGATCTTGGTTTCTTTCCTAGGTTGATCCTTTGTTTCTTTCTTCTTTTCAGTCTTCTTTCCCTTGCTAGTACTTGCTACAATGGGCATGTGACTTGGACTTGAGAGACCCCATTTGAATGAGTTTGTCCTATTCTCGAATGAGTTGGGATGAAAAATAGTCAAAGGAGGGCATAGTCCAAGTATCGCCCAAAGTAGCTTTTGTAGCATAGAAAGTTGACACGAAGATAGAATATTCGGGACCTAGCTTAGAGAGAATCGACAAGATCAGTTGAGAATCTTTCTTCAATCTACTTGAAATCCTTTTAACAACAATCTAATGTGGATTAAATTTCTAAGAAGAAGGCTTGTAGGTTTTCAAAGTCACTAGGATTTAACCCTAGTAGTTCATTTTCCAACTCATGCGCTCTCATGTCATCTAGTTGTCCAAACATCGCATCCAGCTGAATTTTCCACTCTAGATTTAGGTGTTTGGGATGCCTCAATGTGGAAGAGCAAGTCAGGAGAAACAAACATGCAAAGAAGACCTAAAGCTTCATCACTACGGTTTAACCACATTAGATTTTTCAAGTTCATCGTCTGGTTCAGTCTCAGTTCCCATGGTGATGCGGAATAACCCTTTACCCCTTAGTTTCATTATTATTTTCGATCTCCATTCGAAAAATTTGAATTGTAAGCAAGAGAATTGAAAGAGCATCCATAGTGAGAGAGAGAGATTGAGATACTAGAAATGTAGAAAAGAAACACAACCACCTATCAAGACAATAACAACCCCCTGCTTTTGGCACTTTATAGTTTAGTGATGTTGATTACAATCGAGTCCGTGCATGTGGTTTGAAACACTTGGTAACTCGTCTTGTCAATCAGCGTAATAACGCGCAAGAGAGGAGACCACAACTAGTGTTTCGTGGAGTGCAACAAATAGGAACACCGTAAACAAGCACAAGCAAAAAACAAGAAAGGAGGTGAAAGCCAACCTTGGTGGTGAAGAAAAAATGTCTCATTCGTAAAAGGAAATCCCCTTGCTGCAGACTGTGGCGGACGTGCTCACTAGTCACAAGCAATAATAAGGGTGAAATACAAGGTAGTGAAATGAACTCAAGGAGTTCAGAGAATCTTCAGAATGCCGGAAAAGAGCTCGGTAAGGAAAAAAGGTGCTCAGAAGTGATGCTGCACACTTGAGCGCACGATTGGAGGAAAAAAATCGACAATAACGCCTAAATTTTACCGTTTGGAAATTTGCCCAATTTTACTATTTTGAGAGCTATTGGAGTTAAAAAAAAACGAGATGACAAGACGGTTATGTTAAAGAACGATCCAATTTTAATTTACTATAGATCGAAAATGAGATAGGATTTAAATTAATTTACAAATTAATAAAAAATAGATTTAATTAAATTAAATCTAATTAATTACAAAAACTAATTAAGATTTCTAAAAAATTAAATTAAATCAAAAAAGTACTTTCCCTCTTTTTGGTTTAAAAATCAATTTTAAATTAAAAGAATTTCTATTTTAAAAAAATGTTTTAGAAAGAAAACTTTAAATGAGCTTTTTTTTTAAAAAGAAGGAAGGTTTTAAAAAATAAAATCATTATTAATTTAGATCAACTTTTGAGTGTTTAAAAAAATTAAAAAAGATATTAATATATATTTTAAAAAATAAAATTTTACCAAAAATCTTAAAATGTGCTGGTAAAAAATGTTAAAAGAAATTATATTTAAAAAAGTTTTGAACTTACTTAGGGTTAAAATACTAGTAGAATGAAAAGAGTTATTTATTAAATACTTTTTAAAAAAAAACTGTACAATGGCAGTTGGGAAGGAAATAGCCTATCAATTTTTTAAATTCACAATTTTGAGGCCGGAGGCTCCAAAACAATTTTTGGAAACACTATTTTTTTGTTTTATTGTTTTGCTAAGGGGTTGGAAGATTTTGTGGAGTAATGGAAGCAGCTCGTAGTTTTTAAAACTTCAAAATACCAATTTCATTGAATTTTGAGAAAACATTACCATGTTCAAAGGTGTGTAGACGCATGTTTACCAACGGGGATGGTGTAAGGGGCAGCCAAGGGAGGACGCATGTGTGAGGGATTCAAAATAGGCCGTTAAAATTTCAATTTTGAGATGTATTTCTAAGGAGCTTTGTGAACACATTTGTTATTTGTCAACATGATGTACCACGGGAAACTCAATTTAATGGAAAAAACTTGTTCAAATGAACTCCAACCACATGATAAAAAAAAATTATATTATGTAAAATACCTTGAAAATAGACCAGCCAAAAAACCACAGACCTCTAAAATTTTTTTTCACTTCTATTTTAAAAATTTTATTAAAAAAAATGAAATAACCTTATTTTGGCTCTAATTATGTTCAGATTTAGCTGTAGATAGCTAAATGTGGCTGTAAATACCCTGAAACATTACAGGAATGCCTATCACAAGTACAGAAAATAGGCACAAAAATTAACACAACGTTTACCAAGAATTATTTTGTTAGAGAGATTAGCAAAATTATTCCAAAAAATAGTGATCGAAAAACTTGCATGCAGAGTAAAAAAACTCAAAACCAAAAAGAGTAATCGCAACTAAAAAATAAAGATTGCATATTTACTTGGAATGATCTCAGCTTTAATACCATGAAAATATTTTCTTAATCGAATTGGAAATGAGGCACTAATGAAGTTTGCACTCCAACAGAATCTTGATATTCAAATCTAGGACCGATTGGCAAGAAAGAATTGATCAGTTGGAAGAATTGCTCAACAGAAACAAAGCTTACACATAGAGGAAAGACAACGGAGTGTCTTGGCATGCTCATAAATGAAATAGTAAATGTACATATAACACAACTGAATAACCCTAGTGATGACCAATGATGTATGTTTGTTTTTTGGCACAAATCCTATGACCCATGTGAGATGGATCTTCAAACTATTGTTCTGTTGGCACATGACGATTAATTAAAATAAATATTAATGTGGAAAAATCTTTTGTATTACTAAGATATGAAAATTTGAACATACAATACAAATTAATTATTCAACAAGGAGGGAAATTTGAATATTTCTTTTTAATTGTGTACTAGGACAATAATGTCTAGAAAAATAACAACCTGGGTAATGAAACAATTGGATTTATATCGTTTATAACATTAATCTATAACTCTTGAAATGATCATTTGGTTACAATACTTCAAGAGATTCTGCAGGACAATTTATATTGTCCAATTTCAAATTAGGATATACCATAGGTAGACAAGCTAACATGTATATTACATAGAAACCATGTGAGAATTCATATAAGGGATGTTATCAAAGTTGCCTCATGTTGTCACAAACCGAGGCCTTGTTAAAAATATAATCCAAGATACAACTTCTCAATTTTTTTACCAATGAATTTGTCATCATGTGACGGAGAATTCCTTGAAAAGTTACCATTTTTTTCTAGATTCAAAAAAATTATGCAAGGCCTAAGATGTGTCCCAAATCTTGTTTTGTTCTCGTATTGATAAAAAAAATAAAAATAAATTATTATTATCAAAATTATAGGTAGATGCTATTAGTTTGAAAATCCTAGTTTTATAATTTGAGGTCCACAGGTTCCGGAAGCTAGCTCCATACAATGTTCATGATTTGGTTCCACAAAGACCAAAACTCCAATTGAACTAGTTAGGGCCACATACCTAAATGAAACATAGTCAGCATGTTATCTCAATTTTAGAGATTCCATTGACTCTATTTTAGGATTTGGGGTTTTTGTATGAGGCCCAATTGTTCATATAAACGATTTTTACATTCTACTATTCTCATTTGTGCATATCAAATTATTACGTATGACTTTTTCAGGAATGAGATGTATTCTTTCATATGTGTTCCAATTTAGAGGTGTTAAGGTGACCCATCATTATAACTATAACATAAACTCAAGAAATAAAAGAAACATGATATTGAAGAATCATCTAAATATTTATTTTAAATCCTTTTATTCTTCACATTTCACATGATAAACCATCCATTAGTGGTGGTTTATAGTTAACAAGAAAAATGCTTAGCCATGAGGAACATGGAAAAAATCCATGAGTTTCATCGATAAAAAGAAAATAATTAATGTGTGCTTAAGTGTAAACATGATAGGTATTCCAAACATAAAGTCAAGACTACATTGTTCATGAAATTATCAAACACAGTTGTGTAGAGCTTAATCTTGATTTCTGGTAAAAGTTGATTACCTTGTATGATTAAAACTGTAAAACTATAAAGGAATGAAAATTTTAGGATCATCACCTTTATTCTATACCATTCAACATCACACATAGGACTTATAAAAACATCTGGATAACCGAATAGATGCATGACCAATTCAACAAAATTGGCTCAAGATGTAACATTTGACTGGATTTAAAATTACACTTGAAAAGAGGTGAAGTTTCCTCTTAAAATTCTTTTATGGTAAAATTTAAGGGCTTTGACTCAGGGGATGGACTTGAAAATATTTTTAGAGATATTTTAGGATGTTTAAGACACCTATTGTCTCTTTAAATACACATAAGTGAAAGGTGTTAATAGAGGCATAATAATGTCTTATTTTCTCATGTGCATGTATAAGTTGGAGTTAATGCACATGGGTTCGAGTTATAAGTGTGAAGACTTTAGGAAGAGAACAAAAGGGACTGGAAGGAGCAAGTGTCACCCTATTATAGGCCAAATTATTAAGGAATTTTCTTGTAAGTATAAGGAAATCCATTTTTATGGAAACACTTTTTCTTTTTTGAAAATTGGATTTTGGAGCTTAAGGAAAAGTTCCGGTTAAAGAGGAGCTAAGACAAGGTTTTGAATAGCTATACAACTTTCAAATTTTTTAAGGGACTTAGAAATTCAAGAATTAGAGGTAAAAAATCACTTCATTACCTTTTTGTGTGAATGTGTTTTATTTATATTCTTCCCCTCTTGAAAATCTTATGAAATTTAAAGTATTGCATGTTCTTATACTTGAATATGCTTCCTTGTGTTAGAATCTTGTCAACTCATTGTATATTGTGTTCTATTTAAATATTTCAAGAGTATTTTAGAGGTATTTGAACTCATTTTAAATGTTTATTTTATAATATCTTTATAAATAAAATTAGTATAGTTTTGTTTCCCTAATAGGTTATGTTTTGTATTAAGGAGATTAAAGGTGGGTGTCTAGCTTATCTTACGAAAAGCAAACAACTGCATTGTTGTTTTCTTCTTACTTCCGAAAACATTTTTTCCTTGATACTTTATGTGGTGTGTTAAAACCATTATTTTTTGGGAGATTTTTTCCATCCTTCCTCGCCTCTATATGGTTGTGTAAAATTTTTAACTTCGGGGTGATTAACTTTCTTCCCCAACCCCTTGAAGTGAAGCTACCTATATCATTTAGTGTTGAAATAACTAATTGTCATAATTGAGATTAATTTCCTCCATATACTTGTTGTTAATCCCTCAATGAATATCATCAGTTCATTTTTCTAAAAAAATTGTACATTGGGTATATATGAATAATGATAATTGTACCTTCCTTATTTTAAATTATGTTTTTTGAATAAGACTAGTAAGGTTATAATGACCAAATCAGTTTGGGTTTTCTATTAAGGAGATTTGAGGTAGGATAATTTTATCTCCTTTTAGCTTAAAATAAATAATTGGTGGGTTGGTGTTTGTTGCTTATTTGCCAAAACTTTCTCTCATCATCAATTTATGTGGTATGTTATGTTCGTTCCAGTTGGGGAAAGTTTGGCCGCTCTTCCTTGTCCCTCTATATGGTTTATTCGCTTTCCTTCCTCAACCCTTGGATTGAATTTTGAATCCTCCTTATAGCTTTGAAAAAATTAATTATGTTATTAGGGGCTCCTTTCCTTCAGCTCATTGTGGTAATGTAGACACAAAATCATGCACATTGGGTAATTATCTAGTCTTGATTGCATACTACTATTCATATGATTCCTAAGTAAGAAAAGTATCTAAAGATCCTAACCCCGATGTATTTTGCCAGCCTTTCTTTGCTTTTTGTACTTTGCTTTCAGATTCTTGCTACCCTTACATTGTCTAATAGCCTGCTCAGAAGTTAGTAGCTTCAATGATCCTTCAGCCATGCTTCAAACAAGCATCCAGCTTAGGCTAGCTAGGTAATTCAAATATCAGCACTTCAGAGCATGCCCTCAGTCCCCTGAAGGGATTTCCCAAAATTTGACCCAAATGCTCAGGAACTGGATTTTGAGGTCCTGTGTCTAGTCAATTTGAGGTCATCTTATAGGATTCAAGGCGGATCTACCTGATTTCAGGAAATAATTACAAAATTCAAGCAAAGGAATCACATAGGATTTAAAGTTATGCTGATTATAATAAATGATACTCAAGCACTAAGTTGATTCCGAAGCTGATCACCACCTAGAGAGTTGTCAAGTCCATTGACATTGGCCTCTAAGATGCTCTATTGCATCCATCTGAATGACACCATTCACTAAGGGAGCATAAGGTGCTTGGTCAAATAATGGTGTATATACTTAATAGGAAGCAAAGTTCATGTCTACCTTGCCATGCACACAAGTCTGATAAAGAGCGCGATTTCTATTACACCTGCCGACTACGTTTATTTTCTCAGACTTGGACTTGGAAGTCTTGATTTGCACAAGAGCCACCAAAGGCGATGATTCCACACACACACACATAACTATCATGTTAAAGGGTACTTGAGAAATACAAGTGTCAAAACTCTCAGCTCAAGGCCGTAAGTAATCACCATTGGTGGAATATGTTCAAGGACATTTGATCCAACCCTTCATATCATGCATCTTTCCCCATTTTTTATGGATTTGATGCCCTAGATTAAGGGATACTCTGCAATGTGTCATATTTCATAAACAGGTTTTTAGCGACCTCGACTAAATCTTGGCTTTCAGTGATTCTCGTTTTAGTGACCAAACGAGACTAATAGCGAACATCTTGCCAATTAAGCTTCAGGAATATGTCATATTCGTATGTGTTAGCATATGGATTTGCACACATGTAAATGACATGTAACATGTGTGGAAACGAAGTCCCTCCTCAATGAAGGTGAGGCTACCTTTATTGAAAACCAAAATTGTATTCTACATCTATACATTCAAAATTGTATGTGGGGGGTGTTTTGGAACATCAATGGAAAGAAAATTGAATGAAGGAGATGAAATGGGATGAAGGAAAGGAGTGAAATGGAATGAACTGAAAGAACATGGAAGAGTTAGGTAAAAACAGAGCCTAATATTGCATGAAGAGGAAAGATGAATAACCAACACAAATAAAATGGAGTTTGAGTTAGCCAAACAAGAACGTGTAAAAGGGAACACACATGAGAAAGTAGATAATTAGAGGTTGATCACTGTGAACTAGAACAACTAATTAATAACGTTGACAATAAGATCAAAGATAATATTTGCATGCAAGATTCAAACACCTAACATCTAATGAACATAAGAACATCAAATGTTACAAGAGACAATGAATGAGACACAAAGTTCGTATTTCATAAACTCCAAAATTTTTTTACAAAAGAACACAAAGTTTCTTCCTGAAACAAAGCTTGCACACAAAAGTATTTCCTTCTCCTCTCTCAAAGTCACCCTTTACAAATGATCCCCTCACTTCCTTTTATAGCCTAAAAGTTGGTTACAAAGTAGTTAGGGTTTTACATGATTATTAAATAAGGCACTTAAGTGACCTTTGACTTTTTCAACAACTTTATCAAAGACAACCCAAAAATAGAAATTACTTAAAATAACCATTGTTTCCCAAAACAAAATAACAACACCTTTTAAAATATACAATAATAACCAGTGCCTTATCCATTGAAATGGAGTCCGCCTATCTCAAGCGTATGAGAAATGGACTCTCCCACTTCATTAGATACCAAGAAAATCAACTCCCTGCAACACCGGTGAAATTAGGATCTACCGCTTTTGCCGGTTGAAAGGATCTAAACCTTCCCAAAGTTTCAAACATCTTTTCTTCTTCTGGAGGTTCACTTGGTCGAAGCATAGCCTCACAAAATACCTACAATTCAAGAATTCTACTTGGCATATCATTTAAATTAACAATTTTGGATTGAGCATTCTCAAATAAGTTCTTTAATTTGATGCACCGCTTCATGGAAACTAACGAGAAATTGTTGGAGAGAGTATACACATCCTTAAACAATTGTGAAAATTTTTCTTCCACCTGCTCCAATGAACACCTTTGATTATGCTCATTTACGAGGTTACACGGAATCTTAGCCATGAATTCCTGAATCAAGGAGGTGAAGTGAAGGCTTCATTGCACATGCTGTCATAATGGATCATAGAATCCTTAAGAAGCATTTTTCTTGATTTGAGATGCAGACACCAAAGAAAACGTGTCCCTCGATGTTCAAATTCGAGAATTCCTCCAATAGCTAAAACTGAAGATTCCATACTTGTCATCTCCTATAAACTGGGCAATATCTCATCCAAATTTGATATAGCAGAAACAAAAGTTTCTTTGAAAGAAAGAATTGGATCAAGATACGCACTGACATCTTCATGAATCTTAACTGCGGTCTTGATCATCCCCCTGGCCTAAAACAAGAATCTCTGAAATCCAAGTTTTAGTAACATGGCCCAATGTGTTTATTTCCTTTGACAAATTGAGAGTTTCTTCATCTGAGGCAGCCACTGTATCGAGTACTGGGAAGGTGGATGATATGGGATTTATCAAATGTTGAACATACTCCACCAATTGATTCTTTTCGGCCTTGAGATGAGAGTTTTGAGACTTGTATTTCTCAAGTCTTTTTAGCACGATATAAATTGAATCTCAAGACATCACCATGTCACTTTCTAATGTATATCTTCCAAGTACTACTCTGGAAACTTCATAGTCAGCAGGCGTCATAGCATCGCACTCTTTATCCACTTATGGAATGGCAAGGTCTGTAAATTTGTTTCCATCGTTATCCACCATTATTCGAGAAAGCAACTTAGGCTTCTTAGGAATGGCATCATTCGAAAGTTTGAAAAGGGCATCAAAATCAATGTCAATTGGCTTGACAACTCTCTTCCTTTTCTTCACTTCAGAATCAACCCAAGAAGGAGTATCATTCACTATTTCAGCATACAAAATCTTGGAGCTCGAATCAATATTCTCATTATTTATGACATCATGAGATCCTTCTTGCATCCTATCTACGACCTCGATTTGAGGAGACACAACCTCAATATCCACTTCCTGATTATTCAGGAGATTTTGGGAAATCCCTTCATGAACTACATGCTCTGAAGTGTTTGATATTTGAATTACCTGCACTTGAGTAGATGTTTGTTTGAAGCATGGTTGGGGATCATTTTCTACCAGCTTCTGAGTGCTATTAATGATGTGGGTAGAAGAATCTCTACTCGAGGTAGAAAATCCAAACACACGCTCTCTTCCTTCTTTGGGGTTTGGATCTTTGGATCTCTCTCCTTGTGACACGTTACTTGGCAAAGTGGATTTGGCAACCACTCTTTTCTTGCCTATTATGTATGATTGGATGGTAATGAGGTTGATCGAGAAGATACTTTGGTCGAATGAAGACCCCCTCGTATTGGAAATTTTTGTGATCTTGAAACATGATCTAGAATGGATTGCAATTTGGCAAGTTCTCTATCATACCAAGATATGCTTCTTTTAATAATTGGTTGGTTTTTGCCATCAACAGAAAATTCATCTCTTTTAGTCCAGTCGATTCGAGGCAATGACATCATATGAGGGATCGACGACGTCCTCATCATCATTTATGAATGAATCAGGAGGAATCCTAATGTGAAAGGCCTTGATCTGAGCAAGTGTTAGGAAAGATTACTCCCGTCTTCTTACCTCATGTTCATCCGAACAAGCAGCCCAAAAATCTTCCATGGTAGGATTATGTTGGTACTTTGCTCCTAGAATCTTTTGCATATATCCATTGATATAAAACTGGGCTCTCTTCACATATGGATGGATGGTTATGAGAGTGAACTCTTTTTCCATGAGCTGTGCATTGAAAAGATGTGGACATTGGTATTCCCCGATTTGGATTGGGAAATGAATTCCTGAACGGTGCTTGTCACTAAGAAGGCAGTGAACTTGGAATAATTGTCATGTCAGCTCCATTAATGCCCATCTATCACTAATGTACTTAGGAAGTTTCCACGGGGTCCCAGTAAATCCACTCATGCGAATGTAGGAAAAAGATGAAAATTGAATAAACCAAGTTCCCCATTGGGAAATGACACTCATGGCTTCTTTAGAAAACCTTTCCTCAGTATTCCAATTCAGGTTCCGGATCACGCGGAAGGTGAATGCATCGTTGACTCTTCTAAAATGGTGAGAACTATTTTAAAACTGAGTTGAGGGTAATAATGAAAAAAAATGTTCGACGGCCCCATGACCCCTCTCGTTTCAAGTCTCGAAAATAGCTTTCTTCGTGCTACTGCATAGGTCAGATATGAAGTCATGTAGAAGCATCCAGTCATCTTAACTTCTATCAATTGTTTGTGAAGGGTATTACTGATGATGGTGGCCTAATCCACAAAATATTTCTTGGCTAGGATGATACAGATAAACTGATACATCCATGTGTGGAAAATCCTAGCAGAATGTAGACCGAAAACTCGACTTAGGAGAGTGATCATGTCTATGATTTCTTCCACGAACTCAATGCAGTACAGTTCTTTGGGAAGCCTGTTAATTCAAGGTCTCTTGGTTACTAGCCAGTTTTTGCTAACCATCTTGCTCCATCTCAGGGGTTCTTCATCCTAGAATTCTTGCGCTGATTGACGAGTGATATCCGCATTCTCGGGAAAGTTAGGTATTCTGAGCAACTCCTCAATTTGCTTTGGTGTGATTAAGAGGAAAGGCTCACGATTATCTTTGAAAATTCCTCGTCTCTCAAGGTCATAATGCTCCGTACAAACAATAACCAATTCCGGACACTGCACCGAGACAGGAAATGTTGCTACTTGGAGTAGGCCACTATGGTAAAGTCTATCTGAGAAAATGGTTTTGCCTTTAATTTTCATCCGCTCGCAGAACTGTTGCACGTTGATGTGACCTAGATTTGTATCGGTGATGTTGTCATAAGCTGACTTAATGGAATTGGGAGGGATAATTCCTTGGAATTCATATTTCAAGGTGGATTTGTTAGATTTCTCCACTGGCTTCCTCAATCTTCCCGCAAATTTGGATTTTTCAGCCATTATGAATTTTACCGAAGAACAACTCAGGCACGCGAGACAACACAAACGGGGCCGGGTCTTAGTCTTTGAAACTCCCACCAATGCAAGAAAAATATGACTCTCTTTAATATTTATTATTATTATTATTATTATTATTATTAAAAATAATAATAATAATTGGTCCCGAATTACAATTTTTTTTAAAATGTGAATACAAACAAAATATCGAGACTAAGCTCGAATTCCAGATCAGGCAACAATAATATATATATATATATATATATATATATATATATATTTTAAAATTCTCCCGATTTTTAATGAGTTCGCACAAGATCAATTTTAATATTTTTAATTCACTATTTTCCAATGCAATGCATCGAGATTTCTCATGCAATGTGTTGTATTTGTCTTAGCTTCTGCAACGTGGTATTTCACCCTTACAAAGCGGTTGAATTTAAACTTGTTTCTCCTCAGGCATGCATCGAAATAATTTTGCAATGCTGAATTTTCTCTTTGGCTGCTGCAACTTGACTCCTTTAATTGCTGTGTGGATTGATTTTGGGCCTACATGGGATCCCCTAAAACAACTAGCATGAACATTTTGATGAATGTGTGGCCTCTGCTGCCTATGAGGTTTGTCTTCTCTATTTAATGCATGGTATTTCACCCTCTTGATCCACATGGAATTTACTTTGGATGAGTCTCTTGTCTTCTTCCCCTGCATAGGTGTTGAAAATTGGCTTGATTTGGTGAATGCGTGGGCATGCTCTAAGACAACTTTTTGTGGAGATTTTGATGAATGAATTGAAATCTTTTTATTCTTCCTTGTTTGGCAATACGTGGACCTTTCTTCTTCCTTGTTGCATTCATACTTTTCTTTTATTATTGCATGCGTGAATGGAGTTTATTTTCTTGGCCTACGTTGGAGATTTTACCGAAAATGCGTTTTGAACTGTTCTCTCCTTGAAAAATGCATAGAGCTTCTAAGTTGCCTATTAATGCATGAACATTTTCTTCCTTGTTGTGTGTAGGTGGACTGCATGTTAAATATCCCTCAGGATGATGCGTTTGATTCTGTCCTCCTTGTGCTATTTTATCCTTGGCGCGTGGCTGCTGTCCTCTTTCTTGGGGCGGCCTACCTTTCATTTTTTAATATTGTTCTTTCTTTTCCTTGGTGCCTCCTCCAATGCGTGGCAAAAAGAAAATTTTCTCTTCTTTTTAAAATACGTGTGGATTCTCCTTAAGATGCGTGGAAAGCTGTGTTTTAATTTTGTTGTGCGTCTCCTCTAATGCATGGAGAGGAATTTTGGTTTTCTGCTCCTTCTTCCGCCCAATGCGTGGGCTCAAAACAAATGCCTCTTTTTATTTTTCCCTGCGTGGGAATGCTTTGACTGTTCCTTGGCATATGTGGGAAGTTGCAAAAATGTGGCTTTGTTCTTCCTTAGCTGGTTTTTGTTTGGATTTTGATTAAACTTCCTTGCATGCACGACTGATATATCTTGCTTCACAATGGCGTGAGTTTCTCTTGCATTATGGGATGTTGACAAAATATTATGTCCTTCAGAAGAAATAAGAAGCAATAAGAAAGCTTCGCACAAATTTTTCCAACAAGTTTGACGAAGGAAGTTATGAGGATTAATCCAAATTCCTCTCTTCCTGGGTAGTGGACTTTAAGTGCCAGGGGAAATGGGGAAAGCAACGACCAATTGCCAATGGGAATGGTAAAGTGGGTTGGCAATCCCCGTTCAATTTCCCCATGTGGGAAATTGGGGAATTTCTTGCCCATTATCCAATCCATGATTTGACAATTGGTGGAGAAAATCCCACGTGCGGGAAATTTGAAGAAGATTGCCAGGAAAGGGGAAATCCAGGTTCGGGAAGCCAAATTGGCTTCCTGGTAGTTGGAAGCGTAAGCTTACTTCCTCGGCAATAAAAATTTTTTGAATGAACTTTTAATTAATATTTATTTAATTAAATACTCTCAAGTTATTTAAAAGTTAATTTTATCAAACAAGAAGAGATTAATTAATTAAATATTAATTAATTAATTTTAATGTATTTTAACAGGATTTAAAGCCTAGCGGGAAGAGTTCTCACTTGAAACGGATGAAACGAAGACCGAAACGATCACAAAAATGAGACGATCGCGATGAGGACAATGAACCACACAAAGTAACACTTTTGAAAAATTTTCAAAATTTTCATTTTTTATTAGTTTTTAATAATTTTGCAAAGTCAAAATTAGTTGATAACAATATCTTGATCCAATTCTTTCTTTCAAAGAAACTTTTTTTTTCTGCTATATCAAATTTGGATGAGATATTAGCCAGTTTACATGAGATGACAAGTATGGAATCTTCAGTTTTAGCTATTAAAGGAATTCTCGAATTTGAACATCGAGGGACACGTTTTCTTTGGTGTCTGCATCCCAAATCAAGAAAAATGCTTCTCGAGGATTCTATGATCCATTATGAAAGCATGTGTAATGAAGCCTTCACTTCACTCTCCTTGATTCAGGAATTCATGGCTGAGATTCCGTGTAACCTCGTAAATGAGCATAATCAAAGGTGTTCATTGGAGCAGGTGGAAGAACAATTTTCACAATTGTTTAAGGATGTGTATACTCCTGCCAACAATTTCTCGTCAGTTTCCATGGAGCGGTGCATCAAATTAAAGAACTTATTTGAGAACGCTCAATCCAAAATTATTAATTTAAATGATATGCCAAGTAGAATTCTTGAATTGCAGGTATTTTGTGAGGCTATTCTTTGACCAAGTGAACCTGCAGAAGAAGAAAAGATGTTTGAAACTTTAGGAAGGTTTAGATCCTTTCAATTGGCAGAAGCGGAAGATCCTAATTTCACCGGTGGTTAAAGGAGTTAATTTTCTTGGTATCTAACGAAGTGGGTGAGTCCGTTTCTCATACGCTTGAGATAGGTAGACCCCATTTCAATGGATAAGGCACTGGTTATTATTGTATATTTTAAAAGGTGTTGTTATTTGTTTTTGGGAAACAATGGATATTTTAAGTGATTTCTATTTTTGAGTTGTCTTTAATAAAGTTGTTGAAAAAGTCAAAGGTCACTTAAGTGCCTTATTTAATGATCATGTAAAACCCTAACTACTTTGTAACCAACTTTTGAGTTATAAAAGGAAGTGAGGGGCTCATTTGTAGAGGGTGACTTTGAGAGAGGAGAAGAAATACTTTTGTGTGCAAGCTTTGTTTCAGGAAGAAACTTTGTGTTCTTTTGTGAAAACATTTTAGAGTTAATGAAATATGAACTTTGTGTCTCATTCATTGTCTCTTGTAACATTTGATGTTCTTATGTTCATTAGATGTTAGGTGTTTGAATCTTGCATGCAAATATTATCTTTGATCTTATTGTCAATGTTATTAATCAGTGGTTCTAGTTCACAGTGATCAAACTCTGATTATCTACTTACTCATGTGTGTTCCCTTTTACACGTTCTTGTTTGGCTAACTCAAACTCCATTTTATTTGTGTTGGTTATTCATCTTTCCTCTTCATGCAATATTAGGTTCTATTTTTACCTAACTCTTGCATGTTCTTTCATTTCATTCCATTCCACTCCTTTCCTTCATTCTATTCCATCTCCCTCATTCACTTTTCTTTCCATTGATGTTCCAAAACACCCCCCACATACAATTTTGAATGTACAGATGTAAATACAGTTTTGGTTTTCAATAAAGGCAGCCTCACCTTCATTAAGGAGGGAATTCATTCCCAAACTATTTCATTTCATTTGCATGCGTGCAAATCCATATGCTAACAACATCCTAACATCTGTACACATCACATTTACACCACTGAGACCAAACCAATCAGGAAACCTCAAATAAGGATAAACCCAACACTTAGAGACATTGTTAAGAGTGAAATTGAAAAAAGCTCTTGAATGTAGAGTTTATTTATCCAATTTCAGACAGTCAGCGGGTTTCTCCTTTGATCATAGTATCTAAAAAGAATGGGAAATGGAGATTATGTGTGGACTATAAAGAGTTGAACAAGCCTACTCAATAGGACTATTTCCCATTACCATTTATTGATCAGGTCATGGATAGCTTATTAGGTGAAAGATACTTCTCATTGCTAGATGGATTTAGTGGATATAATAAGATCATAGTAGATCCTAAAGACCAAGACAAGACAATGTTCTCCTGTCCTTGGGGGACATTTGCTTACATGGTGCTTCCTTTTGGGTTATACAATGCCCCAGCCACTTTCCAAAGAGCCATGTTAGCTATCTTCTCAGACCTCATTCATGATTGTGTAGAAATTTACATGGACGATTTTACAGTTTATGGGAAAACATTTAAGGAAGTAATCAATAATTTGAATAATGTTCTTTCTTGTTGTGAAAAACCATCAACTATCCTTAAACCATGAAAAATGCCTGTTCATGATGGAAAAAGGTATAGTTTTGGGTCATCATGTTTCAATTGAAGGAATTAAGGTTGACTTAGATAAAGTAAGCATCATCGTGAAGTTGCCCTCACCCACCAATCAAACTAAGGTAATAAGTTTATCTCGGTCATGTTGGTTATTATTGTAGGTTCATATCAGATTTTAGCAAAAACATTTCTCCATTATTTTGCTCTACTAACTAAATATTCCAAGTTTGACTGGACAACAACATGTCAAAGGGCCTTTGATGCGATTAAGGACAAACTGATCAATACTCTGTTGTTGAGAGATCCCAACTAGGAGTTACCATTCCACATTCAAACCGATGCATCCAATGAAGCAATAGGTGTTGTCTTGGGACAACAAAAGGAAGGACAACCCATGTATGTAAGTATTACTATATTAGTAAAAATATTTTTTTCTACTAAGAAAAATTATACAACTGAAAAAGAATTCCTAGCTGTGGTGTATGCAATAAATAAGTTTAGACATTATATTACAGGATATGAAGTCAAAGTACATATTGACCACTTTGCCATTAAATATCTCATGAATAAACCTTTGGTTCATGGTATAATTGTCAGATGGTTATTGCTACGTATAGGAATTCAATGTTAAAATTATTGATAAACCAGGGAAGTCGAACGTTGTTGCTGACTTCCTCTCCAAGTCACAACTTCATAAGAAGAGGGACAATTCAGTGATGACTTTCTAGATGAACATTTATTTGCAATATCTACTACCTTTCCTTGGTATGAAGACACTGCTAATTATTTAGCCACAAGGAAGTTTCCAAAAAAATTCACACCCAAGAAAAAGAAGTTAAACAGAGTGTGATGTACACTTGGTTAAATGAAATCTTATTTAAATGTGGTCCTGATCATGTGTTATGTAGGTGTGTTGCTGAGAATGAAATATTTGATATCCTACAGGCATGCCATGATGAACCATCAGGAGGCCACTATTTGGTGAAAAGAACCATTCATAAAATCTTGGGATTTGGATACTATTGGTCTTCCTTGTTCAAAGATGTCAAGAAGTATGTGTGGAGGTGTGATAAATGCCAAATAATGGGTAAACCAACATTCACATCAAAGATGCCCCTCCAACCACAAGCTATTTTGGAGCCATTTAAGAAGTGGGGGTCTATATTTCATTGGGCCATTCGACCCAACCTCCCAAGGTAAGGAGTATATATTACTTTGTACTAAATATGTTAGCAAATGAGATGAAGTGTAGGAACTTCCACATGCAAGAGATGAGAAGGTTGCAAATTTTCTCTTTGAAAAAATATTCCAAAGATTTGTGAGCGCCAAGATCGATTGTGTCAGACCAAGGGCCACAATTCATGTCAGGGGTAATCAACTCTTTTATGGAGACATATCAATTGAAACATAAGAAATCATCTCCCTATCACCCACAATCAAATGGGAAAGTTGAGGTGACCAACAGAGAATTGGAAAATATACTTACAAATACCATGGACATCTCAAGAAAAAATTAGGCTCAAAAGTTACTAGACGTAGTATGGGCCTATAATACTGCATGGAAAACAACAAGGTTTACCCAATATGAAATTGGTATATGGGAAGAAACCAATCATGCCCATAGAATTTGAAATCCAAACATTGAGGACTGCCTCTGAGGTGAGGATCAAATTGACCGAGGTACAACAAGCAAGAATTATTCAATTAAATGAATTGGATGAAATCAGGGTTCAAGCACTACAACATATTGAGATCATCCAACAACAACGGAAGAATTATGGCATGACAAACAAATCAAGCCGAAGAAGTTTAAAAAAAGAGATTGGCCTTACTTTTTGATTCAAAATATAAATATTTCAAAGGGAAGCTACAAATGAGGTGGATGGGTCCTTACCAAATTGCAGAAATATATGATAATGGGACCATCTTGTTGATTCCAATTAATGGTGAAAGGAAAGTCATGTTGGTTAATGGTCACAGATTGAGGTTGTACCATAAACCAACATCTCGAAAAGAGTTTTAGAGAGTAATACATGAAGATTCATATCTTCATTGTATAGGAAAGGTTTCTTTTCCTATCACGATGCAGTCCTGAAATATCATCTTCTAGATATAAAGAGGGGATGGTTGAAAACTATAAATGGAAATCATCTTCCTCTGGAGCATTGGGTGAAAACTAGAAATGACACCCCATGTTTTATAAAAATAAGAAGACAAGATTGAAAACCAACAATGGTGATCTTCTCGTCTCCTAAATTGGTCAACAGAAATAAAAGGTAGTACCACTCATGCTTGGAGCACAACATCATGAAAGGTGGAAAGAGAGGTGTCACACTTAATTTCAAATAACGATAGACATTGACAAGCTTTAATATCAAGGTATGCACAATTAATGACCATTATCATTGTAAGGTTTTAAATTTAAAGTTAAATTTTTCCATCATGTATATTAATCAACCATCTTTTCCCAAATCATCGCACATCCCAAAATTCAATCCAAATCTGCCACCCATTAAATGCCATAATGTTTTGCACGCATCAAAGTACTATCCCATCACTTAGGGAAATTGGCTTGAATTTTCCACATTAGGTCATATCACCTGCATAACAAGGTTGTTCAAACATTTATGCTCTCAATTGGGTTTCTCTCTATCTCGCACCATACTTCATTTGCACTATCCTAGTAACTCGTGCATAACCAGTCTTGTGTTGCTTAAGTCCTTCTTTCTCTAACCTAAAATGGGACCCAAACTCAGACATGAGCCTACCAATTCATTTGAACTCTTGGCGGATGAAAATTCAGTGCAAGTTTTTGACAGATTCAGGTGGTTGGATTTTCTCTTGGCATATGAATAATTCAACATCCCCATGCCAGAGGAATTCACAAGGAATATGGAGGAATGCTGCTCAATTGTAAATGGTAAGGAAATACCCTTCTCCCCAACTATAATCAATCAATTGTTTGGAATTCCAAATTATGGTTTAGCTATTACTGAGTGGATAATGTACCATGAATTAATTAAAAGATTTGCAGTAGGAAGAAGAGAAAACTTACAGTTGGTAGTTGATAATAAAGGGAAGGTAAAAGGGATCAAAACACTGAGTATACCAGAACCCTGGGTAGGGGTAGCAAAATGGTTGATTAAAAATTTTACTTATGAAGGGCAGTATGAGATAGTGCTAGGTCCAGTATTGAGGATTCTCATACAATTACGCCATGGTAAGGAAAAACCCCAACATAAGGTTAATTTTCCCCAATTTTCTCTATGAAGCTATCTATGTGGCCACTGAAAAATTCCTCTAAGGGGTAACCTTTCTCAAATTTCAAGGTCTCATTCATTTAATCTATAAGCACAAGTTTTTTAAACAGAGGAATTTCATGAGACAGTGGCTTAAATTTCAATAATCATACTCTCCCTCATCCACTTCTAACAGACCTAAAAAATGCCTCCGTACCTCTCATACAGACCCCGTTATCCCTAAATCCCTAGAGTAAAATCCATTGACACAGGAAGAACATGAAGCAACCAAAACCATTCAAACAGTGATTAGCACTCCATCTGAGTCTCCAACTGAGCTAACTTTTCTATCCATTCCTGAAGAAGGATTGGTTAGGGATAAGGGTAAAACACCCATGGAAGAAGACGAACCTAGTTCTCTTGACCTTGGTACTTGGTTGCCCAATGTGTTTTCCTTGTCTAAGATTCAGTTTGAAATTTAAATGGCTCAGGAAAGGGTTAACCAATTGCAAACATTATTGGATGTGAAGGATGTCAGTGTTTCCCAACAATTATCTTCTCAAGAAAAATAGATTTAGGAGCTGCAGAGTATGGTATCACACCAAGAAGAGGCAACTCTTCAATTAAAACATGCCCTGCACGAAAAGGAGCAGCAAGTATATGTATTGGAAGCATCCATTACTCAGTTGCAAAAAGAACAAAAACATGAATTCCCTCAAATCATTGTCATGAAGGGGATGAATAAATGGATGGAAGAATGCTACCAGTTGAAAAAGGTTGAGGAAGAGAATATAAGTTTAAAAGAAGAGATTGAGTTGCTCAAATAAAATGTTTTCCATGTTAGTAAGTTGTATGACTAGGTGCTCTCCTGTAGACCTCCCTCCAATTTTTATGCCCTGTTCTGAAATGAACAATTCTTAAAATGGAAAATCAATAGAGATAGGGCTCGGTTGGACATGGAATTTGAAGATGATAATCAATTTGTAGGAGCAACACTACTGGGAATGATGTCGATAAAAATTTATTATGTGAATTTTATGTGCACAAATTCTTGCTCCTTGAGAAAATAGAAATACCAGTAAATCTATATGTGGGAGAAGTTCAATTGAGGTCATTTTTTTTGACCCTAAGACATCAAGGTGAGTGGAGAGATCAAAGGGAAATATTTTCACAGTCAGAGTCTATAATAGGCCTCCTCATGAGGCATGATTTTCCAGCACCACTCATATTTTTCAACAAGTTTAGATCACAAGTGTACTGTATGTCTCGTAGACATGTACACTGAAATTTTGCAGAGATGTGTCAAGAACTTCCAGGAGCAAGTGATTCCCATTTTTAATGTCAACTTTCTCGTATCACAGCTACAGTATTAATTGTTGGCAAATCCATATAAAAGGAAGGAAGTAATTTCACCCACCAATCTCAGGTGGTCATTAAAAAGGGAAAAGGATGTATGTAAAATTATTCTGGGACTTAAAAAGCAGTGGATTGGAATGCGCTGTAGGCCACCTCTTCTTCTTACACCAATACCCATATGGAACCCAACTAATGATCAGGTAGAAGATATTTATACTACCTAGCGAAAGGATGTTATAGATAACTTTGGGTTTTATGATATAACTGCCGAAGAGACATGACAGACATTCACAAATGAGTATAATTTTTCTAGAATAGTAGAACTTCTTAATAGGTAGCAGGAGGATCTGCTATATCTCTAGTCAGGGGGAGGTGATGAGGCCCATTTTTGTCATGATAAACCATGTGTAATTATGTTCAAGCCATGCCAAAACCTATTCTACTTTTGATATTATTAGGCATGATGGAAAAATACATACATTATATTTACTATTTTACTATGTTTATGGGAAATTATTGTGTGTACTTATGATGTTTCACCTTGTTAATTTTTGCTACATAAAAGGCTTGAATATGATGTGAATAAATATTAATTATGTGTGCAAAAAGTGCATATATTGAATTGTTATATAGAGCACATGACTTGGAACACTAACGCAAAACTCTGTTTTGTGTGATAGGGCAGGACTCTGGTTCGTGTCCTGGTACATGATTCTCATCCTCGTCAATCAAACACCCAACTCATCAAAACTCGATCAGTGACACAAGCATGCATGTAGATAACTTAGATTATGGAATTTCAGCTGACAACACCATTTTCTACCTGAGAATCATCGCCATTTATCAATTAACATTCAAGCCACAAGAAGAGCAAAGAAATAATGACCGAAGACTCACATCGACTTCAGTTTCTTCAATTAGTTATGATTTAGAGAATCTTCTAGGGGTGATTGACTCCTTCAAGGGGTATATCATGGATCCTCTCTTCAGTTATTGTAAATGCTTCAAGATCAAACACCTATGAATTGTTCTCGACATTAATGTATTAGCAAGAATCAAGGGAAATTTTAGTTCAAACAAGTAGTTAGATTTGGAATTAGTCATTCAAAATAACTATGTCCCATGGAGAGCCTAGGACTCTTTTTTGGATATAAAAGAGAGAACGTAATTAGAGTTGGGGATTCCATATTTTTTTCCCAGTTGTAACAACATATTTTGATTTTAACTAAAGATCAAACTAAGGAGTAATTTTATTTGTCTAGAAGTTCAGTACATATCTGATTGAAGGATAGGAGCAAGGGCCACTCCTAACTAATGAGAGGGATATTCATTTTTAATTTCTTTATTTGCTCTTTAAAAATTGTTGTTACTAGCTTACTATTTATTTTTGAATGTAATGCACTCTTTAATATTGATGTTTTAAGTTAAAATTAGTTTCTACTTTCAATTCCAGTACTTTAATTTCATGTGTTTCATTTGTAATCACGACTAATTCAATTAATTCTTAGATTTAAGATAGAAACCCCTGATGAGACCTGTGTTCCTACCATTCCCTTTTATTGCAAACAACTGTTGGACACCACCCTAGATTGAAAAATTAAATTTATTAAAGTACGAGCCCAACGACACTCATCAATTCCCATGTGCAGGTTGCAATTGATAACGGGATGTAGCTAGAATGTAACAATGTAGTAGAATGTGTGGATGGGAATAAATGAACTTCCCCTTCTTATGTTGTGTATGCAAATTTTTTGCATCCCTTTTCCTTTGAATGGATGCTAGGTGGATGGTTTAGAGTTCTTCAGGTGCCTTTTGGATGCAAGCTTAGGTGATGACACTAATGATTAGTGCTTGGGTCCCTTATTTTGAACACATAACTATGTATTTATATCATTCCCTTATTTGAATTTCGTAATTGAAAAATAGAAGGCTAACCCATACAGTGAAAAAGATGCCAAAAAGATAAAAGAGACCTAAAAGGAGTGAGTAAGGTTAAGAAATGGTCAGGGGTGCCTAGAGGAGACACGGGCACCTAGATGCTCCTCTCCTAGCTAGGCATTGGTGTCTGGATCCATAAAAGATAAATCAGTAAAATCAAGACCGAATAGAAAACAAGAAACACATAAAAGAGGCTAAAGAATGTCATCAATTACTAATTTTTTCACTTAGGAATCATATGAACATTGGTATGTGGTTTAAGACCTAGAAATGTATCCAAGTGCATGATTTTGTGTCTACAGATTATACATCCACTATTCCCAATTGGGGAACCTCCAAATTTAGTACCAATCCTAAATCAGGGGGTCAAATTAGACCATATGTACTATTAATTGACTTATTGCATTAATCAAATTAGTGGGGTATCATGCATTATATCCACAACTATCCATAGACACAAGTGGAAACATAGATTGAGATTAATGTTATAATTAAAATAAATTTTGTGTAATAGGTTTGTACACCACTCTCATTATACAATGGATGATTTGCTTATTTTTTCGTCGAAGGGAACAATTTTTTTTCAATTTACACGCCCTCCCACTCTAAAAAAATAGCTTTAATGGGGATTAAAACATTCCATCATAATTTTTTTGCAGAAATCTTTGAAGTTGGGGGAAGGAAGTAAAAAATTGCTTCATGTTATTTTCCATTGTCCTATGCCTAACGGAATTATGGCATGATATAAAACATCATCAATTTGTATTTCCCTTTTTCAAATTTTTGACAATGGATAAATTTTTCTAGGTGGAAGCTTAATTGGTTATTTCTATGAGATTTTCCTACAATTAATTTTTGTTTGCTAGGTTTTAGAATTCTATTCCCTTTAAATTCCCTATAAAGTGTCCAACAAGTTGTATGTTTGAATTTCGGGTGAGGATTTGTTGAAAAAAAATCATCTCTGGAGTCCGTTCCCTGTCATTTACTGTGTGTAAGCATTCATAGGTTGGGGGTTGGATTCTAAAATTTTATTTTGATTATCTCTTTAACTTCACATGTGTTGCTTCTTCCACCTCACTTTTTGTACTTTGCGGCTCCAAGAGTCAACATACTAGCAACCATGAAAGCATATTACACCTTCAAACATAATTGGAGAACTTTTTTTTTATGAAAAGGGATCTTATATTATATTGATTCAATAAGATTACAAAATTTCTTTCAACAAAAAGTGGGTGTTATGATTGCATGAACCAAAACCACCAAACAAACTAGGCCAAGCCTAGGAAATAAACACACTAGGAAACCTCTTAGGAATACATCAAAACATTCCAAATGATCTACATGAGTGGTGGAAGAAATTGAAGAGGAGAATCCCACTAGTTGAGACATTCTAGATGCTAGCAAGGACATTCCTGGTTCAGGCTAGCCTGGTGACCATGACCCTCTTGCTTCTGGATGTTTGCGTGTAGCAACTTGATCTTGTGGGAAAAATAGAACAACAAAAGAGCACTCCTTGAGAGGAAACAAAAATGGATGGAAGATGCAATCAAAGCCTTGAAACAATACTCTTAGCACTACATAAGCCCAACATTTTTCCGATTTGTTGTTCAAGTACTTGGAGGCAATCAAGTACAGTGAAGACCCTAGCTTGACCTTGTCTATAACACAGTTTCCTTCTCTTTACTCCTCATCACGATCTCTTAACTCTTCTCTATGAGAACATTACACACAATGTCTTTCCAAGGGTAAATTTTAGGGGCGAATATAAGTGAAAAGGTGAATATTAGGATTTTTGAATTTGGTGAATTTTGTACTACCGTATGATAACGCATTTGCCAAAATTTTATGGGGCCTAAAACATTTGAATATAATTTTGCCTTCATGTTTTTGTCAAGGGCCAATTGATGTTAGTATATTCACCTTAATGTAATAACATTCTAATATATATAATGTAATAACAAGGGTCTTATACTTTCGGTTTTTTCACATGTTTATAATGTAAATAATATGGACTATATTATGGTGAATCAATCCTATATATATATATATATAATATATATATATTATATATATTATATATATATATATATTATATATAGGATTGATTCACCATAATATAGTCATATTAGTTACATTATAAACATGTGAAAAAACCGAAAGTATAAGACCAAAAGCTGAAGGATTCAAGAAAAAGGGAAAGACTCAAGAGGTAAGCGAAAAAAGAGAACTCTGCTTGTAGACTAGAAAGTTTTTTGTGTTGATAGAGGGTAACAGTTATTTGTGTTATCATCCGACAATAAATTCTGCGATGATGGACATCAAGAAAAATGTGCAAAGTTGAATGTTAACAACAAAATGTTACCAGCCTACAACATTATATGTGTTACCCAGCCGGTAATAGTTAACTGTGTTTTTGACTGGAAACAACATTTTCCGTTTCCATCTTGCAGCTTGCTTTGCTGTTTGAATTCTCGGTTATGTTTTTCGTTTGTTGTTGTTAAGTTGTGTTATCGTGCGGTTGGATAAAACTATGTTTCCATCAGTATTTGAAACTTCTATATTTTTGGTCGCATGTGCAGACTTCAAAATCACCCATTTGATGGCTCCTGTTATAAATGGGAAAGAGAACTCAAGGAAAAAGAAAACGTACTATGGACATTTCAAAATATTTCATTCAACCAACAGTAACCCTAGTGGTAGAAGAGGTAATTTTAACTCTTACTTTGATAATTCTACGTTTATTTTTTGATTTATTTAGGGAAGATGTAAGTAAACCCAATTTCTCTCAAATGCAAAAAAACCCTAGCAATGACCTTAATTCATATGAAATTTCCAATCACTAGAGTAATTCAATTCTAAATTGACAATATTGATAATGCCATCTTCCCATCCAACTCCAACTTCTGATAAACATTCCAGAAACTCACATCAGAAACGTAAGAGTGGAAAGTGGACTATAGAGAAGGACATATAAATTTGAATGGTCAACCAAATATCCATTCATTGAACCTGAAAATAGTATTGATTCTCCTACATAATGTATATGTACTATCTGTAGTTGGAAACTAGGAAGAGACCATAAACTGCAATTGAAGTTGGACACGATAGAGAAGCATTGTGGGGAAGGTATATGAGTATAAAAAGTAAGATGATGGAACAATTATAATAACAACTAGATGGAAAACTGAAGAAAATTGTTTACATATGAGATATGCTTTAGAATATGATAATCATCATAAAAATCTTCAGGACCTAGTTGAGAAAGGTGGTACAATAAAGGCTAAATTTGAAAAAGCTACTGACGTAAGTCTTCAGGAAAAACTCATCCAATTCATAACAATATTTCACATATTAAAGAAGGGCAAACCAATTTCAGATCTTATTGATTATAAGATATATTTTTTTTCAATCTAATGGGTTTCAAAATATTCTAACAACACACTAGTCAAATATCAGTGTATGGGAGATGGGGAAAGTGTATGGGAGAAATTAAAATCACTGATTTGGAGAGAGAAGGTAAATAATGCAAATTTTATCGCATTGTCAATTAATGAGGTCACAACAGTAGACAATACATCTTGGGTATGCATACATGTCTACACTTTGAGTTTCAGTAACCATTTCAGGGAAAATCGTCTACTAACTATGCACAAAATGATGGAGAACTGCAATGCTACGAAAATCTGTAAGCTTGTTATTAAAAATTTTGAAGGAAATAGTTGGAATGGATGATCATTTATTCTCTGTAAAGCTGATTTGTGTAGGAGATGATGGTACATCTGTCATGCAAGGTCACAAAAATGGACTTTGTATTCATCTGTAAACAAGCGTAGCCCCTTACATGATACATATTCAATGTATGGCTCACCAAATGAAATTTGGCTTACAAGATTGTAAGTAATTTTGAAAAAAAATTCTAAGGTGGAGGAGTTGATACGAGAATTGCATTCATATATGTCAAGAAGTCCTCAAAGATTTTTAGAGTTTCAGAGATTTTATGTTGGAATAAAAAAATGGTAAAACAATTGCTAAAAAGATGTTGACACAAGATGGATATCATTGTATGAACCAACTTGTAGGATTTTTTTAGGAATATAGGTCCTTAGCACAATATGTGTCCAAGCATCGAAGAGAAGTGGACAAGGCTAAAGATCTGTTGTATTGCTTGACAGATTTAGGGACAATTTTAACTTTATGCGGTATTTTTCCAATGCTGAAGGAAATAAACAGCTTGGTGAAACATGCTTAGGAAAAGATCCATATACATTATTGATTTTATAAAATTAAGGAGACAAGTATGTATGATTTTAGATACCTTATATTGCACCTAAGACTAGATTTAGAAGCCAATTTTTAGTAGCTTTAAGGTTTTGACAAATACAAAAGATCCCAACAACTATTTAATGTTCAATATCAATGGTCATCTTTGTATTTCTAATGATGGGAAAAATATTCCAATACACAATTTATACAAAATCCTTATGTAATAGGTTATGAACTTGAGGAAGTACCAGTCACAAGTTGTCTTTTTGATGCTGTAGTTTCTGATACAACGTAAAAAAATTGATGAAGATATCTGAAACATTATCTTTTGAGATTAGAGAGCGTTTTAAAAATAGTGATCTACTTGAGGCCATGGGAGTTGTAAATCCCATTTTTTGGAATCCAATAATTGATGAAGAACAAAGAGCTACAAACGTTTGGGAAATCCATGATTGCACTTATGGAGCATTTTTGCAAATCTTCAGATTTTGGTGGAGGGGAATTAAATGGTATATTGGAATGAAAATTACTCATATCCACAATCACTACATTTTGCATATTGTTGTCACCCATTTTGGAATGGTTAAATTTTTCGAATTTTTTAATTTTTTTTTGGCCAAGTAACCATTTTCCTTGGTGCATTTGCCTCTGTGAAGTTTATTGATGTCAAAAAGTTCAAAAGTTAATTGATTTGGGGGTTATTTTTTAAGCTATTACAACTTTTGCGGGTTTCGAGCCGAACTAGAGGAACAAGTTCCTATGGGTCCCCAATTCCCCACATCCCCACTTAACCTGAAATATGTTCATTTAAGGTGTTATGTGCCTTTCGAAGCTCCCCACGAAACTTGTGCCTCACACCCCTTTGTTCTCCACTAGAGCATTTCTTCGGCATTACAAAGGAATTAATTAAAATGATTCTCCCGACCCACATTTGGTAATGTTGGAAGTTAAATATATATATTTATATATATATATATATATATATATATATAGATATATATATATATATATATATATATATATATATATATAAATTAAAATATTTATTATTACAATAAATATTTTAATCCTTCCGGATTGAGAGTAAGTGATATGGCGTCGAAAATAGCGATTGAAAGAAACCTTAGCATGAGTATTCACGAAGGGCAAGGATCTTCCTCTTGGCATGAGAATGGCCGCAACCAAGATTTAGGAAGTGAACAGACTGATAGCTGTGTGTAAAGGAAAATGGATCGAGCTATGTTGCGTGCCAACCAAGCGCTCAGCCCAGGGGAAAAACCATATTTTCTCCACAAAGTCAAAGAGCTAGAGAGCCTTAGCATATCCTCTGACATAGGCTCTTGAATGCCTCCATCTGCTCCATCTACTAGCTTGGGTATGGCGTCTTTTGTTGAGGGAAAGATAATTAAGCCCATTGGTGGAGAAGAGTCGCCCTTTGCTGCCAGATCAAATCTCGTCTCTTTCGAGGAAGCCGTGAATCAAAGAATCCCTAGTCCTCCCGTGTCACACGTGTATGTTGTTGATTTAGCAGAGGAGGAGCCGACTATAAGTGTGAAAAAACCTTGAGCTGGAGGTATATTTACACTCCTTGTCCCCATCTCATGGTCATTGACAAGCTTTAATGGGCTATGGCTGGCATCCTCAGCCTTATCTATGTGGGGTGTCAAAAAATTGGTCTAAAAATTGCAAGATCTCTTTGTGTTCCAAGGGATTTTTTGTGGAGCACTTTCAAACAGGTGGAGGATTATCAAAAATGCTTCTTCAACGGGTTTGTGGTTTTGGGGGAATGCAGGTTTGTTCCTTACACCATGGTTCCCAGAATTTGATCTGAATTCCTTATCTGTCTCAAAAATGCCAGTTTGGGTACGACTACCTAATCTTCCCTTTGCATTTTGGGTACACTCTTGAGGATATAGGCAATGCCCTGGGAAAAATTTTAAAGGTGGATCACACCAAGGTAGCAACCAGACGTCGTACATATGCTAGATTTTGTGCAGAGATCGATCTAAGTAAAGGTTTACCAGATAAGATACATCTGAAATTGGGAAACCTTCTTCATGTTCAGTCTATAGATTATGTGAATACAAAATTTTGGGTGTCACATTTGCAAGGTTTAAGGCCATTTGCAAGCATCTTGCCTGTAAGGCCAAAAGAAAAGTTCTCAAAGGAGAAAGAATGTTTTGTCTTGCGGTGGATGGGATAAACCCTCTTCATCTCATCTAGGAGAAACCACTCGAAAGGATGAGCCAGGAGTTCCCAGAGACTTGGAGAAAAGGAAGGGAAATGCCTGATGAAAAGAAGATAGCAACTGGAATAAAGAGGGGTCATGTTTTAGATAATTCAGATAAATCAAACTTAGATTAGGAATGCACTTTTGATAGTCTCAAATCCCCCCTCGACTCCAAATGATATGCAGATGGTGGTCATTTCGAATCCGGGTCAATAGAAAGAAATTATAAGGAAAAAAAGGTAAAAATGGTTGTTTTGCCAACATGCTTGATTATTATCCCTTGCTGGAATTTTAGTGCAGTATAATTTATGCATGTTGGGTTGGGTGTTGTTATGCCTTCTGAATGCATTTCTGCTGGTTTTTGTTCGTATTAATTAGTCATCATCCTTTTGATGTTTTGTTTTATCTGAGGTTAAGCCTCTCTTTAATGTACATGGAACAGGTCCCTTCAACCCATTTTAATAATAATAAAAAATCTTTTAACCCTTCCACGTGAGATGTTTGATTAAGATTTATAATTTAAACAGAAGTGTTGTGGTTATGAGGAGTCTTTTTGAAACTTAAGGAACTTGTGTTGCCCCGCAGCCTTCCATCTCCCACAATTCATTAAATAGGAACATGAGGCACTTGTGTCCTTGGGCCTTCGATTCCCCGATTGCCCATCTCGGCTGATGGAGACTGTTTGTGAAAATTACATCGTGAAAAAGATCACTCCTATTTGGTCCCCCTCAAATTGGTAAAATTGAAGAGAAAATACAATAGGGTTGTGAATAAATGTGCAAGCAGTAGAATGTGATTCATCCAATACAGAGCAGGATATTTCGCACACAGATATTGCTATTAGTTCTAGACCTCCACATGAGAGATACAATAAAGCAATTCATTCCCCTAAAATTCAAAGTCTACAGTCAATGGATTTGAGATGCAAAATAGTAGATCTGGGAAATGCTTGCTGGATACATAAACATTGTTACAACGGATATCCAGACTAGGAAATATTGATCCCCAGAGGGTATTTTGGGGTTCAAATTATTCTACACCGGTAGATATGTGGTCATTTGCTGACATAGTTTTTGAACTGGTTACATGTGATGTGTTATTTGATCCATATAGTTCAAACCATTATGGCTGTGATGAGGATCACCTTGCCTTGATAATGGAACTCCTTGGGAAGATACCTCATAAGATTGCTTTAGGCAGGAGATGTTCACGAGATCTTTTTGACAGACATAGGATATTAAAGCTTATCGAACGAATTTGGTTTTGGCCCTTAGATCGTATACTAGTTGAGAAATATAAGTTAAGTAAGAAAGATGCTGATGAGCTTGCAAATTTCTACTTCCACTACTGGATTTTTCACCAGAAGAGAGACGTGCAATAGACCTGTTGAAGCAAAATCACAGCACCCCCTAGACGCATATCTCTCTCCTTCCCTTACCCGCAGGTTTTCCTTGAAAGTTTTGATTTTTTGTAATTTTGGGAAAATTTCCCATTTTTTTCCCACGTCCCCCGCCACTTGGGACATGTGGCATGATCTGGTTAGAGGACAGGGGTGCGGGGTCATCCTTCACCTTTTAGTTTTTGGCCAAAACTTTTGCCAAATTCTCTAATTCCTCCCCCGAGCTCCGCACTCCCCTTCTCCTTAGGACATGTGTCCTCTTTTTATTGGCTCGGGCCAACACTTCAAACCTTGCCCCTGAAATTTTGGACGTCTTCCCTTGGGACACATGGCGTTTCCTGATCTCACCCGCGGTCCTGTCGGCTTTTCGCGTCCCTTGCGTCCCTTTGGGTCCGGTTGTCCCAAACTTTCTGGGACAAATTCCTCTGATCTGCCCGAATCAGGATTCCCTATCCCTCCTTGAGGCGAAGACACGTGGCATTATTTGATTGGCTGTCAGCTCCTTCGGCTCTCCGTGTCCCTCGTGTCCATTTGTCCCAACTGTTTCGGACTGTCTGGGACAAATTTTTCCGAACCACCCCGAAATGGGTTTCCTTGTCCCTCTTTGCGGCCCGCTTCGCCTTTTCGCGCTCCTTTCGGCCCAGATGTCCCACACCTATTCTGCACAACAGTTAGTCGATTTTACTTTTACCTTCAGCCGGTTCGCGCTTTTGCGTCCCGCGTGTCCCCACGGCCCGGATGTCCCTTTGCTCTAAAATGAAATCCCGAGTGTTATTAGAGCATGCAAACTGAAATCTAAAAGCTGAATAGTACTTTACTCCTTGAGGTGAAACAAGCATGGCTCCACCTCCTACACCTTATCTACTCCTTGACCCATAAAAAAAACAGCTGCCATACCCTCATTGTCATCTTTGTGGTTTGGCTTGGTGATGCTAGGAATAGGCTGATTTTCTTCGTGTATGCAATAGACCCCTAGTTCAGATTCGTCCACTTCTTGATAAGGATCAAATGCATGTATCTTGTTTGCCCATTCATCAAGAGTTAGATCTAGGATGCTTCCAACCTTGGTGTCAGCCTCATCAGTGCTTGGGTGATCTTCTTGATCAAATGCTGAGCAATTGGTATTAATCTGACTTGGAGTGTAAGGCTCAATGTGAAAGTTTGCAATAGGTTCTGACCTGATTGTAGCCTTAGTTCCATACCTTGTTCTGAACAGCATTGTGACCAATCGGTAGACAAATATCCCCCAATCTTGGCTGTGAAGTCCCTTGACAAGCATAGGGCAAAGAGTGGTGGAAGGTCTATGACTGATACATCTTGTAAAACAACAATGTTTGGACATGCATGCAAGGTAAGACTCAAGTTTCTAATCACTCCCAATTGTTGTTACTGCTTGTCCCATCCAGCTGCACTACCCCTTTGGATATTGTTTCATACTGGAGCCCTAGCTGATCAGCTATTCGTTTAGGCATTACTGAGCTACTTGCCCTGGAGTCTATCATGCAATTGTGCACTAGCTGATTTCCAATGATTAATGAAACATAGAAAGGAGGGGGTTTCAACATTTTACCTTGCTATCCTCCCTGATTTCCCTTAAGCTGGGCAGTATTGTAAGCACTTTGTCTTGCATCTGAACTTGCTGATTCGAAGTTGGCCAGTCCTTCATGGCAGCTTGCAGCAGATCTCTTGGCCTGGGATAGATAGGGATTCCCACATTGATATATTGACGTTTGTCTTCTTCATCTGATCAATGATATTGAACGGTGATGAAGGATATCTTTGCTGTCCCTTGGTTTGTACATTCACCTCCTTGCATGTGGGCAACAACAACTGGTATTTGAGTTGGCCTAGGGGTTGTTCTTGGCTGCCCTTGTGCATTTGAAATTGGATTATGTTTGTCAACCACTTGTGAAACCATAGAAGGTCATGGATTGGTTGGGGCTAATGGTTTTTCTTCACCCAAATTCCTCCTTTTTGACCTTGTGTTGGCTGCAACACCTGAGAAACTGCCTGGTTCATGCCATAAAAATCCTCTGCTTGCCAATTTACCAATGCGGTGTCATTTGGGGCTGATTGTTTGTTGGAATGTTTCTTGTTGTTGGTTGTTTCCTTGACTGACCTCACCCTCCACACCAGTAGTTGTCACCATTAGTGCTTGATTAGAAGCACCATTGAAGCACATGGATTGGTTATGAGGCTCATTGCATGGAAAACACTAGTCATACTCTTGAGCAATGTGTTGTGTGTTGGCACCAATGCCTTAGAGGAAAATATGGCATTTGGATTATCGGGCTGAAATGGTCTATTAGCAGGAGGCCTTGTTTGATTCATATTTGCAACTAGATTAGGTGGCCTTTGTGGTTGGTATGGCTGCCTATTAGGTTGAGCTTGGGGTTGATAAGAAGGTCTAAAACTTCAGGCTTGCTGCCTTTTGAGAGTAATCAGCTCATTGCCTAGGTTTTACAATTGTTTCATGACTTCTTGAAGCTCATTTGGGGCACTTGGAGATGAAGTGGAAGGCTTCATTTGAACTCTGATTTCTAGGAGTGGGAGAAGGAGCCAAATTAGGTGCTTGATTGGTTTTGGACTCTCTAAACTTGGAAACAATGGCATGGGAGGTCTAGGGGCAAGTTTGCCAGCTTGGATCAAACAATTTTCAGCCCTAATGGCAATGCTATAAGCCATAGGGATAGTTATGCCTCCCATGGACTGAATTAACATAGAAATATCAGAATTTAGAGTTTTGAGATAGTAGAGATAAGCACCTTTTGCTGTTGGCCTGACCGCCACTGGAATTCTCTCCCAACTCTTTTGAAATATGAAGTTGAAATCGGTCAGCTGCTCATTAGGAGCTCTCTTGATGGTTGTCAGCTACTCCAAAAGAGACAAGTTGTTTCCATTTTCTCCAAATTGCTCATGAAGTGCTTCTACACAGCTGATTCCAATTTGTGATAGAACCAACTCCAAGGCTTCTAAACCATTGCAATGCTTTACCCTTGATTGAAGATGCCAGTAACTTGACAGCCACTTGCATCTCATTGATTTCATGTATTGCACAAAGGTTAGCAATATCTTTAACATGATCCCCTGGAGTAGTCTGATTTTCTCCAGTGAAGTACGAAATGTTCTTCAAGGCTGCAATAGGAATTGGATGTTGTGCATTGAGGGCAAGTGGGTTGTTGCCTGTGAAGTTGACGTAGGGGTTGTTTTGTGCCATTCTAATTGGTCCTTAAAACCCTTGTTGACTAAATGAAAGGCCTGCGAGGTGGAGGAGTTGAGAGAGTTTTGTTTGGTGGCGATGGAGAACTTTGAATCCTTCTTCCTCTTTGCCTTCTTCTTGGAGATAATTGCAGGTATTCAAACAGCACTTTCTTCTTCTCCAACTCTTGACCTTGTGGGTGATTCTTCTCATGAGTTTTCAGGCCTGCACTACTGAAACTAGTTGATTCTTCCCCTTGGAGTCACCAGATATGCAAATAATAGCTCCTTTCAAGCAAGAAAATTACAGGAGATGCACATCAACTTTGCTGCAATAAAAATGAGACCTCTAGTGTCCCACCGAGCGTGCCAAAACTGTTGAATCAAAATCACCAGCACCCCTGGACGCACATCAGGCTTCTAGGTTGATGTTCTAGCATCTAGTGTGATTGCACAACATGGAAAACCTCTCTCCAAGTGTGGGACTTGTGAAACTAAGAGAGGAATCTCTAGATTAGAGGCTGATTTAGATCTATATTTGCACAACTACAGAGGTTCAGATCCGAATCCTACTCTAAATTGCAAGGAGATAGGGATAGAAGTGCAAAAATTGAAACTAACTAAAGATGGTGATGCACCAAAAGGAGTGGTGAATATTGTTTTGTCATGCAAATAGACACAGACCAAAGATTACAACATAAAAACATACACAGGCTGATAAGATATAATTTTAGGATCTGCAATGAAGCAAATAATACAAACACAGGACTGAAACCCATTCACAAAGTTTGCATTATCATTTCCAATGTCCAAAAACCACTGCATTACAACCAAAGAGAGGTAGAAAACCCTGTTACAATCCTTGAAGAGGTTTGATTCTTCCAACAATCACTTGCTGGAGGTGAAAGAAGAAGTCTGCTATGCCAAAAGTGTTCCCCCTTTAGAAATGAGCCAAATCTAGCTTTTACATTGCACGGGTCGAGCCCAGGAGAGAGAAAATGTACAAAAACATGGGAGCCCATTCCTCAATGACTGAGAAATGCATTAAAATAGCATGGGGGACCTTACAAACCCATACCCTATCATTTTTGACCAAATTGGAGGAGAATGCGAACTATTCTGCATTAAATTTGGTCGCTGAAATGTCTTTTCTGGCCATGGACACGCGTCAGATCCGTTTCTTAACTTTATCTCTCTAGAATGAACCAAAATTCAAGATTGACCCCAGAATCATGTAGAGAATTTTGTAAGCTTTCCAATGATATAGAGAACGTGAAAATCTGAGCTCTAGATCGAAAGATATGGCGATCTGAAGATTTAGGGCACAAAACAGGAAAAAAATGGGTTTTGAAATTTTTTCCCGCGCTCCGCCACCTGGACGACATGTGTCGGGCGCTGATTGGATGAGCAATTCTCTCTCCTTCCCTTACCCATGGGTTTTCCTTAAAAGTTTTGATTTTTTGTAATTTTGGAAAATTTCCCATTTTTTTTCCCGCGTCCCCGCCACTTGGGACACGTGGCATGATCTAGTTAGAGGACAGGGGCATGGGGTCATCCTTCACCTTTTAGTTTTTGGCCAAAACTTTTTCCAAATTCTCTAATTCCTCCTCGAGCTCCACACTACCCTTCTCCTTAGGACACGTGTCCTCTTTTTATTGGCTCGGGCTAACGCTTCAAACCTTGCCCCTTGAAATTTTAGACGTCTTCCCTTGTGACACGTGGCGTTTCCTAATTCACCCGCGGTCCTGCCGGCTTTTCGCATCCCCTCGCGTCCCTTTGGCTTGGTTGTCCCGAACTGTCTAGGACAAATTCCTCCGATCAGCCCGAATCGGGCTTCCCTGTCCCTCTTTGAGGCGAAGACACGTGGCGTTATCTGATTGGCTCTCGGCTCCTTCGGCTCTCTGCGTCCCTCGCGTTCATTTGTCCCAACTGTCCCGGACTGTCTGGGACAAATTCTTCCAAACTACCCGAAATGGGTTTCCTTGTCCCTCTTTGCGGCCGGTTCGCCTTTTCGCATCCTTCGCGTCCTTTCAGCCCAGCTGTCCCAACCTGTTCTGCACAACAATTAGTCGATTTTTCTTTTACCTTCGGCCGGTTCGCCCTTTCGCGTCCCGCGCATCCCCACGGCCCAGATGTCCCCTTTGCTCTGCGGACCGCCTGGCGGCCTTTCGGCCGATTCGCGCCCTAATGTCCCAACTATCCCAAGGACCGCCTGGACTAGGACTTAGCCATTTTTCATGATTTTTCCTGCCCCAAGCTTGTTTTTTTGCAACTTTTTCACCCTTTTTTAGAACTTGCTCCTTTCTTCTTGGACAGGAGAGTTAGAAAAAATCCGAGAGGACCCTAGAAATATGATTTTTTGCCTTGAATCAATATATTTTCCTGGGACTTGAGTATTTTGATGCATGTTATCAAATTTACCTTGGGGGGGTGAATTTTGGATAACAAGACCATTGCCTTGTTCATCCATGGCTCAAATGGGATCCAAGTCATTACCCTTCATCGACTTCAAGGAAGAATGACCATGCCATGATTGAAGATGCTATAGATAAAAAAAATGGTAGTGAAGGTACAAGAGAAACCTTGGAGTATGCTGAAATTTCAGTGAGAAATATGGCGATTGGAGGTAGTCCTGTATTTGGCAGAAAAAAGTTGTCCATAAATTCAATGAATCAAGCATGCACGTGAACCGTTTGACAAAATGCAAAAGAGAATGAACAAGTTTCACAGCCAGAAAGATCTATTAGTTATGAGTTGGACTTACCATCAAAGAAATATTTAAGATGATCTTTTACTTTCCTCATCCAGGAAGATTCAGATTTGGCCATTGCTCGGGCTTTGCAAGAATAGGAAGGAGCATATATGATGCTCTGACTGAATACAAAATCTAGTGACCATGAAATATTTGGAAGTGGAAGCTATGATCATGAAGACTATATCAATGATAATGATGAGAATGAAGAGGATATTAATGTCATTGTTGATGAAATTGAAGCTAATGCCTTAATTGATGATCCAAATGAAGAGCTTGATCCCTCTTTATTTGATAGCAATGAAGCATATGCAAGGGCACCTTAGGAAGATGAAGACGGTGAATGACGACATTGACTGAAATTAATGAGTGGAATGAAGATGAGGTTGAAGAAAATGATGGAAGTTGTCAGGATGACACATGGCAAGATGTTGATCCAGAAAATATGTTGTACAAAGAGTTGGTGATATTAGGTGAAGTGGTTGGAACTCAAAGTAGAGGCCTTAAGCTAGATGCAATTTATTCTTTACCCCAATCTAAATATGTTCAACAAATTCAAGTTCAAGCAACTGTGAACAGTGTGTTATATGCCATGTGGAAAACGAAGAAGAGGATATGATCTTGACACTTCCATGCAAGCATCAATACCATTCTAGTTACATAAATGATTGGCTTAAAATAAATAAGATATGCCCAGTATGTAGTGTGGAGGTCTCCAATGATAAAGCAACATTAATATGAGAAAGATTCACCTTGTTGAGCTTTCAACCTTCATAACATATCTATATTTTTCTACCATCATTTAATTTAACTGAAAAAGAACTTAGCTAAAGTTTAGGTAAAAATATTTCATGTTCTTATACATTGAAAAGCTTAACAAGAAGTTTAGAACCTTTGTTGGTATGTGTAGAAATGAGATAATACATATGATGGTATTGGGTGTTCATGTGAGACGGATGCAATTGTATGTGATGAAAATTGTGAATGTAGGATGCAATCAATGAGTTGTTTAAGGGAAAAACTAGGTTAAGTGAAAATACAGTTCTCGAAGCGTCAAGTGTCTGATGATGAGAAGATTCACCTCAATGTTCATGCATTAAATTCTTTAGAGGTTGTCAAGAAATTAGATGCTGCAATTAGCAACAGTTCGGATGGTAATGAATGTAAACTATGTGTTGTTAAATTATGGAACAACCCTTTGGAAGTTGTAGAAGCTAATGAAAACTTTATGGGCATTTTCTAGGTTGATGCAGCATTTGAAAGAAGTCCAAAACCCCTGGTGGCGAGGCTATTACTATTCAACAATATGGACAGAAAAACCAAAGAGGTTGCACTTGGCTTCTGTCTAAATGGTTCACAATGCAATGTGAGCACTAGTAGTGCAAGAAGCTCCCCTGCTCCCCATCCACAAGACTAAGTCCTGATAATTTTGATTCTTTTTTCCTGACACTTGACATTGAGCAATTTGGAACATAAACAACATTCATTGAATCTGCAAAAAATAATTAAAAGAGGGGAATTTGTGATTGAATGTGCTGGGGAAGTTGTAAATTATGCTTTACTGTGAAAAATACCATAAATGAAGTAGTTGGTAATGAGAAGTTAGATGTTATTGATGAAATTTATTAAAGCATTTTGTTAGTGGTTTATGAGAAGATAAAACACGTTTAAGAATGGATTTTTGCTCCATTATTTTCATTAAAAGGCCCTTGAAATATAATTAATTAATTCAAACATGAATTAATTAAATGTATAAGTCATGATGCAAAATGTATTTAATTAATTTTCCCATCAAATTAATTAAATACCATAATTGTAATGTAATGCATAACTCAAGTTGACTCAATTTGAGGTTTGAGGTAGATTAGAGTTGGGTTAGCTTTGAGAGTAGTTTTATAACTACTTATTGGAGAACTTAATGCCTATATAAGGCTGCATTGTAATGTGTAAAGGGAGGTTGATTCCTCTCATTCTCTCATTCTATGCTCTTGGAGAAAACTATTCTATCTGCACATTTTGCTGCTGTAAATTTGTGTACACAATATTTTCCTTGATGAATACAATGCTTTCTATACTGTTTTGTTAATGATTTTTCAATTGCAAAATCTGCTAATCTGCTTGTGATTATATTATTAATACCATGTTGTTCCTTTATAGTATGATTGATGCCCAAGGTGAATCAGACTTTGTGTTGATAATAAAAGTACGTGGAATTTGTGCCATACCAACATATTCTGAGGAAGAAGAAGACTTTGTACTTCCTATATTTCATGCTCATTGTATAGATTTTTCCAGATATAAGTGTTCTCCCATTTCTCACCCAACAAACCTTGTAAGGAAATCTTGTACGACTAAGAAGAACTGGTGTGTCCTTGATAAGACAGATTTGTAGAACTTTGTGTCTCATATTTTTCCGTCTTGCCTAACAGGTCTACGGGGTTGTGTTCTTTTCCCACATCATTCCTCCTTTCTACACACATTTTCCTTTCCCAAATTTCTGCCCTTTTATGATTTTCAGTTAAAAGCACCGAAAATATAAAAAATCACATCATACAAGGGAACTGCCCCTCTTAAAAAGCAAAGGAAATTCCATCCTGTCAAAAGGTAAATTTCCCTAAGTGTTCCTAGTTTTTTTGCACTTTCGTTGGGCATATTCAGTGACAAAAAAATCCATCCAACACATATATAATATCTGATCAATATAAGTATATTGCTAACCCAACAGAAATGGGAGTTATCACATTATTGTGGAGAAAGATGTATCGGAGTAGCATTTTGAGAGAAAATATAAGTGAATACTTCAAACTATATGAACTCATACAGACAATGATTCTCGTGTCTGTTGAAGATGAAAGGGTATTTAGTGCACTTACATTTGTGAAATCAAAACTTTGCAACAAATTGGACAAGAATTTGGAAACTTGTTTGATAATCTATGATTCAAGATATGGGGTGGACACATTTCCATATGAAAGAGCACTAGCTACTTGAACATATCTTGTAGAGAATAGAGCTATTAATCAAATAGCAAACAATGAAGTCTCTAATAGTGGTGAAAATGTCTTGTACTCTGTTATACAAGAAACTACAACATATATAAGAAGTGAATAAGGACCATTCAGGATAGGGTTGTTTCAGCTACCAGATAATTAATTATATTCATTTTATGAAATATATATTGTTACTCGATATTTTTTTCTTTACATATATTGTGCATCTAATTTTTGGAATTTAAAAAAATCCCTTCTATATTTTTAATAATGTTTGTAAATAATAGATGGTAAATAGTGCATATTTGTGCAATATGCAAATTGGATGATGTAATAAAATTAAAGTTTGTTACTAATAAAGTATGTTCAATCTTTGATTTCTCACTATCAATTCCACAAGCACAATTGTTCGTAAATATATTATAATCCATATATGATATATAACATCATGATTATTAGGATTAATAGAAAACATAGCAGTCTATGACTACATCACATCATGAATATTGGAGATAATCGTTACATGATGAATCAAGATTCAACTATCAAGATCGACAACAACATGCACATTCAAGACACAAGTTTTAATTATTGAGTTTATACATGTTTGAAACTAAATTGAACAATGTAAATCTAGATTCCATAATCCATGTGTACTATTCATCAACTGTAGAAGCTTGAAAAAAAAAAATTGACTAAAGTTTTCATTCAACAACACCCATGAGAGAACTAAAAAATCAACAATTTCACATAAAGATAATGTTTTCAAATTCCATTTATCAAATACTAAATACATCAATAGTAACATATCTTAAAGTTTTGATTGAAGCTAATTGGACCCTTGTCCTCAAATAGATCCAACAAAAACTACAACATTTGAACTATCTCGGATTACACCAGACTCTACTAATTCTTTTGCAGTAGCATTAATATTTTCTAAATTTTCTCTATCTTAGCAAGCTGCATCTCCTGTTGAAAGGATAGAAGGATCCTCGTTAGTTTTTTTCTTCAGAAGAATTTCCAGATCCAGTCTATGCTCCTTGATAATTCTCCACAAAGTATTTGTTATGCTTGTTTAATAGAACAAGTTTTTCTTTAAAACCAATAGCCCCGTGGAAAATCTCTCTCGCTTTTCTAAGGTTCTCATCTAACACCTGCACAATTGTCTTCAAAGTCTGGTATTTTGACTGCAATACAAAAACCACATAATTAGTATTTAGAATAAGATAAACGATAACTATATATTTATCTAACAATATACAAAAATATAGAACTTACCATGGCCTAGTCTTTTTCTGCATTAATAATAGTGACAAGGTTCTTGTCACGTTTCCACTTGTTGTAGTAAGACTGTGCCTTGACATTCAAATTATCTAATCTATTCAACATTATTGTCAAAAATTCATCCCTTTTGTAAACATTATCGGTGACTGCACTTCCTTTTTTGCTTGAGCAAGTACAACATCAATCGTCATCGGTTGATTTTTAACCAATGAAAAAAATTTCTCTGTTTTCAAAATTATGATATTTATCATTGATTTCTTTTATCAGAGCTTTCACTCTGATCTCCCACATCTTCATCTCCCTAATGTCAAGAATAAAATTGTCAATGATAAGGGATATAACATTATCTGACACAAGTATGTCAAGTGAAAACCTGGTCTTTGCATCATCATCCATGTTTTCCTGCCCAGTTGGGGAAGGAGGATTTGAAGAGCCTACCGGCTATGGCACTTGCTTATAAACAAATTACATTAGATCCTCGGCATGCCTCCCTAATGTTTTCATGTCAAAAAAAATTGTCAAACCTGAGATAATGTTCATCCATTTCTATATTTTTTTAAAACAAAATTTCCTCTAACACTCGACATGCCACCAACTAAAAAATTGGGGAACTCAGATGTTGTGAAATTATGAGTTTCCCTACTCGTAGTCATTCCAATGTTAGGGAGCACAAGCCTTTTTCCCCCTACCATAATCAGCAAGCAGAGGCAAAATGGGAGGTCAGACTGATGTACTCCTTGTGCGCTGAGATGGAGTCAGAGCAGAGAAAGTGGCCGTGGGTGTGGCAACGGGATGAATTTCATATTGCAAAAGATCCGCGAACATAAATACTTTAACAATATCATATTTAATGATTAGTATGTTGAAAATTTGAAATTAAGAAGAAAAACAAGCGAACAGTAAGAACTTCAAATTAATAAGATTGAAATCAAAAGAGATTTCTTACATTGTGAATGTCGTATGTAGTCAACAGACTATGGCTGTGGCACTAAGTGGAAGGGTGGTAGTGGCACTTACACGATATATCCCGAAGTTAAAAAAAAACCAATTAAAAATAATGATAATTCGTAAAAGAATTTCAAAATACTAATATAATTAAAGTTTAAGTCACTATTTATTAGTTGCTTTGTACCAAAGGTTGAATGGCTTGGGCAATGATATGGTGCAGACTGAAACTCTTCTAGTTCTTGTTTAGGTATGTATGTCATGTCTGCACCAGTATGAGTAGACACTCTCGGATTCGTCGATGTAGATATGCCAGAAAAGGTTGCACATTAGGAAAATGAAATTAGAAAAATGTTATTGTCAAAAATTAGAGATTCAGATTATCATTAGTTTGTAAAATAATTTAATTAAATTAAAAATATTATGTAGTATACAAAACTTAAAACTTGGATATACCTCTACATTAGAAGCAGAGCACATTTTATCCTTGCTCTAGGACTGGGGTGAGCGTGAGGAATCCAAAGAACCACACATCTATTTTTTTGGTATTAACTCTGTATCCAAAGATTCATCAGACATGGTGACATCAATTAGATTGTTGTCACTAGACGCTTCAGGCCTAGAAGGGTTATGCAAGTAAATAGCCACATGACGACGTTTTGACTTGTTCAAAATGAAATTACAGATGGCATATTTATAAGAATTAATTTTAAAATGATTTTGTTTTTGAAAGGAATCAAGATTAAATGCTTTTAAAACAAAATACTCACCAACTGTTTGTCTATAGAAATTCCATGTTTATCTAGCTTCTCGTGAAGAGTAGTTGGAATAGTTGTGGATTTGTGTACACAAAACCCCTCACAATATAAAGCAAGAACATAACAAGAAGAGGAAATAACTGCAAAAGGATTCAATTTGGCTTTTTCAAGTTCAGAACGAATCTTTGATGCAAGATATGTGCACCAATCTAATCTAATGCCGACAATGGTTTGAAGAAGGTAGTACATTTCCCACTTAGAAATGTTAGTGTATTTTTGGTGTAACACGATATGGAACTAGAAAAATTCCACCATGGCCAGGAAAATGGGTCTTTGATATATTGAGAGTTAATGCCTCTTTTGGCTGGAGTATTAACCTCAGCCTCAATAGAGAGATTTTAATGAGACTCTAAAAATTTCTTTTGCTCATCAAGAAGAATGACTTTGGTGGTTACAGGAAATGCGTTTTCATGGGGCAAACCTGTTCGATGATAAATATCTTCAGGTGTTATTTTGATGAGAAATTGGTGGGATGGTAATTGATCTGTGAAAGTGCATAGTTTGTTTTCTTACTCAAAACCCTATACCCACCGGCACATCACTCAAACAGATCTAAGCGCTCACCCAAAGCGCACAAAGGTACCAGGTCCCTCTTTTAAAACTATCTTTGTCAAGGTATTAGCATGCTTATATAAGTATTCCATATCTATAACAAGTAATTAAAGGTAAAACATAACATGAACTAGGTCACAACCATAGTGCATAATTAATCAAACAAGGATCAAGATCAAATTTACCATACAATAACCAGTAATAGAGACAACAAAAACAAATATCTAACCATAAAGATCGATTATATTAATCCAATAAAATACAATAGCTGAATATATTGCAATTACCATCACAAAGTCATACACACATATACACCAACAACCTAATTTTGTTACATCTAGTCATACATGATCTCTCTGTCTAAATTGTGCAAATAAATACATACATACATACATACATACATACATACATACATACATATACATACATATATATATATATATATATATATATATAAATAATGGGGACTTTCCCTTCACTACTCATGCACTCCCAAAATAGGCTATATGATCAAAATAGCCATGCACCACTACAAAAGTAACTTAGGAAGTATGCAAGCTTCGCCTAATAATAGATTACCTATAATTAATTCTAGGTCTAATCCTATTATTATCTCGAACTCCACATGACTCTTGATCTCCTTCTTGTTCCCAAAATAGCTTGGCGCAGTCTCCAAGTCTTCTCATCCAAAACATGTCCAACACTCAATCCATTATTAGCCCTTTCATAAAAAAATGGCTAAGTCCCAAACTCCAAATTTTCTCGATGCACCCTGTATCCGTTGATCTTCTACGCACACCTATGCACCCATTTCGTACATGCCCTAATCTCATGTGCCTCTAGTACTTAAGTATAATTTTTTCTACCCAACATTACCCCACACTAGCTTCATTGCCACCCCCTGATAATGGGTAATCATGCTTTGTCTCTCAAAGAATAAGGAATAAAATAATATTTGTACATAATGAATGAACATATACCAAAAAGAGTCTGAGCACTCTATTCCTTTGAAGGTAGAAGTAACTGTTATCACCGAATCACAGCACCCCTGTGCATATACCTGAACTCATAGTGTGATTGGATAACATGGGTACTATTTCCAAGTTGTGGGACTTGCTACTTGAGATAGACCTCCAGAGAAAGCTGGTTCTTGCTCCTAAACTACCTGCCACAATCTACTCTAATGCAGGATAAGCTAACTGTTCTAATCTAAATTTCCAAGGGACCAGGGAAAGAGAATACATAAAATGAAAGCCTACACTAAAGCGGTGATACACCAGAAAAGGAGGATGTGAGAGCAATCTCCAAATGTGTGAAATACAAAGGCAAAGTGCACACTAGAAGAGGTGATGACAGTTCTCCATAATCTAGCAAAATGCATTCACAACAGTATTCCAAGCACACACAATGATAATGAATTCCTGCAAGAACATAATAATAGACACAATATTCTTGTAGAAAGATAAAAAGGGCAAGAAGAATGCAAGAAAACACAGCAAGGGAAGATACATCCACAAATTTGAATTTTATTGCTTCCTGGTATGCACAGTTCAGTCTATTACAAGATAAGGGCCTGGATCACCATGCAAGGAGTCCACTACAAGGGCCTGCAACACACTAGCTTCACAAAGCAATTTTGGCAGAGCTTTGCTACCCAAAAACTCTCCCCTTTACAATGAGCCCAACATTCTAATTTATAGAAAAATGAGAAGGAGAAGAGAAGGGAAAATGGAAATCTCGAAATCTGTCCTTCAACCACCTGTAAGAGGCACTAAATTGAGTGGAATGGTTATACATTACTTGCAAAAGGCTCCCCATACTGTCCCATGTGCTGCAGTAGAGAAAGAATGATGGCCATGCCTCTTAATTGCACTCCCAGCTACCAAATAAAACACTGTTCTGAACCTGGCCACGTTTTCTTAAAAATCTCAATCAATATCTAATCAAATCTGGAATTTCTTGATTTTTTTGCATCAAGCTCGGAACCACGATTCCAACGGTACCAGTTTTGTGCGATTTCGTTGAGAAATGCAAAAGTTATGGCCTTCTGAGTGCGGGCAGCTATTTTAGGTCTGGCAGGCGTTTTCTGTCATTTGACGGGAATGAGCATTAACTGACTGGATCCGAATATGTTTCTTTTATTTAAATATATCTATCCTCATTAAAATATGTAGAGGATGTCGTGCTCGTTCCAGAAAGTCCAATTTTGTGAAAATCGGAGCTCGGAGTCAAAAGTTATGGCCGTTTGAAGTTCCACGGGTCAAATGTTGACTTTTCTCCTCTGCCTTCGGCCGCTTCGGCTTTTCGCGTCCCACGCGTCCCTCTGTCCCATTTAGCACAGTGCTGAAATTTCCCATTTCGGCCGAACCGGCCGGTTCACGTACTCGTGGCCTAGATGTCCCATTTGCTTTCGGACAGTTTGGGACAAATTTTCCCGATTCGCCCGGTTCGGCCGGTTCGCGTCCTTTTGTCCCGCGCGTCCCTGACTGAAAGTTCTCGTTTCGGCCGATCCGGCCGGTTCGCGTACTTCACGTACCTTCGGCCCAACTGTTCCGGGCTGCCTTGACTCATTTCGGTTGATCCGGCCGGTTCGCGTACTTTTTGCCCAGATGTCCCAGATTGCCTGTTTCAACAGTTAGTCAATTTTTTCCATTTTTTGGCCAGTTCGGATTTCCACGTCCCGCGCGTCCCTTTGTCCCATTTGTCCCAAATGTTGCGCAGACCGCTTGGCGGCATTTCGGCTGGTTCACGCCCTTTTGTCCCAACTGTCTCGACTGTTGCGAGGACTAGGACTTAGCCATTTTTCATGATTTTTTTCTGGCCCGAGCCTGTTTTTTGCAATTTTTTCACATTTCCTCAGAACTTGCTCTCTTCTTCTTGGACAGGGGGGTTAGAAAAAATATGAGGGGACCCTAGAAACATGACTTTTTGTCCGGACTCAATATAATTGCTTAGGACTAAAGAATTTGATGCATGTTATCAAAATTACCTTGACGGGTGAATTTTGGATAACAGTAACTCATGGTAATCATTCTTAATTTCTACCTCTAACTCATTCCAGTCACTGAGCACCTTCTTTGTCTTTTCAGGGATGTTTGCAAGTACACCTTCCATCTCATCTAAGGTCATATTCTCACCCCCCTTCTTTAGGACCCTAAGAACGTTCACTAGACTTGAGTTCATCCCATCCATCACATCCATGTATCGGGCTATAATTTTCCAAATTTACTTTATATTTTCTTTGTGAGGGTCCCTGGATGCTGTGAGTATATCACATTTTTCTACTAACAACGTCAACCTCTCCTCACGCCTAAGTGTTTCATCATTCTTTGCAGCAAGAACCTCATTTTCCTTGAATAAATTCCATGTCTTAATGATTGCCTTAGGGTCTGCACACATATTTAACGCCAAGTTTGCCTTCTTCATTTCACCCTTCAATGTCTAAAGAAAATATTCATATCCAACTATTCTGCACACTATTGTAGCATTGGTTTGTTCCTTCTGATTGACAATATCCTCCTCTTTCTAGGTAGCTATCTCCATGGTATCTTGTGGCATACCCAACTAATTTTTTATTAGCAAGTGAAAAAATTCCTGTAAGAAGTGCAGAGAGGATTGATAGGTTTGTTCAGTCTATTCATCAACATCTGGATGCACATCTATAATCTCCTTCCCCAATTCTGCCGTAAAATCTAGATTGTTCTTTTGTTTCTCTTTATCCTTCCTCCACCCATTAGATAGCCACTCCACTTGTTCTTTTAGGCTCTTATTTTCTTCCAACAGATCTCTTAGCACGATTGATTTATCTATATTCATGTGCACTACTTCATCTGCTATTTTGTTCAAGGCATTACTTGCTTATTCGCTAGTAAAATCTGTGGGCCTAACGGCCCAATGTGTGGCTTGGACTTTCCTTCATTTTCCTCTTAATGCATGCATATCCGCTTTCATCAAATTTAGGCTCATCAATATGAGTCTACATGCTCCAAGAGAGTTGCTTCCTGGTGCACAAGTTGGCCACTTTAGGGTCCATCATGTCCCATCCATAAAGCTCCTCAGGTTCCAAAGTGCTTTGAAAATTAGCACGAATGATCTTCGTGGGATCATTAATATACCCAACTGTGGGAGTTTTATACATCTCCCCCTTATCTCTTCCTAAGTGCTTTCCCTTAAGAATGTGCACCCCTTCTCCAAAATTCAGGTATTCCCCTACAACGCCTATTTTTTCATTTGTGGGATCATCAAAAGGTCTGCCTTTACCTTTCTCTTCATTTCCACATGTATCTTCGCGCTCCTTAAAGATTTATGTATCATAATTCACCTCTTCCTCCCAAGGCTCTTCTGTATCTAGCTCAACAACAGGTGGTTATGTCTCTGTGCACATGCTTCCATCCAACTCCTCCTTTTCACCCTATCGTGGTATATACCTTCTTCGTTTCTTCTTCTCTGGCACAAGCTTGGTGGGAGATATTTTAGGCTCCATAGATTGTGAAGGGCCTGCGCTCGTACTTGTGCTTGGGGTATTTTTTTCGTCTCAGCACTCTCATGAATTATTTCTCCTTAACACCTCCAACATCCACCCCTATATCCTCAGTGCCTGTCTCCTCTCTGAATTCCTCTTCTTCTTGTGCGAGAGGAGTTACCTCACGTATCCTCTTTACCCTAACTGTTGACTTCCTCCGCGAGCCATGGTTCAGGATGCTACTGTCTTCCTTCAACTCTACTTCTTCTTCTTCTGACACTACAGGCTCTTCATCTTGCAGCATACCCACCGTGTGTTTTCCTTTGGGCCGTTCAGGAAGCCTAAATTCATTTTCAATATATTTTCCATTTTCTAACTTGGGCTTAAGGTAGAGGTATACCTTAGCCGTGCCAAGATTCCCAACTGCCAAACTCATTGAGTTAATGCTTATATCATATAAGATCATCTTCTTTATATAAGTAGACGTACCAGGATATACATATTTCTTCCGTAACATATGGTAATCATATTCTACCTTATCTGCATCAAACACCAATATGCACATGTTTGAAAATTTGTGCACCGAGGCCTAGAAGTAACATGTAGATGAATGCATAAGGAATTTTGCACTAGGGCTCCACTTTCCATCCTTCATCCCAAATCTACCTATATAAAAATGTTGATATACAACAAACTGTGTCTTCTTATCTAATACTGAAGGGAGGTCATTGGGTATTCTCCATTCATGTTCAAAATCCTCGCGTAGGCACTTATACCAAAGTTCTAGCCTTTTCTTATAAGGACCACTCATGGATCCATCACATGTATATTTTGAAAACCTGTCTACAAGGGAATTTTTCTCTTCAGGAAACAACCAAATATTTTCCTTAGGCCCATTAGGCACCCCAATTTCCACAAACATAAGAGATAATAAAATAGCACCAAAACTTATCTTATCCCCATGGTGTGCTTCTTCAATAATGGTCTTAGCAATGAAAAAGGACAAAATTATATGACTCCCTCTATCATTTTTTTGGCGATATGGCTCCATCTCTTGTTTACCTGACTCCAACACTCTTGGTTATTTAACTTTGTGAGGAGGTATGTGGCTTCCTAAATCATAGGGTATTTTTCATATCTTGATAATGTCCATCGTGCACTCTCCTTTTACATAAGCCAGTGCAACAGAAGTTACTTCTACGGTCTTGTCATCCTTGAGATCGCTGCCAATATCTGTACCCAAACTCCTCAACCCTAGTAACTTCCCAATCAAGGGCATGGTAAGTCACATTCACTGCCCTGCAAAATAAAATAAGTCCTCATACACAAGGGACATCAACCATTGATATAATTTCTCAGGTTTCCCAAAGTATGACAACGCATACAACTGCATAACTCCAACACCCACCAAAAAATTCTAATCTGCATCGTCATAAACAACCATGTCATTCTCTATCCTCAAATATTTTTTTCAACACCAACTGTTTGTCCAACTCATCCCTGTTATCCTTGGTTTGATGATTATAGTTGCTTACTTTACTACATCTGATATGGGATTCCCAATCCAATCCCATTATAACTCCTTTTGGGTACTTGCATTTCTGAAAATTTTCTTTTGGGGTTGTCCTCCATCTCTACTTCCACTTCCTTTTACTTTCTTCCCCTTCGTAGTTGCTCCAAGTGCTCACTTTGGTGCCATTGCGATGATAAAAAAATGGTCTTGGAGTAAATTTGAGCTCTATAACTTAAAACTTGCATGCCCTAGCTTCTCCTCAAACCCTAACTCATGAATTTTATCTCCACGTGTGTTTTCCTTGCTCAAGCACCCTCTCTGATGGAGCTCCAAAAAATGTAATGCACAAATCTCCCTGGTTCAATGTCTTTATTCACTCTTTCATGCACTCCCATTCACAACTCATTATTCACCTTGATCCTCAACTCACTCATACACTTCACTTCACAATGCAAGGTAAAAATGATATCAGCAACCCCTCCTTGTATAAAATTTTCAAATTTCCCCGCATTGATCGCTCCTTCACCAACCACCGTACTCAACATTAATTACACCTTTTTTCTTTTTCCGTTCTTTTTGCTGATTTTTCCACACCCCAGTCATAACCTTATAGCATGCCCCTACTTCTCAGCCACATAACTCCTCTCACACGCCGTCATGTGCCGAAGTACCTATCCACTGCGCCTCACACCAAGTAGTTTCGTATACTCCTGCCTACCTCACGTTACACTGTGTGTCCATCCATCTACATGTGGTCTTCATCTATGAGCAATTTTCCTTAATCCACACCTTTACCTCAAGCACTTGCACCATGTTTCTTCTATGCATACCCATTCTCTAGAGATTGTTCAATCATGGCCCATTTATCATGTATCTGCTCCACCCACACTAAAAGTATGTGCGGTCCTCTGCGCATGAATTCACTAGATAGTAGTCAGACTGCTGGTGCGCAAGTGCACTTTATTACAACAAAAAAACACAATGAATTGAATTGACAAAGCATAACAACGATGAAAGGAAACACATATAAAGGAAATGAATGAAAAGGGAAACCTAATCTAAGTAACTGGTAATATTGCCTTATTACAAACATCAAGAAGACTTATTTATAGTAGGGCTTGAGCCTACTCCCATTGAAATAACTGAGTAACCATGTTCCATCTAGGGCCTATAACTAGAAAACACCTTAATCAAGTATATATGTCACCACATATGGTCCCAACCAATGCACCTTTAATTTCCCAAGGTGGCGCACAAACTTTGGAGTCATAAAGGAAGAACCATCTGTCTAACCTTAAAATGCTTATTATTAATGTGCATATCGTATCACACATGCCTTCTTCCTGGCCTTTTCTATCTTCTGGCTTCAACGTGAAATGGTGTGCCTCTCATCCAAATACATTAGTTTATCTATACGATCTTCAAGTGATTACTCATCATCTAGTCCTCTATGCGTGTGCAATACGTAAGGAGGGTAACATGAATGCTGCTGGTAAAACAACCTATGCACCAAACACCAACTGAAAGGGTGTTTCCTTATTCAATATTTTGTAAGTTTTCCTGTATGCCCAAAGTACAAAAAAGACTTTATCATCCCAGTCCTTTCCTTCCAACATCACAAATCTTAGTCAATGTATGTCCCAATATCTTGATGAAAGCCTCAACAATTCCATTAGCCTGTGGGTGATAGGGTGTTGTCTTATGATGTGCCACCATAAACTCTGCCAATAATATTATGATAGTCTCATTCAAAAAGTGTGTGCCCCTATCACTTGTCAAGATTAATAGACATCCATACCAGCTGATAATGTTTTCCCATAAGAACCTTGCTACCATAGTTGTCGTGTAATCCTTTGTAGGTGTTACTTCTGCCCACCTATTCAGATAATATGTACATGTTATAATTTAGTGTGATCCAGTCCTACACGTTGGCAGGGAAGTAGGACCTAAAAATTCAATCTCCCATTTCTCAAAAGGTTCTGCACTAGCAATCGGCTTGAAAGGCATCTCATATGTATGCCCAGGTTTCCCAAGGTGCTGACAATGTAATCACATGCCTTAACATACTCTTTACAATCCTTATATATTGTTTCCCACCAAAGTCCAGCTAGTAAGATTTGTACGAGTAGCATTATAACCTGCATAATGTCCTTCTACAATACCACCATGGGCTTCCTCCATTATAGCTTTGAGCTCATGCTTCAGTACACACTAGAGAAAAACTTCATCATGACCTAACTTATATAAATCTCCAATGATCAACATATAAGGCACAACGCGTATGACAAGTTGTTTCTTCTCTAAGCTCTTCATCCCTTCAGGTGCCACACCAATATGTAAAAATATAGCAATGTCTTCTAAATCAGAAGGTGTGTGGTTCAATCTGAATAGTTGTGCATCTGACATTGTGTCCTCAATGCTCTACGCATCCTTACCTGAGTTAATCCTTGACAAATGATCCAGTCCAAAATTACTCTTCCCTAGTTTTACCACAACTGTAAAGTCAAATTCCTGAAATAAGAGAATCCAATGACATATGTGCCCCTGTAAAATGGGCTTATTAACCAATTACTTAAGTGCCACGTGATCTGTATAAAATATAAAGGGAGTTGCTAAAAAATACTATCTAAACTTGTGTAATGCGTAAGTCATAGACAATGCTTCACGCTTTGTAGTTGTATAATTTTGCTCATTTGGGGTCAACTTCCTACTCAAAAAATAGATAGGATGATCAATAATAACATCACTAAGCTATGCTAACACTGCCAATGGCCATGCCAGAGGCATCAACATGTACATGAAATGTTTTATCCCAAGAAGGAAATTGCTAAATGGTCACAAAAGTAAGTTTTTTCCTTCAACGTCTCAAAATGCTATCTGTTGCGCCTCATCCCAATGAAACTTTCACTTACTCCAAAGTCCTCAACAATTATTCCAAGGGCACATAAATCTTAGCATATCCCTTAATGAAATTTATGTAATAACATGTATGTCCTAAGAACCCATGCACCTCACTCTGATTGGTAGGCTCCTCTAATCCCAAAATAATTGTGGCCTTAGCAGGATCTACCAACAAGCCTTCTTTGCATATAATGTGTACCGAACAAAATTCCAAAGGGTGTAGCAAAGATACACTTCTTAATATTTAAGGAGATGATTATCTGCCTACATCTCTCAAACATGAGTCTCAAGTTGTTACAGTGATCCTTTACCAGCCCATATACAATCCAATCATCCAAGTAGACCTGTAAAAACTTATGTATAAAGTCTTCAAATGCTTGTACAATAATGCACAAAAACACTGCAGACACATTATTTAACCCAAAGGGCATTACCGTGTATGCAAAACTTCCCCACTCAGTGGTGAAAGTTATCTTTTCTTGGTCTTATTTAGCAATCCATACCTAATGATAACCAGAGAATCCATTAGTGAAAGAGTAAATCTTGATCCCTGCAACGCCTTCCAAGATCTCCTCAGTAAAAGGTTTGGGAAAAGGATCTATAACACATACAACTTCAACTCTCTTTAGACTACATAGATCCCTATCCTACCATCCTTCTTTATGCTTATCACCATGGGGCTAACCCACTCTAACTCCTCAATGGGCTCAACGATTCCCGATTTTAACATCTTATCAATCTCTTCTTTTACTTTAATGCGTAGATTAAAATTCATCCTGTAAGGCCTCTTCCTAACTAGGTACGCACCTTCTTTTAACTTGATCCTCATTTCACCCAAAGAGGGATGCACTCCCTTCAACTCGTGATAGCCTCACATAAATAAGTCCTGGAAGTCACACAGTAGCTCAATAATCTTCGCCACCTCTTGCTCAGAGTAATAGTCACCAGTAATGGCCTCTTTAGGTTTTGTATCTTTCCCAATGTTAACTTTATTTGTTTTCATAGGCTCATGATAAGCACACGCCTTCTCATCAATACCATCCAAGACCTCGTGCATACCTATGATGTGGTCAACATCCAGATTCTCTAATTCTTCATCATTGATAATGTAAATTAGCTTACCCTTCTCTTTTTCCAGCCAGGCACACCCAAGTTGCACTTCATATGTCTTTTCTTTTTCAAACTACACCTCTAAGTCCAATTCCCCAAACATATCTAATAGGATTTCCTAATCCTTTGCACTATCCCCCATCCTAAGGTGCTTTATAATCTATAATGCTTCATTCACTGGAGGTTTAGTAGAAAAAAAATCAAAGTTCTAAATCATACATGAAGTCATCTTTTGCCAACTAATTGTTGCTCTTATTAATTTTGCATGAACATACCATGCACGCACACAACCTTTTAGAGTGGCTTAGAACCTATGTACCCAGAGTGATGGCGGAAAGGCCTCATGACCCTCCATCTAGAGTCTCTCACACTTCTAAATGTGATGCGAAGTAGAATCCTTCCCATGAAATTCGCATATCTGAGAAGGTACATTACTCCTAAGAAACCTAGTAGAGAAGGAGATTCTCACTTCTCCCTACTCCAAAAGGTTATCTTTGTGTGTATCCCATCAACGCACAACTATCCTGTGTAGGGTATAAATCAACCTATTTCTTCTTTCCACTTGATCCTTCCACTAAGCTTCCATGGTGCTCAGAAATACATCACGATTTCCTTCACTAGTATACTGAGGTACCTTGCTACTACCCAATATCCTAATAATGTGTGTCTTGACTACATGAGTACCGATGTTCTTAATATCTCACCCCACCATTTCATACGTTCCATGCACCCAGTTATCATAGGAAACACTGGTTGGATCACTCATAGAGTGAGCATAATCCCACTAAATAGCACCTTCCTTAGATAGCTCGAGAACTTTAGGACCCCTAAATGTCCGCGCATATATCCTGTTCAGATCCTCTTCACTTAAGGGTTCTACATTAGGTGTAACTTTTCCATCTGTCAAAGGAATAAAGACGCGCTCTTCCTTATTCTCAAAATTGATATAACCTTTATTGAAACACAGGTCAACATTATTCGTGTAACACCAAGGGTGCCCAAGAAATGTTGGAAAACTATTTGCTTCTGTAAGTGCCAATATTTAAAAGTGCCTAGTAAACTTGGCCCCTTGTATAGTAATAGTATCATCCTTCAATACTCTAATGGGTTTGGATTTAGTCCTATTTTCCCATATACAAAACATCTAAAGAGGGATGTAATGGTGGTCTTCCCATCTGATTCCACACATCCAAAGTGAGTACATTTACCTCTACAAATGTATCAATCAGTATATTACTGTACATCCACTCATCCACAATTGCATTCAAAGTGATCTCTTTATCATATTCAAGACTGTGAGGAGGTAATTTTGCATGCAATATCTATTTCTCGCCCTCATATCCAGTGTGTGGTATCTTCTCCCTCAACCATTCCCCTAATAAAAGGAATGATATTCTCTTAGTGTAACATCTTACAAACCTCCTTCAAGTCATCAACATATTTTTGTGGAAGCTCAACTGCCTTCTCCTGCTCCAAATTCCATGACTGCTCCTTCAAACATTGTATTTCACCCTGTAAGTTTATAATAACCTCCATAGTCTCCTGATAAACTTCCTTCTGATGGGAAGGATTTGGATATTTCATATTTATCACCTCTTATTTCGTAATAACATGTTTTTTCTTCTAAACTTCCCTGGCACACGCCGCCTTAGTGCTTGTGGTTACTAACACATGTATCATCTTAGGTTCAGGCGCTAACTTTAGCATCCATTGATCTTCCACGGCGTGTTGCACTTTAATCATTTTCATGCCCTTATCATTCTTGTTATAATTCTTACTCATGTGCTCAAATAACTCAAGACACTCTTCAAACTTATCAAACACATTATCACTTGTACATGATGTCCAAGTGAGGGGGTACATTATCAGTTGAAACCGACACCCAAGAAAATTGTAAATGAGCTTTAAAGATAAATTGGCTAACTAAGTAGCAAATGAATGGAGGCTGGAGGCAACGGAGGAAGGAGGACAATAAGCATCCTCTCGTCAATCGCCCATGATGGGGCCACATCATTGTTATGGTGACAAATTATTTTTTTTCAACTGTGTGTTTCTTTGTGTGTAATAATAACAGATGTCACATTCCTGTTCAGATTTGTATTTCCTTTTGTAACCTCCTCATGTAAATATGTTGTAGTAGAAAGATAAAAGCACAAGAAAAAATGGCATCATGATACTTGAAGAGGTATAAACAGGGGTTTATGAACATGGGTTCCTTTCCTTGGATAAGGGGTCCATATTTGGTGAACAGAGGTTCATCATACCAAGATCATGAGCATGCAAAGGCACACAAGCTGTAGAAGACATGCGAATGTTTTTCTCTACCTTGTTCACATTAGGGGAGTGTGTAACAAGAATTAATAATGTAAACAATAGGGGAGTGAATGTTACAAATATATTGTTTGTAACATTATTAATGTTGTAATATTATTAATAACGAGTTGTATTAAGACAACTCATATTAATAATATAGTTTATTATGAAGTTGTGAGAAACAACTCACGTAGCTTATTTTAGAGTAAGTTGAGTGAGTTGTGATTTGGAAGAGATTTGTGGAAGGTTGAGAGATTGCTGGAGTGATAAGTGGAGTGATTGTTGGATTGGTTTTATCTCCTTCATCATAGGAATAAAACATCCTATATATATGTAACTTCTCCCTCTTGAATATTATCCTGGATAAAATCAATTGAATATTTAAAAATAAAAAATAAAAAAAATCTTGAAGTTGCTTCAGTTTGCATGCACAAAAAACTAATCACATAACACCGGAAATAATACAAGACTCCAATTTTATTCATCTGGGATATCAAATACAAAGAGGCAGATTACATATATAGAGTTTGATCTCCTTATTTCTAGGAGTCAACACTCATCCCACATATCTCTCCTAATCCCCACAATATCTCACTCAAACTCTCAATCCCATTATTCTCTCACAACAAACCTTATCTAATTAAAATTATTTACATGAGTTACCAACTCATAAATAGTTGTATTACATTACACTATATTATTTATTTCCACACTCATAATAATGTTCACAATATCTAATATTATTCCTAAAATTCACCCCCTTAGTGTGAAACATGGGAAAAACATACACACTTTTATCTGCAGTATGCTCTCCTCTATGGAGCATGTCAAACTCTGTGACTCGTGACCTTCATTAGTATCAAGGTCATGAGTCACAGAGTTTGACATGCTCTATAGAGGAGAGCATACTGCAGATAAGAGTGTGTATGTTTTTCCCATGTTCACACTAAGGGGGTGAATGTTAGGAATAATATTAGATATTGTGAACATTATTATGAGTGTGGAAATAAATAATATAGTGTAATGTAATACAACTATTTATGAGTTGGTAACTCATGTAAATAATTGTAATTATATAAGGTTTGTTGTGAGAGAATAATGGGATGGAGAGTTTGAGTGAGATATTATGGTGAGTAGGAGAGATATGTGGGATGAGTGTTGAATCCTAGAAATAAGGAGATCAAACTCTATATATGTAATCTTCCTCTTTGTATTTGATATCTTGGATGAATAAAATTGGAGTCTTGTATTATTTCCTGGTGTTATGTGATTAGTTTTTTGTGCATGCAAACTAAACCAACTTCAAGAAATATTACGTTCTAAGGGCATTCATGCCTATAATGGTGAGGGACCCGCATGTAAAACATGTTCCTTATGGGAAATCACCGATGCCTCTATCACGACTATGGCCTCGGTAATCTCTTCCTTTACCACCTCCATCAGAGTGCACTTCATTGCAGTTATGATTATGATGTTCACCTTACTCCTTAGAACCATTTTCAACACTGGTCTAATGTACACCAGTCTCAATAACATCATGAATCTGATCAATCAGTCTACAATTTTCCATATCATGGGTGTTGGACTTGCAAATCTAACACTAACAAGACACATTCTTCCTAATCACACGTGTTGCAACAAGGGGCATCTACTTGTGTCATGATCTAAGTGACATATCTCACAGTCTAACAACATAGCACACACCAATTTATGAGGGCATATATCCTTAGTATATCCTTCCACCTCGCAATTTGTACACCATATCCCACGGTAAGTCTCATGGGCTAAATTACCCCAATAGTTTCTCCAAATTTGTCATCATAGATGTAATCTACGCATCCAAGAATGGGCTAACTCCAATGTCTATTCTCTCAAATGCCTCAGCTCATAGAGCTGCCTCCAAAGCCTCACATGGATCTATAAAATTATTATGAGAGAGTGCCCTTCTAAAAGGTGTGATCAAACTGCCAACAAACCATTGTGCATGTTGGCTAGGGTGAATATCATAAGATTACTTTGGTAGCAAATTTTTAAAGTGTGCATCATACTCACTTATGCTCTCATTCATGCCCTGCTTAATCTCTTTCAACTTGTTGATGATTTTATTTTCAAACTCAGGTATATGAAACTCTACCGAGAAAACATCTCACAGTGCGTTGTAATCTACAACAGTCTGGTTCAAATCATACTTCCTATACCATCTATGTGTGCACCCTTGTGAAGTTATAGAAAAATGACTTTCCTTATGCTTAGGATTTGTAATTCGCTTAGTGTGCCATAGTATTTCACACATGTGTACATGCTCATCTGCATATTCAATGCCTTTTTACTCTGGAAGGTGAAGATACATCTCGTAAAAAACTTGTTGTGGCTAGTGCAGACCACGCCCACTAGATCCAAAACCTATATTACCTCCAGTATTCCCTCCCCCCCCAGAACCACCAGATCCACTAGATCCCAAACCTCCCGATCCACCTCCTGTAGCAGGAAATGGATCAGAGGATGAGATAATCTGTGTTCCAACTGTTATACTAAACGGATCTCACACGGTCTATGAAGTTGTGCTATTTCTAAACGTATTACCAAATTTATACATGCCCAAGCTCTGTGAAGATGACGCGTCAGAGAATATACCATCAAACCAGACCCCCAAATAAAAATGATGATGTTAGCGCTGCCATAGATAAATGTGTTATCTGATGAACTCTTGTACTCAATGAAAATTGAAATCTACCTGTCATTATTCTATCACCAACACTAGTCTATTTATCAACAATTATTTCAGGAACTGGAACACCAAGCGCAAGGGAAAGGTTGCCAGGTGGGATCAGATGTGCACACGTGGTCCTTAATATTTCTTCATCAAACATGATCTCATCAGAATCTAGAGACGATTTTCTACTTTACTTTCCTAAGTGGGGGAGAGCCTAATGCTATGGCTCCATGTCTTCCACGTGAGCCTCAAATCCTTCATGTGACACCATCCTCCACAAATCCAAAGACTCCTCAATATCACGCTTCTTCGCCAATTCCATTTATTGAGCCTCATGATACTTAAACCACATTTATTCTCTCTACCTTTCTGCTGCCAAGCTTGACATATTTCACCACACATACTCTTTCCCCCAAATGCGGTGGGGTTTAGCTAGCCATATGTCGTTCTTCCAAATCCAGAGTTATAATCAAGATCTTAATTGCTAAAGGGATAACATGTAAGTAAGATCCTCTGGGTTCACACAAGAATTGAAACTCAACAACCTTCAGACATGAGTAATTAGAAACAACATACTCTAATGTGTAACTATTCAAAACACCACTCCATAATTGATCTACGATGCATGTCCAATTCAAATTAGCATCATACAAAGCTTGGTAATCTTCATGTGTCCAAAAAATTGTTCTATAGCTCCAATTCTGCTTCGATGTATATGCTACCAGCTACTCATACAACTCTATAGGAAAACAACAAAAGAGCGTCTCATAGAGTTCATGATACATATTTTCTTCAACCCATGCGTGAGCATCAAAATCAGGTCCAATATAATATCTGTGAGCAAACTATTCTTCTAAGTCCTCAACCCAACTCTCAATGCTAGCTAAAGTGAACCAATATGTCATCATCATGCAACATTTTTGCAAAAGCTTGAAAAGAGGTCTCGGCAACGAAACCAAAATATAGTATATTTTCTTACTTAAGACCCTATACGTGCTAGCCCATCACTCAGACAAATTTGAGTACGCAAAGGTGCCAGATCCCTCTTTTTATACCAGCTTTGTCAAGGTATTATTATGTTTATACAAGTATACCATATCCATAACAAGAAATTAAAGGTAAAACATAACATGAACTAACTCACAACCATAGTGCATAATGAATCAAACAAGGATCAAGATCAGATTTACTATACAATAACTAGTAACAGAGACATCAACAACTGATATCCAACCATAATGATCCAGTATATTAATCTATCAAAACACAATAGCTGAATATATTCTAATTTCCATCACAAAGTCATGCACGTAAATACACCAGTAGCATAACTCTATTACATCTAGTCATACATGATCTCTTTTTATAAACTGTGTAAATCAATACATATATATATAGGTAGTGCGGACTTGCCCTTCACTACTCATACAATTTCAAATAGGTTACATGCTCAAAATAGCCACGCAATTCTACAAAAGTAACTTAGAAGCATGCAAGATTCACCTAATAATAGATTACCTATAATTAACTCTAGCTTTAATCTTATTATTAGCTCAAACTCCACATGACTCTTCGTCTCCTTCTTGTTCCCAAAATATCTTGGTGTAGTCTCCAAGTCTTGTCATCCAAAATGTGTCCAACACTCAATCCATTCTTATCCTATACATGCAAAATGGCTAAGTCCTGGACTCCAACTTTCCTCGGCGCACCCTGTATCTGATGATCTTATGTGTGCACCTACGCGTCCACTTCTTATGCACCCTAATCTCATGCACCTCGAGTACTTAGGAATAGTTTTTTCCAACCAACAAAGTGCCATCAAAATTATTATACACTTGCATTAAATTATTGGCTAATAATTTTATGTCTGTCTGATACTGGGGCATGTAAATAAGTCCATGGAAGCTTGACTTAGTACTCCAATTGGATTGACTGATTGTTTCAGGGTCTTTGAGAAGTTGTAGCAACTAGGGATATAAAATGTTTCGGTAAACATAGGAAGTTGGTTTAATGGTATTTTTTCTTGGGGCCATTATTTCCAAATGTTGATTACTTGAAAAAAGAAGAGGTTGGCAAATGGTAGATTAAGATACCTATATATGAGCCTTGAGGATTGTAGAACAAATTGTGTGGCAGGTGGCACTAGCTACTATCTAATACTGGAAGACTGGAAGTGGACGAGAAATCTAGAGCTCTCTGAAAAAATTCTATCTTGGAGAAACCTGCATGTGAAAAATGGGACAAAATGAACAGGGATGGGTATATATATAGGAAAGAAAATTGTATTAAATGCGGAAGACACGTGGCATTATTAAATGTCAGACAAAAAGTAAACCATGTTCCCGAATGACAACATAAAACTGGCAAGTTAACGGTTACCGTCTGGGATCACCATATATGTCACAATCTGGGAACACCATATATATGTTACCATCTGGGAACACCATATATACATTACCATATGGGAACATCATATATATGATAGATCTGTTACTACTCGATAACAAAACATCGACAATAGAAAGTAAACACTCTGGAACAATGCATGTTACCAACTGATAACACTATGTTACTGGTCGACAACACCATGACACCAGTTAACACACTATGTTAATGGCTAGCAATGCTATATTTCCATCTGGTAACACTATGGTTCCAGCCAGAAAACATGTGTTACCGGCTGGGTAACACTATGTTACCGTCTGGAAAACACTGACATTTTGTTGTTGTTCAGTGAGGGTATACCGTACATGTTGACCAGTAACATATTGTTGTTCGTACTTACCGGATGGTAACAAAAAAAATCTGGTTCCTCCACCATTTTTTGAAAAATACCTTCCTTTCACTATCATCACGAAACCCATTTTTGTACATTCACCGACAATGCAAATGGATTTTTGTCAGATTTGCCACCCATTCAATAATAGTTTTTTAGGAGTGGGGGTCTTAAAATGAACTGTGGTCTTTCCGCATGATAAATATGTCGAAATGGTAGATGACTGCCATTATGCTTATAAGGTTTGTGAAAGGTTGAGGAAGGAGGTATTTGTTCTGCTTACAAAGGATATGAAATTACCTAAGGTGTAAAAGAAGAAGAACTTTTAACGTGCACACAAGATACCAAAGATAGCCTATGGGACATCATATCTTGATAAAGATCTTTCTTGCATTCATATCTCCTGTTGGTGAGTTTGATAATTAGCTCCCCTATTTTTTCAACCATATTCTCACTAAAACTATCCTGAAAGGATGCAACAACCACCATACTAGAAAATTGGGCCCTAATATCAATCTAAACACTACACTCCAACATGAAATGTTTCTTTGAGTCCACTACACTAGATGTGCAGAAGACACATAATCTCTCTTCTCATACCTCTTTAGGTATTTTCCATTTGTATGTTTCACACTGAAAACAATGTGAATTAGTCCTTATGAGTTCTGAAAATATTTGTTTTCCACGAGATATTATCCCCTATAAAATCCTTTTGTTGATGATCAAACATAGATTTAAATTCCTTCAAATAGTACCTCTTTTTTATCCTTAACGGATTTCCCCACATAGCTTGGTGGAATTTATCTATTACAAAAGTATTTATCCCATGGGACAAACATTAGATCTCAACTAGTCGCTAGGGACATGCATTAAATATCAACTAATTAACTTTTTTTTGTCAACTGTGCATGGTGAGGATGGCATCGTACTTGTCAATGTCTAGATAAACAGGATCCCATCCATACAATCTCTAATAATTGTCAAACTAACTAACCCTAAATCTGACCAGGGAAATGCCTTTGGCATAAATATGTCTAATCTTAATATTTAATGAGATTTATAAAATCATTGTTAGTGTTTGGTGCATGTGGAAAACATGGTATTATATAAACTATTCCACAAGGTATTATATCAATTAGTTTTGTTTATGTAGGCTTAAGTGATTATTATTATTACGATGTTCACCAAATAATTTTTATTTGGTATTCAATTAAATGGTAGTACTAGCATTAATGTCTTCAAGTTGGCTTATTCAATATCGGTCACCTCTTATGTCTATTTTATTCACAACATGTGGAATGGGGAATTTACACGTTGATCTAGAATAATGGTGTTCACCTTGTGTTAGAGCTTTATAGCTCCAGGTCACTCAGTATTTGTTGATTCCTCTAAACTACTAAAAACTATTATTATTATAAAATTATAAATTTTGACATTAGAAAATCAAAGAAATGTTCTCAATCTTGGGTCTTATCACCATATTCCTTTTATGTCATGTCAAAACTTTACAATATAAATTCATAAATTTATTAATACTATAAAAATTATTAATTCACTAAAACTGCACCAACAATTAATATACACTAGTACCTAAATATAAACATAATAATAAATTAATATCATATAAATTAACTATGCATAGTCCCATAATAATCAACCAATATTACACAAATAATTAATACAAATACAAATACATTAATATGATAGTGATTATCTAGTCCCGTACCAATATCAAATGTCGATGGACTAAACAAAATATTTGCATACACACACACACAATCAATGTGATTTTTTTAACTATTGCAACTATAAACATCCACTCAATACAATTCAACGTATTCAATTTTAACTACAATATCTTTGGTACTAATAAGTTGGCACTAGTTACTTCATATTTTCAATCACTCATAAGTTAATATCATTTTTGTACATGTTGAATTTATTATGTCTTAAAATTTGGACTTGCATATTTTTATGTAAAAGTATTTTAAAATACATATTTCTTCTTTTTTATTCATTAATAAGTGAAATATTCTTTTATACCTTGTTGTGGAATATTCCATAATATTTTCATTCAATTAAATGTAAAAATTATTTACTTGATATTAATACTACCAAAAGAAACCTTAGCATATACTAATAATTATGATGTAACATATAATAAAGACTTTATAAACAATTTATTACAACATGACATATCAACTCATATTTAAAAAAAATTAAAAAATCATCAAATGATACCTCAACCTCTATTAATAATTATGATGTTACATACAAAATTGAATTATTAATAAAAATTGACATCAACCTATATTTTAAAAATTTACCATCAAATAACATCTCAACCTATATTAATAGTTAGTGATTCATTACCCCCCATTAATGGGTGAGGAATTTCTCTTCCTTATCCGAAGGACATCCATAAAATAAACATAAGGTGGATCCCACCCGATCATGGAATTATTAAGTTTAACATTGATAGTGCTTCGCATGGTAATCCAAGGATTTTTGGTGTGGGTTGTATAATTTAGGACTGTTATGAATCTCTCATCTGTATGCCTCCTTTCACATGTTGGTTGGGACTAACAATGAAGGTGAATCTTTGGCTTTGTTGTGAGGAATCCAAATCGCTCAACATTTTGGAATCAATAAGGGTAAGTGTATGGAGCTGGGGGGCAAAAAGGGGGGTCTTAAGTGGACACTTTTTTTCTTCTGAAAATTGAGAAACTTTAACTTACACGAGTTGTTTGATATGGATACACTCAAAATTTGAAGATACTATAAGAACATGAATTGTGGCATTTTGAGTCCAGTTTCTAAACTACTAAGTTTTTTGAAAATTGGTTAAGTGGGTCAAAGAGCTAAAATGCTAAGAGGTGCTCCTATTTTTTCAAAATACATAGTAGATAGTCAGTCGTGCCCCACGCACCCCCCGCACCCCCCACCCCCCCCCCCCCCCCCCATCGCACCCCATTTTTTGAGCATTATTTAGTATTGTTTAAAACCCTTTGGTGGAAAGTTAGATATGATCATCTAGTTTGGGATACAATTTTTATTTTATTTTTTAGTGATTTTTATAATGATTTTCCTTGTAAAAAGGTACTTTGAAAATTGAGAAATAATGGATAGTCAACCATACACCCCCTATCTACTTCAAAGATATCAAATAGTAGTTTTTTTAATGCTTATAGAATTGGTCCTAGTTTGGGACTGTATAACTTTTATTCAATTTGGATAATCAAAACAAAAGATACATGAAGAAAGATAGACGTGTATAAATCACAAAAAATAGAGCTATATAAAAAATACATAGTTTGAAATAAATATAAATGGAAACCATACAATAGTAATAGTTTTTTTTAAAAATTATATATTTAGAAAGAAGATAGTTTTCTTTACATTGTAGGCATATTTTAAAGAAAGATCTCGATAATTTTTGTAGGATTTATCATAGAGGAAGATGATTTTTTGTATTTTCAACCAAAAACACACAAGTTGTGTGTTGTAAAATTTGCAGGGCTTAGGGTCAGGAAACCAAAGCATTTTCGAGCCTAGTAGCACTTTCTTTGGGTGTCATAGATCGAGGAACAAACACATTATAACGCAAGTACGCTATATACGAACTGAGCATGTCAGTGTGTTATCATTCACTTGCGTTCTTGTTAGTAATGTTGTATATGTGCATTTGGAAGCTATATATTTTACTAAAATAATTGTTTAAGTACAATTATTCTATATAATTTATTATTTCTTATAATAATGAAACAATAAAGTATAAAGAATAATAAATGAAAACTTATACTTTAAATTTATTTTAGTAAATATAATAAATTAGGGTCACTCTGCACCTTATGGAACTAGTCTCACAGCTCCATGAGTCACATTTTAGAAGATAGTTTTTCATAATCTAATTTGGTTACTACATAGGTATTTTTTAGGATTTCAACATTCAGCCTAAAGATTTTAGGTTTAAATTCTACAATCAATGTCTGTTTTTGGGAAAGAATATAGTCATTGTTTAGGTTTTGGGGCCTTCTGGATTGGTTATTGACATTTGTAGGAGTTTTAGATGTGTCAAAATTATATTTTACAAACCTCGTGCAACTCCCAAAGGTAGTAACAATTACTCGAATATATAGACTCATGAAATGCCTTATAACACAACAAATCAAAACACAAGTACATTTTTTATTGATTTAAAAATACTTGACAACATCTACAAATACTACTCCCACTATTGGGACTGTTACAAAAATCAACTAAAATCATAAAGTTACTACAATGGTGTTTCTCCTAGACCCTTGACAAGTTTCACTTGTTCAACATGACTCAACTTGTCTCTCTACTCTTTTGCCACTCTAGCCCCTCAAATGGTGGACTTGAATCACTTTATGTTTTCTTAGGTTCTATATATTTCTGCATTGGAAGTGAGTGGGTGGTTTCTCTTCATGACTCTTTATCATCACTCCTCTTACATGTTTTGTCAATAAATCATGTCTAGATTTGTAATTAGCCCTAGATGAAGTAAAAAATCACATCATAAAGTTCCAATTAATTTCACATGGCTTAATTTAATCAATATTTCTTCTCTTATTGAACCAATCAACTAACTATGCAATGCATGATATAATTAGGGTCCACAATTGAGTCAAAGTTCACATCACATAGTCACAACTATGATTAGGGTCTCAAATTGGTCTAAATTGGCTCTTTAGCTGAATAAATTGACTAAATTGTGACCACCTGAAAAAGTTTGTAGAGTTAACACAGTGGAATGAAACTCAATGGTTTCTTCTCATTCAATCAATGGCCTTTATGACCTATCTACATGCAGTTTCTCTCTATGGAGCTTGGAACTCTCTTTTGGAGTTTTTTACAGACTCTTGGTGTTCTTCCTAGGGACATATGCTAGACTATGGTTATTCTCTCTACTCATCTCTAATGTCTTACAATGACATAGCCTCTCTCAGTTTGCTTCTGCTCTCTCACATTTTCATGTGGTGCATATCTTCACACTCCTTAAATCCCTCAGCTTGGATTCTTCTCTTACTTACACTCCTCTAGTACTCTCTCACCTTTCCACTAGGTTTCCTCATTTTTTCACATTAGTTGTGCACCATGGTAATATTTTGTTCACTCTTGGTACCTTCTGCTCAGACTCCTTCTACTTATGCACTTCGTACTTCAACTTAGTTATGTAATCTTCTCTCCCTTCTCTTTTATTTTCTCTACCACCTCATCCTATGGATTCATGTAATATCTTATGCACTGATGGTCTATAATGACCTATCTCCTCCTTCATGGACATCCTCACTTCCTCAGTACAACATTCTTGCGCACTACCACGTACCTCTGGGTGACTTCTCTCTTCACACCATATAACTAATTATTTTAGCTAATGATGTAATTAGGGTCCATAAAACCCCAAAACACATCATATAGTCACAATTGATTTAATGTGCACAATGTTATTGAGACCAACTAATCCCTAAATCTCATCACATCATCATAATTAAGTTCATATGACTCAAATAGGATAAATTACCTCTCTCCTTGAGCCAAGCAACCAAATGTGCAATGTTTAATGCAATTGGGGCCAAAACCATATTATATAGTCATAAAAGTTTAAGTTTGTAGGGCTCAAATGATGCAAGGGAAATCAAGAGGTATATAGAAATTTTGGTGTGTTGAGGTCTTAGACCTCATTTTGGGTCAATAAAGTCTTGTCTTCTTGTTGTTTCTTGTTATCTCCTTGTATCCTAGCTTTTCAAACCTATTTCCCACCAAAACCTAATATTTTGAAAATTGAATTCCTAGTTTTGTCTAATAGGTGTTTTCCCTTAATATTCTCTCCTTGTTTGATCTTGATTCTTCATGGAAATAGAATGGAAACTTAGTGGCACATGGTGGATAGAAGATCACCTTATTCACCTTGTAAATACTTGTGCAACCCAACTTGGTAACCACCTTGGGTTGAGAAACCTAAGATGTGTTTGTTTTTTTCTCTAACTAAATTTAAACGAGAAGGGAGAGAGGAATGGGGGATTTTCATTCAAAGAAAAAGAATAAAAAGAGTTTGTAATAGAGTGGGAAATGAAAAACATAGATTTTCAAATTTGTATGTAAGGTTGTAATAATATACAGAAGAAGGATAAAGTTGTGTTTCTCATGATTCACTAATCCTATCTTAACAATGGAATGAAGTTGTTGCATAGTTCCAAGGTTTAGAAACACTCATCTCAGCCTGGTAATTTACCTAACTCTGTATTTGTTTCATGAGAACAATCAAACCCAAAATACAGTAACTAGAATCAAATTAACATCCTTACTCTTGTTATGGGTATGTAGATGTGTTGATGATGTTTAGGGAGGTTTGAATACATGTATACATTCATTTAGAATCCTCCAAGACTCTAAATTTTAGATGAAACCCTATTATGAATCTTTATTTTTCCATAAGGCTTAGTCCTAGAATTGTATTGTGAGAATTTTTAGTGTTCCCTTGTAGAAAGGGATTTAGTATGAAAAGAATGGTTTCTAAACTTTAGTAGAGAGGAAAAAAGAAACTAAGGTTATTATATGTGTGTAAAAGTCTCCTTACATGATATCTCTATCATCTTGTATAGTCCTGTGCAAGACCTTGTTTGGGTTGAATTGAGTGAAATCACTATTAACTGGGAGTATACAAGTAGACCATCATAGAATTCACTAGATTAGTGTGAATATTGGAATGAGATCAATATAACCTTATTCCCTGGAGGAGAAATTCAAATAGGAAGAAACTCATACTTTTTACCAAGATTATCACAATTTGATTGCAATTTTCTCATAACCCCTATTTGAATCCAATCCATTGTTTGACAGAGAGGAAGGTGAATAGAGGTTTCCTCATATAAATATAGGTTAAAGGTATGTGGAGAAGCCTCATGAAGGATTGGATCAAATTAAACCCCAAATAACATCATATTTTCACAATTAGGTCATTGAGGATCAAAGTGGCCCAAAATGCATCATTGATTGAACCAATTAAGATATTGGTTCAATCAATTAAGATATTCATTCTTCTAGAATATTTCAATTTATTCAAGAAATTGCTTGTGTCTTCATTCCATTTCTAGCATACATTGAACTTCTCCCTTCTTATTTTTTGTAACTATTGTACATTATTTGCATGGCATTGTAATTCAATTGTTGATGCACCCACTTCTTATTGATTTGAAAATCTAAACTCCTCAATTTCCTTCAACTTTTCACAATCAAAGGTCTAATATCCTATGTTCCCATTCATAACTGAGTCTTTCTTATCTTTTTATGAATGGAAAGTTCCCATGAGGCTTGGATTTTACTCTTCTTGAAATTGATGATGAAAATTTTCTAGTACACTCTCATTTACTATCTCCCTCTTACACTTTCATCAAATTCCTATTTTGCAATGCACAAAATTATTTCAATGGTGTCTTGGCCATATATGAATTTATTTCAATGGTTTCTTGGCAACAACACTAAAGGATCTCTGAAAAGCATTTCTCTGGATGTTGATGTAGGTTTGATTGTTTATGAAGTATGTGGCACTTGAATCAATTTTCCTACTCCTATAGTAAGTTGAGAATGCAACTAATTTTCTTAGCAAAAAATCTTGATGAAGGGCTTGAGTTTATTTCTCCATAGAAAGGAAATTAATGTTTGGAAGATTTGGCACATTTTCCAGGCAACTCCTACCCTGAATTTTGTTGAGAGTTATAAATATATTGATGTGATGCACTCTTTTAGCTTCCAACTCTTCAAGTTATCTCTTGTTCTTCTATTGAACAAATAAAGATATCATGGGGTCCTTAGATAGATCATCTTCTTTCCCAACCCTTAATATTGTACTAATCTATATTATTAGGCTCAAAGGATTATATGCGTTCCTGCATGGGAACCAAGGTCACTCCCTTACATTGTTGATTGTGAAGATTACTTGAGTGGTCCTCTTAAAGATGCATGCCCTAGCTTGTAAAGTGAGTGCTCATCCATAATATGATTTTACCATGATTCCAAGATGAAATTAGGGCTTCAACTCCATGCTCATGGGAAAATTCATGAGTCCATATATTTGAGAAACTTTTTCTAGCTTTGGGAGTTGTGAGGTTTGTAAAATATTATTTTGACACATCTAAAAATCCTACAAATGTCAATAACTAATCTAGAAGGCCCCAAAACCTAGCCAACCAATGACTATATTATTTCCCAAAACAAGTATTGATTGCAGAATTTAAACCCTAAAAGCTTTAGGATGAATGCTAAAATCGTGAAAAATACCTACAAAGTGACCAAATTAGGCTATGAAAAACTATCTTCTAAACCATGACTCATGGAGCTATGAGACTAGTTCCATAAGGTCCAGAGTGACCCTAATTTATTATATTTACTAAAATCAATTTAAACCATAAGAAATAATAAAGTATAAACTTATACTTAAATAAATTTATTATACTTAAGTACAATATATTTTAGTAAAATATATAGCTTTCCAACTACACATATACAACATTGCTGAGAGGAACGTGAGTGTGTTATAACGTGCTCATGTTATAGCATGCTTGTGTTATAAAATGTGCATGTTTTAGTGCACTCGCATTATAGCGTGTACGTGCTTTAAGTTCCATAATTACCAAACCTATTAAATTAAAGTGTAAACATGCTTTTTAAAACACACTCGCATTTTTTTAGCAATCTTGATTTTGTCTACGTTTTGGCCCCCCAAAACCATGCACTTGCTCATTGAGGGGGAATCCAAAAATTTCTTATAGGGAAATGAAGGATGGAAATTCTAAGACCTAGAAATTTGACAACATTTTGTGCCTAACCAAGCATATTTTATCACAATTTGGTCCTAGGAAATTGATATTGTTATCGTGAGGCTAATAAGGTCACATATTTCTTAGAAAACGTTAGGGGAAATCAAAACATGAATTCAAGGGTGGAAAATGTGGTTGATGTGTGACTCATTTTTTCCATCATCACGTCCAATGATTCGTTGCTTGCATAATCCTCCACTTGGCCTAATCATTAGGCCCATTTATTTTGGCATGTTTTATAGTCGAGAACACCATTCTCCCTCACTCAAAGCTCATCATGAATTATAATTCCTTTCCTTCACGTGGTGTGGTGAATAATTTTGGCAAGTATCTTGTATTTTTCACTTTTGAACATATATTTTTGGGTGCTTCCTCCATGTAGGTATCTTGATTTTTCTATGGGGGGTTATGTACATCTAATGTTTTATTTGTGTGACCTTCACAAGAAGATGGATTTTGACAACACCATTTTAGACTTGATGTTGAAGAAAGTTTCCAAGCCCCACTCACCAATTTTTTTGAGATTTTATTAACATAATCATGCATTTGAAATATTTGAATCTTAATTACCATCCATGTAAGAGCTCAATTTTTTTTTGTTTTCATTGACAATCTGTTGAAGGTTAATCCAGGCAAGAGGGTTGTGATGGAAATGGGGGTTATTTTCGTTAAACCATAGCACATGATTGATTTTGATGTTGTGTTTGAGAGTTCGAGCTTAGGCAGACAAGGTTCATCCCTTCTATCTCCAACTAAGGCTCTCTCACACTTGTTTGTTACTTTCACATCCTTTAAGGTTCCGGAGGATCGTTTCTTTACCATCATAAAATTTTTCAGTAAAATTTCAAATGAAAATATTTATGTGTCTTTATTAAATCTCGATGTTGTGAAGGATCCTATATCCTTAGAATGTGAATAGATCCCCAACTCCCACCTTGATGCGGCCAAAAGGCTTATTAAATTCTACTAAAGTGGGTTGGAAAGGAAGGCTTCAACGTGAGAAGGGGGGAATGATTCCCCTTACCCATGATAATGATGTTGTTGTTACCTCGAATCCATAGGTATGAATTCCACAATATAAAAAGGTTTATAGATTATAGTAATCCCATAATGGGTTTTCTATGATAAATTTTGAAAATTAGACTTTGAATGTTTTTGGAAGATCACAATATTTAGGTAATTATGGTGAACTCAAGCTTCTTTGTGTGCCCTAACCCTAACCCTGTAGGCATGGTTGATGGTGGTGCATCTGGGTACCAGGTGATAGGCGTTACGGGCTTATGGAATGCCTCTTCTATTTTTATCGTTGCAGTGGAAATGAGCGATGGGAGAATAGCGGTTATGGGCTCCTGTTCTTGATTTTGAGATTCAAAAATATCGTCGCCCCTTTAGTGGCTGGAACAAATTGAAGTAAAAACAATAGATAAAGGGAAAAATATGGAATGATTAGTGAACTTGGTGTGCATTCTCAGCCCCACTTCACTAGTCCTGACTTAACCATGTTCCAAGTGCTAGTTTGTTCCCTTTAGAGCAATACCTTCTATTTCTAGATGCAACGAAATGCTCTAGGGATGGATCTTAAATCTATGCTTTCACACAAGTTAAACTAGAGGGAATTATCTCTTAGACCTAGTGTTTTATGGAAAAATCACAAAGAATGATGCCCTGTTTACCTCCTATGGGATTGGGTAGGATTCCACAATCTTTATGATGAGTCGTTTATGGGGGGTGTCAAAGAGCACAACTCTACACCTTTCAAAGATGCACTCTTCAAAAATTTTACTTCTACAAATGTTGTTACTTCTCCTCCCCCCTGCCTATATTTTGGAACAAGCTTTTGAATCTCCTACTTTGGAGATCAATGATGAATAATCACCGGATTTTTTACTAGAGTTGAAATCTAAAGTCATTATTTGTATATTTAATGGTGTTTGGCCTTTTTCTAATGCCCCAATCTAGTGGATTCATACCACATGGATAAAAAAATGTAAAATTTTATTATGCACATGAGGTTTCTTCTTAGTCTTCTTCAATGATCTGGAAGATTATCATATGGTTATTAAAGAGGGCCCTTGGTTCTGGGGATCAACCTACCTTTTCAATACCCCATGGTTCCCCCATTTTGATCCCAATACATTTTCCATTTCTCGTGTTCCAATTTGGGTGAGATTTCCTAATCTTACCATTCATTTTTTCTTTGCTATGGAGGAGATCAAGAACCTTCTTAGGAGTTTCATCAAAGTAGACAGTAAGAAGTTACGGGGTGGACCTCACACTTTTGTGAGAATGTGTTTAGAAATAGATCTTTGTAAAGGAATTCTGGATAAAATGACTCTCAAGATGGGAGATACTACTCACATACATATTCTTGACTATGAAAACACAACCTTTAGATTTTGGAATTGGAGGACTCCAAGTCACCTCTTGATGGCCTACCCTCATAAGAAATACCATGCCCCATAGAAAAAAATATATGTACCCAAATGATGGATCCCACCTAATTTGGTAGATGAAGATGATACTATTTTAGAATATTTTGAAGAAAAAGATGCGAAAACCTTTAACTGTGGCACAATCATACTCTGTTGTATCTAAGGAGGTGGATTAGTCACCAGTTATACCCCACCCTCTGGAGAGGACAATTCTAGGGATTAAGCAACTCCATGAATTAGATCACTCGAACTTGGATAAGGAGTGTCCCCAACCAATGGATAAGGAAATTAAGATCTCCACCTTCTTGGACTTATTAGAACCCAAACCTCTTGATTAAGAGGTGATTTTTCAAAAAAAATTGAAAATAGTGTGTTCTAAGAAAGGAAAGAAGGGAAAACATTGAGGCTTCCTCCTTTTTCCTTTCTTTCTTCTTTGGATACCTCTTTTGTAACATCTTCTTTTAGATTGGGTAGTTTGCTTTGTGTTGTTCCTCCTCTCTCCTTTTGGTTTTTTCCCCTTTGCTACATCTTCTCCCTTCTATAGCTACTTATGGTGTTACATCCTCTTTTATTTGTGTCAACTATTTTTGTTTGCTACAACTAGAGAAACAACAACTTCTTCTGGTTTCAGCTGGTAGTCCTTTTTTCTATGTTCGGATCGGTTTGCTCCTTTGCAACTGTTGTTTCCTTTTTCTTATGAGCTTCTTATTTTTTTTGCTTCATTGTTGTATCCTTCCTTTAGGGCCTATTGTTATAGGATGTTAGTCCTCTCAAAACCCCTATATTTACCCTTTTCAAAAAAAAGATCACAATATTTGATCCAATCTTTCAGGGCTATTGAAATTATATATCATACTAATGTAATACTTTTAGAATTATCAATTGAATGTAAAGTGACCCATACATCCCTTATTTACCTATTAGTGAAAAATTACAACACCCTCTAAATTCTTACAAATGAGTGGTCTAGGTAATCGGTCTAATTTTCTAACATGGAGTTGTCTTAAGGTGTAGGACCTTGCAGTTGAGACAACTCTCCAGAGAAAGTTGGTTCTTCCAACTAATATAATGCAAAAACTACTCTAATGAAGGGAAATCTACTGTCTAATCTTATCCTATCAATTCCATTTCAATGAAACACAACCATCTATAACATGGAAGAAACCATTAAAATGCACAAAATACCTTAAATTATAGTGTAAAGGTCAGATGATGCAAGAAAACAAGAAAAGGGTTGCGAAATAACCACAAAGCTTGATTTTATTGCTCCAATAAGTGTCACAGTTCATTATAACTAAGAAAAAGAGGCACAAATCTCTTGCCAAGTGCTAAAAATGGAAGGTTTTGAGCTTACAACACTTGTAATAACCTGTGAAGAAGGAGAGAAGAAAAATGGAAATGTCCAACTCCTTTAAAAAATGAGCTCGTTCTACAATATATGAGGCAAAGAAAAAAGGAACCAAAAAATCATGCTTCAATTACCAAAAATTGGCATTAAATAGCCTAGCGAAGTGATGAAGTATCGTGCAAAACCCATGCCTTAAGGTACCTTGCCTTGTGAGAGAATAAAAATGTGACCCCTTGATGCATTTAATTCATTTTGTATGCTTGTAGGTGATCATTTTAATCTTGTATATTTTATTGAGTTTCTACGTCACCTACCATCGCCAAATCCCTGATTTCTTGTCTCCAATTAAAAGTACATTGAATTCATATCCCATCTATACCAAATTTGTAAGAAATGGACCACGGTTTGAGGTTGTGCCTTTCAACCAAGGTAAGAGGAACTATTTTGTAACCCTCAAATGGTGAAGGAGATGAAGATATCCCTCAATTTATGCAAATAGTATGAAGAGGCCTTGGGAAGATATGATCAACACTCCAAATTTGACTTTCACAAGTTTTCATTTCTAGATTATGGAGATGATTTTGATGCAAGGCAAGGGTTACTGAAGACATTTTGAAATCCTGATCTATCCTGCATACTTTAGTAAATGGATTTTGATCTTATGTGGGTATACAGGTCAAAATAGAGGTAGTATTACAACACCCTCTAAATGCTTGCAAATGAGTGGTCTAGGCAATCAATCTAATTTGCTAACATGGAGTTGTCTTAAGGTGTGGGCCCTTGCAGTTGAGACAACTCTCTAGAGAAAGTTGGTTCTTCTAACTAATATAATGCAAAAACTACTCTAATGAAGGGAAATCTACTGTCTAATCTTATCATATCATTTCTAAGGGACCGAAGAGAAGGAAATAACATGTAAATAATGATATCCTACACTAGGGGAGGTGATAGCACCAAGAGAAAGGTAGTTCAACACTCTTGGAGACTGAAAATGGAGTAAAAATGGAGATAGAGAGGATGTTTATAAATTCACAGTCTACAACACACATTTATAGCACAAAATACCTTAAATTACAGTGTAAAGGTCAGATGATGCAAGAAAACAAGAAAAGGGTTACGAAATAACCACAAAGCTTGATTTTATTGCTCCAATAAGTGTCACAGTTCATTACAACTAAGAAAAAGAGGCACAAATCTCTTGCCAAGTGCTAAAAATGGAAGGTTTTTAGCTTACAACACTTGTAATAACCTGTGAAGAAGGAGAGAAGAAAAATGGAAATGTCCAACTCCTTTAAAAAATGAGATCCTTTTACAATATATGAGGCAAAGAAAAAAGTAACCTGAAAATCATGCTTCAACAACCAAAAATTGGCATTAAATAGCCTAGCGAAGTGATGAAGTATCGTGCAAAACCCATGCCTTAAGGTACCTTGCCTTGTGAGAGAATAAAAATGTGACCCCTTGATGCGTTTAATTCATTTTGTATGCTTGTAGGTGATCATTTTAATCTTGTATATTTTATTGAGTTTCTACGTCACCTACCATCACCAAATCCCTGATTTCTTGTCTACAATCGAAAGTATACTTAATTCATATCCCATCTATACCAAATTTGCAAGAAATGGACCACAGGAGCTTGAGTTAGGGTAATGTGGGTTATGGAGTTCATTCAGGAAGATTTTAAAAACTTTCAACATCTGTATTACTTTACCATTCCCCCCTCAACACTTAGCCAAAATTTTAACTTAGCTAAAATTTTAATTTTTTGATTTAACTGGAATCAGGTATTGCAGGTATATTGGGGACCCGTGGAACTATTTCTTTAAGTTCCTCCTTTCAACTTCCCCACATCTAACATCATTCTACACTTCACTATTTACTCCCCTTTCCACATGTCTCCTTTTAATTTTAGTGTAGGGTTTTATATGTTTCGGGGAACGTGGTCAAGGGTGGAACTATTCCTGTCAAGTTGGTTGGTCCTGAAAACCTCAAACTCCCCGATCATTAACTTTGTCTCCTTGTTCCATAACTCAGTGAACTCATGTTAGCTCACTGATTTAACCTTCATGCTCGATTCCCCTTAGCCATGTGTCTATGTGCTACTAGTGCAAGTGTTTTGAGGGTGAGGGGAACTTCTTCCCGCGGGGAACAAGTTCCCCACACTTCTTTTTATTCTGCAGGTCTAACTCTCTCGCAACAATGATCTCCAAATCAGAAATATTGGCGAGTTCTTCAAGCTAACTTGGTAACCCGTCCTTAGTTTGCAGACACTTCGGTCCCACGAGGAATAAGAGCCCCACGGGAAAATGTACCTCTGGGCCCTCGCCAACCCACATCTCCGTAACACAAACCAACCCCTCTACCAAAGTAATGTAGACCAAAGGCCCCTTTGGGGAACTGAATACCTCGAGGCACTTGTACCCCCTAGTTCATGTGGCATTTGATATCCCTACAATAAAAATGGGGTGGTCATACTTAGTATAAATTGGCACAAGCTTTAGTTCCTAGAACCCTAGATCCACTTGCACAACACTAGAAAACACCATTTCTACCCTTCAAAGCCAATTTTCTTCATACTTAGCCAGTTTTTGGGGATTTTTAGGAACCAAGGGCCATAAAAATAGGAATAAGATATCCCCAAGCTATTTTTTTATACCCCTATCTCATTTTTACCCCATTTTAAACCAAATTTTCCCAAGTTTTGAAACTTAACAATGGGTAAAAGCTCTCCAACTATTCCCATTTTCTCCAATTTTCAGTTAACTCAATTCTAAGCCAAGAGAAAACAAGATTTATCAGAATTACCTCCAAGGGGTGGATTTTGGTTAACATTACCTATCAAATAAAAAAATAATTCAATTACTAAACAATGTAAAGAAAAATGACATATAAACTGATAATTTAAAAAAACAAAAAATATTAAATGGTATTTGTACAAGTGAAAATTGACATGTGACCTTCACTTGTAGTCAACTCCCCGAGGTCGTGTCGAGGCAGCTGATGCAGATGTATGGATGGCTAAATTATAGTGAAATGCAGTGGTGGGTGAAAGTGTGTGTAAATGGTGTGGATAGATTGTCAAGGCAATACAATGTCTTCAACTCATAATAATGGAATTTGATCGTCAAGTGCAACAAAAGCCTTTCTAACATGGATGGGTCGAATGGATGGATTAGAAAGGATAACAACGTAGAGACTCCAATCAATATCTAAGGTCTGCATATATCCTCTCTACTAGTTGTGGAATTCATGGGAAACCAATGAGATCCTCGTAAATACTTCCATATAGGGTCATGGAACAAGTGAGAAAGGCTTGCTTTCATGGAATCTAGATCTGGTTGGTGGGAGCGTTCTAAAATGTGAGGACTAGTTGGGATTCCTTGTTTAGAGAATTCAATTGTGATATGATATCGAGTATTAGTGGTGATGTATGGAAAACCAATGTGCATAGACTCATGTCAATGTCAGTAAATAATTCTGGCATGTTTGGTTTGGGACTGTAGGATCACTTCCAAATGTTCTTGGTTGTTGGGGTCCTTGTATGGTCATATGAAAGATCAAATTTTTTTTCCAACTATCCAATACTCCTAAGATTTTTCAACTTTTATGTTTAAGACAAGGAGGTGTGATCTTCTCGAAATATCTCACTGGTGTTCTAATAACTTATATGCATAATCTTGTATCTATGTCGGTAAAAATGTCTCATGCATCTGATTGCGGAACTAATGGATCACAACCAAATGTTTGTTCTCGTCCGGGTCCGTTTATAGTCATATGGGAATTTTTTCTTGTTGATGTGAATTTTTAAATACTTTCAAGGAAATCTATGGTTAGGTTGGTTTGACCAAAACTCATACGCTTTGTCTTCCTCAATGTTTAACTCTCTTAACTGTTCAGTGATTTTTTGTGGATAAGTGATTGTTTTAAAGACGTGAATTCTAAGACCTTCATCTATGTATGCTAATGCTATCAAAATATTTGGATGAGGCACTATTGGCTCGAATATGTAATCATTGGGCTCTCTAGGGCCCGTAATTTTCATGCAAGATATAATTGAATTAATCTAGTGAAGCAATTAATTAAACAAAGGAAATATATGCTATGTTTTTGTATTTTCAAGACATAAGCTAATTAAAGCAAAAAAGGCAGCTAATCTAATGAAAGTAAATATTTTTTTTGTTTTATGTTTAAATGAGGAAATAACAATAACGATTCTTACTAAATCTAAATCCTAAAACAAATAAAAAACCCGGATTTGGATGTTTATATGTGCAGAAAGGAAATCTGTTTTATTTTAAATGAAAGCTTTTCTAACTACGAATGTAAATCTAACCTCAATTTTGTCTCAGAAGCAAAAGAAGAAATCAAATCTTCTTGGAAGATTTTCTTCTTTGCAACTTCCCCAACAAAATAAAAGAGGATTTTCTTAAATGCATTGATGTTTGAAGCTATTCAAAGAATGCTAGTAACTATCACAATGATTTCTCTACTCTATTTGTTAATTTGCATATAATTTAGAAACAAAAAATTTTAGTAAATGAAGGAAATAAAACAAATGCTCCAACCTGGAATACAAAACAGTGGCAATCCAGATGTGTGGTAATTAGTCCCCTCAGTTTATCTTTTCACTTCCTCATGTCCACGTGAGTCCAGAGGTTGGGAATGCAGTGAAAACAATAGAAGGAAAGCGTTGGAGAAATGTGCAACTTGAATTAGTAGTATAGAACAATGAAAGTGGAAGAAAGATAGAACATGTTGAGCAGATAAAATATAGCTCAAGGATGAAAGATCATAAGGATTGGGCATGTGGGAACAAGGTGCATTTATGCACATGGTAGTATAGTAAAATAGGAGTGTACCCAGAAACAATTTCGAAACGAAACTTAGTTGCTTTTACAAATCAATGCTATTTTTTGACACGGAGTGCAGAGCACATTAAGGTATGAAGACTTGCAGTCTACGCAAGGTTATTTTGGGGCAAGTGGAAGATCGAGTGCCATGCAGAGTTTTGAGCTATTAATAGGATCTATACTAGGGGTTAACTATATGAGATCAATTATTAGCACTTGCATACTTTTTTATTCTTTTGTAAGAGTGCATGGCTATTATTAGCATGTAGCCTATTCTTGGAAGGTACATGGGAGGTGAAGGGAAAGTCCCCACCCCTATTTATATGTATTGATTTGTATGGTATGGATATTTTGTTTTATTATAGAGTCATGCTGTATAATTTCCAGCATGCATGACTATGGAAATTGGATCATGATGTATGAAGATTCTATGTTTTACAGGATTTAATATAATGGATAACATTGGCTAGATAATGGTGTTATATTTGACGAAATATGGTTCTTGCATGGTAAATCTCATTATAGTCATTATTTATTCAATCTTTCATATGGTTTAGATCTAGATCCGGTTTATGTGTTGTGGTGTAATTGATTATTTGTTATGGATCATAATTATATTTACAATCATGCAAAAAATTGTGAAAAAACTACTCTAAAGAAGGACCTGGTACCCTTGCACACTTCGAGTGAGTGCTCAGTCCATTCTGAGTGATGTGTCACGCACATTGGGATTTTTGGGTATATTCTAGCCTACATCATTAGTTTCGTTTTAGGGACCTCTTTCTTAGTTTGTTTTTAATAATGTTTCACGATGAAGACAGTACCAATTGACCTTGGATAGTATTGAAGAGTGGTTAAACAATCTCAGAAGAAGAGTATGCTCGTATATTTATCACTAGACCTGATTTTAACGTACACACATGTGGGTTAAGTAGAGTCTGTATGATGAGATGTATGAGAATTTCTTTTCCATCTTTCCTATAGAGTTGTATGAGTGGCTAGTTGCTTACGCGTCTAAGAGGAATTGAAGGTTTCACAAAAAAATTTAGACGTAGGAATAATTTCTAGGACTTGTATGATGTAGATCTGATTTGGACGCACTCTATGGATGTTTAGTTCCATGGTGTTGTTATCTAACAATTCCCCCCCGGAGTTATCCTTGAGTAACATGCATCAGAGTTCTACTTACTCTTGCCAAGCAAATTAGATAGAGTTCAGGAAAAAATTGTGAAAAGCTTAGCTAAGATCCTTGTCCTAGGGGTGGTATTGGGACATTCGGGACACCAAGGCGCAGTTCGGCCGAAACACTTCCAATTTGGAAAAGCGAATCACTATTGACAAGCTGGAAAAAAAGTACGCGGAGGGCGCACGTCGGCCGGTTCGGCCGAAAAGGAAAATTTTAGCACAAAGACAAGTGGGACCTTGGGACGTAAAGGGACGCGAAATAAGCCGAAGGAGCCTTCAGTTTAATCAGATCACAAAAGACGTGATCTGACCGAAGTAGAAAGCGGATCATGGAAGCCCATGGTGTTGGGCGAACCGGAAGAATGTTTCCCATGACAGGATTTGGGACATCCGGGACACGTAGAAGACGCGGCGCTAGAGCATCTGCGAAACTCCGGCAGGCTCATTTAGGACGAATCATGGTAGCATGAACCCATGTGTCACCTTTTGAAAAATCGCAAAAATTCAAAGGGAGTGAGTTTGTCGAGCATGGGCATGCATCTAAACCAATGACCTAGCAACCTAGCGTGTCCACATTTTAAGGTTTTCCACAATTCTAAAGCCCCGTGACACGTAAGTCAAGCTAGTGTGTGCATCCACGGGCCTGCCGGAGTTACGCGTAGACAGCGTCAATTTGCATTCAATTTCAGGAGTTAATCAGGGAGATGATTCATATATGGTGGCACCCGAAATGTTGCTTCACGTCATCAATGCTTATTTGGAGGGACCAACTGGAGTGTATTTTTGGCTTTCGGCATCCATCGACATCATAATCACGAGCGCGTAGAAAATTGATATAACATGTGGAAGTAGCAAAACTTTTCATACTTGTGAGATTCTAATTTAGCATAACCGTTGGAACACAAAGAAGTGCATCCTCTAGTTTTTTCCTACTTGTAAGAGGAGGATTAAGAGGGATAGGTGGCTGGGCAGGTAGATCTAGTGGATCTGTGAGGTGGTTGAAACACAATGAGGAAATATAGGCTCTAGGTCTAATGGGCATAGTCTGCACAAACCTCAACAAATTTATATGGAGATGTATCTTCATCTTCCTGAATATCTGAGGCATGAAGATGCAAATGAGCACAGGGGACACATGTGTTAAATACTATGGTGCACTTTTCAAGGGGGATTACATGCCTCCATAGCGTAAAGATAAGTCAGTTTGTAATTACATTGAATGGGCATGTGCATAGTCTGGTATAGAAAGTTTGATCCTGATTAGAATGTGTGGATTATACAAGTCCCTGTACGAGATGCCTCTGAACTTAAAATCAGTTTTATATCCAGGAGTTTGAGTCAGAAACCTGCGCCATAAGCACACTTAAGGATATTAAGCAAGGCACTACTAAGAGTGTTTGAGAATATGATGCTTAGATGGAATTCAAACCCTTTTGTCTAAGGTATCTTATGGCATCCACTGCGAACCTCTCATGCACAGTGGTTTGTTGGAGGACTAGATCACACATTTACTAGAAGAGCGCTTTCACATAAGACCTTTACAGATCCATGTGAGGCCACTTGAAGCATGCTGCTCTTGCACTGAAGTCGCAGTAGGAAGTGTACGACACATGAGTGAGCCCAATTTTGGAAGCTTCCGGATTGCAACAAATGGCCAAGCAATTGGAGAAACTATCTGCTAACTTGGCACATGATACATGTAGTGGAATTTGGTGTACAGGATTCTTGAAGTAAAAGGGCATACTAAGGATATTTTTCCCTCATAAATGCCCGAGTGCTGATCTCATTGTTAGCTAGATTGCGAGATATGTCATTTGGACCACAATTCAAGTAACTCCAGATGCTTCATTAGTTCCAACGTGTGATAAGAAATAAAGTGTCATGTTAGTGCAAGATTTGTAGGTCTTCCACTCATGATACTAAGGATTGAATGCTGATTGATTATATTCATGATGCCATTAATATTGGTGTACAATAGACTAGTATTTGTAAATAATTCCAAGGATCTAAAGGTGATTCTCATCATGACCATGATCATAATGAGGGGCTTGTTTTGATGGCACTGGCCATGGTAGAGGTCAAGGATACCATAGGATTTAGAGGATGAGGTGGGGGTGGAAGAATGATTTCCCTCATGGTACTTGTTATACATGTGGATCTCCTGATCATTATCAGAGTGCAAATGTCCTTAGAATATTGTTTGTTATTTTTGTGGAAAGAGTCTATAAGTATGAAGATTTCCCAGCTACTGCTTATGAACATTTGAGTAGAACGAGTCGGTAAGTAAGAAAACAAGGGTGCGGGGATGGTTAGAGTACAATGCGTGGTGGAGGACTAAGTGGATGCCAAAGTTAGCGCTCGACCTTGAGTTGGTACCTATGAAGATCATGGTACACACACTGAGGATGTGTGTGCAAAGAGCTTCTTCAACACTAAATCCTATGATTACTAAGGAGGAAGTATTACATGTGAAGTATCTTGACCCTATGCATTAGAAGGAGATTTATCAGGAAACAATGGACCAGTAATTCATGAATTTATTAGGGTGAGATACAATGTTTGAAGGAACAATCACCATAAATTAGAACAAAAGAAAGCATCTTGAACTCCATCGGATAGATGTTGATGATAATAAAGGAGGTTTGCAAGATGTTGTGCCAAGAAAACATTATTCCAATTGTTAGGGAACAAGTTGAACCTGAAATACTCTTTGCACACTGGGATCTTGAGCATGAGAGACAATATTTTGCATGCTAATATCCTCTCCAGAAGGATTTTGGATTATGACAAGGAGATTCATCTGAAATTTGGCTCATTGATGGTTGGACTTTTGAGTAACATCTTGATTGTTGCATACTTCCTTTTGTGCACAGAAGTAAACAGCTACTCACTTTAGATGTTTGGGTTTACCAGATGGGTAGACCTCCATTGTAATGTCATATTCTAATGTGTTGGTCATGGAAAACCAAACTAAGGCCACATTCAAATTAGGGTTTTGAAAGATGCATCAATTACTATTCAGGGGGCCAATTTTACTGGGGACTTTTTGAGGTCTTAGCACTTGTAAAAGCTTGATAAGTTTTCTTCATTACTTGGGTGCCCCTTGGTGTTATGCCAATAACGTTGACCTTGTGCTTCAATAAGGGTATATCAGCTTTGAGAATAAGGAGGAATGCTGTCATTATCCCTTTGACAGATGGAGAAATATGCTCCTTATGTAGAGCCCCTTAAGTGAAGAAGGCTTGAACATAATTTATTGTGCGCACCATTCGAGATATGAGAAGTTATTGATCACATCAAAGGAAGGAGTCCTCTAATGGGATGATGCATAGTCCATGAATGATACTACCAGTGTTTCATGTGACAACTAGGTCACATGGACACTTATGAAATGGTTGGGTGCAAAGTATGGAAGTGATCAGCTATGCACGTGTTAGTAAGCCATGCAGTATCAGGCGTTTGGGCAGCAATCAGGTACCTGGCAGTATACTAGGTGAAGAGAATCCTTATGTATTCTTGCTTGCTATGGAAGTTCAATTGGAATGTCAGGTGGAAAGAAGGAACATGTTAGTGTATACTCTGTGCGGGACAGAAAATAGCACTGTTGGTGGATGGTTCACAGAGATAATATTTTGAAAGTGATGGGAAATGAGGATTGCTTTATCTACTACATTCCTTTAAGGAGTAATGCACCTACTCAGATATCTGTGCATTTCATGGTAATGATCTTGTTCAACACCACATTCAGTAATGTGAGAGACTCTAGACAGAGGGTCAGGAAGATTTACCACCTTCATTTTGGGTGCACAAGCTTTATTTCACCTTGTGAGGTTGTGCGCATGCATGGTATATTTATGCAAAGTTGAATAGAGAGACTGGAAATTGGCAAGAACTTACTGCAGGTATGATTCAGACCTTTTGACTATTTTTCCACTAAACCTCCGGTGAATGAGGTATTACAGGTTATGAATCACTTAACTATGGGAGATAGTGTAAAGGCTATGAGGAGATCCTTCAGGAGCTGTTAGGAGAGTCAGACTTGGGGGCACGTTTTGAAGAGGAAGAAACAGATGTTGAACATAGCTTGGGCGTGCCTCCTAGAAAGAGAAAAGGGTAAGATGGTCTACATAGTTGATGATGAAGAGGTTGAGAACTTAGATATTGAGCACACAGAGGGTATGCGTGAGGTCCTAGATAGTGTAGATGAAAAGGCACGTGCCTACATGACCTATGAAGACCAAGAAGGTGAACATTGGAACATATACTGAACCTAAGGAGGCCATCATTGGAGATTATTAGTTTGAATCTGAAGTTGCTAAGATCATTGAGTTTACTGTGTGACTTCAAGATTTTTTCCCTAGGGGCTATCATGAATTAAAAGGATATACATGAATCACTGGGAGAGATGAGGATAAAACTAAAATAAGGTGTGCATGCCCAGTTCAGGAAGAGGCCTTACAAGATGAATCCGAACTTGTGTGTCAAGGTGAAAGAAGAAATTGACAAAATGTTAATTTCTAGGATCATTGTGCCCATCGAGGAATCAGAATGGTTGAGCCCTATGGTTATCAACATTAAGAAGGATGGAAAACTCATAATTTGTGTGGATTATAGGGAGTTGAATGTTGCATGTGTTATAGATCCCTTTCCCACACCGTTTACTGAAGAAATCTTGGAGGGCGTTGTAGGGTGTGAGATCTACTCCTTCACTGATGGATTCTCTAGATACCATCATGTGAGGATAGCTAAAGAGGATCAAGAGAAGAAAAATTTCACCACTAAATGGGGAAGTTTTTCATACATGGTTATGCCTTTTAGATTAAAGAATGTGCCTGCAGTATTTTCGCACATAGTGGTACCAAGCATTTCAGGATTTTATTCACATGTTCTTGTAAGTATATCTGGATGATTGGATAGTCTATGGGCTTATAAAGGATCACTGTGATAATTTGAGGTCTGATGTTTGAGATGTGTCGACAGTTGAGAATCTCTTTAAATATTAAGAAGTGCGTATTTTCCACACCCTTTGGAATTTTGTTGGGACACATAATCTGTAAATAGGGCTTACTAGTGGATCATGCTAAGGTTGTTGTTATTTTAGGCTTAGAGGAACCTAGCTAGTCAAAGTAAGGTGCATGGATTCTTGGGGCACATAGGATATTACAAAAATTTTATCAAGATGTTATGCCAAGATCGTCGTGCACCCCCTAGAGGAATTGTTGAAAGGAAAAGGCAATTTTTATTGGGTTGAGTGCATTGACAACAACGCACATTTGAGACTCTGAAAGAAAGGCTTACTACAACAGCCTATTTTGTGCTTTCCTTCATGGTCCAAAACCTTTTCATGTACATGTAGACACCTCTGACATGGCCATTGGTGCATGGTACTAGCTCAGTCCTAGAGAAGGTATTGTTGATCATTGTATTTGACTTTGCTAGCATGAAGTTGACTCCAAACAAAACATAATTATACAATGACAAAGCGTGAGGCATTGTCTATGATCTACGTGCACTTCACAAGTTTCAACATTATTTGTTGGTTACACCTTTTATCATTTTATACAGACCACATGGCACTGAATTACTTAGTAAATAAGCCCATTTTACAGGGGTGCATATGTCAGTTGGGTACTGTTATTCCAGGAGTTTAACTTTAATGTTGTGGTTAAGCCTAGATAAGAGAAATTCTGGCCCATACCATTTATCAAGGATTCAATCAGGAGAGGATGCGTGCAGATAATTAAGGACACAATATCCAGATGCACAACTATTTAGGTTAAACCACGTGCCTTCAGACTTAGAGGATATTGTTGTATTTTTACGCACATAGGTGTGGTGCCTAAAGGAATGAAGGCTTTAGAGAAGAAACAACTTGTCATTCACGACACGTCCTTACATGTTGATTAGTGGAGACTTATACAAGTTAGGTTCGTGATGAAGTTTTGTGCATCAGTGTGTACTTGAGCATGAGCATGTGAAGCAATTATGGAGGAGGCTCATGGTGGTATTGCAGGTGGACACTATGCAAGGGATGCCACCTGCGCAATATTCTACTAGTTGGTCTATGGTGGGAAACATTATACAAGGATTGCAAAGAGTATTGTCAAGGCATGTGACCATTGTCCAGTTATCTTGGAAAGCCTGGGCATAGAGATGAGATGCCTTTGAGGCCTATTACTAGTGCATAACCTTTTGAGAAGTGGGAAATTGAATTTTTGGGCCCTATCTCCCCAGCCACATGTAGGACATAATCACACTATATTATAACTTTGTATAAATTATCTTACACAGGTGGGTAGAGGCAACACCTACAAAGGATTGCACAGTAGCTATAATATCAAGGTTTATATGGGAAAATATTATCAGCAAGTATGGATGCCCTTTAAGTTTAACAAGTGATAGGGGTACTCATTTCCTTAATGAGACTATCAAGATATTACTGGATGAATTTATGGTTGCACACCATAAAAACCCCTTATCATCCTCAAGTGAATGGAACTGTTGAGGCCTTCAAAAAGATATTGAGCCATACATTGACAAAATTTGTGATGTTGGAAGGAGAGATTGAGATGATAAAGTCTTCTTTTGTACTTTGGGCATACAAGACAACCTATAAGAGGTTGAATAAGGCAACACCTTTTTAGTTGGTGTTTGGCATGCAGAGGAAGTTCTACACATGGAATTTATGTTACCTTCTTTGCGTATTACGCACACAGGAGGTCTGGCTGATGAGAATGCATTGGAAGAATGCATATTGAAAACTGATGCAGCTAGATGCGATGTGCACACCATAGTGCGTTGGAGTCAGAAGAAAGAAAAATCCAAGACATAAGGCATTGCATGATAGGTACATCAAGGATAAGAAGCTTGAGGTTGGGTAGATGGTACTTTTTTATGATTCAAATTTTTTACACCACCCTGGAAAGCTCAAGGTGCATTGGTTGGGACCGTATGTTATCACTTATATACTTGATTCAAGCACTTGTCAAGTTAGAGGCGTTGGATGGAACATGGTTGCCTGGTTACTTCAATGGGAGTAGGCTGAAGCCCTACTATAAATAAGTCTTCTTGGTGTTTTTAATAAGGTAGTATTGCCACTTAGATTAGATTTCCTTAATGCATTCCATTTATATGTGTTTCCTTCATCGTTGTCTATGCTTTTGTCAATTTAGTTTAGTGTTTTGTGTAATAAGCACACTTGCGTGCCAGAAGCTTATTCCTACTGTAAGTGTTTTCATATGCAGAGGACTACAAATACCCTTAGTGTGGGGTGGTTTATATATAGGGTTCATTTAAAAAGTTTGATTGTTATCTGAAGATGGGTATGCATAGAAGATAATTTTGTGCAAGTGCTCAAAGGAAAGGTGTGGTCATAATTAGAAAAGAAAACATTGCTCATGAATAAAGACCACTTATGGATGGAAAAATGAACATGCATAGTATAACACGTAAGGTAGGCTGCAACAGGATTGAAACTACTTAGTGAGAGTAGGTGCAGTGGCAAGGTACTTCACTGCATGAGGGCATGTGAAAGGAGGTATGTGGTTGAGAAGTAGGAGCATGTGCCAGAAGGTTATGACTATGGCGTGGAGATGAGCAGCGCAGAAAACTTGACAAATGATGAATTAATTTTGGGAATGGTGGTAGGTGAGAGTCAATAAATGTGATAAAAGTTTTAAAAATCTATATAAGGACAGTGATGTGGAATCATTTTTACCTTTTCATACAAGATATTTCGAGTGAATGATGGCGAGCAAGCTGGCGAGAAAATTATGAAGTGTGAAAAGTCTGAAGCACTAGTTTTATTGTGTCTAGATTTATGCACTGGATAGTTATACGCTCCATTTGGTGAAGTGTTTGAGTGAACAGACACGTGTGAAGAAGAAGATTAACAGCTAGGGTTTGGTTTGAGCTAGGGAACACAAAGTTGAATTGCAGAGCTCGGAAGAGGTAAAAAGAACACGCCTTTTTAGTTGATATGGAACCCAAAAGAGCACCTGGAGCTGGTACAAGGGGAAAGAAGAAAAAGGAAGTTAAGATTGAAGTGGAAGAAACTCCTCGAAAGTAATATTTTATGAAATGCAGTACCTAGAAGGTGTTTTTATGGGCCACGATTGGGATTCACACATTTATCACTACAAAGTTAGCAATTACAACCACAAGAACAAGGATACCAAGGAAGAATTAGAGAAATTTCTTGTGGTGAAGACCTTGAAGAGAACAACTGAATGACATGGTGGTTTACGATGATGCGCGTGAGAAGTTATTGACCAAGGTAGGAGTTTTATAGTTGTATGAGCTCTCGTATTTTAGCAAACCTGAGAAGTTGTACCAGTGGACTCATGAGCAGATTCCATGAGGATACTTCTTTTATTTTGTTGGCATTGAATGAGGATCATCATGCCTTTGATTGAAGTTTAATAGGGCTAAGGAGTATGGGTGTTGAGCTATGAGTAGTGACCTCACTAACAAGGAGGCCATATAAAAGATGAATAAAGATCTTGGATACACAAAAGGAGGGCATGGGATGGACATCCCTAAATTGTCAGAAGTATCCAGTCATTCAGGTAGTAGCCCATCTCTTGAAAAATATTAGCAATCAAGAGTGATGGTCCCAGTTAAACAAGGATTGGCTTCATGTTACATAGAAAATGACAGAAGGGGGTGTATATAACTTAGCAAATTTCATTGCTGAGACAATTGTTGAGGAAACACAGGAAGGTGAGAAGATCAACTTTGGCAGCTATACTTTTGTCATTAGTTTTTGTTGAAATTGGGGTGCCCAATGGGCCAAAAGATAATATGTGAAAGTTTCTTGAAGAGAAGAAGTCCTTAGCGGAAATATTTTCCAATTATACTTGTGATAGATCAATTAGTGGACCCTTCAAGTAAAGGGTAGAAATGTTCTATGAGCGCTTGCGCACCGCATTTGAAGAAGAGTGGAGAATACACAAGGAGTTAGCTTCAGTATTGGATTAACAAGTATAGTTTGTTGTGTACCAACACTTTTGTATTGGACGTTCTTTGGGGATGAAGGATGGAAAATGGAGCCCCTAGTGTAAGCTGTCCATATGCCTTCATGACACGCTATTTTCAAGCATATGTACATAGGTTTTTAGACGTGTGTTGGTTGTTGTTCAATGCTGACAAGGTAGATTGTGACTACCACACACTGAGGAAGTTCATATGTTTGTCCAGGTAAGACTCCTTACATTGAAAGATTAATTTCAGATGATATTAACATGAAGGTTGTGAGTTTGGTGACTATGAAAGATGGACGCAACTCTGGTATATATATACTTGAAGACTAAACTACAAAATGGGAAGTATTTGGAGAATGAATTCAAGCTCCCTAGGCCACCCAAGGGAAAACATACTTTGGGCACTTTAGAGGAAGAGGATACTTTTCCCGTTGAAGAAGAAGAAGAAGAAATTCTTGAAGATATTGATGGGTTGGAGCATAGGGGTAGAAGACACCCTATAGGTTGGAGAGAAGAGAGAGCATGAGGTGACTCCTCTATTACAGAAATAAGAAGATGAAGTGTTGGGGACAGGCGCATAATGGAAATAGATTCAAATCAGACCATTGAGGAGCCACAATTTAAAAGGGTGTTGCAAAGAACAAGGGCTTAAAGCGTAGGAAGCATCACAACCTTTAAAGATGGTCACCTAGGACTTCACCTCAGAAGGTAGATCCTGAGAAGAAGAAAAGGTGCAAGTTAAAGCTTAAGGAGGAAGAGGAGGATGAATATGGGGAAAGTGCACTAGGTACTCTAGTGCAACCTGAGAATACAGAGGAGCCTCATGGTGAAGAAATGAAGAATGATGAAGAGGATCTGAAGGAGACATAAAAAAAAGTAGATAAGAGTGATCCTTCAGGTGAGCCCCATACTACACAAGAAGGTGAAGGTCCAATTCTAGATTCAAACACCTGGGTTCCAAAAGGAAAGTGAACAAGGAAGGAGAAAGGGGGCAAAGACTATGAGACTCCTGTAGTGGGATATGTGGATGACACAAACAAAATCATACGTGTGTGGTTCCAAAGCACTATGGAGCCTAAGGATTTATATGGTTGGGAGCTGATGGATGAAGAAATGGAAAATGTATGCACACACGAAAGCAATTATCATGGTCTATGAAGACTCATATGAATGACAATCTTGATTTCAACTGTGTGTGAGGAGTCATGTGTTTTGTGCAGAATGAAGAAAGTGCACCCCACGTCCGACACATGAATGTTAAGCCTACTATCATGTCAGATGAGCAGGTGAGTAATGCCTTGGTGAAGGTATCTGCAGAGGTTACACATAGGAACATAGATAAAGTGGAAACCCTTGGGGCATTGATGGACGGATAATAAGGATAAGGATAAAGAGATAATGTTCCTGATAGCAGAGAAGGAAAGGGTTGAAACAAAGGTTGAAGCATTGGTAAGTATGGAAGAGGAAATTGGAGATGACATTTTGAAGGTAAGGCCACACCTGGAATCACAAGTTCTAGAAAATTTTCCTTATATTATGCATTACCTTCACACTTTGGTAAAGTTGGTAGTTGATGAAGGGCTCATACATATGCCAACACTAAAGGATGTTGCAGAATGAGGCAAAAAGGGAAAAGGCCACGATTACAAGAAAAGTTACAAGTTATGAATCATTGTTGTAGGCCTTGAAGGATGAGCTTAAGAAGGTGGATCAAGCTTTGACATATGTGTGCGGCACCAGATTCAATTATCAGAACAAGGACTATTGAAGAGGATAGTAAGGTCCTAAAAGAAATGAAGAATGAGACACTCAGGCATGTGGATAGGCTTGCTCTGGTCGAAGAAAATCTCAAAGCACTTGTAAAAGCCCAGAATCCACATAGGGAAAGGATGAAATGAATTGGGAAGCTAATTTCTCAGAAGATGGACTTCATGGAGGCAATGGTTTCCAACATGGCTAACATTGTCAGGATACTACAAAATGAAAAAGAAAACATGACTCAAGATGAGTTGGAAGCCATGGTTATAGATGTCCCTGATAAAACAGGTGAAGAGCTGAGTGATTGGAAGACATTAGAGGTGGAGATTAAAACTGAGTATCCATAATTGATCATGTCGGTAGAGGAGTAGAGCACCGAGTAGTACTTCAGTCTTTTTGGTCATGTAATTGTTTATTCTTTTATTTATTATTCTTTATTCTTATAGAAGTGAGTAGAGATTACCCATTTATGGGGGCGGAAATGCATTTAGTGTGGGGTAATGTTGAGCGGATAAAAGATAGCTCAAGGATGAAAGTGCATAAGGATTGGGTGTGCGGGAATATGGCGCGTATATGCGTGTGGTAGTATAGAAAAATAAGAGCACACCCAAAAATAGTTTGAAAATGGGACTTACTCACTTTTACAAATCAAGGTTAGTTTTGGACATGGAATATAGAGCACGTAAATGTATGAAGACTTGTGGGCTACATAAGGTTATTTTGGGGAAAGTGGAAGATCGAGCACCATATAAAGTTTTTAGCTATTAATAGGATCTATACTAGGGGTTAACTATAGGAGAACTATTATTAGCACTTCCATGCTTTTGTATTCTTATATAAGGGCGCATGGCTATTATAAGCATGTAGCCTATTCTTGGAAAGTGCATGGGAGGTGAAGGGAAAGTCCCCACCCCTATTTATATGTATTTATTTGCACGGTTTGGATATTTCATTTTATTGTAGAGTTATGCTATGGAATTGCTAGCGCACATGACTATGGAAACTAGATCATGATGTATGAAGCTTCTAGGTTTTACAATATTTAATATAATGGATACTATTGGCTAGATAATGGTGTTAGATGTGATTGAATATGGTTCTTGCATGGTAAATCTCATTATAGTCATTGTTTAATCAATATTTCCTATGGTTTAGATCTAGATTTGGTTTATGCACTATGATGTAATTGATTATATGTTATGGGTCCAAATTATATTTACAAACATAACATCTTAAACAAACTAATCTAAAGAGGGAATTAGTACCCTTGCGCACTTCGGGTGAGTGCTCAATCTAGTCTGATTGATGTGCCAATGTGCCTTAGAACTGAGATTGGCTATGCAATTCCAATAGGAAAGAAGGCAACTCAACAATTGTAAGGATGTGTAAAATAAATCTCTGGCCATTTGCTTGAAAAAAAATAATCATTTTATAGAAATTTAGATGTAGAGTGCACAAGCACACTTGGCAGCAATGAGACGCCAAATCATCACATGAAGAGGTAGTTAAATATGAAATCAACAATCATAAGTAAAATAAGAGTTAAGCATGAACAAATCAAGCCCAAATTAAGGATTGAATGAGAAACACATTAAAAAACTGAACTGGAGTTGAGTTACACACGTACAAAACACTAGTCAACATTCTGGAAAATGTGCACAAAACTGCCGCCCTACGCAGAGCGGTGATTACAGGACCGCTGCCATGCTCAGGGTGGCGGTTACAAAACCACCACCCAGGAAGGGCGTCAGTTTTGAAACTAAAGGTGAAAACTAGCCTAAAACGAAGCAAGAAGCTAGGAAAAAGCATGTGGAGGCTAAGTAAGGCAATTTAGGCTACAAATATAAGTTGCAAATAGGTTTAGGAGCTCGAACACCTTCTGAAAAGATATGAATCATCATTGCGGACCTTTTGTAACCATTTTATGACAATGCAGCACATGAAAAATTTTGGGTGTGTAAATATTTCCCCCTCAGAGAAGTGTTTCAGCCATGAAGAGGCATAAAACGTAGAGTCTGAGTATGGCATATCTGAAATGGGGAGTTATAAGCATATACCTAACATGCCTGTGTGGTGAAATGTTGTCATCCAAGCTCCCGCTGCCTACAAGATGAAGGGAGAACTCAAGTGCAGATAGATAAAATATCAAAAAATAAAATCTAAATCAAAACAACAAGAGGAATTACGATTTTTGTGGAGGTAGGAATATACCTGTGCCAACGCTCCAACCATGTGGTCACATACACTTGAAACGAAGATAAAATACAACATATATATTTGAATACAGTTCATTTTCTAATTCATTTATGCATATCCTATTAGCGATTTTTGAGCTCTAGGCCCATGGTGACCATTTCGAGTGAGATTTGCAGTCGAAATGACCGTTGTGACAAGGTGAAGATGGCCCGAGACTGAGAAACCCAATGACACAGAAAAAGGTTAGTTTTCCTCAGTAATTAATTTTGAAACCTAAAATGTAAAAAGTTGAAAATCTAAGCCAAGTGGGGGATATTTTCAAAATTTCTTGTTTTGAAATGGTCCCTAGGGGGGCGCACATGGGGTAGCCTTTTATTTTACTAAAAATGGTCTTTTTTAACATTTTTTTATGACGACCCATCATTTTTTCACAGGACCACCCACCCTACCAAGGCGGTGGTTACAAAATCACCATCCTAGCAAGGCGGCAGTTAAAAATTTGCAACCCTAGCAAGGTGGGGGTTATAAAATCACCACTCTCCATATGACAAGGATACTGTCAATTTTGGGACAACGAGTGAATTTGACATGCTTAGATCAATTTTTTTGGATTTTGTTTTGTTTTGTAATGTTTTTGATGAGCTTGCCTTACATTATTGACTCACTTTGTTATTGTTTTATGAATGCAGAAGGAGTATGTCTTCTAGAGCCAAGAGAGAGAGTGTGTGTGTGTGATTAACTACCAGCTATACTAGACTAGTTGACACATGTATAGATAAACATACTACACCGGGAAGGGACTTGGAGGATTTCACGAGTGCCTCACATTATACCTACTAGTTAGATTTTGTGTGATTTATTCTCTTATTGGGATGCGAACTGCAAAACTTTCCAATTTTTGGGGGTTAGAGGAGAGTGGACCATCACTCTCAAGGATGTATACAAGATACTCGGTGTTCCCATACTTGGCGAATGACTGAATCTTGAGATAGTGGGATCTACAGATAGGGCCAGGCCTTTGGGCCACTTACTTAGGAGATAATGGGGTGTCACCAGGCACCAAAAAGGGTATGAGGGCTCCTTTCTATCCCCCCACTTCTCCTATCCCTGCACTCTGTAAGGCCATCCTTGGTATTTTTTCCTCATGGTTGATAGGGGATAAGGGTGGGGACAAGTTGTTCTATTGTTGGGCCCCGATAGTGATGTAAATAAAGCAATATGGGTGAACCTATGCCTAGGGAGAAGATATATTTGACATTACATACCATGAGTTATACCAGGTGATCAAATTACAGGGACAGCCACTTAGTCATCCCACACTCATGATGAGGTTGGGTTTATGAGAGGGTCATCCCCTATCATAGGGGAGTAGGGGTATAGGATCCAGGGGTTGTCAGCAGTATGAGGTAGACCAATATGTTAGTGCTTAGGGTACCACATCAGCTAGTGGCTACCCTAGCTACAACGAACTTCGTTGATACACCATACCAGGACATGGCAGGATTATGGGGACAGATGGGAACACGGTGATAGGTTGTGCCACCACCAGTCAATTAGTTGAAAGATCATGGAAGGTGGAGACTCATGTATTTGGTAGAGTTCCTCAACAGTTTGGACTACTGTATATTGATGTCCTTTCCCCCATGCCAATTATTTACAGGAGCGGTAGGGAGTCTCGAGGTGGCCCATAAAGTGACCATGGTTGGACCATTGTGAATCCAAGGGTTCCTATTGCAATGAGACGAGTTGTCTGTACTCTTCAAGTAGCTAGACCCACACCACTTCTCCTACTCGAGGCCACACTTGCTCATAATAGGGAAGAGGAGCAAGAGGTACCGATTTGTATAGATTCCAATACGGAGGAGGAGGCGGAGGAGGAGACTGATGAGGAGGAACATGCTGAGGAGGTGATGATGAGGAGGATAATGACATTGAGTGACATTATAATTCAATAGATATCCATGGCTGAGTGAGAGAAGGAGGATACAGATATGGAGAGATTAGTTTTGGAGGACCCACTTCCTCATGAGGGAGGTGGAGACGAGGAGTCTGTTATGGGACAAAACATTGCCTCAAGAGGTGGGGAGGAACATCAGGCATCTACAGTAGCAACACCATCTGCACTAGATGATCCTACGTGGATGCATGGAGATCTGAGTATGTAGATACTCTTTTCCTGACTTTGTTAGATAGAAATGTTAATCACTATGTACCGTACTCCTTTTTTTGTGGTTTTCTAACTCGTCATTGTTTTCTTTGTTTTACAACTACCGCTCAAGGATATCGAGATCTTATTCATCAAGTTTGCATAGATACTTTTTTATCCCTTTGGGGAAAACTCAAGTAGAGCTGATTAAGGACTCAGGATAACCACTTTGGGCTGACCGACATACTAACGTGTTTGCACCTATTTAGAGAGCAATGGAGATCATGGCCACTCAGAACACATGGATCGATGCATATGAGATGACCAAAAGATTGATAAAGTGGAACCATTCATGTAGTGAGACCATGACTAGTGGTCACACTCACGGTCACTCACACCATTCATTGAATTCACGATGTAGGAGCCCTAGCTGCAGCTATGTACCATCCCAGGGAACCCACAGGGATTGATAGGCTATTGATCCTTTATTGTTTCGTTTCCATTTTATGAGGCACATATATGGGTTTCTTTGTATTTTCAGGCTCATTGCGAGTGTTTTGACCACGCCTAGTGTGTGACAACATTATACACAAACTCGATTTATTATGATATATATACAGATACCTATTTTTGGTTTGTTTATCCTTTGCATTAGAGTTGACTTATTTTGTGGTTTGCTTCACATATGTACTCTAGATGTTTAGAATTTTTGGTTTTGAATGCTTTCAGAATGTATGGAATGGGTGATGTATGCTAACAAAATGATTTCTTTTTGCTATTTTATAATTCTGATATATGATTATTAGTGATTAGTTCATGTGGACCAATTGTGGCAATATGTGATATCGGGGGTTAAAGAGCACAAAACGGATAAGGCAGAAGGCCCAAGAGTACTCTGAGAGTGAATAAAAAATCCCAAGAATGCCAAGGTGAGCCTGAAAGTGATCAAAGAGACCCAAAATTTTGAATGAAACATGATTGGTCCATGTGGACCAATCATAGGTCACTCAGGCTTCTGAGAGGTTAATACCCAGTAGGGTGGAGGCCAAGCTCATGACCCCATGACATGAGATCCTGAGACCAAAGTGAGGAGAAAATGTGGCACTAGTTTGAGTGGGAAATCATGGAAAGAGACGACTAATGAGGATGATACGTCTGGAAAAGGGAATTTAGAGGTTAAATTTTGTAGCCCCATGGCCTTCAATTGTGTTAAACTTCCTATGAATATTTTATTGATCATAAATTTTACTTGGGGCCACAAAATTAGACAAAATCAATCTCATTGGAAAGCTCTTGAGTAGAACTACATGTTGGGTGTAGTTTTAATTTGTTTTCACCCACTTTTGTGAGTAAATCATGATCATGGGTCTCAAGTTTTGTTTTTACATTTGGGATTCTTTTCACTACCTAGTATTTAATTTTTGGCTCATATCTTTTGACTCGGATGTATATTTCACCTATATATGTGATTGATAGAAAGGACATGAGAAGATTTTTTTTAGACCATTTTTATATATAATGGTGGAGTCTTGAGAGAGATATCAGTGATAGAATTTTATGCAATTTCAACTAGTTTTTCATCAAATGGCCCTCATAATATTATGCTTAAAAATGGATCTCCTCACTTTGCAATGATGTTTTTAGGTCCACATATTCCTTTAGCCCACCAAAAAGCATAGGGAGGATTTGGATGGTCTCTTTAATAAGAAATAGGTTGTTACAATCAGGGTAAATTTTAGGGGTGAATATTCGTGAAAATTTGAATATAAGGAATTTTGAATTTGGTGAATTTTGTACTACCATACGGTAGCGTGTTCAGCAAAATTTTATGGGGCCTAAAAAAAATTTGAATATAATTTCACCTTCATGTTATAATAACATTCTAATATATATAGGATTAATTCACCACAATATAGTCATATTATTTACATTATAAGCGTGTGAAAATTCCAAAAGTATAAGACCAAAAGCCAAAGGATTTAGGAAAAAGTAAAAGACTCAAGAGGTAAGTGAAAAAGAGAACTCTTTCTGTAGACTGGAAAGTTTATTTTGTGTTGATAAATGGAAACATTTATTTGTGTTATAGTCCAACAATAAATTATGTGATGACATACGACAAAACAAATGTGCAAAGTTGAATGTTAACAACAAAATGCTACCGGCCGGAAACATGTATATGTGTTACCGATAAGTAAGATTTATATGTGTTACCGACAAATAACAGTTAACTATGTTACCGACCGGTAGTAGTATTTTATGTTGCCTTCATGCAGCTTGCTTTTTTGTTAGACTACTCGGTTGTGTTGTTTTCCATCATTCTTAAGTTGTGTTAACGTGCGGTTGGATAAAGATATGTTTCCGTTAGTATTTGAAACTTCTATATTTTTTTCGCATGTGCAAACTTCAAAATCACCTATTCGATGGCCCCTATTACAAATGAGAAAAGAACTCAAGGAAAAAGAAAATGTGATATGGAAATTTCAAAATATTTCAGTCACCTAACAGTAACCTCCATGGAAAGAGGTAATTTTCACTCTTACTATGATAATGTTACTTTATTTTTTTTATTTACTTAGGGAAGTTGTAAGCAAACCAATTTCTTTCAAATGCAAAAAACCCTAGCAGTGACCTTACTCCAGATGAAATTGTCAATCACCAAAGTAATTCAATTCAAATTGACATTACTAAAAATCCCATTTCCCATCCAAATCAAACTTCTAATAAACATTCCAGAAACTCACATCAGAAATGTAAGAGTGGGAAGTGGACTATATGAAGGAATTATAAATTTGAATGATCAACCAAATATCCATTCATTAAACCCGTTGAACCTAAAAACAATATTGATACTCCTACATAATGAAGATGTACTATTTATAGTTGGAAACTAGACAGAGACTACAAAATGCAATTGAAGTTGAACACAATAGAGAAGGATTATGGGAAGGTATATGAATCTAAAAATCAAGATGATGGAACAGTTATAAAAATAACTATATAGAAATTTGAGGAAGATTATTTACATATGAGATATGCTGCAGAATATGATAATCATCATAAACATCTTTAGGACCTAGTTGAGAAAGGTGGAACAATAATGGATAGATTTGAAAAATCTACTGACGTAAGTCTTCAGGAAAAACTCATGCAATTCAAAATAGTATTTCACATTTTAAAGAAGGGAAGAACAATTTTAGATTTCATTGATTATAACATATTGTTTCAATCTAATGGATTTCCAAATATTCCAACAACACACTGGTCAAATACCAGTGCATGGGAGATGGCAAGGTGTATGAGAGAAATTGAAATCACTGATTTGAGAGAGAAGGTAAAAAATGAAAAAAATATCACATTGTCAATTGATGAGGTCACAGTAGTAGAAAATACATCTTAGGTGTGCATGTATGTCTACACTTTGAGTTTTAGTAACTATTTAAGGGAAAATCATCTACTAGCTATACACAAAATGATGGAGAACTGCAATGTTGAGAACATCTACAAACTTGTTATTAAAAATTTGAAGGAAATAACTATATGGATGATCATTCAATCTCTAAAAATATTATTTGTGTAGGAGTTGATGGCGCATCTATCATGCAAGGTCACAAAAATGGACTTTATATTCGTCTACGAACAAGCATAACCCCTTACATGATAGTTATTCACTATATAGTTGATACGAGACTTGCACTCATATATGTCAAGTAGTCCTAAAAGATTTTTGGAGTTTCAAAGATTTTATGTTAGAATAGAAAATGGTAAAAATTTGCTAAAAGATGTTGACACAAGATGGATATCATTGTATGAACCAACTTACAAGAATTTTTTAGGAATACAAGTCCTTAGCATGGTATATGTTCAAGCATCAAAGAGAAGTGGACAAGGCTAAAGATTTGTTGTATCACTTGACAGATTTAGAAACATTATGAAATTTATGTGGTATTTTTCCAATGCTGAAGGAAATAAATAGTTTGGTGAAACATGCTCAGGAAATATCCATATACATTCTTGATTTTACAAAATTAAGGAGATAAGTATGTATGATTTTAGATTCTTATATTGCACCCAACATTGGATTCAAAATTCAATTTTTAGTAGCTTCAAGGTTTAGACAGATACAAAAGATCCAAATAGCTATTTAAAGTTAAATATCAATGGTCATCTTCATATTTTTGTTGATGGGAAAAATATTCCAATGCACACTTTATAAAAAGAGCCTTATGTAATAGGTTCTGAACTTGAGGAAGCACCAGTCACGAGTTGTATTTTTGATGCTGGATTTTCTGATACACATAAAAATTTGATGAAGATATCTAAAACATTATCTTTTGAGATCATAGATTGTTTTAAAAATAGTGATCTGCTTGAGGCCATGGGAGTTGTAAATCCCATTTTTTGGAATCCAATGATTGATGAAGAACAAATAGCTACAAACTTTGGGAAATCCATGACTGCACTTATGGATTAGTTTTACAAATCTTCAAATGTTGATGGAGGGGAATTAAATGGTATATTGGATAAAAAATTACTCATAACATAGTCACAACATTTTGCATATACAATGTCTGATCAATATAAGTCTATTGTTGACCCAACAGAAATGGGAGTTGTCACACTATTGTGGAGAAAGATGTATCATAGTAGCATTCTGAGAGAAAATATAAGTGAATACTTCAAACTATATGAACTCATACAAACAATGATTCTTGGGTTTGTTGAAGATGAAAGGGTATTTACTGCACTTACATTTGTGAAATTAAAACTTCGCAATAGATTGGACAAGAATTGGAAACTTGTTTGAGAATCTATATTTAAAGATATTGGGTGAATACATTTCCATATGAATGAGCACTAGTTGCATGGACATCTCTTGCAGAGCGCAGGGCTGTTAATTAGATAGTGAACAATGAAGTCTCTAATAATGGTGAAATTGACATGGAATCTACTAGACAAGAAACTGTAACAGATATAAGAAGTGATGAAGGACCATTCAAGATAGGGTTGTTTCAGCTACCAGACAGTTGATTGTATTCATTTTTTAAAATATATATTGTTACTCAATATTTTTTTCATTTACATGTATTGTGCATATATGTTTGCAAATTTTTAAAATCCCTTCTATAGTTTTAATAATGTTTGAAAATAATAGATGGTAGACAGTTCATATTTGTGCAATATGCAAATTAGATTATGTAATAAAATTAAATTTCGTTACTTATAAAGTATGTTCAATATTTGATTTCTCACTATCAATTCCATAGGAACAATTATACGCAAATATATTATAATTCATATATGATATATAACATCGTGATTATTAGGATTAATAAAAACATAGCAGTCTATGACTGCAATAATCTTTACATGATTGATCAAGATTCAACTATCAACTTGCACATTCAAGACGCAAATTTTAATTTTTTATTTCATACATATTTGAAACTAAATTTAACAATGTAAATCCATATTCCATAATCCATGTGTATTATTCATCAACTGTTTCACATAAAGATAATAAACCATTTCACATGAGAGAAATAAAAAGATCAACAATTTCACATAAAGATAATGTTTTCAAATTTGATTTGTCAAATACTAAATACATCAATAGTAACAAATTTTAAAGTTTTAATTTAAGTTAATTGGACCGTTTTCCTTAAACAGATTCAACAACAACTACAACATTTGAACTATTTGGGATTACAACAGAATCTACTAATTATTTTACAACAACATTAATATTTTCTAAAAAAAATCTATTTTCACGAGTTGCATAACGTACTGAAACGATAGAAGGATTCTCATCAATTTTTCTCTTCAAAAGAATTTCTAGATCCAGTCGATGCTCCTTAATAATCCTCCACAAATTATTGTTTTTCTTGTTTAACATAACAAGTTTTTCTTTCAAACCAATAGCCCCATGGATACTCTCTCTCGCTTTTTTAAGGTGCTCACTTAACACCTGCACCTCTATCTTCAAAGTATGGTATTTTGACTACAATTAAAAAATCCCATAATTAGTATTTAGAATAAGATAAATGATAACTATATATTTATCTAAAAATCTACAAAAAATTAGAACTTGCCACGACCAAGTCTTTCTCTGCAATAGCAATAGTGACAAGATTCTTGTCATGATTCCACTTGTTCTAGTAAGAATGTGCCTTGACATTCAAATCAGCCAATCTATTTATTATTATTGTCAAAAATTCATCTCGGTTGTAAACATTATCGGTGACTACACTTCCTTTTTGTGCTTGAGCAATCATAGCGTCAAACGTCACCAATTGATTTTTAACTAATGAAAAAAAACTGTTTTCAAAATTATGATATCTATCATTCATTTCTTTTATCAGATATTTCACTCTAATCTCCCACATCTTCAAATTCTTAATGTTAGGAATAATATTGTCCATGACAAGGTATGTATCATTATCTGACACAAGGATGTCAAGTGAAAACATGGTCTTCGAATCATCATCCATTTTTTCCTGCCCAGTTGGGGAAGGAGGATCTAAAGAGCCTACCAGCTATGGCACTTGCTTACAAACAGATTGTGTCAAATCCTCGACATGAATCCCTAACACTGTCATGTCAAAAAAAATTCAAACCTGAGATTATCCTCATCCATTTCTATATTATTTAAAATAGGAGTGCCTTTGACACTTGGCATGCCACCAACCGAAAAATTAGGGAACTCAGATGTTATGAAATTCTAAGTTTCCCTACTCGTAGTCGTTCCAGGGTTAGGGAACACAAGCCTTTTCCCCCTACCATAAGTAGGTGATGGAGGTGGAAAGGGGGGTCGAAATGATGTACTCCTTGTGCATTGAGATGGATTCAAAGTAGAGAAGGTGGTCATGGGCATGGTCGTAGGATCAATTTTAGATTACCAAAGATCTGCGAGCATCAATAATTTAACAATATCAAATTTAGTAATTAGTATGTTGAAAATTTCAAATTTAGAAGACAAACACGCGTAGTAAGAACTTCAAATTAATAAGATTGAAATCAATAGATATTTCTTACACTGTTGTAATCAACATATTGTGGTTGTGGCACTAGGTGGAAGGGTGGTGGTGGCACTAACATGACAAATCCTCAATTCAACGAAAACTAGTTAAAAAGAATGATAGATTCATAAAAGCAATTCAAAAGACTAATATAAATAAATTTTAAGTCATTATTTATTAGTTATTTTGTACCATAACTAAAGGGCTCGGGTGATGATATGGTGAAAATTAATACTCTTCTAGTACTTTCTCAGGTATGTATGTCATGTTTGCACCAGTATGAGTAGACACTCTCAAATTCGTCGATGCAGATATGCAAGAAAAGACTACACATTAGGATGATGAAATTAGAAATATGTCATTGTCAAGAATCAGAGATTTATATTATCATTAGTCTGTAAAATAATTTCATAAAATTGAAACAATTGTGTAGTATGTAAAACTTAAAACTTGGATTTACCTCTACATTAGAAGCAGAGCACACTCTCTCCTTGCTCTGCAGCCGGGCCGAGTGGGAGGAATCCAAGGAACCACACATCCATTTTTCTAGTCTTAACTTTGTAGCAAAAGATTCATTGGACATGGTGACAACATGATCAATTAGATTGTTGTCACCAAACCCGTCAAGCCCAGCAGGGTTATGTGAGCAAACTGTTGCATGACAGTGTTCCAGTGTTTCACTTGCTTTTACCTGTTCATAACATAATTACATATTATGTATTTATAAGAATTAATTTAACAATGATTTTGTTTTTAAAAGGAATAGAGATTAAATTATTTTTTAAACAAATATTCACCAACTGTTCATCCAAAGCAATTCCATGTTTATTTATCTTCTCGTGAAGAGTGGTTGGAATAGTTGTGGATTTGAGTCCATAAAAAACCCCATAATATAGAGCAAAAACATAAAAAGAAGAACAAATAACTGCAGAAGGATTCAATTTGTCTTTTTCAAGTTCATAACAAATCTTTGATGCAAGATACGAGCATGAATCAAATTTAATGTCGGAAATGGTTTGAAGGAGGTAATAAATTTCCCACTAAGGAATGTCGGTGTATCTTCCCTGTAACACGATACAGGACTAGAAAAATTCCACCATGGCCAGGAGAAGGGGGTCTTTGATAGATTGAGATTTAATGCCTCTTTTAGTTGAAGTATTAACCTGAAGATCAATAGAGAGATTGTAATGAGACTTAAAAAATTTCTTTAGCTCATAAAAAAGAACGTCTTTGGTGGTTACATGTAATGTGTTTTCATGGGGCAGGCCTATTAGACAATAAATATCTTCAAGTGTTATTTTGATGTGAAATTAGTGGGATGGTAATTGAACTGTGAAAGTGCCATCAGAAGTATTATACACTTGGATTAAGTTATTTAATAATTTTTGGTTTGTCTGATATTGGGGCATGTAAATAATTCCATGGAAGCTTGACTTAGGAATCCAATCAGATTGATTGATTATTTTAGGTCTTCAAGCAGTTGTAGCAACTAGGGATATAAAATGTTTCGGTAAGCATACGAAGTTAGTTTAATGGTATTTTTTCTTGGGGGCATTATTCTTAAACATTGATTGCTTGAAAAAAGAAGAGGTTGGAAAATGGTAGATAAAGATACATGTATATGAGCCTTGAGGATTGTAGAAAAAATTGTGTGGCAGGTGGCACTAGTTACTATCAAATACCAAAAGACTGGAAGTGGACGAGAAGGCTGGAACTCTCTGAAAAATTCTATCTTGGATAAACTTGCATGTTAAAATAGAAAAAAATGAATGGGGATGGGTATATATATTAAGGAAAGTGTATTAAATTTGGGCAGTGGAAGACACGTGGCATATTAAATGTCGGAACACCATATATATATATATATATATATATATATATATATATATATATATATATAAAACTATATATATATTTGGGAACACCATATATATGTCACCATATAGGAACAACGTATACACAACAGCTATGCAACCTGCAGGTCACAAAAACATCGACAACAGAAAGCAAACATTTAGAACAATTCATGTTACCGACCGGTAATGATATGTTACCAGTTGACAACACCATGGCATCTGTCAGTACACTATATCACCTACTGACAATGTTATGTCACGGACAGGTAACACCATGGTTCCAATTTGCAAACATGTATTACTAGCCGGTAACACTGACATTTTGTTTCTGTATGGTAGCATACTGTACTTGTCAACTAGTAACATATTGTTGTATCATGCTTGTCAGCTTGTAAAACATGTAACTTCCGGTTCCTCCACCATTTTTGGAAAAATGGCTTCCTTTCGCCACTATCACAAAACCCATTTCCGTACATTCTCCTGCAGTGCGAATGGATTTTTCGTCAAATTTGCCACCCATTCTTGCTGGTGTGTGTTATGTTCCACATCATTAGGTGAGTCATCTCACTTAGGTAAGATCATAGGTCCATGTGTCATTTAGTGGTCATTATGAGATTCTCTTACATGTCAGTGCATCAGCACGTCAGTGCGTCAGCGCGTCAGTGTGTCAGCGCGTTAGTGCGTCAGTGCGTCATATGCATCATTGGGAGTTACACTTCTATTCTGGGAACGTAACTCCCCCTCTCTACTCGAGTTGTCATGATTGCAACACTGGGGGTTACTCAGCACCTCCTATATGTACACCCCATTTGATCTATGAGATAGAGGAGAGTTTTATGGCTTAACCAGGTTTTGCCCGTGTTTCAAATATTTGCAAGCATATTTGGTTGATGCTCGCTCCTCCTAAGATCTTTCCACACTATCGTTCGCACGTCCGTTGATGTGCACGTCGTCCCTCATGATCTTCGCTTGTAGGTTTTAAACCCTCTTTCATGGTATCAGAGAAAATCTTGTGGATTCATGCACTCTTCAGCGTTGCTCGTGTGTTTTCCAGCTTCTGGCGTGATCTTCAGATTCTCGTTGTGTGTTTCGTAATGGTTATTCTGACTGTGCTCTTCTTGCATTGATTTCATGTGTTTATACCTCCGTTCAGGTTGTTCGTGGTTCATTTTTGGGTGTTCGTGGGTTTTTCTACCTTGCATGTGGTTTTGAGGTACTTCAGAGTCTTTGGTTGTAGTTTTGGGCGTTTTATAGTTTCAGATCTGAGTTTTTCACGTGCTAGTTTTCTGAGCTCATCGAATAACTCACCCAACATTTCTTTTGACTCAGTCTGAACTCATGGTGGGTTTGCCATTTTGAACTTGCATCGGGTTTTTTTCTATTGTCTTTGACCTGCGTGTATGTTCTACTTCTGCTCATCAGTGTGCCCTCCTCCTCCGGTTCATGTTTGGTTGCCTCCTCGCCTGAATGCCGATGTGCTCCGCTGAGTGCTCCATTCTCTGCCTAGTTCGTGGTGTCCCAGCTAGTGGCACTGAATCCTTGGTTGTTTTTACACGTAGCAGCCATTTCAAACTCGTGCTCAAGCTTCATCTTGCATTCTGGGTTGTCATTAGCACGGTTTACATTCCTCCTAGGCTCCCACGTGCCCTCCTTTGCATTGGAAAACATTTTCTGACTTCTGCTCAGTCGTTGTTGTTTTGGTCGCCAACAACCTGTGTTTTGTTTTGCATTGGAAAAATGTTTTTTGACTTGTTTTTTTGTTCACTTCAAACATGTGCGTTTTAACGTGGATCCAGCTTGAACGGTTACTTCTCTGAGCTCAAACAGCGACCTACTCCTACACGTGGCACTTATTGTGCAAAGATTGTTTCCAACGCTTCTAACTGCTGGTTTCAACGTTGTTTTTTAACTGCTGGTTTCAACAGTTCCAACTCTCGGATCTTCCATATTGGTCTTCTTTGTTGCATCCAACCAGGCACTGCATTGGCCTTGTCACATGGCTCTGCTACTCCTACACAGGCCTGGCAAATCTGCACGTACAGCTCAGGTTTTTTACCTGCACAGCTCAGTCAAAGAGATGTTTCCAACATGAGCCCCCTCCTTTCCACCTTATTTTTTAATGTTTTAAGGTGTTAAAAAAACATACAGTATTTGGCATTGTAAATTTATTTTTAATGTTGTATTTTGGCTTGTATTATGCCCTTCCTACGAGCGTCGAAGACGGAGGGTGAGGTCCGAGGTTGGCAGGAGGCTAATCCACCCTCGCAAGCAAAACAAACTATGCCTAAAATTTGATGTCATTTCCAACGAGTACCCACACGATACCCTTTTCACCCATTTAGGGCACTTTTTTAATGCGTTTGCAGCATTTATTGACATTTTCCATCAGTTGCGGGAATCATTTTAATGCTATAACTTTTGACTCATTGCTCGTTTTTTAGCGCTTCTTTAGTAAAAGTTACATGATTTTTCACACATTATGTGATGAAATTGTTAGTTTTGTAAATGCGCTACTTTATAAAGTGCCACATTCTGGGGGGTTGACTGTACTCTTGGGCTTTCACATGCAGACGCATTATCGGCCGAGTCCAACGTCTTGCTTTTGTGCATCTTGAATTTTTCATCATGGAGAGTGCTCTTTCCAGACTTGAGCATCATAGTATTACTTTATAGCCTCCGCCACTTCTCACCGAGAGAGGGAACTATTCAGCTTGGCGTGCTTCCATGGAATGTTACTATGCCCACGAGGGTCTTTTACCCTTCTTGCTTGGGCCAGTTCCTGCACCCACTAATCATCGTCATCTGGAGGACTTCCTTGACACTTGCGACCACATCTTTGCTCACATGATGATGCATGTCTCTAGTTCTCTCTAGTTTCATGTGGCAGACTCAGATCCACCTCACTGTGTCTGGAGGATTCTTCAGTCCCTCTATGGAGACCCTTCACACACTGTCATCATTGTTGTTTCTGTTGATTCAGTTGTCTCCATTTCTTCATGTGATGGCAATTCCACTGATACAGACTCACTCGATTCTACTTCTGATGACGAGGATTGTGAACCCAGTTTTGATGTCGAGAGTACTACAGAGAACTCTTCTCCTCTTTCTCTCACTATTCCAAAGAATGTTAACACATCCCACATCTCATCAGATCTCGAGTAGTCTTCTACTCAGTCTTATACAGTCATCACACCTACCTCTTTTCCACCTTCAGTGTATGAGGCCCACTTCACTCCTCTACCTTCATTGGATTACTCACACCTATCTAACATCACTCTTCTATTTGTTGAGCCCCCTCATTGGGACGAGTATATGCTTAACCTTAGTCGTCTTTTTGCATAGTCTACTTGTGATGCACTACAGGTCCCTCATCCATCTACAAGTGTTTCAGAGGAGTTCATCATCTCTGTTGTTGGGAGTTCCCCTTCCGAGAATCATGTCACTTCCACATTTCCAGAGACCTTCATTGATCCAACCTCAGTTATGGATCCCTTTTCTGTTGTGGAGGATGTTTTGTTCCCTTCACATCACTTGGACATCCTTTCTACGAGTGTTCCTCTTTTTCACTTTGACAATTCTACGCACGTGGAATTACCTTCGGTTCCTTGGCACTCACTCGCTAGACCTATGTCACACTTCTGTGCACCAAACTCAGAGTTCTTCATGTTTCTACCTTTAGTTTCCTTTGTGGGGTGGGCAGACTTCCAGCACGTCATTTATGTCCTTCCTAAGGGAGGCACACAATTCATTACAGGTGGCTCTTCTTCAATCCAGAGGTAGAGGATCTCGTCATCGACATTCTTTTGGGAGACCTCTTAGAGTTGCAGAGTTTAGATCCATCCATAGCATCTTATACATTCCTCTCGTCTCCCTCTTCTTCTCTCTTCTTCTTCTATCCGAGAGATTACCTCTTTGTTCATGGGTACCCTTTCAGGCTCGTCTATGGACGAGACCCATATTTGGCATCTTTCTTAGATTAGAAGGTGTGTTTTTCTCTTGTGGTGGATGTTTTTCCCACTGGGTTTTCCTTCACTACTTGGGATCTTTTTCTTGTACATGGGTACCTCATCAAGCTTTGTGCCAAGACCCATTTCTCGTTTTTGACTTGCCGCCTCATCCTAAGTTACGATGAAGGGGGGTGTTGGTGTGTGTTATTTTCCACATCATTAGGTGAGTCATCTCACTTAGGTGAGATCGTAGGTCCATGTGTCATTTAGGGGTCATTATGAGATTCTCTTACACGTTAGTGCATCAGCACGTCAGTGCGTCAGTGCGTCAATGTGTCATATGTGTCATTGGGAGTTATACTTCTGTTATGGGAATGTAACTCCCCCTCTCTACTCGAGTTATCATGATTGCAGCACTGGGGGTTACTCAGCACCTCCTATATGTACACCCCATTTGATCTATGAGATAGAGGAGAGTTTTATTGCTTAACCAGGTTCTGCCCATGTTTCAAATCTTTGCATGCACATTCAGTTGATGCTCACTCCTCCGGAGATCTCTTCACACTGCCTTTCGCACGTCCATTGATGTGCACGTCATCCCTCATGATCCTCGCTTGTGGGTTTTAAACCCTCTTTCAATTCTATAATAGTTTTTGGGGGGGTCTTAAAATAAACCTTGGTTACAGTGGTCTTGGCTTATAGTCATGGTTAGAATAGACAAGGTTCAGCTCGAATTTGATCCATCTCTCTTGATATTGTGGGAAATAAATTATCCAATCCTTGATCTTATCTTCACAACAAAATATCTACCCTTTTCTTGGTGATTAAGGAATTTAATTGACCCAAATTTGATCTGCTTGCGAATATTTTATAGTAGTTATAGAGTTTGTTTATATTTTTTCCTAGTTGTGCATCCATGATCATAAATCATTGTAAATCCTTCAGAGATCCTTGGAATATGCCAAATGGTGGTTCTAGGTGGATTTCTTGATTTGGATCATCTTTTGGCATCTTTTGATTCTCTCTTCTTTCATTTATTTGCAAATGTAAAAAAAAATGTATTGTAAATCATCCCTCTCCTTGAAAATAAGGTTACTATGCTCTTTTTGGGACCTAGTTTTTTTATTGCCTCTGACCTGTGGTCTAAGTTTTGTAGATGAAAGAATTTATCTAATTATGCTAATAGTAGTCTGTGTATCTTCTATTTTTAATGTAATTTTGGTTATGGCTCACATTTTCCATCTATTTTGTGTTGATTGACTCATTACCTCTCTTTTTTTAGCATAGTTGTTGTGTATGGAATTTGTAAGGTCTCATTTCACTTTGTCTCAAGGTTTAAGAGAGGAAATATGATTTGGATGTGTGTTTTGGTTGTGGCTATTACCATCCCTCTAGATATGTATTATATCTTTTCAATTATTTAACTCATTGAGAGGAGATCCAATTTCACTTTGGTACATCACCACTTTCTTTTCCATGTTTCTCTCTAACCCTTACATTTATCATTTAATAGTTAGAATTAGTTTAGTGGTTAGCATTAGAGTAGTTTAGTGAAGGTAATTCGGCCCTTTTCGAAGGTATACTTCAAGGATCCAAGAGTCCCACACCTTTGGAGGTGGTCTCATGATGTGCAGAGATCCAAACATTTTCCTAAATCAAAAGGGTGCGCACAATTCTCCGCTAACAATAATTTTAGTTAATTTTTCAATATTATAAATCTCTAAAATTTATTCACTATACAATTAAATTTTGATGTGCTCAAATATATCCATTTTATTATTGTTCAATGAACTTTTCTTCAAATTACGATATGGACTAGTCACATTGCAACTTTTATCTAACGCAATGAACCTTATGAGGGAAAAAATGCCTTTTGAACTTAAAAGAAGATTAGAGATAATTTTACCAAGAGACATTCTACATGGTAGCAGGGTGAACAAGTTTTTGATGTCATGACCAAGAAAGGAAAAACCAACTGACATTATTTTAACCCATCCACTTTTGATAATAAGAAAAATATCCATACAAATGTTTAAATCATAAATATAATACGTAAATATTTAAATCATAGATAAAAATAATACATACAAAAAAAACCAAAAAAGAATAAAAGAAAAGATAAAGAAGTAGAGAAGGAACAATCAAATATCGAAGACATATACGTTAGTTGAACCAGTAAGTAATTATATTTTATTTGCATCTTCTATCAATTTATTTGGATGGTTATGCATCAATAGTGTGTGTGTGTGTGCACGCGTGCGCGCACACGCGCGTGTATGTGTGTCTATATATATATATATATATATATATATATATATATATATATATAAAAGGTTATACGATAGAGTTTTTAATGCAATCATAGTGAATAAATATCATTCTAATTATTAATAAAAATTTAAACATCTATACCTATAATAGAGTTATTAATGCAACAATAGTAAACAAATATCACTCTCATTATTAATATAATATCAAACCTATATAAAATTTACCTTTCCGTAAAATTTTAAAAAAAAATGTAAAAATACTTTAATAGTCATAGTGAATAAATATCGCTCTCAAAGTTTAGGTTACATAAATGTTGGCGAAATAATTCAGCGCGTTCAAAATTAGTGATTTTCGTCAATGCTCTAAGACTAAGTCCATCCTCTTGGGAATGGAGAGGCTCCCATTGTAGGGAATAATAAAATTTGTGAGTGTTCATTAGACCGGAGATCACATAGGAACACTCCACTAAACCTATGGAAAATTACATATATGGAATACAAGGAAGGAATTTACTTTAAAAGAGGTAAAGGGGAGATAGGGAAAATAGGGAGATGGTTAATTTTATGAGTAGGAACATAAAAAATTCACAAAATTAACTAGACTAGGTCCACATTCAATAGGACGGAGAACAACAATGTAAGAAATAACAAGATTAAAAAATCAAAGACATAAAGTTCTATTGATTTATTCCTCAAAGACACGGTTCTTTCTTGGTTGTTCAAGATTACAAAGCTTGCATAGTTGGAAAGTAGGAAGTAGAAGACCATAGACAAGGAGATAGAGTAAAGTAGCTTCTTTCTTGTAGCAGTAGGAGAACAAAAGCTAACCCCTTGGAATGGAGAAGCCATACCAATATATAGCCTTACAAAATGTCCCTTCATCTCCCCTCAAGTGAATTTTCACATTCCTACCACTTTTGACCTTTCATAATCGTATAGGAATAAAAATAATTTCTTTTATTATTATGAAAAATAATTTTTACAATACAAAATTAGAAGGTCACGTAAGTGAATAAGACAAAATTGTCAAAAAGTACAATCCCAATGAAAAAGTAGAATGTATGGAGAGAAGGAATAAGATAGAGAAGAGAGGAGTGATCAAGTTGGAGATGAAGAAGATTATAATGACGAAGAGATTGCTCTTGATGGACTTTATGGGAATTCTTTAGGGATGAAATCTTCGCCCTTGACCTCTTTTCTGAACTGAGCCACTACAAGTGTAACTTCCTTTTCTTTTGGGATGCACACATACCCCAAAACACGGATCCAAGTCTTAGGAATACCACCAAGGGACTTGTACTGTGTGAACCATACTTAATGATCTCCCATGATATTAGAGATAAAACCTCTAACCTCTGTAAGGGATTCCAATATATCCTCACTGAAGGAGAAAGGGCCTCATATCTCCTTTTGGACCAATTCTTGGGAAAAAAATTAGGATTCCCTCCAAGGATGAATGTTCATTGAGTGAAGGGGATCCAAGCTTCTGCACACTCTTACTAATTTCTTCCAAGATGACATATGCATATTCCTCACAAGAATCGAGATCTAAAATTACACCTTTTATCATTTCACACACGAAATTCATCGTGCATGACCAAAAAGGAGACAAGTTATCACCAGCAGATGCGAACACATTCTTGATCACTAAGGAGTGAGATTCGAGACAACTCATCTCAAATATCAATGGGAAAAAAATATCCCAATGGGCTCTTTCTTTATCAATCTCAACCTTTATTATCTTCACCTTGGAAATGGTGGCGAGGGAAAAAATTTATAGAGAGAGGATCTCAGGAAATATTTCCTTCCCCTTTTTATGAACTTCACCACTCATTTATCATTAGCTCTCCCCTGCATAGTGTGCCATTAAGATCTCTTGATCACTTGGGGATATCGTTTCCTCCACAACTTTATGGGGTTCTCTCAACATTCTTATTTTTTAAGTCATCTAGATCCATGTTTGTCACATAATTGTCACCAACATTAGGATACTAAGTGTTTAATGTGGAAATTGGATCTAAACATGAGTATTTGAACTTCATGGTGATGAAATCTAGTGAAATGGACAGGAGATCGATCGGTATGCAAATTTTGAACAAATTTTCAACACTTTCTATTTTTAGCAACTCCAACTCCAATTGTCTACTTTTAGCAATTTTCTAGAATTATCACTTTTGAGTGTTCTTGAAATGAAAAGAGTGACAGTGACTCAGCTAGAGACTCGTTTTCAAAACTTACTATTTTTAGGTGTGAGAACCTAGTAAAACTTACACTTTTTTAGTAAGAGGTATTTTGGGTGTTAAAATGAGATGATGGTCTCAAAAGTTTCATTTTTACTCCTGGATGCTTTTCTTCAAATTTTAAGGGTTTTCAATCACCAGATTTTTGTAGATCTAAAAAGGGAAAGTGTTCATGGTTGACATTTTTATTATATCCATTAAAAAATATCCATATCTATCTATGGAGGCAAGAGTGGAATCAAAATAAAGGTGCATTGTGGCAAGGAAGTGGTTCTCCAAATTTCATAGAGATTGTGATGCGGGGTTTTTTAGTCATGAGAAAAAACTTCATTTTTAGGCATGGGGCTTTCTAGAAATTTTCATTAGCATAACAACATGGAAATTGAAGTTTAGGAGGGAAACATACACACATTTGAAAATTCAAAAATAGATAAGTTTTTGATTTAAACCTATTTCTCCTCTTTTTACACCTTAACTCGTGTTTGACTCAATAAGGCTTAACCCAGGTCAAGTCGGGGGTTAGAGGGTGAGTTGACACCCATAAAAAATAGGGGAAAATTAAGGTGAGTGGACAATGGGGACACTAAGTTTGCAGTTTTGCATCAAATTGTGATAAGTGTCATCGTGTGCGTAGCATGTGAGGGAGATGGTGGGGCTGAAAACAAGCTTCCAGAGAGCTATGAGAAATGGTTTTACATGTGACCAGGGGTTTCCAGAAGAGAGTGGGAGCACATTTTTATGTCCCATATGTCTCCTTGGTTGTTGGGATAAATAGGGACAAGGGAAAAAAAAGCTTCAAAAAGTGTTCACCATGGGTCAACTTTCACATAAGGAGGGGCCAGATTGATCTAATCAAGCAAGTTTGCATGTTTCATAGCAACCTAAGTTAGTCACTTAAGTGACAGAAAAACATTCCACAAAACAAGGGGCATGCAATTTTTTGTCCTCCTCTATCCCCTTACACTTTTGGTACAAAGGGAAAATGGATAATAGAACTTCAAAAGTGCACCATGGGTTAAGGGGGTCATGATTCGCAAGTTGTGCATACACTACCTAGGATGCAAGTGAGGTGTTTTAATTGATGACAGTGAAACAATCATATCAACAAATGAAGGTGATACCTTTACGTTTCCCTCACTATCCCCTTGCACCAAGGGACAAGGGGAAAGGGACATCAGAGGTGAAAAAGTTCTCCATGGGCTTATGAAGTGTGTTGATGTCATCATGCCAATGCGACAGTAAAATATGAGAATGATTTTTCTATCCTGGGAGAAAAACTTTAACCATTTCGATGCTCAAATAATATATGATTTTGACATGGAAATGAGACATCCTGAATACAATGAGACCACCATTTTAGAATACCCGATTATGAAAATGAGATTATTCCTAGTCAATCTTTTGGCACAAAGGAGTAGCAACATTTTGACCCAGAATACCACAGAGCGTAGTGACATCTAGGATAAAAACTAATATAGCCACCATGGAGAGGACTCCAAGATATATTTTTTGAATATTTTTTAGATCCTAAATCCTCCTAAAACTCTTGGATACTTTGGAACAAGATCACTTTCCCCATTAAGGCCTTCATTCCCTACACCCATAGAGAACCGGTCTTGCTCAGATGGATCCTAACACAAAATGTTTACACATATTTCCTTAAAAATTCCATGGATATCATCATATCTCTAGTTCACAACCTCTAGATGGATTGAACCTTTTCAAATAGCTTCCGTGGGATGTTCTCTTGCTACAATATGGCCAAAAAAATCCTTTTTAGTGCTTCCATGAGCACTTTTCCACTTCAAATCTCAATAGCTTCATGAAATTTCAATCTCCATGTACATGAAACACACTTTAAATCCATTTTATCATGTTCCTATTAGCTAAAATAAGGATGACATAGACCCAAAGGGGTTGTATGATTGATAGGTTGGCTAGAGGAAGGGTTCACAATGATCGGGAAAAGGGATTTCGAGTGGTAGGTTGGTTGTCATGGCTAAAATTTTAAATTTTTCATTCTATACATTTAACATGACAACAACTACTTATAACTTAGGGATATGGACAACAAGGGATAATAAATAACCTCAGACATCTTCATGAAAGAGCGGACCAGTGTCTTAACCATTGGGAAATAGAGTCACCATATTCAACAACTAGTACAAGCAACAAACACATCCAAGGGGAAAACCAAAACAAAAACATGACGGAAAAGGGAAACACGTAAAAATGAAACAAAACAAACCTATCTCACCTATGAACATGTGGATGAAATCCCACTTTCACCATATTACTTATTATTTTCCAAATGTTACCCATGTATTTGTAACACCAAATGAATTTGCTTTGCAAACCTATTGACGGGTTCAATAAAGTAGGATCATTTTCTCAACTACTTGATAAAACTAGTTTTGTAGGAGTTATATGTCTACTTGAGAAATCGAAATTTGTGTTTTTATTATTAAGTATTTTTGTATGACTCCTCTCACAAGTGAAGATCCACCTATATAATTCTTGCCTTTGTTGCTCCATAAATTATTTTTGGTCATACCACGATCATCATGTTTACAACCAAGCATGTGTTCTCTCATGGGAATTTGCTCTTCATTTTTCATACTCCATATGACAATTATCATTTTTTAGTGTGGTTCTTGGTAGATTGTTTGAGACTTTTGACACCATCACAAGCTTCTTGACGCTTCATGTTTACCAGTTGTTCCAAATGGTTCTTCAATTGTTCCAAACACTTATCTTTTGTAAGTCCCAACTCATCCTTGATTTATTCCTTGTTATAACATGATTCACATGGTGTACCATCTCCATGAAATGATAATGAACACAATTTGGGAAAAAAATAAACAAATTTTGACATTTTCTTATTAGTGATCATCTTGAGCTACCTCAATCATATATGTGATGGAAATATCCTCTCCTTGGGAAAATAATTCTTGAGAGACCCAAGCACCTTTTCATGCATCTGTTTTTCATTGAGAATTTCTTCTCCTCCAACTAGAAAAGAGAAACCTTCATATTCACAGTCATATTCTTTGAGTGAGACTTAATTTTGAATATCGAGAAGATGATCATAAATTAGAGGCTCATACTCCAAGAAGTCACTTGACATCACACTTTCTTCATGGTTGATGTTACTTACAATATCAGGACCGATTTTAGGAGAGTCATGATATTCATCATCATCAAGCATAGATACTATATCTATATCCAATGAGAATTACAGACTATTAAATTCATGGTCAAAGGTCATCGTGTTGTTTTTCAATCTACTTAATAACACTTTGAGACTCCTCCATCAATGTGGGTGGATCAACATATTCTTTTGAAGAAATGAAAAATTTGTCATATCTTGAACCTTGGTACAGAAATTCTTCTCTTGGATCATCTTATCTCTGAACAATGTATCTCATTTTTATTATAGGAAGAAGCCTCTTCATTGTACCCTTGACTGGTATGGTGGCGTATGGTCAATCCATTTGTATTTCTCCACCAATATCCTGGAAAAAAAAATTGGCTCAACAACATCCGATATGAAGTTGGAATGTCTACCACAAGTATGTTCATCTTGACCTTATTGTTAGTGAAGTCCACTAATGAGAGGTACATTCTTAGCCTCCATGGAGTAACATTAGCTAGTAGTACGAGTGATGGGTGAGGTCAAGATATTTGGAAAATTTGGCGGGCATGATGTTGTTAGAAGTGTCAGAGTCAATGATACAGTTGCTCAATTTTTACCCATTGATCAAAAAGTAGAGGTAGAAGGGATCTATCTTATAAGAAGCGGAGGCTGTTGTAGTAAGATGATTCTGAGAGGGAGTGATACTAGGAGTAGGAAGTGGTTATTTGGTAGTGGAATTGATGGAACCAAACTTTGAACTACTCCCTTTGATATCTTAGACAAGTCTCTCAAGTTTCCTTAGGTGAATTCTTAAATATTCAAACTCATAAATTTATACTTTGGCCTTCTTGGCATGATCAATGATGTCAAAGGATGAAGAGGTGGATTATTGGCCTACAATGGCATATTTGGAAGGTGTGGGAGTTGTATACTTAACATCAGAAGAAGAAACTAATTTGACCAAGGAATGGGAAAGAGGATTACCCAGAGAAGTAAATGTGGCTTTGGCCGTACTGGCTTCAAGTTTCTTCTTAGATGAATCGATGGAAGTGGGCTGCAATTATCCTCTCTTTGTTGTGATTTTTAGTAGAGTCTTCATTGAAGGGAATGCAGGCTTCTTCTTTTGGCCTGAAACAAAGGAAGAGGCTTATTTTTGTGATTTTGAGTGAGTGAACACTGAATAAGAGTAGTTATCCATATCAGACATGGAATCTTCAAGATCTTCATCATCTATGGAACATTCGCAGTGGCCAATTCTAGCATCTCCAATTTATTCAACGTCAAGGGAATATTTTTCTTCATGAGCTTCAAAAGTTGCATTAACATGTGGAGCTTCCAAGGAAAGCCTACATGGTGCTCCAATAATCTGATTTTGATTTTAAAAATTCTTCCTAGGCACCTCTTTGCATAGAGTAATTTGAGCAAGTTGTTTTTTCAGAGAAATCATCTCATTGGATTTTTTTTGTAAAAGTGGATCAGTAGTCTCAAAACTAGAACTTTGACCTTTCTCATGGTTTGATCCTTTCTTTTAGAGAAAATTTTAGTGGCTAATATTTGTAATTTGGATATTTCTAGATATTTTTAAAGTCCCATTTGGCTATTTGGACATTGTATGCCGACCAAATATTCACCAAAATATTCACAAACGTTATTATTTCCCACTCGCATTGCCAAATGATTTCAAATACCAATATGTTGTTTTTAATGGATCAACGTTAAAATGATGGAACAAGATTTCAAAACATGTTTGGATCGCCACAAATTATATAGGCCCTTATATCATAATCGCCAATAGGGATGAGAAATTATAGCCTAAGTATGGAGGGTACATAAGGTTTGGGTGCACAAACATAGAGTGCATAGGTGCGTGCGAGAATGTAGCAAAGCAAGGTGCACCCAGGAGTAGGACTTAGCCATTTTCAGCATGGGGCTATTTTTGGACATAGAGTGCAGAGCACGCAATGATATGAATACTTGTAGAGCATGAAAGGCTATTTTGGGATGAGTAGGAGATCGAGCGCCATGCAGAGTTTTGGAGACTAATAATAGGATTATACTACAGTTGTATTATTAGGTGATCTATTATTAGTGTTTACATGCTTTTGTATTCTCATGTAAGGGCGCATGGCTATTATTAGCATGTAGCCTATTTTTGAAGGTGCATGGGTGGTGAAGGGAAAGTCCCCACCCCTATAAATATGTATTGATTTACATGGTTTAGACAGTTTGATATTATTGTAGTGTTATGTTGCGAGTTTGTTAGCAGCACATGACTATGGTGACTTTATGATGTATGTAAGAAGCTTATGTGTTTTACAGTATTAATATAATGGATCTTATTGGCTGGATATTGGTGTTGGATGTAACTGAACATGGATCTTGCATGGTAAATATGATTATAGTAATTTTTAGTTATTCCTTCATATGGTTTAGATCTAGATCTGGTTTATGCATTGTGGTTTAATTGATTATTGTTATGGATCTAAAATATACATTCAATCATGCTAACATCTTGGACAAGCTTCTCTAAAGAGGGACCTGGTACCCTTTGCACGCTTTGGGTGAGTGCTCAGTTCAGGTCTGAGTGATGTGCCAACACACCTTGGGCTATTTTGGTGGTAAAATCTAGGCTACATCATTGGTTCCATTGTTGGGACCTCTTTCTCAGTTGTTTTTCAGGATGTTGCATGATGAAGATGTACCAGTTGACCTTGGCTAGTATTGAAGAGTGGTTAGATGATCTAGAAGAAGAGTATGCTCATATATTTAGCACTGGAGACCTGAGTTTAATGCATGTGTGGGTTGAGCAGAATATGTATGACACATTTGTATGAGACTTTCTTCGCCATATTTCCTATAGAGTTGTACGAGTGGCTGGTTACTTATGCATCTAAGAGGAATTGGAGGTTTCACACACTTGTTTGGACACAGGAATAATTCCAGGCCTTGTATGATGCAGATCTAATTTGGATGCGCTCTATGGATGTTTGGTTCCATGGTGTTTTGAACAACTATATTCTTGAGTATGTAGTTTCCACTTACTCTTGCCCATAAGTTTTTGAGTTCCAGTTCTTGCACAGAGCCCAGAGGATCTTACTTGTGTGGTATTCCTTTGGCAATTAAGATCTTGATTCGTGACCCTGGATTTGGAAGAGAAACCTATGGCTAGCTAAACCCCACCACACGTGGGGGTAGGAGCAAGTTTGGTAAATATGGAAGACCTAGTGGACAGAGAGAGAGAGAAGAAAGGTGGATTAAGTTTAATGAAGCATGTGAGAGAGGATCTGATGAAGCAACGAGAGATCACAGAAAGAATGGTGTTGTGGAGGGAGATGGCATCATGAAGGATTTAGAGCTCACACAGAGGACATGGAGCCAGAGCATCTAGAACTCCCCTATTTGGGAAAGCATGGAAAAGAACCTCCTCAACTTTGAATAAAGGCACGTCTGAAGAAATATTGTGGACCATGGGTGTGCATCTAAACCTACCTGGAAACCATAGCCTTTGCACTTGGTTTTTAGATTCTACAAAGTTAACAGTAAGCAAGCTAGTGTGGGCAGTAGAGTTGTAGTAGATAAAGTCAATTTGCAGTCAAGTTCAGGAGTTAATCAGGTAGCTTATTCATCTATGGTGTGCAATCATTGTCTATGTTATTTGGAGGTCCAGATGGAGGTATCTTTTCTGGTGCACGTCGTTAACACAGAATGTGGGTGTGCAGAACGTTGGTATAATGTCTGGAAGTAGCATAACTTCACAGACTATGGGAGTCTAGTTTAGCATGACCATTGGAACACAAGGTAGTACATCCTCTAGTCCATTTCCTACTTCAGGAGGAGGATCAAGAGGGTCAGGTGGCTCAGGTGCTGGTGGATCTAGTGGCTCTAGAGGTGGAGGAAACACAAGAGGAAATACAGGTACTGGATCTGGTGGGCACAGTCCTCACCAACCCCAGCAAATTTATATGGAGATGTCCCTTCATCTTCCATAATATAGAGGCATTGAAGATGCATCCAAGCACATGCATATGTGTGAAATACTATGGCACACGTGAAGGGGATTACTACTCTAGAGCTAAGGTAAGTCAATTTTGCAACTACATTGCAGGGGCACGCACATATTTGGTACAGAAATTTTGACCCTGACCAAACTTGTGTAGATTATACCTTGTACTGCGGGATGCTTTCTTGAAATAATTTTATATCCCTGAGTTTGAGTCAGAAGAGCATCAACACGTTGAAAGACATTAAGCAAGGCACTACTGAGAGTGTTTGAGAGTATGATGCTCAGTTCAAGACCCTTTTTTCCAAGTTATCTTATGACATACACTGTGAGCCAACATGCTCAGTGGTTTGTTGGAGGACTGATCACACCTTTTAGAAGAGTTCTCTCACATAAGACTTTCACAGATCCGTGTGAGGCACTTGAAGCAGCTCTGCATGCTGAGGTAGTAGGGAGTGTAGACACAAGAGTGAGCCCATTTTGGAAGCTCAAATTGCAGCAATGGATAAATAGTTAGAGAAATTATCAACTAATTTGGTGCATGAGACATGCAGTGGGATTTGGTGCACAAATTGTGAAGTAGAAGGGCACACTAAGGATATTTGTCCTTGTAAATCAGTGCGCTCCTTATTGTTAGACTGTGAGATCTGTCACTTGGACCACAGTTCAAGTTAGTGCCCATTGTTGCAATGCATGCAATAAGAAAGAACATGTCCTGTTACTGCAAGATCTGCAGGTCTACTACTCATGATATTGAAGATTGCATAGGTTGATTGATCAGATTCATGATGTCATTGATATTGGCGTATGACAAACTGGTGTTGCAAATAACTCTAAGGAGAAAAGTGAGCATCATGACCATGATCATAATGAAGGGCACTCTGATGGAGGCCGTGGTAGAGGTCGAGGTTACCAAGGAGGATTCAGAGGCCGAGGTCGTGGTGGTGGAAGAAGTGATTTCCCTTGTGGAACTTGTTATACATGTCAGATCTCCTGATCATTATAGGCATGAAGTGTCCTCAGAACATTGTTTGTTATTTTTGCGGAAAGAACCACAACTATGAAGAGTGTCCGGACTTGTATGAACATTTGAGTAAGAAACACAAACATGAGAACAAGGGCTAGGAATGGTTAGAGTGCAGCACGTTGTGGAAGATCAATGGATGTCAGAAGTTAGCGTTAGATCCTGAGTTGGTACCTATGAAGATTACTATGTGCGTTGAGGCTGCATGCATGCCAAGGGAAGTTCTGAAATAGAAGCCTACCATTACTAAGGAGGAGGTTATACATGCAAAGTATCCAGACCCTATGCATCAGAAGGAGGTTTATCAAGAAACCATGGAGGTGATTCAGAATTTACAGGGTGAGATACAATGTTTGAAAGAACAGTCATGGAAGTTAGAATAGAAGAAGGATAGCTGAGCTCCATCAGATAGATGTTGATGATCTAAAGGAGGTTTGTAAGATGTTGTGCCAAGAAAACATCATTCCTTTTCTAGGAAACTAGTTAAAGGGAAACACTCTGCGCACTGGGATTGAGCATGAAAGGCAGATTTTGCATGCTAACCTTCCCCCTCATAGCTATAGATTATGACAAGGAGATCACTCTGAATGTTGTTGTGGATGGTTGGATTTTGAGTAATATTCTAATTGATACAGGCATGGAAGTAAATGTACTCACTTTGGATGCATGGGTTCAGATGGGAAGACCACCATTGCAACCATCTTCAAATGTTATGTTTATGGAAAACATGACTAAAGCCATGCCTATTGGAGTTTTAAAGGATGCATCAATTACTATATAGGGGAGCCAAGTTTACTAGGGGACTTTGAGGTCTTATGCACTTGCAGAAGCTGACAGTTTTCCAGCTTTACTTGGGTGCCCTTGGTGTTATGCAAACAACGTTGATCTGCACTTCAACAAAGGGTATATAAGTTTTGAGAACAAAGAGGATCACGTCATTATCCCCTTAACAGACAGGAAATCTGCACCTTATGTAGAGCCCTTAAGTGAAGAAGATTTGAACAGAATTTATGTGTGCACCATTCAAGATCCAAAATTTCTTGAGCCATCAAAGGAAGGAGTTCTCCAATGGGATGATGCACAGTCCATGAGTGATACTACAAGTGTTGCATGTGACAACTGGGCACATGGAACTTATGAAATGGTTGGGTGCGAAGTGAGAAGTGTAGCTACATGGTTAAGTAAGCCACACAATATCAGGTGTTTGGGAAGAAGCTAGGTACCAAGGTACACTGGTGAAGAGAATCCTGAGGTATTCCTACTTGCTATGGAAGTTCAGTGGGAATTTTAGGTGGAAATAAGGAATATGCTAGTTTATATTTGCGGGATGAATAGCATGCTGGTGGATGGTTCATAGGGATAATCTTTTGGAGTGGAGAGAAGTGAGGATTTCTTTATCTGCTAGATTTCTAAGGAGTAATGTGCCTACTCAGATCTATGAATTTCATGGTAATGATCCTGTTCAGCACCACATTCAGCAGTGTGAGAGACTCTAGAAAGAGGGGTAGGAAGATTTACCACCTTCATTGTGGGTGCACAAGCTCTATTCACCTTGCGAGGTTGCGTACGTGCATGGTATGTCTATGCGGAGTTGAATAGAGAGACTAGAAATTGGCAAGAACTTACTGCAGGTATGATTCAAACCTTTGACTATTTTTCCACTAAACCTTTGGTGAATGAGGCATTACAGGTTATGAAAACTTAACTATGGGAGATAGTGCAAAGGCTGAGGGATCCTTAAGGATTTGTTAGGTGATTCAGACCTGGAGGCACTTTGAAGAGGAAGAAACAGATGTTGAACAACTTGGGCGTGCCTTCCTAGAAAGAGAAAAGGGTAAGATGGTCTATATAGTTGATGATGAAGAAGTGGAGAACTTGGATATTGAGTATACAGTGGGTACGCACGAGGTCTTGGACAAGTGCAGATGAGAAGGAGTGTGCCTACCATGAACCTATGAAGACCAAGAAAGTAAACATTGGAATGAATGTTGAACCAAAGGAGGCCATCATTGGAGATTATTGGTCTGACTCTGAAGTTGCTAAGATAATTGAGTTGTTGTGTGACTTCAGGATTTGTTCCCTAGAGGCTATCATGAATTGAAAGGGGTACATGAATCTTTGGGTGAAATGAGAATCAAGTTGAAGGAAGGTGCATGCCCAGTTTGGAAGAGGCCTTACAAGATGAATCTGAACCTACACGTCAAGGTGAAAGAAGAAATTGACAAAATGTTGAATTCTGGAATCATTGAGCCCATCGAGGAGTCAGAATGGGTGAGCCCTATGGTGATCAGTATCAAGAAGGATGGAAGAATAATAATTTGTGTGGATTACAGGGAGTTAAATGTTGCATGTGTAATTGATCCCTTTCCCACACCATTTACTGAAGAAATCTTGGAAGGCGTTGCAGGGCACGAGATCTACTCCTTCACTGATGGATTCTTTGGATATCATTAGGTGAGGATAGCTAAAGAGGATCAAGAGAAGAAAACTTTCACCACTGAGTGGGGAAGTTTTTCATACACAGTTATGCCCTTTGGATTAAAGAATGTGCCTGCAGTATTTTCATGCATTGTTGTACAAGCATTCCAGGATTTTATTCATAATTTCTTATAGGTTTATCTGGATGATTGGATAGTCTATGGGCTTGTGAAGGATCACTGTGATAACTTAAGGCTCATGTTTGAGAGATGTTGGTAGTTGAGCATCTCCTTAAACATCAAGAAGTGTGTTTTGCCACACCCTTTGGAATTTTTCTAGGACATATCATCTGTAAGGAAGGTTTACTAGTGGATCTTGCTAAGGTTGCTGTTATTTTGGGCTTAGAGGAACAACTAGCCAAAGTGAGGTGCACGGATTCTTGGGGCACACAGGATACTATAGAAATTTTATCAATGGTTATGCCAAGATCGTTGCACCCTTAGAGGAGTTATTAAAAGGAAGAGGAAAGTTTTATTGGGGTGAGGCACAACAGTGCACATTTGAGACACTAAAGGAAAGGCTTACTACAGTGCCTATTATGTGCTTTCCTTCATGGACCAATCCTTTTCATGTTCATGTAGATGCCTCTGGCATGGCCATTGGCATGGTATTAGCCCAGCCTAGAGAAGGGATTGTTGATCATCCTATTTGTTTTGCGAGCAAGAAGTTGACTCCAACAGAACAAAATTACACCACTACAGAGCGCGAGGCCTTGTCTATGATATAGGTGCTCCATAAGTTTTGAAAGTATTTTCTGGCTACCCCATTCATTTTACACAGACCCATGAAGTACTTGTCATTGGGTTCTGTTATTCTAGGAGTTTAACTTTACTATGGTGGTTAAGCCAGGCAAGAGTAATTCTGGTCCAGACCATTTATCTAGGATTCAATCGGGATAGGATGTGCAGAGCATTGAGGATACAATGTTGGATGCACATTTATTCAGGTTAAATTGTGCGCCCTCAGACTTAGAGGATATTTTTGTCTTTTTTTGAACAGGTGTGGCGCCTAAAGGTATGAAGGCTTTGGAGAAGAAACAGCTTGTTATCCATGTCATGCCTTACATGTTGATCAGTGGAGACTTATACAAATTAGGTTGGGATGAAGTTTTTCTCCAGTGTGTACTTGAGCATGAGCGCGAAGCAATTATGGAGGAGGCTCATGGCGGACATTGCAGGTGGACACTATACGGGAGATTCCACCATGCGCAAGATTCTATTAGTTGGTCTATGGTGGGAACATTATACAAGGATTACAAAGAATATTGTAAGGCATGTGACCATTGTCAGCATCTTGGAAAGCTTGGGCATAGAGATGTGATCCCTTTGAGGCCTATTGCTAGTGCAAAACCTTTTGAGAAGTGGGAAATTGACTTTGTGGGTCCTATTTCCCCACCCACGCGTAGGACTAGATCATGCTATATTATAACTTGTACAAATTATCTTACAAGGTGGGCAGAAGTGGCACCTATAAAGGATTGCACAACAACTATAGTAGCAAGGTTTCTGTGGGAAAATATTATCAGTAGGTATGGATGACCTTTAAGTTTAACAAGTGATAGGGGTACTCATTTTCTTAATGAGACCATCAGGATACTATTGGATGAATTTATGGTTGCACACCATAAAATAACACCCTATCATCCTTAGGAAAATGGAATTACTGAGGCCTTCAATAAAGATATTAAGCCATACCTTGACTAAAATTTGTGATGTTGGAAGGAAAGACTGGGATGATAAAGTCTCTGTTGTACTTTGGGCATACAGAACAACCTACAAAAGGTTGAATAAAGCCACACCCTTTCAGTTGGTGTTTGGCGCGGAGGTTGTTCTACCATTGGAATTCATGTTACCATCTCTGTGTATTACACGTGCAGGAGGTTTAGCAGATGAACAATGCACTTGACTAACGTATTGACAAATTGATGTAGCTGGATGAAAGGCGTGCTATAGCATGATGGAGTCAGAAGCAAGAAAAGGCCTGGTAGAAGGCATGGCATGATAGGCACATCAAGGAAAAGAAGCTTGAGGTCGAGTAGATGGTACTTCTGTATGATTCAAAGTTTTTGTGCCACCCTGGAAAGCTTAAGGTGCATTGGTTGGACCGTATGTTATAACTTATATACTTGATTCTGGTGCTTGCCAGTTAGAGGTGCTAGATGGAACATGGTTTCCCGGTTACTTCAATGAGAGTAGGTTGAAGCCCTACTATAAATAAGTCTTCTTGGTGTTTGTAATAAGGCAGTGTTTCCACTTAGATTAGATTTCCTTAATGCATTCCCTTTATATGTGTTTCCTTTAATCATTGTTATGCTTTGTCAATTTAGTTCAGTGTTTTGTGTAATAAGTGCGCTTGCACGCCAGAAGCTGATTACTATCTAAGTGTTTTCATGCGTAGAGGACCGCGCATACCCTTAGTGTGGGGTGGATAAAGAAGGATTGACTGGTGCCTTATTTTAAATTGTGGTGCATGATAAAAACAAACTCACAGGTGATCAGAGAAGGGACAGGTTTAGAAAAGAAAATTTCAAGGAAATTTCTCAAATTCAAGACCACACGTGGGAGGATGGATGCTCAGTATAATGCAAGGTAGGCTACAGCATTGGAGACTACTTTGGAAGAGTCACATTGGATAGGTACTTTGGCGCAAGGAAGCGCAGGTAGAGGAGATCTGTGGAAAAGAAGTAGTGGGCGTGCCAGAAGGTTATGACTGAGGCACGAAAAGGGTGAAAGGTATGCATGGAAGAAAAAAACACAGATGCGAATTAATGTTGCGTACGATTGGTAGTTGGGATAAATTAATGTGAAGAAATTTTGAAATTCGCTATAAGGTTGGCATTTGTAACATCATTGTTACCTTGCATTGTTGAAGCTAATGAGTGTGAAGTGTGAAGAAGAACTAAGGACGAAGAGTAATTTGTAGATTGACGAGCCAGGCAGGATCGAAGACATGTTGTTGTTAGCATTTGTGCACATAATTGAGATTCTAGCATTGGTGTGTGTGCTCTAAGGAGGGTTCGTACGATTAGGGTTTGAAAAAAAGTAGATTTACGGCTAGGGTTTGGCAGATCGAAGGGTTTGGTTTGCACTCGAGGTACGCAAAGTAAAAAGGTGATAGTTTGGAAGTTACAGAACGTCCTAGTCAGGTGAGAGAGGAGATATGGCACCACGATGAGCTCCAGCTATTGAAGTAGAGGCCGAAACGAATTGGCGAAGGACTGGTTGGTCAAAATGTTATATCCTGAGGGGGTGATCGAAGGGCGACCATGGATAACGAAGATAACAAGGTGTAATATTTCAGATACTAACCACACGATGATAAGTGCATGAAGGATATTTCACTGAGACCATTAGAAAGACCAATTGAAGGACGGTGGATGGAGTTAGGGTTTTGGATAACTCTGTGAAGAGGTTACTAGAAAGCGTAGGGGTCATGTAAATTTTTGAGTTTCCTTATTTTGGGAATCCTGAGAAATTATACCAGTGGCTCATGTCGCGGGTACATAAATGATTTATTTTACTTCGTGGGTAGGAGGATGTGGATTACCGCTAAGATAATTGGTAAGGTAATTGGGTTGCGCACGACTCAGGCCAAGAGATTTCTAGAGATTTATCTGATGACAAAGGCATTGATGTGACGGATTCTGTACCACATTTAAATACAAGAAGGGAGGTCGCGCGCATTTAAAGTTACAAATATTGAAGATATGGCGACAAGGGTTACGCATGTGGCTCATGGGTTGTAAGTTAGGTGCCTCTGAATGTTGGACAGAGGTAAACTATCACTGGCTACAAATAGCGCATAAGATGGCAAGCAAAACCTACTACAACATCGTTAGATACATTGCAGAGAGCTTAGTGACTGAGGCGCACGTCCACATGGACAAAGGTGAAAAAATTACTTGGGTGTTATTCTCCTTTTACTTGTATTCAGTGAAATTGGTGTGCCCGATGGGCCAAAGGAGAAGGTGTGGGAATTTCCTATGGAAGACAAGTCACCGGAAAAGAAATTGGAAAAGTATACATTGCATGGATCCATATCAAATACCTACAAGGAGTGACAAGAGAAGTGGTTTAGGGAGTTGCACCAAGTGTTTGAAGGGGAATAACACATCCCATGTGAGCTTCCTACCATGTTGGATGGCCAAGAAAAAATTTTCATTTACCAAAATTTTAGTTTGGGGCATTTCTATATGAAGATAGGTGAGAAAAGCCCCTGGTGTAAGTTTCCTTTCACTTTTACTGTGTTACTTTAAGGATTATGGGAACAGGTTACATAATGCCTGCAAACTTTAGTTTGACGTTGATAAGGTAGACATGGGTATTCATATCTTGCGCAAGACCTATGTATGGCCAAACGGGAAGCGTATGTAGAAACATTTGAGACAAATAATATTGACATAACTCTAGAGACCATGGTCATAGGAAAGATTGAACCTACATGCGTGTCTATGTGTACCTAAGGCCACATTTCAAAGAAGGGAAGGTGATTAAAGGTGAGGACATATCTCTACCCGGGTCCTCCAAAGAAGAAATAGACAGTGGGCACTACAAGACCAGTTGAACCTGTGCCCCCCACTCAGGAAGAACCAATACCTATAGGCTTGGAGGTTTTGGAGCGGTAGGAAGAAGAACAATCTGATAGCACATAGGGCTGGACCATACACGGAGGATTTTACACAGGAGGCATACAATCTAGGGATACTGGCATTGGGACATCACAGCCAGATCAAGAGGTCACCACATGTCACACCAGTGAAGAATGAAGAAGACAAAAGAAGAAACATTGAAAATATATACCAATCAAAGATAACAAGGAGGAGAAGTCCTCATGAAAAAGCACATAGAATGATATGGCCACTCCAATCCTAGAAGTACATGAGGATGAGGAGATAGGTGAGAAAATAATATATGAGGAATTTGGCCCTAGTGTGAGTGCCCAAGAACCTGTTGAGGATTAAAGCAGCACTAGTGGAGATATGGAAATTATAATGCTTCCTATGCACACAAAAAAAGAAAATGAGGAAGGAGAGGAAGTACAATAGAGTGTGGGCACCAAGGCACAACAGGATACAGGAACTACTACACAAGAGAACATAGGAAAGCACACTAATGAGCACAAAGAAGACGATGTGGTGAGAACACGGAACCTGGGATACACTAATGATGAGACCAAGATCATTCACTTGGTTCCAAAATACTTTTCCTGGGGAGCAGTTATATGGCTGGGACTTAATGGATCCATAAATGGTGACTACGCGCACTCGTAAACAGTTATCTTGGAGCATGCAGACTCACATGGATGATCTTGAATTTGACGTTTGCAAGGAGTCATGTGTATCGTGCATGATGAAGAGGGCGTCACATACCCGTCATATTACCATCAAGTCCACACAGTTTTTAGTTGAGCAGGTAAGTAATGTGTTGGTTAGGATGTCTATAGAAGTTACGTGCCATAATATTGATAAAGTGACAACTATTTGAGCACTTTTGGATGATAAAAAGGATGCAGATACAGAGATAAGGCACCTTACAGAAGAAAAGGAAAAAGTTGAGGTAGAAACATAGAAATTCCTTAAGATGGCCGAACAAATTGCTGATGAGGCTATGGAGAAAAGGCCTGATTTACAGGATAAGGTGCCAAAATAGTTTTAGTCAGCTCTTCATTATTTTTGCACAACAGTTCAATTACTTTTAGAGGAGGGGCCCGTGCACATGTCCAAACCAAAGGATGTTGTAGAAGAATCGATGAGACCTAAATCCGCTATTGCATGGAATATTACAAGTTATGAATCCTTATTGCAAGTGTTGAATGACGAATTGAAGAAATCAGATCAGGAATTGATTTATGTGTGAGGCACTGGATGCAATTATAAAGATAAGGAACATTGAAGAAGAAAATGAGGTCCTCAAGGCAATGAAGAATGAGACGTTTGGGTGCGTGGAGAGGCTTATGTTGATTGAGAAAATGTGTGAATGCACTTGCAGCAACCCAGGATCCACATAAGGAAAAACTAAAATAAATTGGGAAATTCATCCAACAAAAGATGGATTTTATAGAAGGAATGGTCTCTAGCATGACTAACATTGTTAGAATATTGCAGAATGAGAAGGAAAACATGACTCGTGATGAGCTGAAAGCCATATTTACACACATTCCTAATAAAAATGGCCAAGTGTTAAGTGATTGGAATGACTTGGAGGAAAAGATTAAGAATGAATATCCAAAGCTAATCCTTCCTGTAGAAGAGCAAGGCACCGCGTAGTCTGTCATTCTTTGTACAAGTACTTCATTTATTCTTTCATTCTTTATTCATTATTCTTAGAGATATAAGATGGCTTACAATTGCCGATGGTGGAAATCCAATTAGTGTGGGGTAATGTTGGGCTGAGAAAGTATAGCCTAAGTATGGAGGATGCATAAGGTTTGAGCACGCAAACATAGAGTGCATAGGTGCACGCAAGAATGTAGCAAAGCAGGGTGTACCCAGGAGCAGGACTTAGCCATTTTCAACATGGGGCTATTTTTGGACATAGAGTGTGGAGCACACAATGATATGAATACTTTCAGGGCACGAAAGGTTATTTTGGGACTAGTAGGAGATCGAGATACATGCATAGTTTTGGAGCTAATAATAGGATTGTACTACAGTTGTATTATTAGGTGATCAATTATTAATGCTTTACATGCTTTTGTATTCTCATGTAATGGTGCACAACTATTATTAGCATGTAGCCTATTTTTGAAGGTGCATGGGCAATGAAGGGAAATTCTCCACCCCTATAAATATGTATTGATTTGTACGGTTTAGAGAGTCAGTTCGATATTATTGTAGTGTTATGATGTGATTTTGTTAGCGTGCATGACTATGGTGACTTTATGATGTATGTAAGAAGATTTTATGTTTTACAATATTAATATAATGGATCTTATTGGTTGGATATTGGTGTTGGATGTAACTGAACATGGATCTTGCATGGTAAATCTGATTATAGTAATTGTTTAGTTATTCCTTCATATGGTTTAGATCTAGATCTGGTTTATGCATTGTGGTTTAATTGATTATTTGTTATGGATCTGAAATATACATTCATTCATGCTAAAATCTTGGACAAGTTTCTCTAAAGAGGGACCTGTTACCCTTACGCGCTTCGGGTGAGCGCTCAGTTCAGGCTAAGTGATGTGTCAGCGCGCCTTGGGTTGTTGGTGGTAAAATCTAGGCTACATCAAATTATGCCTCTATTTTTCCTTTGTTGTTGGTATTATTTTGAAATTTGATTAAATTTTCCACATGTGTGTTGAAATGATCAAATATATTAAAGGCACAAATTCAAGTAACCGTCTATTCATTTAAAGGATTATCTAAGCTTAAGATTAAAATAGGAATTCGATTCTATGTTTATATGTTTTAATTAAGGAATTCATGGGACCATTTAAGCCTTAAAAATAGATTTCTCACATCCTAGTTTGAATTGGTTCAGTTAATCATTATTTGGAGCCTTGACAATGGAGGCCTTTGTAATTTTTCCTTTGTGAATCATCCCCACATTTCCCATTGTTCCTTTGTTATTGGTGTTATTTTGAAATTTGATTAAATTTTCCACGTGTGTGTGTGTGTGTGTGTGTGTGTGTGTGTGTGTGTGTGTGTGTGTGTGTGTGTGTGTGTGTGTGTGTGTGTGTGTGTGTGTCTGTGTCTGTGTCTGTGTCTGTGTCTGTGTCTGTGTCTGTGTCTGTGTGTGTTGAAATTATCAAATATATTAAAGGCACAAATTCAAGTAACCATCTATTCAATTAAAGGATTATCTAAGCTTAATATTATAATAGGAATTATATTCTATGTTATATGCTTTAATTAAGGAATTCATGGGACCATTTAAGCCTTAAAACATATTTCTTGCATCCTGGTTTGAATTGGTTCAATTAATCATTATTCGAAGCCTTGACAATGAAGGCCTTTGTAATTTTTCCTTTGTGAATTATCCCACATTTCCCAAGGAGTGAATACCATATGTGTATATATAGAAAAAAATATTCTTAGTATAGTGGAGGAAAGTTCATAAGACACCTTTTAGAAAAGCATTGAAAAGTTTTAAAGTAAAGAAAGAATAAGGAACGAAATTCTGAAGCCAAAATAGCATAGGATGTTGACGCATTGCAAGAGTGGTGGATGGGATATAATTCTAATAGGATTTACAAAAAATGATTAAGAAAACATGTGTCTACCTGAAACTCCATGAAATCGATGATACATGGCTAATGGATCAATGGTCAATCTTGGAAAGGTTTAAGATGGGTCCAAATTTCATAGTTCAACAATGTTTTTTAGTTACATAGGGAATGCATATAATGCACTTCATACCATCAATAGAATAGACGAAGGACATGTAACCTAAAGAGGACATTATAAATTCACCAAAATATTTTTAAAAATTAGAAAAACTGAGTAAGATTTGTCTTTACATATGTAAACATTTTTAAAGATATTCTCCCTTTTTGCCATACTCATGATAGCCATTTTTGTAAGATTTTTCATTCCAATGAATCCTTCTTCAGCAATATTCACCACTTTTTCTATTAGTTTTTTTCATGGGTTAATCAAAATTTTCAGTGCTTTTTTTATCCTACTAGACATGATAAGATCATCTTCTATGTCCACTGCAAGTTTTTTAGCCGCGTCTAAGGTGTTGAGTTTAGATCTCCTCATAATGAATCCAAATTTAGGAAATTGAGCATTCATGAAGAATCTTAATTGGTTATCTTCAATAGGTCTTAAAACTTCTGGAATTTTATAAAGAAGTATGTTGAAACTTGTAAAAAAATATCTCTTAGCCTCATTTGGTTCCTTCTTCAATTGGGACCATTGTGCAAGAAATGCATGAGCATATTCAATTGGTTTAAACTTTGTCTTCGTCTAATTTCATTTGGTGATTGACCTTATTAGTAGGTGATATAACCAATCTACATTGTCTTCTTGTGGTGATTCCATAACTAAGCGGAAAAACACATCATCATGTTCCACTCCTAACATGTTGCATGTTGTGACGAAGGTGACAATGTGTTCATTTGAGTGTTGTTTTCCATCTCCTCTAAACTTGGGGAATTTCTTCCTTGATCCTGTAGATAACTCGTGAAGTGGAGGAGGTAGAGCCAATGGGCCAGTATTATGTCCCCATGGTATATGTGCAACCATTTCTTCTTCTTCTTCTTCTTCCTGAGGAATAAGATCTAGTGGTGTTGTAACTAATTCTTCAAGGGGATCTTCAAGAGGAAATTTAGGGTTGAATTTAGGGAAGAATTCTTACCCAACTTATCTTGTTGTCTGGACAATATGAAGTATAAAATTTTCTTCTTGTTTCTCTTTGAATGCAGGATCGACAATGCCACTCTCTCGATCATCTCTTGTGTATCTTTTTTCTGCTAGTTTTACTTAGAAGGTTAAATTGGAATGTAACCAGAAACAATGAAAAATTTCAATGGGAGTATAGTAAGGCTCTTGAACATTCAGAAAGGTATTTTTGGTATTTTCTAGTTTTCTTATTTTTATGGGTTTAATATGGGTCCAAAAAAGTAAAATGTGCCCCATGGTGGGTGCCAAAAACTGTTGGTGAAATAATTTTTCACAGGAAAAATTAGTGATTTTTCGTCAATGCTCTAGGACTAGGTCCCTCCTCTTGGGAATGGGGAGGCTTCCATTTATTGAACGCAAGGAATAATTAACTTTTTGGGTGGGCATTAGACCAAGGATCACACAAGAATACTCCATTAAACCTGCGGTAAATTACTTATATAGAATACAAGGGAGGAATTTTCTTTAAAAGAGGTAAAGGGGAAATAGGGAAAATAGGGAGAGGGTTAAGTTTATGAGTAGGCACTTGTGAATTTCACAAAAACTAACCAGACTAGTTCCAAATTCAATATGAAGGAAAATAATTGTGTAAGCGATAATAAGATTAACAAATCAAAGCAAAAATTTCTATTGATTTATTCTTCAAGGACACAAAGTTCTTTCTTGGTTGTTCAAGATTACAAAGCTTGCATAGGTTCAAAGTAGGAAGTAAAAGAACATAGACAAGGAGATAGAATAAAGTATCTTCTTGCTTGTATTATTAGGAGAAAAAAATCTAACCCAATAGGAATAAAATTAAGTTCTTTTCTTATTTATGAAAAAGAACTTTTACAATGCAAAAATAAAAGGTCACTTAAGTGAATAAGACAGAATCATAAACAATTACATTCCCAGTGATAAATTGGAATGTAGAGAGATAAGGATGGAGAGAGAGAAGAAGAGAGGAGGAATCAATCCAAAGGTGAAGAATCTTATGATGACAAAGATATTTCTCGCGATGGACTTTTTGGAAATGCTCTAGGGATGAAATCTTCGCCCTTGACCTCTTTGTTGAACCAAGCCACTATGAGTGCAGCTTCCTTTTCTTGTGGGATGCACACATACCCTAAATCACTTATCCAAGTCTTAGGAATACCACCAAGGGACTTGCACTGTGTGAACCATACTTCATGATCTCCCATGATATTAGATATGGAACCTCTAATCTCTCCAAGGGATTACAATGTATCCTCACTGAAGGAGAAAGGGTCTCCTACCTCTTTTTGGACCAATTCTTGGAAGGAATTAAGGATTCCCTCTAAGGATGAATGTTCATTCAGTGAAGGGGATCCAAGCTTTTGTACACTCTTACTAATTTCTTCTAAAATGGCATATGTGTTCTCCTCACAAGACTCAAGCTCTGAAATTGCATCTTTTATGATTTCACACTTGGCATTCATTATTTATAAATTATCTGATCTAAGTTCAAATCTTATTATACACAAATTTCATGTTTTATTTTTTATTTTTTTGATATTGGGTTATAATATTTTAAAGATAATTTCTAACTTAAATTTCTTTTATATGAAATAAATATGTATACATTGTTCTTATATATTTGTAGGTATGGCTGGACTAAGATTGAATTTTGAAAAATAAGAACAATGAAGTGAATATCAAAGACAACAACAAAGAGAATATCAATGTCGATATTACATAAAAAAACAACAACAAAAGATGGATGAATAAATAGAGGAACAAATGAAACAATGCAATGATAATGATAGACAAAGATTTAGAGAACGTCAAGCTAAATTGTCAATTGAATAATTGGAAGAAGAAAAATACAACATATAGATAAGATGATAACATTTCATCCACAAACATCTTAAGATGAGCATTATGTATTAAGAACAAGCTTACAAAGACAAATTCATTCAACCTAATTAATTGAGGTAGAAAGAAACAAAGAAAATAAATTTGTCATCAAGCATCTCATAGGCACTATGGCCAATCAATTTATAATGTTAACATTACTATGTAAGGATAAATTTCAATATACATAGATCATGTGCTCGAAGCACGAAAAAATGCAGCTCAAGATGCAACAGATGTCGATGGTACATGTGATGCCCGTTAAAAACAACCCACTTAAAGACCCAAGAAACAACCTAGGGTTAGTCAGGAAAAATTATGGAATAATTTTTTTTTTATTAGAAGTGTCTACAACCAGGTTGCAAGACAACAATTGACACATTCAGGTTCCGGAACAAGTCTAAAATTGCTAGAATCATATTTTTCATTTGTTAACAATTCCCAGAGGTCACAAGGTCCAAATTTTTGTAGGGCTAGAAGTTTCAGTTAGGTTCAGGGGGGGGTAATAATATCACCATACCCACTCCATGACAGACTCAGGATTTCAACTTGGTTTTTCTCACACTTAAATCTTCCAAAATTTCACTAAATCATTCCCATTGGACAAGAAATTTTCTCACCTTTCTGGTGATATAAAGAAGTCCTCCTAACTCCTTCAAAAAACTCAAGATATGGGCAGGCGGACTTAAGGGGTCAAATTTTTCCCAAGGGGACATGTGTCAAGCGGGGGCAAAAAGTAAATTTCAGGTTGGCTGGTCGCGGGGTGGGCGTTTAGAAATTTACTTGCGTGGGGAGAAAAGTCAAAATTGCTTCCGCGCCTCCGCGGGTCCTCTAGGGACATGTGGCGGCCTCAGAGCCATCACCGAGAAAAAGGAAGGACGGGGTGGCGAGAGTCTTGTGGCAACTTCACCAAAGGGGGAGGAAGATCTGATAAAGTGCCCACGCACCCGCGGGTCCATTAGGGACACATGGCACCCAACCAAACAATGCGGGGAAGAAGGAGAGGGAAAGGCGCGGCGGTGGGAATGAGTGGGAAAATTCGCCAAAGGGGATGGTGAAAGGGATAAAAGCACGCGCGGGTCTGCGTGTCCGCGGAGGAGATTTTCCCAAGGCAAGGTGGGAGTGCGGGGCCGCGGGGATTTTTATTAAAAATTTCCAAAGACAAAATTTTTAAAAAGCAATGAAGTTCTCCCTCCTCCGCTGTCACCCCAAGGTGCCATGTGGCACCCTCTGGTTGGCTGCGGGCCAATGGGGAAAAATTCAAAACTTTTCCCAAGCAATTGTTTTTCAAAAAAAAATTCTAAGGATTTTTCGACAGGAAATTTTCGAGCCACGGGCCCGCCAGGGAAAATTTTCCCTCCAAAGCAGAAAAACTTCAAAGTGCCATAACTTTTGCTAGAAAGCTCATTTTTGGGAAAATGAGGACTTTATGGAAATCTCTCAATGCCCTCTTTGCATAGGAAACATAAATTTTACATTTTGATAAATTTTAAGGGATCAATTTTGTGAAAACGATCTGCATGCTTATAAATAGCAAACTAGTAATTTCCAACTTGTAAATTTGATTCAATTTGATCTCCTTCCCTCAACATGCCAAACAAACATGGAGGATTACTCTAGGAAGGATTTAGAATGATTAAGGAAGGTAAGTTTACTCAATTGACTCCAATTTGAATTTTGTCCAACAATTGACAGAAAACAGCTGTGAAAGGGGAATGGGTTCGATTTTGCAATGTTTAAATTGTTTTCTTAAGTTTTCTTTGTCAATTTGAGTTCATTGATGTCTTAACATGCTAAATCATATTATTTCCAAGTTTATTTTTAAGTGTAGGTCCGAACTGTGTATTTTTATTTTTAAAAAAAATTCCAGTTTTAAATTTTACAACAGAGATCCATTTCTTTTAGTTATGTAAATCAGTTTTATCATTTAAGTGTGGTATTTCATTTCTAAACTAGTTCAATACATTTAGTCGCTGATAACAAACCATTCTGAATCAAAAGCAAATACTAAATTTCATTTTTACACATTCCCAAAGATACAAAATGCAACATCATTCCCACGTACATATCTTCTTCTTTTTTACAGAGATCTAACTATCTCTTTTGCCATACAATGAAACATTTAATTTAATTCAACAATGCATATCAGAGAATATCTTTCAATTCTTTATTAATTTCAACAGAAATACATCTTTCAAAGTTTGACTATAACAAATAGAATTCTATTTCTTTCCTTTCAATGTACAGAGCAGAATGTAAATGTCTTTCTTACTTTGAATATACACTTTCAGTCCAATTACAACATATTTTCTTCACAATACAAATGTTACAATTTCATCCACTTCCAGTGGGAAAGGATCACAAATGAATTTGTTTCACAAGGGACTGGCATAACTACATTTTCCTTTGCTCCAGAACAGCAAGATGCAAGCTTCCATTTTCTTCCAAATTGATCACAAAAAAAGAGGGGGAAAGGCAACGCTCTCCACCCAACCAAGACATCCAATGAAAGGATAATCCTTCCTTCATCATTGGCCCCCGAGCCCCAACCCAAAATACAATAAGATGTGTAATTCAACCCATGGCAACAATTGGCTTCCACAACACACAACATTCTTTCAACATGCATAATCTATATAAAATATAGTCCAAACAAACACAGCAGTTTACAACTACAATTGAAACAATCAAAACAAAACTCAGGTTTGATCATGCAAGCCAAATGAGCAAGGTCTATGGGGGAAGTTGCTTATGCCTCCCAATTGGAAATTGGGCATCCACCAGAACAAACCGCCAAAATAATTCATCACACACACATCCTTATGCCCCCCAAAATTCCCTCCTTATGCCCCCCACATATTTCCTTATGCCCCCCACAAAGTAAGAAATGCAAGCTATTTCTTTCCCATGGTGGATCCCAAACCCAAATTCCCTCCACAAAATTCTAATGCCAATGGCATTCCCTTATGCCCCGCCACATGGATTCCCCTTAGCCTTCTCCTACACCATTCCTATGGCAGTCTACCCAACCAGCTAAACAAATCATAACAACATTCATCATTCACACAACACAACAAGAAAATAACAGCATGAAAGAAAGGTTAAACTCTTACCTCTCCATGGTAATTTTTGTTTCCAACAGCAAGCTTTCAATGCCACAAGACACAGTCCTAAAATAGCAATCTCCCAAGCATGCAAATCTTTATGCAAGCTCCCTCCAAAAGCAAAAGCTCCAACACAATAAAATGTGCCCCTAAGGAAGTTGCAAAATGATTCAACAACCCAAAACAAGAAAAGAGTTTGAATTATATAGAAGAGGGAAGAGAAGAGGGTGATGTGGATCCATGTATGATGTCACATCACACATCCTCAAATTCAAACACAAAAGACAAAATTTCATTCTCCCAAGCATAATAAAGAGGTGTGTGAAAATATGACAAGTTACTTGCACACTCCAAAAAGCCCACACCCCAAAGGACTGCAATTTAATAAAATGTAAGAGAGTGCAATCAAAACAATGCAACATGATAATAAAATGCATTATAAAAGCCTAAAATCACCTATCCAACCATAAGTATGGTTGGTAAATTAAATTGAGAGGTATGGGACAAGTTTTACTTGTTCCACAAGCCTCCAAAAACAGCTCCCAAGGACAAATTCGAATTTCCATGGAGGTGGAGTGTTCCATACTCCAAAATCTGACTCACACAACTCTTACATATACTTACACATCACTTACATATTTAATACAAAAGCCAACAACTGCTATAATTACTTTCTCATATCCCAATTTGATTTATTTAACTTTTAACCATATGTTTTCTCACATTAATCTACCATATTTAATTAATTAAAAGAAAGAGACACATCACTAATAAAATACATACAACAATAAATAAAATTTAACCACATTAATAAAACACAAACCCATGGTCACATATACAGGAAATCCCCCCATGGGAATCCCTAACGAAATACAACACACACACACACAGCACACACACACACACACACACACAAAACAAGTTGTCATGGTGACCTTGTCAAATTACCTAGAATTTCATTGTGGTTGGTCTCCAATCCCCCGATGTTTTGTTGTGATATTAACCTACAAAACACAAATTACCTCATTCGGCCTTGTGGTCATATCATAACATCCAACATGATATAAATATAATCAGAAAATCATCTAAGTATGTGAATCACAAACAATATCAAGGCAATTTAACATTATCACATACAATTTATATCAACAACTATGTCATCATCATATAATATCCATTTTCTAAATCTACTCATAATATCCAAAATCACATGTGCAAACCACATCCATAAAACATCCATGTCTAATAGCATATCATCATCCACATATGAGTGTCTCTAATAATCATCGTGCATCATAAACCAAATCAAGATCAGCCATAATCCATGATCAAAAGTTCTAACAGCCATACTAAAATCAAAAACATAATAATGTCCATCATGTAATCACAAATATCAGAATAAGCATCAAAAGGTGTCAAAAGGGAAGTGGGCACTACAACACAAACCATGCACAAAATAATGATGTACAAAACAAGACAACATCACATTTTAGAAGGAGACGAGTACAAAATAATGACTTAGAAGAAGACACACCATAATAGCCTTGAAGAAGAAGAAGATGAAGAAGAAGAAGAAGTAAAAATGTGAAATTCTAAAATTGAAAGAGAACAAAAATATAAGTAATTCCAATTAAAATGCTTGGGATAGATTTGAATACTTTTCAAATAATTTTTCGACATGATCTAGATAATCTTGCATCACAAAGTGTGTTCTATATTTTTCAAGAATGTTATCTTTGATTAAATGTGTTTGAACACATGAAAGGCTCTATATTGAATAGATTTTTAAAAAATGCTCTTAGTGAACATCCACCCAACTTTGATGAAAATATATTCAACCAACTAAACTCTATTTATATGGAGTTTGATTCATATGGGAATGAAATTGTATTTGCGAGTCTAGTAATGGAGATGGATGAAGGAAATATCATTAATCACACAATGTCAATGCCCTCCAAACCACCCAATGCCTTAAGAGAGATGGAATTAATCCATGCATGGGTAATTAATCTTGGTGTCAATCTTAGAACACTCATTGATTGGTTAAAGATTGGACCATCCCATATCAATGAGTATGTAATATTAGTCGTACTTGATATGGCATTCCCTACATTTTTCTTGATGGAAGATGTGATTGGCTAGAACCACCATTGAAATGAGTACATATACATGACATTGTCAGGTATTTGTTTCAATATAAGGATCGTTGGTTTGGCGATCATCCATGTTTCAAATATTACATGATGAACATGATCATGAGACGACATGCACAAAATTCATGTGCAGTGTTTGTGAAGAAAAGCCTCCAAGATATGTCAATCACCATTAACGAGTTACATGAGTATATGGAAAATATTCCCCATTCACATCAAGTTGATCATTTGATGTGGTTTGGAACCTCCTTAAGGTTTGCAAGGTCTTATTAGGAAAAAAATATCAGTATTGATATTGATTGACATGTTGTGCATCAAATTGGATGGCCTACCATTTTAGTCACTTTAAGTGTAGCTGATATGTATTGGCATGATCTGCATGCACTAATGCTAACGAATGCATCTCCACATAATCCACCAAAAGCCCAAAATTAGAGAAGACAAAATATTATTGATTATGCTTATATAGTGGCACATTGTATTCATATATGAAATACACTTTCTTTAAAAAGAGATATATATTATAACAATGAATGAAAGTAAGATATTATTGGTACTACATATGAATGGCAATACACATAGGTTCAACACATATAAATGAGATTCATATGGTTAAAAAGAAGCACAAAAAATGGACAACCTTGATTGGAAAAATGATTATGAATGAAAAAATGTCTGAAAAATCCTTCCATTCTATTGTTCCATTGCATGTAATTCTTTGCAGGAATACCCATATCAACAAAACATACACAGTATGGTATCATTTATTGCAAAATCTATGTTTTATATAGTATTCCTATTTTCACAATGTATATGATAAAGTATGATATATTATGAATTATAGAGCATACCAAAATTTTACTGTGACATTCATATGCCTTCTGAAACACAATACAACTTACATAAGTAGCATATGGAACATGTGACTATGAAGAGATTTGTAATTGCGTAGAACAACATACAAAGTGTAGTAGAGAGTTGCTCTTTCCTATCATGAGAAAAGAAGAAAAATGGTTTGTATAGGTAAGATGTTCAAACAATGAAATAGTTTTATTAAAATCATGAATTAAATATGTGTATAAGTAAATAAAATTGGGTCATTATTGCTGTATTAGGTACAAGTGTGCCATTGTAGTAATTGAATGTTGAGGGATCAAAATTATATCAAGACTCAGAAGATATGAGACAATAGAATTTAAAACCTCCAAGAAATGATGATAGAGAGTATAGACACGTAATTTCAATCCATATTACAGTTGTAGAGAGTAAACGTACATTGGAAACATGTTCTTTCCAGACATATTGTAATATAACTACATTGTCCAAGTATGTAACAAAATCAGAAAAGAGTTGTCCAAAATGTATCATTAAATGTTGATGGTCCTTGAAAACCCTGAATACTTTGACGAGTTAGTAACAAGAGCATATAGGAGACTTCTAATTGAAATAATTATTGAAAGAGATATTAGAAGCACAAGAAACATGTCATGTGTTATTGGATAGCTTTCATTGCTAGAGAGTCAGTAGAGCTATTTTTCAATTTGCATGTTTCACATGAGGTGTTCAAACTAGTAGCTAAAATTGATGAAAATGACCATGAAGAACCATGCAAGATATTTTATTGATGGGTAAAAGAGTGGACTCAATTTCCATGGAAAGTGTTTTACAGTTTATTGACATGCAAATAGATCTTGGACATATAATTCTAAGGAGAATAAGAGATAAAAAATGGTAGGTGAGGAGTATGGAAGCTATTGTGAGGGTATTCCCAAGGTTTTCCATCCATTCACATTCATGAATCACATAAATAGGTTGATTCTTTCTTCGTTATGAGTTAGTGTACTGTACAAGCCATTTTATGATATATAAAGAGATATTGGACTTGATTTTCATGCAAAAACATTGAATTAGGAGTTATCCAATTGTAATCCTTGGCATGTCAGAGAAAATGACTATTCCAAAATATGTTAATAATCATAGTGATTTAGAAGATGATAGTAATCAACATATATTTAATAAAATACAATGGAACATGAGTGGGAAATCATATACTAGGTCTTCATACATGGACAAATTATGCAAGTAATTAAAATAGATATGTTGGGAAGAAGATATCTTGATAGACAAGTGCACCATGGAATAATGAATACTGATATGGTGAAGAATACACAAATAAAGATAATAAAATTCGATAAGCAACATGAAAGATAATGGGTTGTTCATACATGATGAATTAACTCCTAAATATGAATTATGGAACCTAGATGTGCTAAACAAAAATGAGCACTTCAAATAATAATGACACGTTGTCATCAACGCCAAAATGCCTTGCCATTATGCATGATAATTCAAGGCAACAATAGGACTATGGGAAAATCATATGTAATTGGTGTCATTCATCAAGAACTTTTAGATGCATCATTCCGATAGAATTATTCTATTCTTATATTACTCGCACTAGCATAAGAGTTGCAACATTCAATATTGGTGCATCAACGATCCATTCACAACTTCAAATCCCTATCATAGATTTTGTAATAATTAGAAGGAAGAATGCTTACAAATTTCTAAGAAGATATCCACCACATAAAATATATATTGATTGATTAAATGAGTTTCATTGGACAAAAATTGCTAGAAAACATAGACTCAACTTTGTCAAGCATTTCCTAAAAAAGTATACGAGTTTTGGAGGTATTTCTATGATTTTGGTGGGATATTTAGGATAGCTTCCTCCTATTAGTGATATAGAATGCCATATGATAGTAATAGACATGCAAAGGTAATAGAAGAACTTCATAATATTAGACTTTGGATAAGGTATTTAGAAAAGAAGGAGAAAGTCATGACCAAAAAATGTTTCGTCAACTTCTCACAAATTTGAGAGATGCAAATTTGACAATTGATGATTGGAACTTATTGATGCCTAGAACCAATGTTGGATTAGAAAGGGCTACCGGTGAAGAATTTGATAATAGTATACATTTGTTTCACCACAAAGATAGTGTGGATAACCACAACAAAAGAAAGTTGCATTCATTGAAATGACCTATTGCACATGGTAACATTGCGACCAAAATAGGTAGTACCAACACACTAATAAGAAATCCAAATGAGCTTGATGTTAACTAGATTAATTGCTAAAGATGCAAGGGTCGTGTTAACCTCCAATCTTTGAATAGAAGTCGGTCTTATAAATGGATCTATGGGATATATTTGAGGCATAATATACAAACTTGGGAGTTTCCTACCAAAACCACCAACATATGTTATGTTTGAATTCAATAGTTACTTCATAATACCATTTGAAGATCAAACTCCACATATAATTTCAATTACACCAATACAAAGGGGATGCACACACCAATTACCCTTGTGGTTGGCTTGGGCATTCACAATATACATAAATCACAAGGTTTGAATCTTTCAAAAGCTACAATGATATAGAACAGAAGGAAAGAACAAGGTTAACATTTATGGCTATCTCTCACATAAAGTCGTTGGAAGGACTACAAAAATTACTACCATTTACATATGACCACTATGAAAAGATGAAGGAAGGAAAACTACTTTCGAAACGGAATCCTGAGAAGATAGATTGAAGTCCTTATAAGATAAATAATGGCATCTACTTATTACAAATTATGTACTATGAATATCATTTTGTGTGATGTACATTGCACATTTTCATTAACATTAAACTAGCAATCGCATGTGCACAATGCAATGTGAACGCCGAACGGTATATGTTATTTGATTTAGAGGGATAGTTATTACTTTTGTAGTTGATGTTCATAAGGGGTGTGATTTATTTTGTAAGTGTAGGAATATAGAGGAAGCATTACATTTAAAGGTTTTATCTCTACATTTCAAATTTGTTACAAATTCATACATATACATTTGTAAATCTTATATCATGAGTGGTAGCGTTTTGCGGACTATTTTATTTGAACTAAAAAACATGAATACATGACGAATTCTGTACATTTGCAGATTTTATATCATGAGTGGTAGCCTTTTGAACATGCCATTGTTTGTAGTTGTGCTTGAATAGGTCCCAAGTGCAATTGATGTCATATGTGTTTGGTGATAGTGATGATCAACTGTTGAAGCATACAGCACACAAGATTCTTACTAATTTCAAGTTTTTTAACCAATATAACACAAAGTTGTGTATTAAGAAAATTGATGCAACTTAAAAGGAATTCCTAAAATATTCGTCTTTGAACAAAACACAATGTATTGGAGGCAAGATAGTGAAGGAAGCAGTCAACTAAGCTAGATAAATTCTTCAGTTAAATGCAATACTTCCTGAAGGTATTTTGTCAAACATGTAATTGATAATTGTTCTTTGGTGAATCAAAAGATTCTAGCCTTTTATACATGATGCTACACTCTTTTTCTTGTTGGAAGATATGATGCTTACTTTGAATTGACCTAATCTTTCTTTTTCTTTCTATCAAGTTTTGTGATTGAAATGTATATTTTTTCAATTGTAGATTTTGTTGAATTTCCTTGGGCTTAGATGCCATTACCAAGGGGTATCTCTTCCATCATTATCACTGGCGACTTGCACATGATCTTGTTCGTTGGGTGTGATGTGTGACGCCCAGTGATTTGGATGGGTTGAGATATAATGGTCCTTCATTGGAGTTTCACTAGAATATACCACAAAGATCTAGAACACCTTACGACCATCCCCACATCTTGTAATTAAATAAGAACACTCTTCCTTCCAGTCAAAGCTGGTTTACCTTGCTTCGCACCAATCTTCGCCCCCAATATTCTAGATAGTTTTCGGCAATCTGCATGCAAAAAAAGCCAAAAAAGGCACAAACGTCAAACCGACCGTTAAACCGTCAACTAATAAAAATAGGCAAAAAAAGCACAAATGTCCAGACGGTCGTCAAACCGTCAAATTTAACACAGTCGCAAAAAACGTCCGCAAGGGCCTTTCCTTGTAGGGGGGATGCCTTCGGCGTAATAATACTTTAATTTACATATAATCTTATGTATATTGCCCACTTTAATTTTAATGCAATATTTCATAGTATATATTAAAGGAAAATGTAGTATCCACAAATGCTACTAGTATACACATCTTAGATAAATTTATGTAAAAGATGTCGAGATGTATCTTTCTCGAGGTGCTTATGTTGCATATTTGTGACTATTACACTTATCACAAATGTCTAATATAAACACCTCAAGAATAATGTCTCTTGGTATCTTTTACATAAATTTATCTAAAATAGGTGTGCTAATTTAATTGCATTGAAACAAAACCATTCCTTTCAACCATGACAGCTTAAGATGGTACAATTTTCTAACGAATAATATAATATTACACTTTATAATATTTGTATTTTGGGTTCGTTGCTCATTTAAGTGTATAAAGGTTTAAATTCAATATTTTTAAAGGTCAAACATAAGATTGATTGCACATTTATGAGTGTATAGAGGATGTTCAAATTTATTATATTGGAAAGGTTAATTTTTATATTAATAAAGTAGTTGTGCTTTAGGGGTGTAAAAATTTATTTTAAATTTTTTATTAATAAATAGTATTTTATAATATTTTAAAAAGGGATTTAAAATAGTTATTGTGGCAATTATGTTGTGTTATTATTTAACTAACTAAAGTTGCTAACTCATTATATTTTGGTTTTTTGATATGTTTGTATATAAGTTGGTCAATGTTAGATTTCAGTTTCCTTATTTTCGATTCTATATATTTATCTTGTAAATAAGTTGATTAATGTTATATTTTAATTCTTTTATTTATATAAATAAGTTGGCTATATATTTTAGTTTTTATATATTGGATCCCATGTATATACCTTATAGATAAGTTGGTTAATGTTATATTTTAATTCTTTCATTTTAGACTTTAGTTATGTAAATAAGTTGGCTAATGTTATATTTTGATTTGTTTATTTTGGATTTTATTTGTGGAGATAAGTCAACTAATACTATGACGTGGTTTCTATATTAAAAAAAATTATGTATATTAGATAGGCAAAAAAAATTAAATTAAATCACTATTATGATTGTCAAAATATAGAAGAGACCCCTCATTAATCTCTTTTATCAACGCTAGAGCAACTGCCCAAGCACGTTTGACATTTCTCATAAGAATTGCATAATTTATTTTCATTACAATGCCAAATTGTTTGATCTCATTGGGTTCTATGGCATTCATGCCTACCAACAACTAGTGTGGGTCAAAACACAAGATTGTAGGTTCAAAACACAAGAGGCCTCGTAATGGTAGAAACTAGAGAATTTTTGAACGACGTGGGTTCAAAATATGGTTAGAATATTTATAAATAAGAAACTTAATAAATATTCAATATCTAAAAACTTGTGGATGCATTAAAAATATATATTGTTAAATATTTATAGTTCTATATTTTTTAATATATAACACATTATTACAAATTGTATGTGTACACATATATACATATGTATACACACACATATATATACATTATACACACATATACTTTAAGAATAAATACTAGTTTGGTAGGTCATAGAGTTAGATTGCATCTATTAGGCTTTTATCCAAAAAAAAAAAAATTAATTTGTCCCAAAAAAAGAAAAAAGTCATCATATCAAGCAAATTGAAAATTAGCAATAAATTTGGTCCCATGAAGAACCATAAGATTGAATGAGGATATGAGGCTAAGAAAGTGTGATGGTGGTCTTACGAGTACGTATAGCAAAACATGAGTGAGAATGCCCATATTCCATTATTCCTCATGATCAACGTGAGGAACATTAAATATTCATGTTGAAATGTCCAATTTTAAAGATTTTGATTTATCTAAATGTTTAGTCGGCACACATTGGCATTTAATGTGTCATTCATAATTTATACATATTTCAAGAATTTTTTAGTCGTAAAAGAGTCACCTTAAATATCATATTTTCCTAGTTTTCTGAGAAATTTAAGCAATTTTTTAGGTCATAGCACACTTTCAAGTAGAACTACGCGAGCCGATATGTTAATATAAAGTCAACAATGTAAGAAACAACCAACAAACACTGATACATATAATCTTGTAATCTTTGTTTGCAATAAGAACTTTCATCTATATCGATAAAATGCCCATAAATGCCATCAGATTAACAGTTTTTCCATCAAAAAGCTTGCTTGCTTCTGACTTCTGCTTATCTCATGTTCTGCTTGGGAGTGATTAATCCTAATGACATAGGACATTAGCGGCATATAGCTCAAAGTTCTTACAGGAGAATGGGGTCCTGCATCAATGCAGTAAAAGTCCTAGCCCGTTTTTTATAACGTAAAAGTAGTTTGAGTTCTAGGTGTGAAGTACGTGTTCTTAAGTTTTGAATTTACCAACACCAATGTGAGCTGTCGCTGGTATGCCAGAAATACCATAAATACAATATTTGTGGATATGGTGACAAATATTGACATTTATTTCACTAACAGGAGAAGATATTCATTTTGGGTTGTTACTTTTTGGTACAAACATGTAAATCAATTTTGCTAAGCATCTAGTTACCAGGCCATAAATGTTCAAACCTCTGGAGTTCTGCCATTCAATATATTTCTTGGGAACCCAGCATTCTAGGTACTGTTGAGAGCTAAACCCAAATACAAAGAAAACATCAACAGATTGGTATATGATTTCCATCTCTGTATATAAGCCAAAGATGCAAACCAACAAATATATAAAATTGAAAAAAGAAATGCATGGATGCATCTAAGCCCGACTATTTGGTCAAGTTTCCTGCCAGAGGAATACATGACTGACTACCACCACCAAACAGTGGGGTAGCTGCTGAGCATACACATCTTGTAGCTGCTGATGCCCAAATTACCCAACATATGAATTCTGGAAAAGAACAATACTTGGGCCTTCAAAAATAAAATCATTGAAACCATTCCTTAATAAAACCAAAACAATGAACAACACTATACAATGTCTCTACTAGTTTCGTAAAGATCAAAAATGTTGGGTGATTGCAAGGAACTCGCTCACTTGAGTCACATAATCAATTTTCTGTCTTTCAAGCAACAACGTAGTGATATGAATTAAGCTGTGAAATGACAGCCGATTCACCAACACCTATATGAAAAAATAAGATAGCATATCTGAATCCTTTTTTTCCTTTTCATTCCCTTTATCTAAAGGTTAGAGCAGTGATGAAGCACAGTTTCAAAGCAAACTGTTGTGGTGGTTTGCTGTTCAAATGCCAGATATGCACTATAGCCGTTCCATTTAAGATAACATCTCCTTGATAATACCGGTATATTTCTTCCTTTCTCAAGGTGCCATGTAATGGAAGAGAAACCAATCAGCTTATTGCATATATATATATTACCTCACAGAAATTGAGCAACGACAAGAATGATAATTCACTATGATATATGATATTACAAGCATACTGGTTGTACAAAGGCACCCGCAAAAATGCAGGTATTTAACTTATAAACATTTGGAAATGAAAGAACAACCCGCAACACTCCCGCAGGTCCCAAGCTTCACTACTTACAGATGATGCTCAAGACAACCAAAACAGCCGCGAGAGTGCCAAAAGGCATGACAAATACAGGAATGTATTTGTAATTCACAATTTCACAAAGGATAATTGAAAGTGAAATAATAAAACGATCACTATTGCTTGTAGCTTAGAACCGCAACTTTGCTAGTTAAATGCTTTTCCTTGGAGGCACCAAGAGAAGCATCTGAATTGCTAGACGATGAGTCACCATTTGGTCTAGCCCAGATTTTCAAATGACCTTCATGTGAAGCAGTTATAATTGAATCTTTTGTGAAACTTAAACCAGATAGTGGTTCAGCATGCACACGGTGAGCCATTACAGGAGACAGCTTTGGGACATCTCTCATACTTGGTGCTGGCTGGAGGACCCCAAAAGCGTGTGCACTCTCCCAATGGGAAGATTGACTGCCTGCACTGAATGTAGGGGATCCACCTGGAATACTTTTTCGATTTGGGGCTACTATTTCATCCATTACTAAGTCCCATAACAGTAATTGTGTATCCTGCAAAAATGGAAACATTAAAAGGATTGAGTAAAACCAGTAACGGATAGTATTATCTTTACTCATGCTATGCTTTGCTCGCTCGATTATCACTATTGGGCTTGATTTGGAAAACAGAGAATCAACTACACCAACATCAAAATCAGATGTTAGAAGCCTAGAAAAACATTAATTTAGACCTTTCACCTCCTGATTTTATAATCATATATAATGGGGGAAGCAATTAGAATGCTTAAATCAAAACACTGTCAATTCAAAGAAATAAAATTTTAAGTACCACTCTTCAAGTGGTGGGAAAGAGAGGGATACTTGAAGTCATGTAGATAACCACAATGTAAATAGACTAAAAATAAATGCCACAAAGTGAGTCTGCTACAAGTATCACTGTACCAGGAAGAAGAATTTGAAAATCAAGAGAGAGAGTCTACTTAAACAGCATGAAGCTGGCACTCACTATCAATCTGGACTGCCGATAACAATTCTAACAATAAAAATGCTATCACGATTTCACATCAAGAGATCGTTTGTCTCGAGCAACTCTTCAAAGGAAATGTCAAAACACTGTCAAGGAAGAGGAATAAATTTTTAAGTCGCATTCTCCAAGTGGTTGGAAAGACAGATACTTGAAGTCATACAGATAACCACAATACAAATAGACTAAATATAAATGCCACAAAGTCAGTCCACCATAAGAAGTTAAGAACCACTGTGCTAGGAGGTAGAAGTTGAAAATTAAGAGAAAAAGTTTACTTAAACAGCGTGAAGCTTGCACTCACTATCAATCTGGACTGCCTAATACAATTCTAACGATAAAAATGCTACCAGAACTTCACAGCAAGAGATCAGTTTGTCCCGAGCAATTCTTTGAAGGATATTTCTAGCATTTTGAAATTCTTCTCTTTCTTTTACAAAGATACTTTTCTTATCCACTCTTTCCTAGTGAAACTTGACCGTATCAAATCTTGTGTGAGACATCTGCACATTCAGGAGTTTGATGAAGAATTGCTTGGGTATTAACCAGGAATATTTAGAAAACCACACAGAATTGTAAGATTGTTAACGAGCTTCTGCAACAAGCTGTATGAAAAAATATTTCAGACACAAATCAACATAAATATTTTCATTTTTCCATTCCCCAAATTGTTTCTTTAATGGCATTATTTATAAAAGTTCTGCTCCAAAATATACCATGGATCTGATAGAGAACTTTTGACATTTCTATGCTTCCCAATGTGAAAGTGTAAACATATTACAAGAGGAAAAACTGTACCTGTCCCACTGATCCAAATCGATACATGACATTCTCTCCTGTGCCATCTGAAGAAGGGGGTGTCCAGTACGAGTCAAAGGCAACTCCACTCACCTGTTACATTATCCTAAGCATATTAGCTACATGAAAGATTCAAAGAACATAATCAAAACATACAGAATTAGATATTTCCAAAATTTACCCATGAGGTGTGACCTTCACCCCAGGCTACAACTGCACGATCTTCCATGCTCCACACCTGGACTAGATCATCTTCTCCTCCCGTCAAGACATATTTTCCATCGGGGCTGAGGTGCCAATCACATATACAGAAAATGATAATGGAAATATATTATATTAGTCATGGTTATCCAAATATACCTCACAACTAAATAGAAATTCAACAAAAAAACAATTAACTACTTATTTGCAATATATGTTAACATTACATAAAACAATACTTTCCCCAAGTGCAAATATGTACAACAGCCAGATACAATTCTAGTCACGCCATCCACACAGTTCAACATAGTTTTAGAAGATACGTATGCTGCAATATTTTTTTAGATCTCTTTTTGACATTTCCAGGTGGACATTCTCAAAGTGACTGCGCAAGAAAACCTTCTTGACAATCACGAATTTTGGTATTTTTCTACCAATATTGAAGGCAGTTTCAATCATAAGTGTGTTGTTACACCCTAAGGTTATGCCCATGTTATAATACATTGATAGAGTAGACAACAGTGACAGCAAATTTCCTTTTAAACTGCCTACATATTTTCACCATCAATATGTCTCTTAAGTTCATTTAATAAAAGCTATGATCATAAATGACAATTCTTATGAACATAAAAGGCTCATTTTAGTTCAACTCTAATACTTCATCTTATAAGTAATTATCAAACTAAAGTTCCACCTGTTACAGCCAGTATCGTATAAAAGTGACATGAATTGGGTGTGAACTCTACAATACCTCATTTTGCTTCATTAGCATATCTTGTCATGAAATTGTGCAAAATTTAAATTTTATGACAGTTCATCATAACATCCTAATTTTGTAAAATCAAAAGTTAATTGCAAATGCTCTAATATCTTTATATTTCTTGCTTCTCGAACATTGTAGGCAGCTCAATAATATGGGACAGAAGGGTTTGATTAGTGTTTGAAGCTGGTTTTCTCTGTTTTGGGCAGCTGCCATGGCTGCCTTGAGTGGGGACCCAGAGGGTCCCCACTATATAAATTTTAAACAAGCCATTTCTGATGTGTGGATCCTGAAGGAAGAAACAGGCTTCAGGAAGTTATGTAAATGCTACGGAAAGCAGCAATAGACAAAGACTTGCATGCAGGTGACATTTCAAAGAAGATCAATGGATGTATACAGAAAAGTGATTGCAGATAACATTATCCATCTGAAGGATCATGTCTTATTTTATAGGTATCAGAGCTACATTGGGAAAAATTAAAGAGTGGGCTAGGGCTGTATGGCAGCCATCAGACGATATGCATATGATTTTTTTGCTAGTGGTTACTTTAAGTTTTTAGTATATTTTTATAGTGCAGGAGACGGATAAAAATCTTGAAGGAGGGCCATACTTTTCTGGTACTGCCGGTCTTTTTATTAAACCTTGGCATGCGAATTCATATTTTCCAATTTCCATCGTAGTTCTGAAGAGAAGACATTTGGAAAGATATTGGATAAACTCTGGGAAATTATTTAGGCTCTTGTAAGGTACGTAAAGAGCGTATATTTTTTTTGTGTAATACTTCTTATAAAATCATTTCTAAAGCTATTGCCAATAGGCTTTGCCCCTTGTTGCATAAATTGGTTGCCCAGGAACAAAGTGGTTTCATTCCGGGCAGGTCTATTACCGAGGGTATCATTATCTCCCACGAACTAATACACTCTCTTCAAAACTTTTCTAGAGCTGGAATGTTGTTAAAACTTGACTTCAGCAAGGCCTATGATCGTGTCAATTGGAGGTTCCTCCTCAAATCTTTGCAAGCTATGGGTTTTGGTGCTCACTTTTGTAAATGGATTTTTAATTGCATTGCTTCCCCTCGTTTTTCTGTTCTTGTGAATGGCTCCACGGAAGGCTTCTTTCAGAGTAGTAGACGCATTCGTCAAGGATACCCGCTCTCCTCCTTCCTTTTCACCCTGGTTGCGGAAGCTCTCAGTCGCAGCATAAAGTCAGCTATTCAAGAGGGTTCTCTGAAAGGTCTCCACATCACCTCCAACCTCCCTCCTCTTTCCCATCAGCAATTCGCGGACGACACCTTTGTCTTTGGTCAAGGGACTGTCCCAGAAGCCAGATGCCTTTCCTCCATCTTGGATTCTTATTCTCTAGCTGCGGGTCAAGTTTTAAACTTTCATAAATCTGTTATTTTCTTCTTCAACGTGGCTCCCCGGCTTCAAGGCAGAATTAAAGAGATTCTCGGCTTCTCTTTGGGCAATCTCCCTCATACTTATCTAGGAATTCCACTCTTCCATGGCAAGGGTAAGACACACCTTTGGAACGGGCTTCTGAACTCTATTTCTTCCAAACTTCTCTCTTGGAAAGGAAAATGGCTTTCTCTTGCAGGCCGTGTTCTTCTCATCAACTCGGTGCTCCTGTCAATTCCAATATACATGCTATCCATTTTACAGATTCCGAAATCTGTCCTGCTCAAAATTGAAAAAAGTGGCTCGCACCTTTTTATGGCAAGGACTCAGCACTGAGCGCAAATTCCATCTTGCTAACTGGGATCTGGTTAAGCTTCCAAAGAAGTTGGGCGGTATGGGTATCTTAGATCTCGCCATTCAAAATATGGCCCTCGGTGCTAAATTGGTGTGGAACTTCATTTCTGAAGGAAGCAGACTCGCCTTCCAGGTCCTCTCTCACAAATATCTCGATGGGCACCGACATGAGTATATTCTTTCTAGCTCCGAGTTACCGAAAGGCCCTCACATTTGGAATTTCCTGTGTAATTCCAAAACACTCATCGCTGAGAAGGTTACATGGAGGATAAACAACGGTCGACTTGTGTCATTCTGGGATGAAAGCTGGAATGGTTTCCCCCCCCCTCAATCTGTTGCCTACTCTCAATGGTGTAATGAATTCTTCCAAACTGCGTTGGGGTTCTCTTGTCTCAAACTACGGTTGCCAACACCCCGACGGTTCGCCTTCTTGGCTTTGGAAAGATACAACATCTATTGGTGCCTCTGCCCAAGATTCCGCCTTCCTCTTGAATTCTATACAGGATAGACATGCCACGTTTCTTGATCGTGATGACAGCTTACTTTGGGTAGGCGACTCTACCGGTTCATTTTCGGTTAAAGCCGGTTATAACATTCTTGTCTCTCAAGCAGGAATAGATTCTCCGAGTTCTTTCGGTTGCTACCATCCCAACATCACCCCGAAAATAGCTTTCTTCGGCTGGTTAGTTTTGAACAGGAAGGTACTCACACATGCTAAAAGGCGTTCGTGGGGTTTCCCTGGCCCCTCTAAATGCCTTATGTGCGGTGCAGCGGAGGAAGACTTGGATCACCTCTTCTTGTTCTGCCTCTTTGCTTCCAATTGCTGGGATTGGCTTCTTAACAAGTTAAATCTTTCCTGGGTCCCCCGCAGTAGCATTGTTGCTAATCTTTCTTCCTGGCTGTCCTTTTTCACCAATTCCCTGTTCAGCTCTATCTGGCATGTCAACCCTTATTTTTTGCTCTGGCATATTTGGTGGGAACGAAACCTTCGTCTCTTTAGGGAGCAAGCGGTTGAGCTTTCTACCTTCCTTTCTAAGCTCGAGGTGGCCATTTCAGAATGTGTTAGTGCTAGTGTCCCTCCTTCTCCTCCTTCTCCAAGGATTTCTCGATTCTCCACCATTGGTCTCTTATTAAACTTCCTAAACCTGGATCAATTGTTCGTAAAGGGCTCTCTCAAATTGAAAAGATGATTCTAAGGAAGAAAACCAGGTGGCGTCCTCCTCCAAAGAGGCATTGGAAATTATACTTCGACGGAGCTTCCAGAGGAAATCGGGGTTTATCTGGAGCTGGCTACATACTCAGAGATGATCGAGGACGCCTCATCAATGTTGGATCCTTCCCTCTCAAAGGGGGCACTTGTAATACCGCAGAAGCCCAGGCTCTTCTAGAAGGGGTCAAGATGGCAGCACATCTTGGTTGTTCAAATTTATGTATTGAAGGGGACTCCCAAATCCTAATATTCGTTTTTTCCAGAGGTGCCTCCCCGTCGTGGAAGATGAACCTTTTCATCCCACTTATACTACATTGGCTAGGCAAATTCCATTTCTGGAATATTTCCCATAATTTTCGGGAAGCCAATCGGGCAACGGACTTTTTGGCTAACTTCGCTATCGACAATCCTTCTGCCGGTATTTCCTCCAGCGATGCCCATGTTTGGCAAGGTTTCCCCCTCCTCTCCCAAGATCGAGAGGGTACCTCCGGGTAACCTGTCAGTGACTCCATTGCGTTTGGCAGTTCCCTCGAGCGTGTAGTCTTCTCTCCCATCTTTCGGCGGCGTTCTTCTTTCTACCGATGTACTCCTACACGCGGTTCTGGCCTTCTCGGTCACGTCCGCGCGCCCCCTGTCTTCTCTTTCCTTCCGGGGTCGTTTCATCTTTTCTCTCTCACGCTCCATGTTCCTTTATTGCCGTTCTCTCTAATCCAAGCTTTATCCTTTCAGCTCTTGTTCGATTTCTTCTTGGCGCAATGTCCTTCGTTGGCTTCCCTTATGTGGCCCTTCGGGGGCAGTTTCGCGAACTGGACGACGTCTCAGCTATTGACAGGCACCGTCTTGCAATGATCTTCAAATTCTCTACGTCTGAAAGAGGCCGAAGCCATCGAAGCTATCCTCGGAGATTCCTACCGTTTCAATGCTCATCGCCCCCGAACTGATTCAGACATCACTTCCGCATTTGTCTCTTTCTGCCTGCTGCTACACTCTAATACTGCGGAAGTAGAACGGGTCGCCTTAGACCAAATCTTTGCAATTCACTGCGTCGGCCTACAAGCACAACTCGCAGATTTCTCTCTTCCGGATCCATTGCTGTGGGTGGAGGAAGTAGACGAGCTGGCCATTGGTTCTGGTCGAGACATCCGTTGGCTCAGTGGGCAATACAGAGATCTGGTAACATTCGCTCAGAAATTTCATCCATCTTTGGACCAGCGTTTTCTACCGGTGGTCGATATAGAAGCGGCCCTCTTTCCTCTTCACTCCGCAGTGGATCAATTGAACGCACTTAAGGATCGTGCTTTGCCAATCTTTCATTTCTTGTTGCATGCGGCCTCTTCACGCGCTGGCCCTTCTTCTGGTTAACCGGTTGTTGCCTTCGCCCTTCTCGTGGCTTGTCTGTTGCCTTTGTTACGGCATCCTCTTCCTCTCATCGCTTTCCTATTTCTTCAACCTCTTTCTCTTCACCCGTCTTCCCTCTTCTCTCCTCCACTTCTTGTTGTAGGGTTGGGCTCCCTTTCCCCACCGGTTCATAGCTCCGGTTAAAAGCGTTTACCAATAAAAAAAAAAAAAGAGTGTATATTTTTATAGTGCAGGAGACGGATTAAAATCTTGAAGGAGGGCCATACTTTTCTGGTACTGCCTGTCTTTTTATTAAACCTTGGCATGCGAATTCATATTTTCCAATTTCCATCATAGTTCTGAAGAGAAGACATTTGGAAAGATATTGGATAAACTCGGGGAAATTATTTAGGCTCTTGTAAGGTACGTAAAGACAAAAATTGGTTGCATATGCCTGCAACTGTGTTGAAATCGATCTTACCAAACCTCTTTTTGAATCGATCAAGTTGTAGTCAGGGACATTAATTTGGAAAAACAAATAGACTATGAAACCCTACCCATTAGATGTAGAGAGTGCCACAAGCATAGCCATCTAGCCCAGGATTGCCCATCTCTAAAGACTCAGCAAGATAAAAAATCTGCTACACACGTAGAGGATGGACCAATAAATTCATCTATTCAGCATTGGCAATCTGGAATGCGAGAGAATAAAGCACAGCAGCAAAGGAATGGGAAAGCCCCACAAAGAAATCGATCACAAAACTGTGGTTGAAGGGGAGGTAGAAAGCAAGCCCCCAATCAAAATCAAGGAGGTACAAATCAAAGCCACAATCAATTTGAAGTTTTGGGGGATTTTCTTAGTGAAGATGCACCACGTGACCGATTTGAGAACATGGTTGGAAGGATCATTGATAGACCAGCCAATCGAGACTGAAAATCACCAAGGGCTAAAGGAAAGGGTTTCTCCTTATAACATAATTATGACTGCTTCAGAGCAGATTCAATTTCAACCTACCCAGGAACTTGATATTAACCCTGACTCATTTATTAATGTAAGTGGAAGTCAAGAGTGTACTTTGGATTTATCTTCAAATGAAATGGTTAATACTGCAGATATCCCACGTTGAAGATGATATGTTAGAATTAAGAGAACTAAAACAATCTCCGGGAGACGAGAAAAAACAGAAACACAACCCTTCGGAAATTGAGCAAACTTTAGCCAAAAAGTACTAAGGCAAATTCTAGTAGAAAGATAGGAAGGTAAAAAGATCAGGAAAAATGAAATTATGGGGAGAAAACTCACAACAGTCGAGATTAGCGAAGAACGTGGATACCTTTATCACCTAATCCCAGAAGTGATTGAGATTTCTTGGAAAGTGCGGGTCTTCACAGCAAATCCTGGAAGAATGCTACGCACGAGTTAATTCGGAGGGAAAGACCTTCATGTCTGTTTTTGCCAAAAAAGAAATTGAATATGCATAAAAGTCTAGTAGTTGGAAAAAAGTTTTGGAAAGGAGATGAATAAGTTTGGATCCATCCTATGGTAGCTCGGGGTCTTTGACCATGAGGAATTGAAAGGAACTCCAAATTCATTCCTTCTTTGGTGGGAGAGGATGCAATACAAGGTAGATGGATTGAATCAGGACAGGCTCGTCTGTTAGTTAACTTCCTTGCCTGAGAAGAAGCTTGCAACAGAATTCCATACCTCCTTATTTTAAGAAATCTGAAATAGATGAGGATAGTCAGCATAGAGTGCTGCAAACTATCCCAAAACTGATAACTCGGGAGCAGAATGACAGCATTCTAGTGCCCATAAAAGTTGAGGAAGTGGAGAAAGTAGTTTTTGCTATGTGCAAGGGGCAAGCTCCGGTTCCTGAAGGATTTCCAATTGAATTTTTCAAGAATTTTGGGGCATAATTAAAGTTGATTTATACAAAGCAGTGGAGTTGTCCAGAACTTCGAAGAAGATGCTACGTACTTTAAATAACACTATGCTTGTCCTTTTTCCTGAGATGGAGAACCCTGATGGAGTTTGGACAGAGCTGCAGAGATTAAACACGAATGATTTATAATTCAAAGGAAGAGTTTACAAATAAATAGGAATATGTTTCCTATAATATAGGAAACGAAACACAATATTAAGTAGGTTGTTTAAACAACCTACTAAACAATCCGTAAATAATATTAGAGCAATATCAAACAATATTATGATCACACTAAATTCCTAACATTCCCCCCTTAGTGTGAACATGGGAAGAAAGCACATCTCAAGAACTGGAAATAGAATCGTATGCCTCTGCATACTTTTAAGTTTGCATATTGTTGGCTTGGATCTTGTTGTCTGGATCTTGATGCACATGACCATCCACATCACCACGGTGAATCCCTTACCGGATGATCACACTTCCACCAATACACCTACATACGCGAACTCAACAGTTCCCACTTCACTTCCAGTGAATGCTCTTTCACTAGCCGATCGATGAAGAAGTCTCAACAGTCAAAGAATCTCAGCAGTCAGAGGATCACTCCAGTTCGGTTGCCCTCCTATACAACTGTTCTCAGCATCCGCAATGCACGTTCTCCTTATTTCAATCATGACAAGGGAATGAAACCACATACCACTCGAAGCAAATTGAAATCTGAAAAAAAAATCACATTACTTTCCATAAGAATCGCAATGTTCTTAATTGTAGCCACTGTTGTTGATTGACTGTCACTCGTCTCGAACAACATAGGAAATTGCCACTACCCCCAGAAGCTTCCCTTGACTTTAGCCATTTTAGGCGTAGAATGGAAATGGAACATTGGTGTCATGTTCCCCCCACAATGTGAAATTTCCATTTATTCTCACAACCACAAATACTAAAAAGCAAATCAACTGAAAATGGAACTCGGAAAATAAAGCAAAAACTCACACCACACATGTCACCACAACTGATATGCGGCCCCGTCATTGGCGACTGACAAGAGGTCGATGAATGACCTCATTCCTTCATTGCCTCCGTCCTCCAGTTTGAAGTTGCTAACTCAATAAAGTTGAATTTTGAGGCTCAATGGTTGCAAGGAAGTCGGGTAACACCAAAAATGCGTCCATAAGGAAAAAAAAAAAAATTCAATTTTTCATTCTTGAGACTTGACTGGACAAAGATGACACAAATTCTAAAATCACTTATTTGACTTTGATACTTTTAAAAATGACTCTTTTGACATTTTTATAATGATTTATGAACTTGAGTTTATGGCTTTTACAAAATGACACCTTATACATTTAAAAAGATCCAAAATAAATAAATAAAATACTTTAAAACTATACCTATATTAGGTAATCGACTCAATTAAACGACTTTTTATGACCTATTTGCTGAACAATACAAATCACAAAAGATGTGGATGGAATAACAATGAAAGGAAGATAAAAAGGCATTTACCAAACCAAAGATGCATTGAATATAACCGATGCAGCCGTCTTCAACTCATGCCCACGATGGAGAGTGAATGCCCCAATGCAAAATGCCAGGAACATAGGACAGAACGTGAGATCTGAGTTTCCAGCACTAAATGAATAGATCCAAATAGGGGCACACGTTGGTGCAGTTGGATGCTAATGACACACGTGTCTCTCGGTAGACCAGCAAACTGATGTGGATCTTTGGTGAGGCAATTTTAAAAGCACCGAGGTCGAGTGGACAATTGTAAATGGATTTGAGAGGGTGATGCCATGTGAAAAGTGGATTGCATTGATCTGCTGTATGGAGAAGTTGCTGTCAAAACAAGAATCTGCAGGAACTCTAGTGACAGGTACGATGGAAAATATAAGACCAGGTCTTCAATAAAGAATCTGCAAACTCTGCTAAATGGAATAGAGTCTAAAAGTTGTAGCCTTTGGAGATGAATCACAAATGGCAGAACCATGAGGATCAAACCAAAGCCATGAGTGCGCAGGTACAAAGAATTTAATATACCGACTATCAACACTAATCTACCTTACGCTACAAGCTCTTAAAAAAATTACTCTTTCGCATTCACAGGGGCAACGCAGATCTGATTGAGTGCCCCTAAAAAAACTTCAAAACTTCATTTTACAGGGACAAACTTAACGTTGCTCTGATACCAGATGATGGAGTTTGGACAGAGCTGCAGAGAATAAACACCGAATGATTTATTATTCAAAGGAAAAGGTTACAAATAAATAGGAATATGTTTCCTATAATATAAGAAACGACTCACTATATTAAGTAGGTTGTGTTAAACAACCTACTAAACAATCTGTAAATAATATTAGAGCAATATTAAACAATATTATGATCACACTAAATTCCTAACAAACCCAAAAGCTTTGACCAATTTCGCCCTATTGCTCTATATAAGTGGTTTATAAAATCATCACAAAGATAATGGCGGGAAGGTTGAAACTTGAAACCCTACCTTCATGGCATTATATCCAAAAGGCAGGGGGATTCTGTTAAGGGTAGGCAAATTATGGATGACATAGTGATAGCCCAGGAAGCAATTCACTTCACTCATCATTCGAAGAGTAAGGGGATGTTTGTGAAGTTGGATATGGTGAAAGCTTATGACAGGGTTGAATGGGAATTTCTTAAGAAGATAATAACATCCGGTTTCCATCAAAGATTGTCTGAACTGGATTCCCTGCTCGTATTCTTCAACATCCTTTTCGGTGCTCATCAATGGATCACCTTCAGGTTTGTTTAATTCTTCTAGAGGCCTTAAGACTTTGAGACCCAATCTCTCCTTATTTCTCATTTTGGCTGAAGGACTACGAAGATTGATCTGACTTTTAAAGATAAGGGTGTATCAGTGGTATTAAAATTGCATAAGGAATACCAAATGCCACTCATTTACAGTTTGTTGATGGCACATCTCTGCTTGGAGAAGTAAAATTAGCTGAGGCTCATGCTCTTAGAGAATGTTTAGATAATTTTTTGCCAGACTTAAGTTTGTCCTTCGATACTGATAGAAAAATCCAAAACAGAATTTTAAATTTTCCTAGATTTAGAAGGCTGCTCTTCCTAAATATCTTTGAGTTCCTTTATCAGCTCTCCAACTTAAGAAGCATAAATAGAAGATAATTAGAGAGAAGATCAAAGCTAGAATCTCACATTGGACATTGATTTGGTTATTGTTAGAAGAATTACCTTGATTAAGTTTGTCCTTTAAGCTATACCCAATTACTCATTTGCTTCTTTGGCAGCTCCAAAATTGGTCCTACACCGGGATAAAGTTTGTCATTCAAGGGACAGAGGAGGCTTGGAATTAAGGAAGGCCATTCTCAATAATACGTCCATGGCTGCCAAACTTTATTGGCGATGGTGTACTGAATCAAACAGTCTGTAGAGCCAGCTCTTAACTACCAAATACCTTGGTATAGGTAATGAGAGAGAGGTTCCTCGCTTTCAAATGGAGGGGTCTAGTTTGATTATTTGACAGTGTTTAAAACTTGAAAGTGTTCTCATCAAGAATGGTTTCTTTTAGATAATTAATAACGGAGAATTTACTTACTTCTGAGAAGATTCTAGGGATCAACATAAGCCCTTGCTGATTGAATTTCCTGAATTCCATGCCTTGAAAGAGATATGGGATCCTCTTGGCCAGAGCAAAGTGGTTAAATTTTTGTGTTTGAAAATCAAAATGGTGTCCTCATCAAGCAGTGGCTGCCAATGGAACTTTGGACTCGTGAAGACCAAAGACAACAATTCTGTAAAGTTCTCTGAACTAGACCTTGTGCTTCCAATGGAGCTTTAGACTCATGAAGGTCAAAGAGAACAACTTTGTAAATTATCCGAAGTAGACCTTGTGCTGCTAATGGAGCTTTGGACTCATGAAGGCCAAAGAGAACAACTTTGTAAAATTCTCCAAAGCAGATCTTGTGCTGGAGAACCCGAGAATGCAGTAGAGGATATCTTTAGTTGGGAATGGAAGGGTTCTAGAAAAAATTTAGTAAAAAATGCTTACAAACTCTTGTTAGGAGAAGACTTGGCAGCCGAAAGACATGAAGTTTGGACTCGGGTTTTGAATCCCCGGGACTGGCCAAAAGTAATTGGGTTCGTTGTCCATGCCAAATTTCTTACTTGGAACAATTTGAAAAAAAGAAGATGGTATGGCCCATCACATTGTGTCCTTTGTGGGCCAGCTGAAGAAATTGTCTCTCATCTGTTGATGGAATGCTCCTTTCTACAGCCTATTTAGACTTTGCTTATTTAAGTTAGAAGACCAGTGCAGAATATTTCAAAGCTAGTTGAGAGATGGAATGAGGCCCCAATAGAAAATTTCTTTCTCAAGACATTGTGGAGTTTTGGGTTCCAAAATATAAGGTGGCAATCTTGGCTTGAAAGGAATCGTAGAATATTCCAAATAGTCCCAAGACTTTCAGGGTATGTCGCCAGAGCTTCATTCAGCATTTGAGATAGGAAGATCTTTCTATGGATTTGAAATTGAAGTTCAATCCAATGAGAAACATCTTGTTAAAGAACTAGGCTTCTTGGAAAAAGGAATTTTCCCCTTAAATGAAGATATTGGTAGTTGTGTGGATAGGCATAGTGTGTGGAAAGCTCTGAGCCATCTGTGGATTAAGATTAATATTGATGGTGCATTAAGAGGTAACCCATGCCGGGATGCGAGTGGTTTTATTGCCAGAAATTGTAGAGGAAGTGTTCGGTTTTGGAGAGCTAAGTAGATAAGAGTCCATTCTAATAACACAGCTGAGGCCTTGGCTATCCATAACAGCCTTCAATCTGCCTTGGATCATGGCATCCTATATATTTGGGTTGAAATAGACTGGTTTTGGCACAACAAGTAAGGAATTCAAAAAGACAGCCGCCCATTGGCTTCTTGATATCTATCTACAAGAGATCAGGGGACTATTAGATAGATTTGAAAAAGTGATTGTTACCCACTCACCTAGACAAAGGAACAAAGTTGTTAATATTTTGGTAAAGATGGAAGTAGACCTGTCGGAGGGAGATATGGCCTCAAGGCTCACGTGATATTTGGAAATCAATCGGCTAGTCAGGCTGTGATCAGCTTTAAATTAATGAGGACATAAAGGATCTATAGATGAAGCTTGGGAAGCACGTGCTCCTGGTGGCCTTTGATTATGATTTTTCTTTGGGTTTGTTGTTACTTTTGCTTGCTCATTTCTATGAATACTTGGCCCAGACCTTTTTGGTTATATATTTGCATGGGAATAGTTGTAGCATAAGAGATGGTCAATGGGATAAGAGGTGACTTTAGGTTGTGCTTTGAAAATCCTATTCTATGATGGTTTAGAAAGCCTCAAGTTTATGTAATTTTCTTTGATTTGTTTGGTTAATAAAATAATTTCTATGTTTTTTGCCAGTAAAAAAAAGTTTATTACTTCTTAATTTCCTAGTGGGTTTCAACTTTCACAACATACTTACCAAGTCTGGAAATCTGGGTCCGTTTGGGAGGGCAAAAAAATAAGAAAATATGGAATTCGTGTAAAAGATTGGAAAAATATAGTCTGAAATATATATATGTATGTATTAACATAATTTTATAAATATGCAAAATTGACAACATCATATAAATGTTAATATATTTAATATTAAATAATATCTAAGGTTGCTGAGTGTCTTTCTGGCAAAAAAAACTAGAAAAAATATTTTAAAAATAGGACCGACCCAGACCAAATTTATCTGAGCCACATGAAAAATCCAAATCAAGCCGGATTTTGTGCAGATCCAGCTGGATTTGGAAACTACGTTTAAAACCCGAGACTTGATGCAAACATCAAAAGCTACCAACTAAAGATAAGTTACTAAATTGCTTTGGTACTATAAGCTTGAATATTACTTTAGATAAATGATAATTGGTGAGAGGGAAAATGGCTATGAGAAAGAACCTTCTCTATGGAGGACTGCAACCTTTCCAGAATCACAAAACATGACAAGATTCGCCAATAGAGGATACTGCCTTATCCATGCAAGTTTAACAAAAAAAATATGGACATAAAGGTGAAATGATCCCTTACATATACACAGTAGTAGTACATACCAACAACCTGTCTTTATATACACTAGAAATTCTGCTTATAATTGTTGCCCATTTTTTACTAACCTCATGTTCACGCACCCTATGCAAGTTAGGGAACCTATATATGACAGGGTAAGTTAAATAAGTTCCATCTTTTGATTTGATTAAATCATATGATAGAGGATACAGACTTTTCCTTGCAACTTCATCAATAAAATTGAGCATAAAGGTCATTTTACCCCATACATAGCACATACAAACAACTTGTCTTTGATATAAACTAGACAACCAGGATGAAAAGAATTCTTACAACGAACACCAATTTTTTAACTACTCTTGATCAAACTCTATGTAAGTTCGAGAACTTACACTTGAGAACCTACACCCCAGGTTGCACAATAGCCTTTTACTATGGCTTTAGACACAAGGAACTTGAGTGAATAATTAAAAGAATATTTTATTCGAGATAAGGATGGATATTATTATCCAAGGATAATTATGGAATCTCAGAGCTAGTGCATGTTGCGCACTTCTTCGTATCTTCTAGATTTGTAATAAATACAGACTCTATATTCACATCATCTTTCCTTTAATTTGCTTGAATTCTTTTTTTATAAATTCACACAAAACAATGTCCAATACCTTTGAATTAATAGAGAGCAACTATGCATTCAGTGTGATTGATAAAAGGTGTTGTGGTGAATTTCCTTTCAGCTTTCTTTTTAGGCAATTTCATTGCAATTTTGTATTCAAGTTAGATCTTACCTTTGCTCGATTATCTCATTGTGCCAATTAGACACTAACTTTTGCATGTTTTAGTTTTCTTTTATTGTGATCAAGTAGAGGAAAGGATTAAAATATCTTGGCGTATCACCCCATTTGTGTATTTTTCCTCCTTCATTTTCCCAATAAGTTTTAGACCATCACTAGGATAGAAGGAACCAGCCTACTTTGGTGATTGTACTTGAGATAAGTGTCCCCCCACTTTAGTACATTCCATATGTGCCAAAACTACAAGTAGTTTTAGATCGGACATTTCAGTGCATAGACAGTTTTTGGCACACTACGTGGAACCAGATCTCCCTCTTTATTTTCAGAGAATTAAAAAATGCAAATCATCTTGATCTAAAAGTTTATAGCTATGGTTTTGGTGAGATTCTTGGTTTACTTGCTTTTTTAAAGCAATTTCTATCACTTGGCGACTTTACTAGGAAAGATCCAATTTCAAAGGAAAAAAAAACGTTGCTCCCTTTTCAGAAAAAATTCAGGTATTTAGTTTTTCAAAAAGGTTTATTTCTGAAAGAATCAATGTTGTTGTGGGATCATAATCATGGCAAATCCAAGATCACCCTTTTGTTTCCTAAGATTCTAGTGGCCCACTACAACTACATCAATGGAGTAATATTGTGAAAATTAATTTAAAGTCTCTTCATATATTCACTGGAGATGGCCCTATAGATGCAATAGACCGCATTCAGGATGTGGACAATCTTTAAGTGGGGCAAAATATTACAGAATAAGATGAAGCCCTCATGCTACTTGCTTCATCTTTCAAGGAAAAGGCACTAGGCTGGTTCAGAGGTTTGGATTCTATAATGTCGTCTTTTCTAAGCTAAAAATAGTTAACAATATTGTAAGTTGGGCACAGTCATTTCTCCATTTTTGGCAACTTGATAATATTATTATTATTAAAATAAAAGGTATTTTTAAATACTTGAAACAAAAAGAAGACCCTTAGCTATTCCAGTGGGCTAAAAAGGGTGGAAAAAGAGGGAACAAGGTGGTAGTATGACTAAGTTGGCCAAAAGTAATCTATCATGGCAATTTACGTCATTTTTAATAAAGTAATGGGGAACTTTCCATTTTAAGTTAACTCAACACTTAAATAGAAATTAAAAGTCTCTTTAATTAAATAAAGTGCATCTACCACATGGATCACCCCACTTTGGGATAATATGAAGGAAAAAGTATATAAGGAGGAGAGGGGAACTCAATTCACTATCTTTTATCATCTAATTTCCTATGTGTGAGTAGTTTGCTTCCATATTCAGTTGTTGAGGACGAAATCCCACATTGGCAAGTTGTTGAGGACGAAAACCCTCATTAGCATTCAGCTCTTGGGGACAAAAAGCCCTCAATTTATTCTTGGTGGTTTCATGCGTAGGTCACACTTGAGCTTCAAATCAGATTTTCGGAGATTCAGATAAGATTTACAGAACTAGGGCACATTTCAGATCAGAATTTGCAGAAATTCCAGCTAGCGCATCATTCAAAAAGTCAGAAAAGGCAGAATTTCAATCAAGGGCAGTCAGATCTACTTTGAAGGATCAGCTAGGGCATCATTTCCCATCATTCCAGCTGAGGCACCACACTTTGGGAGGTCATTTTAGGCCTATCCTAGCGCTAACGTCACCCTTTGAGGATTTGGGTTAGCTTTTGCAGTCAATTTTGTATTCAGAAAAATAAATTATAATTCGCAGTTGTCTTTTGTAATTTTTCCCTACATTTCCAGCCAATAAAATTAGCAATTTTCAATCATTCAAAAAAAATTCAGAATTATTATTTGCAGACCTTAGGATTTGAAGAAAATAATTATTTTCAGAATTCTATAATTATTTTCAAGGGTCTCTTTAGATTAATCAGAATATGAATTTCCTTTATATTTTACAAGGGTTTGTGGACATTTCAGTATTTTCAGGATTTTCGCCCTAAGAGTTTGATATTAAATTCAGATTTCATAGTCTCTCTCTCAGATTATTCAAGTTTCAGTATATAAAAGGGTTTGCTAGAAATCCAGATCTTTGTTATTTTTGTCCGAAAGAGACATTACAGATTCACAATCAAACTCAACATGGGATGAAATGGGTGAGGAATTATACAACCGGTTCAAGGAGAGCGAAGATATTATATCCCTTGTAGAATATCTCAGCGCAATAAAGAGAGCTCAAACAAAATGCGTATCTAACTTCAATTTCAGATTTTTGGGACATGGGAAAGGATACATATTACATAAGGCCCCTACCAGGGATGGCTTATTTGTACTATCTTAAAGCTTTTATTTTGATATTGCAGCTATGATTTAATCACTAGGCAAGAGAACTCTTCTGGAGGCTTATAGCACTTCAATTTCAGCCAAAAACAGGCTCATACGTGTTGGAAAGCTTGCACCCATAAATTAGAATAATATTATCTAGTTGGCTTATTGTTATATTGTTAGTGACTTGTTAGAGTTGTTTGTCACGAGGTTTTACCTTTAGCTAACTTTAGCTAATGGTTATTGCTCCTTCTTTGTAGCATTTCTACGAGCTATTTATATGGCTTGTTATTAATAATATAATTACAGCTTGTGGTTTCTCCATTAATCTTTTATGGTATCAGAGCATATGGTTGAGAACTGGAAGAAAAGCCTGTGAGAGAGAGTCGAGCTCTTGCCTGGAGGGAATTGAGTTATTGTCTTTCTTGGAAAACCGGTAATATGGTAAGAGAGAATAGTAGACTCATTCAGGAAAGAAGAGAGAGATGCAGCAGTGACCAGGGCGTCCAAAATATTGGAGTAGGACGTGGTGAAGCGTCTTGAGGAGAAGGACGTGGCATTTTGGAGTGTGCTGTGTTGAGAAGGGTCCTGGTCATTTTCTAATTTCAGTTGTTGCAGCTGTCATTGTGACGCAGACCATCTTCAGGAGAGGCGTGGAAGAGCAGCAGGTTGTTGATTTCATGATTTGTGAAGAAACATCATTTTGACCATTGGAGGGTGCAGCCCTCTGTTTTCATCTTGTTCAACAAGTTTGGGCGCCATATGTATATTTTTCTGTGATTGTAAACACCAAAAGAGGAGGGCACAGCAATTTTTTTATCTGATATTCCCTTGCCAATTCAAAGTTGTGCAAAATTGGAAGGGATTGAAGACAATTCAAACCATTGAAGCCAGGTGGAGGTGTGCTTGAGGAAGAATCCTGTGCGAAAGCTATAGAGCTTTTTCTATTGGCTGGTAAAAGCTTTACAAATTCATAAACCAAAGTTTATAAAAATATAGGGCAAACTGATTATTTTATTCACGATAAACTTTAGTAAATTTGCCTTAAAACTTGCCTAGAAAGCCACAGTTAATTCCGTAGCAGGAAAACCATAAGGAGAAAACACTTGAAACTTTGTCACTTTGTCTGGTTGGAGGTCTAAGCCCGCATGCAAAAGGAATTTTTGCAAAAGAGTTCGAAAAATTTGAGATTTTAATTTTTCTGTCATTTTTAGGCAATTTTGTGGAAAACGGTAAATTTAAATTCCCATAAACAGGAAAGAGTTTATTGTTGAAAATTGGCAAGGAAAGGAAAACTCAGCAAACTCCAAGCTGAAAAAACTAATAAGCTCTTTTGGAATGGGTTAAATGACCACATTACGAAAGTTGAATACAAATGTAACCTTATTGGAGACAGTTTGGTCATTCAAAATGGACTGTTAAAATCCATTGTAAAGGAGCTTAAAAACTCAGGCAGCAAGGGGAAAGGGAAGGAGACTGAGAGGAACAAGGAGCTTGAAGAACGTGACAATCATATCAAGAAACTCACCAAAATCTCCACTCAGATCCTGAAATTTTAATGTCTTCTTTGTTTTGGGCTCTTGACTGTTTTTTGGATGCAGTTGGGTTCTTTCGGTACTTTTGTTGTGTTTAAGCTGGTTTGTAGTTGGTATTGTGTTGGTTTCGCTGTCTATAACAGCTATGTTTTGATATTGGGATCTTTGTTGTTTCTTGAAATGATCATTGCTATATATATATTTTAGATCCATGTTGTAACAAGGAAGGGCCCCTGCCAAAACTCTCTATTTTACCCTAATATCAAAAAATAAATTGGCAGTGTTGGTCAGTTTTCAAAATGGACTGTTAAAATCCATTGTAAAGGAGCTTAAAAACTCAGGCAGCAAGGGGAAAGGGAAGGAGACTGAGAGGAATAAGGAGCTTGAAGAACGTGACAATCATATCAAGAACTCACCAAAATCTCCACTCAGATCCTGAAATTTTAATGTCTTCTTTGTTTGGGCTCTTGACTGTTTTTTGGATGCAGTTGGGTTCTTTCGGTACTTTTGTTGTGTTTAAGCTGGTTTGTAGTTGGTATTGTGTTGGTTTCGCTGTCTATAACAGGTATGTTTTGATATTGGGATCTTTTTTGTTGCTTGAAATGATCATTGCTATATATGGATTTTAGATCCATGTTGTAACAAGGAAGGGCCCCTGCCAAAACTCTCTTTTTACCCTAATATCAAAAAATAAATTGGCAGTGTTGGTCAGTTTTAGTGGAGGATCAGTCTGCAGAAGAAATTTTTGTAAAAGCTATTATGTTTTTCCAATTTAATTGTTTTCGTGAAAAAACTAGGTCAAAATGGCCTAGTTTACAACACTTGTTGTTGCTAGATTCACAAAATTGACAGGCAAAAACTCTAGTTTGTGGAGTCACAACATATTTGTGAGTATCGGAATCTAGATCAAATTGTACTTGGAAAAGAAACAAAACCAGACGATGAACTTGCAGTTGATGAATTTCATAACTATGATAAGCGTCATAGAGAAGCATTGATGTTGCTAAAACTTTTAGTGTCTGATAATTTGATTCTAGAAGTTAGAAATGCAACTAGTGCTTCGGATTTGTGGAAAAGTCTAACATCCAAGTGCCAGGCTTTAGAAGCCTGTAGGGTACAAGTACTTGGAAAATTTGTTATTTTCCACTAAAATGTAGAAGGGTGGTTTGATCTCAGAATTCTTGTTGTTGTTGAAGGACATTTTTGATTAGTTGAAAGCAGTGGAAAAGCCAGTAGATGAGCAAGATTTGATTGCTCTGGTATTGTAGAACCTGCCCACATCATTTGACTCATTTATTGAGTCAAAGCATATGATCGCGAAGATACTGGAGATTGATTTTGAGAAGTTGTTTCTCCACTTCTCATGCAGAAGAAGAGAAGGCACATGCAACTTCCTCGCCATCAATGGCTACAAAGATTTCATTCATCGCACGGCCAAAGGGAAAGACAAAATAGCAGAATACAAGCAATTACACAAAGGTAACCTCCAAAAGTATTGTAAGTGATTCTAAGAGAGACAAATGGAAATGTTTTTATTACAAGCAAACAAGACATTTTAAGAAGGATTGTAGAAAGAGATAAGAAGATATGGTTAATGCGAACAATAAGTCTAGACATGCTAATGTTGCAAGAAGAAACAGAAGGAAAGACATCTACTGCATTTGCATTGTACAACATCACATGATCAATCCAATGAGTCACATATGGCATTTCGACCTCAGGAACATCTTGACATTATACATGTCATAAAGATTGGTATGTAGATTTCATTGAGGATGTTAGTAGTCATGAAATTGTTTCCTTGGGTGATGGATGGACACGTGATATTAAGGGATATGGGGATGTGCAAATTACATTGAACAATCAATACAAATATACATTTTGTAATGTTAGATATGTACCTGATATGGACAAGAATCTCTTATCTATTAGTGAAATCACTAAAAACAAACAACAACTAGTTAAATTTGAGGGAAACAAATGTAAGATAACTACACTCAATGATACAATTGTTATTGGTATAAGGAAAAGGGGTCTATACAAACTTATAGATGCACAACTAGTAGAACCGTATGCTTTAGCAATAATTGAGAAAACTAATACTTTGTGGCATGAAAGATATGGTCATCTTAATTATTTGTATTTGAACATTTTGAGCAAGAATCACATTGTGAATGGATCTTCCATACTATTCAAGAAAATCAAGATGTATGTACAGGATGTCAATTGGGTAAGCAAGTTAGGCAATCCTTTCCTACTAGTAAAGCATGGAAAGCAGAAAATGTATTAGAATTGGTACATGTAGATCTCATGGTCCCATGAAAACTAGTACAATATATGATGCACTATATTTCTTGTTGATTGTTTTCAGAAAAATATGGGTGTATCTTTTCGAAGAAAAAATCAGATATATGGCGCGGCTATATATCTATATAGAAGAGGCTGGAGAGGCGGCACTGGGCTATATATAGAAAGTGGGCGGCAAATATATAGATAGACACTCCGCTCAAGAACTATGGACGGCCTACTGTAGCTAGGCACTGGGAAAAAACAAGTAGAAGAGTCATAGCATTCCAGGCAGACAATGGAGGAGAATTTATTTCCAAACAATTCAATGATTACTGCACACAAGGTATGCATAGGCAATATACAATTCCTTACACTCTGCAGCAAAATGGAGTAGTGGAAAGGAGAAATAGGATTGTTATGGAGATGACACGTTGTATGGTGCAAAGCATAAATGTACCTTATTGGTAGTGGGCAGAAGTTGTAAATATTACAGTGTACATCTTGAATAGAAGTCCATGTAAAGTTGTGCAATACATCACTCCTGAAGAAGCATGGTCAGGTAGAAAGCTTGATGTAAGTGATTTCCACATTTTTGGTTCGTATTGCTTTAGCATTAATTTCTAAACAAAAAAGGAGTGGTTTAGATGCTAAAAGTAAAAAGTACATGTTTGTGGGATATAGTGAGCAATCCAAAGCATATAGATTACTAGATATATCTATAAATAAGGTTGTTATAAGTAGAGACGTGAAAATAGATGAGAAAGTTCCATATTTCTCAAAAGACGGTACACCTAATAATACTAGTAATATTTGGATTCTTGACTGACTGACTGTGAATCAAGTGTTAGTCCTAAAATTGAACATGACTTAAAAAGGAAAACACCGTGAGAAGTCTAGCTCCATAGAAGGACCTAGTAAAACCACAGTGGTTCAAGTATTCAGCATAAAAAGTAAAAGTGGTACTATAGCACACTACAGGATGTTCGACAAGATGAGTTTCCAAAATCATTGGAAGATAGATCCACTAGATCTAGGAAACAAGCAGTATAAAATCTTTTGCAGGTAAACTTTGCTCTCAATTCAGCTATGTGCCAAAAATCTTTGAGCCAAATACTTATGCGGATGCTAAAGGAAAGCCAGAATGGGAATCTTCCATGGAGGTGGAGAATGATGCTCTAATGAAAAATGGACCTGTGGGTTTTGTCAAAGTTACCCCCAAGTAAGAAAGCCAATGAGTTGTAAATGGATTTACAAAGCAAAATTTAAGTTAGATGGTTCTAGTTCTCTAGATAAATATAAAGCTCAGTCTTGTTGCAAAAGGATATTCACGGGAAGGAGTAGATTATGGGGAAACATTTGCTCCTACAGCAAAAAACGGTAACATTTAGAGATGGTTATTGTTATTGCTTGTTCAGTTTGGTTGGCAGGTATATCAGTATGGATGTCAAGAGTGTTATCTTGAACGGAGGAATTAGAGAAAGAGGTTAGTGAAGTCCTTGTATGGTACTATCCATAGGGATTTCAGATTCCTAGAAAAAGAACATCTTGGTTTGTAGGTTAGTGACATTCCTTGTATGGACTTAAGCAGGCTCCTCAAGCCTGGTATTTCAAAATTGATAAATATCTTAGGGTGTCTGGTTTTAAAATATGTGATGCAAAATCTACTCTCTATGTTAAGTTGGTTGGTATGACATAGTGATTCTAGATGGCTATGCTTGGAAGTTAGATACAAAGAGCTCATGGAGCTAGAGGGGTTAAGAGACCAAGCAATGCAGACAATAGAAAAAAATCAAGCTCTGATGAAAAAGTACTTTGACAGGAAGGCCATTGCTAGAAACATTCAAGAAAGAGATCTTGTCCTCAAATGGGACCAAGATAGAGCTAAACCAAGAAGGCATTCAAAGTTTGATGCTATATGGAGTGGCCCTTATGTTATCTCAAGATGCAAGTTGCACAACATTTTTCACTTATCAAAACTAGATGGAGAAAAGATCATGATCCCATTCAATAGGGTCTATCTCAAACATTGTTTTTGAAGCAAAGGTTCCACCTTGTACATACTAGATTAGTTTACCTTCCTCCAAGTGATGTTCAACATATTGTTTTGTTGGGTAGCGAAGTTTGATTCGCCTAAGTACTTTGCACATGTCTCGGTTGCTCTAGATGGTATTTGCATTCAAGAGTATTTTAAAGAGGTTTCGGCATTCCACGAATTCATCAATATTGGCAATGCCAAGTTCAGAGGACAATTTTGGGCTTTTGGGTTTGACTCCATGCCCAATGGATTACTTAAGACCACTATCATTTACCTAGCATGAAGATATCCCCATGAGTCGCCAAATTGTTGTCCAAAATAACCCCCAGGCTATTTTAACAACTCAAAAAATCATTTTGGACTTGGGAAAAATTTTGTTTGAAAAGTCGTGAAACACTATCTTAGTATTCCGCAAGTTGAGGGATCTCAATGTTCCACAGGTTCTCCTAACCCGTGGAATGAAGAAGTTTGAGCTTGGGACTTAAGCGGATTTCAATGGAATTTTGATCTTCGCGGTGTGGAAAAGAGTTCTACACGAACTTGGAGAAATTTGGTGTTCCGCAGAGGTAGTAGCAATGTCATGCAACAAAGGATGAGATCCACTAAGCAAAAGCCGTGACACACAGAGGAGAGGCTTTAAGCCCACGTGGCAAAGAGAGACTGAAAGATTCGAGAAGCAACTAAGTCTGAAAAATGCAAAACACTAGCTTAGTGTTCTAGGGGGTTCCCAGATGCGGTATTGCGCGCATTCCTAAATCCACGGGATAAAGAATAAGTAAAGCCTCGCGACTTTTGGCGGAAGCAATTGGAGCGAAAAGTCAGAAATCCGCAATAGTGAGAGTAGAGAGTTCTGCAAATGTGCAAGAGTTATTATCTCGCGGGTTCCTCAATCCATGGAGACATTCAAATCTAAAGAGCGTGGGATGTTGTAGGAGCCACGGAGCATTCAAGGAACATCCAAAAGGCCACGGGTCAAGGCGGAAATGTTTTTTGATCATATCTTCCAATGCGTTGCTCCAAATTACATGAGATTTGTTGCATTCACTTCATCTCTTCAAGGCCATCGTTCAAACATGGAGTTACGGGATTGGAAGCTTGTCATCACGGGAAGTAGTTAAAATATCCCTTGTTGGGATCTTACCACAAAAAATGACAAAACACAGAAATCTGCAGTAATATACTAAATCTGATTTTTGCAGATTTTATACAGAAAAGTACAGCTAGGGCAACAAACAGAAAAATGTGAATAACTCTTAAAATACCCGTCCAAAATACTTGAAATTTTAACTGGAACAAGATAATAATATGTAGAACACAAGGGAAATATTTTTGGAATTTTTCAAATAACAGAATGCTGCCAGAAATTTACAGCGTGCCTAGAATAGCCGGAAAACTTCAAAAATTAATATCTTTTCGAATACAAATGCAATAAAGATGAAACTTTAGAAATAATATATATAAAAATAGTAGATAACTCTCCAACCTTCAGATCTGAAAAAGGACTGCTGGAAACCCTAGAAATTAGGGCTGCAAATTCCCAAACAAGTCGCCCCCTTTGAAAAACAGCCAAAACCCTTGTGAAACCCTCTGTAGATGATGCTGAATCCTTCTTCTATGGCTGCCGTAGGTCTGATCCGAAAACCGGCTGAAAATCTCCACAAAAACTCTCAAAACCCTTCAAACCCTAATTCTGAAAATCTTGAAAATACCTCTGTAAAACAGCCTTAAAATCCACTCCAAATGACAAGCTAGGGTAGATCTTTCACTACCGAAGAATGCCCTGCTAGCTAGGGTTAGATCTTTCACCACCGAAGCTAGGGTTCCCGTGGGATCTTACTCCACAAGCTAAAAGTTGCAAACAGCAGTTGCAACATGAATAGAAAATATGAGTGTATGTATGAATGATCATCCTTTCACCCCTCACCTCCTTTTATAACTTTTTCATGCCAAAGAAACCCTAAAACCACTCAAGGCGCACTTTCCCAAAAAGAGGGCCTTATTAAAAATAACTTGAAGTTGCTTTTCCCTTCCTAGGCGCCTAGGCCCATAAAGTAACCTCAATGAAGAAATATAACATTTAATGCCATGCATGTCCTCTCAAGTCGCCAAAAAGGTACTTTTAGTGGCCCCAATGATGAAACATAACATCTAGTCCCTTTTTAAAAGTACTTTATGACCCAGTCAATAAAAAATAATAACTGGACTAGATGCCCATACCCAATAGCAAAATAGTGTCCGTAACCCCTTGGGCATGACTAGGGTTAGGGCACGCATTGGCCCTTAGGCCATGGACGAGGGAAAAGGGACATTACAGTAGTAATGACTAATTAAATAGGTGAAATTCGACATCTGTTTTGTTTTGAAATGATTGATCTAGGATTGCTTCAATATTGTCTAGGTGTAGAGTTTTGGTAGTGCTACAATTTTTGTATCCCAAACAAAATGTCAAATCCCTGTTAGACAAATTCGAAATGTATGATTGTAATCCAATAGCTAAACCTATGGAAATTGGGACAAACTTTCAACTAACATTGATTCACCACTGGTCACTGAAATAGTGTATCCACAATTAGTAGCTAGTTTGATTTATCTTACTACTACTAGACCAGATTTGTGTTTTGTAGTGAGTTATCTTTCTCACTTCATAGCTAAACCACATGAAGAACATTAGCAAGCTACACAACGAGTTCTTGGATGTGTCAAAGGAACTCTTGACTTTAGCATTCTCTATAAACAAACTGTTGATTTTGAGCTAAAATGGTATACCAATTCAGATTGGGTAGGATCAGTTAATTCTGGAAAATCTACAACATGTTACATTTTCACTCTTGGTTCAGAAGCAACAAGAACAATTGCTCAAATACCAGTAAGTGATGCTTATTTGGGTCATGTTGTAAATGCTTTAGCTTGACCTATTGATGGTAAGGGTAAAATTCTAGCTTCCGAATTTCAATTGATCGAATCTCCCGCTTCAAATATTATTTCAAAACGTTCTGTATATAAACCTCTTCAAACAGGTCTTATTGTTATTGTGTATATAAAATGGTAATTGCATAACGTACTATGGCAGAGAAAAATATCCAAACAATTACAACTTGTATTCATAAGAGATAAGTTCTCGATACAATTCATATTGTCAGCAAAGACCTAATACTAGTGCCCTTTCCTTGACATACATCATTTATTTATATGACAAGAAAACTTAATGAGTTGTTTAATAACACAACTATCAACAACAAAACATACAAATGAAAGGTACTACAACTACCTAAGGCCAACGATACAATCATTAACCACATGATACATCGGCTAGTAAAATACATAATTATGTTGATAACCAAGAGAATACAAATATGACCGTCTACAAAGACTTCCGTCACTAGAAATATTTGGAGGGATTGATCATGCTAGAAGAAGGGAATGGTACAACCATTGGGGATGTGTAGTCCCATCCAGGGCAAAGTAGTCATTAAAGGTGTACCTACAGGAACTCAAGTATAAAACCAATGTTATGGTATGTGGTAGAGGCATGCAAATAAGGCACCATAGTTATGGTATGCGGTAAATGTTCTAGAAGACTTAAAGACTGGAGAACTGGCATCAAATATTTAAAAGAGCATAACGACACAAGCATACCCTTGAAGGTATATCATGGCACTATATTTGTTGTTTAGTTTTGAAAGTACAATCAAATTAATTGTATCGAGATTAGCTACCTAAATGTGATGATATTGTTTGTGTTAGAGAAATTAATTTAACAAAAAACATGTGAAGAATGAAACATTCAAGATAGGTCAACATATATTGTACGACCCAAGAAGATCTAAGACTTCAAATGATTTGCAACACCACAGTGTTGCTTTGTGTCATGATTTAACTTCACCAGTGGCTTCAAAATCAAACTACACACACGTGCATACCACGAGGTCCTAACTCCTCTACGATGTTGCACATCTCTTATAGCATCAGTATTGTGCCACGCAGCTCTACAGTAACGTCATTCGAAGATGTTGGACTAATGATTAGTTATGCAGCTCTCATTACTAACCATTGTAACAATCCAACCGATGTTTTCTCTTCCTCCTTTGTATATCAATGCATTCTTCTATTCTGTGTACACTAGTGATAAGCATAGAGAATGAGTAATTAGACATCCTAAACTCGATCTCTTAGATCATGTGCAAAACTTTCCATGATATACCTTTGCATTATAATTCTACATCCGGTGTCAATTGTCTTCCTTTGTTCTTCTCCTTGTTTCATAGCACTCCCATATATAATCGGCCTTCATCATTCATATTTATTGCATGATCCAAGAGGATCTTACACTTCAAATGATTCGTGACACCACGGTATTGCTTTGCGTTATGATCTAACTTCACCAATGGCTTTAGAATCAAACTGCACACAAGTGTATACTGTGAAGTCCTAACTCCTCTAAAATGTTGTAGATCTCCTGTAGTATCAATATTGTACCACGCAACTTTACAAGAACGTCAGTGGAGTGATGATTAGTTATGAAGCTATTATTACCAATCATTCTAACAATCCAACCAATGCTTTTTCTCCCTCTTTTGTATATTTTTGCATTTTTCCATTCTTTGTAGATTAATGATAAGCACAGAGAATAATGAGTACATACACATCCTACATTCAATCTCTCAGATCTTCTATAGGACTTTCCATAATATAACTTTGCATTACAATTCTACACTTTGTGTTATTGTCTTTCATTATTCTTCTCCTTGTTTCATAGCACTCTCATATATATTCGGCCTTTATCATTCATAATAGACTTTCGCACATCAATTTAGTCCACAAAGGTTATCCACGGGGTCTCCCCTAGGCCCCAGATCATTGCACAAGGAAATCACAAGTGAACCCAATGTCCGGCACCAATTCCTAACTTACTCGGTGGTTACAATGGCTAGTTACTCATGTACTCCGGTGAGATGGAACGACTACCACAAGGATACTTGGCAATATTTATTGCATTCACAGCAGGGTTATGCATCAATTAAGTTTGTGTTCAGACTTAATCAAACTCGTTGAGCCCCATATTTTGTACAAGATCATATTATTGATATAATGAATAAATCATTTAGACAATATCCAATTTAGTCATTTAGATGGGGTGTTAGATATATTAGATATTCATATTATACACAATTGTTAGAATATTGTTACTATATTGTTAGCTTAATGTTAGCAAAGTATTAGGGAGTTGTTAGTTTCTTACAAGTTGACTATTCTAAGAATTGGTTATTCTTGTGATCTCATTGTGTATAGATTGTGTGCTTCTATACATACATACATATGTATGTAGGTAGGTAGGTAGGTAGGTAGGTAGGTATGTATGTATGTATGCTAAGTTGCCGCATTCGAATTCGTGTTCGAATTCGCCGATGATTAAATTCGTGAAAAATTCGCCGGTAAAAAAATCAGCAATTAAATTCGACTATGAGAAATATACATTTTTATTAAATATATAAAAACAAAAGATAAATTCACATTTCAAAAGAGAGATAATATCACATTTCATTGATTTCATTACTAATCTATCTACAGGCGATCAAAGCTCATGATTATTTCAGAAGATTGCAAGAAGTTGCTTGGTCGAAAAAGGTGCAAAAATGGATTTTATGAAAATAAGAAAAATATTGCCATCAATGCGTAGAGCTCAAGAAAATATGCACTTTTAGAGAAAACGACACCTGAAACGGAGCCACAGAATGAAAGTTATGGCACATGCAAGTTTTTGCTGCTACATCTTCCCGAACCCTTTCCAAAAATGGCAATTTTTTTCCTGTCCTGTTTTTTTCACCAAAAATCCAAAAAAGGAAAAAATTGCCAAAAAAGGAAAAAAACGCGAATTAAATCGCGATTTTCAAGGCGCTATTAAAATTCGGTGAATTTCGAATTTTTTCCTTGAAGTTCACCGAATGCGACAACATAGTATGTATGTATGTATGTATGTGTATATATATACATACATACATATATATAATACATACATACATACATATATATACTGTATACATACATACATACATATATATATACATATAAATACACTGACCATTATAATGTAATACATACGGCAAATGGTTTAATCTTATAGTTTCCTTTTACATATGCCCATGCAGATTTATAATTAATCGTTGTTTTGGAGTTTAGATGTCATTTGCAATTGCTTGAACTTTTTGGAGGTGGGGTGGAGGAGCATGGAAGCGGATAGGGAAGATAGGCTGGGATTTCACAAGTTCAATGATCCTTTCCTTCAAATCGGCAAAAATGTTGTCTTTCTGGTACAGCTTTTGTTGGAGCAGACACAAATGTCCTCTAAATTCAGAGCCCAAATTCTCAACTGCTAAAATCCAGCTATAAAATCACTTGTATTGATCCTCAGGCATTTTAACTATCCTAACCATGAAAGATGAAAGAGATTTCAACCTCTGTATGCTGGTTTATAATTTTCTCATTGTTATTTTAGGAGTTTGGATGCCATTTGCAATTGCTTGAAATTTTTGGCATCAACTAGGGAGGAGGGGCATGGAGGCAGGCATGGGATTTATCAAGTTTAATGATCTTTGCCTTCGAATCGGAAAAAAGGTTAGTCTTCTTGGTACAGTTGTCAAAAAAGCAGACATAAATGCCCTCTAAATTCATGCCCGAATTCTCCATGGTTAAAATCCAACTGCCAAACCTCTTAAATTGCTTCATGGAAATTTTGATTATCCTAAGCGTGAAGGACCAAAGAGATTTCAACCCCTAAATCCAAGGAAGAGGAGTCTCCATGTTCAGGTGATTCCCAATATTTTAAAAACTGTTCAAGAGATTTAAACTCCCATGTTGGTTGATGTCAGAGAGCAATTTTATTCTGACTTGGTTCTAATGCAAAATCAAAGAGGAAGGAATTGCATTGGATGATTATTAATGATCATAGATGTACATATATACATGTGTTTCATTAGAAGGAGCCCAATAGACAAACAGACAGGTGGAAGGCTAACAATCCCGTTGAGGAAGGTGAATAGTTTAATGAAATACGCCAACATTTCCCCCCTTATTTCATTGTTTTCACAAAGGTACCCTTGAAACATCATCATCATCTTCTAATACTGGTACTTCTAAGTCATCATCTTGTTGAGTCGCAACGTGTCCTTTCTGCTTCTTGTGGTGCGGACAACGTCTGGATTTCTGTGAATTACTACGACTAGATGCGCTCTTGTTTCCAAATAAGAGGATGACAAGGTGAGCTTGGTATGCCTGTGCAGTGAGAAGCGGATGCTCCTGTGGGCATTCTATCTCGCATTCGTCATTTGCATCGTAGCCTTCTTCGAGCTTGACACGACTTTTCTCTTTCTAGTACCATAAATTGAACAAGACTTAGACATGCAGTCTTTTATGCACTATGTCTTCGAATTGCAAGTTTTGGAGACTTTTAAGCAATGCAAAGTAGAAACCGACGCTGTTTTGGGCTTGACTTCGGTTTCTCAAATGTTGCATGACCCTATGGTTTCTTGCAGTATTGCTAGCATCTCCGGACACGATTGTCATGCGCTCAAATTGTTGCACAGGATCACAGGCTTTACCTTGTTGACTGATTGCTTGCGTTCTACAAGAATATGTTTTTTTTCTTGTAACTTTATAGCAGAATTGATGAAGTTGGGGTTTGTACTAAGCTTGTGTTTGCTCCTATTGAAGCATCTTTAACCGATAGTGCTCCTCTTTGGTCTTCCAACCAAATGCTCTACGCAAGAGTCAACTACAAAACGATTTGATGGCTCGTCCTAGTCTCTGGACCATATCAGGAAGTTTGTGGATAATTGCATGGGCTTTCACATTCTCCTTGCTTTTGTTAAAATATAACACATTATATAGAATGTAAAAACAGTTATGTAGTTGTTCGGTTGGTAACTGTTCAACCACCTCTCTCTCAATAAATCAACTTCTGCCTGTATCATTTGGACAGTGCAGTTTTTGCCTTTTGTATTCTTTCATCTTTGCGCATCTTCCAACATTGGTATCAGAGCGACTTGCCCGAGGAAGCTCTTGGACGAGCACGGGAGTGTTGCATGAGGTTCGAGGAAGCCCCGACATGGGTACGAACTATAGAGAAGAAGTTTTAAGTCCAATCATTTTTCGTGAAACCCGAAATCGCGATTGGTGAGAGCAGAGGTCGACGAAAGGTACGGTCGACGCAGGGCAGAAGAAGGGAGTTGGCATCGCTGGAGGAAGTCGCTAAAGCAACTTGAAAGCAAAACGTGGAAGCCTGAATCGTGGAAATCGTGGGCAAGGGCAGCAAGCCTGAATCGTGGAAATCGTCGTTCGAAGGTGTAGCCAACAGCAAAGTCGTGGCAGTCGCAAAACCTCAGAGGAAAACGAAAACATGAAGGGAGGCAATTTAATGGCTGAAAGTCAAACACTCACGTTTGAAACATGAAGGGCATTCACGTGACAAAACAAACGCCAAACGTGAGAAAAAAAAAATGTGGGCCAACAGAAGGCAAAACGTGGGTTTCAGAAGCCTGCGTGGCGAGAAAGAAACAACTCCTGCAAAAATGTGGGTCGCAAAAGCAAATCAGTGGTGTTGTGTTGGTAAATCGGTGGTGCTGTGTTGGGTCGCAAAAGTAAATCGGTGGTGCTGTGTTGAAGCAAAGTCGGTGATGTTAGAGCAGAGTCATAACAAGTTCGAGGGCATCATTTGATTTATTTCCTTCAAACTGCAAAGTCGGTGAAATTATTTTTATTTACCTTGTTTTTGCGTGATTAAATTTGGAGGCATAAGTAATAATAATTGTTTTATTATTTACTTATATTTGCTGGAAAATTGGATATTTTATTAAGTGTGGAGCAACTTATTGTTATTTTATTATTTTCCATTACTTTGGAATAATAAAATGGCAAATATATCACACTTGACGTTCAAACCACCTCTCTCTCAATAAATAAACCTTGCCAGAGAGTTTTTGCGTAAAAAATAACAGGCACTCCAACAGCCTTTAATGTATGGAGGTCTATACCGCTTTTCCAACAGTCTCTCCAAATATGGTCACTGCCAAATGCTGGTTTGACAAGTCTTTCTAGGGTGATAAGAAACTCCACACAGCGACGAACTGCAAGGATTATGCCAAACAGTCATAAAGAAGAACGCCTTCCTTGGACTTCTATGCACAGTTCTGCCACTTGTCAGATGATTTGATACGCGGAAGTGCGGAATGCCACTGTTGGCAAGCACGTTGTGGGCCAAAATGAGGAAAAAATATCAGTTCCCTGAGTGAACAGAGCCGAGTTTTATACCTGAAAAATATGGGCTCTGTATGTCCGTGAAGGAGCTTGTCAAGCTTAGATCATTGAAGTCTGAGCACCTACTTCGGATGACCAATAACGTGGCTGGGCACTCAGTTATCTTCCATCAACAAAAAGGTGGCAAGCTCGAGTCTGATACGAGTGGCACTGGTTTTGAACAGCTTACCTTCTTCGTATGAGTCATTTGTGGAGGCACTCCATTTAATGGCTGAAATTCAAACACTCACGTTTGACAAGGTGAGTTCCTACCTGTTGCAAAAGGAGCGGAGACAACTTCAGGCAGAATCTAATTGTGACCATTCAAAGAGTGCTCTTGTCACTCAGTCAAAGAGAAAGTGGAAACGTCAATCTGGTGAGTCTTCCACTCGGTATCAAGTCACATGTTATTACTGTCATAAGGTTGGGCACCTCAAGAAGGATTGCCGGAAGCGGATGTATGATCTTTCGAAGCAGAACAAAAAGCCATGTACTGAGGAACATGTGGCAGCAGTTGCAGAAGAACGGGATTCGGATGACGAGCATGCTCTTTATTGTCTTACGACATCATGCTCGAATGATAGTGGTACCAGTTGGATTATTGACTCTGGTGTGTCTGCACATTTTTCATGTCGTAAGGACCGGTATGTTTCATTTACTGCAAATATATGTTTTGAATCAGTAGTACTAGCTGATGGAGAATCACTTGCAGTAGAAGGGATAGGAGATATATGCATTGTATTGAATAATGCTCATAGATTGTTGGTACAGAATGTTAGATATGTACCTTCTTTACAAAAGAATCTTCTATCTATTCGTCAATTGACTGAGAATCCCAATATTTCTGCGGATTTCTGTGGAAAGAAGTGTGTTGTCTCTGATGTGAAATAGAGACGGATAATTGCCCTTGGTATTGGGGTAGGTGGTCAATATCAACTTGTTGATCCGGCTGCGATCAACATAAATGCACGTGTGGAGGACAGCTCCACCATTCAGGATGTGCAGGAGGCTGCAATGCCTTGGGAGGAAGCCATTCCTCACAAATCTGTTGACTTGAATACAATCAACCTACATGCACCTATTGTGGAGGGAATATCCATTGTACTAGGTGTACGAGAGACGGACATGGCTTGGGAGGATGGATTTCCTCATTCTGAAGAACAATTTGTTGTGGACGGAGACTCCACTATTCCAAATGCATTGACGGTGCATGGTGAGATGGCATGCCCAACCACTCACTCAGAGGTTCTTGCTCGAAGGATAGTAGAGCATGAACAATTTGCTCATTGTGTTGTGAAGGATCTTTCCCAACAGAGGGGGATAGATGAGCAAATAGATAAGAAAGAGATGGTTATTTCTCATGTTGAGACGGAGACCACTGCTGAGACGGAGATGGTTATTTCTCCTACTATTGAGGATGAGCAAATAGATAAGACGGAGATGGTTATTTCTCCTGTTGAGACGGAGACCACTGCTGAGACGGAGATGGTTATTTCTCCTGTTGAGACGGAGTTGGTTCTAACTCCTGCACAGATGGTCACATTCCTCTTCTTGAAAAAGTTGGATGAGCACTACATGGTGGTGCAAGGACGTGATCGAGGTGACTTCGATTACAAGATAATTGAGTCTTTGTACAAACTCCAAGGCTACACAAGCCTGGAATAGATTTTTTAATCCACATCTTCGAGGTTCTGATTTCAGCACTCTGGAGATGGGGCTAACACTCTCAGCCATTGGTGATTCATCATTGGTCAATGAATCACGAAACAGAGAACCAATGGACCATTTGCCATATCTTTTGTTCATGGGACCAGATTTTTGTGTTGCGGTTCGTCTTCATTCGACAACTGCATCACAGTTAAGGAATGCTGATTTTAAAGTACAACTTATGGCACAGTCTGTAAATGTAATGACTAAACATATGGGCTCTAGGAAACTTGTAAAATTTCAGGACAAACTTTGTCTTGTTTCCGGTTTAGTCATTAAGAGGGGGGTGTTAAAATATAACATATTATATAGAATGTAAAAACAGTTATGTAGTTGTTCAGTTGGTAACTGTTCAACCACCTCTCTCTCAATAAATAAACCTGTCTGTATCATTTGAACAGTGCAGTTTTTGCCTTCTGTATTCTTTCTTCTTTGTGCATCTTCCAACAGCCTTTAATACAGGTCTATACCGCTTTTCCAACGTCTCTCCAAATATGGTCACTGCCAAATGCTGGTTTGACAAGTCTTTCTACCAAAGAAACTCCACACCAAACTGCATGCCAAACAGCAAAAGAAGAACGCCTTCCTTGGACTTCTATGCACAGTTCTGCCACTTGCAGATGTTTGCGCCAAACTGCAAAATGAAAAATATAGTTCCCTGAGTGAACAGAGCCACTGTGGGCTTGTATGTCGTGAAGGAGCTTGTCAAGCTTTGATTGAAGTCTGAGATGAGACCAATAACGTGGCTGGGCACTCAGAGGCAAGCTCGAGTCTGATACGAGTCAGGAAAAGAGGTAGCTCATTGCATGGGGAGTTGAAACTTGATGCGGATGCTGAAAGATTGAGATCAATGCAGAAGGTGAATGAGATTAGCTATAGCTCGATGCAGAGCCAAGGTTTTTAACTTGCCCATCAACTGATGCAACTCACCGAATATGGGAAGTTGGGAATCGAGAAAAGAATAGGTCTTGAAAGAAAACGACAAAGGAATACATGAGCTGATGCTGGGGTCGCAGGTCTCAATTACTAGGCACAGCTGTCAAACACTCCACGCTGAGGTCACTGCCAGGTGCACAGGTCTGAAACTGATTTTTGCACAGGTTGTAGCGCCTCCTTCTATCGCTCCAAGACAGGTTTTCACTAAACACCAAAGCAAAATAACCAGCACCAATTTCCACGCAAACAGAAGTTTTTTTTTTTTTATGGCACGGCCACAGGTCCAAAAAACTGCCAAAAGAATTCCTTATAGCCGCAGGTCTGCAGGCAAGCGCCAAAACAAAAGATTCCATGCAGGTTTCTGTTAGGAGAAAAATGCAGGAGAGCACAGGTTATTAAAAAATGCCAAAACACTCTAATTGCTATGCACAGACCACTGGGCCACAAGGAGCTCTGATGCTTGTTGCTGGTTGGAGCTCCTTTCCACGTTTCCACAGGTCCCTGCCAATGCTGGGCACAAGTTTAATTTGCTTGCTGGTCGCTTAGACTCCAATCTACACGTAGGTCACGTCAAACTTCCTACAGATCACGTCAGACAGATCTCTGCAGCAGATTTTTAAAAACGCCACAGGTTGTCAAACTTCTTACAGGTCGCATTTCTCCACTTTTTTTTTTGGTTGCATCCAATTTCTTTTTTTTTAATAGCAAAAAAAATATTGTCGACATCCAGTAGGATCTTTCTGCCCCGAATATTCTGCACATGCCACTCAGATTTCCTAGAATTAACTAATTCTAAATTTTCAGAATTTGTTGCATTTTCCAGAAATTCTAAATTTTCTAAAACAAAAAAATCTTTGAAGAAGTTTCTAGACATTTCTAGAATTTAAGTGCAAAACCAGGTATTTCAATTTTTAATCAGCTTTTCAGAAATGAGAATGAAATAAAGAAACAGTCCAGAAATAAAGAAAAGAAATCAGCACAACATTGAAATCCCACACATGTGAAGAAGACCAAGGAAGACAGTGACTACAAAGTGTTTGTGAATAGCTAGTTGATGGAATTAGTCAAGGTGATATTTAATGAGAGACTAGCAGAGATGGCATGCTTGCAAAACAGGCTGAGAAACAACAATCTTCTAAAGGCAAACCGGATGTAGGCTTGGAGGCAAAGATAGCTCATATTGAAAACTTCTCATAATGGAGGATGAATGATAGGGCTGATCCAATGAATGAGAAAACTGCAAGTAATGCATCATGGAGAAGAGAAATTGTCTACTTAATTGTTGCAGATAGCAATCAGGGGTGCTACAATTACATCCAAAAAATATGCACTAGTTGCGGCTAAATTCTCAATGGAGTAGTAAATTACTGCAGGAGACAAATGCTATTCATGATCAGAAACAAAAAAAAATTAAGGAGCCTTCTCACGAATTCAAATACCTATATATCTGCAAAGAACCTTCCGATGATCAGCACTTACATTGTGAGTTAAGGGCAATAAAACCCTGAGATAGACAGTGTATTGAACAGAAAATGGACCTGACAGATAGCATAGTCATATTATTGATGACTGATGTTCAAGGAAGATCCACTACAGGGCCATAGGACAGGCAACACAGGTGGGCGGCAGCTTCTATGCCATATCTGGCTAAATATTAAAAAAAAAAACATTGAACCGCAAGACAAAAGTTGTATTTTAAAGTCTTCATAAGACCACTTCGTAATGTTTTAAATGGCGACATGAACTCGTGTAAATTAATACATTATCATGTACATGATTTCAGGTGCGCTAAGTTCAGGTCATTTAAGACTCTTTAAAGCTGGAAAGGTTTTCCAATAATATTGTAAGAGATGTGCTACAAATCTAGTTGATCTAAATTCCAAAGTAAACGTGTCATGGGTCATGTATGTAAAGGCAGTGAGGCCTCTCCCTAGAGAGACCAGAGAGGGTCAATACTGTAGAAGAAACTGAATGTATAAGGTAGAGTAAATGCTTCTATGCCATATCTGGCTAAATATTAAAAGAAACATTGAACCGCAAGACAAAAGTTGTATTTCGAAGTCTTCATAAGACCACTTCGTAATGTTTTAAATGGCGACATGAACTCGTGTAAATTAATACATTATCATGTACATGATTTCAGGTGCGCTAAGTTCAAGTCATTTAAGACTCTTTAAAGTTGGAAAGGTTCTCCAATAATATTGTAAGAGATGTGCTACAAATCGAGTTGATCTAAATTCCAAAGTAAACGTGTCATGGGTCATGTATGTAAAGGCAGCGAGGCCTCTCCCTAGAAAGACCAGAGAGGAGCAAGACTGTAGAAGAAACTGAATGTATAAGGTAGAGGAAAGGCGCTCCGGTTCAAACTGCAGAGGACTTGCTGGTAGGGGCATGCCAGTCTTCCTATGTGGCTATTGTTTGTCAGCAGGACAATGGGGGTATACGGCTTTCAGGTGCGCTAAGTTTAAGTCCTTTAAGACTATTTAAAGTAAGAAAGGTTCTCCAATAATCTTGTAAGAGACATGCTACAAATCTAGTTGGTCCGAATTCCAAAGTAAACGTGTCATGGGTCACGTATGTAAAGGCTTGGTTAGTTTAACCCAATTATGTGGACTTAACTAAGCTGATGCAGATTCTCACTGCATTCACTTCACAAACTTACAATACAATAAAAATGGATAAGCCCCAAGAAAAACATTGAACAGCAAGACAACAGTTGTATCTTCGAGTCTTAGCAAGACTGCTTCCTATTGTTTTTTAAAATGGTGACATGAACTTTTGTATATTAATACTTTGTGGTTTACATGGTCACTAATGTGCTACGTAGTATGGTGAAGTCATTTACATCAATTTGAAGTCAGAAAGGTTCTCCAATAATATTGTAATAGACATGCTACAAATCTAGTTGGTCCAAATTCCGAAGTAAATGTGACATAGGTCATGTGTGTAAAGGTTTGGCTAGTTTAACTCAATACCAAGTTGACTGAGCATAACTAAGCTGATTCAAATTCTCACCGCATCCACTTCACAAACATACATTACAATAAAAATAGATGAGCCCCAAGAGAGATGGAAAATACCTCCAAATTTTAGATGGCACTAATATACAGCAGATAATCCTACTGAATAGCGATCAGCTCATGCCAAGGTTTCCCTCAGAAACAAGTGACTACTATAGTCACTCCCAGGTTAACTTAGCTCATCTATATTTTGATCAAATCACATTATTGACTAATGTGATTACTGATTGAGATGACCTGGACAGTGGAGATTTAATCTATCCAGCAATATTAATAGACTTCCATCACTTCTAAAAGGGGAAAGAATAACTATAGTAAGGAATCAATTAATGACTATTTCTTCTATACAAGAAATAAATGGTCACCAGAATCAACGTAACAGCCAAAATGTGTCATCTTGCTCAAGCAAATGGGAAAAAATGTTCAAACTGTTAAAACAGACCTCTTATCTCAATAAAAACAAAAAACCAAGGAAGTGGAACTATTTTATGGGCTATGACATTGTTGGAGCTATTCCTGTTCTCATACACCAAATCAATGTCTTGATTGGCGGTGACTGAAAAAACTACCTTTTCCTTTACCTTTATATTCAGATGTGCCATTTTCTAACTGTGATTTGTACGGCCATTAGCAGCTGCCAACAAATAGCCTCAAAACTAGCACACATGGTCTTCAATGTTTACAGCAATAAACATATGCAACAAATTATTATTATACATCATCTTTGGATGCATATCTGTATATAATCCCCAAAAGCATGTCAATATTTGAGTATGCAACAACCCATATCATTATTTTATTATTTCAGTTTTGTTTTCATAAAATAAGTTGATGACAGCATCATGAGTTAATTAGCTGATAGGTTATATAAGGGGAGTAAAGCCTGCCTCCAAAAAGAGGCATCACGCCGGAAAACATCAAGCCTGAAAACATCTTGCCAGCCAAACAAACGGGAATGTAGATATTTTTACGTTTTTATTGACGGAAACGTAGATATTTTCATTTTACAGATTAGTTTACATTAGAAAGGATATATAGGGCAGGCATTGTCCATCATATGCTGGGGAACACCTGGGACGGAGCTGGAAATCCAGATTGGACGAAAAAAGATTTTGTTGGCACTTTGACTGCAGTTGGAATTTTTTTTAAAACTTGAAATAATGTCCAGTTATCCTGCTAATTTTATTTGCTGCAATTTCTGTCCTTATTTATTTAGGTTAGTTTAAATATGGTTACAAGGTATGATTTTACAGTTTTTTTATTTTTGGTATGAATTTTGAAAAATGTTTACTATGAAAGGGAAAAAAAAAATTAAAAATTATAATTATAAGATATGATTTTGCAAATTGTTTATTTTTGAGGGGACCTCAAATTATATAGATATCAGTATCTCGATTCATGTTACGAAGAATGTACAACTGATTATTATTGTTTCATGATTCTTATGAATACATAATTCGCATACACAAGCAAAACAAGAAGATATAGCTCTTGCTCCTCCGTCTTCAGCTCAGGTGACGCAGCCGACGCCACCAGAGGCCACGACGGTGGACATGTTTGGTGATGTGGGCTCAGTTCATCTTGGAATTGCTTCTACGACTCTAAAAATCCGCATTTAGTCAAAAAATCAATCCCACCTTGTCGGTTGGCGTGGTCCTCGGTAATCTATTATGATCTTGATGCAAATAGAGGCTAAGCCACATTGGGGATGACCCTCTCCCTAACATAATGGTCAATTTGTAGAATATGTATACTTATTGCCTTGCTACCCAGATCGGATACACCAATTAAATGCATCTTGGAATTGTTTTGACGACTCTGCAAACCTTATGTGCCTTACTACCCAAGTCAGACATACCTCTTCCATGCATCTTGAAATTGCTTCGACGACTCTATAAAGCCTTATATTTTATTATTGTCATAACATTGCACCTCCTTTTGGTGCAAGTGCTAGTAATATAAGAGGACAAAACTTTCCATGGCATCACCTGGTATCACCAAGCATTAGTATAAATTACATAAGATGGACAAAAGCTCTCACATTTGGAACATGTAGCTAAAATTTTATGTCAGTCCTAACCACAAAAGAATGCTATGTACAACATACAGAACCAAAGTACTAAAAGTAATTCAAAGTCAAAATCCCTTCATGCTGGCAACTAGACTAATGGTAGTTAACATAAAGCCTCCTCCAGATATAAAATTCATAAATGGTGTCCAATTTCAGTTACCACATATTCTTTCACCTCATCAGGCATCTGTTATATACCATAATACCAGTAAAGGTGTTTACCTCCAAGCACAGCACAGTAATGCGCCATAATAGCTTTTACCCCCGCATATTAGCTGTTCTTTTGTAAAGTCAAATATTCTCAAATAGCCTGGAATAAAATGAGAATCATATTCATCAGTATCAGGGAATTAGCTCAATGCTGGCAATTCTTAAATTCAGAAAAGTATATGCAGCTCTGAAATTTTCAAGAATATTAGGTTGTTGGATCAAAGTAATACCATCCCTTCCAACCGTTGCTAGAAACTCGCCATCAACTGAGAAAGAAAGGCAATTAACAGAACCTTGGCATATATGCCATCTAGCAACAGGATTGCTCTGCAAATAACAACAATTACAATATCAACATACACCCAACTATACAACATGAAACATCCACAAGTCAAAATCAAACTAGTAATGATTTCATTTGAGAAGATCAACATTTTTTGACTTCCTTATCTTACAATAGAACTATATTAAAGTTCTAACATCCGACACTCTAAATATCACACACAAACACACAGTCAAATGCAGAAGAGCACACCACGACAAATTACACATCTCTCTGCAAGTAAAAGCATACCTTGTAATACAAAGGAAGGATGAAATTACACTAGTGTCCACAAATGACCAAAGTAGGTCAATGAGACCCGAAAAGTAAAGACCCGACATATCAAAAGCAACTAAATACTACGCGCTAAAGTAATGTATCACAACGAAAGGGGTAAACCTAAAGCAGTTAAATCCCAAACCATAGCAACAACACACAAGAATAAATAGCCTTTAGGGGGAAGAAACCTTTAGTAAAGCACAAAGAAGGGAACATGACAAGCCTCGCATTATAACATGAGTTACAAGGCATGGGTTAGAAGAACCAATGACATCATGATTGATTATCGTAAAGGGTGAATGTAGAGGGGAAGAACCCTTCAGTAAAGCACAAAGCAAGAAACATGACAAGAGACTCACATTATAACATGTGTAGTAAGGCATGGGTTAAAAGAACCAAGAAAATCATGATCATCTACTGCAAAAGGGTCAATGTAGAATCAAGGACGATCATAGGGGAATGTCCAAGGTTTAAGGGACCAGACTAAAAAATTCTAGGAGGAAGCCAGGTACTCTCCTAGAACCTCTCTTAGCATCCAAGGCCAAAATAGCTCTAGTGGTAGAAGAAAACTAGCTATGTGTGCTAGCCTATGTGACCTAGAGAGTGGACAAGGAGAAGGTCCTCAACATCAAAATGAAGAAAATCTACTCTGCCTAAAATTAGAATCAAGGATTGGGATGATATACTTGTAGTTCATAAACACAGAAATCACCAAGAACTTGCAATTACTCGCAAGTAATTGCTGCTCACCTAGAATGTTGTGCCAAGTGATTGAAAAAACCAGGGTCAATGGTCAATAACATGCAAACTTTTGAAAAAGTCTGGAACAACTCCCAACTTAGTCCTGAGTTTTTAAAAAGTGGTTCTGATTTTCTTTAAATTATTTTTTATTTTTCAGTTTTGCACTCAGTTGGCCGAGTTTTCGTCATTTTAATCCCAAGTAATTGAATTACACTTATACTTTTAGTTTTTCATTTAAATTGAAGCTACTATGGCTAGTGCCATGCAAAGGTGAATGGTGTCTCATTGATGTGTCCCCAGCTATGTGCAAATCAGATGTATCTAACAGCCGCTCAATGCCTCCAATGCATGTAGTGGGATGAAAGGAGGCATTTATTATCCTATGAGCTCCAGGGGTCACATGTAAGGACCTAAACCTTTGAATGACAAGAACCCAGAGAAAAACAGGCAAGCGCTTCTAACAAAGGCACCAAAAGAAAGTGGATAAAGAATCGCCCGCATCTTTCAACATGCGGCATCTCCCCCATAGAGAGGACGCCTCAATATATAAAGTGCTCCTTAGTCTCGACTCTCCACTTCCTGAAGGTGAATGGTGTCTCATTGATTTGTCCCCAGCTATGTCAAAATCAGATGTATCCAACATGCACCCAATGCCTCCAATGCATGCAGTGGGATGAAAGGAGGCACTTATTATCCTATGAGCTCCAGGGGTCACAGGTAAGGACCTACACTTTCAAATGACAACAACCCAGAGAAAAACAGGCAAGCACTTCTGACGAAGGCACCAAAAGAAAGCGGATAAAGAACTGCCCGCATCTTTCTACATGTAGCATCTCCCCCATAGATAGGACACCTCAATATAAAGTGCTCCTTAGTCTCCGCTTCCTGAAGGGTGAAAGATCATCTCCTCCTACAGAATATGGTGGTAGTATCAACTCATATTTGGTGGGAGCACACCATCATTTAACCAAGATTGTTTCTCAAGCCATGTGACCTGACCAATCATTATGGAGATAATCGGGCTGAATGACATAATTACAGCTACAATCTGTAAGAAATGGTCAAGCATAAAAAGCTAACTTGGGGTTTGAGTAGCAATGGAAGGGACATCCTAGTGACTTGAATGCATTGTCAGTATATATCCCCTTTGAAAACCCTATTGATGACTTCCCATAGAAAAGTGTGGCTTTCAATCCAAATACTGTTAAGCGTGTTTGAAGACTGAGAAGAATAGGTTCAACCATAAAACATGGAATAGTTATACGACTCAATAAAAGAGAACAAACTAATCTCCTACTTAAACGAACTGATTTTGACATAAAATAGATTTCCACTACCACTCTACACTAGAAACCCACAGTAAGAAAAATGTGACGGTGATGATTTTGGTAAACTTCACCCCTAGCATAGTCTTCTAGGGCTTTCCAAGAATATATAAGCTGACCTCCCAACTGACTCTACTTGTGCTAACAAGATCAATGTAGTTCCCTAGGAATGTCAACTAATTTCAGGAGTTTCATCTACGAACAACCTGTCATATATGGTTCAATACAGAATAATAAACCTAGAAATGTGACAAAAAACAGCCAGATCTGGATTTTTCAGCTGTCCAGGATAAGTTCAGTCCAGATCAGACCTGTATTTTTTATTTTAAAAAACAAGTAAAAAAAATTGCAAAAAAAAGACACACAACACCCTTATATATTATTTGATAGTAACATTTTATATTACATTATTAATTTTTTCATTGTATTTGTCAATTTTACATATTAATAAAAGTATGCTCATTTATGATATGTATAAATTTCAGACTGGAAATTCAGACCTTTTTACCCTCCCAAACGGATCTGGATTCCGTACCTGGTAATTATGGTTCAATGTGTTTCAAAACCGGGTAGCGTAGGTCCAACCATCAAACATGGAATAGTAATATAAGTCAATAAAAGAGCACATGCATATCTTTTGCTTAAAACAATGTGAATTTGAACTAAAATAGACTGCCACTACTGCTATACGCTAGAAACTGACTGTAAGAAGAATTTAAATTTATGATTTATGGAAATTTCACCCCTACTATAGGACTTCTTGTAGGGGCTTGCCAAGAACATATAAGCTGACCTCACGACTGGCCCTACTTGTCCTAACAAAATCCAAGTAGTTCACCACTTTCAAAAATTTCATAATTTCATCTATAAACTACATGCCATATTCAGCTTCCTCTACAAAATAGCTCTGTCTTGAAAGAGAATAAACAATTGGGCTTACATGGGCCAATAGAATAAGCATAAGGTAGTCCAAGAGGACTGGCATGTCAAAGAGGATACGTCTAATGGTAAAGGGGATTCATTAACCAAAACTTTGGAGAGAGAGAAATCATATTAATAAGAGAGACGAAAGCAGGTGATGGGACTTGAAAATACATTAGGTAGCAATAGAGCAGTACTAGGGTCGAAAAGAAACCTAGAAGCTGTAAAAGTGATAGGATTAAAACTAAAAATACTAATAAACAAATGGCTTTGAGCTTTTGCCATGTGGCGACTTCAGTTGCTTCAAGATTTGCTACACGTCTCTTCAACACTGCTTCACCAAAATACTGTGCCTAGTTCTTCCAACCTAAATCATGCTTGTAACTTTTTAATCTTAAGACTGACATTGCAATATTTTTAAAGCCTAAAGAAGCTGAACTCGAGAACCCTCAACTTTTGTTCACTTTAGTAGCAGTTAGCAGGCTCTTTCTTCCTCTATCTTGCATTGCAGAGATGTGTGTTTCCCATCGTCTACTACTTTAGAATTGTACAATGTATTTGCTCCCCAATAATATCTCTTGAACTGTGTAAGATTGTGATTTTTTCAAAGCACTTACGTTCCATCTTATTAAGTGTTATTAAATTGGTGATGTTCCAAGATATTCTGACTCAACCTCTTTTTTAATTCATTTATCAACAACTAATTTGCGTACCTCTTCACAGTTAGGTGTCCCTAGGAAGTCTTACACCTTAAAAATAGGTTAGTCATAGATTCAAACAGAGCTGATAGTGATAAATCATGATAGATCACAAGTTGACTGTCAAACAATTAATCTCCTCAAAAATCATGTTCTAAGTTTTGGATATTTATCAGCAATTTTTGCTGAGTAATAACTGTGATTACTCAGCAAAATTTGCCGACTAAATCGCCACAACTCAGTTAGGTAGAGGATAAAAACACAGAATGAAAAAAAAGAGTTGATTTTATGTTTATTTCTGCATTTTTATTTTTTTCTCTAGGATTCATGAATAAGTATGCACTTAGTGGAGCTAGAGTTTTCTAGCAATTGTTCAAGGCTACCTCAAGGAATACATATTACTCTATGAGCATTGTAGTTTTGTAGTATGTACTATGTACTCTTTTTTGGTCTAAAATTAATAGAAAATATACTTATGCATTCTCTACATTCATTTCTCATGTCATTTAACAATGTTTTACCTTCTATTTAAGTTTATTTTATGAATTTATATGTTTTTTAAGTAGCGATAAAGCTGTCAAGTAATGCCGAGTAATTGTCAAGAAACTCCCCTGTCCTGAGTCCGAGTCAAAATTTAAGGCTGCCAAGTAATTGCTGAGTACAGGGTTTTGAATTATGAGGCTAATGACTCAAACATATCATTTGAATTTATTCTTAGGTGACTCAAAAAGGCCTTAACAATATGACCGTTAGGATCATGTATTATGTACCATATATTTGCGTTACCTAGGTTTTTTATTTATTTATTTTAGACTAGCACCATCAAAATTGAGTTCTTATTATGGCAGTGGGAGGGGTCCAATTGGGGTCTTGGAAGCACATGAAAGGCACCAGGGCCTATGGAAGGCATAACAAAGCAATTTGTATCCAATGTGGGACTTCAAACTTTTGTGATGATCATGGTGATTCTAATTTGGACTTTCAGCACTCATTTCACTTTTTCACTCTCACTTACTTGCATTCTGATTTGACATTTAGGCTTGAAAGTTGAAAGAGCCGATTGTTTATGTGCAGGGACTGGATAAACATTATTTACATACTTCTTGGTATATAAATGTGTTGCAGAGGCAACTGATTAGTTTGGAGTGTATTTGAGATTGATTTGATATGGATTGCATGTTAATAGATTTTCACTGATTCCAGATCCGAGTCAAAAAACGGCTTCCGAGTTTCTTCCGGGTCCGAGTCTCGTGACTTTGATATAAACAAGCTTATATTCATATTCTTGGAATTTATTACGGTGTATTCCTAGAGCATTGAAGAACCTCATCAACATCTGCCAAAGGTGGTGTTGGTGTTAAGGGAGGAAAAGTTACAAACCAGGCTGTGTGTAGTTTTTACCATTACGATTTTCAGAAGCAGGTATTGTGTTCAATCGTAAGAAAATTCAAGCAATTACAGATCAGCCATCACCCAAGAATGCAATGGACATGAAAAGCCTCATGGGATTAATGGGATATTGTTAAAGATTTGTGAAAAGCTTCTCTTGGTCATTTTAATCGGATGACAAATTTTCAAATGAGAAAAAAATGTTTCCATGGACATGATAGGCAAAAAAACCTTTTGGGAGCAAAAGAGGGGATTGGTTAATGCGCCAGTTTTGAATAAGGTGAATCCTGGCCAAGATATTACCGTGTGTATTTACTCTTGCTAACATGGATTACAAAAATAGAGATACAAGATGGAAACATGATTGAATATGATTTGTGGCTCATTATTGAATTGTCTGACTAATGAACTGAAGTCGAGAATAATTGTCCATACATTGTAAATCTAGAACCACTACTTGCTAGGAAGGAAGCTTGAACTAGGTATGAGCCACCAATGTTTGCAGCATCTCTTCACTCAATCAAATTTGTAAGCTTAGCAAAGATGATTGATGACATTTTCAACGAACTGTGCAAAACTTAGTTGCACTAGTATTCTAAGACTAGTTTTTGAGAAGAAATTACAAGGGAATTGAATGGCAATGAGTCATGAGCAATATAAGAAGTCAATAAATATTTATCTTATTTATTCATCATAGGGCACAATATTTTAGTTGTCAAAAGCTAAAGGTGTAACATTGTCGCGTGGCACAATCCCTGGGCAACATTAAAATCCATAATGCAAACGAGAAGACTTGATAGACTTTCTTGTTGGATTTCCATAGATAGTTGGCAGATATACTGGTATCTTACATGTTGATAAGTTGACCAAATCAGCCAATTATGTAAAACTGTAAAAGTCCAATGATAGACCTATGATTGTACAGGCCTTGGAAGACATAACTTTCAAAATAACGGAATGTGGATGTATCAGACCAAGCTCCAAAATTTATATCAACTGGACACGAATTAATAAACAAATAGAATTAACCAGATCTTTGAAGACATGTTGAGAATATACACGGTAGAACACTAGATGGATCAAACGTGGGTATTGAATTCAATTTGCCTGATAACAGACGATTCTTAGCATGATGTCATTTGAAGCACTCTTTGGAAGGTGTAACATGCCTCTAAATTGAGCCAACGTGGAAGACAAGATTTTGTAGGCTATGGCACTTGGTCCACCTGCCATTCCCAGGGAAAAGCTAACTGCTTAATTTCAAATTATTCCTTTCCCAAAGATAAGGAGGGGTTGTATTATAGCAAGGTCATGTGTATGATAGTCACCAGGAAACTTGGTTTCAAGGACAGGGACCTTGTCTCCCTACTCATACTCACATCTCCAAGCGATTATATTCAGATGTAATATAACTGTACCCTGCAAGAAAGATAAAGATCCCTCATACACCATCATGTGATGGTAATAGATGTAATGAAGGTAAAGATCCTTCCACAAAAAAAAGTAGGTTGAAGACAATCAAAAGCAAAGCAGGCAAGGTGTTCAAAAAGATACATATCCATAGGATCAAAAACAAATAAACTATCAATGGAGTATCATGCTGATCATCTTTTATGATAGTTTGAAATTAAACTTTATCCAAGATGCACTGAACAAGTTTTACAACAATTTTGTCTCAAACAACTGCATTCTAAGCCAATTCCCTCACAAAAATGGCAAAATTACCAGCTAAATTGTGTCTAGAATCTAAAATGTTAAAAAAATTGGAATGCTGAGGGGTATGACATGCCCATAACTGAATCCTTGAATTGAATTTTTACAATAATGATTTCAGAGTGAAACCTAAAAGAGGGTGTTAATTCAACAGTTTTACCATTGAGCATTTATATAACTGAGTGGCAAGATCAGCAAACACTAAAAGATCTTTTTATGAGACGGCTCAAGGAGTTGAAAACTCCAAAACTATTGAAAGTTTCAGGCTGCAAATTTTCCACAAATGGACCTTGCAATTTAAAAACTTTTAGTACAGCGATTTAACAACAAAAAAATACTTTCAAAGACTATGGACATGCCTTCTGAGTGACATTCATATGGGCTTAAGCTGACATAAAAACACTAGGAGAAAAAGTGAAAGGTAAAGTATGCTTCTAATTAAATATTTTATCTTTAAAATTAGGAAAACTTTTGAATCTAGTTGTTTTGCCAAGTTACATCAATTGCTCAAACTTCAAACTATATATTTCAAGGCATATCAATATAATCCATTATGTACATGAGTAATATTAGCTGTAAAGTTAGGGAAAATTTTGAATCTGTTTTTTTTCCAAGTTACATCAATGGTTCAAACCATATATCTTAAGGCATATCAATATGGTCCATTATGTACATGATTATTTATGTTAGCTAATAGTTTACAAGCGCCTTCCAATAAGTGTGTCAGTCCATCATAAGTTTCATAAGCTCTCCTCTACTTGGGTATGCACAGTCCCCAAAAAAGGCTAACATTTGATACTATGAAAGAGAACACCAAAAACATCAAGTAATACAAATGTTATTTTTTTATTTTGTGCCTAGTTATGATCATGCAAGACAATTTCTTATGTTTAAGATAATAATGGAAGAGTACCCATCAAACATGGCAGAAACGTATACCTTACTGGAGCGTGCATGCACAACAGAGTACTGAGTTTGGTCCTTGATTATTGGAAAAGATGAATCACCACTTCCATCTTTGTTCTGAAAATAAAGCATCAAACAAGACAAATTGCACCAAATTCTTTCAGGACTCCATCCATAATTAGAGTGGTGAAATTTAGGTAGTTATTAATAACAATTCAAAATAATAGATAACAAGCTTACCTTATCATAAACATATAAATTTCCATCCGCATGTGCCGCAACAAAAACACCATCTCCTTCAGGCAACCATGCAACAGCAGAGCATCGGCTGCAGAAGGCAAAAAATAATGACTGGATCTTAACATTTAAGGATTACAAACTAAGAAGATTGAACCCAAAATGCATCATGATTAAAATGTAAGTACTTAATCTTGCAGTCAAGGAATTGAATATAATGTGCCTGCTACTTAACAAAGAAGATTGTGCCATATGCCTATTTCTGTTAAGCTGCTCATTTTATATAAAATGAGCAAAGACAATGTACTGCTAGACTGCTACTAGTTATTTCCCAAGTTACTAGGGTATGGGTGTTGTATGAGTACAGGAGTTTGCTGATTTTTTGGGGAACCCTGGATTTGGTACGTCTTGGGTATGTCCGTACATAAAAATTATAATAAATATAAAAAAATGAAGAAATATAGACATAATTTACCAAAATATAGAAAAAATTGTGATTAATTTCAACTCTAACCAAGGTCAGCCTCTAAAATCTAGAATGTTATTAGTCTACAAACAACATTGCTACTCCACACTATATAGTAGTAAACATAAAAATAATAACTAATTATTATTCAAAACATTTTCTATTTTAATCCATGTTTTACAAAGAAATAAAACATCATTATTAATGATAATTTTATTTATTGTTTGAAAATTAGAACTTATTTCTTCGAAACGATCATGCAAAAAATTATAATTAGCTTTTCATGATAATTATTGGTAGTTGTTGGTCTTTTAATTTTTTATAGTAATTTTTTTAGGGTAACTAGGAACATCAATGGGCCTCAATTTATGTTCCACCAAGTTTCTGAGACAGGAATAGAGGAACGCGTATCTGGGACAGATTTTTTTGAGGCCATTTTTTAGGGGACAACTATAAAAAAATAAGGGAAAATTTAAAAATATAGGCAATTTCAAATGTTCATAAAAAACATTGATAAGGCATTCATCATATACATTATAGAACCTTACTACAAAACATTAGAGCTGAATTGAGACTTCACATAAGATTCAATGTGGATATAAATAATAATTACAATGAAATAGCCAAGGGCTGCAAGTTTCAACTACATACTGATTAAAACAAAGAAAATTTACCACTGCCCCTGAAGAAATTCTGCTAAAATTGCATCAAAATCGAAGTTTGAGTTTATGTCACTGAAACTATGAGGGACTGCCTCATCCAATGGAACCCCAACAAATCCCTCTTGTGCCTCCTCATCAACCTGTGTCACATCTTGCCTTCTTCTCACTGCCATTGTCTTCTCTTTTCTCTGTTGTTCTCCTTTGTCTTTTTCTTCACAAAATACAAAATGGCAAAAATGAGCTTATGTTTTTGCTGTAGTTGTTAGTGTGGTTGTTTTAGGTTTAGGGTTAGTGGAAAGGGTTGTGGGGGGGGGGGGGGGGGGTCCTTGTGGACCCCTCTATCTTCTTTTTTCCTTAATTTTTGAGTTTTTGTTAATGTATTGAAATGGTTGGGATGTAGGGGACGGCTAGCCTTCCCCTACTATCACCTCCATTATTTTTCACGTTCTAGGGTTATTTCCTATAAAAACATATTGGGAGCGTCTAGGGGACGTTTCCTACCAATCCCCGCATCCCCAAAACATCCTCTATAGGGGATAGCCTCAAAAACACAGGGGACGCATCCCCAAAGTACACTGGCCTCGACCCTAGATATGCTACTACATGCTTTTATGTCCACCAAATTATTGATAAGACTTATTGCAATGTGGTGATTTGAACTTGGCTCACTCTCTTTATAAATGAGCCTTTATACAATTACACCACAACCCTTGGGAAATTTTTATAGTAACTATTTAACGTGTACATACTATAAATCATAGTTTAACAGGAGATGGGTATGAGTACAAATACTAGTACACCATGAAATATAGGGGACGGTAAAAAGTTAGTATTTATATAATATATATGTATATAATATATTCAAATAATTTATAAAATCTAAAAAAAGGAATTAAAAATAGAAATTAGGGTGTTACCAAACTATATGTTGACAAAAGACAATCACAAGAGTAACTATATTGATATTTCATTAATATCTATTTAAAATTGAAATAATCAAAAAATGACACCATCTTTTAAATTGTCAAAAATAAAAAAGTATATATTATATTATATAAATTAATAAAATTATATATAAATAAATCTGAAGTAATTAAATAAAATTATGTTTATAAAATCAAATAGTAAAAGAATAAAAAAATAAAAAAGTATACGATTATTCGTATAGTTTATACCCAAAAAACACGGCATTTGTCGTTCTTACATGGCATTCACTGTCGAACGACAATGAAACGCCAGCTTTGAACGGCAATGTTTTTGATAGTGAAAGGTCATGTTTGAACAACAATGTAATAACATTGTCGTTCAAATATGGCATTTCAATCTCGTTCGACATTGAATGTCGTGTATGAACAGCAATTCAAAATTCAAAATTCAAAAAAAGACAGGTACATACTAAACAATGAACAACAAGCAAAATGCCAAAAATGATTACTCAAGCAAAGAAGTTTTGAATAAAAACCTACCTGGACAGCCTTCTATGAATTGTCCACTGAAGCCCTCTACAAGCAACTCAAAATCCATTTGTGTTTTTTGCGGAAATGGCAAAGAGACATTAACTTGTCTCCAACAAACATCTTGGTTCATGGGAACATTTTTGTACTCGTCTCCCATACCAAATATGTGTTTGCATGTTAGAGAAATATCTCCCTACAACTTTGCTATAAATCCTAAAATAATGTATAAATAGAAATAACAAATAAATTAATAATAAAATATGTCTAGAGTTTAAGAAAATAAATAAATTATATGAAATTAATAAGTGTAACAATAAAACTATTTGAGGGACTACCATAAAAATCATTATCATTAAGAATGACAAGATTCACAACTTTTTAAAAATGAGCATTCTTGAAGCTATGGGGCTTGGCCTTGGTTTTTGGGGACATCCGTTCTTCACCCAGTCTTTTAGCATAGATGCTCCCAACATATCCTCTAGAGAAGTTAGGCTAGACATTTTTAAAGATCCTAGTCCCTCTCTGAGTCGAGTAAAAAGGAAAAACCCTACTACAATCTCTTCAAAGAAACTACTTATAGGTAATCAGAGATGTTATTCACCATAACAAAGCGTGGGAGGAAATCAAGTTCCCCTTCTAGGACAAAAATGAGTATCAAAACATGGTATTCAAGGTAGTGACTCTCTAGCAAAACCCAAAAAAAATTCTCCTCTAGCACTATTCGTTGTATGTGAAATGGATTTATCAAATCGAGTAAAGGCCTCCTTCAACTGGATTTTGGAGCACTTCCACCAATATTAGGCCAAGGACCCAAGTGGGTCCTTTCCTTTGATTCCTTCAGCCCTCTTCGGATCACCTATCTAAAGCAAACAAAATGATACAAGGCTCTAGATTTCGCCAGTTTTGGCCAAATCTAGAATTTACTAAGTGTGCTCTATATAAATCCCCAAGGTCATGAACTCCTTGTTGGCTCACAATCAATAAAGATGCTTCTCCTCCACGAAGTAGGAAGACACTCTAACTCAACATTGGGGGCAATCTACTCAAACTAGATGTTATAATATTGGGAAAAACAATGTTTATCTATAGATTTGTTGGAAAGCAGTCTGATTTGCCAACTCTAGAGGAGTGAATTGAATCCTCTTGGTCAAACTACATGGTATCATAGTAAAGACTCTTCCTAAAGGTTTTTCAAGTCACTGATTTAACCTTAAAATTAATAATAGTGGGATATTATTGATTCAGGAATAATTGGAAAACCATATAGCATACATCAATATACAAATTTAGAAACTAGGGTTGCACTCAATCATTCAATAAAGCAAATAAGAGAGCAATTGAGGTTATAATGACCACCTACCTGATTCAAACAGAGATTTGGGTGTTTCGTCAACTAATCTGGGCTTTATGCGAGTCTCAGAATGTGCTTAAAACGTCCTTGTGTGCTTTGTGCCCTTCTGGACTAAACCGTTACTTTCAGAACAAGCCATTTGGTAGTTTGGTCCTACAAAACAGTTTCGTCCCTGTTCATTATGCGCTTATGGTTTTTCCTTTTAGAACAGATCATTTGGTAGTTTGGTCCTACAAAACAGTTTCACCCCTATGCATTGTGCGCTTATGGTTTTTCCTGAGGGCCTTTGTCTGTGTTTGCATTGCATATGAGTATATTCAACAGTTTCATGACACTCGCATTTGTATCTGTAATTGCAAACACTAGTTCCCTGTGTCACCACTCAAGTAGACATTAGATCCAAAAACAAGGTTAGGTGTTTAAGTTGGACTAACCTAGGTGGTCACCCCTTGTAATTTAGACCGAGTGTTACACTACATTTCAAACTCCGTGCAATTCTCTTAGTGCGCGTGCAATGGTATATGTAAATCTAGCTCCCTTGTCCTCGCTTTTCCCTCATACCTCAATACAAATAGATGTGCTTCAATTTAACCCCTGTATGCAATAGTACAATGCTTCAACAATAATATTTGCCCTTGTGATGTGCTCTTGAGATATTCTTGGATAGTGTTTGATAATTGTTAGATACCTTAGACCTCCTAACAAACTTGTATATATTGGGGTCTCTTACTTCGAAATTCAAACCTAGTGGCATGCAAAGACCCAAAAGGAAATAAGAGTAACAGAAGGACCAATGGTCAAAAAGACCCCAAAAGCAATCCTGGACGGAATTGTCCATTTTGGAAAGTACCATCAGACAGTTTTGTACAAAACTGACAGTCTCATCCAAAGACCCAAGAAATATCAAACGACCAATGAAAAAGCTAGAGATCTTTGTGACACAATAGAAGGTTGGGTGTCTTTCTAGCCCAATTATCTTCAAAAGAGAAAAAGAGGAAGGGTGTCCCAAGGCGTCAACAAGCCCCTAAAACCTTCCACCCATGAAACCACACTATTGCATACGGATCTAGGTCCCAAATAGGAAAACCCGTGCACAGTTGAAAGGGAATGAAATACCCTCATGCCCCCTCACCGTGCATTGTATGAGTGTCAATGTTCCAAAGGTGTAAAGACGAACGGGAATGAAGTACACTCATGCCCTCACACCATGCATTGTAATCATCAATTGTAAAGTATGATTGACTTTGTGATGTTATTTTTCCTCCTGCATTTGTGATAAATGTAGTGAAATTGACTTAAATTTTGCAATTTTATTATTTGTGCATTCTTGTGCCTAGGTTTGGCCATTGTATCATTAGATAGCTCATTGTGTTGATTTGTGTGGTAGGTTGGCTTGAATAGTAAGCCCAAATATTTGCCCCCTTTTGGGTGAGAGGGATGAAACAGAGTTGAATTGGATGAACTAAAATCAATTGATTGTAGTGAGATATAGAATTGATATAGATCAGTGAGAAATTGCTTGGCACGGTAGCCAACGTTGTACAGTAGATTGAATAACGATCTGAATGCCACTAACAACTTGAGATTCCAATAAGCAGAACTCAATATATTGCATGGACGAGCTCGAGGCAATAACCAAGTAGTTGAATATAGTTGACTAAAATAATATATAGTGATGTTTGAAAAGTCAACTTACTATAAATAGTAAGGTTGGAAAGTCATTTGTAAATTGTATGATAGCAATTTGAGCTCTGATGCAGACACAATGTCACTTGTTCCGGGAGCTCTTAGACTTTGTTTCGACCGAGTGGCAAAGCAATACAGACACAGGTGTTGGGTTAGCTGGTGAATAATTCGAAACTTTACATTCTAATTTTTACAAAAGTCGTGTTTTTTACATTTTTTAGTAGGAGAGGTATTGAAATTGAGTTTAGTAGTTTTGTCTGCTCAGGGACGAAACTGTCAAACTTTTGATGCCATAGTTCGATTTTCAATGGTACCATCTAAAACTTAATGTTGTCTGACGATACCGTCCATTTCGGAAGGCTTTGTCCAGTGATTTGTAAACTAAAAATTTAGCATTGAGATAGCTTGATATGATAATGTTGATGATTTGTTTGTGACTGATTTTTGTTGTGTTTGCTTGTGATGTTGCAAAGAGACTTGCACATATAAGGGTTTTGTCGTGAAAGGCGCACGAAGACCCTTCTAGAGTTGGGCATAGATGACATGGCCTAGGATATTCTGGATAGGAACAGATTGAGATGTTGCCCAATTGAGGGATTTCCCCATAACATGCAGTTGATGACTGCACTCATTGAGAGGTAGAATATAGATAATTGTACTTTTTGATTGCCAGCAGGGGAGATGATAATGACACTAGAGGGTGTGGCGCATTTTGTGATTGCCCATTGTGGGTGAGCGGGCACATGTTATGCCTACAGATGCACCACTGCACATGAGGGCTTGCAAATTTTGGTTAGGGCAAGGAATAACAAGCGCTGCATGGTCAATAGAGCAGCTTAGTGATATTGTCATATTGGGTGTTCCATGGTTGCAAAATTTCATTTTTGTATTTCTAGCCTCTTTTGTGGCAGTAGATGGGGGTATGGTGTCCATTTATTATCGCTCGTTTGAGATTACCCGCACCATTGAGGACACCAAATTTGCTTGGGGCATATGTGTGGTGGCCCACTTGTAAAAAGATTTATATTGATTTTCTTTAAAGATTCATGCAAGGGGCTTCGGAGTCGTAACCTTGTTGCAGGAATCAGCTTATGGGCATATTGTAGTGACTTAGCCTAGGGTTCAAACAATACACAAGTTCACCAAATGATTTAACCACAAAATTAACAATAAACGGCTATTACTAATTCAGGAATATTTAAATAATCAGATAAAATAAATCAATATATAGATTTAGAAACTAGGGTTGCACTTATAGCCATTCAATCAAGCAAGAGAGTAATCAAGGGTTAGAGAGACCACTTAGCTAATTCAGAAGGTGATATGAACGTTTCGTCAACTGATCTAGGCACTATACAAGTCTCAGAATGCGCTCAAAACGTTTTGGTGTGATATGTTCCTTATAGACCAAATTGTTGGTTTCAGACTAAACTTTTGGCTATGTAGGTCGCTTCGGATTTTTCCTATGATGCTTCATCTGCGCCTGCATGTGTATGTTCAGAAGTCCCATGACACTCGCACTTGTACCTATATTCACAAAAACCTTAGCCAGCACTCAAACAGACATTAGATACAAAAAACAAGGTTAGGTGCTTGAGTTGGACAGAGCTCATGATGGTCACCTCATGTGATTCAAATTGAGCAAATCCTGCACTACATTTCAAACTCCATGGAGTTCTCCTCGTAGTGGTGTGCAATGGTGTATGCAAATCTAGCTCCCTTGTCCTAGCCTTGCCCTCATGCCTCAACACAAATAGCGGGCTAACCAATAGATATGCTTCAATTGTAACCCTTGTATGCAAAAATATAATGCTTGAACAGCAATAATTGCCCCTTGTGATGTGCCCTCTTGAGATGTGCTCTTAAGATAATGCTTAGATTATTGCTAGATAGTGTGCTAGATGCCTTAAACCTCTTAACAACCTTGTATATATAGGTGATCTTTTACTTTGAAATTTGAACCTAGTGGCACACAAAAGACCAACTCACATAATATGAAACAAAAGTAACTAAGAGTAACAAAAGGACCAACGGTTAAAAAGGGCCTACAAGCAATCCTTGATGGAACAATCCATCTTAGGACAATACCATTGGACAGATTTTGTCCGAAACTAACGATGGTGTCCATCTAGAGACCCAAAAAACAATCAAATAGTCAATGAAAAGGCCAAAGATCTTGTGTAACCCGACATAGATAAAAGAGAAAGAGACAAGAATAAGACCAAAAAACGACTAGTCAACCAAACCAAACAACTATAGACCAAACAAGGACTTGCGTCACTACATGACTTATTACATTGTTTAAGACCCATATCTATAATATATGTTATAAGTGTTATGTAATAACTACTTTGTGTCAAATTTAGGTGTCTACAATCACCTTTGCCTTGAAGGACCTTGATGCAACTATCTCCATCAGAGGTCCATGGTTTTTAAATAAAGTGAGGTTGAGCTTCCGACCCCGGAAGACACATTCTGACACTACCAACCTTAATCATCTTCAAACTTTGATATGGATTAGGCTTTATGACCTCCCTCTACTATACTAGCACCCAAATATTTTAGAATGTATCGGCTCTCTTATTGGGAACTTCGCCTCCATTGACCACTTGGAGCCAATCCAAGCCACTTATTCCCCCAGCAGCAACTCTCTTGAATCTTTGTTACTCTTCCTAAAATTGTTTCCCTATACTCTTCTCTTGGCACTTAGAAACAAACTCTAGACTATGAGCTCCCCTTATGTTGTTTAATGTCATCTCATTGGCCTCTTGAGTAAAAGTTGTCCACAAAATTTAGTAACAATTGTTCATCCTCATCCTGAAAGATCTAGGATGGCCTCCTCTTCTCCCTCTCATCACTCCTCTCCGAGAGCCCATCATGCCTCGTCAAAGGCCTCCCCTAAGTCGGCCCTCTCCTCTCCCCCTTTCTTCGTTCTCCCTTCCTATCCTCCTCCCCTCTCTCCACTCCCTTCCTCTTTTGTTGGTATTCATTATTGCCCATGCGCCCCTAGGTAGAATCTCCCCTATGAAAGCTCTTAGAGATCTTTACTAGTATTGAGCAATAAAATTTGGTTGAGGACCCTCTTGCCCACTACTCCTGGAATATTCCAAACTCTCAACCTTCTATGTGCGCATAAGGGTCTCAAAAAAATACAAGGATCAAGCAGAGCAAAGATCACAGGTATGCAAGATCAAAGAACCCTTAGTACATACTTTTTACACCAAAGCAAGCATAACCCTCTACTGTTGAAACGGAGTGTCACTAACAAACAAAGGCTGGTAAAGACCCAGCTCCAGCTTTGTAGGCCTAACATTATCTTCAAGAGACAAAAAAAATGTTGCTAATTTTTCTGAATTTATCAAACATGATTGGCACAAATGCAGATGGGGCATCTGGGGGATTGGGTCTGTTTTGGAATCCCCAAAGGATAAAGCACTCCTTGATTTTTGCCTCAGGAAAAATTGGATTTCCTATGATATTTTCTGCTGTGTGGAGAAAATTAAAGCCCAAGTAATTAATGTGTATGATCCCAATCATGTGGGATTGAAGGAGTGAGCATGGGCCGAAATTCAACCCTTTTTAGAACTACAAGGCAATTCTAAAATTCTCCTAAGCGGTGATTTTAACGCCATCTTCACTATGGATGGTGGGAAAGTTTCAGGGTCAGCAGCTTCCCTGCAACTTTTTACCAAGCCTTTTAGGACTTAGTCAGGAGAGAGGTTCCTATCATGGCAAATGAGGCAAGGAGCTCAGATGGAATTTTGAAAGAGCTTAGCTGCACATTTATTGCCTTAATTCCAAAGAAGTTATCTTTATTCTCATTCTTGGACTTCAAACCAATCTCCCTTTATAATACTTTAAACAAAATTTTAATAAGTCTATAGCAAAAAGGCTTAAAGCTCTTCTTCCTCTCATAATATCTACCCAGTAGGTTGGCTTTGTGCAAGGAAAACAAATCTTAGATGTGGTTATAGCTCATGAAACTAAAGAAAAGGGAATGATTATTAAACTAGACATCAGCAAAGCATTTGATAATGTCAAGTGGGCCTTTCTCACAGCAACCTTGATAAATTTTGGTTTTTTTAACCACCATGTGATCTCATTGCAGGTTGTATCTCCTTTGTGCATTTCTCAGCTATGTCACAAGGTTCGTGTTCGTGTTCGTGTTCGAGTTCGAGTTCGAGTTCAAGTTCGAGTTCGGCAATAGATAAAATTCAGATTAAATTTAGCAAAGATAAAATTCGGAAAAAAAAAATGATGATTAAATTCGACTAACATAAATTTGCAATTTTTATTACAATAAAAAAAGAATCCACAAAATTCAAATTCAAATTCAAATCGTCATTTATTTAATATTTTAATCTTTATAAATGTTAAATCTATTATTTTAAGTATTAAAAAGTAAAAAGCTAAATAATAAAATTAAACTAAATTAAAAAAACTAATAAAATAACTATACATTTGAATAAAATAAGAAAAAGTTAAAAAAAAAAAAAAAAAAAAAAACCTAAACCGTAAATACTAAAGAATTCCGACATGATAAATGCTTGAAACAAAATGTTCAATGGCAATGCCAGGATAGCTGGCGGGGCTCCTCTACTCGCAGCTTTTGTGCATATTTTTTATTGCTGAACATTGCAATGTAGCCTGCAGGATGACATTGGTGTCAACATTCTATCGTTTATGGTATTCTTATCAATGGAAAATTATTATAAACAAGGAAAGAGGAGATATTAAAAACTCGCATGCCCTTGACGCAAACTTAGGTTCAAAGGTTTAAAATTCCTTCAACCCAAATTAGACAGGTTCAGAATCTCGTTGCATGGACTTGACAGGCAGAGTTTTCATTTTAGGGTTATTTCCCCATTACATTAGGAATGAATTTAGGGTTTTTTGTAACTTCTAGGGTTTTTTTCCCCAAATATTGCAGCAAAATTGCAATTTTTTTAGACAGCTTTGAAGTTCGCCAGATTGTGAACTTTTTCCTTGAAATCCGGCAAACCCTGTGTGACTAAGCTTCTCAGTATTAGTTAATGGCAGCCCGACTGTATTTTTTCCCAGTTCTTGACGTCTTGGTCAAGGAAATCCCATTTTCCCTTACCTTTTTATTATAATGATTTAGGCCCTAAGTAGATCACTCAAATAGCCTCTTTAGATGGACTACTTAAAGGACTCCAAATGGCAGCATGGGCTCCGGCAATCTCTCACCTACTTTTTGTAGATGACACTTTTCTCGTAGGGTCTGCTTGTAGGAGGGAAGCTAACTCCTTCAGAACCATCCTGCACACTTGCTCTGCTGTCTCAGGTCAACGTATCATCGAAGTAAAATTGTGAATCTATTTCTTTAATACCCCTTCACCTTCAACAAGCTCTCTCTAGGGTCTGCTTGTAGGAGGGAAGCTAAGTCCTTCAGAACCATTCTGCACTCTTACTCTGCTGTCTCAGGTCAACGTACCAGCGATGGAAAATCAGGAATCTATTTCTTTAATACCCCTTCGCCTTCAACAAGCTCCATCTGGAGTTCTAGCCCTTCCAATTGGTGGCTTACCCATGCAAATATCTTGAGGTCTCTGTCTTTTCAGGTGTGTACAGGAAAAACTTAAGGTCAGAGTTAATAGATAAAATGGATCGTTGTATTTGTCTCTCATCTTGGAAAGGTAAACTGCTAATTTTTGTTGGGCATATCACTAAACTCAAGTCGGTATTGCAAGCTCTTCCCACATACCTCTTGTCTGTCCAAAGAATCCCAAAATCTACGATATCCTCTCAGAAAATGAAAATTTCTTATGGCAAGGAATTGAAAAAGGAAAATGATTTCACTTGATAGCTGGAAGAAGGCATGCCTTTCAAAGCACCTAGAGGGTGCTAACGCCACTAACATCAGAATTCAAAACTCCGCATTAGGGGCTAAACTGCTATGGCGCTTTATGAAAACCCCAATCAGCTATGGAGTAAGGCTGTCTGATCCAAATAGACGGACTCTCCAGTTAAAGAATGTATTTTCTATGCTAAAACTCTCCCTAAGAGCTCATATATCTGAAACTTATTGTTCACTTGTAGGCAACTGATTGTCCCCCTTCTTACTTGGGAGATTGGATCTGGACCCAAAATTGCTTTCTGGTCAGACTCATGGTCTAGATTTCTGTCTTTGGCGGGGAGTCAGGAATTTCAGACCTCCATGAGAGGGCAATCGAAGCTTGGGGCCCTCCGCTAGAAAACTATGTCCAGCTGGAGGAAATGAATGGAATCAAATCTCTCAAATGGAAAAAATTTGCCCTGCTCAATGCCCCTTAGAAACAAGTAGAAGACATCTTCCTTATATTGAAAGACATGCAACTCCCTCTAGATGGAATGGTAATGGCTCTCCTTCAGGGTCATATGTGGTGAGCTTTGGTTATAGAGCTTTTCACAAACAGGAAGAATTGTGTACTGCGAAGTTTGGCCAAGCAAGAAAATCTGGTCTACATGGGGCTTCCAAAAAGCTAATGTGTTTGAATGGTTGGTGGTCAAACATAAAATTCTCATGTAAAGGATTTCAGGGCCCTAACAATTGTGTTCTCTATAAATCAAACTTTGAATCAACCGAACATCTTCTCTTATCTTACTCAATAACAAGAAGAAGTTGGTCTTGGCTCCTTCACAAACTCTTATGCCTGGGTCTTCCCACCTTCACTAGCAGTACTTTTGCAAAGTTGGTTTTGGCCATATTCTTTGTTGGGCCCCCTTTGGATGGCAGCCCCTTCTCTTATCATGTCGATCATTGGGCTCAAACGAAATAACAAAATATTTCAAGACAAGGCTCCCCATGGGGGTGAATGGAAAAAACTTGAAGTGGTCATCTCTGAATGGAACTCTGACAAGCTCGAGCTGTCTAATAAGGTCCTTGGTAGGCAAGATTGGGAAATTTTGTGGTACTGGGCCCATATTAAACTCCCACTGTTTATGGCTAAAGAGTAAAAGCATCGGACCGATCCTCAACTACTTAGAAAGGACCATGAGTTGGCTGGGTTAAACTTGATTTTGGTGGGGCTTCTTGGAGAAATCCGGGGATTGCAAGCCATGGTTGGTAATTAAGAACATCTGAAGATCAATTTATTGGGACTTCTTCCTGCTTAGAGCAAGAAACCAACAATGAAACAAAGATTTTGGTTTTCATCAAAGGTGTTTGCCTGGTTACGGTAAAAGGTATTGAAAACTTAAAGGTGGAAGGCAATTCCTAGTTGGTCATCAATGTTGTAGTCAAGGGAAGAAATTCAAAATGAAAACTAACCTATCTATTGCATTCTGCTATAAGCCTTCAAGGTCAGTTCCATAGGATTTCGTTCTCTCATTACCACGATGCAAATAGGCAGGGAGATTTTCAGGTAAACGGAGAAGCTAACTTAGATATTATCTCAGTCCTGGAGAGCTCGTCTCCCATTGAATGCCTAAGTTTACAGGATCTAATCATCCACAATGCAAAATAGTTAACATGCGCAATCCCCAATCGATCACTCCCACTTAATAGCATGAAATTCAATGATGGCTTCTTGTTGAAATGACAAGGAACTTAAGGAGAATGTCCCATCACACAGTGCATAAATTCACCCTTGTGCATGTCTGCATCATTGCGCAGAGCTCCCTCTTCAACAAGATGCTCCACTTGTGCCACCTCCTCCCATCGTCCCCAGCTTTTATCATTCTTCTGGTCGCATACTAATATAGATATCTTAAATACAGCTATCTAAAATACGCTGAGAGATATCAATCTTGAGGCAAATATCTAACTTCTGTGCCAAATTCAATATAGGTGCCTCGAGATTGATATCTCTAGGTGTATTTTAGATATATTTTTTAAGATATCTATACTAGAATAGTATAAATATACAAATATAATTCAATAAATATCTATCTGAAATATGCAAATAGATATTAATTTCAAGATTTTCGTCTTAGAGTTTTCATAGACCACATTAATTAAAAACTTCATCACATTCTTTGCCAATTTTCCATTGATTTGAGGCAAATGGCATCAATTTAGTTGCACCATTGTATCGGTCTCAAAAAAATCTATTTAGGAAAAAAAGGGCCCAAACATTACCGTATGGACAAGTTATTACTATTTTTTCAATTGACTTATCAATGAAAAGAAAAAACATTTATGTGATGGTCAAATTCAAGGATGAACTTCCACATGACGGTCTAAAGGATGTCAAATTTAATGTCAAGAATAAAATTGAACTCACACCATTACAATACCTGGCTGCCATTGTAGAACACCTCTTGGCATAATAATCTTTCAGCAGTAGTTGTGGTAATGGTGTCCAAAGCAAGGACTTCCAAAGCTTCTAGATTTCGGGGAGTTCCAATTCCCTCTTGCATTCTTCATAGGTGTTTCATCCTTGACAAACTTTGTGAGGACCTTCTCCTCCATATCCTAGATTAAGGAGGCAGAGGTGATTCTGATGACGATCAGTTCTCAATAAAGTACATTAGAGATGACTTCCTCGTCAAGTTGCTGGTGTTGTCTCCAGCATTTTATATTTTCCAAGTCCTGGTCCAAACAATCCTTTCCCCTCTTCCCCCTCGGGCCCTCCCCCTATGTAAAGAACTAAAGTAGATGTGGGAAATTTATTGGCCCCTGCTTTTGGTTGCTTTGCAGCGTCTTGATGACCCCATCACCCAAGATGCTCTTGCTGAGTCTCCCCTTCACTAGCAACCCCCTCAAGATGATAGTGAGCCTGATACGCTGATTTAAAGAGGATGGCTGCAGCAATGGGCACGTTGTTTTGATTCTTTGAAGAAGCACATCGAAATTTATGAGATACATTATCAGAATTTTTCTAATATTGCTCAAAACTCTATTAGAACTGGAGCATTGTGTTTGGTTAAGGTTGGAAGGAAGCCTTGGTTTTCAAAATAATCTGAGATCTTTGCAAAAGCCTCTTCAGGTGTAAAACGCGAAGGAAACTGTACGGATGAAAATGAACACGTGATCTTCAACCGCACTCGACCCCCCGAGGTCGTGCCGGAGCAGCCGATGTTTGAATGTGTGTGGCTAACTATAGGAGGATCAGTGACTAAGATCTGGTAGTGTGATCTCCTGGTAGCCGAGTTGACAAAGGGAAGATTTAGAGGCTATGAACGGGTAGCATAAATTCCCTATGGTTTGTTTTCCTGACTTGAATCTAAGCACTAAACTAATTTGAAGTGTCCATGTAAACTGAATGAAATTAACAATCTATGCTACTACTGAAAGGAAAATTAAATCTAAACAAACCACAAAACTGAAACATTACAATCACAAACAACAATTCGCTTCTATTCTAAATAATTAAATCTATTTCTACACTAAAACTAAACAAGCGAGATAACCCGGTGTGGTTATTCACCTGTGCTGAGTGTATTGAAACTAAAATAACTTAAAACACACACTTTTCCAAATGATCTATGATGTGTAGACAACCTCCTACAGATATTCTCTCCTTCAAATCCACAGGGATGGGAAGAAGAGGATCTGTCACCGGGGATTGCTATGAAAGATTCAAACCCTCTTGGAAATTAACTAACTACTTGCAAATGAAAAGACATTGATTTCTACTCTATTTGATATGGAATTGGAATTAACACTTCGTAATTAACAATTTGATAAACAAAGCAAACAAATACACAACTCCAACCTGGAAGAGCAAGAGCTTTGGCAAATCCATTAGTATGAGTATCTATCCCCTCAGTTCTTTCCTTTCTTTCTCTGAGTGTTCATGTGAGTCCAAGGATTTGGGAATGCAAAGAACAGCAACAAAAGGATGGCGCTTGAGCAATGGCAGCTTGGAAGCAATCTGGACGTAATGCAGGGAGAAGAAAGATAGCACAAGAGATCTGATCTTGGCTATGCAATTCCTAGCAAGATTATGGCAGCACAACAATGCAAGATACACCAAATTCTCAAGCCTTTTGCTTGAATACAAGCATGGAATATATAGGAATGGAGGATAAAAGGTTACTTCATGCACAAGGCAATGAAGAGGCAGTTCTACTCATTAAATCTATTTAAAAATAGAAGGAATAAGGAGAACCAAGCAAACGAAGCTATTTTTAGCAAATTCGGCTCACGGATGCGCTCAAAAAGTAAACTTAAGTGAATTGTCGCATGCAATTTCTCGCATGAAGATTCTGGAAAAATAGATCAGGACCACCGCCCTGCACAAGGCGGCAGTTTCAGGACCGCTGCCCCAGGCAGGGCGGCGGTCGTGGCACTGAAGGCCAAAACAAGCACAGAAAGAAGGGGAAAGCTGGAAAAATGCAAGGAAAAGATAAGTAAGGCTATCTAAGCTACAAATATATACTGCGAATGGGTTTTTGGAACTCGAACACCTTGAAAGGATTTTGAATCATCACTGGGGACTTTTGTAACCGTTTTCCCCGACAATATAGCACGTGCAATTTTGGGTGCATACAGAAACCACCCTAGAAGATTCAGGGGATGTATAGCAGAGGAATGGATTGGTGGATATCAGAATTGCCTTTGATGGCCTCCCTCACACTCTTCTAGGGGCAACTGGTCAGTATATTACACTAGGAGGGACAAGTTCATGGGGAAATTTAAGAAAAGCCCCAGATCACTCCAATTGATTTTACGTCATTCAACTCAAACAAAAAGGGGAAGAGTTTGGCCCATCCCTAATGGCAACCTGCAGCATTGGAGAGATGTGGTGAAAATAAATCTCTCTCTCTCTCTCTCTCTCCTCTCTCTCTCTCTCTCTCTCTCTCTCTCTCTCCATGCAATCCTGTGTAATTCTTGTTTAACTTGAAGCTTTACTTTATGTTCACAAGTGAGGGCCCCAATAGAATCCTTGTTTTAAAGTTATCACTATTGGAGTATCTTCAATTCGAATCATCAGGACCCACATCTATCTTCTGCGATAACCAGAGTGTTCTACAAATGGTGAAGAATCTAGTTTTTCACGCTAGGACTAAGCACATTGAGGTTCATCACCACTACATCCAACAGCTGGTTAATAATGAAAACATGTCTATTATTGTCCTACCTCTGAACAACCAGCTGAGATAATGACTAAACCTTTGTGCAAAGACAAATTTGTAAAATTCTGAGATAAGCTTGGAGTTGTTTTTGGTTCAGTCATTAAGGGACAAAATTAGACTAATATTAGCCAATAAACAATATAATGTATCTAGTTGGCTTATTGTTATATTGTTAGTGACTTGTTCGAGTTGTTAGTCACGTAGTTTTACCTTTAGCAAAATTTAGCTAATGGTTATTGCTATGGTTATGGTTCTCCTTGTTTGTAGCATTTCTACAAGCTATTTATATGGCATGTTATTTGTAATGTAATTACAGCTTGTGGCTTCTCCATTAATCTTTTACATAAAAGAACTCAACCAGGGTGTAGTGTTGCCCGCCTCTACGGTTATGTATCCAAAAGTCCTTATTGTCACCAATCCATCTTACCGAAGTACATGGGTAATAAGCCGTCGTAACCGCCAAATAGAGTAGGAAATGGTGTTGAGTACTGGGCTCACTGGATTATGTTGTCATGTCTTGAATGTGTCATGCATTGTTTGTTAGAATGATCAGGTCTAACAAAAACTTAGAATATACATCAAGACTAAACAACAAAAATTATCTCCTAGGAGATATTTCTATGTTGAGTTGTTGAAGACCCAACGCCTACTACTTTCCAATGTTGAATAATTTTGGGAAATTTACTATTCACAACACTAATGTGTTTTTGTTGTATGCCCCTTCCTCTTTCACCAACCTTTGTGGAAAACTTCCATTTGGGTTTTTACTTTGGTCCTTGAAATGATGTTTGGTTTCAATACCTACAAAGCAATAAGAGCTTCTTCACTTGTACCTTCTATTTTCCTGACCTTGTAGATTGTCCTTTTAATATATAACGCACTTCATCTTTTTGTACATTTTTCATCGTGGTATTGTACCACTTAGGCCTCTTTTGTTGGCTTGTTTGATCTGATTGTGAAGAGACACAATCTCTTCACTGCTAGAACTAGACTTTTCTGATGTTTCCATCTTTGAACACTATTCAATTTTAGTACCAGAACTTGTTCCAGAAATATCACCAACAATTAGCAATACAATACTACTAGTAAATTGACCATTATCAGAAAAGAATGGTACTTTCTCATCTACTACAACATCCTCACTCACTAAAATCCTCTATGTAGAGACATATAGTAATCTGTATGCATTTCTTTGGTCACAATAGCAAACAAACATGTATATTATTCCAAAATAGAAGCAGTGGATCAAGAAACACGAAAATTATTCACATCAAATGTTTTACCAGACCATGCTCCTTCCAGTGTCATATTCTGCAAAGCTTGTGTGGGACTTCAGTTGAGAATGTACACAGTTGTATTCACCACTTCTACCCAGCTCTGATACAGTACATTTTGGGCTAGCCACCATACATCGTGCCATCTCTATAATTGTCATGTTCTGCCTTGCCATGACATCATTATGTTATGTAGAATATGTTATACCTTCTTTCTTGCAGAATTCCTTGAATTTGTCAGAGACAAACTCTTCTTCATTCACTAATCTTAAAGCTTTTTATATTCTTCCCTCCTCGTTTCCCTACCATAGCTTTCAAAGCAACAAAGTTCGAGAAACATTCTGAATTCCTATGCAGAAAACACACCCACATTTTCCTAGAAAGGTCATCTATAAGCAACAAATAATACAATGCTCTAGTTATGGAGGGTGTCCGCATTGGACCACACAAACCCACATGTACCAAATCCAATGCATTCTTAGCTCTCGGTGTCTTACCAATGTCAAATGAATGTGAAAATTGCTTACCTATCTAACATCATGAACATACATTCTAATTCTTTTGAATAGAAAACATTCCATTCACCATGTTAGTGTGACTTAATGTATGCAAATGTTGATAATCGAGGTGACCATACCTCTTATACCACAATTCATTAGGGCTTTCTACCACTGCTAGTGCATGCTCATTTACAATTTTTGGATCAACCAACTTATACAATCCTCTATTACCAAGGCCAACAGCTATGACTCTTTTCTCTTGAATATCACAAATCATGCATTTGTTTCCTTTAAAGTCCACACAAAAATTAGGTTTTGCAGTTATTTCACTTATGGAAAGTAGATTTTTGTTCATATCAGGTATAAACCGAACATTCTGAAAAGTATACATAACAAAATTCATTGAAATACAAACATCTCATATCTTTTCGCATAGTGAACCCGACCATCACCTAAGGAAACAAATTCATTGCAACTATCATTTTCTACAAAATTTTACATACAAGTCTTTGTGACACGTGTAGGGTTTTGATGCTCTTGAGTCAAGGTACCATATTCTTGACTCCGTTGACTAGTTTTGTGTCGCCAAAAATGCAAACTCGCCCACTGAACTTTGTTCATCCTCTTCAGCCATATTTGCAAATTGTAATTTCCTTCTCTTATTTTCCAAATCTTATTGTCTCTTACGACAATATTTCTTCAAATACCCAGGTTCCTTATAGTAAAAACACATCCATTTTTTTTGTTGCGAAGTACTTACATTGTTATTAGAAGATCCAGCAACTGATGTACGAGGCAATTGATTGATCCGGCCTCCTTTCTTTCTACATGAGAAGTGTAGACAATTCCTCATAAATGATTTCTTGTTTCTCCACGATCATGTGCAATGACTCAACAAATGAGTCAAATGATGTTGGCAGCTTTCACAGTACCAGAGCAATCAAAGCTTGCTCATCTATAGGTTTTTTCACTACTTTCAGTTGATCACAAATGTTTTTCAACTGCGACAAGAATTCACAGATTGAACCACCCTCCTGTATTTTAGTGGAAAATAACAAATTTGTCAAGTATAGTGGTACCCTACCAACTTCTGGAGCCTGGTACTTGGATGTTAGAATTTTCCACAAATCCTAAGTGTTGGTTGCATTTCTAACTTCTGTAATCAAATTATCAGCCACTGAAAGTTTTAGTAACATCAATGCTTCTCTATGACACTTATCATAGTTATCAGGTTCATCAACTGAAAGTTCATCATCATCTGGTCTTGTTTCTTTGCCAAGTACAATTTGTTCTAGATTATAAAACTCACAGATGGTATCTTCTGACTCCATAAACTAAAATTTTTGCAGGTCAATTTTTTGAAATATAGCAGCAATATGTGTTGTAAATTGACCATTTTGACCTAGTTTTTCACTAAAACAATTGAATAGGAAAGAACTATAAAGGCTTTTACAAAAATTTCTTTGGTTCACTGATTCTACTCTAAAACTGGACAACACTGCCAGTTTTTAGCAAAAAACTCATTATAGTTTATGAGAAATTAGAATAACGGTTTTCTGTAAAATTGCCTAAAACTAATGGAAAAATTAAAATCTCA